>OY776099.1:17771726-19174226 GCA_963675205.1 Catocala nupta
CCATTTTTATAACTACTCAGAAGATTTATAACTCTAAATCTTATGAGTAGCTACTAACGATACACAAATCGGTTGACAAACATAGGTATATCTCTACAGTCATAGCTATAAAAATTACCAGCAAGCGATATACTCATCCTGAATAAACGAGGAAATATTAAGTCAATCCTATATACATACATATATTATATAACACACTCATACAATCGCTCACTCCATGTCCCCATACGACGCGTGTAGAACAATCATTCGCAAAATGAAATTATCGCGCCGCAAGTCCCGATGTTCTGTCCCTTACAATAAACGTTTTGAACATAAGCGTACACCACCTTTATTTTACTGTGAATACCGTTATACTGTGACGATCCGACTGCGGGAGTTTAAATGATAACATAATTGTGCGGCAAGAACAAACTTACAATGAAAACTTGCTGTACTAAATGGATACATGTATTTTTATATATGATGTCGAGTTAAAGTTTGGGTGAGTTTTGGATGGCTAATAAAATAATGGCATGACAAATATAGATATTCTGGGTATCCCGTAAACAGCTACTTATTACGATTTTATAAAAATAATCTTATAAGTTTAATTTTTTATCTTGTTTTACTTATAAGTAGTTAAATGCGTGATTTATGTAAAACGTTTCGATAATTATTGGATTACGGCCAGTGGAACCTAGTGAAACGCCAAGAGTTTTAAAAAGGTACGTAAATGACTGGCACGTTCTGCTGTTTGCTTTACATATTTATGATCACATATTACATAAAAATTGAGAGTCTTGATACAAACCCTTGCTAAAGTCGTTTAATTTATGACATTTTAAACTAGATACGTTATTTTCATAGTAATGGATGTTTGCACTTGTGTTGAGAATTCGAACTAATAAGTAGCGCAATAGGTATATATATAGAAGTAGTCATTAAAACAATTACTCTTTAACTCGTTTGCGAGAGATTCTGCTGAACCAACCCAGACGACCGATAAAACCTATATAAAAACAGTCGTGAGTGTGTGTGAGTCTTCACTTTGTATGGGCTAGTTACATATCTGAGTTTTCTTTAATGGCTATACGAATAAATTCAAAGATATAATATCTTTGAATTTATTTATGTAGCCATTTATATCGGAGCATAGCTACCATCGCATGATCTATGGGTAATTAAGTCCAGCATTCATTGCACACTGACAGCATCCCTGGCAAGCCATTTTCATGTGACGAATAGTTAATCACCTTTCGTGCCTCTGTCTACCTCTTCGGAGGTAACATAAGTGATTTTGTAATTCTCAAAGGTGTCGGCAGAGTTGTTGAACAACCACATTTCGCCAACTGTATTATGCCGATATATTTTTGTTACGTTGCCAAACCGTTTGGCTAAGGGGTTCTTTGTATATTTATTTCATGACTAGATTTTGCCTGCGGCTACGCTCGCATAAATGTAGGTAAGTTTAGGCTAGATTAGGAATAGTACTTTTATTTGGCTGATACCTATACTACCCTATGTCCTTTTTAGTTCTCCCGCTAACGTTTATGTGAATTTTCACGATTCTCGGACGAGTAGTTAAGGCATGCAAGCGTAACAAACAAACAAATTTATTTTCTCATTTATAATATTAGTAAGGATGTCTCTCGATTATCTATAGTTTGCCATATAGCCTTGAACTACGGAATCAAATAAATAGTTGTAATTTAGAACGTACTAACGAAATTCTAAGGTGGACAGCTTGTATCTGTGAAGATTTTAAATTTCATGACTCTACTAAAACGTAGCACTCGTCCACATTATCAGTAGGATCCATGTTATTTAATTAAAGGAAGTTGAGTGGAAACAGTTTGAGACAAATGAGTCCTGTTGTTTAAGGTTTATAGGTGTCTGTAACAGCATCTTGTCTGTTCCTTTATCAGAGCGGGCAATATGCTTGTATAAAGTTGTAAACAGTGCACTAAAAGTTAGATCCTAATCCCATGTTTTTATAATAATATTATTTAATTACTCTATTGACATCTTTGTGAATAATGTTTATATTCATTTAATTATGTATTTCATTAAGTGCCATACTCTATGATCAATTTCTGTTATATGTAAAGTGCCAAATTCAAATACAATGTAAATATTGTTAGTAAATAAAAATAAATGTAATGTTGTTTTTGTTATTGTATCTTCCTATGGAAGCGATGTCGCTTCGTGATCATCATGTGATCACTTAATGATCAAGCCCTTTGTATTTAGTAAATTTATTTATTTTATTTATTTATTTATCTATTTACTACATTACACATTTTTATAATTGGCAGCAGCTTCCGAACTAAGCTCGAGGCTTGTAACCACACGTTATACATACATTTTTTTTTATAATATTCTATAATATTCTACCACATACACACAACACCATCTAGCCCAAACTAAGCAGAGCTTGTACTATGGGTACTAGGCAATGGATAAACATACATATATACTTATTTTTTGTAAATACATACATATTATACATAGAAACACCCAGACCAAGACAAACATCCATGTTCATGCACACAAATGTTTGACTTGTGCGGGAATCGAACCCGCCACCTTAGGCCCATCGGTTTATTTTAAGTAGGTAATGTAATAATACGTTACAAACAAACTCTCTCTACACACAGTGAGTTTACCTGGCAATGCAATTTATGTATCCAATATCAATATGCAACCCAATTGGGTACGTAATTACGTATGCATATACGCAGTGGTGCAGTATTACACCCAAATTTTGTCAGTTAACACATCACATCACATTGCATATAGCGAGCCTAGTGTTTCAGGGACAGGCACCTGACAGTGGAAGCCTCAGAGTATGAAATCAAATATCCCTCGGTAGACTCGACGCCTAGGGATGTACGGTGTACAAATTCACTGCGCTGTACTGGAAACAAACCTGGAACTTTAAGACCCATGTACAATGTAATCTTTGGATCTCGACTATGAAAGATTTTTTTTTTTAATTTAAAAAGACATCTGACGCACTAAGTTTAAATTTTGTATTACGGAGGTCTTTACAAACATCCAAGCAGCGGACACAAAGTACACCTACATAAACACGAAACATCTATTTGAGGATCGCACAAATATTCTTCCCGGAAAGGGATTGAACCCACAACACTCCACTTAATTGCAGTTGCAGGACGACCACTTAAATCACTACAGCATCTATGCAGTCCAACAAAAAAACTTACTAAATAGAATAAAAACCTAATTTTTTCTAGATACAAGATAGAGTCACACTTGCCATTTTTCGATAGTTTTCCATATGGCTAGGCAGAAATACAAATGTATATTAAATACACATTTCGCCAAGACTGTCTCACGCAATAGTTTATTGCGTATTTAATTCTCCGTAAACATGGCTGCTGTAAAGCAACCGAAACGTCAGGGCAAAGTGTGAACTTAAATATAAATATCAATTAATTTAAATAGCTTAAATTTTAGAAAAGTTTACTTATAGTAGTGTTTAAAAATATGTAATAAAAGTGTTTTAAAATAAACATCGCGACAAAATCCGTAAAAAGTAGTTTAATTTCAATCTACACATATTACAAAAATAACTAGGTACCAATAAAATACAAATAGCAGAACAGTATTTTACTTACGCCTTTCTACACAAAGCTAGCATTGTTTGAAATGCCTTCACACTTCACAGGCATTAACACCATCTACATAACAACAATAATATCAAAGTAATCCATCTGCGGTGTACACCCCCCCACACAAGTGCTGCTGCTAGAAAATTCCATTTCGTAGCGTCTTTGTCCGCACCACTCACGCCGACTGTCCGATTGTACGATACTTGACGGATTACATGAATAATGCGGTAAGCGTACTTTATGAAATATGTTTTTTGTTCGGAGGTATTAAATGGAGATATTTATGTATGAAAGATGTGTTGAGTTGTAATTGCTTGGAGATGGATTGGATAAGATATGTTGGATGGAAGATTAAAATGAATACAATGGGTTGTTAAAGCGTGTTATTGTTCAACGAACTTTTTATATGGATATTAGCTACCAGTCTGGACTTAATACATAGATTAAGTCATGAGCGGTAGCAAATGGTGTATCGAGAGTAAGATTGCACTGATAATAACGATAATTTACTTTTTAATCGCTGTGTTTTATTATTATTACTTATTAAAATACAAACCTTTTATTGTTGCTCTGCACATTGAGAAAAAGAAAAATCTTGCTTAGAATCTTAATTTTTTAGATGCTGTGTATTCTTTCGCATTTACTTGGCAAAATCACAATGTTCTGATCCACATCTTCTTATTTATTATTTTAGGTGGTTCTTTAAATACATAATATCAATTAAACAAATTTAACAGTATCAATTCGAATCAATTATTTACTAAACATAGCTTTAGCCAGTTTATATTGAAATACCTGATGTAATTTATGATGGTTCTTTGTCCATTAATATAATGATTGCTTAAATAAACATTAAGCATTGGTCGTATAACACGCTGCGCAACTTTCAATGTGCTTCTTTGATGAAAATAATTATGTAAAAAGTAATCCTCATTCGAAAATAACGCGTTATAATGAACCAAAATTATAATATCTACGAGTTATTGAGTATAACGTGATATTTAAACTAACTGCTAGAAGTTTAAAATATTTTGAAGTCATAAAGTCTCGTACAATAAAACTTAGTAGTAGCGATTAAAATAGTTTTGTAGTATATACTGCGTGCATTTAACATAAACGCCGAAGTTATTTCATTCAAACAACTAAAGTTTGGGTAAATATCGTTTAACAAATCAACCTCTACGCCAACCAGGATAATTCTATCACATACACACAACACCATCTAGCCCAAACTAAGCAGAGCTTGTACTATGGGTACTAGACAATGGATAAACATACATATATACTTTCTTTTTTGTAAATACATACATATTATACATAGAAACACCCAGACCAAGACAAACATCCATGTTCATGCACACAAATGTTTGACTTGTGCGGGAATCGAACCCGCGACCTCAGGCGTAGCAGTCGGTTACACAAACCACTACGCCATCGAGACCGACAAAACAACACATACTATATAGTAGATTTTTTTATTGCCATTGGTGGCAGACGAGCAGGTTGCCTACCTGATGAAAAGTGGTAACCGTTGCTCATGGACTTAAGCAACGTCAGGACACAGCAAAGTGGAAGACTATTTTGTTGATGTCACGGAGTAATTTTGTGCCCCATCGATCGAGATTTCAAGCCACTTAATAAGTACTTAGCTGCGATTTTTGGCGGCTTGTTAACACTGCATCGATTGTCGTGTACCATTCTACGCATATGTCATGTATTTATATATTTTGTTCTACTTCTTCTTAGTTCAGGCCTATGTTAGGTCTTCTTATGCCAACTATTATAACCTATAACTCATGTGTATCCTTTTAAAATTAGGATGTGATTAATAGCTTTGCTAACAATAATGACCTTAATATTTGATTGCGGTTACGTAACTTTAGTTCACTCATTTGTTACTTATCATGAAAATGTCTATTCGAAACTTCGAGCCATACATACCTACAATACACACATACCTACAATAAATTTTCTTCGTATCTCTTTCCTTAATAGTGCTACCACTCTGTTGTTCAGACCACTTCATTGCAAAGGTAGTTGCGACCGAAATTTTACGAATTAATATGGTAGATAGAGAACGAACAATCGGCCCAACTTTGTCATTTACGTTTTATAGCAGGTATGATAGGTTAGGTTATGTATAGTAATTAAATATTTAAATCCTCTTTCACCATTAATATTATTTTACCACTACTAAGCAAATATCTACATATAATTTTCAACCAACTACCAACAAATTCGCACATCCCTCCTTATTCAGAGACGGTGTCAACATAAAGGTGCATCTACAGAACAGCTACAGAGCATTATGTATTCCGTGTCGCGTTGGTGCATGCGGTCTTATTCTTGACTTGTGAATGAACGTGACATGATATGCAAATGCAGTTTCTTAACTTTTTCTTGTTGAGTGATCAAATAAGATGTGGGTGCTATCTCCCCTTTGAGTATAAAATAGAAAGGTTACCTGTAGCCTATTTACACTTACATTTTGCCAGCTACATAATGGCACGTAATAATTAAACCATAACTTTTTTAAATAATATATGACTTTAACACATCTTTATCAATCGCTACGATGTAACATAGAAGCGATGATCTGGCTCAGCGGTTAGGTTTTCTATAGGGAAATTCTTAATAGCAGCATGTAGTCTGAAACTGTGCCCTGTGGACAGCAATGGGCTTGTTTTTTATTACTTTGGGTCCTAAACTATAATTGGCGAAATGTGGTAAAATACAACTGCTTTTTGCACCTTTTCAAGTGCACAAGCATGAGCCTATGTTTGATGTATACAATACTAGATATTGCCGCATTAATTTAGATTTCGTCAATAAAATTTTATTCCTTAGGAACAGCACTTTTTTCTGGAGCAAAAGTACTCTATGTCCATTATGATTTGCCTGATAACATGCTTGCGAAAATTCATTGTGATCGGTTGAATAATTTAGGCCTGAATGCATAATAAACAAACAAACAAAATTCCTATTTATAATATTAAGTTATACAATTTCGCCTTTATTCAGTAAGGTAAAAAATATAAAAGATTTTGTTACCTAGTGTGAATGTATCTTTACGGTTTGTGGCACACAATGGTGCTACACAGTCCTAATGGTTGCAAGTGAAAATATATTATCTGCTGCAATTTTATCCACTTACTAGTTTTGCCCGCCACTTCTCTCGTTTAAATGTAGGTTAGGTTAGGTTTGCAACAGTATTTCTTTCTGAATGGAAAGAACGTGTATGCGTACATATATAAATTTCATGATGATCGGTCGAGTAGTTAAGGCGTGAAAGCGTAACAAACAAACATAAAAACTCACAATCTCTTTTACAATATTAGTAGGTAAGGAAGTAGAAGGAAGTTAGAACGATACACTTTCGCCTTTATTCAGTAAGGTAAAAAATATAAAGGGTTTTCTCACTTAGTGTGAATGTATCTTTACGGTTTGTGGTACACAATGGTGCTACACAGTCCTAATGGCTGCAACTGAAAAGATATGTTCTGCAATTTTATACACTTATATGAGAGTTAAAGTTTGCTGAATGGGGTTAGGTATTAGAGATCAGTTCTGATTGGGAGTCGTTCGATTCGCTTTGAAAACTTTAACCGTAGTTGACTGTGGTGTAAATTTTCTCTTTTATATGTACTGCACGGATGGCGAAGTAGTTTAAATGATAGAATCGTCACTGCCATTATATCCAATGTTGTTAGTTCGATATAGGCTAAAAACAATTGTGAAATCTGAGTCTGTTGTTTCAATGTTTCAAACTGCGCGGGGACACATCCTAATTATTTCTACTGCCGCTCTCAGGATCGATGTCAGTGTCGGTAAAAAGTTATTAAGTTTTCTGTCAAGAAATTTTCAGCCGCAGCAAGGAGTCTGGAACTACCTGGTTAGCTAAAGGCATGCCCACAACAACACAACTATTGAATTTAGGTGTAATACATCTTTGCCTTTTGGTGAGAAATCTTGGGTTATTGGTAGTACTGCCCGATCTGGGAATGGGATCAAAGACCTCATGGCCAAAAGCTCAATAAACCAAAATTTAAGAAAAATTTACAACTCATTTAAAAATCTTGTAAATTGAGACTATAAGCCGAATGCCGTCATAACAAAAAAAGACGTGTCTGCCAAAAAATAAAATTATTTACAAATATACTGGCAGATGCGTCTTATTTTACTGATTCCAAATGCGTAAATAACTGAATTTCGAAAAAAGTTGTAGATACGTTTTTTATCCATATGATATCAATATATTGATACCTCGTTTCTCTATGGCACATAAATTTATTTCAAAATATTTTTTTTTAGATGACAGCTTTCTTCTACTTACAAAACTAGAAGTTAGGATACCCGGTTTCAGTTATATACACCATGTAACTGAAAACGCGTACTAACGTAAGGCTTGACGCTTCGCCTAGGTTATAGGGGCCGCGGTCACGAGCATTATGTATACCCGTTTTTAGTTATATTCATTATGCAATGCGAAAGTATATAAGCCATCCTAGTTCAATGACCCACTTCATTTAAAATAGCTTTCAAGTTAAAAAAAACTGCACCAAGTCTCTACTAATACAACTCGTCTGTAGTTTTGATAAACTTCGAACAGCAAAGGTGCAACCACTTGCGATACGGGCTATGCATTTTGTATTCTATACGTACCTTAACTTGTTAGCGTATGCAGTCTACCTCCAGCATCCTACGCGGAATAAATATGTAGATATCGTGACTACATAGGGTTAGATGTTTACGAAAGGTTGTTTGTGTACACAGTTTAACCTTACGACTACCTGAAGACTACAAATACAGGTATGCTTTAACAAATATTGACTAAAGGAATCCATTTTGAAAATTTGTTATTTACTTGCCATTTCTTCTTGTTTCTGCTTTTTATTTGGGAGTTACCGGATTTCATAGCAGATCGGATAAATTGAAAATATAATACTAGGAAACCGTAAAGAGAAGTTTGAATCTATGGCTGGTAGAGAGTACAATGCGGCATTCATATTTAGGTTTATCCTCTGGGAAAGTAGGTTATGTTATGTAAAATTGGCCTTAATTAAAAATAAAACATTATAAAAAATATTAATATAATATATATTTCACTATTGTATAAAAGATCGAAAAGTTATATTCCAACATACTAGGAAACCTTTTCTAGTTTCTACCGATTTCAAAAGTCAGTCGAAATAACTTATATTTTCCCAGTAATGTATAAGTTTTAGGGTTTCCTTGAGAAGTATTATCTGCAAACGGACAAAAGGATATGTCTCTTGTCCTGGCAACAGTCAGCGACAGCTTCTTTTTTTTTTTGAAGAGGTTTATAAGTACTTTATATAATATTAAACAACGGGTTTATAAGACCAGTAATTACAAAGAGTCCAGCAACTTTTCTAGTTGGACTGTAACCTGAGCTCAATCTATCGAAATCAAACGCTTTTAAAGATCAATAAATACATTTATTATATTTTATTTTATTATTAAATTATTTCATAAGATTTATTTATTTATAGTTGATATGCAAACTTCTAAGCTCTCGAATTCAAAATGGCCACTCCTATTTATTATTTCCTTCTCAAAATAAATTTTAAAACGAAATCCTCGTACAAAAGCCGTACTGAATTCAAATCAGTATCCTTGTGTGCATTTTCACACAGATTGTTAAGTTAGCTTAGTCCGTGCTGAAGCCCTGAAGATTTGTGAACATTGTAAAACAGTGCAGTTCGCCTCACTGGGTATATACGCCGTGTTGACATGTGCATCTGCAGAGATTGTACTCTCACCCACACAAGTACTACGGTGACAATGTTTAATAGTTTTTTTTTTGTATAATAAGTGACTGTATATATCGAGTATCGACTGTGTATAGCGAGATTTAGTAGTAGAAGTGGTAGTCCATGTAAAACTTCGAGATTTTGCACACGTGTAGTTCTGGCGAAATATAAGTTTAATAGGCAATATTTAAGAGGAGTTGGAAAAATAATTGCTTTTTTAACTAAGTGTGACGGACAATGTGGAGGTTGAATGCTTTAAGAGTTATAATGGCACTCGCTTAACCAAAAAATAAATATTATTTTAGGTACTTATATTGGAATCTTGAAGTACGTCCAATTTACTAGACAGAAAAAAGAAATCAAAAGGGTTAATTAGTCGATTGCAATACGACTATGGGTAATGTTACAAACAATGAGTCCGATATACTACAAGATTTTTACCTTCCCAAGGGATTCATACCAAGGTAAAAATCTTGTGTGTATTATTGTGTTGGTGTTTTATGTGGACACGCATACCGAAATAAAACATGAATTATGAAAATATTCTGAACGGCCTTCAGTTCTACTATAAGACATTTCAAGGTTATCCATTAATTACCGGACACCCTGTATAATACTAGCATGACTATATTTTTTATATACTATTCATGGGGCACACATTGTGAAGCCCAAACACAAGTAAGTTGTCTTCAGATGCCTATAATACAAGATAAGTGACTCGTTTCCCTCTTTGTATAAAATATGTTGCTGCATCCACGACTCAAATGAAAAATATTAATGGGCCAATTGCTTGCAGTATAGCGCCTACTTAGGTCGTAGCTTTCTGTTACACGTTAAAATAACGTGTCTGAATATTGACAGCGCTTCATTTATTGATAAATAATAATATGTACGTCCAATTTACTAATAATGAATTTCTAGATCGTTCATAGCTAGTGACTTTATTTGCTATAACGTATCATGATGGTCAAAATTTAGCAGTTAAACACTCAAAGTATTATAGTAATTATTTCTTCTTTCTGACTTTTACAAACACGCGTATGTGTGCACGTACAGTCACCCGTACTCCTTAACCGATTATAAACAGACATCACCTCCAGATTTTAAGTACAGTAAAGTTAACATTGTACTTTGTACACCGCCATATGGCCTGAGTGTGTATAGAATATGTTGACGGATGCATATATGTAGTCATAGTACTGCCATGCACAAAAGTGCTGTGTAACGTATTTTTTATTATTATGTTAACAAGAAGAACACAATACCTTCTTCTTGATTCTTTGCTTATTTTCGTGAGTTAGAAACAGAATGCCTGCATAGCAGTTCTAAGTAACAACTCTGCAATATTATATTTAGACAAGTATTTTGTCCTGTTTGGTTAGCATAACTCATATATGTAAGTTTTGTTGCTGCAACTCTATAAGCTTAAGATCCTTAGAAATATTTAACATTAAGAGCTATAGCATCTCTTTTATGAAGACCTTAAACAACAGTAGTGTTCGTGTAGTAAAAAAACTAATCGTTTGTATTCTACACTTTGGCAGAAAACGGACCAGTGTGATATTAAGCAGCATTTTTTATGCTGTCTTTCGAATAATTTATATGACATATTTTTTTGCTTTTGGTTAGTCGAATTAACTTAATCTATAAAGCGATTATTTTATGCAACAATCTATTTAGTGTCTTACTTAACAATCATCTAGACAAAACGCGTTCTTACTAGCACCATCCAACGACACTTACTTACCTAATAACATTGACTGAATTTAAACTTAACCAGAAATTTCCTCCATTTCAGCTCGCGGCCAAATCAAGTTCCTATGAATTTTCTTTTCCGAGATTTCAATACCCTGTATAGCACCTTAGTCACCCCCTAGCCAATAATCGCATTATTTCCGTCGGCCGTATGGACAATTTCGTTGAAAACCAACCAAAATAATATTACTTTTCAATTCCTCGCTTCTGCGTTTGCCGGAGAAAGTATTTTATCGAATTTCCACAGCTAAATAAGACATTTTGAACACCAATTATGGTCATGGAGTACGGTCCAAGAGTTTTAAATCTTGTTATATCGGGTCTAATAATTCATATTTTGCTAGTAATTTACTTCAGTACAGTCTGATAAATAAATAGTACTTTAAATACAAAATAAATTGATACAGACCGTGCGTATAATTTTACATAACATTAACCTTTTAACATTTTTAACGCCTCAAAGGCTAACCGAAGCGAAGTATGTATTAGAGTCAAATAATTAACTTGATAATTATTTTTTGGTTTCTTATTGATGGCGATAACGAATACATTTTATTTTTTTACATTTTAGAATATCTTTGTGTTTGACCACCATAATAATAGGAACCTAATAGATATATAGAATAGAGCGCGTTATAATAATAATAACTTTATTTCAGATGAAATCCACATTGAAAACATTAATAAAACAGAAAAATAGTAAAAACGAGTCAGTAGTCAAACATCAAAATGATACAATAAAATTAACATAACAAATACAATTATTAAACACAAATAAAATAAAATTTAAAATTTACGCGGTCAATATTTATAAGTCAAATAAATTTATAATTACAGTTATTAAAATAAAATTATTCTCATAGTATTTTTTGTATACCTAAAGATCAAAATGCTTAAACTGTTAAAATACTATACCAACGTTTGATTTTAAAATAAACTGCAGTTAAATCTGTATAAAGTAGTTTATGCAAGTAACGTAATATAATATTATATTTAGGTTAATTACGTGGCTTTAAACACGAACAACTTAAAATATGAATTGAAGAATTATCTAAGTAGAACAAACTTCACACACTTTTACTTACAATTATTTCTTTGAGAGAACTTTGAATGTATTATTTACGTAACACACCAGCTGCTAGGTACTATCTGTGCTGGTTCAGCTGAAAAATCTGGCCATTTGTCAGACACTTGTCCGCTCAACTGTACTTCGTGTACACGATGTTTACTCTTCAAACGCTGTGAGAATTGAGTCCCACAATACAAGACCGAGACTAGACTAGGTCTTTGCTTTTCATAGCTGCGTTTTTTTTTCGCACTACAGTCTGTCTATCATGCTTGCCTTGCTTTTCTGTTGTCAAATGTGTTCTAAAATAATATTGCCGAGTGATTTACGTGCTAACAGTATCGCTTTTAGCACAAAGTAATGATTTATACAGAGAGCGTTGTTGTGGAATTGTCTAAGGGCCAGGTTTGACGTAGGCGTTGCAACAGTTATAAAATAAGGCATGTTACAGTATTGTTCCAGCTAAGGTAGCTGGATTAGGTAAAAAAAAGTAAAGAAGTCTGTAATAAAATAAGTTTGTGCTGTGTACCTGCAGTAATAAGGGACACCAGGCTTTTTATAAATGAATGACGAATATTGCTTTACACGTAGCACCGGATAAACACATCGACGTCATTTTTTACTTAGAGATGGACTGGGAGGTGTTTAACTTGGACTTAAACTTTTGTACAAAAAAGTGAGGGTGGGGGGGAAACGTGGGATAGATCTTTAGAAAAGATCTGAAATGCTAAAGACTAGTTGGTAATTTATAGGCAAGGTGACCACATAAACAGACTGCCTCGAGGTCTCTGGCTATACTATATCTGAGTCAGGTAGTATTATTAGATTTTCCTTTTAAGAAGTTCTGAGTAGCAATACAGATTCTGTAGATATGCTCGGTAGATGGCAAGAGATTTCCCTCCTTATTATATGGGCAATTTTACAATACACCTCAGTCTACTTCGGAGATATGGTCGTGAGAATACTATGTGTGTACACACACAGCATCCCTACAATTAACTACGACTACTTCATTAACATACCTTGAGCTTGTATAGAGCATAAGTTGAAAACATGTCAAACCCAATTCGTGCCAGTACAACATCGAGACAAATAAGTCCCACAACAGGAGGGCGAATCAATGTTGATTGATTTATGAAACTGTGCAGAGGCTGTTCAGGTAGTTCGAATGTCAAACGTATTGAAAGCTTTGATGAATTAGGCCTTGTTACTTGTTACAATGAAGTACTCTATCTTACAAAGGTGCTTAAAATGGATATTGAAGTCTATTTCTAAGTACCAGTTCACTACGTAAATAAGAGGTAATTATTTCACTCTTTTAGAACAGTTACAGTTATGGTATTTGTATGTAGTTGTACTTATGACTGTTCTTGACTTCTAGATTTGATTCAAACTTAGAAAAAGTATTTTTGTTTCGTTAAGCAAATTTCAATGTCTGTCTAGAATGGTACTCGGTAAATAGCAAAGAACACGCACCTTATACCTCAAATATAAGAAAGTATATTTTCAGTGGACTTTCAGGCGTCGGTCTAAGCATTTTCTTAAATAAAATATTCATACATACATTCACACATGCGCTTGTATTGAAGGAATAGGCAGAAACTACGATACTATTCCTCGTCGTTTTACCGACACTTAACTTGCCGTTAAGAATAATATTACCAATGTGGTTAAAGAATGTTCATCGAAGCCTTCTCTTTCCGGTTGTGCCATTCACAGGCACCGTATATAGTTTTTGACCACCCGTTCTTTCTACACACATTAATCAATCATCAAATCTTTTAGATCTTTTAGATGACAAGGAATGCTATTTAAATTTATTTATTTGCTCGAATATCGACTAATTAAATTACTGGATCCCAAGCTGGTGGTACATTCTAACTATCTTCTCTATTGAAATTAGGATATTTTTAATTTGAATAGTCTCGCGAAGCATCCTTAGTAGGAATCGGTGTTCTTTTGCGAATATCTATTCGGATTGTCAAATTTTAGGTAGTGGTTGGTCCACTATTGCACGTTTTCACACACAGCAGACTTCAACGAGCGTTGTAAAACACCAACGCTCGGATGAAGTCTGCTACGGCTATTAAAATTAAAAATATCATAATTTAGAGAAGATGGTTGGAATATACCAGCAGCTTGTGATCCAGTAATTCAAATAGTCAAACCGAAGAAGAAGCGAAACGCAGCTAGATTTTATGATACTTTGAGCTCATTCTGCGTAAATAGAAGCACCAAAAATTAAATTATGTTCGGGTACTTTGAAATAACTACACTTCAGAACATTGAGACAACTACCATCTTAGGGGCGGGACAAACAGAAAAGACGTAGTGTCCCCGTAAACATGGCTGCTGTAAAGCAACCGAAACGTCGGGGCAAAGTATAAAATTAGATAAAAATTGTTTAAATTAATCTATATAGCTTAAATTGTAGTAAAGTTCAATAATAGTAGTATTAGAGTTAAAGTTTTGTAATAAAAGTGTTTTAAAATAAACAACGCCACAAAATCCGTATAAAATAGTTTAATTTCAATAAATATATTATGTATTTATTTTATTGTTGTTGAGGTTCCTTTATATATTCTCTAACACAATAATATTTTTTATTTATTACGTAGTTGTACAGGTAAAATCACTATAACTTAATTTTTTATTCGATCTTACGATTTATTTTGCTATTTGCGGGTTCGATTCCCGCACAAGACAAATATTTGTGTGCATGAACATGGATGTTTGTCTTGGTCTGGGTGTTTCTATGTATAATATGTATGTATTTACAAAAAAAAAGTATATATATATGTTTATCCATTGTCTAGTACCCATAGTACAAGCTCTGCTTAGTTTGGGCTAGATGGTGTTGTGTGTATATGGTAGAATAATAATAATAATAATAATAATAATAATAAGCATTTATTTCCTCTCTCACACAGAAAGTTACAGAAAAAAAAAAAAAAAGAATATTAATATTATTATTTATAAAATCGAATCAACCAGACTAACTTCAAATACTTGCAAGCAATATATTCAGAGTATACAATAAAAACTAGTTTAACTATAGAATATATCTTTGCCAAAACCTCCCTGTCTATAAGTAGGTACGTGTAAGCCGGCAAGCAGTGAGAACAAACAAACATAAATCAAATATAATATGACGCCGGTTGACGGATGATCTGCCGGTACAGGTATTGAGTTTACGGATTTGAATATCTTTGTACGGTTCCCTTCTTCGTACGATTGAAGTATAAGCAGGAATGTCTCAGCGATTCCTATAAGCTATATTACAACACTCTCCAGCAATATCCTTGTTGGAGTGCCGATTCAATATACATAATACCATAGTCTTACATAAACAAAATTGTCTTTTTAGTTCCTCTAAAACTATGCTAATTTATCATGTTTAACACAAAGTTCAAATGTTATCTAAGATTAACATTAGTTAATTAGTTAATGTCACGCCGAGAAAGAATACTTTTCAGTCGACGAAGATTATTTTACTATTTAATTCGTAGATCTTACTTTAAATACATTCGAGTGACCTAAAAATACAAGTAAGTACATTAAAAATATATTTTGTAATGGAGCGATTCCTTTCCTTGACACAAAACTAGACCTTTTTTTAAAGCCTAAGTTTGTTACTAGCTCTTAGCAAATACATCCAACTAGATTAAGACAAAATCTCACTAATGTGGAGCTTGTCAATAAATATCTACCCTCGGGAACAGTATTTGTCTGGATGAAAAGTACCCTATGTCCTTTTCTGGATGCTCAACAACGTGTATGCATAATTTCATGATGATCAGTCGAGCAATTAAGGCGTGAAAGCTGCTCCCCACATCTAAAAACAAACAAAAAACTCACATTCCTATTTATAATATTAGTAAGGAAAGAAAAGTTAGAATGCTTATTTGTATTAATTTAGAGTTTAAGCGTATTAGGATTGTATCATAATGGATACTGGATTATTCCAGTAATCATCCAACCTTAGTGCACAGAATATTGCGTGCCATGCTTCTCCTAGAGAAGAAACTAATGATAATATTTTTATTAGTAACTTGTAGTAGTATTTATGTCATCAGTTCGACAAATTATAGTATGATATTTGTATTGCCTATGCAGTTATCACTGACACGCTTGTGTTGTATTATACAGGATGTCCGGTAAATAATGGATAACCTGGAAATGTCTTATAGTGGAACTGATGGCCGTTGAGAAAAAAATATGAAAAAAATTCTATCCTAACTACTACCTGAGATATGTGTTTTTTTTTAATTACCATGTATAACTTTCTTGTATACTACGACCATAAATGATTGAAATCCATCGGTTTTTTGTTGTTTTATTATTAAACACTAATTATGCTAATAGATAGACAGTCAAAAGTATGCTATGCTATAATAGTTTGCACTTTTTAATATATATATATATTTTTTTTTTTCTTTTTTCTGAACGGCTTTCAGTTCTACTATAAGACATTTCAAGGTTATCCATTAATTACCGGACACCCTCTATACCTATAGAGTATGATGGTTTTGTAGGCAGCTGGCTATTTTCTTTGTGTCAATACCAAATTTAAGTTTTTATAAGTTGCATTACTCTTTATATTGAACTCATAGTATAAAATTATGCGTATGATAAATCGTGATACTGAGTTCAATTCTTGTCATATTGGATTTGCCAGCTACAATATTTTTGCTTAGCAGCACAAAGGCTAGAGCAAAGACACATTGTTCCAATTTTAGCAGAAGTCAATTTGAGATTTCGCTGTATTAAAACGGCTTGACTAACCTGAAATATCGCAGCCAAACAACTCTTGAGTTGTATTGCTGCGGTGAATAGAATGTTCTTAGGCAGGCTTTCGGTATGTGATAGCACATAAAAGGAGACAGGGCGTAAACTTTGGCACCATAATTGCAAAACTATCGTGTCTGTCCAGTGCTGGGACTCAATAGATCAACACTACTTCTTAAACCGATAACCGCTTTTAAACCGGTAAACGCCTGTGAACCGGTAACCGTTTACCATCAGCCCATGTTTGTTTCCTACTTAATTAGTATAAAAAAACTGTATTTAAAAGGTTTACTGTGCTAAATTCTTAAAATGTTCTTTAACAATATTTAAAAGAGAATTAGCCATGACCCAAATACTGTCAAAAAGAAAACCTTGTTTAGTTATACAAGCAATGTCTAAATAATAAATGTACAGGTTGTATTCCGCCTTATTTCTATGCAAATTCCGTTTAATCGCAACGTAGCGAATTTCTCGTCACCTATACGTTATAAGCCTTTAGCATGATAATTCGGTTTAATTTTCGTTTAATTACTTGTTTTTGGTTAAGGAATTAGGTCATGTCTATATTGGATTTGTTGCTTGACTTGACAGGCATTTTGAGCATAGTTTTTAAAAATATTACTAAGTTAACGCGCTAATCCTATGGCTCAGGTTTCAATTTCATAAGACAAATTCCATTAGGTTTTCTTTTACAAATTTTCTATAGACTGTGTGTGTGAATGTGATTAGTAAATAACAATGAACAGAACAAAGAACACACCAGTGCTACCGCTGATATTGCTAGGGTTAAACGCTTACAATGTTTTTTTATAAAACTAAAGTGGCAAACAAGCATACGGCCCACCTGATAGTAAGTGGTCACCGTAGCCTATGGACACCTACAACACCAGAAGCATCACTTGCGCGTTGCTGACCCTGTAAAAACCATTTAACACCCTTTTCAAAGAACCCTATACTGTATTCTTGTGGGATAACCTCAGCAGGGAGTTTATTACACAACCGCTTGGTGCGGCACCAATTAAGTTGCAAGATGTGAAAATGAAATCCCTGCAGATGGCGCGCGGTGCGGTGAAAAATAGCTGAGGGCATCATCTCAAACAACTCCTCAGAACACAATCTATTATACAAGTGGTAGATCACACAAAGGGAGGCAACGTCTCTTCTAAGACTAAGTGTCTTAATACCGTCTGTGAGTCCAAACTGAGACCCTTACACGATACACGGTACACAGACGATCCTTGATAATTGTCGATGAGTCCAAGCTCATCGACAATTCTCAAGGATCGTCTCTGTACCGCGTCAAAAGATTCAAGCTGGTATTTTGGTGCTCCTGCCCAGAGATGACTGCAGTACTCTATATAAGGCCGGACTTGCGAGTTATATAGAAGCAGTCTATACCGCAGTGAAGTACCGCTTAACTCTATTGAGCACACCAAGCTTTTTGGAAGCTAGCTTGATTTTGATCTCTAAATGTCTACGGTACTGTACATCACTTGAGATGTTGAGGATTCCAATATACTTGAGAGGTGAGAGACGTGTTGTGGAGACACAGTGAATGGGGTTTTCTTAGCGATGAACGCCCAGGCTTGTGTCTTAGCTGGGTTAAACACGACTAAATTTAGTCATTCACATTCGGATACTGAAATGAGTAATATGATATTTTGCTAGCTTGGTGGGATAATATAAGATATTTTAAATAAATAGATACACTGCCTTGGTGACTTAGCGATACATAGAACTTGGTGAATCAGCTCATTTTCCGGCTCTGTGCCTGGTACGGAAAAAGGCTCGCCCTCTGTTACATAGGACCTTTACTTATAATTGGTGAAATGTAGGTGTAATACTAGTATATATGTATTTAGGTGCACTAGTCACTAGAATCTCGACCACTGGCGTTATGCTGTCGGCATTTTGATGTCTATATATCAGTATACTTGAACTAGCATTCGCATTTCAGTTCAGAGCCAAGCCAATGTCGATATGATTGTTGAATGCAGATGTGAAACTGTCGTTTCCAAACTGTCCAATATTATAAATGCGAATGTGAGTTTGTTTGCTCGTTCGTTTGTCTGTGTCTGTGACCGATCATCATGAAATTTCATATACACGTTGTCAGGGATACAGAAAAGCTCCTAGGATACCGTTTTCCAGAAAACGACGAGAAAGCGAAGCCGCTTGCAAAAACTAGTCTTCTTTAAATTACAATATATAGTTCATACAGTTTCTAATTTTTCTTTATTTGGTAAGTCTCCAACAAAGTCGCTAGAGACTGAATATTTTACGGATTCTCTTCCCTATTTATAAAGTTTATAGATTCATAAAGATTAGCCCACAGATACGACAAGCTAATATAATAAAAATATTTACACTCAAGCCTTTGTATCCCCTTAGGGGAGGCAGAGGTTTATTACATTCAAAACCAGATGCCATGTAATAGCCACCGGAGCCAATTACGGTCTAGCGAACACAATTCCAGACTGCTTGCTGCTCCTAAGAGATTTTAACAAAAAAAGTAAGTAACACTTTTCTCTACCCAAACATAGAACCCACGATATAGGACCGCACGATCAACGAACGTAAGCGCAATTATATGCCACAGGACCAATGTGGCACTCATACTCAATTAAAGAAAATTTACATATCTACCAATGTTGTGCTGATTATCTTCTGTAACTCCTATTGTTACTTTTATTAGGTGGATGTTTCCAAGCAGTTATCTTTTGTCTATACCATTCTTTGAATCAAACCTACCCATTGTTACTCTCAGTTATGGCAGCTATAGATGCCACCGCTAACTAGCATGGCCAACATGCGCAAATTGCGCGTGTGAAACCGGGTTTCTTGCAATCATAGCTCACGACGGTCGTCCAAACGGTACATAAACCCGCACAAATGTCTTAATTTGCGGATATTACCCACAGCGTGTAAAATATAATAGCCATTACTTAGAAAAACTATTAGTATTTTATTTTCTTTTACGCTTAGCTTGTTCTGTATTTTATCACTAAGAGAGACGGGCTAATAATTCCTCGTTAAAGAACTTTTAACCCTTTCATGAGGTCGCTATAAAGAGTACATCCATTAGATACAACGTAAAATTAATGCAATTAACCGCAAACGATATGAAAGCTTGTTAAAAGGGAATGGTTTAAATCTTTTCGTCTTTGTTCTACAACCCTTGAGGCGAAAATTAAGCGATTTTAATAACTACTGACGCCTATTTTGAGGTTCTCTTGTAAACATTTCAGTTGTTAATCGTTTATGATAATGTTGAAAAAGTAGCTATCTTGGACATTAAGGTGTTATTAAAATCTTTTGTTGTTTGGGTTACGGTTAGTTTAGAATTACGTTAGTATAAAGAAAGGTATTGGGTTACAGATATAAGGTTTATTTATTATATATTTCAGCGTGCCATATTTAATTTGTATATATATTATGTAGCTACATATAATATAATAATATCAGACAGGTATCCAAACTGTCTAAAAAACACTGTCTAAATAAAACAAACATAAGTTTAAAACGTCAGAAGTGTGTGTATTGGGATAGAACTCGAGACCTCTGCGTGGCAGTCTAAGGTCTAGGTTTCCCACTAGGCAACCCTTTCTTAGAAGTACACAAACATAAGTGAAGATGCACATTTAACACTATTCTCTTAGATTATGGTATGTTGACATAAGACGAGTAATATGCGCAAATTAAGGTACTTAGCTGCCTGTATGCTTTGTGTAAACGACCACACCGTGTGTGTTTCGTCACTGACTCACTGATGATCATCAAAATTCTTAGAGTATTTCCTAATGTCCTAGAAAGCTGAAATTTGGTATATACGCTGGTACACACACAACAAAAAGATTATAAAATTTGCAACTTTTATCCCCCAACACCTTAAACTAAGGGATGGAAGTTTGTATGAGACTTCCACAATTTTGACGCTTGAGGTCTAGGTATTATAGTATTGATATAGGGACTCCATGTTGTTTAAAATATGTAATAAAATAATAATGTAACACGGTTTGAAAAACAAAACAAAAATTAATATCGATTGTCGATTGTCTTAGATATACATCTTACTTAGATGTAGTACGCCGTCGTCATGTGCTTTATATGCCGGGAGATGCCTCTTCCATTCCTTGACATATTTAATGTATGTATGAAGAAATATACTTTGAGGTGTCGTTTTCAGTGGAAGTTTTTTAAGTGATCACTACGACGTTATTGTTCCGATGACTGTTTCTCAAACATCAAATAACGTAGTTTCCACTTCGAAGAAAGCAGGGAGACCTAAAAAAAAATAAGCAAGGTAGACCTTAAACATCTGAATTATCACGAAATAAACAAAATTAACAAGCTACTGTAAAAATCATCCTGAAGAAAGAAAAACACAGTCCTGAGTTATATACAATCACACGCTGAACAACATCGTGAACCCGTAGCGTGATATTCAGCTTCACATCCGGAGGTCAACCGAGAGGCAGTTGCACGATACTCGGCTTCCCATCCGGAGGTTCACCGTAAGGCAGTTGCACGATACTCAGCCTCTCATCCAGAAGTTAACCGCGAAGCAGCTACAATTTAAGATAAAAAATGTTGAGCGAATAATAAAAAGTTTAAGTTCTAAAATAAACGACAGACTGGAGGCAGAAGGCTTTGTTAAATGGTCTCTTTACAATAGACAACAAACATTGGGTAGTCAATTAAAAACAGCTGAAAAATTAAAGAATATGTGTTTGTCGGCTAAAAAAGTTAAGACAATGTTCTGAAAATATAACTATTTATGAGAAACTTGAAATGTTTCTGGTAAAACTTGAGCATAAAAATAACCAACAACTTTTTTATGGAGAGTACGCGTATAAAGTTTAATTAATCAAAACGCAATCGCAATTGATGATACCGGCAAAGCTATCTTTGAAAAAATGGCAAGGCATGGTAAAGGTCTAGTCTGGAGATGTAATGATGCCATATGTGCTCTGGATGAACAGTTACTATTTAAACTAAGAAAAATACTTGAAGAGTTTAACTGTAAATCACCAGCAGAAATGTATCCACTATATTTGAACAGACGTCTCAAGGCTAATATTTCTTACATTAACAATGTAAAGTCTTATTCTCCACGATTAAGAACGTTAATCAGAGAAAAGTATCAGCTACAAAGTGATTGCGATACGTTAAAAGAAATTGATACTGCATTAAAAACTGTAAACGTGGAGAAAATAAAAGAATTAGACAAAAATCACGTACCTGGGACAGTAGCCATTGAAAGCTTCGAGTTTTGTAACACCTAAATTAGAATGTATGTCTTGTAATAAACTTTACTGTTCAAACGATATTTCTAATCTAAATCGTTTACAGAAGCCTATAATCTGATAACTTTTTGACAGTGCGTGTCATATTATGGTCTGGTTTTGGCATTTTTATTTTATATGAAAATATTTTTGGTTGTATATCAATATAAACTATTAGACGATATTTAGGTAAATATTTGATATATTAATAAAAGCTATAGAAGCCAAAACAATTATTTTTAAAGTTTTGTCTCTTTATCCGTATGTTTGTATGCATATCACGTTAAACCTACTGCACGAAATTGACTGCGATTTTCAGCGTTGTATATTTGATCTACCTTAGATACTGGTGGATGTTTATCTTGATACGCCGCCTAAAAGACATAAGGTAGATGGAGGATTGGAGAGAGTGCCATAAACTATTACTTTATTATGTTTACCTATCAGATATTTTTTTATATGCTTTGAAAAAACAAAGATGCTGAAAGGAAATTCTACGCGTACAAAGTTGCGGGCAAAAGCTAGCTATTAATAAGAATATTTAATGTGTATTTTGTAGATGCGTTTTTGACGGTTAATGTACCAGTATTAAATATAAGTCAGCTTAGATATTAAATGAGGAGAAGTATGAAATAAACGCCATAAAATAAATAGATTTACGGCTATCGTAAAATGTTGAATGAATTTCCAACGAAGTTTTACTACTGTATGAGAAATTAAGTACTGGGGGAATTTTATTGTGTGGAATTAGCCTGGCTTAAATTTGTTTTGGATATTTCAGTATTTAATAGACGAGATGATCGTTTAAATTTATACATAGAGTGTCACGCCCATATTCTCGAAGAGGTAGGCGGAAGCTCATTGAAGCCACATTCCGCCTAGTCTCAAGTCTGTCTGTTGTCTGCACAATTATTGACTCTGTTCTATACGATCCAGAACCTTTTGATATGGTGATATTTTTAATCATAGTATTAATTACTGTTATTAGGATAGCCTATTTGCAGTTGGCTAAGCTGTTTACTGCCTGTTTAATGATATGCGATTTCTGTAAATGAATGATAGCAGCTCCAGCACTTGTCAGCTATCCTTGAACAAAGGAATCTCTGCATTACCAGCTTTTGCTGGCATAGCAGCCATAATGAATATAATAATACAAAACAAGGTTGAATATGCATGCTACCAAGTGATCTTGTAGATGTTGTAGGTACGTCTCCAGCTAAGCTGCTTAGATTTATGAGAATTTTAGCAATGATCTCACTTTTCTACGTGAAGGAGTTATCGTAAGTTTGCAAAAACTAATCCATTTATTAGTATTTGTGCCATTAATTATTGTCATTAAGAACGAAATGTAGTTGTCCGCATTAAGTCAAAAAGTCATGAAATAACACTCTGTTTTAATGAGTGCTTGCGACCAGCACTAAATTTCAGAATCTAGACTTAAATTTGTTGGTGATAGAAATGGCCTTCATAATTTATTTCTTCTTAAAAGAGACTATGCAAATAAATCATACTAATATTCCTACAGGAAATTTGCCTACTGCATGTAGCAAATATAAGTCTTCAATAAGTTTTAGTTTATATTCAGACATAAGTGATGTAATAGAAAATTTAGTTACGATTTTTCTTTATCCCATAAACGTACTTTAGTAAGACAACTTGTTCAGAAAGAAAATTCTATTAGAGATTATAATAACAATCAAATCACAGATACTAAGAACACCCAAGCTCGGCTCAAGGACCCAACAACTATAGGTATATATTTGCGCATCACATAATTCTTTTGTTTTCTGAGTACAAAACTTAGTGTACTGAGAATGATGACGCCATCACTTACTATTCTGGTTTAGCGAAGTTAGATAACATATCAGATATTATGATTATGTTTCAAGTAGAAAATGGGACGTATAACCGCGCTTTTTAATTGATCCGTAATTACTGTGTTTTGTTTGATCACGTCATAAAAAACTCTCAGAAATGTAGGTTTCCTCACAATTAATTTCCTTTACTATAAGCTAATTAATACTAGTTTCAAAAAGTCAGAGGTTGCCTTGGTATCAAGCTCGACCTCTCTGCGAGGCAGTCCAAAGGTCTGCCATTAGTGTCTGCTTGGGTGTATAAAAAAGCTATATTATTGCAATCTTTGAAATTAAACTACTATATACGGATTTTATCGCGTTGTTTATTTAGCACTGTATTACAAAATGTTGAAAATATTACACTACTACTACAGCTATTGATTTTATTTTACTAATTTATAAGCTAATAAAATTATTAAAACTATTAAATCTATTTATTTTTGGTTTACACTTTCCCCGACGTTTCGGTTGCTTTCCAGCAGCCATGGTCACGGGGAGACTAAGATGGTAGTTGTCTCAATGTTCCAGTGTAGTTATTTCAAAGTACCCGAACATAATTTAATTATTGGTGTTTCTATTTACGCAGAATGAGCTCAAAGTATCATGAAGTCTAGCTGTGGTTTGTTTCTTCTTGGGTTTGACTATTTGAAGTACTGGATCCCAAGCTGGTGGTACATTCCAACCATCTTCTCTATTGAAATTGGGATGTTTTTTGATTTCAATAGCCTCGCGAAGCATCCTTGGAAGGAATCGGTGTTCTTTAGCGAGAATCTGTGGTTTGTCAAATCTCAGGTAGTGGTTTGTCCCCTGTTGTATATGTTCACACACAGCAGACTTCAACGAGCGTTTGTGTTTTACGTCAGCTATGTGTTCCTTTATGCGGGTGCCTATGCTTCTCTTGGTTTGAATGGTTTTAATGAACAACATTCGCGTAAATAGAAGACAATATTATATTGCAATCTTAATCCACCGATATTAAAGCCTTGCAAATAACACATCGTTGTTGAAACTTTTTCTCCAAATAATCTGCAGGAGAAGTTAGGCTATTTGAAGGAGGGTGCTGTGTAAACTGGGTGCGAGCAATTCAAACAGTTGGTTCAGTGTCACCCCGTCTTAAATAGCACTATTTGGTCTCACGTAATGAAATGGGTGTACTGCCATATAACGGTTTCATAATATCTAGCCACGATTGTTGAAATTTATTTATTTGATATTGACGTATTTTATTTCTACATCTGTTCTCATATTTTTTTAAATGTACCTAATTTATAAACTTAATTTAATATGCCCTATACGTTTTCTTGGTGTATGTATGTAGCAGAACCACATTTATTGTATTTTTGTTGTAATGTTAAGCATTTGCCTCCGTCCATGCATCACTTGTATCGGGTGACCAACTGAAAACTCACTAAACAAACACACACACACACAACAAACACTCAATTTTTGTGCCCAGCTAATGCTGAGGTGGTGACCATTTTCGGCGAGGGCATACATATTTTTGTTTTATCATGTATAATATTTTTATGTTTATTTTGTTTTAATTAGGTAATTGTGTGTGATCTGTACGAAATAAACATGATTTCTTTCTTTCTTTCTTATAATATTATACAATGCTTTACCTGTCCCAGTTAACTTATACAATAGGATCTTTTATGTAAAATCTAACAATAACGTCCGAAATGTGCCTACAATACATCTCTGACTTCCCCATACGACATATACACATACTCTCACGCCTATAACCCCGAAGATGTACGTAAAGGTCTATTAGACACCCACATTTCGCCAGGTATGATTTGAAGTCTTACGTAATAGAAATAAAACCTATTGCCATTTACCGGGCACAATCGCAAACTAAGAATTTCTTGGCAAAACTCCCAAAAACATTTTGCCTGATTCGACCATCAAAACTACAACCTCATGCACAGCATTCATTTGAATTACAGAGGCAGTCCTTATGTAGGAAGTATGAAGAAAATTAAGATTTATTTACAAAAGAATCAAGTTAAGTACAGGTTTCTAGAATTCCTTTTAAATTTAAACCGTCTCTTAACATTTCATCATGAAAATCCTTGCAAATTATATAAAATAACCAAGATTTTTATTCTTTATGGCTGCAGAGAGGGCGGGGAGGCCAGTACTAACAACTTTTCAAATTAATGCGACTTGTTTGTTGGTAGTCACTGCGTTTAATAATTGCACCACGTGGAGGTAGGTATGAATATTTTTCTTTAGAATTAAATACTTGTTTACTTTGTGGAATGAGTTACCTTTCCACGTAGACTTCAAGTATAATAATCCCGTAGGGTGCTGGCAGTGTCGTTTATAAACATACTATAATTTATATAATTGAAAACGGGTATTAACATGGTTCATGTTCAGTATATTCAGTTATACATAAATTTTTTATAAACTTGATGATTCGGCCGGGTTGGACTGGCCGTAGACACAAGTAGACCGATTGCGATATCAGGAGTTTGTGCGTTTGGGTGATTGATGTGCCTAAATCCTCCAAAAGTTTTATTTCCTTCCTTTATACCAACTTGCTATACTAACAGTGGGGATTGTTTCTACACTTTCCCGTGTAATAGAATAGAAACTACTTACTGCATACCGTCAGATAGACACACAGATTCTGTAAAACTATTTAAATTAAATAAACAATATTATTTTTTTACTGGCCATTGCTATTTATTTAGTTATTACTCTAACACATAAAACTTGAACAAGCTACGACTTTTGTGTGGATTAACCACACAAAAGTCATAGCTGACTAAAAATAGACTTATAGAAACTAGGAACTGTTAAATAATTTCCAAAATATTAAGCTTAAGCTTCTACGCAATTGCTTGCGCATTCAATTCCTGAGAAAAATACTATGCCTGCAGTGACTTTGTCGCCGGTGATAAAACAGAAATGTAAAAGCCTATACATTTCAGGATTACTACAAATTTTATTTAGAACCACACATAGTCCTGATATTATCATTTCAGTGACTAAAATTGGAAAACTAATTATATAATAAACTCACATCTGTTGCCCGAAAGTCAGGCCATTTTACAAATTTCCACTTGCTTCGGTCTCGGCATTGATTCACAGTCACTATATTTTCTTGAATACTTTAGATTATTTAAAAACTACAAACACACATCACGCCTATATTATCCCCGAAGGGATAGGTAGAGAGGTGTACACACATTTCGGTAGCTTTACTTATATGTAAGTCCTACCTAACCACGAATCAAGCCTGTTAGAGTCTACTGGACCCAGTTCCAAACTCCAAGAATGAGAATGAGAAATTATACTGAGAATTTCAAGACAGAAAAATCCGTTAACACTTCATCTAACCCGGAAACTAAACCCGAAACTACAAGCACAATAATCGCATACACTTCCACTGCGCTACTAAGTCAGTAAAAAACTACAAGCTCCTTACCTACACATTAAGTTAAAGAGCCACCGACTCGTCAATAGCCCGAACTATAACAATCTTCAACACTTTTAACCCCGTATTACCTGCTAAGCGTCCAAGTTTTTAACCCCTTACAAATGCCCCACGCCTTGCACGCTTCCACAAGCAATTTTAAATGCAGCTATCACTGGATCTACGTTCTGAAACTTTACGTTTTCTAATTACAAGGCAGAACGGGCTAGTTCCCTTATCTGTTGATGTTACGTTTAAACTCTGTTTAATGGTTTGGGCTTTGCTAGTATGTTGGTGTAAATGGGATTTTGTTTTTCCGGAAACAAAATAATAATATTTGAAGTGTTAGTTTGTTAATGTCTCTCTGTTGCTCAAGGGTCAATGTCTTTCATATATTTGTGGCATACTCCTTTGTAACGTGCTACTTGACCCATTATCATGAAACTTAACATACACGTTGTCAGGGGTACGGAGGAGGCCTACTTATACCTTTCATCCACAAAAGAAAGTACTGTTTCCGAGGGATAGGAATTTATTGCAAAATCTTCATTAATGCGAGTGAAGCCGTGGGAAAAACTAGTTTTATTTATTTATGTTGTGTTCTTGAAGTAAGAGTAGCGCTACAAGGTTCTTTAATAACGTTTTGTGCTAACTTAAATAGTTTTAATACTAATCAGTACTGAGGTTTCCGCTGACCATAAGCACTGATCTTCACACCATACCATAGCATAAGCTTAGCATTGACCATATTGTGCAATTGTGATGGATAACTTCATAGCTTTATATCCATACATAATTAATTTCTTAATTTTTTTCTTAATGTGTGGGACACATTAATATATTTTCTTTCTTTTACTTTCGTAGTTTGTCAATTAACACAGCGAATACTTATTTAAAGTATCGGCAATGTACAATAGATACATTTACAAGTGATTAGATAAACATATAGTATTGTAACATCTTACTATCAGACGCAACATAACTTTGCTTGCCCTTGCCACGTTAGAAGTAAGATGTGATAAGATAAGATAAGCTTTATTCATGGGTAAAGTTAGCCTAGCTTTACAAAATCGTATTTTAATTACAAAGGAATCAAAGGTGAATCAAAATGTATTAAATAAATAATGGGTAACGTATTGGTACGGCTTTTAAAATTAATATAAGCTTGCTTGCACGTGTAACCATTAAACATTTTCAGTTTCGAGTTTGGCAAATAAATGTCGTAATATATGGACAGTTTTTAAGTTTTTCGTGATGTAAAAATGTGATGTAATGGCAAACATGGCTTGAGGAAGGGCTAAGAATTTGCTAATAGATATGACCAATAATAATGCCATGCCAATATAGTATTTGAAACCAAAGCATGATCGGCCTTAAGCGTCAATTTATCCTACAGAACTAACGAAATTCTTGGGTTTTGTAATTTAAATGTATTCTATGTTATCCAAAAACGCCTTTTATCAGATAATTCTAAGTAGAAAGATTATCTTAAGCTGCCTACACGTCAAGAATACAATGAAAGTAAATTAAGCGTAATGGATATATCAAGATCGTAGCTATTCCATTCCTTGGTTTTCGCCTGCCTCTCAGCAAAATATTCGTGAACTTATAAATGTTTGTATTCTTAGTAGCTAATAGAATCGACATCTATGGCTAGGAATAGGCTCTTTTGTTATTGAATGAAAAGTAAACTTAACGGCATTACTAGCGACTGGATTTGATACACATCTGGCTACACTATTGGGTAAATAAGCATGATGTTTTGTTATATTATATCCATAGCTAAATGTATG
This sequence comes from Catocala nupta, assembly GCA_963675205.1. Lineage (NCBI taxonomy): Eukaryota > Metazoa > Arthropoda > Insecta > Lepidoptera > Erebidae > Catocala > Catocala nupta. The sequence goes on from OY776099.1 coordinate 17,801,088, forward strand.
CCTTCCATATATATATGTACATATAATTATAGTTGTAGAAATTCTCAGAAGCAGCCTGAAGGAAACCATCGTGAGAAAACCTACTTGTCTAAAAGCTCTACATAATGTTTTCAAAGATGTCTGTCTGCCAATCCACAATGGAACAGCGTGGTAGACTATGGCTTAAGCCTTCTCACACTGAGAAAAGGGACCAAGCAGTGGGACAGTATGTAAATAGAGCAGATACTATTTGACACAGAAATCTATTTCAGTGTTACACTTTTAAACTACATATAATATTTCCTACGCAGACAGTCAAGATCGGCCTACGAAATCCTTATGGCCCTTTTAATATTGAATTCAATCCTTAATTGGTATGAATTATCACAACGGGTTGGAAAGTGGACCTTAAAGGATAATTCTTGAAAATTATAACCTTATTTTATTTTCTAAAATAATATAATATAATATCGTCTATCCTAGGCATTTAATCACGTTTATTAAATTGCGTTCTTCAAACATAATTTAGTTTTATAAATGGTATAAAGTTAAATTATTTAAAAAAGTAAATACTTGAAACTAAAATAAAAACTACAATAAATAATAATCTCACTTCGTTATTATAGTTGTATCAAGTTAGGCTTTAAACGAATTAAAACTTTTTAGAATTGACATCAATATTACTTCAAAGTTCTTTATTTATTTAAGTAGTTCTAGTAGTACAGCTTAATATACGATACCACGAAATTAAGACAGTTTTTTACTTAGCTAACTACCATTTTGCAGTCTATTGAAATTTAAACTTTATATAATTGTGGACTGAATCTACAGGGCAGCGGTCGTGAAGGCGACTCCTCACATGGAAGAGTTCTTGGATTAAAATCTAGGTCAGCCAAAGTGCTTTAAGGTTTAACTGTCCAGACATTCTCAGTACTAGCACGGAGTCTGGAACTATACCCGCTTGAAGGCAATGCATATCATCTTGGTCCGATGCCAAATCTTTCAGTTCTCGATATGCCTCTATATTTACTTTTTCTTCCATTTGATCTGTATACCTTCTTCTTGGTCTTCCTGTCTTTCTTTTTGTCTCTATTTTCCCTTCCATTATATTGGTAATAAATTTGTCTTGTCTAAGTAAATGACTAATCATGTATCCTCGTTCTATTATTAGAGTTCCAGCATATGTCTGTTTTCATTTAATTTTACTCCCCCTTTTACGTGGTATAAAATCATAAATAGCAAAATGGTATGGTAATATCTCTCTCTATCTGTGCCTACATCTTTTGCATCTATATGCATATTATAGTGTCACGGATGGCCATGGCTTTCTCTCTTCTTGGCAATATATTCTACATATTGGTGAGTTAGTCTTCTTCTTCTTTGTTTTCTTTTTCTACTTCGACCTGTCCTTGTCCCTATCTTCAGGTCCGAGTAGATAGGGTTTCGGGGGGAGAACTACGGGTCTCCCCCTTTGGACTAGAGTATTGCGGGGTCAGGAAGCCCACTGCGCCTCACCGCTGACTAGAGTGTGCGATCTCTGAGGTTAGGGTGGAGAGTCGGGATTTGGGGACAAGACCTGTCTATAACTGGTTCCGGAAGGTGCTCTCGGGCGCTGGAAGGTACAGCGGCTCCTCTAATATAACCTAACGGTTGGTGTAGGGGAACGCTATATCATAAACTGGGATAGTCGTAGAGAAAGTCTCTCTCTCATGTCTCTACGCAGCACGCTATCGCTACACTAGCATAAAAAATGGCTGACCTCCTTCCACAGCTGTTTCACAATTTCGTTTTTAATTCTCTCCTAGCAATGTTATCCGAACTTCGCTAATAAAAGTCAGTGTGTTTTTAATTTGCTAACAGTAAGTCTAGATGTTCGGTAACAAATTACTTTGGGTAAGCAACAGGTCCAATATTTCGGCATGTTTTATTTTCTACCCACATATACTCTGCTGTTATTAAAGTTTTCCTTTAGTTATTACTTCGGCTTGCCAGTTTTGTAGTACTGAATAAGTTACGGCCTGCTTCGAAATTTGTGGTATTTGAATATGCTGAGAATTATAGTTATACTAGCTGACCCGGCAAACGTTGTTTTGCCATAAAAAATGTATTGACCAAAAGATTAAAAAAAAAAAAAAAAATAGATGTTGGCCGATTCTCAGACCTACTCAATATGCTCACAAAATTTCATGAGAATCGGTCAAGCCGTTTCGGAGGAGTACGGGAACGAATATTGTGACACGAGAATTTTATATATAAGATCATTTTGGATGTCAATTAGACATACATGGATTCACGAATGTTTATTGGAAGGATAAAATGATGCAGATAGATGTTATTGGATAGTCTCATGTCCATATCCCCACCATTGACGTCTACCGGACACGACTCTATATCCCATTCTGTGCCGAAGAATGTCTTAACAGATGAACCTGATAATAGTTTGCCTGATCCGAAAATACTGAACATTATACATACATAATGAAATATTTAGTAGCAAAACATTAAAAAATGATAACGTTCAGCAGACAGCTATTTACGATTCTCAAATATGATAGCCAGTTTGATCTTGCACTTTTCAAAGTTATAAGCGTATTAAAAAGTTAAATACTCGCTATACCGGTTAAGGAAAACAGTGTGAGGAAACCTGCATGTCTGAGAGTTCTTCATAATGTTTTTGGAAAATATATGAAGTCTGCCAACCTGCACTGGGTCAGCGTGGTAGACTATGACCTAATCCTTCTCACACTGAGAAGAGGCCTGTGCCCAGTAGTGCGACAGCTTAATACTGGACTGATATTATAAATATGAACTCACTTTACTGCCAGACCCAATAGACGCCATAATGTGAGTTTATCACACGTCTGCCTATCTCTTTGGACATATATAGACCTAAGTCTAATCTATCATCGGATGTATAGACATCAAAATCAAATCAATCAATCAAATCAACACAAAATCTATCCTCTTTATAATATTGGTATAGACCAAAGATAGATTTTTTTTATAAGGATTTATCTCAAAAACTAACCAACCGATTTGAAAAATTCTTTCGCCATTAGAAAGCCATATATCATATCATATCATATCACCGACTAACATAGGCTATATTTTATTTTAAAAAGTACTTTTACTAACATAACCTGCTGTTACGCGAGTGAAGTCGCGGGCAAAAGCTAGTATTAAAATATTATAATTTACTATTACGCTCTAAGCCCTGCCTATACCTTACAAAAAGATTTATACTAATACCCACATTCATGGAGCTTACTCCGTAACCTTGCAAACCTTCTTCCAAAAAAATCAATGTAAAACAATGATATGTTAATACAGGGCCGAACTAAATTATTCATGTCGCATCCCAGGGCTGAACTGAGGTGAGGATGTTGAAAAAAATATTACATTTCAAAGAAGTACGTGGTTTTCGTTCGAATATGTTCTTGTGTGATAATGTTGTTTATATTTTTGAAGTTTGATTTTTGTATTAAATGAGACAATGGATGCTTTGTTTAGTCAGTATATTTTCAGTTTTCGTGTTTTATACCAGTTTCTATCTTCAGCTTCAGCTGCCTGAATCCTACCGTTACGCATACCGGGAAACCTCTATGTTCCATTCAAAATAATATGGTCTACCGTGTACAAAGTTTTATCTAAATATGTTTTATTTTTTAATATGTTCATAGATAGGCAAAGAATTGTACTATAGCAGGCCATAACTCTTCGCGATACCTAGGTGAAGGAAGTCTACGAGGTCCCACTTAAAAAGGTTGTTATCATCCAAACTTGTTATCAAATTTGCAAGTTTATGATATAAGTACGATACTTATTTATTCATTAGTTTGACGATTTTTATCGCTTGATATTTAGCACCTGTTATTGACTAAAAGCGTCTTGGAGTGAGGAAAGCTCTTGTTTCTAATATCACAACAAAGTTCAAACATAATATTGTCTTCTGTTAACGCGAATGTTATTCATTGAAATTAAACTACTATATACGGATTTTATCGCGTTGTTTATTTATCACTGTATTACATAATTTTGAAACTGCTACACTACTACTACTATTGAATTTTACTCATTTATAAGCTAATACAATTATTTAGGAGAGGAGGTCTCCACGTGACCATGGCTGCTGAAAAGCAACCAAAACGTCGGGAAAAGTGTAAACATAAATATAAATAGTTTAAATAATTGTATTAGCTTATAAATTAGTAAAATTCAATAGTAGTAGTAGTAGTGTAACAGTTTCAAAATTATGTAATGCAGTGTTAAATAAACAATGCGATAAAATCCGTATATAGTAGTTTAATTTCAAAGTTCAAACACTTTATGCAGGTCTAAGCCAACTTTGAACAACTTCAAAAACCGCTCAGTAATTTGATTGGATATTAATGTTGCGAAGTGCAGAGGTAAAGCCAACATTCCCAATTGTTATCATAGTACAACTAACTTGGTGATCTTTACTTTAATGGTGTTTGTAAAAACAGCGTCCTTATAATGCTTCTCAGGTTTTAAAGGTTAATAAAAAAACGTCACCCATCGAAAAATCTGCAAGCGCCTGCCTTGTAAGTACTAAGAGGTACAGTGGGTAGAAATGTGAAACTGTCTCCGCTAGATCAGCTTCGCTTCCTAACGCAACAAAATAAAATGAAAAATAAAAGAATAGTAATGTCTGTGATGTCGTTTCCAATGTTTTGTATTTAATAATTATTTAAATAAAGATTGAATATTTGACTCAGTTTTTTTGTGTTTTGACATGGCCTATTTTATTTACTTCTTTGTGATTATTTAAACCTTTATTTATATTTTATACAGCAGCTAGTGCATGTGCCCGTCGAGAGCTAGACGGCGTTCATTATTTTAAATTGCACTGCTGCTATTAAATAATAATCAACCACAATTAACGCATTCGTATAACGGGTACTACTATTCGAATACATTCGTAGCTTATGAATACTTGAATAAACCAAATGGTCCTTTACACGCGCGAATACCTCAATTTGCGCATATTACTAACATCGTGTACAAGAGCCATAATAAAAAGCCCTTAAAGTATGTAAAAGGTGACATTATGTTTTCATTATAATATGAATTGTTTTTTATGCAACATAATCTGATAATCATTTATTGGAATAGTTTCGGCGGTATCAAGGGGATTAAAATTAACATTAACGAAACATTGATATTGACGGTCGTTTAACGGTAAAACAGGCCATTAGTTAGTCTAAGAGCTTGTATGCCTTAAATTTTAAATTCAGAAAAACGGACCTAAGAAACATAAGTCATAAATCATAAACATTTATTTGCATGAACATGGTTTGTACATTAGATCTTAAAATAAACAAGAGTCCAGGCCATACCCTACCCTATTAGGTGTGCAAATTTATAATATTCTAAATAATTAGTGATAGAAACAGTTAATATAATAAGAAATGACAGCTCAAAATTTGATTGCATCTAATCACTTATAGAATATACCATTCTTTTAAGCAGTAATACTTTTAGTTTTCTTTTAAACATTGATAGGAAGCTTTTGAATGCCCCAATAAACAATTTAAATTAAATATCCAGGTTTACCATCACTATGACGAGCCAATAAATAAAATGACTTAATTTATCTACCAAGGATATTTATAAATTAATAAACAACCAGCATTTTGTCATCAACCGGAATATTGCAAAGCCCGTTTTACCAAAAAATTTTTTTAGGATTTAGTATTTTCATATTGGACCGCCAATAATACGAAAATATAAATTCTGCAATAAAACCCCCAAATTCACATAATAGGATAACAGAGCAAATCTACATTCAAGCGCCTCGACTATAATCGACAAAAAATACCCATAATAATTGGTTTAATTTCCCCTAACATAAATCATGCTACAGCATTTTATAATGAATCATTTACACCGAGTTGGAACAAAATGAACTAAATTGGAACATTTTACACTGCAATTAACGGTTGAGCGAATGGATATTAGGGTGTAAGGTGAACCGAGCATGATTTCTTTTTCCTTTTTTCAATTAAGATATTGTTTGTTGGTTGCCCGAACTGCCTTTGAATAAAAATGAAGAGTATAATAACTGGTTTGTAGGGAAGATTTGAATGGCTGCCTTGTGGCGCTGTGGTAGTGAATACGATCGAGATATATGAGTTTTATTTCCACATATTCCACTTCCAGTGTGTCATCAACGCAATCGATAATTTAGCTTTAGGGTTAATAATAATACTTGTAATTTAAAACCCAAATTTCAGGTAACCTTTAAAAAAATAAACTGGCTCGTTGGTACTTTGGGATAAGATTGCGTTTTCCTTTGCGGTTAATCATGAGGTACAGGTAGTGTAAGTTCGGTTTTCAGGCTCCTTAGGGGAACGGTGCTCGGTGTGATGTTAGTAGGGTAGAGGTGATGGGATTACAGATAATCCTTTTGTGATCGGCCAGCAACAAGTAAGTATTGCTGCTGATGTTGCAAGCGGTGGCCTTTCACCATCAGACGCTTTGCTTGTTTCAACTGGTAGTGTTAAAAATTACACTGTGAGCTCACAGTGTAATTTTCAAGTAGCTATTAAGTAGCTACTTATGCTCCTCCGTGGCACAGCGTTAGTAAATGCGACTGCTGTGCATAAGGTCTCAGGTTCGAATCCTGAGTTAGGCTAACAAATAGGTATTTGGTTTTTCTGATAAGAAATATCAATAACCCGGGTTAGAAAGTTGGCGGTGTTACACAACCCCGTGTCTCGGAAAGCACTTAAAACCATTGATCTTGCGCCTGATCTCATTGCGGTCGTGTCGGATTAACAACCCATCGGATCATGAGAGTAAGGGAACAAAGTGTGTACTAGCGTTTGCGCATACACTTGCGCACTATAATATCTCTTGCGCAGATGGCTATTCTCGTTAAGATTAGCCGCCGTGATAGAAATTAGATCTGAAGAACATTATTATTATTATTATCTACTTACATTTCGTAAGATTTCCATTTACAAATAAAATTATGACGCAATAGTAATTCCAAAATTGCTTTCTCTATCTTATCTTATCTTGTGTGAGGGCCAGTCAGTATAGACCGGCGACACTTCGACCCAGTGGGATCTTTTGTGTCGACTTTCCCAATAACGACTGCCATAGATGTTCATGGCAGCCGGGACCGATGGCTTAACTTACTCTCCAAGGCGTGGAGCAGGCGATAATTGTCAATCAATACGCACATAATTTCGAAAAGTCATATAACTTCCGAAAGTCAGAGGTGCGCGACGTGGGTTCGAACCTGAGACCCTCTGCATTGCAGTCTGTTGGTCTCCCCACTGAGCTATCGCTGCTTGCTTGCTTTCTTTAACTAATTGCGTCACTACAGAACAACATAACAACTCATAAATCACAAGCATCCATCTCATCGAATCAGCGCCCCAACAACAGGTACATTAGCAGTGGTGAACTAAACAGTAAATCCACTATACCATACGCGCTATAAATTCCCATACATTAAACACACTTTATTACTAAACCCTAACCAATAACTAGTGAGAACATCAAGCCACACCATCAAGGGACATGCTCGATCCACTTTGACAAGTTAAAACGTACTTAAAAGACGGTCCAGGCTTACGCTAAGGATTCGCACCTGGGCCCCATGGACCCTTTTCAGAGCAAGATTAATATCTTTAGTGATAAGTTTACTTGTGGTTTGTCTGGAACGATAGTGATTGCTGGGTCCTTAAATGGATTAGTTCCTCTTAACTCAGTTATAGAGATGGCTCTACCGATGGCGGTAGATATTGTTTCTGTTAACGTTATTGAGAACTATGACTTGCAAAGATATATTCGTAATATCACAGCTAACTTGTGTCTTTATGTAAAGGTTTAACCCCAAAGCCGCAAAACCAATGCTCCAAATAAAAACGCTCAGCATGAAAAGAGTAAGCATCCAACCTTAGTACAAACTTATGAAGCAATGCACTGCACTGAGCATAATCTCTCATTCTAACCCGAGGACAACAAAATATAGGCGCCGTGCCCGCCCTGGCTGAACATATTCGCTTGGAGCGATTGTTTCAGAGATAAAATGGACGAATAAGAAAACGGTTAGGTCTTTTAAATAATTGATACCAAAATCTTACAACTAAGCTAAACTTACTCGCTGGCTGAAACTAAACAACAGCTGGTTACTACACTTCTAGCTTAATCGCCACATCGCCAAATAATTGCCTCGAACGAGCTCTACCAGTATTTTTTGTGCCGTTACGTTTACAGTACTGTTTTATCTCTCAGATCAACCGATCTGTACTATCCCCATTACGCCTTTGCTAGATCTTGTATTGAATTGTCCTTCCACTGGGCACGAGCCTCTTCCCAGTGTTTAAAGGATCAAGCTGTAGTCCAACACGCTGGCGCTGTGTGAGTTGGCAGACTTCACATATATTTGCCAACATTGTGAAGTACTCTCAAAGATGCAGGTCTTCTCGAGATATATTTCTTCACCGTTACTGCGAGCATTAATTAGCAATTTAATGTGCAAATAACATCGAAAAGATAAAGATGCCTGTCTTGGGAATACGATTCGATGAACTTGAGACCTCTGCGTGAAAATCTAACGGTGTCCCTCGAAGTTATCGCTGATTGCTAGATATATCCATTCCAATATTTAATATGTACATGCATAATACTTAATAATGAGACACGTCAGAAACAGTCGACATTCTAAAACTAGAACACTAATGTACTCTCACCACAAAAGCCGTCCATCATGAATATGATATTACGAACAATAAATATCTGCACTCAATCAATGCTCCAAATCGCTGTCACATCATGAAGTTTTGATGTGCACTAGGAAGTAGAAATTATGGCTCAATAGAGTAAATACTGGTTGATTTTGCCTAATTAATTTAAAACAGTTGGTCTAATGCGCTATTTGCCTAAAAACGTTCAATGAAAGGGAAGAGAGAGATTTTTAGTGTACAAACAAAATAATATCAATCTATATGCAATTTCTTTTACCCAAGTATCTTGACTAAGGTAAAAATAATTCATACCGTAAAAGTTATTCATATTGTTTCCTATCTGTGCATCGCAAAATGTTATCCTATATTATTCAACCTACGATTGATAATAAAGTTATTTGACCAATTGAAGCTCAGTTTCTACAAATAGCTCCAATTGATGCTTATCATTTTTTAAAAGTATAATTGATTTAACTTGTTATCTTAACAATAAAAAATATAGCATGATGATAGAAGCATTGTCTCTGAAAGCCAACGGCTTTATGCCGATGGAAGAATTAAAAACAACACAATATCATAGAAATTAATATGTTCCTTGTTTTTGATCCTTTAATTGCCCAGCTTATAACAATCCACTGCTGGACATAGCCCTCTCCAATTTGCAAACACAAAGTCAAATCTATATATTCTGCGTCCAAAATTACATGTTAGGTGTATTAAAAAATATCAACCGCTTAACCAACAGCCGGCGACCCAACTTTTAGCATTTTCTTTCCATTTCACCACTTTTAATTAACGTAGTGTTATTTTTGTGCAACTAGTTTCGGGTTAAGTCTTCAAGTTGGTAGACTCGTAACTTCATAAAGCCATTGCAAAGAGAAAACAGAGTTATTTTTTGTTAATATTATAAAAGCAAAGTTTAGATGTTTGGATATCAGTTACGTAACAATATCGAACCACTAAACAGTTTGTAATGATAGTTGGCATACTAGTAGAATACGATTTGGATTAGAATATATGATGCCATTATTCCCAAAAAATCGTTTAAATTCTGAATAATCTTAGAATATTAGGTTAAGTCGTAAAAAATAGATGGCTCTATCTTACTTGTTTTTTTAATTGACATGGGTGGAGACCGAGGCGAAAGCTAGTATAGCCGAGGTTATGATTTTATACATGAGGACCAGAAACCAGAGGTCCCACCACCTTATATAAGCAATAGATCATGTGGCTTAAAGGTATTACACGAATTCAAATATGCATTGTCCAAGCCCAATATCTATTATATTGAGATTTAATATTAACATTCATAGCTGTTATTGCCGAGTTGCAAATACAAGTTCAATTATTTATTCACTTTTAAGGTCTTAAATTTTGGTTCACGATAAAAATGATGATATCTTTATTCATTTTTTTTGGTCAATATCTCTTATAAATGTATGAAGACTGAAATTATAGTGCTTTGGACAGCACGTGAATCTATTCCAATCTTTTTTAGCTTCCTTGACTCCTTATTATTATAAAATTGCATTGCGATCTGTCTATGCGTTGTAAGGTCTTAATCACATTGATAGACGGAAACTTCAAAGATCCAATCGTCCTATTATTTCCATTATATTAAGAACTTAATAAAAATGTTCATTGCACATATGTGAAATTCACACCATTTCCGAAAAATAACAGAATTTTAACAGTTGGACGTATTTTATTGATTACTTTGCAAGAACTATTCGATAAAAATACGTCCACTTCCACACATTTCAGATGAAGCTAGAGATTAAAAACAGAAATGCATCGGATTCGCTCCAACCATTCAGGATCTACAAAACTACGTAAATACAGATAAACAGGCGTCTAATTTATAACAGCCTTCGTACCTCAATGCTGCTTAAAAGCATACTTCCACATTTATGATATGAGTTGTCAGTTTCAGACACGAGAGCTCAATTTAAGTCATTAAACCATTTCAAATGATTGATCGCATACAAACTTAGCAAAGACTCGCTCGTCTCTACCGAATCGCAGCTCTATACGTTAACCAATATCGGCTCATTAATTATTGCTTTACCTAGAGTGCTGCCTTTAAAATAACCCGCTTTACCCACTCTATTTTACTGGTTAAACATTTACTGAGGTGAAATAATATAAGCCCTGTTCATCTTGTGTATTGAAAAGATTTACTGGGAAAATTTAAAACTCTTTACTTGGTTTTCGAGCTTCTAAATGTTATTAATTTTCATGAAAATGGACATCGTAGTAAAGGATTAATTTTGTATCGCGGTATCTTTAGTAGCATACAAATTAGAAAGTATGTATTTTAGTAGTGGAGCCTTACTGGTTTTAGTTTAGACTGCACGGATGGTGTAGTGGTGTAAGTGCTCGCCTCGGAGCTGCCACTGCGCCGGGTGTTATGAGTTCGAATCCCACACGGGACAAAAATTTATGTGATCCACAAATGGTTGTACCAAGTCTGGGTGTTCTTTGTGTTCGTTGTTTGAATGTTTGTAAATTGTCCCTCGCGACACAGGAATTATTCTTAGAGCGAGAGTAGTCTTTAACAAAAGTCTTGTTAGGGCCGGTTTGACCAAACTATTACATCTTCTAGCAGTACTTGTAGTATTACGTTTCGTTCGACGAGAGGATGCACCAGTGGACCAATCACCGCTTCTTTTTCTACGTTCACGCTCTTAGCTCTCTTCTCCTTCTTCATATGTGGTTACGCGCGAGTGACGTCCTTAGTGTAGCACATGTAGTGTACTTACCATAGTAAGTTCTTACCGTCAAGCAGGCCATGTGCTTTGTTTACCATTTATGTGGGTTACGACAGGCTGCAGCTTGGTTCTGTTTCCTTGGAATAGTGTTGTACCAAAAAAACAGGTCCATGAGCGCTGTTACACTTACCATCAGATGGGTTGCTGGGTTATCTGCCACTAACAGTAATCCCAACTGATATTTTAAATGTGAATGTAAGTGTAAGAGTTGTTTATTTGGTTGTTACACTTTCACACCTTAACTACTTGACCGATCATCGTGAAATTTTGCTTACAAATTGTCAGGGGTATAGCAAAGGACATCGACACTTTTTTTTAGAAAAATTACTGTTACTAACCTAACCTACATTAACGCAAGCGAAGCCGCGGCCAAAACCTAGTATATAAATAAAAATAGTAGGTGATGTGGTGGCGTTTGTAGTTAAAGTATCTAAAGTCCCACGTGGAAAGAAATTAAATAATCTTAATTTAAAACGATTATTCTCACATTAGATAATTCTAATGTGAGAATAGTCATTTTAACCAAAAATTTATATTGCTAAATGCAAAAGCACCGATTGCCAGCAATCGAAACCGCAAGCGGTCATAGCGTACCGTGCCATGGCAAGCTTTAAATCACTCGTACCTTAATCACTTAAACAATTTAACGCTCTCTTGGACTTCAACCCAGAAGTTGATATATTTTTCATTTTTGATGTTTTCTTGATGAATGTTTTAGATTATTATTAGAAGTATGAGATACTGTGCACAAAGCGTGAATGCAAAATTTTTAATTTATGTCATATTCTTGTGATGAAATTATGTGATCGGTCGGTCAAGTCGTTCTATTTGATATAAAATAAATAAATAAATGACATGTCTATATATCATGCTCACCCCTCAAAACTAACTTAGACATTTTGACAGCAAATTTTGAATTACTCTAATCTTATACCGAAAAGTTCAAAAGCGAAACACACGCGACATAATTCCCACATAATCTTCAAAGTAATTAAGAAACATACATTACGATTAAGAAGAAAGTTTAAATAGGTTTTAGATGTAAAATTAACCATTCAAAGCACGAATTTTTAGTCGCAAGACCTTTGGCAAATTAACCCGAAAGCTGTCGGGTTAAGGGGCATTATAAGAATAAATAACGAGGTCCCTCCGTAGGATCACAAGAATTCCACGTACCCTCTCAATTAACGTGGAGATGAAATTAATTTATTCTAACTAGGGGATTTTTGGGTACAGGCCGTGTGTAAGCAGTTGTCGTTTTTGTTAACTAACAACATTTTTATGTGATAGCTGGTTGAACAAAATGCCATCGAGATGTTATTTTGTTATGACGTACTTAGACCACATAATATGGCTAATCAGTCAAATATGAGTTTGCCTGTAGTCAAATGTGAGCAGTGGTTCATGGGTCTTATATACAGATGATATAGTTGTGTAAGCGGTTGCCTGACCATCTTGTCGGTTTTATGACCACAAGGGACGAAAATTTAAAAGACAAGGACGTACATTTATTACATAAACGATTTTTTTAAGTCGGGTACTAAAACTGTCATGCCAGCCATCAGAAAATGCATCTAAAACAGAATGTGGCATTCTGTTTCATCCATGCCGTTGAATTACAGAGGGTTCAGATTTAATTCTCGTTTTATTTAGTTGAAAATTTTTATTATTGAATAATCTCTGTAACGACTGCATCAATTCTAAAAATCTATTATTATAATATTGTCTTCTGTTTACGCGAATGTTATTCATTGAAATTAAACTACTATATACGGATTTTATCGCGTTGTTTATTTATCACTGTATTACAAAATTTTGAAAATATTACTCTACTACTACTACTGATTTTATTTGACTAATTTATAAGCTAATAAAATTATTTAAACTATTAAATCTATTTGTTTTTGGTTTACACTTTCCCCGACGTTTCGGGTGCTTTTCAGCAGCCATGGTTACGGGGAGACTAAGATGGTAGTTGTCTCAATGTTCCAGTGTAGTTATTTCAAAGTACCTGAACATAATTTAATTATTGGTGTTTCTATTTACGCAGAATGAGCTCAAAGTATCATGAAGTCTAGCTGTGGTTTGTTTCTTCTTGGGTTTGACTATTTGAAGTACTGGATCCCAAGCTGGTGGTACATTCCAACCATCTTCTCTATTGAAATTGGTATGTTTTTTAATTTCAATAGCCTCGCGAAGCATCCTTGGCAGGAATCGGTGTTCTTTAGCGAGAATCTGTGGTTTGTCAAATCTCAGGTAGTGGTTGGTCCCCTGTTGTATGTGTTCACACACAGCAGACTTCAACGAGCTTTTGTGTTTTACGTCAGCTATGTGTTCTTTTATGCGGGTGCCTATGCTTCTCTTGGTTTGACCAATGTATGAGAGTCCGCAGTCACAATCTATTTTATAGACCCCTGCATCTTGTAAAGGTAATTGGCACTTGACGGATGGTAAAAATTGAATTAAATGATTAAATGATGGTAAAAATTGATTTAAATAAGATAGAGAGAAGATAAAAGAAGAGCTAATATATTGCTGAGCCGCGAAATTCAGCAAATCAACCCATTAAAGCAAGCGATAATTAATTAATTAATACACACATAGCTTCGAAAAGTCAGAAGTGTCTGCCTTGGGATCGAACTCGAGACCTTTGCGTGGCAGTCCAACGATCGCCCACTAAGCTATCACTGCCTAATAAAATTATTTTATATTAGCTAATTTGGTTTGCAGCATATACACACAGCAATTAGAGTATACCTTATTCATATACTTGCAAAACAAACATATTTAAACTTTAAACACTCTATATTATTTTGAGCCCGATTTTATTTAGGTATTAAATATTACAAAAAAAGCTACAAAAAATATACCCAAAATTAATAACTAAATGTTTTTTGTGTTAGTTTAACTACACAATAACATTTCTAGTTATTATTAATACGATAATATATGTATTTGATGTTATACATAGTACTGTCATTCTATACAAAATTTTAGTATATTATTATAATATCATTCCAGTTCATGGGCTGTCCCACCACCAAGCATGAGTCTTTCCTCAGAGGGATAAGTGCTAGGCCATAGTTCACTATGGTCTCCTCCATATCTGGTATGTACAACGATCAATGTACTTCATTTATTTATATAGTCTCACGGGTACCCCTTCAGAGGTGTATAACACACCCACATTTTACCAGGCAAGGTTTTTGTGACCATGTAATAGGGGTGATACCTATTGTCGTTTACCAGGTAAAGTTTCAGATTGTCACTGAGAATTTCTTGGCAGAAAATCCCAATGAAATTATGTCCGGTCCAGGATTCTACTATTCTACTACTACCTACTATCACATGTACACACAACACCATCTAGCCCAAACTAAGCAGAGCTTGTACTATGGGTACTAGACTATGGATAAACATACATAAATTTTTTTTTTTTTATAAATACGTACATATTATACATAGAAACACCCAGACTAAGACAAACATCCGTGTTCATGCACACAAATGTTTGACTTGTGCGGGAATCGAACTCGCGAGCTCAGGCGTGGCAGTAGGTTACACTAACCACTACGCCATCGAACGCAAGACCTCATGCACAGCACACTATCATACTCTACCGCTGCGCTACCGAGGCCAGCATCTATAACATAACGCAAAGAGTTTTTCTTTTGGCTAACCCAGCAATCCCAGCAAGCTAGATTATGATCTAACTCTTCTAATACCGTATCCAGCATTGTAAATTTTAAATAGAGTCTGATATTATTATAAACAATCCATAATCGCTCCCACTGCCACTCCAACCTTTGGGTTTCAAAAGCTTTGCTTTTCAGATATAACGCATCTTTGTGTCACCTTAATTGTGGACAGGATAAACTTAATAACAAGCCAAATTACCTGTTTAAGGTACACGATTATACAAACAAACAAAAGGATGCAATTATGCTTGTTTCATTTAAACATATTCGCTAACACTTCAAGTTTACAGATGAAGGCATATACATACATGCGTCCATTTAATATTCACAACTTGAGATAATTATATGTTCATAGACGGCATATTAGTTTAAATGGTTGTCAACATTATATTACATAAATACATACATACATACATAAATTCACGCCTGTTTCCCAGAGGGGTAGGCAGAGACTACGGATTTCCATTTGCTACGATCCTGACACACTTCTCTGGCTTCATTCACTTTCATAACATTCCTCATACACACTCGCCGGTTTAAGGTGCTCTTAACCTGGCCTTTATCCAGAACGTCTCCGATCTGATCAGGAAACGTTCGCCTAGGTCTTCCCCTTGCAACTGTTCCATTCACACTAGCCTTATAAACTTTCTTAGTCAGTCTGTTCTCGTCCATTCTTCCTACATGCCCAAACCAACTTAACATACCCTTTTCTATTCTTGTCACTATATCCACTTTTATGCCGCATCTCTCTCTAATCAACATTATATTATGGGTACGAACCTTACATAGGCAATGTGTGTGACCCACAAACAGTTGTTTGAAGTCTGGTGTGTTATTTGAATATTTGTAAATTCTATGACAACGTCCACACTTGAGATAGTTCCTTTATCGTAGATACATGCATCATTCGTAGTACGAGTCACTTCTCCATAAACATTAATATTATTAAAATACAAGTTAGGGCAATTCTATATCAGCAACTAGTGAAAGTATATGATATGAATATACGCTTGAATATCTTCTGACATAGATTCTACATAAGGAGTAAGCTTTTAATGACTTTTAAATAAGGAGAAGGCACTGGCTCCTGTAACACAGTTTTTACTAGTGCAGGAGTTAGAAAATTCTAAATTATTGTAGCTTAATTTTTTCAATAAAGAATTATTATTATTATTGCCTCTACCGGGTACGCATTCAAACACAGTCCGAAGAATTTTCCAACAGAAAAGGCCTGTAGCATTTAGATCCACCCACAAAGAGTAGCAATTGGTCACAATCTTGAGTCTAAACATACAGCACGGAGACTGCCAGGCAGTTCAAAGGTCAAAGTGATTTAAATTAAAAGCACGGTTTAAAATGTTAGTCCTTAATTCACTCGCTTTGAAGATTAAGGAAAATAGTGTAAACCTGTATACCAGTGACGTCTTCATAAATTTAGTGAAGTTATATGAAGACTGGAACCCGCTCTTAAGCAGTGGCATTTCCCTTTTCACTCTGAGAGAAGTTTATACAAAAAAGAGTAAAATCCTAACTATATAATATTATAAATGCGTAAGTGAGTTTGTTTGGTTGTTACGCTTTCTCGCCTTAAGTACTCCACTGATCATCATGAAATTTCGCATAAACGTTGTCAGGGGTACACAATCAATAGAATGCCGGAAGCCCAATCACCATCTTTCCCCCTTCTCGCTCCTTCTCCCTCCCACTTCCTTTTTTTCCTAAAGGGTCGGCAACGCGCAAGTGATGCCTCTGGTATTGCAGACGTCCATAGGCTACGCTGACCACTTACCATCAGGTGGGCTGTATGCTTGCTTGCCACCATAGTTGTAAAAAACTTTTTATCTAGAAAAAAAGGGATTTTACTTCTAACCTAACCTACATTTACGCAAGCGAAGCCGCGGTCAAAATCTAGTGTTTATATATACAGGTAAGCGATGTGATAAGAAGAATAAGATTATTGAAAATTCGAACCATATGATCATTTCAATTAATCAACTAATATTGAAAATATTACTCGCATTAGTAATTACTTTTATAGTAATGGTTGCCAATTATTTTGTGGTATCCCTGGTATTACGAGCGATTATAAGCAGTTGCCTAAGTGTAGAAGAACCAGGAAGCGGGACTTGACTCCGCGACCTCGAAAAACCATGTCGTAACTCTTGCCAATAGGCTATTATAGTTTTAGGTTAAGGTTTGAAATTAGCCTCTGTAATTCGCATGTGAAAACCAATGAAAAAACCAAGTCTACTATCAAAAGCCAAATGATATGTTTAATTAATATAAGGACATTTAACTCATATAGAGAACTTTAAGCAGCGTTTACTCTATCACAAAGTTAGTTCCTTATTTACAAAACGAAGGAGCCATTTACTTCTAACATTAGTGTGGTGTTCAAAGCTAAATCTAAGCTGCAGATTAGGCGAACCCATTAACAGAATATTGCAGAGATATCCTTAATTAAAGACACATAAATTCTCCACTACTCGTAGATACAGGTAGGTTGTGCACACACGAGCGCGTTCGTGCAGAATACTGCACAAAATATTGCAGTGTGTATCGAGCATTACTTGCACGCCTAAGTTTGTAATCTGCACTGTGAGTTTCATTTGCAAAGGCAGGGTGGCGTTACACCGAAGTGAATGCACGAATACACATCACCTTTTAATACGTCATCACATAATTACGTCAACTATTAATTTGGAAGCTTAGATTCTTGTTTTTGTTTAGTAAATGTTGTTACAAACAGCGATATCATAGTAGGAGATCGTTGGAATACCACATGGAGGTCTCAAATTTGATTCAAAGACACGCATTTCTGATATTTTTAAGTTATGTGTGTATCTATTCATTAATTATCACTTGCACGGTGAAGAAAAACATTGTGAAGAAATCTCCATATCTGAGAGTTTCACATAGTAATCTTGAAGATGTGTGTAGCTTGTCAATCCGTTCTGGGCTATAGTGTTGGACTATGGTTTAACCCTTCTCATGAGAAGAGGCGCTGTAATTATTATATAAATGAGGCTTGAGAATCAAAATAGACAAAAGTATTTTATGTGTGCTTTATCATAAAGGTAATAAGAATAATGTGTTCCTGTATCGAATATAGTAACACATTTGTGCAGACTGCATACTGCTACTAAGGATTTCCTGACATAAAAATCCTATATAATTTAGCATGAGCCTTGAATCAAACCTGGGCATTCACGATCACATGCATAATGAAAACATTTTATACCTTACTCGTGCAAAGTGTTATTGTCAGAACTATCTGAGTAGCACAGTCTTCTCTGTGGACTTGATTAGGCTAGTGTTATGTAGATATGGTATACGTATTTATATTCCCGCATATGATATATATTTCTGCAAGATGAATGCGCAAGCGATGCCTTCTCCCGGCCATAGATCCGTGAGAAGGGTCATCGTGGTAGGTTTAGTCGGTAAGACCCCGGATCTTCCATTTTTCCCTGGTGAGCCCGACATACTCGCCCCTCCGCCCGCCCCACGGTTAATGCAATTATGCATACCCCCCCTAGCCTACATAAAAATAAAAAAGTGTATGCTATACGCTATACTGCCACTCTTTTTTCACCCCTATAGATTACGCATACTTAATATAAAAGGCTATTAATATCTCATAACCTATTCATTTAAAGACTTCCTATCAGTAAAAAACACTTTCGCATTTTTTAAGCCATTAAGTCATCCACGGAATTTCCTAAAAATATTAATCAGTTTCCTGAGTTTTTATACGTGGAGAGAGTTTGTGTACTAAAAATAAAAATGTCGGCAATTATTTTAATGAACTCAAATTAATCAGACTTGTCAAGATAACAGTGAAATTATTCAGCTTAAAGCTTTTAATATATTTCATCCCTTTTTGCTCCTTTTCCGTCCCAAATCATATATGACTGTTTAAAAAGAGTAAGATTAATCTATATATATAGAAATCTCGTGTCACGGTGTTTGTGGTCGTACTCCTCCGAAACAGTCGACTGATTTTTATTAATGTTTTCATGTATATTTGGTAGGTATAAGAATAGGTCGTTAAGTATCTTTCATATCGCTAGATGATTAGGGTGTCAACCTATTTACGCGAGCGAAGCCGCGGGCAAAAGCTAGTAATTATGTATTTGTTTTTGCAGTATATACAACAATAGTATAGTTGCCTATGTTCGTTTTATTTGCGGCAACAGGCAATATTTAAGTACGTACATACAAAATCTTACGCATATATCCCTAAAGGGTGAATAGAGATGTAATAATGATAATATATTTATTTGCCAGAATATAGTAGTTACAAGGTGTTACAAATTAGAATGTACAACACCTATATTTTATTGGCTACGGTTCTAGGTAAAACAGAGCAAGTTCTTTGAAGTTTACTGATATCAATTCCAAACTCCGTGATGCTATTAAGAATTTTATAACAAAAAACCCAACAATATTTATTCGAACCCGGGATTCGAACCTATGCGTAGCAGTCGCATATAATACCGCTACTAAGGAAGTTAAAAGTAACATTTTTGTGTAACCATGGTTACAAAAATATGCCATGATAGTTCCTGAAAACCAAAAATATTGTTTGGTATAGTCATTACAAACTTACTGACATTATATTTCGTCATAAAATGTCACTAGATGGCATTGTCATCATTTTTGGTACAATAGCTGATATCCAAATGACAGTTCCTTGGAACAGCTAGTAAATAAAATAAAGGAAAGGTCTAAAAATCTTAAGGACTCTCTTGTCATAAAATTTAACGTGTATTTGATCTTACTCTTCGGTGTAACATCGACCCACTGTAAGGTGCTTAGAGCGCTTAGTTTGATACTTACCGGGTTATGGGTATTAGATACATAATCAACTGTAAAGTCTACCAGCCCCTTTGTATTAAACTGTTCATGTTATTATCTAGTTAGTTTAATGAGTACAAAGTATTGTTTTAGTTCTTTGTTCGATAGTATTGGGAATGCTAGTGATCGGATATACTGATTGGTAACAGATTATGCCAAAGCCAACCTGATGGTACCTAGAAATATTGTATCTGATGGTTTCACTATGAAAAAGAAATCGTGTGCTGTCAGTGCAATATAGCCTTGGGTACATACAAATTTATTTGGCTACGCTTTATATGTAGTGTATAAGTATTCCCTTACTTTGATATCTCCAATCTTAGCGAAATCATATTAGATGCAAGTCAAAAGCCAATTTTTTTTAATGATATTAGATGCAAACGAACAGACGGATCCTGACCTGATGGTGACCTGCAACACCAGAGGAGACTCAAGTGCGTTGCCGGCCTTTTAAATTTGCGCCAGCCCTCAGGAGGAATGGGTTGGGCCTCCGGTACCTTCACTCACTCGACGAAATACAACGCAAGCGCTATTGCACGGTTTTCTGTGAGGCCGTGGTATCACTCCGGTTGAGCTGGCCTATTCGTGCCGAAGCGTGTGAACTAATATTACAAGATCCTAGTGCTGCCAATTAAACAATTCATGTAATTTTGACTGCCCGGATGGATGTCCCTATCTTCAGGACCCGAGTAGATAGGGTTTCAGGGGGAGAACTACGGGTCTTCCCCTTTGAACCAGGGTACTGCGGGGTCAGGAAGCCCACTGCGCCTCGAAAGGCGTGTTCTATCGACCGCTGACTAGAGTGCGCGGTGCCTGACATTGGTGTAGGACTCGCAGGGGTATGTGGTTGGCCGCTAAGGACGACATGTTCGTTTGCTCGGCAAGCACGTTGCGTTCTAGCGTCGGACTCAGGTGCGGCCAGTGCGAACCAGTCGGTCGCATGAGGCACGGAGTTGCCTTTAGCGAAGTGGCAGTGTGGTTTCACTGCCGCAACGCATCTCGGGCGCTTGCCTACTCAGCAAGTAAGAGTCATAGCTGGAGTGACTCGGGCCACACCCGGCCTGTGGGCCTATTTGGGTAGGCGTACGGATGTATGTCGGGAAGTGAGCGTGCCTTACACAGCTCCGGTACCATACTGGAGATATGGGAGGCGGCTTCTCCGTCGGCTTCAGCGAGGTTTTCGTTAGCAACTCCCTGAGTTGCGGGTGGTGAGCGGCTTTATTGCTCCGGTACCTATCTGGAGATTAGGTAGTGTCACTTGGGCACGAGGTAGCTCGCTTACGAGAACCGGATCTCTGAGGTTAGGGTGGAGAGTTGAGATTTGGGGACAAGACCTGTCTATAACTGGTCTCGGAAGGTGCTCTTGGGCGCTGGAAGGTACAGCGGCTCCTCTAATATAACCTTACGGTTAATGTAGGGGAACGCTATATCATAAACTGGGATAGTCGTAGAGAAAGGGGATGCCCGGATGGCGTAGTATTTTATGTGGTCGCCTCGCCACTGCTACTGCGCCGACTGTTGTGGGTTCGAATCCCACCCAGGACACAACTTTGTGTGATCCACTTATGTGTAGTTCCGAGTCTGGATGTTCTTTGTGTCCGTTGTTTAAATGTTTGTAAAGTCCCCCGCGATACAGGATTTATTCCTAGAGCGTAAGTTGTATTTTTAAGAAAACAAAGTAAACAAATACAAACTTTATTGTAGCACAGTGATTTTTTACAGAATAAGTGTAATATTTGGGCAACTTAAGCATATTATTATTGTTTGTAAGCTCGGTAGACTACTGAATGAGGGTGTAATATATTTCTACTTATTGCTTTAAACATAATTTACCATATATTAAGTCAGATCATAATAAACCATTTATTTAAGGCTATGTTCATTTACCCCATCGTATCCGAACACTTTATAGTTGATGTAGTTTCGGACATGCACACCTATCAAATACAGCACCAAATTGCGATTCACAAAGCTAAAGTCTTTGAAAAGCTTCAGGTACTGATTTTAAAGTGAATGGAAATTCTACACTTTGATATTTACCACAGAAAGTCGTGTCTAAGTTAGAGTAGAGGTCGTGTCGTACTAACTTATTTTGGCACAAGGCAATAAATAAAAAACTATGCTGAGCCTTTCCAAACATGAAAATCGAGAATACAAACATATGGATATGTGAGATGGGGAAACAATTTTTATACCTCGGTGTTAGGTTGACCCTTGGCTTCATTTATTTAGAAACATCACTTATATACATAATAATTATACTCAGTACTCACATTGGTTTTCGGACTGTCTCGGTGGCTTAGTGTTAGTGAGAGCGATTAGTGTACTTGATCGATGCTCGGGTTCTGATCTGAGGATCGAATCTGATCTGAGGATGGAATAAACCTGGTGAGACAATGTATGTATGTCTTTTGGTAGGATTAGCAGAGATTACGTGTTCTACTTGGTATGATCCTGGCATTTCTTTCTTCCTTTATTCCCTCTCATCATATTATACGGCATGTATTAAAATTACTTAATACTATGCCTGACAGATGCAATATACCTTGCAATTGTGGTCAGATCTGATACCATTGCGCAATAACAAATTGTTAGTACCCAAAAATGTATATATTTCTCAAAGCATTCATACGTTGAAGGCGTTTAAAAAAACCTTAGCAATATGGATAGAGTTAATTTGGACAGTGACTTGTTTAAATATATAATTTATTATTCATTCGTATCTCCACGACCAATTATATATTTTTTTAAATCAACAAATCCTGGCAAATATTAAAATTGGAAATCTGAAGAGGACATTAATAATGACAAAATGGCAATACCTAATGCAAAGTTTACCGAATCTCTGTTTACTTTCCCAGTAGTAAAATTATAAAAAATATGTCCTAGCTCAACTCTATATTACGACTGTCTTATATGAATAAAATGTTAGTGTTGGTATGCTATCAGACAAGCCGTAAACATCTTTGAAGTCATAATGGTACAGAAACCATCGTATAATACGAGTATATAACTTAATTCATTTATGAAAAAATATGGCTTCCAAAAAAGATATTGCGTGATCAGCAACTCTTATAATGGAGTTGTGACGTGACATAAGATACACCAAGTGGGTATATTAACTTCCATCTATCATCGTTTGCAGGAATATTGATGATACCTCCAATATGTATGAAGATTAATATCCCAGATGGGCTGAAAGGGAGTCCAGATATTTCAGTTTAAATTGTAATGGTATGTTTTACTTCATCTAGTCTTGAGTAGAACATACGACAGGTTTCATAGCCTATATAGGCTACACATATTATGTAAATGTACTATGTACATATAGCACATTAATAATAAATGTAGTAGCGATAGCCTAGTGGGATACCCGCCACACAGAGGTCTCGAGTTCGAACCCAAGGCGCGCATCTCTGACTTTTCGAAGTTATGTGCATACTTAATTGTTACTTATCATTTGATTTGTCGGTGAAGGACAACATGTGAGGAAACCTGCATGTCTGAGAGTACTCCATAATGTTCTAGAAGATATGTGAAGTCTGCCAAACCGCACTAGGCCAGCGTGGTGGACAAATGCCTTACCCATCTGACAATGAGAAGAGGCCCGTGCCCAGCAGTGGGACAGTTTAATACCAGGCTAATATTATATATATAATATTAATATATACATATGTAGCATTGATGGTGAAGCGGTGTAAGAGTGAGTGCAGCTGTTGCAGTTGCAGCTGGCAATCGTAAAGTTTAGGGTTTGAATTCCGATATTTATTTTATATACTCGTAAGTAGCATGCAAGCTTACGGCTTGCTTTATAATATGCGATTGCCGAAGTCCACTGACTTGTGCAACGGTATCCGTCAAGCGTCGCAGACCCTCTAGAACACTGTTGTTATACCCTTTCTAAAGAACCCCACGTAGTAGAAAAGCGATTAGGTAATAATTCCATGGAATCCCTATAGGCAAGCCTAGTAAAGTCTCACATTCACACTTCTAACCTGTATCCATAAATGACTGCTGAATAATCTGGAATTTTGCCCCCGTATTGAAAACCAAAGACATTAAAATAATGAAATGTTTAGGCAAGAAAAAGGTTAAAAGATATCTCAAACTCTAAAACTTAAATTTAACTACCAAAAATAAAAAAGTTAAACTTTATGTAACAAAATTTATCAACCAGACTTATTTTATTATATGATTTACTTTTAAAAGCTGTTTAAGATACTATTGAGCTGTATCAAGTGATCAATTAACATTTTACTCCCATATATATGTAAATAAAATTGAAGTATCTGTTTGTAACGTCAAAATAACAGCGTTTTATTAAATGCATATGAAAGTACATATGGTACTTATATAAAAACATTTTTAAATGCTTGTCTGTCTGTCTTTTTGTGTCGGCTAATATCTGAAACGGCTGGACCGATTTTGACGGGACTTTCACTGGCAGATAGCTAATGTTATAAGGTAAAACTTAGGCTACTTTTATTTTAGAAAATATCTCTGCGAATTAGACAAAGACTTTTTTGTTAAATTCCACGTAGACGAATTACGCCATAATTTGAGAACAACTTTACCAATTTCATTCATCCTTTTTTTAAGTTTTCGAATACTTTGTCGGATGTTAAAAGGCAACGTATATCGGGTCAGCTAGTTTTTTATGTTTCTAAGCAACACTAATTTCTATCTAGTATTCATATTGTAACCGGATATTTCTTTTTATAAAATTATCTAAGAGGCCAAAGGCCGGACTAATAATATCTCGTTTGTGTATCAAACCCACAAAACTCAGCCCACGCTATACATGCAGTTGTAAGGAAAGCACGTGGCTTAATACTCCTACCTGCTATTAATACTATTAGAGCCTTCCATTACTGCAATCTGGCTTTTACGACATCGCATTTGATTGAAAATCCATTCAAAACGAACCTAAACGCCGCATTCTAAATAGGTAAGGAACAAAAGAGACTATTCCAACGTCCCGTGCATTGAAATTGTCTTTTCTATCTATTGCCACGAAATGCCAAAGTTCTTAATTTCCTGTCCCACTGCCAACCGTGTCGATGTTTAGTTGTAGCTCTTCATTCCATTCTGATATACACTATGGTATTGTTTAAGTTCACAGCGGCGCATTGTAGTTCATTCGTTATCATGGTCAGTCGGTTGTGATGAAATTTTAAAGTTAGAAGAGTTCTTTGATCCGGTTAGCAATGGTATTCTGTATTCAATTTTAGGGAAAATACGTGGCCGGTATTAGTTGTATGTCAAAGGAACACAATGAACAAAGTTGATACTTCTCTGTCTATTTAATTTTGGGTATATAGGCAGAAAGTATAAACTTTGCTGATATCGTTCTTTATATTGCTTCGATGGTGTACTGGTTAGTGTAACCGACTGCCACGCCTGAGGCCGCGGGTTCGATTTTCGCACTAGTCAAAGATTCGTGTGTAAAGCCATGGATGTTTGTCTTGATCTGGATGTTTCTATGTATAATATATTTACTAAAAAAAGTATATATGTATGTTTATCCATTGTCTGTTACAAGCTCTGCTTAGTTTGGGCTAGATGGTGTTGTGTGTATGTGATAGAATATTATTATTATTATATTGTGGACTAATAAATTATAATCTATATAATCATGTTTAGTTCATAAGTATATGTACATCTATACTAATATTATAAAAAGGAAAGATTTGATTTTTTGTTTGTTTGTAAAGATTTAATTCAAAAACTACTCAACCGATTTAAAAATTCGTTTCCATTAAAAAGCTATATTATCACCGATAACGTTTTATTTTTAAGAAATGTACTGTTACTAACCTACTTTTACGCAAGCGAAGCCGTGGGCAAAAGCTACTAATCTATACAACCGCATTTATTCGAGCATTATAAATTTGTACTTTCTTCGCATCGCATGGTTTTATATCATTAAGCACCTTCTTACAATACATATATGGGAAAAGGCTAAGTTACACCTAAATTTTGTCAGATATATTTTAGAACACGCGTAATATTAATGATATAAGTATAATTATACTTTGGCCGACCTGGCAATCGTATCTGAGACTTAATCGACATCAGCATAGCCAACTTAAGTCACAGAAACAACGAGTTTTATAAACCTAAACTGAAAAATAAGCGAAGTAAAATGACTCCTACTCTATGGCTTAAAACACCAATCGAAAAAGCAATTCGCTCATTCACGAACCAATAAAAACGCCCACAATTAGCAGACAGCCGGTTAATCCGAGTCGCAGGTAATATACTGTTATTGTACCAATAACAATAAAATAAAAACAGACGTACAAGTAGGTACAAATAAATATATTTTATGTGGCGCGCGTTGAAAGAATTGATACTATGTGTTATATTTCTGGCCGCTTTATGGGACAATATGGATGGAAAAATATTTCTGTTTCTTTTTTGTGGGTACTTATAGTGATGTTGATGTATTAATTGTATAGGGATAAACTAATAAATTAGAGGTATTGGGAATCAGTTTTGATCCTAGTTAGCCTAGTTTTTGATTTGATGAAATTTGCCGATGTATTTATAACTGGTTTTGACGCAATATCTTGAGAAAATCTGGTAATCTTAGAACTCTCGATAGTATTTTGTGTAGTGTGTGAATGCTCCGTAGATAAATCTTGTACAAGTGTATAAGATGTATCTACGGAACAGAAATGCTCTTAACCCGCAATTTATATTTAAAAGAATGTGTGTATGTTTTTTCTATTTAAACACCGAAGCCAAAATTTCCTCTTCCACATTTGCTCAACCGATATATTTTACGCAAAATTCAAATGAATCTCATATGACTCATACATTTTTGTTGTTATCTGTGAGAGCGCTATTGCAGCTGATAGCAAACCGTGTACCAAAACTAATTAATGACAAGAAACTTCATCAAGTGCTGAACCAACAGAAAGCACTTGCGCGCCTGCGGTTCCAGTCGTATGTGATTTAGAGAAACAAATATACAAATACGCCACTGATCTGGTTCAGATAATGTCTACATACCAAGACTGCCTCGGTGGCGCAGCGGTCGTGAATGCGACTGTTGTGCATAAGATCTTGGGTTCGAATCCTGGGTCAGACCAGTAATAATTTTCTATCAAGAAAGTAGCAGGAGTAAAGAACTAGGCACACTCTCGAGCCTCGATAAAAACGTAAATCCCCTGGACCAGATCTCTCACCGATAATGTCGAATTGCCGTCAAATCTGACAATAAATATGAGGCAATAGAGAGTGCATGTTTACGCACATACCTGTGCACTATAGTATCACCCGTGCTGGTAACCAGTCTCTATAGCCGCCGTGACCGAAATTGGCCGGTCTTAACGACCCTACAATCGATAAATCAGATTTTTACTACAGTCTACAGAGCCTGTTAAAAGTCACACTCAACATTTCTCGTTGTGTTCATCAAAATGTACAGAACACTCCTTAGGTCAACAGTAAATTTCAATGACTTATTTACGTAAAGGACGTTAAACCACGTCGTATTTCAACCTCAATAAAATACTAAATCACATAAAAAGGCAAATTCACCAGCAAAAACGAAGTCCATTTCTTTTTTCCGAATTCAGCAAAGGCCATGGTGCTCTACAGTTTATGGGACCCTGGCAAAATTCGTTAATGTAAAAAAACCAAAGCACGTTTTGACATACGAGCAATACCCGCGACTGTATAAGCAGACAAGGTTGTTTACACGCGGGCCGTAAAAAGGAGGGTAGACACCACTCATAAATTGAATGAATCGTCGCCAAATTATACGTCTGTGTTTTTTGGTATTTCTCTATTTTTCTTTTGGATATATTTGAGAGTTCGTGTTGCTGTCAGCATTTTGTAAACTGGCTAAAATTGTATTTTGATAGCCTTTACAAAATATTGGAAATATTGCTAGTTCGGCACACGTTCCGTAAATGCCGTTAGATGGCGCAAAACGGTGGCATATATTTAAACCACAGCGATATCACTGCTAACGATTGCCGTTTGTAATATATTTTATAATTTTTATTGTTTTTGTTTATGTAATGTTGTCCATTTTCCAAGTTTAATTAAATGAAATGATGAAATGTAAAAGCAGATACCAACCATTTTGAACTCCTTTTTGTATGAAAGCTTATTCTAAAGTGCTCTGTCTTTAGAATAAGCTTCTATCTAATTAAACGAAAGCTTAGCATCATGTGTTTTGGTCATGATAAGCGAATAGTGAAAATAATAATAATAATATATTCTACCACATACACACAACACCATCTAGCCCAAACTAAGCAGAACTGTGTACTATGGGTGCTAGACAATGGAGCTGTAATATGGGTACTAGACAATGGATAAACATACATATATGTATACTTTGTTTATTGTAAATTTATTATACATAGAAACACCCAGACTAAGACAAACAAATAGAAATTACCAATAACTATTATATAAGAAATACAGGCCAAGATAAAAACTAAATTGAAATATTATCTTATATATAAAATTCTCGTGTCACAATATTCGTTCCCGTACTCCTCCGAAACGGCTTGACCGATTCTCATGAAATTTTGTGAGCATATTGAGTAGGTCTGAGAATCGGCCAACATCAATTTTTCATACCCCTTAGTGATAAGGGTTGTCCACCCCTAAACATTTTTTTAATCATTTGCTCAAAACATTTTTTAATGGCAAGACAACGTTTGCCGGGTCAGCTAGTAATTAATATAATATAGTGTTTCTTTTTTTATTGACAGTAACTGATTGACTTTATTAATGACATAATTAACATAATATATACATATATACACAAATTATTTACATGAAATATAAACTAAAGAGAAAAAATAAACTGTTATCAGTTGTGTATATATGGAAAATAAGCATATGGGCCGCCTGATAAACGATTAACATAGCTTATGATTGCTTACAATTGCAGGACTATATCTTACACATTGCCAATGTGCAATGCGATATTATTATTTTGGTATAAGTAGATCTTAATCTTGAAATTCTTTCTCCTGGCGATACGCAATATCAGCGTTACGCGGCCATTTTCGTACCTTCCTCAAACAGCTACGCAGCTTACTTACGCTTTTTAGACAATCATGTACTTTATTATATAAATTAAATCAAGTAAATGAGTTGCTCCAATAGAAAACACAGCCTTCAATTTAAAGCCCATAGTGGATTTGATTTCTAAAGTCTTTAAATAAATGAATTTTCTTCTATTGTCCTGGCGATAATGGTATTACTACAGGAAATTAACTGTCTAATGTATCCGATTGTGTTTTAACCGGCTTAACAAACAGCTTGTTGTATAGTAAACATCGGCGCTATTAACATAGAGACAAACTAGCTAACTATTAAAATTGAACTACTTTATATAAATTATAAAGCGTTTTATTTTAATCACAAACTATTGACTGATATTAAATTGTTTAAAATTTGTTCTATATATATTTATCTTAATATTTCCATTGCATTTCAATACCCGTGGTCCTGGCGAGACTAAGTATTGAAGTATCACTACATATTATAAAACGAAGTCCCCCGCTGCGTCTGTCTGTCTGTCTGTTCGCGATAAACTCAAAAACTACTGATTGATGAAGAATTTCAAAGAAAATAATTGCGGTATAGTTCGTATAAATTAGTTTAGTTTTAATGTGTAACTCACGTAATTGTAAGATATTAATATTATGATATAACTTTCTTATTTTGATAATTTAGATATGTAAGAAAAGGGATGTTGTGGTTCTTTATAGAGTAGAAATAAATACACATTTCTATCATATTATTTTATTGTATGTTGCAAGAATTAAATGATGAAGGTTCCTCATTGCATTGACACTTTTTATTAGAAAATACCTTGTCAATTCCTTTGGATCTTAAAACACAACCCTTTATGGTTTGAGGAAGAACTCATTTTCACTCTACAACAGATCGCAGCTAGGACGTGTGTTATGTGCATGCATCTTTGACTTCAAACTTCCAAACCTCTTTTAAAAAGAACCTCTGGTTCCAAGCAATTGTACTAGCACCGTGAATCATACGCATTCGGTGTTGCAATTAATACCCCATATAGTAATTAAAATTATTTTACGTATTTATTAAATAGCCACATAAAGCTTAATGTAAATCTTACCTTCTTGGAATTGATTCCTTGATTCTTCGCGATCAAAGAAAGTGATATTTAGTTTCCATAATAAATACCTATTCAGCAAGAATTTTATGTGTTAAAAAGAGCAGCAAGAATAGGCTTTCCACCTTGTAAATGGGACCTAAATATATGATGAGACCTAGTATGACACTCAAATTGGATTGTCCAATGCGATTGTCATACTACCTCTTCCAACGATCGATGATGCGATGTTATGTGTCTCCCGGAATTAAAGTGTGTACAAACTTCCTACGATTGTAGTTTGTGACTAAACTTTGGCTCATCTTAAACAGTATGAAATTCTACAGCTCACATTTCTCGCACAACCTCGCCTGAATAGTGTATCTCATCTGTAGGGCGACATCGTGAGTTCTTTCGCAAAGAAATTCAATTTGTACTCCATCAGCACGATACATCTAGTTTGAATTCTAACACGTATTTGCATGTTAAAATGAGTTCGTCTTACTTAGTAGGGCCGTGGAAATGGAATGAGGAATTCAGACTCAAGACGTATTTCGTAGGTTTTATAAATGATACTTTTTTTTCGTGAAGGGTATGTGTATGAGGTATAAATGGTATTTGGTAAAGGCGTATGAAGAAAATGCAAACTTTAGAGGAGACCAATAACTTTTTGATCTGATATATTTATTGTATAAAGTACATACATTTTATAATATACCATTTTATATGACCAGAGGGCTGGCCTTTATTTCGCGGAAAGAATAAGCATTGCCATTCAACGTGGCAATGATGCCAGTCTTCTGGGCACACTGCCAGTCGAATGTGATGCGGAGGAATTCTATGACGCCTATTAGAGGGTTTTGTGGTCGCGATCCTCAGAATTGAGGTAACGAGGAAGAAGAAGAGAGGGTTTCAGTTTTCTTTTTTTTTTTTTAGTTCTGTTTTATAATATTTTAGGTATAAGTTAGTTTTAAAGAATTGTGTTTATATTATGTATATAATTTAGGCGTGCACGTATTACTATATTTTTATAATATTTTATTTAATTTAGCGTAACATATACATATCGTGTGTAAGTGTATTTTTATAAAATTTATGTGATGTAGTAGGTTTATAGTAGTAGTATAATTGAAAAATATCAAATTTATTATGATGCGCAGATGATTTTTTGGTATAAATTTATATTTATTATATAAATCTCCTGTGCGTGTGTTTCTAATTAAACTCCTCCTAAAGGGCTGGACCGATTATGATGAATTTTTTGTGTATGTTCAAGTGGATTCGAGAGTGGTATAGATTTGGTTTTTATTTTAATTATTTTTTTCGTTTTTTGCAGGACTACATCTGTCTGGTCCGCTTGTATATATATTGTCAAATCACAACGAAAATAATTGAGCTCGTGTATCCTATACTATTCGAATCTGCAATAAAAAAATTGTAAGAACTTAAAAGTACTTACGCTTTTATTACACTGGGGTACGAAAATCATCCCCTCACGCCACACTACGAATGGGTAAGCAGAAGTTAATTATGCTCATATTATACGAGTTATTGTTTAGGTCCCACGTATTAAGGGTCAAACCTATTGCCATCTACTGGGAAAGGTTGCAGACTTCGTGCTGTTACTGTTAATTGACAGAAAAATCTAATAACACTTTGCTTGACAGGCGAAACGAGCTCGAGACTTTATGATCTTTATATGCATGCATATTATATGCATGAGCACAGCAGGCGCATATAATAATACCACTGCGCCACCAATAGGCAAATCAAAATAATAAGAAAACAAATTAATTTAAAGAACCTTTCTCGTACTGAGCAGAGACCCTTGTCCAGCAGCGGAAGGATTTATAAACAAATCTGGTATTATCATTTATATTTCAGAGAAGTAAAAAGAGATTGAGAGAGAGGAGCAGCGATAGCTTAGTGGGAAACCATTGGACTGTGACGCAGAGCTCTCGAGTTCGATCCCAAGGCGCGCATCTCTGATTTTTCGAAGTTATATTCTTATTATTTAATTATTGCTTGCTTTAACGGTGAAGGAAAACATCGTGAGGAAACCTGCATGTCTAAGAGTTCTCAATAATATTTTCAAAGATATGTTAAGTCTGCCAACCCGCACTGGGCCAGCGTGTTGGAGTATGGCCTAACCCTTCTCACACTGAGAAGAGGTCCGTGCCCAACAGTGGGACAGTTTTATACAGGGCTGATATTATTATATATAAATATATATATTATAAAAAGAGATTAAAGAAATTTTATAAACATAAATATTTCATTTTGATAAATAAGTCTCAGCAGGATAAATGCAGATAGCTGTAAAAATCTTCCATACTTTACTGTAACGGGAGGTATAGCCTTAAATTTATTGTTTGCAACAGCAGATTAAGCAGCCTTATTACTCAGAACCCTTCTTAATAAATCACAAATATCTAATAACGCCCTAATTCATATAACAAAGTGTACGGGAACGATAGTCATTTGTGCACAATTATGACAAATTGCACTGCCCCGAGTTTACAGGGGTCCGTTAAAAAGGACAGCGGTACAAAAATCGTTTTCCATTAGTAACCGGGGGACAAAGTTTGGATTTTTTTGTGGTAGGAACAGTTTTTAGGGTTGCGTATGCAGAAGATTGTTGAGGTTGTTTTAGTATATAAAATGCAAGTTTTTTATGCTACTGTGTTCTATATAAACTAAAGTATTTATATAATATTTAAAGTTTGATTAAATTTGTTTGTTTTCGAGTCATATTCACTTTTTCACAGAGATTTTACTAGGGAATCAATTCTTTGTTTTTGAAAAGACCGCTTCCGCGACCGCTAGAATTTATTTCTGTATCCCCGGGGACATAACAAACATTTAAACAGTGGTTACAAAGAACACCCATACCTGGAACAATCATTTGAGGATCAAAACAATTTGTGTCCTATGATAGGATCGAATCCACAACACTACGCAGTGGAATTGGCGAGGCTACCACTTAAACCACTTCTAACAATATAATTGGACAGCTTATAATTAGAATAGACAATCCGTCAATTTTTCTCCAAATAAACTAACAAGGAATTTAAAATCAGCTATTAAGACTGCGGCGAGTGAAATGTGCCAAAACAGGCGGTCACAGTTAAGTTGATAAAATCAACACTCTTTGTTTAATACAAACATAAAATATACATTTACCATAACAATGAATGTGTTTACAATTACTCCGTGTAAAAAAATTAAAATAATTAATATTTTTGCCTACAAAATTACGTAAATTTGCACGAAAAATGCAAAAACGTAAGCTTGTGTTACGTAATTTTAGATTATAACAGTAGAAATCTATCCTATTTTACAGCTTAAACGAGAAAGTAAGTATCATAAAACAAGTAAACCACAATATTTTAAATCATAAAAATCCTTTAGAATGTGTAAGTATGGAACCTGGTAGGAGTTGTTCTACTAATGCGTGTTTGGTCTGATCTCGATGTTTTTTTTAACAGAAACAGTTTGGTTTTACTTATATTTTTACACTTTTGTAATATTATTTCATATTATTATCACACATAACAGTCACCATGCACTAACCTCGCAATCCTATGTCAGCTCCATCCATTTCTCATATCTTTCTCACCTCCTACATTGCCTCATGTATGTATATTTTGATTACTCTTTATACATCAACAGTAGAATATAGTTATTGATATACCCCGACTCATTGGAAATAAGGTAATATGAGAACACTGACGCAGTCACTCATAGACACATGCGTTTGACGTTGTATGTTCAGCTTTTTAGGGGAACCCGGTGATAGATGCATAACACGGCAACTGGGTCTCAAGCAAGAGTTACAGACACTCTCTTCTTCTTTTATCCCATCTTTCCTAACTAACTGATACCTCTTGTATTAACAAGCAAGTATAAACAGTTTATTAGGCAGATCGTTCGTTTGTCTCAGTTGCATAAAAAAACAATGAAGCACACATGACATAAACACATTGAATATAAACAATTAGTTCCATATTAGCACTTTTAAACCCATTCTAATCAATCCATAAACTATTCTTACTATAGCTCGCTTACCTCACCTGAGTGCGACTGCCTATGAGCATTATCAATCTACCTATTGAACACCAACTGGGCTGAATTCAGTTGTAATATAAAGGCTCGATATACAAGCTCACTGAGGCGATTCGAAGGCTACGTTTGAATGTCAAATTATCCCGTAGAATAGGCTCATGATATATACATATATACTAGTATTCCTACTCTATTCCTACTCGGTAAGCTAACCTTCAGGTATAATAGTTACTCATGATTAATTTGCTAGACTGGTAAGCTCTTTGACTGCACATCTTATATTATTATTCTCACCAACTAATTTACTGAAAATGCTTCTAAACAGGCAATAATTTTACTGCTATAAGCGGCTGCGGGCAGCCCAAGTTTGGTCTGCGAGGAAAACCGTAGGAGAGATGTCCAGCACTGGACGCCTTCAGCTGAGATGATGATGATGTGTGTAGCTGCAATATTTCCAGCTATAGACCGGCCATCTGAACAACATTTAAAAGCGACGCCGGTGGAAAATATTGCCGTGAGTTGCAGAGCAGGTATAGACATTGTTGCTAATAACGCTGCCGGAAAATATATTGCAGCCACATATTACCATAAAAATAATAACAAAACTTTCGTTATGTAATGTGAATACATAGATTTCTACCTGTTGTCTCGAGTGTTTGATAAAGAATACGTATTTTCTTGCATATTTTTCTAGCTTTAGTCATTGATATACCAATGTTCACATACTCTATTAAGTTAAGGGTGCTCTTAACTTAGACTCTCCCAAGATGTCTTTTACCTAATTAAAAAACATTGTCTACTTAACTAGTAACAACTTAACTAGGCTTAACTTCAATAGTCTCGTAGTCAAAAAAAATTTGTGACCTCACCATAGCAATCGCTTTCTCTACTGCTATGTTACCGAAACACATTCATATTTAAACCTTTATGTGCTAATAATAATACCTTTAGCATTATAAGCATCGGCAGGTTAGAAGTTGTCGCTTGTCATCACGAGGTCCGTGTGCCTGCTTATCACCTTGGCTGTAAACAACATTTGAAAACAAATAAACTTTATTCAAAGTTTCACAATACCTGCTCTGTAGACCTCAGCGAGGCAGGCGAAGCCAAATCAGACATGTGTAATACAGCGAATAAAAGTTTCTCTTAAAAACAACGACGGAATTCTAATGAAGCCGGACAAAGTACAGCGAGTAATTTTCA
Source organism: Catocala nupta (assembly GCA_963675205.1). Lineage (NCBI taxonomy): Eukaryota > Metazoa > Arthropoda > Insecta > Lepidoptera > Erebidae > Catocala > Catocala nupta. The sequence goes on from OY776099.1 coordinate 17,836,486, forward strand.
CCGAAAGAGCGTCATTCGTTTTGGACGGTTTTTTTTTTGAGCTTTGTCTCAACTTTGTTGCTGGTGATGAAATAATGTAGAAAAAAATAAAGAATATTATTTGTACGTAGTAATGTTGGCTGTAAAAATGGCATAGCGGTAACGTAATTAACTACCAATTGGTTTTATTTACAGTTAACTGTAAACTACTTATTACTAAGTATGCATTCTGTAAACGACCGAGTGGAGACACACGCGTAAGTAGCCAAAAAGATTGTGCATGTAATCCGCGCAAGTACCTTGCACATGTAGCCTGTGCTACCTGCGGCGTCCTGCGCACTACTAGCGCCGTCCTGCGCACTACTAGCGTCGACTTTCGCGGTACTAGCGCCGTCTTGCGCGCTACTAGCAACGTCTTGTGCGCTACTTGCGTTGGCGCGAGAATTGTTTTAAACTGCAAATTAAATAAATATATCCTTCTGACCCGTGTCCAGTAAAGTGGTACACTAAAGTTCTTTATCTATTTAATTATCTAGTTAATGAACACAAGGTCAATTCCATGCAATTTTCATAGTTTATTTAACTTACATTTTCTATTTTTATATGCTTGTCAAGTAGCTCATTATAATAATATAGGCATCTTGCCATGCTAACTGAGTCATAATATACTTTACAAACTGCCGTATTTTATTTCTGTACAAGTTTTAACCCCTGTCGATATTACGATACGTTCAGTTTCTGAAAAATTCCAACCTATCATAAAATTGTACCTGAATTATTCATTCATTCAATAAATGTCACAGTTATATTGAAAGGGGTGAGTGTAACTCACGCGTTACATAATCATTGAAAAGGGGTGACTGGAGGTCATTAAGAGATGGAAATGTTTCATATTTTCCAGTTTTATCTTCATGATACATGATAATAATATCAGCCCTGTATTAAACTCTCTTATTGCTGGCCACGGGCCTATTCTCACTGTGAGAAGAGTTAGGCCACAGTTCACCACGCTGGCCTAGTGCGGATTGGCAGACTTCACATATCTTCGAGAACATTATGGAGAACTCTCAGACATGCAGGTTTCCCTACCAAGATTTTCCTTCACCGTTAAAGCAAGCGATAATTAACTATTTAATACGCATATAACTTCAAAAAGTCAGAGATTCGCGCCTTGGGTTCAAACTCGAGACCTCTGCGTGGCAGTCCAACGGTTTCCCATTAGGATATCACTATAATAATAAAAAATACAGAACTTTGAAAACATGTTATACACCTGCATTCTAGATTCGGTAATCGATGCGTATTTATTGATTACTAGTGTTTGCTTGCGGCTTCGCGCGCCTAAATGTAGGTTAGGTTAGTAACAATACTTTTTTCTTGATGACGGGTGGGTACCTGGTACAAAAAAGGACATAGGGTTATGTCCTTTTTTGTTGTCCCGACAACGTCTATGCGGAATAACGTGATGATCGGTCGAGTAGTTAAGGCGTGAAAACGTAACAAACAAACAAACGAACAAACTCACATAGGCATTTGTAATATTAGTTAGGATTATTATTTGAAAATAATGATTGCATATTCAAATCTAAATTTTACTACGCACTAGATTCTAACCGCGGCTTAAGGTACAAGTCCGAGATGGCCTGCAGACTGCAACCGCAGGCGACACTACGGCTAGCGTCTGCGATTGAACGCAGTGCTGTCTGCGGTCGCGGTTACTTTTATTCCAAGTGCCGCCGCATGCAGCGGCTGCACAATGCATAAAACCATGCCTTAGTCACTCCAGTACCTTCGTGCAAGACATAATGTCATGTCTATGTCATTTTTGTACGTGTGTACTTTCTGTGGTTCACGACTCCACTGGTCTGGCAGTCTGCGGTTGCTGCGCTCCGCGGCCGCAGGCTCAGGCCGCGGCTGCAGGCTGCAGTGTTGCTGCGCTCGGAATCAATTTCATAGAGATTCATAGAAACAAGTGGTGACGTTTCTAGTTTGCGGTCTGCAGTCTCTTGCAATCTTGGAATTGTACCTTTACTCAAGTAAATCCCACGGCAGCGTATTCCGTGATATAAGTATCTTATGTGTTGATCTAGTAAACAGTCTAACTGGTATTACACAGTTTTATTATTATTAATATATATTATAATTTCTCAGTCGCTTTATTCTATTTAATTAATTCGATGTTATAAGTGAGCGTTAAAAAATTCTGATACACCAAATTTTCTTGTGACTACGATTGTCACACAAAGATTTAGATTAATCTAATACTCAAATCATTTGAATGTATTCATACGTATACGAATGTTTTTTTTTCCTAATTTTATTATAAACTAGAGAGTGTGAGAACATTATTGAATATTCAACTTTTTAGATGATTGTTAATTATGTTCTATGTTTCATCTAAATCTGTTGGACAAACCTTCCACCACATTTAGAGGAAACTTAGAACATAGATGTACATAGGGTTATGTATTTATGTTATGTTCAACCCGGGCGAATTCAGGGCGGACCGCTAGTAGAACAGATAACTTGTCACCTTTGTACACTTAAATTCACAAATATTTTATCACAAATTAAATTATTTAGATTTTACGCAAGGTCTCCAATTTTCAATGAACTTAATAAATGTACCGAGCCCAATCCGCGTTAATCTCATTTCAAAATCACTAGACAGATTTGCACTTCCATAATTTGTTTTATTCCTTCAATAAACGTCAGGCTCATTGAGAAGGGGTGAGAATAAATCAGGAGGCGTTAACTAATCACTGAGCTGTGTGTCTGTGACCCCTTCGTGGAGAAGGTCGCGAAGAAATTAAATTATTTCCACCCGGCCATCTGTGTGAGGCGAAAATTCATAATTAAGATGCGAATGTTTGACCTCGAGGGACTTTTTAGAGATGTTTGTACGAAATTTCTGTGAATATTATTTATCTAGCTTTTGCCATCAGCTTTGCTAGCTTAGAAATATGACTTTTTTGGGTGAGTGGTGGATGTCCTTTTTTGTACACCTGACAAAGTGCATGCGATCGGAATTTTATGATGATCGGTCGAGAAGTTAACGCGTAAAAGTGTAACAAACAAACTCACATTCGTATTTATAATATCTATACATCACATTCTTTTGCGAATTGACTTGCCATTAAAGTTACAGGGACTATTAAGGTATGGTATGGTATGCTGGTAGGGTAGGTACTTAAGGTTTGTTGAACGTACCTTTATTACTAAGTATGGTTTTAATTCCAACGTAATAGGAGTGAGCCAGTTGCCATATACCGGACAGCTCTAGATTCCGAACTGTTGCTAACAATATTTTGACCTAGAACCCCAATAATAGGCTCGCCCCTATTTATTATGACAGTGGAATTACTGTCATAAGGAAAAAGACATCTAACCATGTTTTGTTGAGATTTTGATGCATTTGTAATCAGTAAAAAAAACACATCTGCCAGTATATTAATATAACATATATTTTTTTGGCAGATGAATTTCTTTTTCTTATGACGGCTGTATTCCCATCTATGCAAAATTCTTAACAGAAAACTCAATAACAGTTTTTGGACTCGAACTGTACCTTCACGCACAACAATCGCATCCTTTGCACCGAATATATACCTGTTCAACTATTTGAATTTAGAACAAATCAATGCAACTCCGTTTTACGGTAGCTGGTTATATGCAAATAGTAATGGATAACCAGACCGCTATATGGTACAGTGGGACGCATTCACAATTAGGTCATCCGTTCACTGCGTCCCTGCGTACAGGTAAATATGTGGATTTATTTATGCTTACTTTGTTCAGCACTTTTAATGTTTGATACCGTTGCAAACGGTAAATATAATATATGAGTTCCATTTGTTGAATGTGGGTTAAGTGGGAATGAATAGGTGCGGTTTGATTTTAGTGGGATTGCGAATGTGGTAATGTTTTATATGTGTTTTGAATATAACAAAATGGTAGTTGTTTTATTTTGTTATATTAGATACACTATAATTACTGCCTTGTTGGTCTTGTGGCTTATGTTTGTGCCTAGTTTGAGGCTGGTCGTGAGGTCTTAGGTCCGACTCTTGGGTCAAGTTAAATGGTGTTGGGTCTTCTCTTAGAATATTTAGTGCCTAGATATTTACTCGGGTGGAGATCGATGGCTGATTTATTTATTAGATAGGACATAAAATGTAGATAACAATATGTTAGAGTTATACACCACTGTCTATCCATCCGGAGATATATAGTATAATAGTATTTATACTTAATAAGTATGGTGATTCTATGGTATAAGATTGCTATTATATTTGACGCTGATCGTGATGTCTCAAGTCCGATTCCCGTGTCAAGTGTTGGATTTTATATTAGGATATTTTCAATGGCAACACGGGGCCAGCAGATATGATATGATGGTAATACGCAAACTATCTTTTGGGTACAACTAAAAATATATATAACAAAATTATGGTGCTTTAGACCTTGAAGCACCGTACTTTGGGTATATATATTTACTATTATATATGTATGTTAATGGGTATGACTATTAGTATAATTCAACTGAAACGCGTTTTCACGGCGATATATTAAAGGTAATTGGAATTGTATTTTCTGGTAGTGTTAAAACTCGGCCCATCGCGTAAAGTTTTTAATAGCATAGACTTAAAAAGAGTTTGCAAAAGTGCAAAAAAATTTCAATTTGTATAAAAAGTGAGTCAGAGCTTTCCTTCGTACCTTCTGAGAAATAATTACAGTCGACACGAATCCATATTATTCATGTTTGTTAACTGATTCGAAAATATGCATGTATGAAGTAAAACATAAACATGCTTATGCGCACAAGTTTATTTTTAATAGTCAATTAATAAAAGATAAATTACAATGTAGACAAATTAAATATGAATAAAATACTTAAAATTGTTTAGGCATTGGTGTAAATCAGGTTATAGCTTAGCTTATATTATAACTCCCATACACAAATAGCGTATATTAAGTGGTCGCTACGCAACTGCTACAACGCCGAGTGTTATGAGTTTGATCCTTAATACATACATACATAGATTCACGCCTGTTTCCCAGAGGGGGAGACAAAGACTACGGATTTCCATTTGCTACGATTCTGACACACTTCTCTGGCTTCATTCACTTTCAAAACATTACTCATACACGCTCGCCGGTTTAAGGTGCTCTTAACCTGGCCTTTATCCAGAACATCTCCGATCTGATCAAAAACCGTTCGCCTAGGTCTTCCCCTTGCGACTGTTCCATTCACACTAGCCTTATAAACTTTCTTAGTCAGTCTTTTCTCTTCCATTCTTTCTTCATGCCCAAATCAGCTTAACATACCCTTTTGCTATTCTCGTTACTATATCCACTTTCAGGCATCTCTCACATATGTTTCTTAGAGCTCTCATTTCTACAGCATTTATTCTGCTCTCATGCTTCTTTTGCCAGACCCATTCACTTCCATGCATAAGTGTAGGCCCTAATAGTCGTCTATGAACAGCCAAACGCGCCTTTTCGGATTCATTTCGACTATTCATTAAAGCGATCCTTTATAATAATTATAATATCAGCCTTTTATATAAACTGTCCCAATGCTGGGCACAGGTCTCTTCTTAGGGTTAGGCAATAGTTTCCTACGCTGGTCCTATGCGGGTTGATAGACTTCACATATCTTGAAGAACTTTAGAGAACTTGAGAGTTCTTCTTCTTTACTCCTCACGAAGTTTTTCTTTACCGTTCAAGCAAGTGATAATTAATTATTAAAACGCATATAACTTCGAAAAGTTAGTAGTGCGTAGTGCGTGGTAGCGTGCCTTGGGATTGAACAAGAGAACCTCTGCGTGATAGTTTAACCCTAGGCTTGCCCTGCTTTTCCATCCCCTTACGGGACAAAAATCTATATCCGCAAATAGTTATTGTAAGTGTGGGTGTTGTTTGTTTCCATTGCTTGAATGTTTATAAAGTACTCCGCAACGTAGAACTTATTCCTAGTACGGATGTTGAAAAATATCGTACTCAGTCGAGTTATTATTTAATTAAGGGACACCTTTGGCATCTCTAGCACTTGTGATACAATCCGGCACCTGTAATACAATGTTTCATTAGTATAGATGCCAACGTTTCATCATTTTCTACGAAACTGTTACCAGATAGTGTATTTTTTTGTTGTGTTTATACTATTGTAATTCTTATTGGAAACAAATTATTATTATTATTAAATTATTATTATAAAAAAAATATTATTATTATTACCTTTTGTATACTGATTGAAAATCGACCTTTGATGTTTGTATTATAATAAGAATAATACACTGATATTTGTTAGGTGTGAGCTGTATTCGTAAACTAACCACGTCATTACTAGAAAGAGCTTTACTCAGAGTGATAAGTGTTATGCCATAAGGTCCACCATTAAGCCACAGGTTAGCTCAATGTAGGCTAAGCCAATTATGAAGAACTATGAAAACATGCAAGTTTCCTTAACATCTATTTCTTCACCGTTAGGAGTATCAATACGTATAGAATTAAATACACATAACATAGAAAATAAAAACTGTGTTCCGTGGTATCGAACTTAAGGCCAGCGTCGCAAGCTTACGCTTTCCACATTAAACTATCGCGGCGTATCACATTTATTTATGTGAAACTAAATAAATTCGTTTTCACAGCTCTATAGAAATGCTCAGCACCGCGTGTGACCTAAATATGAACTCCTGTAGATTTTATCTAAAACCCTTTTTCTTTCAGTTAATGTTTTTACATTCTATGTTAAAATGGCTTTCTTAGTATAGGAACATTAGATAAAAATATGGCAAAATAACTATTAACAAAAAGGAAGCACCTATAGCCTAGTGGGCGACCGTTAGACTGCCATGCAGAGTCTCGACCTAGATAGCAAGGGACTCTGACTTTTTGAAATTATGTGCGTATTAAATAGTTAATTATCGCTTGCTTAGCGGCGAAAAAAAATCTTGAGGAAACCTGCATCTCTGAGAGTTCTCCATAAACTTTTTCTGTGTAGTCAGACGGACCGCACTGGGTCAGCGTGATGGACTATGACTGTCTCATACTGAAAAGAAGCCCGTGCTCAGCAGTAGGACAGTTTAGAAATAGGTTTGATACTATTATAACAACAAACTTAGGATACTTATATAGCTAAGGGCCAACTACTATGTTTAAGGATTTAGCAGCAATGCAATTTTTGCCCATATTTGTTTATTTAATGTACCAGGAACATTTGGGCAAATTTTTTATTAATTCATATTGAAGATAAACGTAAACTGTTGCAGTTAAATTTACCTAATATAAAGGTATAGTATACATATATTTATATTTTCATGGCAATTATATTAAAAAAAATTGTAATTTCAACATGTATAAAAAGGTAGAGGTATAAATACAAAACTGTTTGTTTGCTTGACGCTTACGACAAGTGGTCCCCGGATCAATTCTCGGAACCATACTGTACCTTAATAATTATAAAATGTACCTTAATACTTACAATGTTTGCTTAAAGGATAAGAAAGATAATTTAAAAACAAAGTAAGTACGTTTTCATAACTAAATTAACTTATATAATGGATACATTGTTTAAATTCTGTATGAAACAAGCAACTAGTTGCATGGGTTCTTATCATTTAAGAAATCATTGATTAAGTAATAGCCCTTCCGTATAAGCTGACGATTAATAGCACTTTTAAATTTGAGTAAAGGTAAATTTATAATATCAATTGGTAATAATCATTGAAAAATATACATAGGTACATACATAAAATACCTACGAAATAAATATATACGAATTTTAGAGAGGAAAGGCCATCGGCATTTAGCTAGGTACTTTTAGAGCTAGCGAAATGTAGGTCGACTATCTCTTCGGAAATTCATAGGTGTGAGTCTATTTTTACATATAATTATATTATGTATGTATGAATAATAATAATTTCCTAACAAATAAATATAACAGTGATAAAATGCTCTTTGATAACTAGCGAGAGACCTAAAAAAATATAAGTGATTAAAAAGTTATAATATAACATGTCGTTCCTCCTATAGCAATTTCGTAGGTATTCATTGCTAATTGTTTGTCTCTGTATGGGAAGCGAGTACCAGCCATATACGTTTTTTATAGCTATTGCCAAACTAATTATACCAATATTTTAACAGTAACTTTCATGCAAAAGAGTAAATAGAACATCTATTCTTATTGCACGGATGGCGCATGGCGTTTCATTGGTTGCTTCGCCTCTGCCAATATGCCGAGTGTTGCGGGTTCGAATAACACACGGGACATAAAATTATGTGATTCATATATTGTTGTTCCGAGTCTGGATGATCATGGTGTCCGTTGTATGAATGTTTGTCCCCCGCGATACAGAATTTATACCTAGTAAGAGTGGTGCATTTAAAAAGTAAAAATATTACTAAAGTTTCAACTTTATTTCGATCACCGTTGACCGCAATGGCGTCTAAATACTAAAATAATTATTTAATCGCATTATTTAGCAACCATTAACCATTTACAAAAGGCAACTCATCCAATATTCATCCCAAGTTGTCACATTACCCGCGGCGCCCGAAAATAATTTAATTAACAACGATACTTCAACAAGCTAATGCGAAATAATCTAATTAAAAAAAACGTTAAAAGTACATAAAATTTCTTCATAGCCAATCGTAAAATGGCTTTTAAGATAATTAAGTACCTATACGTATTAATTTCTGCTATGAAATATATTGAAATTTAATTAATTAAATCTGTAATGTGATAGGATACTAAAAAGATTTTCCATAAATTTTTACACACTAAGGCTCACGCTAGCTCTAGCCCCAAGAAGATAAGCAAACAGTTATTACATCCATGGCAGCTTTTAAAAATAGGGTATATACCTTATCTTGATGTAATTAAAGTCCAATATCGAGTAAATATTTTAATACTTATTAAAAAAAAACCGGCTAGCATTGCATGCCCGAGCCTTCACTTGGGAACAATATTTTTGTTCTAGATAAAAGGTACCCTATGTCCTTTTCTGTACCTGACAAAGGTATCTCAAATTTCATGATGTTCGTTTTAGTAGTTAAGGCGTAAAAGCGGAACAAACAAACTCACATTTAGTAGTCATGATTATTACTTGTGATATGGTAGAATGTAATTAATAGACAAGAAAAAAGAAAATATTTTCTGAGTTTGGCATTAGGAATAGAAGAAGATTTAATATGCGCTATTACTTATGTATGAAGTGTATGTAAGTAGTGCGCAAATACCTCATTTCCGTTGGATCTGGATGATATCTATACTAAACACTTTATAATTATGGATTTTGTCGCCTTGTTTATTTTACTTTAAAACACTTTTATTACATAATTTTGAAAACTAACTCTGCTATTATTGAACTTTACTAATATTTAAAGTATTTAATTTAATTGCAATTGCAACACAAGTTTGAACACGCATTTCTTACTGCAGATCAGTCAAATCATGAGGCACCCATTTTCATATTTTTTTATCTTATTGATTTGATGCAATTAAGCCAATATTGGTAGGGTAACGTTAAACCATGTCGCTAATTCCTGGGTAATTTGACTCGGATCGGCTTCCACCATCTCCTTCAATTCAGCGTTATTCACCTGGGCGGTCTTCCACGTGGTTCGTTCTTCAAGTCGAAGTATCCATTACGAAAAACCAAAAACGCACGGTGCGTTCATTAGCAGTCTCCTCTCCAAACGCAGCGTTGATATTGCGAGCCATTTCTGCCGCGTTAGTGCCGCGTCGGAACTCGTATTCAAAAATGACTCGGATTTTGGGAGTATCCATCTTTTCTGTCTAAGCTGATTAAAAAACAATTTAAAGTCAAAAAACGAATGTTGCACATTTTTAAAAGAAGAATCTTATAGGTATCATTTGAAAAATGTTTCACTTGAAAATCTCACACCATGAAGGTTTTATGTCAATTCAAAGTATCTATTAGGGCAACTTCATACTTTAATCGCTATTATAACAAAGAAGAAAGCTTTGTTTTTTTTGTTTGCAACGATTAAACTCAAAAACAACTCAACCGATTTAAAAAATGCTTTAGCCATTAGAAAGCTATATTATCACTTATCACCGAGTAACGTGGGCAATATTTTATTTAAAAAGGTTTGGTTACCAACATAACCTGAACTACTTTTACGCAAGTGAAGGCGCGGGCAAAAGCTAGTTATTTATATTTATTTATTTATTTATGGAGGTCCAACAGCTTATCCTAGTTTGACAAAATATTTGCATAAGTAATCGACAGCCAATTGAAGGTCCTCACGTTAAACATTTAATTAAAAATTACACATAGTTTGCAATAGAATAACAATTACACGTATACAATTGCATACAATTAAAGTACAATACAACTCAGCTAGCAATATAACAGTTTAAACAAAGAACTGTTCACTCAATCGTCGTCTCGACACTGGAATACTAGTGCAGAATAAATTCAAATTCAGATCTTTAGCAGTGGAGCAGATGCAGATCATATAATTGTGTGTCACATTGGTAGTATAGAAATACTATAATACTAATTACTATGTATGTATTTTGTTATGCAATCAACAAATCACTTAGTGTGATTTATATACCTACCTAATTATTTTGTAGTATCATGAATATCCATTTGATAGCCAGAATTAACTCGTTGAATACTAGTTAAACTGGAATGTTTAGAGCAATAAATGTGATTAATGTTTATAATGATTTGCAATAATTAATGGTTATTGCATCTATTGGTGAATATTATGAAGTAATCATTTTTGCATACATAATCGTCCACTTATTTCACTGAAGGGGTTGACAGGAGTGTATTATAAAAGGTTTGTGTAATTCACAAATAGGTGTATTTTGTGTGTGAATGTTTGTAGTCACCCACAAGATAGCAATCATTACTAGTGCGGGCACTGTTATCCATATCTATCCTTAAAATTATAAAGAGGAAAGATTTTATTTTTGTTTGTATGTTTATAAGGATTTTTTTAAAAATGACTTTGTCGTTTAAAACATATTTTATCATTACAAAGTTATATTATTATTACAAAGTTATAAAGGTTGCACATTATTTAAAAAAATAAGGTTAGTAAACTATATTTTTTTTTACATGCATTGCATTGACGCATGACCCTCGCGGGTGGATGGAGGGGTTATGACGGACTCACCGGGGTTAAAGAATGATGGTAATGATGATATAATGGACCTCCCGGTAATACCGTCTAAACCTAACACGGTGTGCCTCGACAAAACCGCAATCGGCGGGGTCGCGCAAATCACTTTCATATGCAGCCGCGACCCCGCCGAGGTTTCGGCCCGCCTTATGAAACGGCAGGCCGCTAAACAATTGGGCATACCCTTTAGGCACCACTACTTTTAAGCCCTATTTTAAGCCCCCCCCTTGAGGGGGGGACGGACACACGACACAGAGGCGTGCGTGGAATCACGCACGCCGCTTCTTGGACCTGGTGCTGATCGGGTGGCGGGCAGACCCACGAAACCCACCACCACGAGGTCAAACCTCAGGGTGGCTTGAGGTCATCTCGCGCCCTCTGGCGCCCGGTTCTGCGGTTGGGGAGAGAGTTTAAGCGCTCGCACTCCCGCTCCACCGCCTCCTTGATAGACATAACTTTTTCACAGAAGGAGGCGATAGCGTTCCACGACCTCTCGCTCCGGATCATAAACTGAACTACGGCCGGGAGCGAGAGGGCAACCAATCCGACTGCCGCGATCAACTCACGGCAGCGCTACGATACCCAAGGCAATCCGCCAAAGTTTGCAGCGCCGTGTCCTTAACATCGTTGCGGCAATCGTCGCAGTGGTGACAACCGGGCGTCTCTTGCCGGCCTATGCGGCACTGGAACTGGCCAAAGCAACCGTGGCCAGTCATTACCTGTATCAGCCGGCATGTGAGGGCGCCATACCGCCTCCTCCTCGCTCCTCCAGCCACTCCTCAAAACGGGAGTTACCGCCACGATCGTGGCGTGCTCATACATCCTATAATTTCTTTTACGTGCTGTTGTGCATTGACGCATCCCCCTCCGCGGGGGCGGGCGGAGTGGTTATGTCAGACTCACCGGGGTAGAAGAGAAAAATGGAATAAAATGATAGTAATGTACCGCCTGGAATACCGATTGAACCTACCACGGTGTTCCTCGACAAAACCGCTATCGTCGTGGCCGCGCGAATCACTTTCACATACAGTCGCGACCCCGCCGAGGTTTCGGCCCGCCGTATAAAACGGCAGGCCACTACACGACAAGACCTACCCTATGGTCACTTCTCACTTAATCCCTACTGTCCTCCCCTCTAGAGGGCAAACGGTCTCGACACAGAGGCGCGCGTGGGAACACGCACGCCGCCTTTCGGACCTGGTGCTGAATGGATGGCGGGCAGGCCCACAAAACCCACCACCCCCAGGTCAAACCTCAGTAACCTAACCTTGTACCTCCTGTTACTAATCTAACCTATCTTCACAAGAATGAAGCCTCGGGCAAAAGCTTGTTTCAAATCACACCCATATTTCACATTATAATAATAATCTTTATTTGCTATAGAAACACGGTTACAAAGATGTTTAAATAATTAAATAATCACAGCATGTCTCACCGTATGAACGGTATGCAAAATTAATATTTAAGATTAACAATAATACTGTATGAAATAAAATAAATATTGTCCTTAATTAATTGGCATCGTGAATTTATATCATGAATTAAATTACATTTAATAATGAATTATAAAATTGTAAACAAAACATACAATTTCATTATTTATGTTACATTATTAATTAAATTATGTATAAGTCTATTATTTTTTTTACATTTGCTCATTATAGTATAATATATATTTGTGTATGAGCATAGCTATATATAATAACATAACTAGATTAATTAAGATTATAATAGTTTCTAAATAAGTGTGGGTTTTTGATACTAACAAATACTTATTTATCTTTACATAACATAAATTCAGCAAGTGTGTAAAGGCATTTATTTGTGAGCCATTGCTTTAATGTATGTATGAATTGTATCAGACGCAATACTCGTACATTTAAAAGGAGTACTACTTAAGCGAGTCAATGAAATCCGCGACCTGAGTGTAATAAATGATGCCAAATTGATTTATGAAAAACATATTGATCACGTTGCTAACAAAGCTAATAAAGCGTTAGGTTTTGTCATGAGATCATGCTCTCAATTTTCAAGCTTAAAAGCCATCAAAGTTTTGTATTGCTCATACGTACGCAGCACCCTCGAATATTGCTCTCAAATTTGGAATCCACAGTACGACATGCATATAGGAAGACTGGAAGCAGTACAGCTTAAATTTACCAGATACTTACAATATAAATGTAAGACATATGACGATAGTCTGTTATGAGGCGAGATGTAAGCGGCAACACTTACTCCCACTCTTTGAAAGGAGAAAAATCGCGGATATCACACTTCTATTAAAGATAACCCAATCTAAAATTGACCCCCCCCGTCTGCTCAGCAACTTACTTTTAAGAGTTCCCACTAGATCGGTAAGAGTACCTTATCCGCTGTATGTTGCTCGCGCCGATACTAATTATAGGAAAGGTTCGTTCTTTATAAGAACTGCGAGCTATATAAATAATTTTGTTAATTTAGATAGTCTAGACTTATTTAATACAAATGCCTCCAGTTATAGACGTGTTCTTGCCAACCAGTGGTTCGAATCGGTTTTTTGATATAAGTATATGTTTATTACAATGAATAATGAAAAAAAAAACTTTTATAGTTCAGGAAAAGATCAATTACTATAAACATAAATATGAAAACGTGTAAATGGTTATTAGGCATTTATTAGGTATTAAAGTATTAATGTAATTAACTATAAGAAACTGTAAGTTTTCTGAATAAATAAAAATAAATAATATAATATAATAGTTTATCACAACACCATCTAGCCAAAACTAAGCAGAGCTTGTACTATGGGTACTAGACAATGGATAAACATATATATATACTTTTTTTTTGTTAATACATACATATTATACATAGAAACACCCAGACCAAGACAAACATCCATGTTCGTGCACACAAATGTTTGACTTGCGCGGGAATCGAACCCGCGACCTCAGGCGTGACAGTCGGTTACACTGACGACTACGCTATCGAGGCCGACTAGTATAATAGTTTTTGGTATTTTGTTAAATACTTGTATGCTCATACAACTGTTATTTCATTTGAGCAGAGCTGTTGATATCATGTTATACTGTAGTTTACTAGAATCTCGTATAGAATATTTTTTATGTTCACTTACTTTTTGAAAAATGTATAAATGCTTTTTAGCAAATACTCCGATTTTAAATATGTATATTGAAGTTAATGTTAGCAATTTTAGTCTCTTAGATAAAGGTCTACACGAGTCTAGTGGGGCAGCATCACAAATTGCCTTTATACATTTCTTTTGTGATATAAAAGCCCTACTGATATCTGGTGAGTTGCCCCATAGTAGTAGCCCATTCGTTAGTATTGATCCGACGTAAACATGATATGCTATTAGTGCCGTCTTTTCATTGCCAATTTCTTATTTTATTTTTAGTGCATATACAAATCTATTAACTCTTTCAAATTGCAATTTTTATCAATTGTTATACCCAAAAATGTAGTTTCTATATGTTTTTAAGTTGTTTATCTATGTATAAGCCGCAATTTTTTTCTCGTTTTTTTCATATTTTTTTTTTGTCTATAAGCTTACTAAAGATTACAAAAGACATACTAGTGGTATATTGAAAGTAATATTCAAGATTAATTATTTGAACAAGACAAGCCGGACATGGAATTACTACCAAAGATGACAAGCAAGCAATACGCCTGTTATTAACCGCTGCTCATATACTTGGCAGGGTTTTCTAACATCCCACGATTAGAGCTCCGAAGCTCTTACTTACCACACGAAACTACAAGTACAATACTGCCGTCATAAGGGAAAAAGATGTTCATATCTGCCAAAAAACAATTTTTATGTAAATATACTGGCAGGTGCGTCTTCTTTTACTGATTCCAAATACGAAATTTCGAAAAGCGTGGTAAATATGTATTTTTCCCTTATAACGGCAGAATAGTACGAATTCTAAACACTGGGGGAGACGGACTCGACATAGAGGCGCGCGTGGGAACACGCACGCCGCCTCTCGGACCTGGTGCTGAACGGATGGCGGACAGGCCCACAAAGCCCGCCACCCCCAGGTCAAACCTCAGGGTGGCTGGAAGTCATCTCGCGCCCTCCAGCGCCCGGCTCTGCGGTTGGGGAGAGGGTTTAAACGATCCCTCTCCCGCTTCGCCGCCTCCTTGATGGAAATCACTTCCTCGCAGAAGGAGGCGACGGCGTTCACGACCTCTCACTCCGGACCATAGACTGAACTACGGCCGGGAGCGAGAGGGCAACCGATCCGACTGCCGCGATCAAATCACGGCGCTGCGATGCCCAGGCGGGGCAAACTGCCAAAGTGTGCAGCGCCGTGTCCTCTACAACGTCGCGGCAGTCGCCGCAGTGGTGACAACCGGGCGTCTCTTGCCGGCGTATACGACATAGGAACCGGCCAAAACAACCGTGGCCAGTCAAAACCTGTGTCAGCCGGAAGGTGACGGCGCCATGCCGCCTCTCCAGCCACTCCTCAAACACGGGACTTACCGCCACGATAGTGGCGTGCCCGGCACTGGGGTGCACAAGTCGATTCCTCCATTCTTCCACCAGGACCTGGCGGAGCTCGGACCGTGCCGCCTCTAGAGCGGGAGGAGGTGGTCCTTCGCCTCGAGCCAGCGCCTCCTGGCGCCAACGGTAGAGCGACGCCAGAGGCGCCGCTTCCAGGTCCCAGGGCATCGATCCGGTGAGAAGGCTCGCTACCTCGAATGAGATCGTGCGGTAGCCTCTAATTAACGTGACGGCCATTGCACGCTGAGGCGCACGAAGCGCTGAAATATTACGGGCCGTCAGGTTTTCTCCCCAAACTGGGGCCCCATAAAGGGCCATGGACCGCACGACCCCTTCGTAGAGCCTCCGGCAGGAGGTGCCTGGCCCCCGTAGGTTGGGCAGCAGACGCGCGAGCGCACCTGCAGCGCCCAGAAGACGGGGTGCCAGTCGACGAAAGTGGACTACAAAGTCCCATCGGCTGTCGAGCAGGAGACCCAGATACTTCAGGGTTTGCTCGACAGCGATGTGGACCCCTCCTACCATTATGTGGGACCCTGGAGGTGGCCGTTTCCGAGGACCGTGGAAACAGACGGCCTCGGAATTGGACAGGGCCACCTCGAGTCCCAGTCACCGGATACGACTCACGACTTGTGCATTGTGCAACCCCAGCGGTAGCCAATATGGCCACCGCCTGGTGCGACTTACCCCTCGCCGTGACAAGAGTGTCGTCGGCGTAACGAATAACGCCAACGCCACGGGGGAGCGCAACGAATACTAAATACTACTGTAACTTTAAGTCGATATTTTATGAGAGGGTAGTACTTCGCCGGTCACGCCGCCGCGCTGGTCTATTTATGCTTGGGAACTACTGAAATAATAGAACCTTTATTAACACCGCTGAAAGCCAATTTTAAAAGCCCAAAGATATATACAACTTTCTTTTATCAGTACATTTATTTGGTATACAACCCAAATAAACAAATTGGCTCCATAAAAAGTTGTGAATCATCCAGGATCGTACTTTTCATGTGAATCCCATATGAATACAACTTTGACATTAAAAATACGAACACGCATGAAAAGGATTTTAGTTTATTAAAATAACCTAATTTCCGAGCTACGCGCATTATAAACAGAAAAATTATATGAATGTTGCCAGTCTTAATTTTCATATTGGTTCAAATGTTGATTGCCACATAAAAAAATATGATGTCCATTTATAAATTCAAAACTTCTCGTTTGGATGCTAATTTTCACCAATATGGGATTAAAGCGTTGATAAATTTGCCTGCCTTCGTTACGAATTATTTTATTTTCGCAGGCATATATATAAGATCTGATTGTCTGTTATTAAATAAAATTAATCAAATTTATATTAATTAACACTAGCTTTCTCGCATGCATTCATCCACGTTTATGATTGCTACTACGCTCCCGTGGCTTGTATCATGCCTATGTTACTAAAAGAATTTCAAATATATGCTATATTATTTTGTTATTTTATAAAATAATAATACTTAATGCCACATAGTCACAATCAGGTTCACCATATAATTAATTGAGAAAAACTTATCTGTTTAAATAAAGCGATAGCCTAGGAGGAGAACGTTGGACTGCCACGCAGAAGTCTCGAGTTCGATCACAAGGCGCGCATCTCTGACTTTTCGGAGTTATGTGCGTATTAAATTGTTAATTATCGCTCGCTTTGGTGAAGGTGAACAGTGAAGGAAAACAACGCGAGGCAACCTGCATGTCCTGACTGTGACCACTGAGACTTTGTGGCATTATGTATTATTATATATTATATACAATTTCCAAATCAAAAACTCTAATAAAACTAATCTGGCATTTAATTCGGGACTTCACTTATATACCACGTGACCAGGCACCCTGTCCCCTCGTATTACTTCAAAACCAGCATATTTTAAACGCCCAATATGTATACTAAGCATAAAAATAAAAAACAAAACGTATATCCCGCCAGAAAAAGTTAAAATGGCTGCCAGATAACGTTAATCACTGGGTAGGTTAACGACGTCAGCTTTTAATCACAGAGTCGTACTTTAGACACGTATTTGCAATATATTGTATGGGTGTGACATACGTTTTGAATGTGTAGATGGACTGTATATTAATGTTTATGTGTGTGTGGGTATTTGTGTGTATGTGTGTGTAAATTAACTGCCACGGTGAGACAGTGGTACTGTATGCAACTGCTGTGTTAGAAGTCTCGTACATTCTGAGGTTTGAAGAATTTTAATTAGCAGCGCGAATCTGGAACCACATCTCCTATCAAATAGGACCCAAAACTATAGCTGTTAACACATGGGTGTTATATCATTTTCAGTCCCTTCGAGAAGAAGGCGTGATACGATGTATATTTATAAACTGTTTCACTGCTGAGCAACCTCAACAGTGTTTCTCAATCCACCATACTGTGGGTGTATCCAATGTGGGTAGGCAGACTTTAAACATCATAGAGACTTCTTAGACATGTAGTTTTCCAACGCTGTTTCCTTTCACCGTTAATCAGACAATGATTGACTACTTAATAAGTACTTAACGTTCATAATTCAGAGATGGCCGTATGGATGGCAGGCCTTGGGTTGAAAACGCGACCCTTGCTTAGCTTCCCACTAGACACGACGCAATGTTACAATATATAACTTATATATAAAAAAATACATAATACAACACACACTAAAGAATTTCAACCAACCCTGTAAACTAATCTCCTCTCATAATACGCGGATCTTTCCCACACATCTCAATACTCGTCCTAACAAGGAACCCTTCATCAATTCATCCATAATTCTTATATACATTTTCCACAAAGGGTTTTCCTATAAGAACGACCTATATTTCACGGCAGCCGATAGTACAGTAATAGTTCAGATACTTGGATAGTCTGTGAGACTACAATGTGAATTTCGTACCTTTTTTCCGAACCAGTAGTTTTTTAAGCACGCCGTAACGGTACATTGGGTTTCGATATGGAAAAAAGAGAGGGATTATTTAAGTTTTTTTTTTGTTCAGGTTGGAAATTTATCTTTAAGGTATATATCATGTTGGGGATGGTACGAGATGAATGTTCTGTTTTTGTGAAGAGGGTTTAACGTTTGTTGTTACTAATATTGTAATCGTAGGTTTTCGTATGTAGTTTTACGTTATGGAAAAGCTTACCTTGGTATGACTGACTGACTGATTATATGATGATCTTATACTCAGTTATTCAGTCATGAATATTCATGTAAGACATTTTTATTTAATTAATGTAAGGTGGCAATTTATTCATGCCTTTTTTATGGTGCTTAAACGATCGATGTTATGTTATGTTTAGATTTAAACCTCGATATAAAGTGCAATTGCCTATGTATGATTTAGAAAGGTGTTTTATACGCAACAGCAAGCCTTCAAAATAAGGCATTGGCTATCAAGTGGAACCTAAAACATGACTTGGCGAAATGTGGATGTGGAAAGTCAGGTCATAAGCATAAGTCTAAGCACACGTTTTCATAATAAATTCTAAAAAATATCTGTGAGTCGTATTGTTAAAGTAAAAGACCATACTGAAGTGCCTTAGGAAACTTGCACAATTGAATGACTGCAATGACAAGTGTATGTAGGTATAATACACCTCTGCTTACCCCTTCAGAGATGTAGGCGTGAGATTTTAATTATATGTACAAATCTAGTCGATTTATATATGTGATGCCCATACAAAGTTCTACTAAAATACCACCTGCGTAAGTCATCTTAGTAAAGTATAATAGTTTTCGTATGTGTTTAACATCAAAGGCTATGTTTACATTCTATTGCGCACCTATCTCACACATCAAAGAGAGTATGATTCGTTTCAAGATTAATTTGTATAGGGCAATATCACAATTATATAATGATATGTTATGGCTTCGGGTTTCCATTTGCTGAATTACCAAGAATATTATTTCTGAATGTTTGAGTATTTTGCTTAAATTATACTGTATTATGCTTGTAGCCTTCAAAGGTTAGGCTATTGTGGTCATGATTTTTCAGAAATGTGCTTAGAACAGATAAGTGGTTCAGTGGATTATGCATCAGGCACGATCCACATGTAACAACGAAACTTTGAGAAAATGTTAATATAATTAGTTTTAATAGTTAAGAAACCCAAATTCTTTAAAATAAAAAAATATAAATCACGTGATAGTGAATTTCGAAGAACTATATATCGAATGAAAATGGCGAATATTCTACTATTTTATTTTGTAATATTTGTCTACTTCATTAGAATTGGCCCTCAGGAAAACAAAACCGAGACCTCACACAGTGTGATCATGACGTCCCAGACAAATGATGCAGCCATCTTTGTTCTAAAATTGGCTTGTCTATGACCTACCATTCAACATGGCTATACATATAATATAAGCAGTCTATGATTAAATTTAACTGTCAAAAGTATTGCGTAGCAAGTACCTTGGTCATCTGCATCTAATACAACGAACCGATAAAGTCGGAGATAAGTTTGGGTGCAGTTTCTGAACTACAGTGTTTATCGTATCTTACTGCTACTCTAAGCATTCAGTGGCAAGTTAGCAAAACTTGCCATATTTGCCAAAGATATTCTTATCAGCAAGTCTTGCTGCGCCTTTTCCAGAGACGCGGTTCACGTTTGTTTGTTATTCTAATTGACTGCACGGATAAGGTTACCAATAGATTTAAATGATCGTGGCGCATGCTGTGAGTTCAATAGACAAATTGTTGTTCCAGGTCTGGGTTTTTTTTTTTGACAATAGTGGGGTCTGTGCCCGGCACAAAGCAGCAGTTGTCGCAGTTGTCTTTTTAAAAATAAACAAATACCATGTTTTATACATTCTTCTGGTTATGTATGTCTAAACGTGTTTAGATTTTCACGATTTGTACTCATAATAAAAAATTAGACAGCGGTTCTTAATCACGTAGATGTGGTGTATATAAGAGTGTAAATATATATTTATTTTTCGACGTTTCGTGGCCTAATTATAAAAAAACACGCGGGCAGTCTATGGGGACTGCCGATAGAAGTGAAAATTAAGTAACTAGAGTGCGGTGACGATGACGCGAGTTGTACGCTTTTTGTTCACCCAAAAAGTACACATATATACACAGTATACATATAGCTCATGGAAAGCGTTCGGTGACGATGACGCGAGTTCCATGATTTTTGTTCACCCAAAAAGTGCTCAACGCGCCTAAAGAAGTTTTCACTTCAATAAAACATAATTGAAAATGGATAAATGGAAGTAATTTCGTTTTACTGAAATCACAGTCCAAAATAAATCATTAAATAGCAATAAAAAAGTTATCCATTTTATTCGCAAATACGCAAGTGATCTTTCCTCCAGAAATAGATTTACTTAATAGCTTTGTTGAACTTTGTCTCAGTATAACGTCTTGCAAACTGCGGCCAATTCCCAATATTGTCGAGAGGAAAATATTTGCACATTTAGTCCTTGATGTGCCTTCGTTCAATAGAAACAATCTGCTATATTTTTTAGGTTTTTGAGTCTTTAGTCGCGTCGTTGCTGAAGACTTGAGTTTGATAAACAGACCAGATAACATTTCCTCAAATTTAAAATATTTCAATGAAGGACAGTAAACTCATAGTGATAAAGGTAGTCAAGGGTTTTATCCTCACATAAATACTACCAGCGTAACCATATCGAGGAAAAATATCAAAGCATTATGTCTGAATATTCTAACGACGATAGACGAAAAATATCCTCCGGAGAGAATTTTAACCGGTCAATCTGAACGAAGACTAGCTATGTTTATAGACAAATTATAAAGCACTATTGTATGTGGCAGCATAAGTGCACTTTAGTCCCTTACTATTATTACTATTATTATATTATTAACAGCACTTTAGTCCAACGAAATGACCAGAGATCAGGCTAAAGGGCTACTTTAACCTTCTTGAATTGCTTTCCGAAGAACAGTAATGAAAGACCACCAATTTCCTAACTAGGTAAGAAATTATTAATTATAATTGAGAATTACATTGGCAATACAATACTAATAAATTTTTTGGTTGCTTGACTCGAGATGCAAACTCAGGCCTCCATGATCCGTACAGCACCGTAGTTTGCCGTAGTGAGGCAAACGTTGCCACGATAATGACCCAGATATTTTGATTAATTGATAAAAAGCTAATGAATGGCCAGTAAAGTTTAACACCAAATCTGTTGAATAGCCCTTCAACGAAAAAAGAAATGAATTAGATTGGAACACATTTCCAATAAAAAAGAGCTCAATCCATTTCAGTACTTGAGAGTTTGAATCAGTATATTTTTTCTAATTGGCCCTTAACAGGAAGGTTTTCATATCATACGATGTTGTATAAAATTTGAATGTCCAATTATTAATAATTTTAATATGTTCCCTCTATAACGTACTTGAAAAAAAGACAACTTTTTTATGTATATTATCTTAATGTATAACCGGCAATTCTTAATCGAATTTGATGATATTTTTAAGGACTTGGTTACAACGTGGTATTATATAATTTGGTAATAATTAAAGACAGCAAATTAGCAAGGAAAAATAATTTGAATGTGTTTAGGATTTTAGTTGATATGCAAAATATAGTCCACTACATGTATCTGTCGTACATATTGTGTCAGTCTTATACATAGGACTCTGGTATATTTTGACAAATAAACTAAATAACAGTGCTTGAATATGAGCATTACTTATGGATTCCTTTACAAGAACCACTGGCATTCACAGACAATTTTAAAATTTTACCAAAATTACAAAATCTTTAAGATGCCATTTGAAGTTAAAACTATCAAGTATCCCTAGCATATTAGTGTCCTACTTTAGCTTAGACGGAACTCGCCTCTTATGCACGGTACACAATGGCTACGATGTACAGTACGGCAAAGATACCTTGACACACAAACTTCTTCAGATCTCAATGCAGATTCTTTTTATCGTTTTGGCTATACCTGCACCATAACCGTAGCTTCCAAACATTCCTTTATTACGAAGTATACAATTCTACAAGATTATGAATGTTCCTCAAGTAGAAGGCGAAATAACCACGTGCTACGGATATTCGTAGCACAGCTACGACACGCAATCGTGCTACGGCATTCGATCGTTTACGCTGCCACGTGTCTAAACACGTTTGGTTCAGGAAGCAATGTTATTTATATTATGGTGGCTAACAAGTAAGACTGCTTCAGTTGCGTATTGGTATAAGTGGTTGCCCTACCACTGCCTCTACGCCGACTATTGTGGATTGCATCCCACACGGGCAAAATTTTGTGTGTTCCATTAATGGTTTTTCCGAGGCTGTGTGTTTTTTGCATCCGTTGTTTTAATTTTTGTAAAGCCTAGCTACCTAGTGTGGGTGATGTTTTTTAAAGGGAAAACCATAATGTCTTCCTGATTTTAAGTGGTTATAAACCTGCGGATGCAAACTATACATAAGTCGTCAGTGTAAAGAAGTTCGTCCCGCTTTTCCCAGTTCCTCTTTTTTGCCTTGTACATTGAGCTCAAGGATTACGGTACATGACAGCCACACAGCATAGCGTATTCTTGGCTACGATCTTCTGCAATATGGAATGACTTCTTCAGTAGGCTGACCTATAATAATTAGTGATTATTTATAATGATTCATTGATTGCGTGCGTACTAAACAACATGAAAATCGGCAATCAATTTATGTTAGGGAACAATTGTTTTCTGTTATTGTCAATTTTGAGTACCAGTACGGAGACTACTAATGTGCCATGTGGACGGTCTGAAGGATAGGCTTGCCATCTCATCTGGTAAAATGTAGACATACTGCCTACACCCATAAAGAATATACAAGTGTGAGTGTATGTCTCTGAAAATTAATTATGAATGCCAACAAAAAGTTTTTATGATAACACACAAATAAAAATGTATATATATGAATAATTACATATTCATGTATTTTTTTCTTATTTATACTGCGAAAACAAATTATGTAAATATTTTTCTATAATATTTATGATCAAATAATCAAAAGCGTCCATCCGTCCATGAAATTTTAGCTAAACAATGCGTACTATTTATATATATCTACTGTTTATTTGTTATTTAGTATTAATATTAAATATATCTCTCAGTAAATACGTTAAATAAGTCAATATAAATGTTGAATAAAATAAGTTATTTTAAAATCTATTTTGGTAAGCATTTAATCGACTGCACGATGGGCACAATGGTTCAAGTAACCACCCCACCACTGCCAGTATGCCTAGCAATATTTATGTGTTCGATTCCCATAAGAGACGCAAAGAATAGTATGGTATGAATATGGTTGTTGTTCTTTATGTCTGTTGTTTGAATGCTTGTGGTTAAGCACTCTCCGCACGCAGTTCTTGCCCGTAACTTGTCACTTTATTTATAGTACGCTAATGTTAAATTTTGCTACTTTTAAACGGCTGTTATCATGGTTTCATTACATAATTTAATTCAAATAATAAAATGAAAATACGTTTATTCGCGTTGGTTACAGAGTAACACTTATATTTGCAAAAGTTAGATTGTGACAGATACAATCAACAAAAATACGGAACACAAGTATTCCAGTTGACCAGGCAAGTAACCGAAACGTCGGGCAAAGCGTAAATATAAATAAAAATTTTATTTTAAATATTTCGCTGTAAATTCTCAGACGTAGTTTAATTTATTAAAATATTATAAGTTTATGCCCAAACTCGCCGCGGCATTTTGTTGTCATTTCAGACGGCATACACTACACTACAACGTCATTGGAACGTGACGTTTGACTTTACAAAGCATTTGTGTGCGATTTTAGTCAATGGCAGTGTCATACGGCGCAATCACGCGAACACGACTGTGCACCGACACTTTACATTTAACTATAATGTTGAAGGCCATGCTGTATGAAACAACGTTCAGTTCAATAGAAATGTGATAGCAGATATTTTTATAGGTCATTTTAACCTACTGTTGGTGCAGCAATAGCCTACTGGGCGCCCGTTGGACTATCATGCAAAGGTCTCGAGCTCGATGCCAAGACACACACAGTTTTAAAGTTATGTGCGTATTAATTGGTTCATTATAGCTTGCTTTAACAATGACGGCAAACGTCTGGAAGAAATGTGTGAGAGTTTTCCATAATGTTCTCGAAGATATGTGGAGTCCGTCATCCTGCACTGGGCTAGCGTGGTGGACTATGGTCTAATCCTTTTCATACTCAGAAGAAACCCGTGGCCAACAGTGGGACAGTTATCATTTTATATTATTTTACCTGTTGGATGGCAGCTGTTTTCAATATGTCTGGCATTTCAACAATTAGGATACAGGTAGGATAGGATAGGATGTTTTTTTTAAAGAAGTTCGAGCCATAATTATCGTAGTATGTCAATACATAAATTTCTTATAAACGATACAAAAACCATAAATATCTTAAAATCACTTAGATCTCATTTACGGAGACGCAGGGCGTTGCGCGTCGTGTGTGGCGTAGCGTCTCGCGGCGCATCGGACGTTTTTTCTGAAGCGTGAAGCGGCACTTATCATAGCTCACGTAAACACAAACATATGACAATATACGATGTTGTTCATAGAAATGCGAGACGGAAAGAGTAGCGGTGCCCGTCGTTGCGCCCGCGGCGAATCGCCAAGCGTATAGCTAAGCACGCGGTGGCTATCGCTGCATCGTACGCAGCGGGCATCTCTGCGACGCATTTATTATATTAAATAGTTCACTTTTTAACATTGAATTCTCTTCTAAAAAAATGTCGATCATATCGTACTTCAATGCGACAGTGACTTATGTCTGCGTTGTGTGATTTCCAAATAACACTCGCAGAAGTTTCCGCCGCGGGCATCGCTTCATCGAGAATGGCCCCTGCGTGCGCCGCTGCGATAAACGCCACGTGAGACGCGTCGATGCCATCCGCGGAATCTGCTACAAAAAACGCTCCATTTCAAGCAAACGCGCGAAAAATCGCTTCTCCGTAAACGCACTCATACAACGCCATATGTTTGAATTCAGTGCTGGCCGCGCCGCACATCGCAATGCGAGACGTTCCGCGTCTCCGTAAATGAGGCCTTAGATGCTATCTTATCTTATCTATAAGTTTATATTTAACAACAGCTGCGTCCGACATAAAAGTAACAGGTTGAAAATAGGTATGCCAACAATGTGCATTTTTATCTAGTACAGTCGGCTAAAAATATGGTCTGCCACCCTACGGTTGAGGTTCATTTGAACGTCGTGAAACAACAAGGTCGATTTCACCTTGCAATAATATTATGACAGTGACCATTGCTCTCTTTATCATGTATTATATTTAGTTTGAAAAGTCAACCTTAGCTAAACATGGGATCTCAAAGAAACTTTTGTCAAAACTGGTAGACCACTTTCTTGGCCGACTGTGCGTATATTATACGTATGCGGAACACAGTTCGATGCGATACCTATTTTGAATGCAAGTAGCTTGATCACTTGCATCCATCAATCCAAACTGTTAACTGTTATTGTGTCACAGGTCCTTTGAAATGACTTTTTAAATTCGCGTAAGACGTAAATTATACAGAAACGGCGTAGGGCGACGGCATGGAACGGATAAGGCACAGACGCAATTAAAATTATACTAAAGAGGCGATGTTACGGTAAGGTATGTTATTATACGGCTCGATCTAGTTGCAATAACAGGTTTACTTCATAAGTGTTATACAACAAGCGACGTGCCTCTTGCGTGCAGCTTAGGCCTGCGTAGCGCAGGCATGCCGTTTAGCTGCATATACCAAACGTTAGAAAAATTAAGTCAATGAAAATAGAAGAAAGTGAGGCGTTGCGAATATACATAAGCGGCGCGGTGCAGACATGCCGGTTAGCTGCCTGCGCCGCCGCCGCGCCGTTCATGTATAACTCATATAACACATTATATTATATACATATAACATGGAAAAGTTTTAAAATGACACCAAGCCTCCGCCGCGCCTTAGCCTTATGATGCTTTTGTATAATTAACGAATTGTTACGGCTAGTGCCATCTGACGGCACTGTGGGGAAGACTCGGCAGTCCCTTCTAATAATTTATTACAGCACCATCGATTGACATCTTGCGGAACTACGTAGTGTCGGTGCGAGCACAGTAGAGAGAGCGCTAGCACATTCTCGAATCATCGTGCTGTTGCGTGCCGAATATGGCTTTTCTGGAGGACTCCAGAAGTGCTTTACCCGCGTATAAATAGAGCGTACGCGCACCGCCGAGTCAGTTTTACAATCGTAAGCGGTCAAGTGTTCATCGAAGCGAACGGAAGCGAAAATACTACGAAGTTGCAGTTACAGTCGAAAAGTGTAGTATAGTGTTTGTTGTGTTTTAAAGTTAATTGTGTGACAGAATAAAACGTGTTTTAGTCGGTAATATTGTTTTATATTCTTATCCGTCGAACCCAGCACGTAACAGTATATTACCTCTTCTAAATATGTCGTGTCGTCTCCGTAACGTTGCTAATTAAAGGGTTTCACTCTAAACGTTATTTCGAAGCCCACGCATAATGCATTATTCCAAGAAACATATATTTAAAATAATTACTCGATGCCCGAGTGTATTGACTCGTTATTTATATTTATACAAGTAAAAGGACTCATACTAATTCACGTACCAGGTTTTTTACTGTGTAGGTGTTTGAGAGGGTAGGGTCAGTACCCCGCTATCTAATAAATATATACTATTCATTGAAGATAGATAATTACGTTTCAAGACAATCTTATTTGATATTAAGCGGATCATTAGATGTACCCTAAACACCTGCTAGGTAACTAGCAAGTATTTAGGGTTAAACAGAAATCTAAAACCTCTTCTATACATAATACTTAAGAACTTTTGTTGTAATACTTTATACTAAACTCAATTCTTCTCCAAAAAATCTATCTAAATAATTAAAAATTGCATGCTACCCGCACAGCCTCAGCCCTCGTAGTATGTTCGGTTTGGCTACACCGCTGTTTTCTTTAGTGTGTCGTGTAAAATAAACGTACACGAGTCTTACAAATAAATTAATATCTTTATTAAATTAATTAATAAGACACACGGTAGACACAATAAAAATGTATTTTACGTCGATCTGCTGACTACGACGACGCGTAACGTCTGAATCCTACTTCAAAAAGAAATTAAACAAATAACATGTCTGTATTCAAAATATTTGCAAAGACCAAATATAATAAATACAATAAATGCCAATACAATAAATATTATCATAGTTCCATAACCTTACCATAAACCATTCCATAAATTTTATCTATACTCAACAAATTGTTATACTCGTCTAGTATTTCAGAGAGAATCATCAGTTATGACGTCATTCAAGGCATTAGCACTGCTGTGGAAGGTGAGCTTAGCAAACGAGCGCATTAAAATGGATTCGTGTTAGGGTGAACGTGTACTGAACGTTAGCGAGATGAATATGGCGGACGGTTTTTATATCAAGTGAGTTTTTTGTTCATCGTATTGTTTTATGCATGTCAATGTTTATCTGGAATAATATATCTTTTGGCTTTTTAAATAGTTTAAGCATTTTCAAATTGAAGTTTTGGATATTATACTTCTCACTCACACAAAGGTACAAAATTGGCAATCTTTCTTTATAATACTAATGGCCAGTCCCATAACTATCAAGTAAAAGTTATCCGAAAGATAAATCGCATGCTGTCTCACTCTTGTTAGGTTAAAGAAGAGAGAAGGCGAGACTTTTATCTTATAGATAAATGCTCTTTAGAGGTGGTGGGATAAGCCCTAAAGAATAGTTTCTAGTATAATTGCCATATAATGTATAGTTATTTGTGACACAAATATAGAACTGAATTATTAGTCCACCTATGAATTATATGATATCAAATGAATTATATAATAATTATAATGATATAACAGAAAAATAAACCAGCCTGTAGGTTATATATCAAAACACTAAAATACAGGTTGATTTTATTTCTAATGTAATTTTATAAATTATTCGCGTTTCTTTTGCTTTGATGTTAATATTCTGCGAAGTAATAATATATTGATATTTAGTCAAAGCGTAAGTTAGTTAAAAAGTTATATAGATTTTTATATAATCCATTAACTTGAAAAGCTAGGGGTCTAAGCTCTTTTTATAATAAAATTAAATTTATAGGTAACTGTCAAAAAACTAGTTCTATTAAACTTGAGAATTTATCTTTACAAAAACAGTTACTTAGAAAAGAAATTCAATACTGCACCGTGACCTTAGTTTGACCACCTTAACCACTAGTGTTAGGTAGTGGCATTGGGTTTAATTGGCTAACTTAACACTTTTCAAACTGAAAAGACGCTATAATACAGGACTGATATTATTATTTTCTAAATTCTGTAACCCAAATTCGTTGTTCCTGTACGCCAATCCTAACGTAACCTCTTGCCGCCGTAGAATTCGCAAATTGCAGCGCAAAGCACTTTACGGCCCTTTCCGAATGCTAAGTAATAATTATTCTCGCCAAACGATCCGATTATTGCCACGTAAACCTCCTAATGCTATGCTGAAAATAATATAATCCGATGTACAATGTGCGGTGTGAATTGGTATAAAATAATTTAGGTAATGCTTGGTAAACGTAAGGTAAGGTAGGCCGGCCTCTGGCCAGATGGACAGATGACCTAAAGAAGGCTAGCTGAGTTGGACTGGATGCGAAAGGTGGTCTATGCTTGGAAGCGAGAGGTCGTGGAACGCAGCCGCGCCATCGCGTCGCTTCCTTCTGAGAGGAAGTCATTTGTCATCAAGGGCGCATCGGAGCGGGAAAGCTGCGCTTGAACCTTTCCTGCGAACTACAGAACCGGGTGCCGGAGGCTGGCCTGACTACCACCCGATCAGATCCAGGTCCGAAAGGTGGTATTTTTGGATAGGGTAGTTTCGTATAGAGGAAAATCGGTGGGGTTGCGATTGCATTTGAAAATGATTATTTATCGGGATGTCACCATTTTTCCCCGGGTGAGTCCGATGTAACCTCTCCGCCCGTCCTCGCAATTTATATTATTATATTGCAATGATGTGCAATGATGGATAAGGTATCGGTCTTGCGGTCGAGAGGTCTTGGGGTCGAATCCCACGTATCGCACTACCCACGTGAATATACTCCCAACCAGAATATTAGTAATTTGTTATAAAATAAGCTGTAAGCTTTTGACGGAAAAATACATTATATTAAGTAATAATTAGGTTTGTAACTTAATTTACCTTGATGATGTGTAGTGTGCAGCAGGCATTAAGCCTGAATGTAAGATTGACTGGCCATTGTCAGTTTTTTGTGATGATGGTCCGAAGGAGCCGTGTCTCTCTGGTGACCGGTCTCTCTTGTATTGTAAGCGTTCATAGCCTAAGTCACCTTCAGACGGGCAGTATACTTCTTTGCAACTTTGATATATATAACCTCCATCTTACGTCTTTCAAAATAGCTTTTATTTGTACTAGACTGACTAATTTAAGGCTTAGATTCTAGACTGATCTCATGGTGACAACTTTTTAACCAATTCATTTCTATTTTATTTATATATCCTCATTATTTTATTTATATAAATATTATATTATATAAATAAAAGTGTGTAAACTTGACCAGTGTAAGATTCGTGCAGTCATATGAGGATCCAGTTTTAAACCAGCGCCTGTCCAGGTCTGCCCATAGCCCACCGTAGCATACAAAATTATCCTTAATTTGTCTTTTAACTTTATTTATTTAGCCTTAAGCTATTTGACAAGCTATTCGTTTTTGTTTTATTTGAACTATTTTATCGCATTGTCTAACCGAAACATGATTTCTTTCTCACCATATAGTACATATGGTATTGTGGCGCTTCGTTTCAACTACCACAAATACAGAACTTTGAGTCTGTGTACATTGCTATCTTCCTTCCTTACAAATCCCACCCCACATTACCTATGTTTAAATACCTCAGTAAGCACATTCATACATTCCCAGACATCATTCATTATCACACACGCACGCACAGTCGTGCATATTATATTTCCAGCACAAAGCTGATTTATCCGAAAATTACCGGCTTGTGACGGCACCGTGTCACAGTAATGACGTCACGCTCGTCACAGAGCGTTAGAAGGGTTAACTTATGCTTTGTTGCATAAATCATGACACGTGACATTGCCAAGTAACATATTAAAAATAATAAATTAAACGACAGTCGCTCAATGGATAAGGTATTTGGTCTTACGATCGAGAGATCGCGGGTTTGAATCCCAGCCATTGCACAACCCACGTGAACACACTCTAGTAAGCTAGAGTGTGTTCACGTAGGTTGTGCAATAACTGGAGGGGTTAATAGGAATACTAGTAATTTATAACCGAAATTGCTAGATATCATAAAAATAATATAAAGACGCAGGTCTCGTAGCTTATATGGTTTCGTGAGGTGAGGTCTTGGGTTCGACGCCCTGGTCGGGCAAAGAATAATTGCATTTCTCTGCTTCTCTGTATGGAATTCTAAATAACCGACGAAAACTAAATACTGCATCCTGTATTACGTAGGACTTCAAACGATAGTTCGTAAAATGAGAGTGTAAAACACCTTTGTATGTATATGTAAAAAGAATAAACCTCTTTTTAATTATTAGAACTGACCATACTGAGCAAACCTTGGTCGCGCAGCGGTGGTGAATGCGACTGCTGTGCCTGAGTTCTGAGGTTTGATTCCCGGATGCAGTAAAGTGTTACTGGGCTTTTATGTGCAAAACCTCTCAGTAGCAGTACGGAATCTGGCTTCCTCTTTGGGAATGGAGATATTACGGCACGTATGTTTTAAATCCAATGTTAATTTTTTTTATATAAGACTACTTACGCACTTGCCATAAATCCTGTATCGAGGAAGAATTTATGAACATCCAAACAACGGACAAAAAAAACATCCAGGCTTGGAACAACCATTTGTGGATCACACAAAGTTTTGTCCCGTGGGGAATTCGAACCCACAACACTCGGCGCAATGGCAGTGACGAGGCGACCACTTCAACCATCACGCCATACGTGAATCAAATTAACAACCGATATAAGGCCGCTTATTAAAAAATAATTATAAAGAACCCAGCAGCACTACCAAAGCATCGAACCCGAACACTTACGATTAGCTGTAAGCATATCCACAAACGCCACGGAACCAACGAACCAGTCTCTTACTTATCACTTTATACTTCTGTAGTTAATTTGAAACAAACTTGTTAATTATGTTATAAATAACACTCATTAAAATGTTGAAAGCAACAAGAACATTGTAGTTTATAAAGTAAGCTGTTTGTTAGCCGCCGAGTTGAACAAACTAAAACAAAATGTAAAAAGTTTAATAAAATTAGCTTAGTCAAGGTCTTAACAAAGACACTGTATAAAAAATATTGCTCGTGAATTTTTACTACGATACTAATAGCACTGCGATTTTTGTATTATGTATTTTTGTTTTTTAACTTATTGAGACGCAGCGGCACACCAGCGGCCAGACACAATAAGTTTTTAATTATATATGGAATTTCAAAAATTTACAGTATACAAGGCATGTCCCATATTAGGAATATTGTTTGTGTAACGAGGGATACAGACATTCAAACAGCGGATAGAAAGAACGTCCAGACTCGCACTCATATTTGTGACTCACACAATTTTTGTCCCGATATCGTCAAACGGGTACTTTTCGTCCGGATAATATGGGCATAAACTATTATTATAAATGTGAAGTTTCATGTAGATGTTTGAATGTTTTTTGCTCAATCACGCGTAAATCGTTGAAACGATTTGGAAGAAATAGTCTGGATTTATTCCGGACAGATTTTGCCAATTTCACGGTCAAGTAAAACTGATACTTGATATTAAAACTGAACTTCATCTATTTACCAGGGTGATTAGTTAATTACTTAGTAATTTTCTCTATTCTTCTTAATAGTTTTTATTTTACATTCACAATCCACATTTACAAATTCATTTTTTTTAAAGTAAGGTAGTCGATTATCGTAGTCCTTCTATAATTCCAGAGCAATATTTCGCGCGTTGCTGACCTTAAGAAAAGAATGGAATTATAAATAGGATGATAGGAATACAATTAATTGATCACTGAGCGAAAAACAGTAGCAGTATTACTATTCATACTCTTACATCTTACATTTGTCTGCACGGATGACGAAGTGGTTTAAATGCAATTGCCCATTTGTGTAACTATAATAAAATTGTGTGTTTGTTAATTGTTTCCGTTGTCTGAAAGTTTGTAAGGTCTACCGCGACACAGTAATTATTTATAAACTGGAATAGGTCTATTTGAAAAAATATACGAATGTAGACTTGTCTGAAAACAAATGTGGCCATTTCGTTTATTGTACATAGATAGCCAACATGGTTATACTGAAAGTGACAGCAGTTCAGTATAAAAGTTATTTGAGGTACATAATTGTTACGCCGTGACATAAATTAGCCTAACCTAAGCCTTAGGCATTCGTAGTGCTTAGATTAGTTAGCTCATAAGTCCACCCTGTCATTGGTGCTTATGATATAATTATAATAATTATAAGAAATCACAATACACAAAGTATTCAAACTACTAGTCAAATTAATAGTCAGAAACCCACAAGAATATGGGGACAGCATTTTATCCATAAAAAGTAAGTTCCTCGGTTTTCTCCCTAAATAACGACACTAGAGCACAAAAATTGAGATATAAATTATATCTACCACTGCCATGTTCTTATGTATTGCTTTTTTTCATAATTAAATTATTAAAATTATATAGGAACCTTTTAAAATCGCTCAGTTGTTTTTAGGCATTAAGCTAAAGAAATTTACGAGACTACAATAGGAAGGATTTAGGCTTTGTTAGATAGCCAAAATCCTTCTCATATTGATTATAATATATGTATGTATAGTATACATACATAAAAAATACAACTCAAAACAAAATAAGGGCCACTAAGATTTTTTGCTGTACTATGAAAACAATAAAGACATTAAATTGTTTAACTTATGTAACTACAAAATAACGTTATTAGTTATAATATAGGCTAACAATTGTTTAAAATAATAATCATGAATTGTTTTTTTTAAGTTTATAATGAAATTGGCCATTTTGAATAAAAAACATGAACAAAAGAAATCACCGGAAAAAGACAAAATACTGTTCTTGTCACTTTTGTTTCTTCTTTTTAGTAACGAGTATGTCCTCCTCTTTTAGCAATACACTCCTGAATCCTCGTATGCATACTCTGAATCAAATTCCTCACGTTTTCATCTGGAATCTCCTCACAGGCACGTTTTAAAGCGTCAATCAGCTGCTGTTGGTTGTAGACCCCTTGCTCATTCTCTCTAACCCTTCGTTTCAGTTGGTCCCACAATTGCTCGATTGGATTTAAATCCGGATTGTTACCTGGCCATGATAATACCTCAATATGAGACCCATCTAGGACAGTTTGGGTCGATCGAGCTGTGTGTGCACGGGCATTGTCTTGCATCAGGATGAATCCAGGCCCCACTCGCTGTGCAAATGGGATCACTTGAGGCCTGATAACGTCCTTGATGTAACGTTCTGCAGTTACGGTACCCGCATTTAAAATGGTGAGCTCGGTTTTATCGTGTAAACTAATCCCACCCCAAACCATTACGTTGGGACCACCGAAACGGTCAACTTCGTGGATGCAGGACTCCGAAAACTGCTCGCCGCGTTGTCTACATACCCTAACACGCCGATCATCATTAAAAAAATGTACTTTGCACTCGTCTGTAAAAAGCACCTTGCCCCACTGATTAATCCCCCAGTTCAAATACTGACGGGAGAATCTTAAACGGTTTGCACGTTGAACCCTGGTCAGAGGAATTCGAACAACTCGTCGTCTTGACATTTGCTGGTCTTCGTGCAATCGATTACGTATAGTTTGATCACTGACACGGGTACCCGTTGTCGGCCATAGGTGGTGTTGTAACTTACGGGCCGTTACTGTACGATCACGATGAGCACTTAGTTGGGCGTACCGATCCTCGTGCGCCGTTGTTACACAAACTCTACCTGAACCGGGTCTCCTGGCAACACTGCCGGTCTCTTGGAAGCGATTCCATACATTTTGGACAGCTCTTCGAGAAAAACCCATCTGCAAACACACGTAACGCTGCGAACGTCCTTCTTGAATCATAGTTATGGCTCTGGGTGCTGTAATTGTATCCATGTGCCTTCGTACTGGTGGCATGATTAACGCGAAATGATAAATGAATCAATTAAAATTTAAAATGTAAAACTTTTCCCTAAAATAACCGAAACAAGTTAAGAAGTCAATCGAAGAAAAACATAAAAATAACATCCAATTTTTTTTTTCTTAGAATGATGCCCACTTTTCAAATTAGGAACACGAACACCAGCATAAAAGAGATCAAACACCAAAGAGTTCGTAATATCAATATAATGCTACTTATCAGTTACTTTCAGTTTACTAAAATGCACTTAAATGTAAATAAAATTGTGGCCCATATAGCCATTGGCCCATTATTTTATTTTGAGTAGTATATATTGTTTTAGTTTTGAAGAAGGAAACAATACAAGATAATTATTTTGTCAATTCTGCATAGTTATATTCAGTCCGAACTTCAGTTATCTCTTTTGACACACACATTGACAATTCGGTCGGACCCAGCGTGACAGCAATATAACAGTCAAAAAGGCTTTTTACAAATATCTTGATACCCGTATTTCCTCTTAAGACTGCGAATTACAAATAGCGTAAAAATCAGCCTCCTAGTTCCAACACAAAATAGGAAAATAATTAAAATTGCTGTATTTCTTAGAACTTTATTTGAACAACAAATTTTGCTTCCCGCCGTCAGAAATAAAACAAGGTTCGCAGAAATTACGAACAATGTAAGGCAACACAAAGCAACGTAGCTGTGTATTATGATATTGCAGAAGCAAGGCCTTGTGACGTGAAAAATTACTATCGAATGGTAGCATTTTTCACCTTACCCTGTAGGAAATTTCGCGTAAACATGCGATAGAGAACTAGATGTGACTCCTGGTAAATGTAAAATTGATCTATCGGTATAATTTTCACTATCTACGTATTTTTGTGAAGGGTTGCTGGTATATTTATTCATATTTTGACCTGTCAGCTTAACCATATCGTGACATAGTGATAAAAGCAATGTGTCGATGGCAAAATTAGATATAAACCAATGATCCTTGTATATAAAGCAAATAGCTGGCATGCGCAGGTTTATTTTTCCTGTGTCTCGAGTGACTTTTACAAACATTCAATCAACGGTCACAAAGAACACACAGAATCGGAACAACAAAGAAACTAAGTTAATATATTTAACAAATAATAATCTCATGCATTATAACGCAGTAAACGTTTCGATAGCGTTAACGTAAAAACAACTCGCACTCGGCACCCTCGTATCGTATATAATAGCCATTACTGTATATAGAAAATATGTAAAGACACCCGAAGGGACATACATATTAGACAGAAGTATGGAGCACATGATTCGGTCTCCGATATTTTACATCTCACGTAATATGCGAAATCTATAGTATAACCAAATAACACATTGTGCAACCCAGGACTTAAACTTGATATCTTACGGGCAGCCATAAGTTTAAGCTATGAGACAAATATAACAGACACTTACATTACTTAATAATAATGTCCTTCAGAATGAATTTCGATCACGGCGGCCGATCTTAACGGAGACTGGCCATCTGCGCATGAGATATTATAGTGCAAGTGTGTGCGCAAACACAAGTGCACTCTCTGTTACCTAACTTTCATGATCCGATGGAACGGTAATCCGACATGACCGGCGAGAGATCAGGCGCAGGACCAACGGCTTTACGTGCTTTCCGAGGCACGAGGGTGTCTAAAACTGCCAACTTCCTAGCGCCGGGCTAACTGAGAATTCCTAACAGAAAAACCCGATAACTTTTTGATGGCCCGACTCGGAATTTGAACCTCACGCACAGCAGTCGCATTCACTACCTTTGCGCCACGAATGCAGATATATTACAACTGTCTCACAAAGGTGTCAAGTTTTAAATCACAGATCGTGCAGTAATAATTCGCCAACTCGTAACAGTATATTGTTTACCAAACGTGATAAAAATTGTGTACTCCATAATTATTAGTTGTTCAATTATGAATATACCATGCATGTATTCATTGTCCCAACGCTTTTAGAACCTCCAGTAGTATAGCGATTATAAGTCTTTAAATATAAAAATTGAGCCGTATGTTTGTGTCAATATAACTCGAATAG
Source organism: Catocala nupta (assembly GCA_963675205.1). Lineage (NCBI taxonomy): Eukaryota > Metazoa > Arthropoda > Insecta > Lepidoptera > Erebidae > Catocala > Catocala nupta. The sequence goes on from OY776099.1 coordinate 17,873,394, forward strand.
TTGTCGATGAATTGACTTTTATACGTCGTTTAATTTCTGTATAAGAGTGTTTTTATATACTCTCTATACCGAAGTATTCACGGGAATTAAAAAATTACTAGATTACTTTTATGCAGGAGTAATTAATATCGATTTATTTATAAATAAATTGTATGTATATATCTCTGGCAGAGCAAGCAAAGCAAACATATTGCTGACTAGCGATGCACATTAATACTAAATTAAGGTTATATTTTTATGTGTCAATTACACTGCACATAGGTGCACAGTCTGTGTTCGTAACCACACAAACATTTTCACCCTTGCGCACAATACTATTCGCAAGCATTTTTGTACTTGCTATTGCTTAAATCGAATCCAAGTCCTTGCTCAAACGGTTACCTAAACCCTCGTACTTACTGATCCAATGCGGTATATCATACATTTTGAGTAAGTATTTTATACAAGAGAGCTGGAAAGATACAATCATATACACTAGAACGAAGCATTTATTCACCTCGGCGCAATGTGCGTTGCACGTGGTACATACATACATAATTATTAACTGTGGCAGCAAACTAACTAGTTCATAGGCTAATCACGAAACACATAATGAAAATTAACTTTGCATGATAATATTCTTCGTCGTAATTGCTTTTGCATTATAATGTTCAACGCTACGACTAATTTTATACTTTAAATATAATCACCTAGAATATTTTTTGGAGATACGAAAGTTTGTAGATATAAGCAAGCTGAATGGCCATGTACTGTGTACGTACTAGAGAAATTGCCTGCATCGGTCGCGAGACTGTCTATTATACACTTGTACAAATGGAACGTTGGTTAAAAAGGTATCGTCACTGCCTTTGCGCGGAGAGTTGTGTGTTCGATCACACGTAACAAAACATTGCGTGATGTAAAAATAGCAATCCTGAAGCTAGTTATTTTTGAGATTTATTGGTTGTGCACTTTTCAGACACATAGATTATTTCTAGTGTAGTAATTATCTTAAAATAATAACGTTGGTGGCGCAGCGATAATAAATATGACTGTTGTCTATAAACTCGCCAGTTCAATTGCCGGTTCGGGCAGTGATTTTGGCCTCTACTGTCAAGAAATTTTAGTAGTAACACGGAATCTGAAAATCTCCTTCAGTAGACGGCTATAGGGTCGCCCTTTATTACATTTTAAAAGATACCATAATTAGCAAAATCTAATTATAATACACCTCTGTTTGTCTTTTCGGGAATATAGACGTGAGATTACGTATCTATGTAACATATTATCTACCAGACCTCATACATCTTTATCACATAGTAAAAGGAAAATATTGTAACATCAACAGTATCGCTTTATATCCGTGTAACAAGCATGATTTATGAAATTCACGCCCGAAACATTTCAATTATAAGTTTGACGAGTCACTCCCCGCTTGTATTGATTTATTTCAACCAATCGACTTCTTATTTACTAGAAAATGTAGGAAATGCTCGGCAAACTTGCTGACACGTCTCATTCATTTATTCAACAGTGCAAAACAAGAAATATCCTTTGAATGTTAGTGTAACAGCTTGTGTTGGCGTTCAAAATATTTTGTTTTCTAAATTAAATGTCGCTAACCAGTTCTATTTTGTTTTTGTACGAGAAAAATACTTGGACAATACCCGTCTTATGCATGCACAAAATCTACATATACATATTTACACGAATATTAAAATGCTAAACTTTGTTTGTTTTAATTCATTCTTAGGAACTAACCATCGATTCTGAAAATCTATTTTTGTTACAATACTTGTTTAATGGGGTAGAAGGATAGATAAGCTACGATCTACAGGGCCAGCGCTAAAACCATGTCTTTTTACTTAAACTGTACCATCCCATTCTTGGGCAAAAGTCTCTTCTACACTTCTCCAACGGTCCCCATCTAAATATAAAACCACCGTAATCATGTCTAAACATAATCCAATACAGTGAGCAATTAGTGTATTATATAGATAACTAGATTTGCCTGTGGCTTCGCTCGCGACTATGTATAGGTTATGGATTTTTTTTATCAATATATGATAGCTCAGTGGAGCGACCAACAGACTGCAATGTAAAGGGTCTCAGGTTGAAACCTACGTCGCGCAACTCTGCCTTCAGCAGTTATATGACTTTTCGAAATTATGTGTGTATTGATTGACAATTATCGCCTGCTCTGTGCCTCGGAGAGCACGTTAAGCCGTCGGTCCCGGCTGCCATGAACATCTCTGGTAGTCGTTATTGGGAAAGTCAATACCCCCTAATATCCTGACACTGGTCTAGCCTTAGGATATCGTTAGTCGAGTTGTGGAGGTCAGGTGGCAATCGCTCCGTGTAAAAACTGATATCCATTCAAATCCGGTTAGACTAGAAAAAGCCGACCCCAAGTGACTTGGGAATAATAAAGGCTAAGGAGAAGAAGAAGACGAACATATGTATAACAGTATTTTTCTGAATGAAAGATATACTATTTATATCTAGCCCCTATATGAGTTTATTTGCATTAATAATATTAATTAAGATTTCGCTTGCTACATATTGTTTTATATTTGGCTGCATTTATTGGACACCAGTATAATCACACTTTGTGATATATACTTATCAATACAGTTTAAATTTACACAAGTCAGACAAAGCGAGAAATCATAATCGAGTTTTATGTCATCCTCCAAGGATTACTAAACGAACGAATAAACAAATGACGGCATTACATTCGTATTATTGTAGTACTGGCGTTGGGCTAATACAGAAATTTATCAGTATCGAGTAATTCGTTTTTAAACATTCGTATATTCGTATATTCGCCCGTAGATATTTCACACGTTTTATTGCCTGGCTTCTCTACTTTCGTGCATTAAATGACCACAAAGCTAAGCGTTAGATACCAGCGTCATAACATTAAGTAAACCAAAAAGGTAGTATGCTTTTAATTGTTTACCAATGAGGCGAGATAAAGTTTTAATATCAGAACTGTCTAGAACAAGCCAAGTATTTGTACGCCGCGGCAAAGGGCAGTCTACGCTCTCGTCACAGGGTTGGCCATAAGACTGAAAATATTAATAGTGTAGATAGAAAGGTGTTTAATAAATCCTAACTAATATTATAGATGCGAAAATGAGTTTGTTTGATTATTTGTTACGCTTTCACCTCTTAACTACTTGACTGATCATCATTCAATTTCGCATATACGTTGTTAGGTGTACAGAATAGGACGTAGGGTACCTTTCAAGGCCGTCACAGACGTAGCTATAATACATATTAATATGAATCATAGTAAGGCATATCACGGCATATTTTCTATATAAATTTTCGAGTGACCACACACGCAGCTATAATATATATTTCTATGACGTCACCAAAATTTGTCGACATATTACACATATTGCTATATATTTTGGTATATTAATATATATTTTTATATATTTTGATTGGATTTTTTGGATAGGGGTGTTCCATTTGTTCACTGAACGCCTGCCTGACGTCCGTGCTCGATGCGCACGAGCTTAAATTACGTACTTTATTTAATTAAAATACAAGTGTTGCAAATATAATAAATGATTGAAATATGCTTTGTTTTTACTTCTTTCCTCAAGCATACTGCAAGACATTCTTTAGAACTAATGCTTTGGCGCATAACCGTATGGCATTTTATTAAATCATTTTTTATCAATTCATGAAGCTCGATAAATGCCGATCTTGAACTTTTAAAATACTGTGCAAATTTATTCGATGATAAATTTTAATCATGATACAAATTAAACAGTCCTGTACAGAAAAAAAGCTTTGAAATCGTGCTAAGCAAGGACGACCGCAGACCGAGTGAGGGCAAAATATATATTATAGTATAGCTCCCGTGTGTGATAGCTTGCTATACTATATATATATCTCGATATATTAATATATATTATAGCTACGTCTGTGACGGACTTCATCCATAAAAAAGACTGTTACTTACCTAAAATTTACACGAGCGAGACCGCGGGCAATATTTAGTAGAAAATAAAAGTAAGTGGAGGAAGGTCTTGACATTAAAATCGAAAACACGTTATGCGCATATGGTAAGGATGATTTCTAAAATTCTTATTTTTGCTCTATCTTTGGGGACTCGTATAAATAAGTGGCTCTAAAAAGAAAGACTTTAACCAAGATCTCGATATAAGAAATCTAAGTTAATTAAACTAGAAACTCAGCATCAGTAATTTATAACAAAAATAAAGAATTTAAATTAAAAAAAAATTGTTTTAGAAGTTTAAAATTCAGAGGTGCGTGCCTTAAGATCGAATTTGTTCAATCCCAAGGTCTTTTCGAAGTTATGTGCGTATTAGTTAAATAGTTAACTATATCATGCTTTGAAGCCAACCAACCCGCTCTGGATCAGCGTGGTGGACTAAGATCTGATATTTTTCATACTGAGAAGCCCATGTCCAGCAGTGGGAAAGTTTATATACAGGGCTGACATTATTATATCTGAATTATAAGACAAAAATATCTTAAATCTTGCTTCCAGAGACTATTATCGTGTATACCGCGCAATCTTCAACAAAAAATCAGTGTGTATAATGTATTCGCACACACAAGACATCTTCAAAATCTTTTAGAAAATCTTTCAATCATGTAAGGTACTGCGCAGAACAAAATACTAAGTCACGCGTGCCTAGAACACGGCACGTAGTCTTCTTTGCTCTATATTACCGCACAATATTTCTGCACATACATATTTTGCCTTGGCTGCCCCGTCAATCTCGTGTATTAACCTTACGCTTACTCATTTCATCGCTAGATGCTAGAATTGATAAACAAAGAACCCAAAAGCTCAGTTTCTTTTTTATATCGCCATAGCTTCGTTGATTATGTCGTGGCTTCATATGTATTTGTGGCCGATTGTGTTGCCCCAGGTTCAATTTGAGGGGCTCTCTGGACTTTCCTTTTTGTTTGATAATTCTTAGTATGACTTTATAAGCTAAAAATATGTCCGATAGATAACTTATATTAACAGATACATATATGTATTAGTATAGTAAAACCTTGTTTGTTTCAGTATGTGTGGTCTGGTTCAATCGAGGAAGTACTAAACTCTCAAAGAATATCAACATACGAGTATATGTACGCAGGTGTATGTGTACATTTACAGCGTTTGGCTCTGTGTATGAGAGCGCCAGATGCACAATCACGTTTCAATCCTTACTTACCTAGCCTACTTGCCTCTATTCTAACATATAGGCTATAGTAATAGCTTATCGAGGGAGATCGTTTGCTTGTTTACCACGTATAAGATTGAAGGTTGGATGCTGCTTAGCTATTTCCTTGAAGTTGCTTCTGTGATACCAAGAAAAGCATAACCGTGTCCATAAGTAGCGATTACCACTAACCCTTAGGTCGAAGTCTGGCTCGTCTGACAGTATCATTATCAAAAACAAACAACATTTGGCAAATCAAGTACATAGTTTGCAAAATGTAGGTATATACTTACATGTATACAAGAACTGGCAGGAGATAGCAAAGAAACGAGGGATTTGGAAGTGTAAGAGAGAGGCCTTTGCCTAGCAGTAGGACATATTAAAAGACTAAAGAAAAAATATGTAATACCCCTCTGCTTACTTTTTCAAGAATATACCACGGTGAGTTTATGTATACAACGTATCACAGATATAACGCACATACTCAAACACCCCTATTAGATTATTAAATCGTAATAATAATATAGTCATTAAAATGTTACTTTTATGTACTTAAATATTTTAATTTAACGAATTAGTTATCCTTATTGTGCGCGGATAGTATGGGTATATTACAATAAATCTATCACCTTTATTGCATTAAATACCTTATTGCCTTGAATTATGATACATTTTCGTTTATTTCGACTGTTCAAAGAAAAAGATGACTATAATTTACGTTGTTTTAATTATTTTAAGATAAAAAATACCTATATTAAAATGTTAGAAATGGATTCAGTAGCCGATTCTGAACAAAATACTTTCAGGAAGTGCGTTTAATTGTTACACGTTGTATATTTTGTCAGTTCGAAACAAATGCTCTATAACAACGCTCTATTAAATTCCTGTTGCAACTTAAAACAGAATTAGGTTAGTAAGTATTCCTTAAGACCGAGGAAAATTCCCATTGTAATAATTACAAATACCGATTCGGGCTAATAGGGCCAGTAGCAACCCTATTCATTTTATCTTGTACCACCAAGGAAATGAGCGGGAATCTGTACAAGGGTTAAAATAATTAAACGTTTCTCTCAAACGAATTAACCAGGCATGTTTTTATATAATGTAAAAAGGGTTAATTTTATAATACATTGGTTTACATTTAATTTTCTTTCATTCTCTACATTAAATGCTTAGTAAACATAAAGATATTATATGCTGTTTATATGTACTGAGAATGGGCATTACTAATTTAGTGCCACAGGTCATTCGACGGCAACGAAGATGGCGTGATGACTTAAACATCTTTAAAATGATCCAGCAGGGACGATCTAAAAAATAAAAATGTGGCAATACAATAAAGTCTTTACCCAGCAGTAAGACGTACGAGGAAATAAAAAAACATTTTTAAGATATCTCCTACACTAGGCATAATGCCAGTGTCACAAGAGACTTCACAAACATTTAAAGAACAGACACAAAGAGCACTCAGACTCGGAACAACCATTTCATTTCATCACACAAAATCGGAACAACATGTTTGTCACGTATGTGATTCGAACCCACACCACCCCGTGCGAAAACTAACCTTTACTTAAAATAATAATAGACAACGGGTCTTACTGTCTGAAGGAATTGTGCGACACGACACTTTAATAATAATATGTTTTATGTGTCGATTCACACACCTTTTTTTTCTGATCGGTGCATTTCGCAATCAAATGAAGTGTGCGTATCGAAACCAAAAAAATATTATTTTCTTAAATTTCGTTTTGCGCAATTCTTGCGAACAGTACAACAGGCTTATTGGTCAATACGCACGAGAATCGACAATAAGCCCGCTAAATGGTCACAGCTCCAAATATTAGCCGATTGCTTAACCAAGGCCCTATTACAAAATATCAGTTCCTTTACTACTATTTGCTATCTATACTCACATAAATATACATTTAATAAAACGAAGCCAAAATAAAACTACTCGAAATATTAGATATATTTCACGCGGCCTCATATTAGCCGAACGGACGTACAGACGTACATTATAGTAGATATACGTGCTCTGACTACCGCACTCTGAGTTACGGGTAGAGGGAATAAAATGTATTGAACTACACACTGTGTAGATTATGAACGTGTCTAGGTGCCAGAGAGATGTGCTTGCAGATATAGAAATAGTTATATTTACTGATAATGGATAGCAGTTATTCTCTATGCCTTTGGGGAGACTAAGATATTGGATTTTTATAGTAGGGTGGGACGGTGCTTACGAGGACTGATCAATTTGCAAGATCAATCCAATCCCTAACTAATATTATAAATGCAAATGTGAGTTTGTTTATCACGCTTTCACGCCTTATATACTCTACCGATCATTATGCGACATGCATACATGTTTTCAGAGGTACAATAAAGGACATAAGGTAACTTCCGTCGAGAAAAATAATGATCCCGAGCGAGTGAAGACGCAGGAAAAGGTAGTATAATAATAAAATTCGATGAATTAGAAATCGATCTTTCTGACTTGAATGTAATCGAGACATTTTTTTTAATTTTGCTCTTCAAAGTGACCACACTCTGCCTGATGGTAAGCAATCATGTGGTCTAAGAGCAGTAGCCTCCGCACTGCAGCAGCAACCAGTTAAGACGATGTTGAGGTCCCTTCTTTGACCACCTGTGAAGGTCCTCTTTCACGCCCGCTTAAAGGACCCAGGATTGAAAGATGAAGGAAAGTTATGAGGCCCAAAGTTGTTGGTGCGCAGTCTAATCGATTCTACCATATAAGTATGGCATCTGAGCCCAGCACGCGTTATAGGAAAGGGGAGAGCGGGATAAGGTGAAATAACTCTATAAATAAAAAGTGAAATTTCTCAGTTCTTATGTCCTTGCAGGCATCGATTCAGTACAAATAGTCATGCTTATAGCCGCCGTCGCATTTAAAGATGCATATTGTTACGTGCTGGGTTCGAGAGAAAACAATGTAAACAATATTACCGACTAAAGACGTTTTATTCTAACACAGTAAAATTTAAAACACAACAAACACTATACTACACTTTTCCACTGCAACTGCTTCAAACTCTGTGGCATTTCGATTCCGATTGTAAACGGACTCAGCAAGCGCTGGCGCTTGCCCTTTTATACGCGGTTAAAGCGTTTCTGAAGATTTCTAGAAATTACATACCCGGTATGTAAACAGTACAAAGATTTGAGAATGTGCCAGCGTTCTCTCTACTCTTCGCGTATCGACAAGCTACGTAGTTCCGTAAGACGCCAATAGATGGCGTTGTAATAAATTATTAGACGGAACTGCCGAGCCTTCCCCAGTGTCGATAGATGGCACTGGCTGTAACAATATTAAGGTAAGCACGTTACGCGGTAAACAACTTGACTCAACGAATGGTGTGTGTGCAATGATTTTAAATATCACTTTGTATTAATACTCCACATGTTGGTGTAATTCCTGCAAAGAACGAACATTATCTGACTGCGCGGATGACGTAGTGGGTAAAGTGGTCGCCTTGCCACTCCCGCCGCTCCTAGTGTTGTGGGTTCGATCCTTACCCGGGACAAAAATTTGTGTGATCCAGAAATAGTTGTGCCGAGTCTGGGCGTTCTTTGTATCTGTTATTCGAATGTTTGTATAGTCCCCTGCAACACAGGAATTATTCCAGTTGCGGTCGTCTTTAAAAAAATAAAGATAAAAAATATTATCATTATAAACCACACTTAAGGCCGTGGTCTTAATGTATGTAAACCTACACAAAAACATACATTACTGCTAGTATTTGTACTAGAATGGTATTATCGTATGGATTTTAGCTACACACATACGCATACAGCATATTCAGCGTTATAGTTCCAAAAGATTACTCACTGTGCCAAACTAACTCTACGTGTAAGTTTAGAGGCTACCTACGTAGCAGGAGGCGATGCTATTGCCGTCTACCGAGCATATATTTAGACTATGCTAAAGATTTCCACAACAAAAAAGCCCACCAACCCACTGCTCGATCTATGTAACCAAACACCAAACTGCAAAGATATGAATGACAAGACACATTAAACGAAAAAGGAGGTAATTCCTTCTTAAGATTTTATACCAGATTTTGCTTGCTACTACGCTCGCATCAATGTAGACTTATGTTAAGATAGATTTTAGTAGCCTATATGTTATTCTGATGTATAATATAATAATATAATATTCTACCACATACACACAACACCATCTAGCCCAAACTAAGCAGAGCTTGTACTATGGGTACTAGACAATGGATAAACATACATATATACTTTTTTTTTTTACACATACATTATACATAGAAACACCCAGACCAAGACAAACATCCATGTTCGTGCACACAAATGTTTGACTTGTGCGGGAATCGAACCCGCGACCTTAGGCGTGGCAGTCGATTACACTAACCACTACGCCATCGAGGTGGTAAACAACAATACTATAAAGTTTCATCAAAATCATTTTGCGTGAAAGAGTAACAAACATTCATCCATCCTTCCTCACAAACTTTCACATTTATAATATTAGTAAGATATCCGCATAGCACCTCATTTAATTTAGTAATTGCAACCATACATACCGTATTTCATCTATCTAATGTTATCAAAACATATCACGTAATCCTCCTGCAGACACAATAATGTTATATTCCGTAGTTATATTAAACTGACCGGGTATATATTGCATAACACCTTTCATCACAACTGTACTTAGTAGGGGCACCATGCAATATTAGATTATAAAGACTAACTAATGAAATGAATATTAGAATAAATAAATTTGTCTTCTTTTCCTGTTTTCGAAAATAGTAGAGTTGTCTTAACTTGACGGTCTCAAGTGATACTTTAAAAAACCTTAAAAACCCTACCCAGAAATATCTAGTAACTAACCTGAATGTAGCTTTAGTTACTTTAGTCAATTCTAACAACTAAACTTTGACGCCCATAAGTGTTACATGTGTGTGAACACGTGCAACAGGGGACCAACCATTACCTACGATTTGACAAACCACAAGTACTTGCTAAAGAACACCGATTCCTGCCAAGGATGCTTTGCGAGGGTATTGAAATCAAAAAACATTCTAATTTCAATAGAGAAGATGGGTGGAATGTACAGCTTGGGATCCAGTAATTCAAATAATCAAACCCAAGAAGAAGCAAAACACAGCTAGACTTCATGATACTGTAAGCTCATTCTGCGTTAATAGGAATACAAATGATTAAATTATGTTCGGATATTTTAAAATAACTATACTTCAGAACATTGAGACAACTACCATCTTAGTCTCCCCGTGACCATGGCTGCTGTAAAGCAACCGAAACGTCGAGGAAAAGTATTAACTTAAATATAAATAGTTTTAATTAATTTAAATAGCTTAAATTGTAGTAAAGTTCAATAATCGTAGTGTTATAGTTCAAAATTATGTAAAAAAAAGTGTTATAATATAAACAACGCGACATAATCCGTATAAAGGAGATTTAATTTCAATGTTATTGTTACTTGTATGACTCGATTTGAAAAGATGAGCGATGAGTGTGATTTGCGATGCGTACCTATATTTACGCATATGCATGCATAATATTAGATTTGTATACACTTTCGTGCACACACACACACACACACACCACACACACACACACACACACGCACACTATACACTAGTTTGTCACTTGAAGCTTGTGCATAGTAAATAGTAAAAACAAGGATCGTAGAAAACCACCATTAGATCGAATATTTATTTTACACTCTGCTTTACTCCTAACAATGTTTGCGTTAAATAATTACTTACTTTAGACCGTAACGTAAAAAACCTTAACAAAAAAATGTATTCACAAAATCCATTTAAGCTGTTTGGATTGTCTCTCTTTATTTCATATTCCTTACAATAAAGTTCATCATAATAGACCTGTCATATTGAATACATAAATAATGTTGTAAAATACAAAGATTCAATATAGCGACCTTGACCTTTTGACCTTGATTTGTTACCTGCGGTATTCATTGTATACTGTCATTTTCAATTCCTGTTATTGAACTTTGAAACAATGTTTGAAATTTTAATTACAGGTTTGCGAGTTTGTATGGCATTCAAAATAATTAATTTCTACAGGCTATTAACAGGTTTGTATATCCGTATTTATTAATTTCCTCTTTCTATAAATTGCTTACATAAATACCATCGAAGTCATATTATTATTATAAATAATTCCTGTTTACATTTTCGATACTTATAGGGAATTTAAAGATGGATTGGACATTGGATCGAGAAAGATGGCAATTGCTACACCGACAAGCTTATAACATTTAAATTTTGCATGAATGGAATACATAATTTAATTTAGTTATTATAATAAACAATAAATAAAGGACAATTATTATTTATCTTTATATTTAAATTGTTTATGCCTAAAAATATTACATATACATTAAAATACACAATTTTAAATTCAATGCGAAGATTTCGATGTCAATGTAACCTAATCTAATTCTTTTGTTACCCTCAGCTCAGTCGTAACAATAAGTCAACTCTATTTTCATTAATCGGGATCGGTACATTGAATCCCCATTCAAAAACTTAAAACACAAAAATAATATTTCTTCGAGTTACAGATTTTTATCACATATACACATCATAGATATCTCCCTAATTTAGGAAGCCAACGAGGTTGGCTTCTCCACTACGTAAGAGTAGCGATTACTCGAAAGAAAATTCTATAAGACTATCCAGATATTCTTCTGTACTATGGTCACATGAGTTCACATACGCAGGTAATCCTAATTGCATAGATTGCGAGCTGGCAAGGTCCCAACTGTCGTCAGCTAGCGCTTTCATTATTGACAATGCACTATTATAAACGACTCTATGTGTTTGCTATGCGGTAAAATTTCCGTGTAAATGTGTTAGTAAAATATAAGTTGAGAGTAAAGGCTTGCAAATATTAGCTTATGGTATTAAATGGACTATTTAGTATAGGACCTCTTTTTAATATCAGAGGGGGTAAGGCTTGTGATGTCAAGGCCATTTTTAACAAAAGATTGGTACTTTACGAAATTGACTGGTTGTAGAAGGCAACCAAAAAGGCACTTGGAATAAGGGTGCAAAGTTTAATAAGGATTTATTTTTATAATGGCCTATTGAGTCGCAGTGGCACACCGGCAGCCGAACACACTAGGCTTTCAATTATAGTCGTCACTCTTATAATAACCTAGAAAGCTGGTCAAAAATTTCCTTTTACATCTTCTGCAAGCTAGTCAATGTGTTACGACGAATTAAAGAAGAAACTGAATAAATCATTAGAAAAAAAGACGTAAGCTATTTAGAACTTTTACGTTCCGGTCCATGCGTACTGTTTATTTATACCAATAATGTTTTAAGGTTATTTAAAAAACACAATAAATTATATTAATTCCTTGATAGCCATAATCTAAAAGTCTGTCGAAAACAAAAAAAAAACATTTTCAAGACAAACAATCAGATCGTTGGTTGCAGTAATCGGTTACCATCAAGTGGACCGTTAGAATATTTGCCAACAGAATACTACAAAAAAAGTATGACCCTTAGGTAATATACATTTTATTTTTCACTAGCATTTGCCCACGGCTTCAATTGTTAAAGGTATTCTTTATTAAATAAAATATAGCCTGAAACTCGGTGATAATAAAGGTTTCTAATAGCGAAAGAATAAAAAAAAATGGTTTGTAATTTTTGGGTTCTCTTACAAACAAACAAACAAAAATGAAATCTTTCCTTTTTATAATATTAGTATAGATATAGGTTAACGCGGCTATAAGTGCATACATCCCTTACAAACTTACGAAAACCAACAAAACGATGAACTTATCCTAAACTATTACGTCTACATTCAGGTAATTCTAATTGCCTGGATTTCGACCTGGCATTAGTCCAAATGTCTACGCGGAGTGCCTAGGAGATTAATTACATGGATTTACGGTTATAGGTCTCTGTTGGCAAACGTTCTTATTTATTGTTTTGATGATTTGTTTTGTTCAATACGTGTTTTGTTACTCCAGCTCCGTGTTTTAGTGTTGCAATGATTTCTGGCTTTTGTTCATGAGTTTGAGGAATCGAAATTTGGAATTTAGGCTGAAATAGATTTAGTAGTTGGTTCGTTTTATTTGTTTGTCTATGTTATCCTCGAAGGATTAAGCTGAGTTTTATCACACATACATTTTCTATTTGGTTTACGTCCGACATAATAGTAGGCTTGACTACTGTAGGCATATAACCAAACTCCGTACTGCTACTAAGAATACGCTAACAGAAAAATTCAAACACATTTTTTTCGACTCTGATATGTTCAGGGTCGAAAAAAGTATTATTGTTTCTATGGTTAGCAAACTCGGACCTTGAAGCAAGATTTTGGAGGCTGGAAAGAGCTGGAAGGCAAAGTATATACATATGTACATATTATAATATCCATACTTTTTTATAGCTTTGATCCCTAGACCGAGACGTATCCAACCTCTCGCTCTGAGGATATGTTCTGTGAGATCGCGCTTTACCAGAAAAAAAAGGAATCCGTCAACATTTGTATGATAATTTAATATTTGTAAAGAGAAACATTTGAATATCACACAAATTTTTGTTCCGATCACATTTACAACATTCGGCACAATGGCATTGGCGAGACGACATTACATCATCCGTGCAGTCAAAACTTCCACTATAAAATATGTTGAACCAGACTGTTCTTTGTTTTAATGTAGGTAGAGCCTCTTGTTATCTAAGATTACCTTTACCAAGTTCGGAATTGCCATGAAATAAAATAAAAATACATTGAAATTAAAATATATATAAAAACAGAGAAATATTTTCACATTTACGTAACAAGCGGCAAACATTAAATGGAATGGTTTGGTCATGTTCGGCGATAGATAGATAGTGAGCAATATGTATCTACAAATACCCCTGACTTTTTGCATGTTCAGTCCGATGGTTCAGAGGATGCCAAAAGCCAGCGTTATTTTATAAATTTTTATGTTTTATATTATTACCCGTGACTTTGTTAGCGTTGTTAACTATCAATTTATATGTTTTCACTTTATTCATTTTGTTATTGAAGATACCCTATATAATTTAAATGAATAAATTCAAATCATTTATTTGCACACTAAGTGTACATACATTAGGTCTTAAATACGCAAATCATGCATCCTTTTGTTATATACAAATGTACATAATTACATGTATAATTATTAAAGCACCATTTAAAAAGTTTAAAATTATTTTATAGAAAAAATAAGATCTAGAAGACTATCAACCCCGGAACAGCAGTGGTTGTACACAATGAGGCAGTCGTTTGCATTCTTCAACCTTTAATTACTCTAATAGTCTACAAACCAATCGCTTTCCAATACATTAAACAGTGCAGTGAGTTCCAAACAATCATTTAAGCTCATCACACAAAAAGCCTATAAACCATTTCAGCGAGCATTACCCAAACCCCGCTAATTCTATTTCCTTTGACGCACATACAATGAAACCTACATATTAACACATTTGAATTATTTACAAGAAAACGGTTCGGCTGTCCGGTCCGCCGACATAACTTCAATTAACGCCACACAAACGGATGGACTTATGCGAGGAATATCCATCTGGAATATAAAGATATTGATTTTTGGGCAAACGAATATTATTGCCGAATGTAGACTGCCTTTGTGGTCTAATAACATAACCATTCTCGTCTACACAGTTGTCGATCGTGTGGTCCTGAGTTAGTTAGTTGGACGTGTGTTATACGCACGTAGCCCTACAATTGGGCCATTATGCGTAAGTGACTGACGCGAAAAGTTGTTCGGTTACTCATACCACCTCAGCTCCGTCCAGAAAGATAATAAAGGACTAGTGTTGCGCGGTACTTCCTTCATCGTTTCTGGACTTTTTTGTCGTTTCGCTTGTTGGTTTGCTCACCCTTTTATAGTATAGGAGCAAGTGAGGCGGTGTCTCCTCGGTTTTCATGTAGCCTCTGTCTGTCTATATTCCTTTGTTCCTGCCCATTATTTTTCGTGTAGTTTCGTAGTACTGTCGCATAACCATGTTTCGAGGTATCGGGATAATTGGTTCGGGTCCTACCATTTTAGTATTCGATCCTCTCCTTGCATCTGGTCTTTATTTAAATTTTATTTAATTTAATTACATACTAGCAATACCTTCACTCCCATTTCTGGATGAAAGGTACCATATTATTATGACTTTTTCATTACCCCTGACAACGTATATGCAAAATTTCATGACGATCGATCGAGTAGTTAAAGCGTGAAAGATGCATACGGCCCACCATGGTAAGTGGTCACCGTAGCCTATGGACGCCTGCAATACTAGAGGCATCACTTGCGCGTTGCCGACCCTTTAGGAAAAAAAGGAAGTGGGAAGTAGAAGGAGCGGGAAGGGGGAAAGAGAGTGATTGGCTTTCCGGCACTCTCACTCACCAAACGAAACACAACAGTAGGAACACTGCTATTTCATGTCGATATTCTGTGAGAGGGTACTTCCCGGTCGAGCCGGCCCATTCATGCTGAAATCAGTGAGGCTCTACTATTCATATATAAATGAAAGGTGCTCTATTTCCTTTTCTGTACCCCTGACAACGTGTATGCGAAATTTCATGGTAATCGGTTGAGTAGTTAAGATGTGAAAGCGTAACAAACAAACAAATTCACATTCGCATTTATACCTATAATATTCTACCACATACACACAACACCATCTAGCCCAAACTAAGCAGAGCTTGTACTATGGGTACTAGACAATGGATAAACATACATATATACTTTTTTTTGTAAATACATACATATTATACATATAAACACCCAGACCAAGAAAAACATCCATGTTAATGCACACAAATGTTTGACTTGTGCGGGAATCGAACCCGCGACCTCAGGCGTGGCAGTCGGTTACACTAACCACTACGCCACCGAGGCCGACAATATAAAATAACTAATAAAGTCTAACTAATAATTCTATATTTTTACAAGATTTCGTATTTATGATATCCGTGGGATTAAATCTTTTTTCAGTAATTGTGCGGTTTACAATAGCATTCGAATATTCACTTTTAAATGTTCGCGTTGCATGATTTATATATCGGAAAAATAAATGAACACGATCATGTTAGATTTAAAAAATGTTTGTCGTTTTAACCAGGTTGCACTGGCCGTGGTTACAAGTAGCAACGCTACATAGTTTTCATCCAATATTGGTTATGTTATATAGGGTATAGTAGGGCAAATTGCAAGGAGTATACACACAAGCCCAGCGGTGTAGTCTCTAACATGCTGAATTGTTTTATGTGTGATATTTTAAATAACTAGAAGCAAGAAGTTTAAACATTTCCTTGGTCATATTTGTGGTTAAAAAAGCAACCTAAAACTGTACCATATCAACCTGTCAGTTAAAAGTAAAATAATTTCCAAATGCTGCAACTATCCATTTCCAATTACCTAAATAATTATATCATTTTATCGAACAAAATGGTTCCATTCCACATAAGTCAGTCTCAATTAACGCTGTGGTGACAAATTAATGTGGCCAATGTATACTAAGGGCGTGGTGTCCCCGAGCTATGCTTGTCATAGTCTCAGTTGTACAACACTAGTACCTTCCGCTAGTGTTGTAACCGATGTCATATAGAAAGGTTTATAATGAAGTTCAGGGTCGACAAATAAAAAGAGTCATAGCTTATTTTATTTATAAAGCGACTTATAGTTAATTGGTATTTCTGATTATTTGGATTAAATGGAAGTAATTTAATAGATTAAGTAACGTACCAACCAGCAAATATTTTTGGATAGGAGATCATTATTAAAAACTCTGATAACTTTTGCAACAAGGATCGAGTAAACATATCTCTGGCCTCAAAACATTCGGTACAGTCATAATTATTTCTTAACCTAAGTTTAGTTCAATAGGTAGTTAGTAACTGGATATCTCCTTAATTTAAATTAATTTTCGATTATTTTTTTATTCCTTTTTTCTCTTAGCTCTAGAGAAACCAACATAGGCACTGATTTAAAAACGAATAAAAAATACTAGTCTCTATATTCTTAATTAAAATTTAACCACACGATTCCTCGTTCGTAGCTGCAGTAAATGTACGACCGAAATATGTTAAATACAAATCTTACTCATAAGGCAAACAAAACCGTATATTTAATCTATTTTACTTTGGCTAAAATAATTCCAGCCCTCCACTTTTGTTATGATTATTTTGGTACCAATCAATCTGAGAACGGTCACTTCCTCGTCGGCCCAACTTTCCCCTATCAACGCCCATAAAATTTACTAGCAATAACCCCAAAAAACATACGTTCGATATCCTATATTATGAAAAATAATAAGCTTTTATTACCCTATAATTTCCACGAGCTATTTGATGCCATAAGACCGTTCATGGCTAGTAAAATAATACCATAACGAAGACCATAAAACCGTAAGAAGAACAAATATTTGTTGATATGGCGTTTTCCACGGCAGTAGGATAATAAAAACAAAGATGAAGTGAGGCTGGAAGTGCTGTGTTATTTTACGGTATTTTATTCTTTCCACCCTATTTATTTATTGAGTGTTTTTGTCCGCTACAAAATACACTGGGCTGACTGTTGGGCAAAGAGTCTATAGCGGTAGATTATTTGATCGATGCCCGTGAATACGAGATGGTTGTTGTGACGCGTTTGGTCATAGTTTCTCAGGCTACAGGCTATATTATGAATACTAATATCACAGGTAATACTAAAACTCTCATGAGGGGATTGTAAAGTAACAGCAAGGGACTTGATTAGAGGGCAAGTACGTCATCTGTCAATGGTTATTGTTGTAATGTACACCACAAGCTCACGAACGTCTTAGCATTTTTTTATACCAAACAATGATAAACAAGAGAACGCCTGATGGTAAGCGGTTACCATAGCCTATGATTACTTGCAATATCAGTGGTAAATTTCGTACTGTAGTTCCTAAAGACATATAGATGGGATGAAAGGCAATGAATAAGGTGTAGAAGACTATACTTGAAAGCTGAAGCAATGTCAGTTTGCCTAAAAAACGAAGTAGTACTGCAAGCAGGCTGGCTAGGTGATTTACTTATTTAAGGATCTCTAATAAGAAATAGACATCTAATTCAAATCAAAGCTAAATACACTACACAATAAAATTTTATTGTAGGTCTTATGTTTTCTCACTTATAAGAGATCACAGCATGCAACTAAGTAATATTTAGACAGGGCATATCCTAGTTAATATTATAAATGCGAATGTGACTTTGTTTGTTACGCTTTCACGCCTTAACTACTCGACCAATCATCATGAAATTTCGCATACACGTTGTCAGAGGAACAGAAAAGGTTAAAAGGTACCTTTTACGCAGAAATTCTCAATTAATCGGTTGTCAATTATCAACTGATGAAGCATGCACATTTTAGTGGTATTTTATTCTTGTTTCATTCATGCTACATCAATAATCAAATCTAAAAACGAACTACGCTTCAATCACATCTAGTTATCCTAGATCTAATCCAACATTAGCAAGTGCATTGCCCAGACACATTACAGCAGTCACTCCCAGGAGTCCAGTGTAACTTATTGTTATAGACGCCGGTCTTTTCTGATTATCACTACTGCTAACGTCGACAAATGTATGCCTTTATGGGCTGCAGGTTCTAGAGTGTAGGTTGCCTAGACGTTTTGTTTAAATTGTTCACATGAGACGTTAATACAGACGAGTATTCACAGAGTCATGTTATCTTTTGGGAAAGAAATACAAAGCAATAATATATTTGTCTCAGCTATTTTTGGCATCCATACTTTTATATTACAAATTTCAAAATCAAACATTCCTTATTTTAATTAGACGGTATTCCAAGTTTCGAAATGGGAGGAAGTTTTTGGCGAGATGGTGTGGTCTCATAATGTGTCTCAACAGCTGGGCTAAGACATGCCATGGAAGTATTGGAAGCTTATAACATTTTACTCTCGTGTATCTATTTTTATAACCACCTGATGACAAACATTTAACGTTACCATCAGTGGTTGCATGCACTTGCTGTATATGGCTATAACTGGCGTGGAGTTAACGCCAAGGAAAAGGAATGCGAAGGGGCAGGTGTGTGAGCCTCTAAAACTGTTTTCTACTGGGTCAAAGGTAGAAATACTCTTAGGAAGGATTACCTGTAACAGTGTGGTACTCCAGGCAAACCGGCTTATTCATTCCGTTACGAATAATTAATAATGGAGAGCTTTTCAACTTGTTACTTAAATTACAGGTCTCGAAAGAAGACAGCTATAACCAACTTCCAGCTTACCATAATACATATATGGAAGTATGAAAGAAGACAGCTATAGCCGACTTCCAGCTTACCATAATACTTATATGGAAGTATCTTAACTAATATCATCATAATGAAATTTCGCGTACACGTAATCAGGAGAACAGAAAAGGACATAAGGTACATGTCATCCAGAAAAATATACTGTTACTAACCTAACCAGGATAGGTTAGGTTACTAACAGTAACCGTAACCTATATTTATTTGGCAAGCGAAGCCGCGGGAAAAAATTTGTAATATACAGGGTGTCCCAGAAGATGTAAATCAAATTATAACGGAAGATTCCTTAAGTAAGGACCTTCCAAATAAAAAAAATATGTTGTATTGTTGGTCAAACGTACAAGACTTTCTTTGGTGCAAAAAAAAATACACCAAAATAATGCTGCGATTTAAAAACTACGTCAGTTTAAAAAATCAATCCTTCACAATTTAATTTAAAATTAGCCGTAAACAAAGCCTGTAGTTAAAAGTCTTAAAAGTCGTACTTTTTTAAAAACGCAGTTATTTTTTATTTTAGCCATAGGTCATTATTCTTTTTTTTTATTAAGCACATTTGAAAGATCCTTATCTAAGGAATCTCCCGTTACAATTTGATTCACATCTTCCGGGACAACCTGTATATTTATATATTACTAGATTTTGGCCGCGGATTACTTTAATTTGAAAATAAACTTGCGTACATCAGTTCATCATCATAAGTAAGATCTTACTGAAGATAATAAGTTCCATCGATATTAATACCGATGGAAATTATTAATTACTTCCATCGATAAAAAAAAATATCTACTATTTGCAAATTTATATGGAGGTAGCCCATTGACCTACTTTTCACACAAGCATTTTGACTGAGTGTTATCTTGATTACTAGCAATGCACTAAATAAGCCTTAACAAAATAACAAAGAAATATAGGCTTCTTAAGTTATTGGTAAACCACACATGGTCAGAATTTGTGGCACTTGTGTGTGTGACAATTTGTGGCATCGGTGGGCTATTCTTCCTTCCCTCTCTCCTTTGTCCATATTGAGACATTTTGGAAGAATATATAGTCGGTATATTTTCGGCAACCCCGAAGTTACTTTTAGGTGCACCGTTGATTCCTCTATCACCAATGATAATAAATAAACTAGAACATATTCAAATTAGTTATACCTATGATTTTCTCGCATGAGTAAATTAATACTTTTTTGAGGTAACATTATTTCTTTACAAACATAAATTATACGAGCATACTTCTACAAAAACTAAAAATGTAGATACTATTAATTACCACATAGTGAATGCAACTGATGTGCATTAGACCTCGGGTACGATTCCTAGACCGGAAAAGTGCTGGGTCTATCTTTAAAAATATTCTCCGTTCTGGGTGCGAGAAACGGCAATAAACTCTCCGAACGTGGAACTGAATACCATAACTGGCGACATATCATGGATACCGGCAACACATATATACCCACCTCTGCCTAACCCTCCAAAATATAGGTAGTCGGTAATAAAGTAATTATTTCCCAAACTCCTACTAGTTACTTCCGATCAAATTCGTTGCGGGTCCTAAGACAGTTTATTTTCCCAGGACTCCACGAATAACAAAACTCGACGTTTTTATAGTCAGCACTGCTGAACCTGTGCCTACACAGGTGTTACAACTATGAAAGTGCAGGAGATACAAAAAAAGAAATAAAGTAATATCAAAATTCATTAGAAAAATCACAGGACACAAAAATCATCTCCACATTAACAAGGAAATGGCAAGGAATGTCGCATAACTAGAACCCATTGTATCAGTTTCCAACCGCGGCCACAAGATGACGCTGTGGTCAACACACGTATAGAAATGCCGACTGACTGGTTTATCAATACGTCTGCGGTAAAAATAAATGTGGATGAGTTGCGCTTACTTTAGCCAGTGGTATGTCGGTTATGCTATAAATAATAGAATTTTGATAGATTCTATTGGTATAAGATCAATAGACTGCAAGGGTGTTACTTCTACTACCCCTATCAAGTTCTACTCACCCCTATCAAGACGCTGTGTTGCGAATTTGATATTTGAATAGGATGAAACGTTACAGGGTAGGACTTTTGCTTGGTTCTTTAAATCAGGTAATAATAATAATGTCCTGCAGACCGAATTTCGGTCACGGCGGCCAAACTAAACGTAAACCAGCAATCGTCGCAGGTGATATTATAGTGCACAAGTGTGTGCGCAAATAAACGCACTCTCTGTCATTATGCCATGGGACGGTAATCCGACACGGTAGGAGAGTGATCAAGCGCAGGAACAACGGGTTAACATGCGCGGGGGTGTGTAATACCGCCTTTCTAATTCCTAAATAAAATATGTAGGTACCAAGTTCTCAGCAAAATTATTGATGGCTTTGTCTCTCACACTGGAACAAGGAGAACAGAGCTATGTGTAATTGATGTCTATAGTATGGTGAACATCCAAAGTCTGTAGCAATAATTTATGCGTTGGTCTGTAAACCTGTAAGATTTTGTCAGGTAAGTGCACTAGTAGTAAATTAGCAGTATTTTACTTGAATTCTATGTAAAAAACTACGTAAATTATACTTTTCGGGTGGCAAGCCTTGGACATCGCATCAGCTGCAAATAAAAAACATACTAATACATTATACCCGTGTCTTATTTATACTTTACTTAACAACTGTTGTTCTACATTTGATATCATTATTTGATATTTGCTTACTAAAATACAAATATTGTCATTGTAATCGTAAGACTTAAGCCTAAACGCAGCAATTACGCCGCGGGATGGGAGGGGTTGTGCGGAAGTCGGTGCACATACATATAATTTTTAACTTGACAAAATATGTTTTTTGGCAAAAGTATAGCTATAGAACTATACGATCAGCAAGTACATATAACACTGCCTGCACACATGCATGCATGCACTGCATCTAGTATATTAAGATTTATTTTATAAGCATTGTCTATGCGATGGTAGGTAGAAAGTAAATTATAACAGAGGAAAAGGACAATGCATAAACATGACTTAAACAATTTTTTTTTTTTCTAAGTTTGTAACCGTCGGTGCCCAACTTCGATTTGTACCTGCTTTGGAACAGTCAGATAGAAATCTGAGTGCTGTGAAAAAACTTTCGTCGAAATTCTATAGTATGTTCTTACTAAAGTACATGTTGTTCTCATAGTTAACCATTTCTATTAATCCCAGACAGTAAACGAATACTCCATAATAACACACTTGCGGCTGTAAGACACATCGCACACATTAGTCGTGTGATCATCAAAAGCTCGTTTTCTATTTTTTCTTAGCAACTGTTATAAAAAAATGGTAAACCTAAGTGAGATGAAAGCGCTTGAAGCTAAGTATAATTATGTACTAACGACTTTGATAATGATTGTCGATAGTGTGCGATTAATTGGACGTAAGAAAAAGTGTATTAGATAAATGCAGGTTGACTTCTCTGATGAAGGACGGAGCAAGCACCCTAAGGGTTCGCCTCGCCATTGTCATTGCGCCGAATGTTTTGGTTTCGACTTCCACAAGGGACAAAATTTTGTGTGATTCATAAATGATTGTTCCGAGTCTGGGTGTTCCATGTGTCCGTTTTTTTAATGCTCGTAAAGTCCTCAGCGATATAGGAATGATAGTGCGGAAGTTGTATTTAAAAAAAGAAAATGGATGTTGACTACATGGACGAAGGACGGCGCAATCACCGCTTCTCTGCCAGGACGTTGAATATTTTTGATTCGATTCGATAGATACGGAACAAAAATTTGATTATTGGAGATAGTTGTTCCTGGTCTGCATGTTCTTTTTATCCATTGTTTGCCTATTTGTAAGGTATAAGCCGTGTAAGGTCGGGATTACTAACGCTGTACGACAACAATGTTATGCTTGACAAAGCCATCTTATTTATACAAGGTTGATTAAACAGTGAGGCTTTATTTCTATCTACATATACTCATAGTATGTACTACATACAAGATCTACACCAAATTCCAGTTCAATAGTAGCAGTAGTTTAGCCACAGGATAGATTTTTAGTTTTTGCTAGACTGCAACTGGTTGTATCTGCCCTAACAGCTGACCGAGAGTCTAAGCATAGGTATCTAAGGTCATGCACCTTAAAGCGTCAAAAATGTAGGAGACGTTGCCGCTCTGATACTTAGTATACATTATGACAGTAGAAATAGTAGTAGTAGTAGGAAGTGAGTCTTAATCTTGGCGCAATAAGAACGAAACTACAAGCATATATTATGCTTATGTTTTCAACACTAGTTTACACCATTAGTTTGTAACACAAACAATGAAGCAATAAATAAACACGTGACAACAATGAAACAATGAAAGACAACAGATGTTTATGAAATATGGTATTTGCGTATTAAATTGATTTAATTTGATTGAAATAAGTGATTTTCTATTTTTATCTTTATCGAGTTTTAACCGTTTCGAATTAACACTGAGCCCATATGGAACACTCTGTCCATTTTAATGTCCATGGATCATAGCAACCTTGTTTATTTATAAAGATATAAAAAATAATTAGTTCCACGTCTACTGTAGTCACATTTCGACTACACGGACGGCATAATGGTTTAAGTAGTTGCCTTGCCATTGCATCGAGTGTTGTAGGTTCGATCCCCACACGGGAAAAAATGTGGTCCATATACAGTTGTCCTGAGTCTGGATGTTCTGTGTGTCAGTTGTTTGAATGTTTGTAAAGTCCCCGTGACATAGGCATTATTCCTATTGCGGGTGTGGTGTATTATAAAGAAGAAATTTCTATGCAATTATATATTATATCATCTTTAAATTTTATGATAATCTTTTCAGCGGTTTAACAGACTGGGCCGCTTCTGCTTTTACAACTCTAGCTTTCGCCCGCGTAAATCCGATAGGAATGTATACCGAAGAAATGGAGGTATTAATCCTGGATATGGTCTATCTCATTGCTAAGTTGCATCCAAATCCGTTAAACTATTTACACGGGATTGAGTAACAAACAACTACGCAAACTTCGATATATGTATATTATGCCAGCAGGATTCATATTAACGGATTAATATAGATTATTCATGATGTTCTCCATTTGGCTTATGCTGTGATCGATGTTGTGTTGCTAGCATCTAATAGTTGACACTTTAACTAAGCTGTCTATCTAAAATGGGGCCGTCGTATATTACGCGTGCATCTCCGTAGTCACTTTTTAACAGGCAGACTGCAATGCAGAGGGTCTCGCGTTCGAACCCGCGTCGCGCACCTCTGACTTTCGGAAGTTATATGACTTTGCGAAATTATGTGCGTATTGATTGACAATTATCGCCTGCTCCGTGCCTCGGAGAGCACGTTAAGCCGTCGGTCCCGGCTGCCATGAACATCTATAGCAGTCGTTACTGGGAAGTCAGTGCCCTATAATATCCTGACACTGGTCTAGCCTTAGGGTATCGTTAGCCTTCAGGTTGCGGAGGTCAGGTGGCAGCCGCTCCGTGTAAAAACTGGTATCCAGTCAAATCCGGTTAGATCAGAAAAGCTTGACCCCAGAGTGACTTGGGAATAATAAAGGCTAGGGAGAAGGAAAACCCATCGTAACCTTGGTTTGGATTGTAACATCACTCCTGTCCGTTATAAACTGACCCAAAGCTGGGCACAAGCATCGTATCAAAAAATAAAATATATATTTGAACTCCCTTTATGGTAAAATAGGCTGCATTTCATTTATTTTTTACATTTTTGTACTCCCAAATTCGTTTAAATAAATTGATTTGATTGATTGATTGAAAACATTTTGAAGTGTTACCATGATCCGCCACGTTGGTCATTAGCTGATTAGTAAACTTTGCACATTTTTGTGATCCCCAAGTAAAACGTATGTATTTTTCCTTTATAACATTTATTAAGGCTAAGGATCGCCTGATGGTAACCGTAGCCTTGAACACTTACGATAAAATAGAAAATTAGTTATTTGCATAAAAAGAGCCAGATATATTTCGTCGTTTATCGTTATTTTAATTTTGTAGCCTAGAAATTCTCAGTAGTAGCTCGAAGACTGGATATTTACCCGGTAGATGTCAAAAGGTCCATTACGTGAAACCTCTGCATACCCCATCAAGGTAAAGGCATATCTTTATAATTATATATAATAATTCTTCTGCACGTGTGTTGACAGTGAACTGCTCCTAAACGGCTGGACCGATTTGAATGATTTTTTTTGTGTGTGCTCAAGTGGATTCGAGGATGGTTTATATTTGTTTTTTTTTTACTTTGTTTATTTTTTTTTTACCCAGGACAACCGGCTGTCGGGACAGCTAGTATGTATATATTATTATAATATAGTTTGAATGCAAAGGGATAAAATAATACTCCATTTATAATAAAATCAAAGTTTTATTATCATAGCATCATTATCCATTTAAAAATAATGACAAAAAATTATCGCATGCAAAGAACAAAAACACCGTATCATGCAATATTTTTATACATTTTGTTTCTTTTTATAACAAAACAAAAATATTAATTTGCCATTATTATGCCCATGTGTTGAGGTTCTGATATATCTGTAAAGCTTTTTCCGTAACTTATTATTTTTATATTTACATTTATAGAGAATAAAATAAAATTATAGTGGCACACGAAAATTATAATTATTTAAAAACTACGTATTTCAAAGATTTTCACACGGTTCTCGGAATCTTATCTATTACGATGGAACTATTAATGCGATCCTAATTTCTTTTCACTATATAAATTATCACAGAAAATATGATTTTCCTACATCACTGACATTTTAGCTAAATATTTTATACTATCTAAATAATATTTTTAATCTGTCGTACGATAGTTGTTTGTACAGAAAAAATAAGCGACAGAAAAAACCAATCGAGTTTTAATTCGATGAAACACAAATTTTATCGATACATCTAGTTTATAATCTTTCTATAAAATTTATAAAATATTTTACTTTCAGTCTGTATAGTTAATTAACAAGTGATTTTATACTAAATGGAAATAAATGGAATTATACAATAATCGATACACGATTTTATAATGTTGAGCAATTGTAATGCCATCGGATTGGATAAATAAAATCTGTAAACTAAAAAAAATCACACATACAATGCGAATATATTTTATATACAGATTGTAATAAAAATATTTTAGCTACAAAAATTAGAAACGTTATTTCATTGATTGTATTTACAAAAATATATTCTTTACAAAACACAGATTGTTTACAATCGAGTTCACAATTGTTTTCGTCTAACGCAGGTGCGTTTTAACACACTTTTACTAAGCAAGTCGAAAGTATAAAATTTCGTAATTTCTACCATCAAATAAATTATCAAGTCATTATACTCGAAGTAAGTTGCTGAACACAAAAAGAGGAACATAAAAAAGTTTTAACTTTGTTTGATTTACGACGTACCTCATATTAATATTAATAGTCATGTCCACAATATCTTTGCGAAAATATTGATTAATATTTAGTCAATAATAAAAAAGAGTACATTTAGTTTTCTATTTTCCTCTTTTCAATTTGTGTCAGGTAAAACAACATCGATTATAATAAAGCAAATTATACAAGTCAACAGACGTTCAGACTTATTCTATCGTATATTAATATACACGTCAGTCATTGAAAGTTTAGGAACATATACATACAGCATTTAAGAAAATGTTCTTAAGTATTCGTCCTCACTCAGTCCTCATAGGGTCACTCGTGTGTCAGGCGGGACAACAACGTATCGAATGCACACATACATATGTATGTGTGTGTGTCCTCAGTCAAAATATGTCTGCGCACACACAATATACACTTGACAACAGAGTTTGTACACTACACAAGTCTTGTATCATCACGCCTCTGTTATACGTGGGTGGCTTGGGTCTGGCCGTTACCTGTGAAAAATTACACTAATTAACTTAAGTGATATTGAGAAAAAAACGCTCTAGTTAGGCGGGAGAGGTCATTTATTATTTTTAATAAGAATACAAATTGGGCGAGATATTTTATGTAACTGGCCTCTTCTGTAAGTAAAAATGCTTTTAATAACACGATACGCTCTGAGGAGCAATAGCTCTTCCAAATAAATTGGTAAGTAAATGTTATTAAAGAAAAATGTCAGGCTCGTTTAATTTTTTATTCCATAAATAATTCTATTGTTTGTGGTCTATGAAATATTGACGTTTTTATGTCCTAAATGTTTGCATTAATTAATAAATTACATAAATTATAGATGTTTTTAGCTTTTAATTACCATTAATGGTTAAGTTATTCTATATTAAAACTACGTTAACAATAACTAATGTTAATTATTCCAGATAGGTATAATGTTAATTTATACGACAAATAGAAATACAAAATTCTACAAAAATAGGACATAACGCTATATCGAATTTAATAAAGGCAGGCTAGTAAAGAATTAGTTATAAGAAAGAAAATAATAAATGAAGAGTCAGATATCTGTCCGTATCAAAGTATTCTTTTGCAATGGTATTTTGTATTACGCCTAGCGATGTTAAATTACTACCTAAATAAAAATCAATTACTCAGAAATAATCAACGACCAAGTTTAATACTATATAATTGTATCGAATAATTCGATTAACTTAAATATATGGGTGCCAATTCGAAGTTTCAATAAATAACATATTTTTCTCCATTAGTTTAAAATTGAGTCAAAGTGCTAGCAGATGCTTTACTTTAGTTACAATAACTTTTACTTTAGCTACTCAACTAACCAAAGCTAACTTGCAACTAACCAGTTACCCCTTAAGCCCCTTTTCAATGCTCATAAATAACGCCTAACTCGTTAACCAAATCGAACTAAGCCTCACCAAAAACCAAACTCAACCCCACCTGTTACTACAAGAAGTTTAAACCCCTACTTACAAAATAAAACCGGCCAAAGTAACAAGTACCTACCAATAAATAATTCACTCGAAGTGCAATGAGATTTATGCGTCTTCGACTTCGGAACCCGTTGTGGCCAAGATCGATTGTAATTTCAAAGTTACTTCTAAACACAAACAATTGGCTGGTACTAAGCTGGAACTTAGTAATATAACTTTGCAGACAGCCCAGATATTGTGTTGCAATACTTAATATTGAAGTACTTTTTATCTTGTTTTGTATTGAATTAAGGAAAGTAGAATGTGTAAGAATTTCTACTAAGTTAGTTTAGAAAATATATTTTCTTACTTTAGTTTTCTAGTAATTCTAAGAATAAGAAAGGTTATTGATTAATGTTCTGTTGTACTTTTGTAAATAATTTCATTTCATGGTACATTCATATTTGGTGCATTAGAATAATCTATACTAATATCATAAAGCTGAAGAGTTTATTTGTTTGTTTGCTTGAACGCGCTAATCTCAGGAACTACTGGTCCGAATTGAAAAATTATTTTAGTGTTGGCTAGCCTATTTATTGAGGAAGGTTATAGGCTATATAATATCACGCTATAACCCACGGAAGCGACGCAGTAATCATAAACACGAGTGAAACCGCGGGTACATCTAGTATTCAAATAAAATTATGCAGATCACAATCATAAATAAATGCAAGTAAATTATGATACGATTAATTAAATAAAGCAAAAGAAACATGCTAAACATTCTCATAAATATTAAGAAGTAGAAAAGTCAAGCAGTACTATAGGTAAATTAAAGACAGAATTTTAAATAAATAAATATGAGCATAGCGTAGCCTTATAACAATTAGATTTTTACACCACGTCTCGCGTTAATGGCACGAATATGCGCTCTACATCTCATCATTCTAAGTATCTACCTGGCGTTAATAGAAACCGATCTACATAATAAGATACGTTTGCCAAAGTCCCCTGCGACACAGGTCTAGTATCTTATAGTAGAGTGGTATTTTTAAAAGAAATAAAGATAGGATGCAACTGAAGATAAGCGAAGCGTAGTTCGTACAGACAATTATTCAAACTACAACGTCTTTTAATGCCGAATGTCACCCACAAATTACAATTTAGAAAGTCAAAAGTTATTAGTAAGAAAAAATCAGTCTATTCTATCAGGCACAGCATTCTCAGTAACCAAGTAATGCTTACCCCCACAACAGCAGATGATTGCTAGCTTGCTAATTACCTGTAGGCATGACCACGGAACTCCTGACTGCGGAGTATGGCGGTGGAGCTGGTGTGGCCGCCGGCTTGGCCGTGTGGACTTGGTTTCCATAACCTGTACGAAGAAGGGTAAAAGGGTTTAAGTAAATAAAGACATACAAGTCTTTTAAAAATGACTACCATTTAATATTATTACAAAACCTTAATTGTTGCAAGCGATTAATTTTAATAAGTATTGATATATTTTTTAATCCCAACTATAATATCCTAACTAATATTATAAAATCGACTATGAGTTTGTTTGTTTGTTACACTTTCACGCCTCAACTACTTGACTGATCATCATGAAATTTCGCATACACGATGTCAGGGGAACAAAAACGGACGTAGGATACCTTCACCCAGAAAAAAATACAGTTACCAAGGGATAGAAATTTAAAATGCCCTATTCTGTAGCCAAGGCAATGTTTATACAATTTTTTATGTTGACCGGTCGAGTAGTTAGTTATACGTTAGAGCATTAAAAAACAAAAATCTCACATTCGCATTTAGAATAATATTTAGGATAATGGTTGCAATAACTTGTAGATATGAGTTATCGAATACTGAAATCATAATTTAAAGACGATTTAAAAGAGTGACCATGAGTTTCTGGTACGAATATTTTCATAAGTTCAACCCTTTTCTTGAACCTAGCAACTAACATAAAACTAAACAATGTCGTTCATAAATGTAAATTTCTAACCTACATTTTTGACTTGACTATATATTGACTGGATATTTAGATAAGGTATGTAAAGCAGACATAAATGAGAAAGTCGTTTAGGCGACCTATGAATAACATTCTAAGACTCGTTGTTTCTGTGCGACGTTTCGCATCCTCTTAAACTAAAATCCCAAAATAGCTAAACCTAAGTCATTCTAGCAAAACTGAGATTTATATGTATATGTCTTACACATATAGCCCCAAAATGATAGGTAGAGTATAACACCCACATTTTGCTCGCATTAGCACTGTTGCCTCAGTGGCGTATCGGGAGTGTCGACACCCTGGTTTAATGGTTTAATCGTTTTGCACGAATCAATTCGAAAGGATTATGCAAAACTACACTATTTAATAATAATTCGATCCACACACTTTTTCAGGTCGGGTCGTTTCGCACTCAAATTATATCGATTTGTGCGAATCGACAATTAACATAATTTTTTTAAAAGGTGTCACGTCGCACAATTGCTTCGATACGACCACTAAGCCAAAACTCTTTGCCTGATCCGAGATTCAAGACTGATTTTCAGATCAGGCTAAGATTTAAAGGATTTTTTATGTAAAGAATTACTCAGTGGTAGAACGTCTGGAGTCTGGAGTAGACGGTAGACTTAAACAGCGGGCGAAAATAAGGGTTTTTAATTATTCTGTCCATTTTTTCTGTGATATATAAGCGTTATTCTATGTATATATATACTATATACTTAAAGTATATACCTCATACGTTAGCAACATTCTTTGTATGTATATACATACATAGAATGTTGCTAAGGTATGAGGTACTTTTAGCCTAAGCTTGGCTATAGCTTGGCAGAACCTATTCCATTGAGCATATACAAGTGAGTCCGGGTATATAAAGTGTGTAGGGGTGGTCGTCTATCTTTAGTTATGTTTGGAGTAAGCTTCTCCTTGTTTTAGTAGGCACGTACACATCTCAAGACAAATTAAACTTCAAGAAATTGTAATACAGACTTGACCACTGGAACGTATGGCTCTAAACTTGATATGAATAATAGCTGATATAATACCGAAAGCCTAGCACATTTTAATTTGAAATATGATAATGTATATATTAAAAAAGGTTTTTTAATAGATACATTATCATATTATATATAGTGTATCATATTAGATAATGTTTATATTAAAAAAGATTTTTTAATATATACATTATCATATTTATTTATGGTTTACCAAATCTACAGCTATGTTTTTCTTGGTATCTATTTGTCTGATCGAGTTTTACTCAAAAACTACCCAACCACTTTTGATACTGTTTTTTTACAGTTTGGTAACTTGGGATTTAACTTAAAATCTAAATATGTTCTTTAAAATCGGAATTATTGACAGATTGTAACCACTTCTTACAATCTCTCTATAATTCCGATTCTACTAATGCAATACTAGTAGCGTATTATAAAATAATGAATACCTGCAATAATTATTAATCATAAAGAGTATTCGATGCAAAGGACATATTATAAAGAACGTTCAACAAATCGCTAATTAATTGAAGTACAAAAAGCTTTACATGTTAATTGCTAACACAGCCGTTGAAAGCAGTTTATTCAAGAAGTAATTAAAAACAGGTCAAGTGCGAGTAAACATACTAGTTAGAGACTTTTTACTACTAGTTTTTTTTTACTAGTTAGTTTTTCTCGCTGTAATCTTAATATATAAAGTTCTTTACATATTCAACTTTCTTCTTTATAGATTTTACGTTTCTTTAGTTTAAGCATTTAATATTTGGCTTCTTTATTTATTAAATCGATTAATTTATGTTGTGGGCAATGATTTGAATCCGGGGCTTAGACATAATGCTTTAGTTATTGTTCCTGGTTTTGGCTATTGATGAATGAATGTAAACTATTCTCAAAAACCAGTTACAGGTATAAAAGTTAAAGAGTAGCCAATATTTTACGGATTTTATTGTACTTCCTAGTAAACTTGGTTATAAATACTCAATATCAGCTCTGTATATAAACCGTCCCACTGCTGGGCGCGGGCCTCTTCTCGGTTTGAGAAGGGTTTATTTTCGAGAACATTATGGAGAACCGTCAGACATGCAGATTTCCTCACAACGTTTTCCATCGCCGTTAACGCGAGCCATAATTTAAACCATTTAATTCATACACGGTACAAATTACAGCTTAAAAGATTTTTCATATTGTCTTTAAAGACAAATGGTTAGAATATATTTGTTAAACTTACCAATATTACTATTCCTCAAGTAAGGGTTTCCATACGTGGCAGCGTATCTCAGATCCACGTTAGGTTGAGCCTTAGCATTTGGCTGCGCGTATATAGGTGCCGGTGGTGCTGCTAAAAATTAAAATCAATTTTATTGATATAAAGCTCAGCTTAAAGAAATATCGATATATAGCTCAATGGGGAGACCAACAGACTGCAATGCAGAGGGTCACGGGTTCGAACCCACGTCGCGCACCTCTGACTTTCGGCAGTTATATGACTTTTCGAAATTATGTGCGTATTGATTGATAATTATCGCCTGCTCCGTGCCTCGGAGAGCACGTTAAGCTGTCGGTCCCGGCTCCCATGAACATCTATGGCAATCGTTATTGAGAAGTCAGTGCCCTATAATATCCTGACACTGGTCTAGTCTTAGGGTATCGTTAGCCTTCGGGTTGCGGAGGTCAGGTGGCAGCTGCTCCGTGTAAAAACTGATATCCAGTCAAATCCGGTTAGACCAGAAAAGCCGACCCAAGTGACTTGGGAATAATAAAGGCTAGGGATAGGAAGTCGCCGATAGACGAATTTAAAAGGTAGATAGAATTACGAAACCTAAATTTGTATTTGTATTTCGGTATCACAAAGTCATTTACAAACATTCAAAATTGGTCAGAAAGAACACACAATACCCTGTTGTGCTGTGATTGAACCTACAAATGCAATCGGCGCTCTTACAGTGGCGAGGCGAAAATATTAGCTATCGCGCTATCGATGCAGTCTGACTAGTTACTAATTAGCGCTTTCTCGTAGAGTAATATACTTTTAAACCCATCTCAAATATTTAAGAGCTTTAATTTAGCTAAGTACGAACTTGCGACTAATCAGAAAAGAATCACTTATGCACATTACTTAACATGTGTTTTAATTGATCGTTAATTTGAGTAACAGTGGTGGGCTGTTAATTTAAGTTAGTAATTAATCAAAGACTTGAGATATATTTATTTGAAAGGTAGCTAAGTATTAGTTAGTGATACTTTTATAATTTATGTACAAGAAATTTAATTAAAAGCAAACTGAAAGACCTTGAAGTGATCACACTTTATAATTAATATATTTTCTTCAAATTCACACAATTCTGCTGAGTACTTACCATCTCCGCCAACAGGTAGACCCAAATTATTAATAGCGTCTGTCTCGTCCGGCGACTTGTTCGTTCGTTGTAATGTATTATTTTGCGAGCTATTGCCGGCTGACAACGGCAGTGTTGAAGCAGTATCGATGCTACGCGTCAATGAACCTTGTAGCGACCTGTGTAGCGAAGAAATTGCAGGTTAATGAAGGTGATAACCATTGACAAAATAGCGTGGTATGAGTCGCCTTAAGCAATAAGTTCACTAATTGATATATTGATGTCGTTTATTTTCTCATTTTGTTGTACAATAAACTATATTGGGGACATAATATTTAGCACCTTTTTAATATATTCATCAATGGTTGTTGCGCAATCTCCAATGGAATAGGGCAACAGTGTTTGCTAACGATGTTATATTGCCTTACTAACACTTGGTTAAGTTAATTGTAATTAACAAAATGGATACATAGTCTGAAGTAAATTATTATTAATAATAAATAATATTGTAATGAAAAATAAACATGTTAAAAATTCTTTCTAAGAATTTTCTCATTATTCTATATATCTCATTATTTTCCAATTCTTGATTATGAATAGTTATTTATTTGTCACTGTATTCTTTACAATTTATTTTTAATGGCTATTTAATTGATATTCTCTGTTTGATTAATTAGTAGACAATATATTAAGGTCTCTTTTTCATTACTACTACTACAAAAAAGGCTTCTATCTAGATATCAAACCTAGATGATAGTCTTTTTGATAATTTGATTGATATAAACTTATTGATAG
Organism: Catocala nupta; assembly: GCA_963675205.1. Classification (NCBI taxonomy): domain Eukaryota; kingdom Metazoa; phylum Arthropoda; class Insecta; order Lepidoptera; family Erebidae; genus Catocala; species Catocala nupta. The sequence goes on from OY776099.1 coordinate 17,907,868, forward strand.
TTAGATTGATAGAGATTTTTTTAATTATTTTTTAGACAATATTTTTCAACTGCTGGGTAGATGATAGTTTCTTTTTTAAGAATTTGATTGATAGTGTTTTTTGATTATTGATCAAAATCAAATGATTTTTGATTATTAAAAATATTTGATAGGGTTTATTGTCTATTTGATAGACAATAAACCCTGTCAAATATTTTTCAATTCCTTGTCATGTTATTGTAATTTATTTGCATCAGTATAGGTTAGGGTATCTTTTAAGGTCAGTATAAAAATATTTTACATCGTGTCATCTGGAATAACAACCTTTTTACCAATATGTCCGCTCGTAAATGAAACAATATTTCCACTATCTACTAGTTATGATCTAAAGATTGCGGATAAATTCCTCGACGAGTTTCACATTTGCTTTCTGTGGATCTCATATCACGGTAAGGTGTAAAACATTTACGATTTGAAGTAGGTAACTACCTATTCAATTTGGCCTTAATATTATGACACCTAGAGAGCGCTATATATAAGCATTATAGTTAGGTAATGAAGTAACAAAATATAAGTATATTATCTATACTAATATTACAAACCTTAATAGTTTGTTTGTTTGGTTAAACGCGCTAATCTCAGGAACTATTGGTTCGAATTGAAAAATATTTTAGTGTTGGACAGCCCATTTATCGAGAAAGGCTATAATGTCCTCCCGACCGAATTTCGGTCACTGCGGCCAATCTTAACGAAGAATGGCCATTGGCGCAGGAGATATTATAGTGCACAAGTGTGTGCGCAAACACAAGTGCACTCTCTGTTACCCAACTGTCATGATCCGATGGGACGGATAAACCGACACGACCGGAGAGAGATCAGGCATAGGATCAACGGCTTTATGTGCTTTCTGAGGCACGGGAGTGTCTAACACCGCCAACTTCCTAACTCCGGGCTCGTAAGGAAAGTAGTAAAGGAGGTTCGAGAAAGGCTATAGGTTGTATAACATTACGCTACGACCAGTAGGAGCGGCGCATCAATAAACAATGTTGCAAAGACGGGGAAAATTCTCTTATGTGAAGCAGACGAAGTTGCGCGGGTAAGCTAGTTATAAGATATATATATATGTACATTCTCATGTTATATCGCCGAACGGGTATATAACGATATATCAAGTATAAAAATGTAGATGTAATATATTCAATTTCCCAGTTGCTTTAGGTTTGTGGGAAAACTTATTAACAAAAAGAGACTCTCATCTATCAAACAATCAAATAAATATTTAGTGTTCGGTAAATTGAGCATATACAAATAACGCATTGGACTAACGATCGAGACATCTTGGGTTCTAATCCCACCCATTGCACTAATGACGTTAAGTCACTCCGACCACTTCTCTATGATCGGTTCCTCATGTCTGAGGATCGTGATCATCGTTGGATAATCCACACTTGGATCGAACGATTTGCCTCCATCGGTTCCTATTCATGGCACTTCTGACCACCAAGCTAAGTTTGGTTGAAGATGAGTGCTTTACTTGATCGGTCCATCTGGTGTTCCCAATTACGATCAGCTTTTCGAGGTTCTCATCTCCTACCACTTACCTAACAGGAATACTAGTTAGTAGTCGTTTGTAACCCGAAATGGTAGAAATCTTTTAAAAAGTTTGTCCTTATTGCCAGCATCAATAACGCTATACACAATATTAGTCCAAAACACTCGAGACTACAAATCTTTTTTTTGCGCAGACAATCGTAGATAATAAACTTTTATAACACGTCACCTTTCTTTGTCACTTTCTCGTTCACAAATAAAAGAATGTAATAACATGTACATACATACATATGTATCTAAACGAAAAATCAGAAATATATTTCAGTATTTCAGCTTAAATCTGGAGAAACTTTTATATTTCGTGTAAGTAAGTATAATAGAGAAAATAAAACATAAAGTATGTATTTTGCGAAATGCGAAAGTTTGATTCGATTTTTTTGAGGTTATCGGAATATAATCTATACCTATTTTTATAAAACTGCCTTCATACGTGACGGAATTTAGAAAGAAACAAGTGTCTGAACATTATAGTAATAAAAAAGAAATTAAGTTCCATTAAGTAATGATTTCTGAATCGAAAAATAGTTTTTTTTTATGTCTATTGTTCGAGCTTCACACTAGAACTACGACATTTTATATGGTTTTACAATCTAATAGCTTCCTCGATTAGGTCAATAAGATTCGATCAATACTTTGTATATTCTTTTTATAAGATTGCCATTAACTTGAGTTACAATATTCTTGTGTTAGGAATGGCTGCACTTCGGTAGAGCATTGGTGGAATTGGAACCCACAACGTCTGGATTTCAATACTGATACTTTATTGATTAATTCGTCGTTATTGGTTCTCGACATGTGTGCTTATAATATTTAACAAGTATTTCGACCGAGTTTCATTTTAATCTAATGTTAAAGATATTTATAGAAGTCGGAAGATAGTAACATTTAAAAAATATTGTCGACGCGTCGCGTCTCCTTATAATTTACTTTAATACGAAAGAAATATATTTTATGTGATGTTCTAGACTTTCAGTATCATGAAGCTTTTGGCCTTTACCCTTTCCAACTAACCATGTATAAGAAATGTACTATTGAGTTCGCTAGGGACACGGTTTGACTTATTATATCTTGACCTTTCAAGTAGCATAATCGAACATTGTACTCACCTTGGAGGGGGGACTTCAAGGCCCGGTGATTGTACCCTTAGGTGGGGGGGCGGTGCATACCCCTGTGGGTAGTCGTAGACGTACCCCGCGGGATTCTGCCAGACAAAATATCACATGTAGTGGTAATCTATAGTAAAATAATAAAGATGAAGAGATTGTTTCTTTTTTTGTGAAAGCAAGCTGAAACTATGAATCAGATTTAAAAAATAAAATCCTTTGGTAGTCAAATTCTTGAGGACGGTAATTAGCTATGTAACATCACACTATGAACCGGGGAGGGCAGCAGTAATTACTAACTTGGGGGTAAAACCGCAAGGGACATCTAGTCTACTAAGTAATAACATAAAGAGGCAAGAATTGCTTCTTTGAAATTACTGAACCAATATTAATGATTTTTTATGACATATAATTAGAAAGCTTCTTAATCCAGAAATAATATAGATTTTATAACATCATGATACGAGCAAAGGAAGCAGAGGACTTATATAAAATTAAAATAAATTATATTCGATGTTTAAAAAGTTATTTTATTTTTTACTCCGTGTTAAATCAACAGCATAACTTTTTTATGAAACAACAGAGCATCGACCATGATGTAGGTATGTCAAGCAAAATTAAACAGCGTATAACATGGTTTTCGTTTTACATTTACGACTCTCAAAGATATTTAAATGAGAGTTTGTCATTAAATTTACAAAAACATTACAATTACATAAGGAATACATTATGTTATTATGCTTACATTTGTAATTTACACCTTGAGTTTTCAGTTTTCACGGCGTAAGATACGGATGTTCTCGTTTGAAGTACGTAAAATTTTGATATAGATAACATAGTTAACTGCCTTAAAAAGCAGCAGTAATTACTGCGAATGATGTGCACGATGTCTAGGTTCGAGTACCAAAGCGTGCCAACATAGATAAAAAACCCACAATGGCTAACTTGGGAATTGAATCCGGATACACAAACGGCAGAAGCACATGTTTCTACCACACACTTTACGAGTAAACGGAAAATTATCATTCAGTACGTAAGTCAACCACAGATTTATAGTAAAATGATCCGCCGCAAACCGTAATTACGTGAATTACTGTTTGTGGCCGACGAACACTTGTAAACCAATCGTAGCGCGTTCTCTACAACACAGCATGGCCGCAAAGAGAAATGAACTCATAAATAAGTATTGTACTATATGTAAATAAAACTATGTAGTAACTATTTTGTAAATCAATTTACGTATGGAAAAGTGCATGTTTTTGTCATTGTGCGGCATAATATAACGATGTTAATTGATAGGCCCGTTCGTCTTGTGGTATACGCTGGCATTTTTGCATCTGGAAACCCGGTTTCGATGCCGAGGTTGTATTTACAGAGATTTTCTATGACGAAACGCCTAGTAGCAGCATGCAGTCAACGTAGGATGTAAAATACAAATATTGAGCTAGCAACATGCGAGAAATTTACACCTCGGGGATGCACGGGCATGTCCATAAATGTATGTAAGGAACATAGAGGTATGTAACGAAAATAATCAAAGTCTACGGTTAAAAACTCAAATTGCCTTGAAGTTTCTCACTTGAGTGGTCATAAGTAGTTAAGCAGCTAGCTTTTTTGCGAATAGAGTTAAAAATGGCGGTGAAAATTAGCCACCTACTATTTTCCTCAACACTAACTTATAAAAAAGTTTCAGTGTCCAGGTGTTTGGTTTATCAACTTTAGGAACTGACTATATACTCACTTTAAAATATGGATCACTATAGGTCGGGTCTGAGTAGTCGTTACTGTATCTGAACTGCATCAGCGGATCGTCGTGCCTCATGTTCGGTAATTGTACTGGACCAGCCAGAGGCAAGCCTGCGTGGATCTTGCTGTCTGAACGATCGGAGCTGGTGTATTCCTGCAATATTATGTGGAATCAATACTGGATTTTTGGATTATGAATGGAAAAGATGGCCATTAGATACGAATTTTTTCATGTCAGTACGAAAAGGTCTTCTTATGTAATGGATTAAGAGTGAAAGAACTTGTTGTAAAGAATTATTCGGTATCGGTACGAGTAAGTAAGTCTGTCGATATGATGATAAGCAAACACACGAGCCGTCTGATGGTCAGTGGTTACCCTAGCTTGTAATAAAAAGCTTATGGTAACAGGAGAACAAAATGCAGTCTCAACGTTGACCAAGATGTCTGCTACATAATGATGAGTCTACTTCAAAAGACTAAACCGCCTTCTCTCTTTTTTACCAAACAACTCAAGCTGGATGAAGCTCACTTGTCAGACTAAAATGTCAGTCAATACCATCGTGAGTTAAACAGTACTGTGAAATCCTGAAACGCATCGCCAGCACTCGTGTTTTCTTGTTCGTACAACCCTGCTTCTTTAGTGCAGTTAGGCAAAATATCTTTTAAGGCTGTTTACAATGGTCGTTGGTATTGGACTCTACTATCTGCTTACCACCAGGCGAAGAGGAATAATTTTGAGAGCATATAAATATCTTACCAATTCATAGCTCCCATCACTATGTGGCAGCTGTGGCTTCAGATCACTGATGTTGGAACTTCTGTCCGACTCCTTATACATATCTCCAGTAGTGACAGTCACGTCTGGCTTCTCATTCATCTGACTCTTCTTGCGTCTGCGTCGGTGGCAGACGACGACCAATATTATGAAGGCAGAGAAGATAATAATGCCTGAGGTCACGCCAATTAAGATTATGTAGAGGGGCAGGGATTCTGTAAAAAGAAATATTATTTACAACTGTGTTTGGGGAGATAATAACCAGGATTCAAACCTAGGATCACACAATGAGATGGTTTAATCACAAGGGAACGGCTGACAGCAAAATCCTAGAAAGACTGCCAATGGTCCATTCTACTAAAATATACACCATGTATTTGGTGTAGGTACCTAATATTCTACTAGATACATACATTACGAATTTTCAGCATCATCCGAACTTATACATTTTGAAATGGCACTAGCTGAATGTTTCTTTGACCTAAAACTAGTTATCTGCTACCTACCCAAACTACAAAAAATAAATAATCTATATAATATATATTAGATTAAATCATAGCTATACTTTTCGACCTCAAGCAAGCTCGATTACGATTATTATTTGGTAACAACGAATACCAGCATATCTACATATTATCTATATAAAATGACTTATACTCACTCAAAGGCTTCAGCATAATGGCCGCATTAGCGTTCCCGTACTCATTGGTGACGCTACAGTTGTACTGTCCGTAATGCTTCGACTGACTCGCTCTGATTACTAAACTCGATTTCACGATACCGTCCGGTAGACTTTCTTCTAAAGTCGCGTAATCCTGCGATAAATGAAGAACATTGACAAAAGGTTTCGATAACTAGTCAATATTTGCTTGCAAGCCAATGCATATAAAGATTCCTAATAAAATTAATATTACTTTGGTTAATATTATACGGTACTGATGCCTGTATATTTTACGGTGAGATCTCACAGCCACTAGGTGCCTATTTTAAAGCTCTTTGTAAGCGAATCGATGCCAAAGGCCTTTCTCCTTCAACGACAGGACAAATCAAATATAAAATACTTCAAACTAAACCAAAAAAATCTGAAAATATTCTGTGCCAAAATAAGGTACGTGCGGCAGCTGTGAAGTCTTTTACTATCACTATAGGAAAAGGCAGAGGTGTATAATACTCTTATATTCCACTAGCTTATGATTAAAAGTTTACATTATAATAATCAAGTTTATTTGAACTATAGAGTCAATTGCTGGTCCAAACTAACTTACCGGATCCTGAATAATGCTGATCTCTCGATTCTCGAAGTACCATCTGATGTCATCAGGCTTGGGCACAGACTGTGCAGCACATTCTATCGTCACGTACTCTCCTTCCATGCCGAACTGTGTTCGGTTTGATATGATCTTTGGAGCACCTAGGAGAGGAAAAAATGATTTATAAAACATTTTAAAACATCTTATTAATTACAGTATAGTGAACATTTTTGATGATTATCTCCCAAGAATGATATAAAACGAGAGAAGAATTGAAAGTCATTTGATTGCCTTAAAAGCAAGGGTTAGAGGCAAATAGAATTTTTCCCTATACCAGTTCATACTCTTGCAACAGTAAGTATAATGCGTTTTACCAGCTTTTTAAAGTGTATCACTTATTATCACATGGGTCTTTTGATGACAGCACAACGTTTAAAGAAACCTATTCACCATAGCAAAAACTGAAGTAAAACCAATGATAGTTTATACTCAATTGAGCCGCTCTATTATGAGCAAGATCGTAGGTTTCAGAGGCATCTCGTGGTACCATACATTTCTTAAGTATTTCTTATAATTCCTCTAAGTTTCTTATAAATCAAATACATAATATTATTATAGTTGTGGCAAAATCTCGTTTCGTGATACAAAACTATAATTTGTTTTACAATAAAAAATAATGGCATGCGAACTGCAAACTTTCTTGATAATAATTCTAATTTAAATGACGATTATACTATACATTTTTATCAAAACTAATAACTAAAGTCGCATGCTCTCTTATCATTGATATTTGTAAAAACTATTTTGTCTATGAATATAATGCAAGCTTGACACGATACAAGGGCTTTAGTTGTAACAAAACATAATGGAATGCAATATCAGTTTTATTGTGAATTGAGCATATAGTTTAACCGATTATAGGATACGGGTTGAAAATAAAATAAAATAACCGATTGATATCAAAATTGATAAAGCTTTGTTCTATTAACATGATAGTTGACGAAGCCTCTATACCCAAAACAAATATGATTGAAAATACATTTAGTTTTAAAGGGTGTAGTGATTCAGAATTTGCCCCTACCATCCCGTACCATCTTATCTTATCTTTTCTTGTGTGGTGGCCAGTCAGTAGAGACCGGCGACACTTCGACCCAGTGTGTCGACTTTCCCAATAACAACTGCCATAGATGTTCATGGCAGCCGGGACTGACGGCTTAAAGTGCTCTCTGAGGCACGGAGCAGGCGATAATTGTCAATCAATACGCACATAATTTCGAGAAGTCATATAAATTCCGAAAGTCAGAGGTACGCTACGTGGGTTCGAACCCGAGACCCTCTGCATTGCAGTCTGTTGGTCTCCCCACTGAGCTATCGCTGCTTTCCCGTACCATACTTGACCAGCGAGTTTGGAGAAGAACTACCAGCCTACAGAAGATTGCAGATAAATAACATATTAAGTTGCGGTATCTTATAGTAGCAGGTAAATGAAATGTTATGTTCCTGCAAGATGTAGGGTTTACAGAATATTTTAAGGGTATTCTGTGTCATCAGCAGAGGACCGGACATCTATATCCTTTATGATATTTTTTTTAAGTTTGTCAATGCGTTTTTGCCTCTTCTAGTATTGTAAGCGTCCATATACTATAATTACAGTTTATAACCAGGTGGCCCGTTTGCTTGTTGACAATTTACAGCTTACTTATACATCACTCTCAAATATTAAAGCAATAAGTATTAATTAGCGACTAGTCAGAAAAATACATTTATTAACATTACTCAATGCTGCAGCAAATGATAATTGATCAATCATCAATTTAAGAGCTAATCAGTTGAGAAGTAACTAAGTATATATATTTAAAAGCAAGGCTGTTTAGAGTCTCAATATATTTAAAGATTTCAAATAAAACTCACTTTTAATGAAGATAGTAGCCTCACTCTCGATCTCGGGGTAGCCATCGACGCTGGCCTTGCAGATGTACCTGCCTGCTGTCTTCCTACTCACTCGCACCTTTAAGTTCGGAGCCCTCCCTCTGAGCTGCTGGAAAGAGAGTAGGTTCACGTAACACTGTCTGAGTTTGTGAAACCAACGTTTTTTACGGTACATGCGATATCTTAACTAATATTATAAATGCGAAAGTGAGTTTGTTTGTTACGCTTTAACGCCTTAACTACTCGACCAATCATCATGAAACTTAAAGGCGAGCAGATGTTACCTTTCATCTAGAAAAGTACTGTTTTCGAGGGATAAATTTGACATAACCTATATTTACATGAGCGAAGCCGCGGACAAAATCTAGTATATTACAATAATAATATATTACCGTTGCTTCTAAAAAAACTGTTAGCCGTCGTCATACTCCCTTAAGAAAGCCATGAGATGGTATAACGATCTTCGATATGCAAACGAACGTACGGCTGGTTGAAGATATTGAACAATAAATCAACTGAATTATTAGTATACAGACCGATAACTAAAATTCGATAACAGCAGTGGGTTAACCACTATTGAAACCGCTGAGTCTAGAAACTTGAAAATTCTTCTTCACCCAAATACCTGCTATTCATTCGTTCGTCGAAATACGAATGCCGGTGTCCAAACACAATGCTTTTATTATAGTCTCGATATGGTAAAGATGTATAAGGTTATATGCTCTGATAAGAATACTACATCTATATATAAATAAGCAATAACAAACAGGTCAGTACTTTTGTCTCATCTGTACTATGTCAACCGATTTTCCTAATTTTTTTAGTTCGCTGAATCTCGCCGAGCAATAAAAAAATGGAAACAGCTTTTTTATATAGATAGGTAAATACAAACAGTTCAGTAACTTTTTCTAATCTGTTCAATCTATAATCTAATAATCTGTTCCAACCAATTTTCTTCTTTTTTCGTTTAGTAGCTAATGACAAACGAATGTAAAAGAGTAGGAAAATATTGGAAAATAAAATTTATATACATATTATGTTTCCTTCAAATTTTCAATAATTTTAATTACGATGATTAAACTTCTTATAGTAACGGAATATGTCTAACATCTAAACGACTGATATTCATGGCTATCTAGGTACCCTCTTTAATAAAATCAAGTGAACAGGTAATAAAGAGTAACATAACAATTCCATGACGTCACTCTTGACACAGCAGTCAGCATGGTATTCACTTACCTCTATCCGTCCCGGTTCGTGGAACAACCACTTTAACTCCGGCTGAGGCTGACCATCTACGTCACAACTCAGGACTACGGAAGAATCTATTTCAGTCGCTACGTCTTGTGGTCGCGTTCTAAAGGTAGGTGGATCTGTAGACAAAGAAAAGACGGTACACCGTGAAAATGTACAACGATCTTTATAGTTAATCATACATGAATCCATAGATTCATTTCAGAATGTTCTCGAAGGGTTACGCACAGGTAAATTACACCTCTATTTCAACAGTTATTGTTAAAGCTACACGAAGGAAATTTTAACTTCGTGCTACCAACAAAAACATTAAAACTTTTCGATCCAGGCTTGGATCTCGGGTCCATAGTATAGGCAGTAAGCAGAGTAATCGTGACTAGGTTTCTATTTTTAAGATTATAACCGTTTTCTAATAGTCTAAGCATATCTCTTTACAATCTTTAGTTAACTAGATCACTGAAAAATAATGTTTCCGTTTTTCAATATCTATACTAATATTATAAAGCTGAAGAGTTTGTTTGTTTGTTTGCTTGAACGCGCTAATCTCAGGAACTACCTAACCGAATTGAAAAATTATTTTAGTGTTTGATAGCTCATTCATCGAGGAAGGCTATAGGTTAATAACATTATTCTACGACCCACAGGGGCGGCGCAGTAAACATAAACGCGCGTGAAACCGCAGGCACATCTAGTCTACTACAAAAATTGTACCCACACATAGTATTTACATTTACTACTACGAAGCACTTAAAACTATCCCATCATTTAAAATTCCCTTTATATTATTTGAGAACCTATTTAGTTTTATAACACGCACAGCCATTTCCTAAAACCATTTTGTTTTCTAAATTGAAACACGACTTCAAAAAATCGTATATCTAAATAGAAAATTATTTCTAGGGCATATTTTGTGTACGCGTCATGGTCTGGTTTCCGAATCCAGTTCAAGAAATAGCCGCAATGTTTATGTTGATGATAAAACCATGGTATAGTTGTAACATGCGCCCACATCGTGACGTCAGAGGTATAACTCGTGTTGATAATGAGATTATCGTTTTTGTAACGCATTTCATGGTCTTGCTGAGTTGGTGTTATTTATAATAAATACATGGCTTCTCCAATTCTGCTGGCATCTGCATACTACGACGATTATTTTTAAAAGAAGCCCGATTTAGAGACTATTATCTGGGTCACAAAGGACTTTACGAATATTGAACCATCGGTAACAAAGAGCATTAAGACTCGGAGCAACTATTTGTGTATCACACGAATTACTGATTGTTCCGTGTGGTCATTGAATCACCAACATTCGGCGCATTGGCTATGACGAGGCTACGACTAAAACCACTAGGTACGTCTTTTGTGTAGTCAATCATATTCTACAAAAATTGACAAAATTTATATACACAGCGTGTAACAGAAAGGTGTGGGCAAAGTGTCGGCCTCGGTGGCGTAGTGGTTAGTGTAACTGACTGCCACGCCTAAGGTCACGGGTTCGATTCCCGCACAAGTCAAATATTTGTGTGCATGAACATGGATGTTTGTCTTGGTCTAGGTGTTTCTATGTATAACATGTATGTATTTACAAAAAAAAGTATATATGTATGTTTATCCATTATCTAGTACCCATAATACAAGCTCTGCTTAGTTTGGGCTAGATGGTGTTGTGTGTATGTGATAGAATATTATTATATTATATTATTTAAGCATCACATAATATAACCCCAGTACAATGGAAAACCGCGACAACCAAATCCATATACATAATTTTCACTAAGATAAAGCATTTTCTTTTATCGACATCAATATCAAATATTCTAGTCGATATTTAAACAAGACAAACAACTGACTCAGTGGATCTCTGTGATCCTGAAATGACCATGCGCTATTCGGATAGTGATATAATGCGTTTGTTTCGATGTTTAAATAAAATTAAATAAATAGACATAAAATTTAAAATTGTTTTTTTGATCCAGGAATAGGGCCTTAAAATATGACCACACCTTTTTGTTACACGCCGTATATACCTATATTAGCTTGAAATATCAATGCGTCTAAACTAGCAACAAAGTAACAGTGATACCAGTGACAGATATCTGCAACTCTGCTGACCATACAGCATTTCCTTAAGAAGTTACCTGGACGGATGGTCTAAGTGGTCAATTCGCCGTTGCTACTGCGTTAAGTGTTGTACCCATTCAATCAACAGGCGTAAATTTATGAATATTTTATGGTAAGGAAAGTATAATACTTACATGTGACTTGAAGAGTGATGTTTCCTTCGTTTTTGCCGACCGTATTGCTAACTTCACACTTCACGAGGGCATTGTGGTGCTTGCGAGATACATTGAAGATGATCTAGAACAAAAAGAAGGATTAGAGCATTGTTTCAAAATTGTTTTCTGTCCGGGGCCTGCGTGAATCCGACGGGATCGTGTACCGGGATAACACTATCCCATGTGCTTACCCAGGATATGATATATCCAATAGAAGTCTTTTTTACGGTTTACCCGTGATTGAACATCCAAACATCTTTACAAAACTTCATATTAAAACTTATAATTCATATTACAAATATAATTCTATACTATGTATGTATCAACGATAGTAACTATCCTACTTCCTACTAAAGTAGGAAGTCAAACAGTTTACTATTGTTAGCGTTCAAGGAAAAATTTTGTTGAACGTGTGGAAGATATTCATGTTTGAAAATTTGTAATTACACACATAATCCACACTTGACCAGCATAACAGATTCTTCTCCCCCTTTCATATAGAGAGGAGCGCATTTTTTAATATGTATTTATATACGTCTAATATCTATAGTACACAGTACAACAACAAATAAAATGAAATATTTGGTCTAAATCAGCTTAATTACTTATTAGCATTTCTTTAACGACCAAGGTTGCCAGACTTATTTGCTCGGTGATAATTTATATACATAGTCACACGCCTTTATCCTTGAGGGCGGATATTAATGCCCTAAATAGTACAGGACAAATACTCGAAAAAGACACTGAAATAACACATTCATGATTCGAATACATTAGTACTAATCGACTGCGTACTACCGAACCAGTGGGTATTATGGCTGCTTTGCGTAAGGTCTCTATTTTAATTCCCGGTTCGGATAGAGTGTATTCGGATTCTTCTGTTAAGAATTACCAGTAGCAACATAGTGTAAAACTGTGCCTGGTGAACAGCAGGCAAATTAGAGTATAACAAATGTACCTCTGCCTTCTTATTCGGGGATAAAGTATTAAATAATCGCTTGTTACTGAAAGCAAACGTCAAATGTGTTTAACAAACGCATTATCAATTCAGAATCATCGATATTTCTCGATATAAACAACCTCCCATCACTATTCTAAAACAACAGACCGCTCACACTTAACCAAAAACTTAAAACACCAATTCATAAAACTAGTGAGGTAAATACAAACTAAATGAAGATACAACAAAAACAACAATTGCAACAGGACTCAAATATTCCAACTTTAACGTCGTTAATTAAGCAACTGAGGGCAATAACGTGAAGTTAGCCATTAAACTGAATTTCGCAGAATACGAGAAGCAAGTATGCATTATGAATATGACTGTTGTATTCAAAAATTTACTATGATGCCTTTCTGCAGTCATAATCGTGTGAATATGCCGTAGTGGGCTGTTGCTTTATTCAAAGGAATAGCATGCAGTGTAAACTAGATAGGAGAAACTCTAAAGAAAGATATGGTATAAGTTTGAAAATGTGTACGTTTGTCTTGAGTTTGTTACTACTGAATATAAACCTTTATGTATATTGTAATAGTTGGCGCGATGTTTAAGTTTTAAACGACTTAAGCGGTAGCGGTTATTTATACTATTTAGGTATATGTGTTTTCTAGAAGATTGTTCATTGTTGTGCTTGGTATCGAAAGGTGGTGTTAACTGCGCTGATTGTTGTGGGTTCATGGGGACCATATGGGATAAACATTTGTGTGATCCTCAAGCTGTTCCAAGTCTGGATATTCTTAGTGTCCGTAAGTAAGTAAGTAATATTTATTTGCAAGAAACATGGTAAGAAAATACAGATGGTACATAAAAGTTTGTTATCTAGAACAGCATGTTTCACCTCAATATCGGTATGCAAATTATAATGATTTTACACTATTAGCAAAAAATATGCAAAACAATCATAAACTTTTATAGTTATACATAATCATAACCGTACTTGCAATTATCAATATAAATTACAAATTGTAATTTATATTCATAATTAAATGGAATTTGAAATTAAATGTCTCTAAAGTCTACGTCACACATTGGAATCGTCTTTAATAAAAGTTGAAAGCGTTGAACTACGTCAACATCATGCGTAAGAGCAGAACACCATCTGCCGTGCGGTAAATATAATTTAATTAATATTTTCTAACAAAAAACTCGTCCCAGAAAAAGAACCTGAGATGTCTAGTTAAATTTAAATGTAACCCCAAAGAACTTTTAAGATATGGGTTGCCTACATTTGTATAAATTATACTTGGTCTATTTATGGATAATTGATATCCAAAATCTTTATTATATATCTGAAGAGATTGTTTATAAAATATTTTTGCATTCATAGCATATTTATTAAGAAAGGTTAAAGGCTATCTCATTGAGTGAACTTAAGAAGCGGAGTGATAGAAGCCGCGAAGCTGACTACTGCTCTATAATCCACTCAATGGATAAGGCATTGGATTTGCGATCAATAGGTCATGGGTTCGCACACAAGTGCTTTGCTTAGCTCGAGGAACTGCCACGAATACTAGTAGTTTGCAACCAAAGTTGCATGTAATTGTAGAGCCACCCAAAATCCTAAAATAAGTGGCTGAAGAGTTACCTGTGCCAGCGAGGGCGCATGAATGTTATTGTTTAACAAGTGATATCGTAGCAATTGAAAATGGATGCTTCAATTTGATTCGAGCTTCTGCTTACCCCTACGGGAAACACACGCGTCTATGTAGTGTGTGTACATTCCTAGGGGATGTTGACAAAGCTAGCACAGTATGTGTCCAGCAGCCATTACGAAACTTCGTCAAGCGTGAACAAATAGAAATTAGTGTTAGCCCTTAGTGTCGCAATTTGTCTCGTGACCGTACAGCACTTTGGCTTAATGTTAATAAATCTGACTAGAATTTAGCTCTTAAATGCATAATAATTCTCCTATTTTGTGTTTAATAACTGAATTTTCTGTAAACTTAGGATATTTTCGCACAGCTAAGTGTTTTTCTTTTTTCACACAAAGATATACATAAATAGATGAAACATTGCGAATAGCTTTCGTGGTTTTTTAATACCAGAATAAATCTGATCATAGCCGCAATCGTCGATGATAAGCTAGTTAACTATTCTAAAGCTGTGTTGTCTTCTGTTTACGCGAATGTTATTCATTGAAATTAAACTACTACATACGGATTTTGTCGCGTTGTTTATTTAACACCGTACCTATTACATAATTTTGAAAACTGTTACACTACTACTACTATTGAATTTTACTAATTTAAGCTAATAAAATTATTAATACTATTTATATTTGTGTTTACACTTTTCCCGACGTTTCGGTTGCTTTTCAGCAGTCATGGTCACGAGGGGAATCAATTTCTTTTTTTTCGGGTCTAATCTCTCCGTTACCATGGAAAGCAAACATAAAAAATGTATATAAATAAATAGACAGTATATTTGAGGTGTGGTCTCGGTGTCACATTGGAAGTATATGTGTCGGATCTCTGGGTCGGGCAAAGTCTTATTGGGATTTCTTGTCATAAAATTTTTGGTAGCAGTACGGAGTCTAGAACTGTACCCGATAAAAGACAATAGGAGGGCTTCAATTAAATTGTATATAAAGCCATATATTTACAAAAAAATATATAATTATTTTCTTACCATTTCATCAGTATAATCTCCAATCACCGGGTTGCTGTTGATGTACCACCTATATATCTGAGCCGGAGGGTTCGCGTCTACGTCACATCGCACCCTCAGCTCTGAACCTTCAGGTATCTTCTGTTTGATCCCTCCAGAACTTATGGTTACGTTAACCTTCGGGGCGTATTTCACCTAAAACAAAAAATTATATTAGGCTATTGTGTAGATTGATGCCTAAATCTATGCTGCCACGCCACTGCCATTACGACGAGTGAAGCGAATTCTAATTCCACACGGATCAAAAAATTTGTGTGATATACAAACGTTCCGAGTCTGGATGTTCTTTGTGTCTACATACACACAAATATATATATATATATAGCTGGTGCGGCAACTGTCAATAAAAAAAATAGTATGTCGTGGCTTTTCTGGGCTCCGTCAGGAAGCCGTTTGTTGGTAACCATTGACCATAGCTTATCAACGCTCAAGACAGCAAGGATCTCACTCGAGAGCTAATAATGGAGCAGTCCAGCATTTATCTTGATTGATTGTAGTTCATGAGTTATTGTAGCCAAGCATCAAATGAAACCTATGAAACTAGTAGTATAGTATGAGGTACTATGCTTCAAGCCCAGAATATTATAAAAAATCTACTTATTAATACCAAAACTTTAAAAAAGGTTTGACAAGCATTCAAAAAGTCTATTTATCGCAGCGAGCAACACCACAGCCAATTAAATCTGGTGGTTATTTATCAATATATTACTTAACCAGGACCATGTTAGATTATGTTGCTTATCGAGTACATCAGTAATAATGATATGTAGATATCGCGACGCTATTAATTACTTTATAGTACTGCATGATCCAATTAAGCGTTGACTCATTAAACACACGTTGAAAAGCCTTACTTGACTACAAAAACCAGATTAATGATTATTATACCGACACAATATCGAATGATCCAGCCTCGGATAACGTAAACTATTTTATTGTCATCCACCTTAATTGATACTCAATTCTTTTATTATGCAAATATATGATTTATGAATTATATTATCCGTTCATAATGCTAGCGATACAATAAACCTTTACGTACATATATACAAGCAAGACGTTACCTCAATGTGCACTGTAGCCATCCGAGGAGCTCTGTCAGCCGTGTTCTGCGCTTGACACGTGATTGTCTGGTTGTGGTGACTCTTGCTAGGCGTTAACCGCAACACCGACCTGGTATTGACAATTTGTAATATTATTCAGAGATAGTAGTGGCTAAATTATAATTTCATTTCCATTATGAGAATGTTATTATAAATGTTACTTTAATCCAACAAGCTAATTACAAATTACTTTACAGCGTATAATTGTATTAACGGGGATCTTATCTTAGCTTATATAAAAAAAATATCTATATGAAAGTTGCACTTTAAAATTCATGTGAGTCTCTTTATAAATGTTTCACGTAGAATAATAAAACAATTAATTTATAATATAAATCTACAATATTGTGTTTTTGATATAGATAGGTACTATAGCTTAAAACGCGTATGAGACGTGGAATATATGTGCATATATACGTGTTAAAAACGTTTGTGCGTATTAAACTTATCCAATTTATTAAATCTGGGGAATTAATGTGGTCTTAATTATCTTTTTTTGATTTCCAGCTCATGATGTGATCGCTTACATATTTACTAACCCGGTACATATTACTGAAGCTATGTAACGTGAAGGTAATAAAGTAATCCGAGGATATCAAATTATACACGGTGATAGTAGTGAACGTACCTAGTTTTGTATCTTTGTCCATCTGTAAGCAACTCCACGTTGATTTTTACTGGCTTCTTGATCACCGCTTGATTACCGTCGAGCCACGTTATCTGCACCAAAAATATCATTCTAATTAATAAAACATGCCTTTGATAATATAAATATAATATAACAGTAAAACTTGACAATTAAGGCAATACACGGTTGGCATAATGTTTAATGGTCGCTTAGCCAATGCAAAAACGTAAATTTTGTATAATCCACAAACAAAAGTTGTTTCTAGTCTCAGTCCAGTGTCAAAGCGTCACTAGAAGATTACTTAGTGTGTGATCTTTAAATATACCTTCTTTATATATATAATTCTTCTGTACGTGTGTTGACAATGAACTCCTCCTAAACGGCTGGACCGATTGGAATGAATTTTTTTGTGTGTGTTCAAGTGGATTCGAGGATGGTTTAGATTTGTTTTTTTTTGTCTATACAGGACAACCGTCTGTCAGGTCCGCTGGTATATATATATATATATATATATATATATATATATATATATATATATATATATATATATATATATATATATATATATATATATATAAAATTCGTTACGGGTTTCAGGAATATTAAACATTTCCCGGGAATCCACAACTGTCGAAACTCGGAGTTTTCCATGGTCACCACTGCTAAACCTAGCTACAGAGTTATTACAATGACAGGATTGCAGGTGGGATTATTTCATAACGTTGTTGAAGCAATTAGCAGTATATAAAAAAGGTTTTAAATAAAGATACACAAACCTCAGCCGCAGGTTTTCCACCGCTGGATACGCACTCAATATCAACAGGCTGGTTCTCTGTCGCGTCAATGAAAGCTCCTCTCAAGATCCGAGGAGCGTTCGGTGCGACTAGCACTGTCAGCTGTGCGTAGCGAGACCGGATTGGCGGCTCCCCTGTTAACAAACATTTTATTTAGTACTAGTTTTTAAAAAGCCTTTCCCTCGCGTAAAAGGAAACTTATAAAAAATAAAATGGAGACACGATAGATTTTCAATTATGTCTTGGATTTCAACCATTGATTAGTTAAGTATACTCTCTCTTTTCACGTGTTTCTTTGTCGAGTTATATTATATCAAGTTTTATTACGATCAACAAAAAATAAGAAAAAATAAAAAGTATAATATATATAGTTATAATAAATAAAATAGTCAGGTAAATAAGCCGCTTCAAATAGACAAAAAAAAAATCGGAAATATTTCATCATCGTACCTTGCATATGAATGTGCTTAATATAAAAATAATTCACATTCAATTTATGTTAATATAAATTGAATAGCATAAAAAGCCGATAATAGAAATATTTTGACAAAATGGAAAAAAATAACTACGCTTTTTTACGTGAAACGTTACTAATTGATCGACGCGAGTGAGAGTAAATCTATATTTTAAATGTTTATATTGATAAATCATAGCCTACTTAACATTTGCCTGAAACCTCGCCTAATAAATTCTACAGGAAAGCACACCAGGATAAAAATATATGATAATTCATGAAATGATCACCTATATTCCAAGTTTCAAGCCCGTTCAACAAACATCTAAATCTACATAAACTTTAGCATTCATAACATTAGTAGGATACATTACTACATATCATCTGCAACATTAAAATCACTTGAAACTTGACTCAACATCGATAAATGGTGTTAATACGTGACAAACGATCCATTCAGGTAATAAAGTTAAATATCGAGCTCAACGCACGAATATTCGTATGTTAATTGTAGAATCGCTTTTAGAGTTTACGAGTTCGTATACGCGGATAAGTCGCCAATAGAAATTCCACGGCAAAGATTTATTCTTTATCATATCTTTAGCTAGCTACAGATTCAAGTACATTTCCTTGAGGAAAAGGCTGGGTCTCAAAGTCTGTTTAGATTGCAGAGTTTTCTTTCTTTTCTTCACTGAACTGATCAGAACGTTTGCTTACGTCTCTCTCTCTTTCACATTTGCCTTAACTTCAGGTTGTTCTGTTGGCCAAATCAAGTCCTACCATATTTCTCATTCGAAATGAATACATTGCCATGCTAGATCAAGCTGTATTTTCTTTTTAATACTAATTAGAAAATAATTTCGACATCTCAAGATTTTAGTGGACACTTGAGATTAGATCAACTGACTGCTGATTTTATCTTGTCTTTATCATACTATTATGATATCTTACTCACCGTTCAGTCCTGAGCTAACTTGACACTGGTACTGCCCGTCATCATCTAGAGTCACGTTTGTGATGTCGAGCGAGTAGTCCCCTGCAACAAACAAAATTATAGGTCAGAAAACGTTAAGACGTACCGATTAGTATATTGATATATCGTTAACTAATAGAGCCATTAGTTGGCGATTATGGCAACGTTTTAAAGGGATTCAACGTCGTAAAATTTCAAGAAAAATTACACAGTTTGTTTGTTAAAAAAAAGACAACTCCCGCACTAGAAATAATCCCTGTATCGCGGAGGACTTTAGAAACATTCAAACAACGGACACAAAGAACATCCACACTCGGAACGATCATTTGGGGATTACACAATTTTTTGTCCCGTGTGGAATTCGAACCCACAACACTCGGCGCAACCACTTAAACCTTTAACCATTACACCATCAGTGCAGTCTACTTACTAGTAAACACTAGTTCGGTGGTATTGTAAGTAGTTTCTGTTAAAGCTTAAGCCACTTCTCAATCCGGTATATATAACTAAACATCAGCATACCCTCATAGTAATATTCTTAGATAACTTATACCTCCTTATGAAAATTTAAACAATTAATCAATTAGTCTGCATGTTTTTAAATAGACTTTAGACTCAGGACGGCCGCGCTAGGAAAATATGTTCAAGTGCATTCACGAACAGTACCAATCTGGCCTGTTTGTGCGGTGTAACTTAAATTATGTCCAACCTTATTTTATAACCCAATGCCTCAAACTGGCTGAATTGTGCACCGTTAATAAAGTTTATAGCAATATTTGTAGTCGAAATGCTAAGAATACGTAAAATCAAGACAAAGCATTTTTTTTTTATAAAATTCTTGCTCCCGCACTAGTTATAATTCTTGCGTCGCGGGGAACTTTACAAACATTCAAACAACGGACACAAGAAGACCCAGACTGGGAATAACCATTTACGGATCATACAAATAGGATCATAAAACCACCTATTTGTCCCATCTGGGATTCTAATCCGCGACCACTTCAATCACTACACCATCCGTGCAGTCGAAGTCAAGTAAGAAAGTCAAATTCAAAAATCATTTATTCATTTAAGTCACAAAGTAACACTTATGGAAAAAAATAAAAATGGAAAAATTGTAACCTTCGCTGATGACACAGCTCTAATTTTTTATGGTGATACCTGGGATTCGGTCTTCAGCTTGGCCCAAAATGGTTTCAATACTGTCGCTTCTTGGCTCAGAGGAAATGGTCTTACGCTTAATGTAGACAAAACCAGATACATACCCTTCTCTATCAAATACAACCCGCAGTCTATACATGATATATATCATAGCCCATTCTTGTTCCACTCTTGTTCATGCGATCATCTTATAAGAGTTTCTAACATAAAATACCTTGGTATCATTATAGATAGTAGGCTTAGTTTTAATCAACATCTGGACCTCTTATCATCTAGGACTCGCAAGTTAACAGTAATCTTTAGAAATCTTCGCATTGTTGCTGACAAATCAGTCATTAGAATGGTTTATACGGCTTTATACCAGTCTATCTTATCATACTGTATTACAGTATGGGGTGGTGCATGTAAGACTAATATGATAAAATTAGAAAGAGCACAAAGAACAATTCTAAAGGTTAGTCTCTCATTGCCCTTTCTGCACCCTACTAAAGACTTATATGAGCTTTCTGATGTGTTGACGGTGAGACAGCTTTATGTTTTAAACAGTATTCTTAAACAACACACTACAATTAAATACAACCCAGTATGTAATATAAACAAGCGTCTGAAACATAAAGTATGTTTCTCTGAAAAACATTGGACAACAGGGTTCTCCAACAACTTCTTTGGTTTTATGGGCGGATACTTATACAATAAAATCAATAAGACAATTGAAATCTACCACCTAACAAAATTAAAATGCAAAGAAGTTCTCACAACGTGGCTCAAGTCCCTGAGCTACGATGATACAGAAAAGCTAGTTCATGTAGGTCACTAATTACACTAATGAATACACGTAAAACCTCGCACACTCACACACGCACACACAGACACGCCCACACACACACACTCACACACACACACACACACACACACTCACACACACACACTCATATGAGAAAAATGCTTTGTATAATTGATTAATAAATTAGTAAAAAACTGTATCCTTGTCCAGAGCCTGGAGAGGCTGGTAATCTGTCACACAGGTTCTCCTAGTATAGATACCAGTCTCTCACATAGATAATTTGACTCACTAATGTATTAATTTGATATATACATTACTATACTCTGTAATTTTCTGTGTGAGAGAACAAATAAAGAAATTTATTATTATTATTATTACGTATGAACGTCAAAATACGTATCTATACTTCATCATATTATAAAGCTGAAGAGTTTGATTGTTTGCTTGCTTGAACGCGCTAATCTCAGGAACTATTGGTTCGAATTGAAAAATTCTTTTAGTGTTGAATAGCTTATTTATCGAGGAAGGCTATAGGCTATATAACATCACGCTACAACCCACGGGGGCCGTACAGTAATTGTAAATGCGGGTGAACCCGCGGGCACAGCTAGTTTCCAATAATCCGTAGACGAGTATAAATTGAACGAACCGAGCACTGCATCTAAATACACCGTAGAAATAAAAATAAATTCTCACATAGCGATATTTAATATAATTAACAATGGCCATTTAACTACGCCAGCAGAAATCATTTCAGAGTAGAAATTTTTATTTAATAAGCTGACTCGCGTTTTGTTCGTTCAGATAAAAATGGCTCCCGACAGGGGATTACTGCTCTTCAATTGAAATAATTAAATATTGTTGGATTATTCAGCATTCAAACTAGTTTCTCAGACCTATCGGATTTTATATTTTATGCGTCATCGCTTATTTTTATATTGACTGGCTTCGTTGAAGGAAAATATGAAGGATTAAGACAGAATGAAAATGCACTGGTATTTTCTGAAGACGCAGTTTATTGATATCATGGAAGGTTGTGTGCGACCATATGATCCTTGTTTCGAATCCCAAGTCAAATAAAGGGCTATGAGACCGTACGCCCCTTGACTTTCGCCCCTTTCATAGAAAGACGGAGCCCCGTTTTGCGGGGCTCCTATTTTTGGGTGGATTTTAAGAAGAAACCTAACAAATACCTACCAGGTGGCGAACCTTGAGGGGCTCGTAACTAATAAAGTGTGGTTTTTTATTAGTGAATTCTCTGTAGTAACATGAAGAGGCCGCAATAGCCTCACCTTTTATAACGTAAGACCTAAAGATATGCCAAAATGTAGGTAATATACCTACATTTCGTCTGTTACGTCTGTATAAATCATCCTTACTGATATTATAAAAGTGGATGTGATGATGGATTGTTTGTTACGCTTTTACGTCCTAACTACTCAACCGATCACCATGCAATTTCGCATTTACGTTGTCAGGGGTACAGAAAAGTTTCATCCAGAAGAAAAGTACTGTTTCCGAGGTATACAAATTGACATTAGAAGCCGCGGCAAAAATCTAGTAAGGAATAAAAATAGCTCAAACTTTCAGTTTAAAGAGGCATGAATATGTATGTAAGATTATACACATTTTAACTAAAAATAAGAATAATTCTTAAGTTTTTAGTTATTCAAGATCAAAGGGCGCGTTATGAGGATTTAATGTCTATGCGTATGAGTTTACTAATGACTTACTATTTATATAGAGAGATTTAAAGTCATTAGGATTGTTTTAAATTTAGATTATACCTACAATCGGTACTAAATAGTTTTGTAAGGAACCCTTCAAATGATTATGAGTATGAAATGCTCCAAATATAAAAATCTTTCTTAATTCTTAATCTTCGGTAACAGAGCTTTTGTTACAGGCGTAGAGATATACCGAGTTTGCTTGTTCTTTCTATCTTTTATTTCAATTTATTGTAACGTAATTTACAGAAATTATTCGTAGTGCGAGATTATAATAAATAGAATTCCACAAAAACTTATCAGTAAGGATAAATAAAAACGTAACATTACCTATCTCGAATAAAATTATAATTTTGGCATCTAACTCTGATTAGTACCTGCATATATTATAATTGTAAAAGTTTGTGAGTTTGATACTTAATAACCCCTGAGCAAATTTTGAAGAAGTATAGCACATAGATAGGTCGTGGAATACTATTTATTCCGCTATCATTTCCCATGAGATTCACGCAGGCGAAGCCGTGGACAGAAGCTATTCTAAATACATGATGGAGCCTTAATTCAAATCAAAAGAAACTTCAGAACATTTCGTCCTCTACACATATAAAGCAAATATATATGTAGCTATCTCTCGCAATATAAATACAACAAACTTGAACTCCGAATGACCCACTATAAAAAGATTTCCTCTCAAAATATTAGTATGATTTAAATACACACTAAGGCCTCTAGATCTCAGACTCATCTCGCACTGGCCGAACAGAAATAGCTCACTATTTAAAATAACACTTGAGATCTGTGGCTAGAGCTTTCTCGTCTTAGGTGAGCTTTGTATCGCCTTTGTACTGACTTTTTCGATCCTCAGTATACATTTTTGGTTATGTTTGCAGCAGATTGTGATGTTCCCAGGTTTGATTTTCTGGGTGAGAGAATTATAATTGAGTTTTTTGTTGGGAAATTCTTAGTAGCAGTTCGGCTTATATAACGTGGGATTTCAAAACATACTAATAATTATATACTTTGTAGCTGGCAAAATGTTGTTGTTACTATTTACAAAATTTGCATTGTATTTATATATGTAGGTACCAATTAGTTGGCCTATAAGACTGCAGTCCACTGCCGGATATAAAACTGTCCCTTGCTACAGCATACTCTCCGGTTTTCTGTATACAAAGCCGATCATATAATAAACGAATTTAAATCTTCAAAATATTGAAATATCACAAAATTCACACAAAACGTTTTGTTATTTGAAAAATATTGAAATAACACAACGTTGTATTTACAATTCCAAGGCTCTAAAAACAAAATAATTAATGAGAACTAAACTAACAATAACTTAGAAACATGTTATTAAACAAAATAATAATTTTATCTAAGACCTCGTGAACATCAATTAGCAAGTAAAAACTAACCTGTGATTGTTAAGGCTAATTAATTGAAGAACAAGGCTAACAATTTTCCAGGTCAGCGTTAGCAGTATCGATTATGTTTGTGACCGAACGTGAGGTACCGAATTTTCGTCTTAGGTCATTTGCTTTTACATCAGTAAATTCTCAGTAGCAGTACGAAGCCGAAGCAGGCTCGGAAGACAACAACAGACTTTACATGCAAGTTGCACCTGCAAGTAGGCAAAATCTGGATATAATACTCCTGGGTGCCGAGTGCGAGTTGTTTTGACGTTAACGCGATCGACACGTTCAAGACGTTTGGCGCTCCGATTGGCCTGCTCGAAGCTCTACACCAATCAGCGAGCCAAACGCGGTAAACGTTTCGATCGCATTAACGTAAAAACAATTCGCACTCGGTACCCTGTACATAAATTATTATGGGCATTCGAGCTTGCGTCTTTGTAATAGAATAAATTTCCTTATGGCCAGTCCTACAACTAACAAGTAAAAGTTATCCGAAAGATAAATCGCATGCTGTCTCACTCTTGTTAGATTAAAGAAGAAAGATGGCGAGACTTTTATCTTAAAGATAAATGCTATTTGGAGGTAGTGGAACAAGCCCTTAATCATTTTATTTTAACGTGACTTCCAGGTTTTTAGATTTCTGATAGTCTCATGGCACTTACCTAATTAAAACAAACTAAGTTATAACCAGGTTAAGCGATAATAATCAAGTCTATAAATTGCTAATCATTATTAAAAATCACGGTTTACTGTACTTCACAGTAAAACTTTCGGTCCTGACTACTGTCAACATTCATTACAATCGATGTTAAAAAAGTGGCTATTCTTTCGCTGGCAGTCAGTCCACGAAAACTGACCTAAATGGAATCTCAAACCCGAGAATAAAAAGACAACCTGGTTTTATTAAAACCCTAGTTTACCGCCAAACTAGGGATGTAATGAAACCAGCTAATTAAACCCGATAAAACCATCACATTTTCTTTAAATGGACATCTCCTGCAAAACGATATTGCGTGTGCTGGTTGGTTCTCCCTGTAGATCAGTAATAATAATATCCGCTCTTTTTTATATAAGCTGTCCCACTTCTGAATACAGCCCTCTTTACGGTTCCAGAAAGACTGAGTACGTGAACGTGAAGTACTGGAAACATGGCACTGATAGACGTTACCTTTATATCCTGAACTATTTGTACAGGCAAAATAAACAAAGATAATTTCAGGAATTCGTATGTGAGATCAGATCGCCTTATAAGTGGCATGGGAAATCATACCTAATTTTAGGTACGAATTACGTACACAAAACCTTGTGTTACACAAGCAAAATTACATTCTTTACACAAAACCATAAAATAAATAATAAACCTCCACAAGACTTCAGAAATAAGGTAAATTCATTTTTAACTCGGTAAGAACGCTCTAGCCCCACTTAAGACGATCTTTCATCGTGTCTTAAAAACGTTGAAATACATTTTTCATCGCCAGTGTAGATGTGAAGTAATCTTCGGTACGTCTTATTGTTTTTAGAGAATGAATCGCTATGGGAAGTGGTGACCTAGAGATGCCAAATTTATAATTGAATCTATATCTAAATCTTTGTTCTTTGAGATTTAATTGTAAAATTGATACTAAAGTAGGTGTAACGTAACGTACGTTTGTTAAATAAAAGTACAAAAACATAAGGCTCAACGCCAAAATGAGCTTTTGGTGTTTAGCTTCTCTTCTGCACTCTCTTTCTTTCTCTGTAACTGGTGCTCTCTCTATCTTTTAATTTTCTATAAAAAATATAGAGTCAGCTTCACGAATGCAGGAATAGTTTAAGTGGATGCCATCTTTATACAAAATACTTGACACAAATACTTTCCAAGTATGAGTGGTCCTCTACATATAAATAAATGTTTGTAAAGGGACGTCACATGGAATGAGTGCATGCAAAGTATAATTATTCTAATAATGATCTGAATAAGCATAAGTTCTGTTTTTTGTGCTATCCACTCATAATACTACGTGGATATTTATACCAAAGTAATTTGGGATTTACACCAAGGAACACAGCAAAATAACACCGTTGCTGCGGAGGAATTATTATCTGAACTGCAAACCAAAAGGATAACGATAATCTCTTCAAGTATCAAAGTACTTATTAATTTTCATATCGAGTAACAAAGATGTTCATGGCTATCAGGATCGGTGGCTTTATACTTTTTTCAACAGACTGACTTGCCGCCGTCAAATTGTTCTTTAAACAGTAAATCAGTGAGACTGTTTGATTTGATTTGACAGCGGCATTAGTGGTAAGCGTCACGGAATTCATGCAAATGTATCAGAAAGCAGAATGCCAAACATATTTGTAATGACTTAACAGCCTCTTCACAAGTATTATGTAATTGTATCCAATTAGTGAGTTAACGTTATCGACCGTGACGATTGACAGAAAGCAATGACGACACAAACTTTCATTGTCACGACATTTCCAAGATTTTACTATTGTTTCCGAGCTGCCAAATAAATCTCGTGAAACCTTGAATCTATTCGTTCGTCAAGCAATAGTTACAGCTATTGCGAGCCAAGACAGTTCGTTGACTTGTTGCGTAAATTCTAATAATACATCTGATGCAAATATATGAAATGAAAATTGAAGGTTTTTATAGAAGTCAAATTTATTGCTGTTTGCTGATGTGAGGCGCTTGGTATATTTTGTTGTTGAAAGGTCATGTTGAGTCAAGTCTTGCTGTGTGGTCGTAGGTTAAAAATAAAAGCTCTACAAACTGGCTCATATGTATCAAACTAATGAGTTTTAGACCTGAAATACATATGCTGTATATCACATGAATAGCACATATTGTAAACACTTTTATACATAGCAGGTAGCAAACTAACATGGCCGCTTCTTTGTTTGCCACCTGTGTTAAGCCTGATGGCCTTTAATCACTTGGAATATTAGAGTAATCAAAAGTGCGTTACTCGCCCTAGAGAAAACGATGACTTAAAGAACCTTATCAAGTGAAACCCAGTAAGAGTTATTCTCCTATCCCGATTTCCTGAAAGGGTTACAAAAGTTTCTTAATGCGGCTTACGCTGCCAGTGGCGTCGCCTTTATATTGGCTGAGGTTTACTTCATTTGCAAGAATGAACATAACATGTCAGGGTTGCTTCTTTTAAACTTAGGAAACGCTACTGGTTGTTTGTGATATTTCACCCGTTGAGCGTCTGGTTAAAAAAGTGACAGGAAGGCCTTGACGGTTATGAATACCTGGTGTTCATACGACACACGAGAAATTAATTGTGTGCCATGCACTGATAGCTGAGTGATAACATTTTCGAGTTTGCTTCCGAGTCAGGGTTAGTGAATTCGACGTCGACACATACATATCTTAGATTCCCGGGAAAAGAGTGGTTGAGTTTTCCGTTTTTTTTTTATAGCAGCCTTGAATTTGGCAATATGACCCGATAGACTGCGATAGGCTCGCCCCGAACTACGTAGAACCTTAAACTATAACTGCAGAAACTTATTGTAATATACTACTGTCTACACATTTGTGAAACCTATGCATCTATGAAAAGCCTACCTATATACTGTATATCTATGAAAAATGATCAATAATTTCCATTTTGTTAAAACATTTTTGTCTTTAATAACCACTCATGTAGTATAAACAAAAACTTTTCACTTCTAACTTCTAAAAGAAACGTTTCATCCAATATTTTTTTTAACAACTAATATGATAAAATATGTTTCCAATTAGCTATATTTTAAATTTACCAAACAAATATACATAACTTTGCTTTCAGCAATATTAGGGTACAAAATAAAAATATTTTAATAAATAGAGTATCGATTCCCCCAAAAGCTTTTACCCAAATAGGTACT
This sequence comes from Catocala nupta, assembly GCA_963675205.1. Lineage (NCBI taxonomy): Eukaryota > Metazoa > Arthropoda > Insecta > Lepidoptera > Erebidae > Catocala > Catocala nupta. The sequence continues at coordinate 17,936,364 of OY776099.1, forward strand.
ATTGTTTGAAAATATACCATATATAATTTTTTTAAATGTGCTGTTGTGTCCTGAAAGTAATTGAAAAGTGTGGTCATAATGAAAATCTTTGCTTCTCATCTATATCTAAACTATTATAATGTTGTAAAGAGGGGAGATTTGGTTTTTCGTTTATAAGGATTTAACTCAAAAACTAGTTAAACGATTTAAAAAATTATTTTACCATTTGGATTTAATTTTATTAAAAAAATGTTACTGTTACTAACATGATCTAACCTACTTTTACGCGAGTGATGCCGCGTGAAAAAGCTAGCCATATATAAATGGAATCATGTCTGTATGTACTCAAGTTTTAAGCAAAGGCATTTCACTAGCCACGCTTAGGCCACGTGTAGACGACAATTAGTATAATGCCGTCTACCGCGAACATTTCCAAACTCCGTCGTGCTACAGAAGATTTACGTAAAGAAAAAATAAAACCACTATCACGCACCCGGAAATGGAACCTAAGTACTCTTGATCGGCTTTCAGAAGCCACGGGACGAGGCAGCAAATACAAAGCCTTGACATATTAGATATATTACCAATATTTAACTGACTGCGACGCCTGAGGCCGCGGGTTCGATTGCCGCACAAGTCAAACATCTGGTTGCATGAACATGGACGTTTGTCTTAGTCTGGATGTTTCTATGTTTAAGATGTATGTATTTACAAAAAAAAAGTATATATATGTAATATTTTTGTTTATCTATTGTCTAGTACACATAGTACAAGCTCTGCTTAGTTTGGTCTAGATAGTGTTGTGTGTATGTGATAGAATATTATTATTAATCTGGAAATCGAATCTGGAATTTAATGTCGATAGAAACAGCTCACTTATTTAAAGTCAAAGTCAAAATCAATCATCCATATAGGTCACAAAGCAACACTTATGAACGTCAAAGTTGAGTGAGTTTACTGGAATTACTGAATTTAGATTAAGGCCACAAGAAATTCATGGCCACTCTTTTAAATCGCCATTCAATTACAATTTTAGTATTATACAACTCATATACCAACAAGAAAACCACCATAAAACCCCATGCGTACTTTTGCGCCCAGCTACGAGCCAGCCCAGCAGTCTATATCTTGAATTTATCAGTCAACAGTTTTCATTACTAACCCAAGGTCCTTGGTAATAAAGAAATATTACAATGTATATCGTACAGTCAGCGACAGAAGTAGACAGACATTAAACAAAATTAAAAGAGTATTTGACGAATATAAAATTACTTATTAATAAATAGTGGTTTACAAAATAGCTTTTTAACTGGTACTGCATTAAAAATTATGTTTTTTTTTAAAGACAACTTTCTCTTCATCATTCGGAATAATTCCTGTCACGAGGAACTTCACGAACATTCAGAAAACGGACACAAAAAACACCCAAAATCCAAACAACTATTTGGGGATCACACCATTTTTTTGTCCCGTGTGGGAATTGAACCTGCAACTCCTGGTGCTAAGGCAGTGGTGCGGCGACTAATTAAAATGCTACGTTATCTATGCAGTCGAGAATTACCATTATTGTGATACAGCAATTTAAAAGCGCACAAATATTTATCGGCTAATGCCACTGACTGTACCATGTAGGCACGGTAAGAAATAATGTAGGTATTAGTATTTCTTCAAAACAAAACGGCGAGCGTGTATGAGGAATGTTATGAAAGTGAATGAAGCCAGAGAAGTGTGTCAGGTTCGTGGCAAATGGAAATCCGTAGTCTCTGCCTACCTCTCTGGGAAACAGGCGTGAATCTATGTATGTATGTATGTATGTACGATTCTTCGATAATATTTGTATTATGTTCGGTGCTTTTAAGTAATGAGATAGATAAGGTAGGGCTTTGTTCGAATAGTTTATTATTCAAAGTTACATATACTAATACGGATGATTCTTAGTAATACTTAATGAGATCATCTCTTGTTTGTACATTGTGGAAAATGTAGTTCATGTTCGATGGCTTAGTGTAAGCGACTTCCACGCCTAAGGTCGCGGGTTCGGTTCCCACACAAGTTAAACATTTGTGTGCATGGACATGAATGTTTGTCTTAGTCTGGGTATTTCTATGTATAATGTGTATGTATTTACAAAAAATAAGTATATGTGTATGTTTATCCATTGTCTAGTACCCATAGTACAAGCTCTGCTTAGTTTGGGCTAGATGGTGTTGTGTGTATGTGATAGAATATTATATTATATTATTAATGAGTTACTAGATTTTTCTTGCGGCTTCGACTTATGACTTATAATTAGGTTAGGTTAAGTGATGTTAGTAACCGTTTTAGTAAATAAAATATAACCTATGTTAAGATATATTGATAAGATAGCTTTCTAATGGTATAAGAATTTTATAATAGGTTGAGTAGTTTTTGAGGTACATCCTTACAAACAAAGAAACGATCAAATCTTTCCTCTTTATACTAGTATAGAAATGGAAGACCAGATTTTGCCAACGGCTTCGCTTCGTACTTTTTCTGGTTGAAAGTAACCCTGATGTCTTTTTCTGTCCCCTGACAATGTGTATGCAAAAATGCACGATGATCGGTCGAGTTCTTATGGCGTTGAAGCGTAACAAACAAACAAACTCACATTCACATTTATAATATTAGTTAGGATTGGATAAGCACCTTTGTTCTCGGACGTTTGCAATGTACATACAGCGACACATCAACCTAGACTGTTTGGACTTTGAACTATTAGAAGTTGAACGCTGCGAATAGTGCAAGAGAGTGCGTTATATTTTTGTTACGATCTATCCTTACCATTACATCGACACCACTATGCACTGTCCGTTTCCGACAATTCTCTATTTTGTATGTAGGTATGCGTATATAGGGTATCTAACTTGATGTGTAGCCGTGTGTACAATTGTTGGTTCTACCAAAATAAAAAATGTTGATAATCCGTAGAAAAAATAGTCTATCTACTCGTCTTTGCACGAATGGCGTAGTAGTTTAAATGGTCGCCTCGTGACTTTCACTGCGTCGAGTTTTGTGGGTTCAAATCCCATACGAAACAAAACCTTTGTGTGATCTACAAATGGTTGTTCCGAGTCTGGGTATTATTTTTGTTCGTTGTTTGAATGTTTGTAAAGTCACCCACGACACAGGAATGATTAAATTACAGGAACAGGAATAATTATAAGAAAATAAGAAAATAAATAAATTAGTCTACCATGAGGGGCCAAAACATAGCTTCTAACCTATAGTAGTCAAAAAGCCTGCCGACCCTTTGAAATTTTAGAGGCGTGACGATATGTAATGTTTCCTCGTTTAGTTCATAGGAAACTATAAATATTGCAGTGTATCGATTGCACATATCCGCGCAGTTATTTGAATTACTACTGTGAACTAAGGTTTCCGCCAGAGTTAGCGATAAATCGATAAACTATTGCTCATGCCATTGTGTGTTAGTACATACATGTTATAATTAATGGTGTAATAAAATAGCCAGAAAAGATATAGTGATAAAAGTTAGAATTAGGATAGGTGTACCTGTAAGAAGATTTAAAAACGTGGAAAAGACCTTACAAATATTACAAATGCGAATGTAAATGTGTTTGTTACGTTGACATGCCTTAACTTCTTGACAGATCATCATGCAATTTTGCATACAAGTTATCAGAGGTACAGAAACGAAAAACGGGTAGGATTTATAAAAAAAATAAGTACTGTTCAGGGTCAGCGTGGTGGACTATGGCCTTACCCTTCTCACTCTGAGAAGGGGCCCTCGCCCAGTAGTGGGACAGTTTAAATAGAGGGCTGATATAATTCAAAACTAGCCAAACTCCAACAAGGTAGAGCTGCACTAGGGTTAGGTTTTTAAGCTAGCCCAAATGTCAGCCGAGCTAGTAATTTACATAAATATCTAGCTACATTTGTATTCCGACCGTACCTCGTGCCAAATAATCAACTTTTTTAAATGTTCCGGAAAATAAAGCGTTTCGGCCGGGTTCCTTAGTTGGAAAATAAATATGGCGACTTGCGTACACAGAATAAAAAATAGATGTATTTCATAGGTAATGTTAAATTGAGTCTATTTTGTTAAAGGCGAAGATATTTATGAATAGACGGATATTTACAAAACAAATGAAGTAACTAAACTGCTTTGATGATCCTGTTACAAAAGTCTTCGTTAGTGTTTGAGATCTAGGTTCAATTTTCCAGAAAAGTTTTTCATTTTTTCAAAGCTTTGCAAAGTCACCATAAAGAAAAGTATTAAATTTATTACATATACAATAAATAACATTTTCAATTTGCATAATATCGCATAAATACTATAATTATCACAAAGATTTATTTAAAACAACACTGAACCCTAAAAGATAAAATTGTTCTTACGAATTGGTGTACAATGTTCTCTACAACTACAGAATTTTCAACCTTAAGCCTACCTATTAAGATTGAATATATATTATTAAAACAGTTGCTGTGTGTAAAAACGCGTTTTTATTTACATCTGACTCATAAGCGAAATGCGTAGCGATGACCGGCAAGAATATTTTCTTTTATTGCTTTAAGGCATACTTTTTTTTATATTAAGATATATGGTTGTTACGTGCTTGGGGCTACCTGACAGTATTTGTTTCAAGGAAAACGCGATCTCACACCTGGTATTCTGCTAGGGGGTAAAGAAAAGTGTATAATCTTTGCCTGGGTCTCATATTAGTGTGTTTTGTTAAACCCATACGTTGCATAGCACTTGTGTTTGCATGCTATCGTAAGGCATCGTTGTTTTTCCATTTCAAAATTTCTATTATAAAATTCTTAGAGCTTGTTCCACCACCTCCATATAGCATTTATCTAAAAGATTAAAGTCTCGCCATCTCTCTTCTTTAACCTAACAAGAGTGAGACAGCATGCGATTTATCTTTCGGATAACTTTTACATGTTAGTTGTGGGACTGGCCATAAGTAGCAGTACGAAGTTTGTGACTGCATGAATGGTGTTTTGATTTAGGTTACCGCCTCGCCTCTGCCGCTACGTCCAGTGTTTTGGTTTCATTGCGCATGGTAAAGATTTATGTTATCTGCAAATAGTTCTGCCGTGTCTGGGTATTCTACGTGTCCGTTGTTTAATTGTTTGTAAAGTCCTTTGAAAGAAGAATTAAGATATATTTGTAAGAAAATAATTAATAAAATTTGTTAGGCGTCTGGGATATGGTTTTAAGCACACCCATTTTCCCCATTATATGGAACCAAAAACAGCTGTCGGAATGTTGGATGTAATACAGAAATCTGCCTACCTCTCTGGGGATATTTTTTTGTGAGAGACTAGTCCAGTTATTTTATGTATCTGATTTATTTTTATATTCTGATTTTTTTTATTAGTTACAAAATGTACTTCTTTACTGGCAGCGATAGTCTGGTGGGAATCCGTTGGACTGCTACGTAGAAGTCTCAAGATCAGTTTCAAGCAATGGAACAGTCCACAAACAAGGGTAACGCCATCCTATCATTATACAACTCCGCAGGCCAGATTTTCTACCACCATGTAGTAGGGCATTTAAGACCTTTCAGACTAGTAAGCCGTATTTAGGCTCATAAAAGAAACGATCTAGAATTTCTAAAGTCGCCGTCATTGAAATCGATGAGGACTATTTTATATGAATCTATATTTAGATCACACACTGTAGGAAACGAATCTATTTCCTTCTATCAAACATTTAAGGAAATTCTACTGAAAATTTCGTAACAAAAACCACGCAATCCTTTGTTGATCCAGGTTTCAAACTCAGGAACACTCGATGAGGAGTTACATTATATTGTCAATAGATAGAGCCTTACCTTCTTCGTCGCTCCCGACCATAGAGTATCTGTCGTAACCGCTGAGATTCCGGTGCGTGCCGAGACCGAAGTCGTCCTTCGTCCATTGTAGAGTCCCCACTTTGTTCTCTACGCGGCACGGTAGAGTCACGCGTTCGCCCACAAGCGCACTCTGTTGGAACAAAATATACATATTAGGTTATTTTTGTTGTGAGCCAAAAATAATATATGGCATGGCTACGCTTTAAACTGTTTGTCAATTGAGGAATTAAGAATAGAATGGAGGAGCTTCCAAATGACTTTTTTAAATACTCAGCAATAAGTATTGAAATGAACTATTCTAGTTCATACTAAGCAATCCATTAGACGATTCCAGTGGGTTGCTTTGTATCAAAGCGACTATTTATCGATCGCGAATGCAGTACATTAACTATAAGGCTACCGTTGCAAGAATTATACATCATTATGAGGTTATACCCCATTAGGTACTATCAAATCAAATCAATTCAAATCAAATCGTTTATTTCGGGCTGCATAGGCCCATAGATAAATACCTTAACCTAGACTTACATATTATAAAATTTTATAATATATACACACAACACCATCTAGCCCAAACTTAGCAGAGCTTGTATTATGGGTACTAGACAATGGATAAACACATACATATATACTTTTTTTTTGTATATACATATATATTAAACGATTTATTTCGCATGGCATAGTCGCATAGTTAAATACCTTATAGACTAACATACATACAATTTTTGTTAGTATTTATATAACTTATTAACTATGTTAGTACTGTTTCACTTGTACTCTGTTATTGTGCATTCATGTTGCACTTGTCTGCGGAAGCGACGGAACACCACACTCTTCGACCAAAAGTCCTCCTTTATAAATAGATGTAGAAAGCAAGTTGGGATTCGCACCACGAACGCCTTGAAGTTGATTTTGCGACGCGACTCCAGCAGCTGCACTCTTGGCATATACTTGGACTTCTGGCGTACATACTCCGCGATATCCTCCGTCTTAGTGGTGTAATGCAGACGAAATATATACACCGGTGTGTTCGGTGCTGCAGCACGCAGGTTTGTACCAGGCTCCACAGGAGCTGTACCGCACTGTATGTCAAAGTTATATTCATTGCTCCGCTACTGTTACGCGCACCAACGAGTTTCTAAGCTAACCGCGTAATGAACATCATACAAAAACGGTTTCCTAACGCAGTTGGGTAGTATGTATGCCCGATCCAAATCAAACTCAAATCTATAATTTTAAATAATTTTACTCAATTATTTATTACCATCAACTTACTGCACTATAACAAAACCTCCTCACCCGTAGCCGGGAAACCCCACGTCACGAGTGTGTTCTTTCCTAGACGTATTGAAAACGCTGACCCGATATCTAGTAATTTGTTTAATCAAAGTTAATTTGATTTGAAATGATTGCTATTCATAATGATTACAACACTCATTATATAAAGTAAGTGTGCCATTGCTTCAACCGCATATAATTTATGACACAACTCGTGCAAAAACTACAGGAAATGACGAATCACCTTTGAAAGTCAAGATTATATGAACATACAATATTAAAATATAGTACGTTTCGTGAAATCAGAGTTATTTCGACATCATCGGCCGATCACAGACATATGAACGTGATTTCGCGCGACATGCGAATGTTCGTACACTCTGCTATAATAAGGACTATTAAGATATGCACAGTTTCATGGCTATATTCTCGTTGGGTAAAGGCTTATTACATCCACACTCACGACTGTTTCCCAAAAGGAATAGGTAGAGACTACGGATCGCCACATACTACGATCCTGACATAATTTAAATATTAAAATATCTCTTGCTAAAATGATATTTATATCAGTCTAAAAGAAAAAATATGATTCCTGGTCTGATCGTTACAAAAATCAAAACATTAGAGACGAAGATTAGGGAACTAGTTAGAAAAAAATCTATCATTCCTTGTCTGATCGTAACAAACATTAAAACATTAGAGACAAAGATTAGGGAAAAAGATAACTCCCGCACTAAGAATAAATCCTATGTCGCGGGGATCTTAATAAACATTAAAATAATGGACACAAAGAATACCAAGTTTTGGAGCTACTATTTATATACCACATAAAATTTTGTTCCGTGTGGGTATCTAACCCACTACACTCAGCGTAGTACCCAGACGAACACCTAAAACCATCGACCTGTTGCTTACATATATCGAAATTCTGATGCCAGCTTTATTCCATACACGATAATAATACCATAATTACATCCAAGTTCCTAAAATTGCAATCAATCAGGTACAATAATCCGGTTGTAATGATTATAAAATGATAATCATCACCCAATTTTAGGATTAAAATTAATAAGTGAAGGATTAAATTTGGGTATAATAACACAATGATGATAAAAGCAATCGTTTTATAATGAATAAATTATATTCATAATTATTAAGCCTGCAATTTGTTGGAAATTGACTCGATATATTATATAGAAGCAATATTTTTAATTAAGCTTTTGAATTGTAGTAGAGAAGTTTATAAAAAATATCAATGTTCCACGGAACAGATACATGTATATACATGGCGGCCTCGATGGCGTAGTGGTTAGTGTAATCGACTGCCACGCCTGAGGCCGCAGGTTCGATTCCCGCACAAGTCAAACTTTTCTGTGCATGGACATGGATGTTTGTCTTGGTTTGGGTGTTTCTATGTATAATATGTATGTATTTACTAAAAATATGTCTATAATATGTATGTCTATCCATTGTCTAGTACCCATAGTATAAGCTCTGCTTAGTTTGGGCTAGATGGTGTTGTGTGTATGTGATTGAATATTAATATTATATGTAAGGTCGAAGACATTGTATCCATATATACCTACATAGTATCACACATAATATATGTATATCTCTATATATATATGTATATACATATTTTATTTTATGACGTGCCACGTTATGAGGTGCGAGTCTATTGTCATTTAAAAACAAAGTCAAAATTTCGTGCTGCCACTGTGATGTTCTTTGTAGTGTAGGGACACCTGTATGATATTGTTGACTAAGTATGTAATATAATATAATACATAATGAATTTGTGTGTGTGCCTTAGCACGGCTGCGCCCGCGATCAATTTAAAAACTTCACGTCACAAACAATCAAACATCCAACTTGAACTCTTGTCTTGTTATCATTTTACGCTCTTATACACAATACCTCAGAACACATAACATAATCAGACTAACGAACTGTTCCACCACCTCCAAATAGCATTTATCTATAAGGTAAAGTTCTCGCCGTCTCTCTTCTTTGATTTAACAAGAGTGAGACAGAATGCGATTTATCTTTCGGATAAATTTTACTTGATAGTGGTGAAACTGGCCGTAAACATTATAAAGTAGTAAAACTATACCTGCAGTCACACTTTACTAAAACCTAAAACAGCCCAAGTAGGGAGGTAACTCTATAATATAATAGATCGCAGTCAAAGAAGTTGATTTATAATAAAGTCATTACAAAAATCCATCCTATAATAAGTCCTTGTATTGTATGTACAGTATGATTCAAAAATGCATATCCATTTCAAAAATAAAATGGTGTAAGCCGGTAATTGACGCCATCTAACGGAAATCGATACAAGAACTGTTAAGTAGTTTATTTATATTGTAACAGATGGCGGTGCACTACTATAAAATTAAAATAAGTAAATTTCTTAATAAATCAATTTTAATAATTTTACTTTAAACAATTTTTTTATCTCTATTTACAAAAGTTTATTTAGAAAATACACATTTCTATAATAATATAAGATAAAAGCAAGCTTTTAGGAATCTATACTCTATGAGCCGATGTACCGGTATAATTATCGGAAATACGAGTGATACCCGTGATGATGCATGTGTCCATAAAACCACCCATACCCACTTATGATCAGACTAGCTAATACTTAATAAAATAATTACATTATAAGCCCAGGTAATATATATTAAAAACAATAATCGAGAAATGAAAGAAAATCTATTGTCGTCATAACCTACAACTGAAAGTACATACTAGAATTAAGTCCAATTATAGCTGAAGGCATGAGAACGTATTATAGTCACATTTTGCTAGCTATGTTTCTGATCTAATGTATCAGGAAGCGATACAACTACCAACTGCTAGACAATAGTCTAGATAGTGATAATATACTTAGAAAAAGCTCATTAAATATTTGTCCAATTTGAGAAATGAAACCAGATCCCCACGATTGGTAGTAAACTTTTGGCCACGTGACCAACAAGGGAATCGGCTAAAAGTTATAACTGCAAACCCATCAGTTATACACAAAGTCCTCTGTTTCACTCCCAACTAAAAATATTGTAGGTAGACTTCATTACTTAGTGTACAAAATGTAATCTTTTGAAAGGAGTGTGCTCAGACGGCTTTAAAGGAAAGCCAGCGTGTAGTCGTTTTGTTACTTTTTGGCTTACATGTGTGGTTACCAGTACGAGCTTTAAGTATATTTTGCTTTATGACAAGGCATGAGAATTAGAAAATATCAGTAGTATAGATAAAGCATTATCGTGGCAAGTGAAAATTCGTAGTTAAGACTCCGGGAAACCTATCTTGTCTTAAAGACATTATAAATCTAACTATCTTTTGCCAACGGCTTTGCTAATTCGAAAACAGTACTTATTTTCTACGTAAATGTACTCTGTGTCCTTTTCTAAACCGCTAACAGCGTGTATGCGAAATTTCATGATGATCGGTCGAATAGTTAAAGCGTGAAAGCGTAAGAAACAAACACACATTCGCATTTCTTATATTAGTTAGGATTACAAATTTACTTATCATTATACCTTAACATTGCATATTTTATGTGTTACATAATAAATAACGCGATACTAATCATGCTGTAACAAATCTTGGAATTTGGTAATATATCGGCAATGAGATGGACACCTAAATGTAACTGTGTTATAAATCGGACTAAACTCTTTGTAATATATAATTATTTTCTTCTATAATCTTTAGGTACTGGTTCAAAACTGTACATTAAATACATAGTAAGATAAGACACCAACAGTAAACCTATTAAATAAATCTGGTAGCAATCGAACGTAACCGCAAAAGCATTTATTCAAAGCCCAAAATCAAGATAGCGTTCCCAAATACAGGCTTGTGCTATTCAATTTCTGTCAAAGACTACCGCTTTACAAGAAATAAACGGCCAAAATTCAAAGTATTAACAGATTATAAGATTCAAAGATAACTTTATCGTCAATTTGTATTCATTTACGATTACTAAACGAATGTTATATTTGGATTCCTTAAATGCTATGGCGCTTCCGATCGTGCGATAGCATTGACGCGTCTGGGTAACAAAATGCCTATGGAAATGTGACAATTATAAATTTAAATTTATTCAGTGGTGTAGTACAAGTCGTAAGAGTTGACAGGAAAGAATGGGTAATAACCTTTTTAACGATGTTGAAATAAAAATGATATATTTCATTAAATATACGACTATAAAGTATTTGAAAATCGCTTAGACGAAGCAAATCCATCTAGTTTACTAAAAATCGCACAAAAAATCAATGCGGATAATAGCTTAGTCACAACTATTGATCAAAGATAAATGAATGATTGTGTTACTTAATTTATTGGAATTTTTCCATTGGTTCTTGATTTATTTAATACTAGATTTTGCCTGCGACTTCGCTCGTATAATTGTAGGCTAGGTCAGATTAGTAACAGACCTTTTTTTTATTTAAAGGGTTCCCTATGTCCTCTATACCCTTGACAATGTGTATACGAAATTTCGTGATCATCGGTGGGATAGTTAAAGCGTAAACGCATAACAAACATATAAACAAACTCACATTCGCATTTATTATATTAAGTAAAGAAGTAAGGATTGGACTGGATTTTAGTGGACGTAAAAAGTATTACTTGAAACAGTTTTCTATCATTTTTTTATAAGCATCAACTCCTGCACAAGTAATCATTGTATCATTCCTTTGTCGGCCTTGATAGCGTAGTGGTTAGTGTAACCGACTGCTACGCCTGAGGTCGCGGGTTCGATTCCCGCACAAGTCAAACATTTGTGTGCATGAACATGGATGTTTGTCTTGGTCTGGGTGTTTCTATGTATAATTTGTAGGTATTTACAAAAAAAAAACTATAATAATAACTATATAGTGACAATAAACATTATTATTATTCTTATTCTTATTGTCTAGTACCCATAGTACAAGCTCTGCTTAGTTTGGGCTAGATTGTGTTGTGTGTATGTGGTAGAATATTAGTAGAACAGAATATTACTGTTGGGCACGTACCTCTTCTTACTCACACCAGAGTCCAGTGCGGTTTAGCAGAAATAAAATTTCTTCAAAAACATGGTGGAAAATTCTCAGTTATGTAGGCTTCCTTACGATGTCTTCCTTCACCCTTAAATCGAGTGATAATTAACTATTAAATTTAATACCCACATAATTTCGAAAAGTCAGGGATGCGCGCCTTGGGATCGATCTCGAGACGTTTGCGTAGCACGGTTTCCTCTTACGCTAAAGAACCCAAACGAATACTAAAACTATATTTTACTTTAAAAGGTATGCTTACTAAACAATACCTATACATACAAACATAGATTAACACCTGTTTCCCAGGTGGACAGGATTTTCATTTGCTACGATCCTGACACACTTTTCTGGCTTCATTCACTTTTATAACATTCCTCATACACCCTCACCGGTTTAAGGTGCTCTTAACCTGGCCTTTATCCAAAACGTCTCCGATCTGATCGAGAAGCGTTCGCCTAGGTCTTCCCCTTGCGACTGTTCCATTCACACTATCCTTATAAACTTTCTTAGTCAGTCTTTTCTCGTCCATTCTTCAATACCTATAAAGAAATTATATTTAGTTCAAAGTCACCCCAAATCACCATCTCACCTCTTCAATACCTATAAAGAAACTATATTTAGTTTAAAATCACCCCATATCACCATCTCATCTCCGCACCCTACTAATAGGCAGTTAATTTAAAACCTCACTATTTATAAATGAAGTATTCAAAACTAAATTTATTTTTTTAGTTAAGTAAAGCAAATACTTCATAATATTTTATGGTTAAACTAAATAGGAAACTATTTTTGAAAATTTGAACGTGCCGTCTGTCTGAACTACATATATCTCAAACTGTTATTAGTGCACGGAATGATATTAGTTAAATATTACATAGCAGCATAGCAGCGATAGCATAGTGGAAAAACGTTGCAAAAACGGGGTAAATTCTGTTATGTGAAGCAGACGAAGTTGACGGGTCTGCTAGTCTATCATAAAATTTCGCATACACGTTGTGAGGGAAAGAGAAAAGGACATAGAATGCCTTTCATCCAGGAAAAAGTACTGTTACTAATCTAAGCTAATCTAACCTACATTAACGCGAGCAAGGCCGCGGGCAAAATCTAGTGAACTTTATTTCAAAACAAAATAATTCACTCTTTGTGCAAACATTTTAAATGAGTATGCCCATTCATGGTTTCGTTTTCCCAAAAATCAAACGTGGACATTAAAACACAAGCGTGAATCTTAGTTTATCTTAGATATACTACACCTCGGATATTCACAGTAACATATAAAAAAGGTTTGGCAAGCTATAAGTAAAAACACACGTTAAAACGAAAAACATGTTCTGTTTGCATGTGAAAAAATAACCTAATTTAACGAGCTTGATAAGCCTTTTGTGCAATAACACGTTGAACTAGGGATATATTTTTTTGTAATAGAATATACATTCAAAACCCAACAAATCAAGATACGTTTCATGAATGGGAAATGTGAAACCATGCTCAATACTTCAATGGGCATTCTCTTTTGAAATAAAAATACACATACCCATCTTTCCTTTCGTAACTTGCACCATATTATAAAATACTTTGTTTACAGGCACAAACTATTCAAAAACTGTCGCCTCGCCGTGTTAACATCGGATCAACCATAACACACATAATTCTTCATATGTACGGCTTAGCTAACATAACTCTCTGTAGTGGAAACCGTGAACAGTAAAGTAACTTGGGATACCAGCTGTTGGGTAGATGGTTAACGTTTTATTTCTTTTAACGTGGGGGAATGCATTGTCTCATTTCTCTACGCGAAAATGGGGAGCAGAGATGTGATGTCGGGCTCACCCGGGGAAAAACGGAATGTCCCGGGTAAAACCTACCACTGTATGCCAACTCGCTATCTTGAACGGTGGGTGGGTCGCTGGAACTGAAACTACATCAGCGACCCACCCAGCAGTGCCCAACGCAGGCAAGAAATGCCTGCAGACGACGACTCCTGGGCGACGCCCTGGCATAACCTATTTAGTTCTAACGGGACACCGGTGGTCAGACTCAATATATTTTTATGTCTGGCTTCGCCAGCTGGGTTTTTAGGTGCCACATAATTAAGGAGGAATGTCGTTCACCAGGAATAGGTTCTGATACTAAACAACACATAATCTGGACTACGCTACTTAGAATTTGTTGATAGAAAATCCTTGTAACACTTTGCCCGAGCATTGAACCCGAGACCTCATAGCGAGCTGCATCACCAAGGCATTCGCCTAGTTTAATATACATATTATTATGTATTACAAGTGGAGAACTGTTTGGCAAAAATGTTATATATTCTTGAAATAAGTCGAGGAATAGTTGTGTAACAAATGCTATTTCGGTCTTCTCATGTATTTTTATAAAAGATTGCTATGATTGCCTACGTAGCGCAAAGGTAGTAAACGCGACTGCTGTACATTAAGTCTCGGGTTCGAACCTGGTATCGCCTATATTACTAAGCGGCTTTTAATGTTTTATCATTTTTGTTGGATAGGTATTACATTAAAGGTAGCGTCGTTTTATATGAAGACATCTTTCTAGCCCAAAATATAGAATGTCTCGCCATCTCTCTTCTTTAACCTAACAAGAGTGAGACATCATGCGATTTATCTTTCGGATAACTTTTACTTGTTAGTTGTAGGAGTGGCCATTAGTTACCATTCATCATGTTTTGTATATACGTTGTCAGGAGTACATATGTAGAAGGACTTAAGTTACATTTCATAGAGAATATAAAATATTAATATATATATATATGAAAAATAAAAAAATCACGCGAGCAAAAAATCGAGCAAATCTAGTAAAGTATGTTTGTAATCTTTACAAACTATGCTTTTTAGTTGATATCATCATTGATGTCTTAAACTCACTCGTATCTGTCAATTATATTGGCTATAGTAACAATAGGCCTAGTTTAGCCTACTACAAACATTTGTAGTATCAAATGAAGTCAAAACTATGTACCTACAATATATTGTTATTATTAGACATTAAAATAATTGACCAAACAGTTAGCTATATAATTTTTTGCAGAACATTGTAATTATAGCAAAATACATGTAAAACTGCGCTTAAAAACCCGTATTTTAGATAAATATTCATGATACATTGGATTAAGAACAACAGCCATACTCGCAATAAACTATTTGACAGATTATGATCTTCTATAATTTATGCTGCTGATTTATTTTATCTGTGTTCAAAATGGCCGTTCATTATTTATTTGTCGTATATTTCTTAATTTTGTAATTTAAGTTATGGATATTGTATTTAAATTAGGTTATGGCACGTTTAAAGAAATTAACGAAATTCTTGCTAGTGGCAAATGTTTTTCTTATGTGTTTAAATTTTAATTATTATCATTTATTATGTATTTCATGGTAAAGGAATATAAATTACACTTCTGTAGTAACATGTTTGTACAATTTTTTTACCTTGTTTTCTTATTTGGTCCTTGCGACCTACTAATGTATGAGAATTCCTAATTCGATATTTTGGTGGAACGAATTGTTATTGGACCTCTTTGTATGGAATCTTTCAGTGCCAGCTTATGGTCTTGAACTTAGCCCTATAGACAGCAGTAAGCTGCACTTACATTTTGCACATACTGTTATTATGATGGATTCAATTTATCCCTAAATGTTGCTTTCGTAATTTAGTAAACTTGGTACCTAACCAATAGATTTTGTCGTTCATAAGTGTTACTTCGTGAAATGAATAAATGTTTTTGACTTTAGCGTAGCTTATGATGTGTTGGATTTTGTTATTGGCATCTCACATACATATCTTTATGCTATTAAGTTGCTATAAACATCGCTCTCGGCTATGGTAGTCGTAGCCTATGGCATCGCTAGCGCTTTTTCGACCTTTGGAAGAATTAAAGAATTAGTAAAACACCGTCAAGTGTATCACTTACATTTTGGATGGATGGCTCCCTAACTAATATTATAAATTTGAATGTGAGTTTGTTATTTGTTACACTATCACTTCTTAAATACTTAAACGATCCCATGAAATTTTAAAATATGTTTTGCATACACGTTGTCGTGGTTATAAAAAAGAGTTTTTAAGCCAAGAAAAAGTACTATTCTCGATAGAAATTTAGTGTCAAAATCTACATTAAGGCGAGTGACAGCGAACACGATTTAGTAATATTATAATAAAATATTCTTATATGTACATATATGTTCTCGAAGATGTGTGAAGTCTGCCAACCCGCACTGGGCCAGCGTGGTGGACTATGGCCTAACCTTTCTCACAGTGAGAAGAGGCCCGTGACCAGTAGTGGGACTGTTTAATATAGGGCTGATATTATTATAACATAAATATTCTTACTAATTGAAGTAATAATCTTCAGTTTAATAAACTATATTTATTGACATATTTAAAACCAAGCCGCGTGCGAAAGCTTGTTTAAGTATAATATAATTAGCTATAAACTTTTTGGGTGATTAAGTAAAAAAGTTTTATAGCGCCGCCGTAAGTTCAACCGCAAGTTCAGAGTAAAGAGTTAAATTTAAAAAATAACTATGCTGGTTTTGACAAACATAAATAGACGATGTAAAGCGCGATCATTCATATATCACACACATATATACAACACACACGAACACATAAATACACATTACCCAGCACACACGCTCGTAAATTTTACAACTTTTCAAACACAAGCATGTGGCAATTAGTTAATTTCTTTCTTTTATTTGTTGCTATTTTGTTTGAACTTCTTATAGTTAGTATAATATATGTATAGCTCTTAAGGGTTATATATAAATAGTATGGATATTATAGATGTGTAAATAGCCATGTAAATGATTGTTACATTACTTATAGGAAATATGTTTCAATATGGATTATTGTAACGTAAAGGTTAGTTTGTAGGAATATTGAAATAGAGCATACAGTTAGCATCCTTTCTAGAAATATTTTGATCTAATGACCGTTTAATTTTGTGAACCCGCACATGCATTTTGTTTTACTGCATTGCATATTTAAGCTATTGGGCTATCGGTTTATTACAATTGTATTGAAACGATACCGCAATGGCTTAATTATCTGTTAATATTAATAGCTGTTCCTATGTATAGGCAAAAACACATTTTAATTGCAATACAAAGATGAGAATTTAATTAAAAAGATCAAGCCTAGCCATATAAGTAAAAAAAATATTATAATAATCATATTATCATAATTTGAAGATATAATATCATATTTTTTTTACCGTAGTTATTATTTATTATAATGTAATTAATCTAATGGCATTTCGTACCTACAGAATATGAATTTACAAGCTTAAGCTCGTAACATTATTTTAGAATGCCTTATCTTTTAACCAACTACACTTCTAACTTTACATAGCTGTGCATGTGCGATACAGGGTCAACAAACAGATAGACATTAGAATTTTTATATGTTACGTGTTAAAGAAACCCACAACCGAAAACGTTCCCCGGTAGCCGTACAATATTTTTATCTCTCGCCATTTAGTTCAATAATCAGTATCAACAATAAAATTGATAAACGCCAAGACATAGAGGCATAATAATAATTATTTAAAACGTATAAATTCAAAAGTAGCTTTAGAAATGAGTTAAATACTCTCCTAAGTTTAATCGCTGACTATATATACTGTGCATGTGCTTGACAGCATCAATCACACATGAAGCATGCACTGCACAAAGCATGATAGAATATCTATAATTTTTTTCTAAAGGGCGGACACTAAGACTTACATATTTTTGCCCAGTGTCGGGATCTAACCCACAATACTCGGCGGAAAGCAAGTTGATCACTGAGACCACTACGCCATGTAACTAGCAATCCTATACAGCATCATAGAAACCCACAACCGAAAACGTTCCGCAGTAGTCGTACAATATTTCTATCTCCCGCCATTTAGTTCAATAACCAGCCATTAAAATAAAATTGATAAACGCCGAGACGTCGTTAAACGGCAGTTAAACTCCGGTTAATGTGACACTGTTGCATTAACGCATGATTAAATTAAATGTGTATTATGTGCTTGAATGGGGCCGACAGAGATATCGGTGTAATGTCGTAGCAGGGATTGGGAATTATCTTATAATAGTTAATATGGTCATTTGACCAGATATGGTAAGCATCGGTTCCCATCAATTTTCGATTTGAGCTCGTATGCTGTATATTAAGGATGATTGCATAGTGTAATATGGCACGTGTCACGTCTTATTATTCCCAAAAAGCTTAGCAGATGTATCTATAGCGAATTTACTTCATTTCTCTTAAGGTGAATAGATAACTTAATAAAATGGCGGTATTTCGAAGAAGGACAGTAACTTAAATTTTGCGAAAAGTATAAATAAAATCGAAATGTTTTACTATTATTTAAACTAGCTGGCCATTTGTATGCTACATAAACAGAAGCAATAGACACAAAAAACGACTAATAGATGTAAAGAATTCGAGATGTTTGAGAGTTTCTTAGAAGATGTGTGAAATCCAACAGACTTGGCCTGTAACCCACACGGGGCTGATGTAGTTACCTTTGCTCTTATTATATAATTTGCCTATTTGGGTCATCTTCAGAATTACTGAACCGAGTGAAATGCCGCACATAAATACAAGACTACGCCAGAAGTTATCCTGGCTACCTAATTCTCATTAGTAATCAAATAATTATTTCATAATTATAATAATATTCTACTATCACATGTACACACAACACCATCTAGCCCAAACTAAGTAACTAAACTGTACTATGGGTACTAGACTATGGATAAACATACATACATATATACTTTTTTTTGTAAATACATACATATTATACATAGAAACACCCAGACCAAGACAAACATCCGTGTTCATGCACACAAATGTTTGACTTGTGCGGGAATCGAACCCGCGACCTCAGACGTGGCAGTCGGTTACACTAACCACTACGCCATCGAGACCGACCGAATTTCCATCACTTAAGGCATTCCTAAGCCGACGGTCTCCGGTCCGGCTCTGTCCTTTGATGTCAACGATTGTCACATTGGTGGACACGTGGTTATACTGGTAGACATTTGAGGCTAGGTTTGTCGCCCGATATCCGCCGGAGTCTTGGACCAAGTCTAAGTCCTTGTCCTTAGGGTGCGTTGTTGCATGGGATTCCATGTATATAATGCTGGTTAATTTAACCGGTCCGCCACTGTCTATCGTCTACGGAACTTAGACGCCTAAATGGCGGCAAAATCTAGTTCCAAATAAACACGTAAAAAGTAACAGTTAACTAAACTAGTGATGCGATAGCAACCCGCATAACGTTACGTTATTTCCAAACAGCTAAAAGAACTCGTTAAATTAATTGCTGTACCTCGGTTATCGATCACGGCAATGTTCATTTTTAATGGCGTTATTCATTTAATTTAAATGTAGTTTTAGTGCATTTCTCTATGTTAAAAACGTAACCGGATTTAAACGACCAAATCATTTGTTTAAGATTTTTCTCTTAATTAATGTATGTAGAATGTATTGGTGAATGTGCGCTCAAGAATATTTTTAGTAAAATAATGTTATTTATTGTTATTATTAATGTTATTCTAAGATTTCGTCATAGCAACAACTTATCTTTAAAAGTATTTCGTACGCGCTAATGTTCTTTATCAACTTTAATTCTTCAAAATCATTTTGCACTATGATAAATATTTATAATAATAATAACTGCTACCGGGGCAGGCTTCTTCTTAGTGTGAGAAGGGTTAGCCCATAGCCCACCACGCTGGCCCAGTTGGTTGGCAGACTTCACATATCTTCGAGAACATTATGGAAAACTCGTAGATACGCAAATTTCCGCCCAATGTTTTTCCTTTACCATTAAAGCAAGCGAAACTTAACTATTTAATACGCACATAACTTCGAAAAGTCAGAAGAGCGCGCTTTAGGATCGAACTTGAGACCTCTGCGTGGCTGACCAATGGTCTTTCACTAGGCTATCATTGCTTTTATAATATTTATCATGTCATAAATACTTTGCGGGCCTAATATATGACTACAATTTTAAGGTACACGCTGTATATATTTAAACAAGAATGCACTTCGATGAACTGAGATCACTTGAAGGAATGTTATTGCATGCATGAGAACTAGACTTTCCAGGGTGTATGGTTTAGTTTATGGATTATTAATTTTAGGCATTGCATTGTTATATGTAAGAACTAGACAATGTTCTACTCTCTGTAACGCGATGTATTACTCTTGCGAATGCAATAACATAGCTTTGAAAATGGTAGTAAAGCCCTATTTTATGAATTACATACATTTTTATCTAAACAAGATACATTTTTCCCATGGCGTTGCCTGTTGTTGTATTTATATTCTCCAAACAATGGCATGAAAAATAAAATGGAGTAAAAATATCTTGGCAATATGTTCGTTTTATATCACCAAAACAGTTCGAAGAAATCACATTAAACGGAATGTAAACAATCTGTCCTTCCTTGAAAAGCCTTTGTTTATTAAACAATAAATAAAAAATCGACAGTTAAACTAACCTGATCCTGTGGCTCCATAGCAAATCTCTGTTCTTGGTAACCATGGCAACCGGCAAACAAAACGATCAACGACAGGAACTGCACCCCGACATCCGGTAGGGCCCATTTCCGGCGCCTTTCCGTTCTAAATTTGATTTCGGATCTGCGCTCACGCAGCCCTATAAACGGCATTCCATTTTCGAATATCTCTTTGTGTTTAGCCGCCATAGTTTATATGTATGAAGCATATTGATGACAGTTTATCTGTTTTTGTCTCATTTGTATGGATTTTTCAGGATATCTGTGTAAACATATCTGTAACAAAAAAAAAACTAATGTTAGGAAAATGTGAGATTTGGTTTTTCGTGTGAATTGTTTAAAATACAAGAGAAAAAGTATATTGTCGTGTTTTGATTCGGTAATAGGGAATCGTGATACGACAATAACTATATAATAGATTATTCTTTTACTTTGTAACTGCAGCATGAGCTAAAATAATAAGTATTGCCTATTTTACATCTTGTACAATAATGAAAACATCAACGTGATTTATTTCTCAATTACAGAAAATATATCTATCTGCTCGGCTGTATGTCACACGCACATTTAAGGTCGTGAACTTTTAAAAACGGTGGATTTTCGTGATATACAAAAACTAAAAGACACTTTCGAATATTTTGTAATGAATGGTTAATATGTTTTCAAAAATTGGCATTTAATAATAGTGAAGGAGTTCTGAAGAGGAATACATTCCAATTACACTCAATTATCAGTTTGCACTTACAAACTTAGATTTTTGTATAGGAGATGTGGATAAAACTTTTACTAATATACCGTTTGCTATCAGAGATTCACCCTCATACCTGGGAAACAAAATGGGTCAGCTGTGGTATTTTTTCTGAAACATACAGTTACGGAAACCACGATCGCTTTGAATTTGATATGACTGTCATAGTTATACTGCATAGGGTTCTTCAAAAGAGGCAAGAGAGGGTTATTGGAAAGATCATTAACGCAGGAATTTTACAAATGTAGATTAGGTTACGAGTACCGCTTACTAGCAGACGGGCTGCAAGGCTTTTGACACTTTAGTTCTGTTTTAAAAACTTCCAGGCTTAAAGTACATAATAATTATTTTGAAAAGACCACTGGCGCAGAAGGTTCTTTCTATATAGAATAACATTACCAACACTTCAACAATGGACCTTAGAAATTCCCGGACTCCTAACGTGTACGAACCATACAACCTTATGTTTTGGTATTGATAGTAGACATTAGAGTAATCAAAAATCATTATCACCCATTAATTTACTCAAAACTATTTGGCTATTAAGACCATCTTTGCTAACGCCATAAAAGGCTACTAAAATTCGTGGGTGGTTGACATCATAAAACTATAATTTTCCGTATTAAACCTGCTAATTATCTCAACATTTATATAATTTAATCGATTTAAATTTGAATTTGCATAAGCGTTTAATAAATTAGAATAAATTTCTAAATATATATTATGCTTTATAGATGATTTTTATGGTATTAAGTAAATTCGATGTTGTTTAATCGACCCCTGCAGTTTTGGCATTAGACTACATTTGAAACGATGTTTACAAGTTGTAATTTTATGTCTTAAGTTATGCTATTTATGCAAATATTTATGTTTATTTAGTAGTATAAAGGTACTTTGGCTAATCTAACGGTCAATGGAATATAGTAGCGGCAGGGGGCAGCGAGAAGCGCCGCCGCCATGGCTTTATTACAATACAAAAAATGAGTATCCATAATATTTATCCTCAAAGAGTGCTATTCTAGTAACTAGTTAGGTAGTTAACTTCAGAGATGGCGTAGTTTATGAGATCGTATGATCATTGCCACTGAGCTGAGTGTTTTGAATTCGATCCCCAAATGGGGTAAAAATTTGTGTGTTATAATAATATAATAATATTCCACCACATACACACAACATCATCTAGCCCAAACTAAGCAGAGCTTGTACTATGGGTACTAGACAACGGATAAACATACATATATACTTATTTTCTGTAAATACATACATATTATACATAGAAACACCCAGACCAAGACAAACATCCATGTTCATGCACACAAATGTTTGACTTGTGCGGAAACCGAACCTGCAACCTCAGGCATGGCAGTCGGCCTACGCCATCGAGGCCATGTGTTCCATAAATAGTTGTCCTGAGTTTGAGTAGTAGTATAATACAAGTTTAGTACCCATTGCGGAAGCAGTCTTTAAAAAAAATCTTTAAAGAATAACCAAAGAAAAGGAATGCCTAGGACCACAAATGTCACACACAAGGTACTAATAAGAGTCGCCTTAACCCAGTAAAACTGATCTAACTCGGTCTAACTCGGTACTATACTACCGGCACTTGCAACATAATATTAATTTCTGACTGCGAAATGTGAGTAAGAGCGCAACAACATTTGCCATCATTGTTTCCGCTGCCGTTTGCCGTTTGTTACTGGTCTGAGCATGGAAGCAGGAAATATCAAGTTAAAAGTAACTGAGTATGTTTAAAAATAGTGGCCCCATCCTGTTACTATATAGATTACGTATCATACAAGGGATGGAAATAGCGCCCCTATGTTTTTAAATGTCATACGACAGCTGAAGGATAAGAGCCAAGCGATGAAGCGAAAATACCGCGTGCAAGTGGTGACAATGCGCAGTCTTTGGAGTTACCTGAAAGATTGATCCAAAAGTCGACTTCATTCGAAAGCGCGATAATTAGATTCGATTGTTTTAACGTAACTATACATAAGTACAAATGCATAGTAGACATCGCATTGCCCACAATTGTATTCGAATATTCAAATGAATTTAACAACGGATTACTAAATCGATTAATGCGTCTGTATTAAGATAGTCGTTACGTGTGAGTTAATTTATTTTATGTTGCCTATGGGAGTGTACCGAATGTGGTGGATTTGGTTGCCATGCGGGATAAAAACTTATGAACTTTACAAACAGTTGCCGTAGGTCTAAGGGTTTTGGGTTTATTATTCCAATGTTTGTGTAGACCCTACAACACAGAGCTTTACCGAAATTGACTTTTCACTCCTCAATTAAAGACCTACTCAGTTAAAATGTAGCAATACTACAATTAATTTCGTGTCATCATACATTTTTACTTTTCATATTACTGAACCTATTTTCATATAGTTAGTTATAAAGCATCTTAGAAGTTTAAGCATCTTTGTATTAAATGTATGTTGTATTAAAATGCAAGCTTTATATCGATATTATACGATGCTACAACAAGCTTTGTATCTATAAAATTCTAAATCTGTAACAAGGAAATGTCTCTACATTGATGGCATTTGAAAAACATTGAGAATGACTGTTATGAGACATATAAACTAGAACATTAATGACAAACATTTTCTGAGTGCCTAGTCCGAGTTTCTTTTACGTTAACGCGATCGGTATGTTTATGACGTTCGGCGCTCTGATTGGCCCACTTCAAACTTTTAACCAATCAGAGAGCCAAACACGGTAAACATTTCGACCGCGTTAACTCTGTCAGCTATCCGTTTGTTGCAATATCACTCAAAAAACCTCTAAGTTATAACAATTTGATAACTTTAAGTGTAATTACGTAACTAAATCACGTTAGGTACATCTTATTATGTTGTATAGGTCTAAATATATGGTTTATATCATTGTATAATTTACGTAAATAGCGCCGCAAGTGAATCAATGTTTAAGCTTACGAAACCACAGGTAATACTCACATACAAAATATTCTTTAAATGAATTTATAAAAATGTCACACGCCCCAAATATAGCCACTTATATAAACCGAAAAGCTTTTAATCTCTTGGCAATATATGAATAGAAATTACGTATTTTATACGCCATTTAAACCTATTTATGGCATCAGTAGCGTAAATTTGTTGACTAAACCTATAATTAAATTAAATTTAAGTTCGCATAATTATAATTTTTAATTAAGTGTAATCCTGTTAACATGAGTGTGCTAATCTGACAAGTCGTTATATCTTCTTAGTTAGAGTTTATTTATAGATGGTAGTTAGTGAAAATTATACGGCTATTAGACGCCACACGATACCTTCCATGTATCGTAAACTAGTATCTACCTGCGGCTTCGTCCACGTGAATCCCACGAGTGCATTAAAGCCTATATCTTTTCCAAGTATACAATCCATAACCTTAAATAAATTTTATCAAATTTGAATTAGTTGTTTAACCGAGGAAATAAAAGACAGAATTTCCAAATTCTAATCCTAATTAATATTGTAAATACGAATGTTAGTTTGTTTTTTACGCTTTTACGTTTAACTACTCGACCGATTATCATGAAATTTCGCATACACGTTGTCAAACGAACAGAAAACGACATACGGTACCTTTTATCCAGAAAAAGTACCTAGCCTACATTTACGGAAGCGAAGCCGCAGGTAATATTTAGAATTAGTATTGATTAATCTATAATGAGCTGTATTATGTCAACAAAGAAGTATCAGTTTATTTAAGATCGGACGAAAGCTAATGCACGGTAGCAAGAAGGCAACCGACGGTTATATCAAAAATAATACCCAAACTTTGTATTATAATCACTTCATATCTACATAATGTTATCTTACGTTTACGTGAATGTGGTTTAATTTCAACCACTTGCTACTTTATATCGTTGCTATTTTTTAAGTAAAGAAGTGATAAACAAACAAACAAATTTTCGTCTCAATAACATTAAGTTAGGATATCAAGAAGTTAGTGACTAATAATAAAAACCTTTATAACTTTTATAGCAATAATGTTGCCATGTGTTAATATAATTTAGTATTATTTCTTTCTTTGCGGAGTGTGGGCTGAAAATACTTCATAACATCCCGTGGGAGTTGGAATACGTGAGTCACGGCCGGATACTGATCCTTCCCAGATTGTTCATTCATGCCGTGTGACAGTTCACAACACGATGTATTAGAGTTTAATTAATTATATATTTTATAGGTACCGACTTTCTTAGGCTTGCTTACATGGAAATAAAAATGTAATATTTTGAATTATTGATATTTTCTTTTTGTACTATGTTTAACCTATAGAGTCGCAGCAGCACACCGGTGGCCAGACACAAGACTTTTTTGATGATGTCTTGTATTTTAAGACTTGTCAGACTACAAGACGTCTCCCGCTCTAGGGATAAACCTTGTGCCGCGGACAACTTTACAAAATAAACAACGGACACAAAGAACATCCAAACTCAGAACAACCATTTGTGGATCACATAAAGTTTTGTCTCGTGTGGGATTCGAACCCACAACACTTGGCCTACCGGTAGTGGGAAGGCAACCACTTAAACTATACCATCCGTGCAGTCAATATTCGTCAACTTCTTCTTCTTAGCCTTTTTCGACCGCATGGGTGGCAGTCTTACGACTTCAATCCACTTCATTCCAGCTGTTCTCTTGATATCGTCATGCCAACGCATCAGCGGTCTTCCTCGTGGGAGCTTCTCGCCGCATGGTCTCCACTCCACCAACGCTTTGCAGCACGAGCCCTGTTTTCTGGCGACCTGGCTTGCCTTCGTCAACTAATATTATTTATTGGTTGCTAGGTGTTACACGTGACTTTATTCGCATTTTTGAGCATGTTGCAATCAATAGATGCTCGCACGCTACTTGTAACACTAATTAATTTTTTTTTGGATAACGAATAGCGTAAGCTTTCTCTTTGTTACGATGTGCAAGAGCCCTTGCGTTAGTTTCTTGCAGATATTTTCTCCCTTGCTGGACTTAGCTAACTTTGACGTTCAGTGTTACATTGTGTTCGAAAAGATTTTAAGTTATGATTGCTGGGTAACTTACTTGTCACGTTTATGAAATTGCTACTATCAGGCGTGACTACATTATATATAATGTATCTTCGTAGCATGATTTATAATATTGTATGTCACTAGCTCATGTTTAAATTTTAAAACAATTAATTTAAGTAAATTATTATGTTTATGAATATTTATTATTACAGAGATTACAATATTATCTATCTTACTTAATTTTGCCTCTTAATATATGTAATTTATTTTTTTCAATATGTATTTATTCTCTTTTAAACTATTAAACAATGACATTATTTTCGATATATTATATGACATAATTTAAGTTACTTTTAATCTTAGTATTGCTGCCGAGGCCTACTTATATTTTATAAATTTATTTATTTATTATAGACACGCCAACAGTATACAATTTTTTTTAAAACATACACAGTTAAAATATAATAATAATATTATAAATTATTGCCGTTTTTCATCCATAGTTGTCATTATACAGGTTCATCAAACACCCATCTCCATAGCCCATATATATTAGAATCCATACGTAGCAATAGTTCTAAGCCTGCTGCGGCTAGTGCCGCGGTAGGTGTTCCATCCTACCTTAGAAGATTAAAACTCTCGAAGGACCTCTTCACGTTGGACCTATGTCTCCGTATAAACCTCCCAAAGAGCCAGGTATTTTCTAATATAATATGTTAGAAAATACCTGTGATAAAAGAAACATATGAATTATTATTATTATGCACAGTACAACCTGACCGAAACGTCAAGCCTTTTAATAAGGTATACAAATACTGAGCACGATTACATTAATACCCGTATTCTGTTATATTACCTAACTATTTATAATGCCTTAATTGAAAAGATAAATATGCTTGTCGTAGCATGAAATATCGGACTTGATGCCCAACTGTCGCTGAGCAAACAGTATTAATTACCTTAATTAAAATTTACAGGCAAGATGTTCCTTATGGGAAGGAATTCGCTCCACTATAGGATACCATAATTACCTTAATAATTTTATTTGACCAACATTAACATCTCTCTTCATTTATCAAAGGTCCAGCAATATAGGATAAGTTAAAAAATACTTGAATGTTAAACTTATGCCTGAGATCTCTGAAGAGGATGTGAACACCTTCATTACAGTTAGCAGCTTCTTTTTAGATCCCACGTACCTATTATAGAAAGGCCCTATTGACGACTATATGTCGGGCATAGTATGACACTTCGTGCAATTTGATACAATTGAAAGATATCTCTGATGGGGTAGACAGAGGAGTATTACACCTACATTTCACTAGCTTTTTAAGGCCCACGTATTAAGAATCGGGCCTATTGTCATCTATCGGTCATACCAGAGTCACCAGACTTCCTGCCACTAGATTAGCAGTAGTTTCTGTTAAGTAATATATTAATATAGATGTATCCGCGGCTTCGCACGCGAAAATGTAGATTACTTTTTCCAGGTGAAAGGTACCCTATGTCCGTTTCTGTTACCCTGCCAACGTGTATGCGATTTTTTATGACGATCGGTCCAGTAGTCAAGGCGTGAAAGCGTAACAAACGAACTCACATTCGCATTTATAATATTAAGTTAGGATCATCTAACAAAAAAATCCAATTACACTGCCCGATCCGAAAATTGCACCTGGAGACCACATGACAAACTTACACTACAAGACTAACGAGTCCAACGACGCAATCTTCAGAACTTATTTAACAAATACTAACGTGTTCTTTCATTCATCAAAGTTCAACAGTACAGGACGAGTACAAAAATACTTCAATATGATGTCCACATTAGACGACATATCATTTCACGTGGCGGCCATGTGTGGCGATACCAGTGAAACTCGATCGATGGATGTGACAGACACAGATAATGATGTAAACTGATTGTTTAGGAATTTGGAGTATCGATAATTGTTGTAAAGTGTATTGTATGCTGAGATAGTCTAGACTGATGTTTAGAGTGAACTATATAGAATTAGGTTGTGCGTGCGGCTCCGCCCGCATGATAACAACATCAATAAAAATAGCCTATGTCCTTTCCCAGGTTTTAAACGACCTCTATATCAAATTTAATCTAAATCAGTTGAGTAGTTTAGCCGTGAATAGGTAACAAATACACAGACAGACAGAGTTACTTCCGAATTTATAATATTACTAGTACGGAAGTAAGGATATTGGTGTGGCGGGTGAAATACTAGAAGGAATAAGGACGGAGATTTTCTGTACTGATTCGTAAAACTGTTAGTAATACTATTTATTACTATTAAACGTTATATATTAGTATTATTAATAACAAAAATTTTATGATTTACAAAAATGAGGATTGACCTTTGGTGTTTATTCAGGATGTATTGCTCAACGTGCAGTTATAAAACTAAGTAAAATAAAATATGTAAAGAGCGTAGAATAGATTCTTCCGCACTCCAATATTTGCTTTTTTGAAAGACGTTATCGATTTGTTTTCTAAGGTATAAATGCTTTTTTAAATTAACTTTTTTTTATTTATGTTATCTAAACAATTAAATATAAATAAATATTCTATCACATACACACAACACCATCTAGCCCAATCTAAGCAGAGCTTGTACTATGGGTACTAGACAATGGATAAACATACATATATACATTTTTATTTTTTTTGGTAAATACATGCATATTATACATATAAACACCCAGATCAAGTCAAACATCCATGTTCATGCACACAAATGTTTGACTTGTGCGGGAATCGAACCCGCGACCTCAGGGTAGCAGTCGGTTACACTAACCGCTACGCCATCGATCATCTTTATATACAAACCTTAACATTTTCCATTTTTGTTTATATTTACATAATGTATTTTTTTAGTAAATTGTTACTCAGTACAATAATATATAATATAGCACTTTAAGATGTTTTATACTGAGCTTCTAGACATAAAACATAATTAAATTCACAAAAAGTAACCTTATTGACTAAAAAATATTTTTGCGTTATCATCTAAAATGTTTGCTCCCAATTTTGCTGCATTCAGTCAATACGCCCAATTGACTTTCCTTTAAGCACATTTCATAACAGATTAGGAGCTACATAACTTAACGACACAATCCCAAACAAAAAATCACGCATATTCATTAGAACCCCAACTTAACTGCGCTCGAATCCCTTGCCATTAAACACCCGTACCGCTTCCATTAACGCAACATCCTTACTACAAGCCATATGGCCATCACAAATATTGTTTTAACGCCTACTTTTTATAATTATGAGCACTCAAGTTAATTGTCCCTTGTGTTACCAACATGGTTATTCTACATACATTTTTTAGTCTCACTTTTACGAGGGATGGTCGGCTTTACGGTACACTTTTTATTTCTATTTGGGAAGTTTTATTGTTAAGCATAGACGTAGAAGGAGTTGGATCTCTTTATGAGAGGTTATATGACTAAGAGATGGTTTGTTTTACGTATATTTTATTGCTATAAAAGCACTTTTTAAATGAAGAAATGACTGTCTATTTGATATGTGGTACAAGACGTAAAGTGCTTGTAGGCGAGAATTACTTTTTACCTTTTATGTATCTTTAGATTAATCTAAGTTTAACCTGAAAGGCCTAACATTGAACATTAGTTGCGCACAGGAGGTTTGGCGATATCGCAGTGACGTCACGACACGTAAATCTTGCGGGCTCTATTATACTTATCAATTGCCCGAATCCAGATCATTTATCTATTGATCACACAATACTTCTCTCGTTCAAGACAAACTCACAACAATCTATTTACATATACATAGTATAGTTTGACTGATCCATGGATAGTTTTAAAGCATCTGGGTATCTGATTCAAGCCTTTACAGTATTTTGTGATTACATGGTTATATAAACATGTTTTAATATAACGTTTTTAAAAATAGTGGTAAGTCTAAGAAAGATAATTATTCAATAGTTACCGAAATACTTGATGAGGTATACAAATCACCAGATAAAGAAAATATAATCCCCATCGTAATCACCTATCAGTTATCGCCTATCAACGCGCATGCGTGTGGGCAACCACAGAGTGCATCGTGGGTGGCCCCTATCTACAGCTGATGCATTGAGATAAAGTTAACCAAACCGATTTTGGTCAATGGATGTATGATGTCTGTAATTAACGTAAATTCATATTTAACGAGACGTATTTTTAAAGAATTTTAAATATGCCATTAGGTAAATAAATGTAAATGCAAACATTTTTAAATACGAATATGTAACTTACGTTTTGTCGTTTACCGGGCACAGTTTAAGGCTCCATGCGGCTACTGATCATTTCTTGGCTAAAAACTCAATAGAAATAAGTATATCGATCCTGAAATCAAACGCGAGACCTACACAAAGGACTCGGGCCAGTCGCATCTATAACCGCTTCGTCGTATAAATACGCAGAAAAATTAAAATTCAGTTTCCCATATAAAATCTTACCATAGCTCAAAGTGCTTTAACGAATCATCCTACGGCAAAAAAATCTAACATGCTTGTAAAATTTAACAATAAAGAAACAAGATAGATTTTATTTCAATTAGGTACTATTAATAAATAGAATTTAATTTCTTCTGAAACCCCAGGCATATCACTATAATAACGTATTCGCCAATGGGCGCCTATCATGTGTTATACCGACCTACCCTACCAATTTCTATATTTAATATCACTTCTATCACTAAAATAAACTAATATTATTACATCATTCATTTAAATCTATCACATCTTTACTAGGCAGGCAAACATAGCATAAAACTAAGAACTAAACACCCAATAAAATAAAGTATGAAAGTTACGCAAAACACTGACGCCATTGAAACTAGCAATGGCGATGACTAAAGATGATGGTAACGATCTAAATATAAAAATGATGAACGTATTACGAACATTATTAAAATAATAATTTTCGGGAACACAACAATAATTTAAATCTATTATCTAACAAAAGTGGCGCCACGATTACCACGAAAACAGCTGACAGAATAATTTATCTAAAGCTAAGTGTTGTCTATAAATACAGAAGATAGCTCTCTAGGTAATCGCATGATCTAGACAAAAAATAGACCAGTTCAACACACCCTAGGAATCGTATTGCTCGCGATGAGTATACGTTTTATTCTATTAGATTCTTCTTCTTCTTAATGTGCCTCTTCAATCTTGAAAGCTGGCTGTCAACTTCTTGAATTCTAGCCTATCAGTAGCCATATCGAACAGTTGTTCGACGGAGGTAATACCGGTCCACTTCCGGATATTCTGCAGCCACGATTGTTTCCTTCGGCCAGCGTCTCCTTCCTTCTATCTTGGCCATCATAATGAGTTGGAGCAGCCTATATCTTTCGTGTCTAAGCACATGACCTAGATATTCTATCTTGCGCTTTTTGATGGCAAGTTACATTTTACAAGGTATATGGACACGCTGAAACACAATCTCGTTTCTGACCTTCTATTAGATTGGCTGAGTTC
This sequence comes from Catocala nupta, assembly GCA_963675205.1. Classification (NCBI taxonomy): domain Eukaryota; kingdom Metazoa; phylum Arthropoda; class Insecta; order Lepidoptera; family Erebidae; genus Catocala; species Catocala nupta. Next base: position 17,968,318 of record OY776099.1, read on the forward strand.
TAAACACAGCCACATTTGACTATAGTAACCTACTAATAGAGTAATACAAAAAATAGGTACAGATATATATATACTTTGACTACACGGTTTGCGTATTGGTTTATGTGGTCGCGTCGCCCTTGTCACTGCGCTGAATATTAAGGGGTCCATCCACATACGTGACAAAAATTTATGTAATTCACTAATATTTGTTCCGTGTCTAAGTGTTATTTGTAACCATTGCTTGAATGTTTGTAAAGATCCCCGCGACACAGGATTTATACCAAGAGTGGTAGTTGTCTTTACAAAAGAGAAAACTAAAACTAAAACATTGAGTTTGCATTTCGAATTCACGCCCGTTTGGCTATCAGCGTGATCTGTCATGACCAATTATAATATTTGGAACAAAAAGAATCGATTTAACTTTAAAATAACGAACAGGAAAAACCTAACTATTTAATAAAATTAAAGCGTAATGCTATATTATGTTAAAAATAACGTCCACAATCCTAAGCCTCAAGTAATTTAAAAACATAGATGTCGCCAGAAAGCCCGCTAAATAAGTTAAATTTGAAACAACGTTTCAGGACCTGAAAGTTAGGGATTTGTTTGACTGCCCAAAACTTTCAGGTAATGTTAATGAAGGCAAGCTAAGCCATAATGGCTAAGTTGGGAACATCCATTTGTGCTTCCTTTCAATAACAAATATTTAATCTATTTTCGGGATATACATATTTAGATAGAGATGGATTTAGTTTGATTCCTAATATGTTTTAATCCGTTTAAAAGTATTTGCTTGTTCTTTTTCAATTGACAAAGGATCATAAGACAGGTTGGTTTAGAGAAGGGCAATTTTTTAAAATCAGGTTTTGCCTACGGTTTATTATAAATTTCGCCAATAAATTTATATCCCGCGAGAACAGTATTTTCCTGGATGAAACTCGACACCCACAGGACTGGCACCCTATGTCCCTTTTTGTTCACGTGGCAATATAAATGCGATATTTCATGATGATCTGTCGAGAAGTTGAAGCGGTAAAGTGTAACAAATCAACAATCTCACATTCGCATTTATAATATTAATTAAGATAATACATGGTCGACCATAAACGCGATTATTTGTATTTCATTGAAGTTGAATTACGTTTTACAGGTAGGATTTTCGCTAAGAATAATAAAAAATACTACGTAGAATTCTAACTATATTTTTATGTTTATTATTTTAAACTCTGACATCATTGTTAAACGTGGATAAATCAGATTTCAATGCCGCATAGCCCATCATATGAACATCTGCGAGTATGTTTACGCAAAGCAATTTGTAAGCCTGTTTAGAAGCAGATGATAATTAAGTTCACTACAGGCTTATAATCTCTGCACGCCATAATAAGCAGAGTAATATCTTAATATTGGTATAACCGGCTAGACAGTTAGATGATGCGGTTACAGGTTTACACAAGAACAGTTTCTAGAAGCAAGTGTATTGCTTACTTTGTCTTACTTCGCAAAAAAATTATAAATATTTATTTATTCATTCATTAAGGATCTCCAACAAAACGTGTGCTCAAAAATTCACAAATATACTAAAAATTAGTTTGCCTTTGATGCTTGTCAAATTAAGGCCATAATATGCACTATTAAAAACTGAAATATAAATACTACTTTAAAAGATTACAGTTGAAAATAACAATCAGGAAAACATAAGATCATATGAAAAACATAAATTGAACACATACTATTAAAGATTTTTATGTTTCGATAATGACTTACATTATTTAATATTCTGTGTTATCGGATTAGTTGCACAATAGTAGAGAGAGCGCATAATAATTGCTTTAACTTTCCTTAACGCTTACGAACAAATATTTGACAACGAACGAAATATGAGCTAGGTTCTATAATCAAGTAATGGAAAAAGCCTCAAACATAAATAATTTTCGTCACAACCATAAAATTATAAATTACCTCTTGTACAACCAAATGCTACACAAAAATCGATGTCACGAGCTTAGCCCAAAAATAAACCGCGTACCTTTAATGGGGCACGCAATTCAAATTGGTATATTCAAAAGTGCCCAAATATATCTTCCAAATCTTTGACATGATCGATTTGCTTAAGCGAAAAATTTACGACGACATAAATCTATTTATATTCACCATGTGTCGTAAAAAAGTCATGGCTAACATACGAATACAAATTTTACTAAGGACTTAACCGTATATGCTGCTTTTAGTATCGGTGATTGGCTATTTGATTGTTTTACAGAAGCTGGATTCATCAACCACAAAGGCAGTGATGACCAAATTATTCCTCAGGCTGAAGCAACGAATCTTTTAAAACCCTGATACATCCAAAGCGTTCGTTATAATGCACTATTTTGATATCATGATCAAACCTAGGGAATCCTTAACCTAGACCACTGCGTTGTCTTAACAAAGTATTTTGCTTATGTCTAAACGCTAAATATTCTGCCAACTTCCTAACTCTGGACTGCTGGGCATATTTTTTTAAATCTGACGTGGCTTTGTACCCCATTTACATCAGTTGTATACACTCCAGCTGCACCACCGAGATAGTCCTGATAGAAATAATTTCACGACGATTAACTTCAATATCCTATTAACGAACCGAATTATGAGAACTTTTAACTGCTTCTCGTTTCTTTTTCAACGTGTCCCTGATTCTAAGACCACGTGTTTGAAGCTCCCTTCCTTCTCAGTCGTTAAGTAGAAACCTTTTTGTTTCCCAAATCATTAGCAAGTGTATTCTGTTCAGTTTTGTTGTACATTCCGTCTATATTTATACGATCGTTGAACTTTCAATAGCTAGTCTCTTGTTCTCAAATTATCTTTTCATCGTGGTGGTTTTGTAGCTTGACAGAAGCTCGCATTAACTAGCTTTGAAATTGTATATATAATTATTTACGTCCTTCAAGTTATGCAGGTTTTAACATTTGCACTGAGATATTTGGTGTTGATACTTTAATTTTGTTCAGAACTATACTGTCGTTATCATTCAACCTACTTTTAAAGTCTAAATCAATTGTAATTTGTGTCCCTTTCATTAACGTTTTCTATCCCTTGTCTTAAAACCGTCAAATCAGACCATTTTTAATCTTCACTGTCAATTACGCTGCCATCCAAATCTCTAGTTTTATGTCAATTATATTGGACTAATTTTACAGTATAGTTTACGGTACCATCGAATTTAACGTCACCTATAAAAGAATTACTGATTTAACAGTTTGAAAAAGCTGTCGTTTTTTATCGTCCAATTTGGAACGAAATGCTGTAAGTTTAAAATTAGTTCAGTGAGAATCGACAAGAAGTGTCTCGAACTATTTACTGCAGTTTAATCTGTCTTGTTCTTTCAATAAACGAAACACAAAAGGGCTTACATCTGACAGGGAACATTTATAGTTGTGTCGTCTTTTTGTTTCAGTGATGACAATAAGGAAATACTACAGACGTCTTTGAGGGAAAGTTATTTTAATTATCGTTTCATGCATTTGCACTTACAGTTGCAGCAGATAGTGTGGTCCCTAATTATCGGTTGGGGAACAGCGTTATTGAACATTTTAGAATTTTAGATTTTATTATGAAATCTGACATATACCTTGTCAGGGGTACAGAAAAGGGCTTAGGGTACCTTGTATCCAGAAAAAAAAGTACTGTTCCCGAGGAATAGAAATTTACAGACAAAATCTAAATTAACGCGAGTGAAGCCAAAATACCTAGTGTGTTAATAAAATGTGGGTAAAGTACCCCTCAACCTACTGCTTTGAGCATATATGTATTTTCTCGTTCATGTTAATAAAATCACGACCTAAATATGATCCCAATAAATGAAGACCACTCAAACACGGCACCAATATTTACAGATAGCATTTTTGTTGCGTGTGGAAACTGAATCTACAACACGGTAGTGGCGAGAGGAATATTACAGGAATACTCAGATCACTATTCCATCTCTGCAGTCGTGTCGGTCCTGCATCACATGTGCAGTAAAAATATACTGCACCAATTTTATTTCGAACCCGGATCTCAAAGCAGTTTTATTCGCAAACATTGCATTACTGTGCCGAACAACAGAAAATATTTTGTAGGAAATGTAACGCTGCTGAAGCTTTGCACTAAACTGAAAGAACTAAAAAAATAAACGCGAAGCAGGCTTGTATGTATTTTCCCCAGTGCATAATTAAGCGTTTAAACGAAGTTACACCTCACAATGTTTAGCCTACGCTATTCATTCTAGTCGCCAGATAAAATCGTGTCCATTCTACATAGTTTATCTAGACAGTGAGTTAAACCGGCAAATTCTTTACGTTCACATTTATCTAAGAAACAGTACAAATGTTGAGGTGTGTGTAGAATAATTTATTGTTGAGGACAAAGTTAGTCCAGTATTGCGAAAGCAAGTACTACCACTTTGTGAATAGTTACATTAAACATACATAGATATCCCCGTTGCACTTTCATTACGCCAACTATGTTTTGGGTCCCATTAAATAAAGGACGAACTTTAGAGACACTATCCTGTTACGAAGAATTCTCAAATTCAAAACACATTATCTGACCTGGAAAGTGGAATCAAAATCTCGCTATATATAAAAAATGAACTAATGAAGCAATTGCTCAAAAAACAAATTAATTAAAATTGTAGTTTGAAGGTGTATTTTCATAATACAGTCATAATGAGGTATTATTATGTGAGAAGGTGATACATGAAGTATTTGTATAATAACTGTCTTAGCAATGAATAACGTGAAATACCAAATCAACAACCTAATACGAGTATCCTTGGATAGATGATAAAAAGCTATATATATATATTGTAGGGTTTGACGATATATTATTGTCCAAAGACAAATGGTTACAAAGTAACATGTGCACGTGATTGTATTCGAATAATATCCGATTTAATTGACAATTAGTGCGTATTGACAATTAGTGCGTTCGCTGCCTTCTTTGCTTCGCTATCCCATTGCATGGTTATAAGCTATATATATTTAGTTCTATAAATACTGTTGTATTCGAATGCCATTTTGCACAACACTACTACAAAGTACATAAATAAATTGATTTGAAAGTAGGTGTGACCAAAATTCTTTTACCTGAATTCAACATGCTTAACAGTGAAATTTCATACCAAACGCACAGGTCAACATTGATTTTTGACCATCCAACAAAAAAATAAAACAAACCTTTCTGTACAAATATTAATACGATAATTATGCAAATAAATACCTCAAACGGGCATAAATAATGTTGAACGAAATCAAGATTTCCATCACAGAATCTGTTTGTTCCAAACTATGTTTCGATCAAAGCCAAAGATATGGGATTGGGCTACATTTTGACATGCATTTATTCAGACGTATTAATGATTTTATAGATTTAATGGGCAAATTAAAAATGAAAGAATTTTTTGTATATATTAAAATGTTATCACAAAGACTAAACTTGATAATGATACGAATATTAAAAGCAATAAAACCTCTGCTTTTTAATGTAAATAAGCTAGCTTATCGCTTACGGCAGAATGTCTTAAATAAGCTTAAGCTATTTTTAAGACGGCTCGTAAACAAATGAATGCTCTTACCCATTTTAATGCAAAATTCGAAGTCTTTAGTATTTTTTTATACGTATTATTCTAAGAGCAAAGCTCACCATTGCGCCGTCATAGCATTGTACAGTTTTATGATTTTATATTTTACTACGCAAAATGCTTATTTATATAAAGAGACTTTCATGAACTTTATTAACTTGTGATAGCTCTGTATAATAGCGCTTTAGAATAAGATGAATTTATTTCAGTAACCAGCTATGTTTCTTTTCATAGGCAAAAATATTAAAAAAGAAAATTAATAAGTCACTGAAAGTAACTAAATTATTATTGAGCATGAGTTACTTAGCAAAGCCAAAATAGGAGAAAAGACAGGCATGGATAAATAGATTTGCTGCACATTCGATACTAGTATGATTCTTAGTTCAATATTACCACATAACAATACCTATGTATAATCTAGGTCATAGCAAAATTAAGACAACATTGCTAAAACTTCAATAGTTGCCATAAGTTGAGCCATAATATTGCTTAATTGTATAAAAAATAAGGCATTATTTCATCATATCATATCAATTTATTCAAAATGTTTACAAAATATTTCTTAAAGTTAAGTCTATTAAAATACTAGTATGTACTCAAAATTCAGCAAAAGTTAAAATAAAAATGCCAATGATTTTTAATTGAGCATTTAGTGGCGGATACACCCATACAGTTTCTAAATATATAAATTAATCTTTACTTGATCTATAAAATTTTATTATTGTTCTAGAAATGTTTTATATATCACTTTACGTCGTTAAGCATCATTAGACGTGTTCTTAAGTATTCCATTAAATTCCGTCGGCCTCGATGGCGTAGTGGTTAGTGTAACCGACTGCCACGCCTGAGGTCGCGGGTTCGATTCCCGCACAAGACAAATATTTGTGTGCATGAACATGGATGTTTGTCTTGGTCTAGGTGTTTCTATGTATAATATGTATGTATTTACAAAAAAAAAAGTATACATATATGTATGTTTATCCATTGTCTAGTATCCATAGTACAAACTCTGCTTAGTTTGGGCTAGATAGTGTTGTGTGTATGTGGTAGAATATTATTATATTATTATTATTATTAATTTGTTGAAATAAATAATGTGTAAATACATAGTTATCTATTCTATAACATAAGCATTAAAGAAAATGAATCTATGACAACACACGAGGTCCTTCTTAAAAAGTCGGTTTCCACCATTTTTAGCTATGGTTTTAATTGCAACTTTTTCAAAACTACTTAAAATTATTCCAAACCTTATATTTACACTTCATCAGCAGTCATTGTTCACTATGGCTGGTATTAATCACATTGAGGTATTCATCTCACGCTTTAAAAATTTCGTAAACGCATAACAGGAGGGATAAGATATAGGATTATCCTAGCTATAATAAGGGATCAAATATAATGACCATCAAAAATACTATTTGCTCAGAAAATATTGCATAGCATAACGAGCACTTATACGCCTTAAATCACTGCATTCCGTCTTGGAAGGGTTAGGTTATGTTAGGTTCCTTCTTAAACCCACCCAAAAATAGGAGCTCCGCGAAGCGGGGCATCGTCGACTTAATGTGATCTCTTTAAATATATTTTGCTGTGCAATAAGTATTTTTTTACTGTGCAGTTAAATACTACCCTTATAATTGCGAATGTGAGTTTGTTCGTAACAAACATTCACGCTTGAAGTACACGACCGATCATCATGAAATTTCACATACACGTTGTCAGGAGTACACAAAAAGACATAGAGTACCTTTTATCCAGAAAATAATAACTGTTCGTGATGGATAAATTTATTGACAACATCTAGAATTCGAGCGAAGCCGCGAGCAAAGTCTAGTAATAAATAATTTAGTTGAAATCTATACAAATCGACAATAACACAATATATGAAGTCCACTTTGACCACCATCATTTCATTTAATGACAATTAGGATGTATTTATTTCATAACATCATGGCGGCTCATGTTATTTCGTTCATTAGATACGCAGAACTGCTAATTAGAGTATGACGTAAATATGAAAACCGTAAGTCATCCTTGTAAACTAGATTATCTTATTTATTTCACATACACAACACTAACATTACAAGGATATAAATGTATTGTTATCGATGACGCTGTTGTAAACACGATTGCTGTGTGTGGCGTCTCAAATGCGATTTTTGGATCGGGCATAGTGTTACTGAATTTTTTTTAAGAATTTCTCACTTGGAACTATGTCGGGTGGACGACAATTGGCTAGCCTCCTACGACATGGAAACTAAAATTTTAATTTTCTAAGGGCCTGCCCCATCACTTCCGAATACCATTTATCTATAAGATAAAAGTCTCGCCATCTCTCTTCTTTAACCTAACAAGAGAGAGATAGCATGCGATTTATCTTTTGGATAATTTTTACTTGATAGTGGTGAAACTGGCCGTAAGACTCCTCTGATCTATCCACCGGGTATAAAAACATGAGAGTACGTATGTACCTACATATGTATGTTTATAATAATATATATGAACTTACACAGTCTTGTTATAATGTGCTAGGAGATCTTCTGGGATCGTTTAACAATAATTGTATCAAATAGTAAGATAAAGATGAAGTTGATAATCATGGCAATTGAAGTTAATACTACAATTACTGAAACAACACTCATCTTCATTATTCTGGATAATAAAACAATTTAGAATCTCTCAAATGTTTACCCACTCATGCTACACACTGTACGCGGTCAATAGGCAGTCTTAATGTGCCGAAAATCAGAAATTAATATCCTTCTTCATATGTTTACTTGTATATCGTACGAATTCGGTCCCCTTATACGGCAATCTTTCAGGAGAATCCTTTCTAATCCTCCTATCACTTTAATTAAAATGCGATGACATATAATTACAAATCTGATAATAATATAAATTATTCTGTGAATACGAAGGATTTCCTTATTCCCAGATTAAATTAACTTAGACAGGAATGCCTGAACACTGACATTTAATTTAGCAGGAATCACAGGAATGATCGCAGAGTACGTTTCATGTTCTGCAAGCACAGTCGGTCTTACATCCGGCTTAGTCTAATTTTGTAACTGAAACTGAAGATTTTGGAATATATTTTAAGTAATGAATGGACCAATGTGAATTATTAAATCTTATTATTAGGTTTTATATCAGTCAAGGTATTTGGCTTTACTGTTAGGCAATTTTTTGTTGTTGTGTTGTATTGAGTTTCGAAATTTTACCGGTAGGAGCATCGATGGTAGGAGGCGATAGATTCGCTCTGTTGCGGTAGAGTTATAAACAATGCTGGAATTTGGAAAATTTGGAACACACCTCTGCCTTTCAATACATTTCTGCCTACCCTTTCAAGGAGATACAGGTATGAGTATATGGTTTGTTACATAAATTTATTTAATTGTATATGATTTGACATATGGTAGTGTGATATAAGTTGTAAGTTTACTGTTCGTAGTGCCGAGTTCGATGGAAGAAGCTTTTCTCAGCCAATTGTCCATATTTTGTAATCTTTGTATCATTTGATTTGATGTTAAAAAAGGTTTCAACTAGAAGCATCAGTATATTTACTTTATTAAATATTCATTTAATAAAAGATTGGCTAATATCATGTCAATTATTAAATAAATATAATAAATAATATACAACACCTTAGGTACAAATTTTCAATCCTATGTGGAGTTGAAAATTTTACAGTGTGTGTTTTTATGTCTTTATTCAAATGAATGTGTTAAACTAACATGCAATCGCAATTTTCATTTTTCGTACTGGATCAGCGGAAAGAAGATATAATTACATAAATTACCTACCATTGTTTATAGGGCTCATATATTCGTCACAAGACGCGACCGAAGCTAACGGAAGCTATATACATATACTTCATTTTAATGACTTTTAACAATTATGAGTATCAAGAATGTTGTCATCAACAATGCCGTAAAAATATTTTATTATAATATAAGACAAATATATATTATATTCTTATTTAAAAATGCCGTCGTTTTCCGCATAAGTTTGAGCGTTTGGTGGTTACGAGACTCTTGCACGGAGAGGGATGTGTTCGGCAGAAGTCATTAGGCTCGTCTCCCATTATATACAATTAATACATTTACATAACTAACATCAACAATTATCGTTAAAAAAGACAAAAGATTTGTTCGAACATTTTCATTCACAAAATAATATATGCATACTTATTTCTTTGTTCAATCTCATTTACAGTTTTAGCGCATAATTATTTCATCACGAAACGTTTTATGCAGACGTGAAAACCTCATCAAAAAGAGCATAAACTTTTCCAAGATTCATATTTTATAGACGACCGTAAAAACTGCAAAAAAAAGGAACACATAGGCACGGTACGTTTTCCCCAGCCCGTTGTGCGAAAGTACTAAAAGAAACGTTTGTTCGAAGAATTTCTATACAGAACACGGTAATAGTTTATTATTGTATGTATTTAGAATTTAAAGAGGTCGCCCGGTTTTTTAAACTTACATAAATAACACAGAGTTGCGAGCTTTTCGCGGCAGTTTGTTTATATTTTCTTCACGCACTTCCAACACGGCGAAAACTTTTTACAACACTATTAAAAAAATTAAATTTATATAGCTCACCTTTAGAAAAAAATCATAATTTAAAGTCCGATATTTGAAAATTCATACACTGGTTTTTAGTCGCATGGTTGACGAACAAAAGAAGGCGTAATTTCGGGAGTCTGTCTTTCGGGGACCGCGTATCGTGGTCGTGGTGTTCGCGACGTGACTAACCGACGCGCGTATTGCGTTAAATTCTGTAGCGTATTTTTAGAAAACGCCCCCTTGTTAGAATATGCGTGTGCGCAGGGTAACACGTGGTCGGTATCCGGTCGAAGGGTTTTAAAGATATGTTTATTCTTACAAAATTATTGACATGCCTTTTAAATTTTCTATGTTGGCGCCGTATTGACGAATGATATGCGATAAATCATGTTCGGTTTATTTATTGTTTAATTTCAATCTTGTTAACGCTTTTGAATAAAAAGCGGAGCAAATATGTCTTGTTAAAATATGGATATACATTTATTAAGAACAAAACTTCAAACTAAAAATGCCGCACTAATTTATATTTCACGAACTTACGCTGTGGACTAAAGCAAATAATCATTTATTTCATGAGCATTAGTGCCTTCGAAGGCTGGCACAAAATTTATTTCATTGTTAGAGCAACCACTTGGTCATATATCTAATAATTAAATGAATCGTCAGGTTACGATAAGCGTAGCTTATCTATAATGAGTGTAACAATGACATGCATTCAAGTGCCTATATTGACCAGTGAGGTAGACATTAGTAACGTGTATTTGCCAAAAAAGAAAATAACTTTCCTAATGTCTTACTATCATGAGACGACACTAGAAGAAATGGCATGTTTTGAAGAACTACACCACCACTTCGGATATGTTGCCATGCGTTCTTTAAAGGGTCAGGAAAAAGTATATTTTCATACATTTCGCCAATTATCTATGATTTTATATCCTACGTAATAGGAAGTAGTCTATTGCCATCTACCGGACACAGACGCCGTGCTACTACTGGGAATATCTAGACAGAAAAATCCAATAAAATTGAAATTAAACTACTATATACGGATATACAGGGTGTCCAAGAACCTGGCGTCCAACTGGATTCCCACGATGCCCCAAGTTCTAACAGTACTCAGAAAAATATTTTAAAAAATCCACCCCATGTACTTACAGAATTATACTGATTTCAAAAAAAAAGGGGAAATGAGCACCCTGTGACATACTTTTGAATGCTGTGACTGCTAATGCTGATAATTTCGATATTTCTTGGAGGTTTTGTAATCTAGGGTATTGCTGTGTCTAAATAGAATGTAAAAATAAAGTACTTATTGTACCATTTTAAAATAAAATATTATTTTAACTAAAGGTGATATGGAAAACTATTGAATTTCGCAACTTTGACCGACTGTAGTGTAAAAAAATGTACCAAAATAGTATGGCAAGTGACGTCAAATTTTGACGCGTTTATTCCTCTTTTTAAAAAGGTATAATACTTACACATTAATTTGAAAAAAAAAAATTTTGATAATATTTTTACTCAACAACCCAATTTTTACGATGTCTTACAGAATTCTTAGAAAGAAAAATTTACGACGAATTGAATCTAACCTCTAAAGAATTACTGTTGTATGCTCATAAAAATAACAACAGGCCTCTCAAAAAACAGGTTAGACCGTAAGGGACGGTATGTGCATGCATCTCACCATAGTGATTCGTTATTACAACAGGAGGGAGCAAGACAGAAACTATCTTTGCGATTTGCTGGTTCTTCTTTATGGTACCCCATTATTCAGGTAAGAGTGAGGGAGAAAAAGGTTAGAGGTGCGAGTGAGATAGATAGTGACGCTATCTGGGATCGTGCTATTTAGGATAACAGTACGGTCAGTACGCGTCACTGCCTCCTGCCGTTACTACGCACCTCTCTCTTATTGTTACCATTGATCACGTACTACGATTTAAAGCTTTGTTTATTGGACTCGATTACTCTTTGTGCTCTGGACTTTGAAACGAACTCTTTACGACGACCTTTGCCTGTGTTTGGACAGTTTGTGTTTTGTGTGTGCTACCATGGCGACCTACACTCCGCAAGAATACGCAAATATGCACTACATTTATGGAGAATGTAGAGGTAATGGACGAGCTGCAGCGAGACTTTACAGAGAAAGGTATCCGAGGGCTACGCGATATCCCGACCATCGAGTTTTCATTAATGTGCACAGATCACTATGTGACGGGCGGTTCCCCAATCAAGTAGCTGGTGAAGGACGACCCGTAAATGACTTCATACGCGATGAAGTTTTAGAGGCGGTGTCGGCAAATCCAAGCATCTCTGTGCGAGGAATAGAAGCTGATACGGGGATACCGAAGAGCACAGCACACAGTATTCTCCAAAAAGAAGAATATCATCCGTACCACGTACAGCGAGTGCAAAGTCTTTTACCTCGAGACTATCCGAGCCGAGTCGCGTTTTGTGAAACAATCCTGCAAAAACATCGAGAAGACGAAAACTTTATCGACAAAATTTTGTGGTCAGATGAATCTACATTTAAGAAGGATGGCTACATGAACCTACACAACTTGCACGAGTGGCATGTGGAAAATCCGCACTTGATGCGAGAAGATAGATCCCAGTACCGGTTCAAAGTGAACATGTGGACCGGTATTCTCTGTGGGAATATTATTGGTCCATTTGAGATGCCCGAGAATTTGACTGGCGAATCATATTTAAATTTTCTTCAAAATGATTTGCCAAACTTACTAGAAGAGACCCCACCAGATATGTGGTTCCAACACGACGGCTGTCCAGCACATTTTCGCGTATCCGTTAGAGAGTTTTTGGACGAGCAATACCCGAACAGGTGGATTGGGCGATCAGGAACAATCCCGTGGCCAGCCCGCTCACCTGACTTAAATCCGCTGGATTTTTTTTTCTGGGGAACTATGAAGGAGCTCGTTTATGCGAAGCCCATTAATGACATCGCTGACCTTCGTGAGAAGATAACACAAGCAGTGCAGGTGATACGTCAAAAAAGTTACTCGCGAAACATAAAGCGGTCCTTTTTAAGGAGAGTGAGAGCTTGTATTGCCGCGGGTGGTCAACATTTTGAACATTTATTGTAATAAAATATCTTTAAACTAACATTCTTTGCTTTTATTCTACTGGGAACCCATCTACCTGTGTGTATTTCCTTCTTGCTCACTCTTGGAACCGAAGTAAATAATAGTAGTAACATAACAGTTTCTAAGATAAGAAAGGGTCCGACAGTTACCGTTAGTAGGTAGGCACTTCGTAAAAATTGGGTTGTTGAGTAAAAATATTATCAAAATTTTTTTTTTCAAATTAATGTGTAAGTATTATACCTTTTTAAAAAGAGGAATAAACGCGTCAAAATTTGACGTCACTTGCCATACTATTTTGGTACATTTTTTTTACACTACAGTCGGTCAAAGTTGCGAAATTCAATAGTTTTCCATATCACCTTTAGTTAAAATAATATTTTATTTTAAAATGGTACAATAAGTACTTTATTTTTACATTCTATTTAGACACAGCAATACCCTAGATTACAAAACCTCCAAGAAATATCGAAATTATCAGCATTAGCAGTCACAGCATTCAAAAGTATGTCACAGGGTGCTCATTTCCCCTTTTTTTTTGAAATCAGTATAATTCTGTAAGTACATGGGGTGGATTTTTTAAAATATTTTTCTGAGTACTGTTAGAACTTGGGGCATCGTGGGAATCCAGTTGGACGCCAGGTTCTTGGACACCCTGTATAGTATATAGTATATATATATATATATATATATATATATAGTATATACATAGTAGTTTAATTATTTCAATGAATAACATTCACGTAAATGGAAGACAATATTATGTAAATCCAATAAAACTTGGCATGACTCGGGAATCGAACCCGAGATCTCGCAGAACAGTTTCATTTACTACTAATGCGCGACCAAGATATGCTATTATCTGTTTTTTTAATTCAATATTCAAGTGGGAAAACATTATTATTTAAAGAAAATATGGTGACAGGCAATGTCATGTGGTACAATTTCATTAAACAAAGTCTCACCTAAAATAAGAGAAACGTGCGGGCCAATAAATATTCTAAAACCTGTATAAACCTGAAAACAAAATATATTCAGACCATGACGCCAGAGCGATAAATTTGTTTCGCAATAGCTGTCAAAACAACCCATATGGCTGGTATTCGGTTCCCATACTGAGTCATACCATTAGCAATTAATACGCAACTATGATAGAAAAACGATCTGTTTTGCTATCACTTTCTAATCATTCATATTTTTCGGATCTCTCATCATTATAGGGACAACAAACATTATACTATAATAACTGTCACATCCTTATTCTAACTAATATTATAAATGCGAACGTGAGTCTGTTTGTTACGCTTTCACGCCTCAACTACTCGACCGATCAGACGAAAGATACAATGAATTTTTATAACTCGATGTTTTGATTCCAATACTCTTTGAAAAGCATAAAATGTAGCTTAATTTTAATAAGAATACTCAATATTCAAGTCAATTGTGCAAGTGCCTGTGTTAAACAGATACCTAATATAAAAGCATTATCCATTTATGATGAACTATTTATAAACATAGTTCGTCATGACCTTGACCTTGGATATAGTGTGTTTACAGATATATGTATTTATAAATGTTTAAATAGAAAAACTAACCTAATGCGACGTGAATCGTAAAATGATTTCCAATTATAACGAGATGGGTGTAAGAACGTATTCCATCAGCTTTTTGTAATGTCCCACTCATGGGCAAAAAATATCCCCTGACTTTATGACCTTTTGACCCCTATACCTCGAAGATCTTTTGACCCACAGGGCTCATATTCAAACTTGACCGAGGGATGACCCCAATATGTATGTACACTAAGTTACAAGTCTATCGGTCTAGTGGTTCCGGCGCTATGCCTGTCACTAACAAACTGTGACTAACAGACAGACACACACCCACATAGTGTTTTCATTAACCTCTTCGAAGAAGACTCAGAGGTTAATAAATTGATTTTCTTGTTAAAATAACGAACTCAAAGAACATCTAGACTCAGAACAAATGGTACTACTTATGCTGCAAAATACGCTTTAAATAGTAGAACTTCACTTTATAGATAGATCTTTTTATGTTATACAGGATGTCCGGTAATTAATGGATAACCTGGAAATGTCTTATAGTGGAACTGATGGCCGTTCAGAAAAAAATATGAAAATAATCTATCCTAACTACTACCTGAGATATGTGTTTTTTTTTAATTACCATGTATAGGTTTCTTGTATACTACGACCATAAATGAATGAAATCCATCGTAGACAGTCAAAAGTATGCTATGCTATATAGCCTGCACTTTTTAATATATATATATATATATATATTATTTTTATTATTTTTCATTTTTTCTGAACGGCCTTCAGTTCTACTATAAGACATTTCAAGGTTATCCATTAATTACCGGACATCCTGTATATTTGAGATATTGAACAATTATATATGTAGTATCACGCTCACATCCACAAAAGGTTAGGCACGGCTCTAAGTCTTCTGCATATCACCTGTTCCGTTTATCGCTTTAATTAAACGAGGCGATCTTTTTGATCGTCTACCAGATACAGTACCAGATTGCATACTGATACAGTAATTTTAATTACAGACAACTACCGTAAATATTTCTAGATATATTGTGAAAACACTGTCTGTAGTCAAATATTTAAATCATAGTACAAGTACGATTGAAAAGAGTGGCGGTGCGTTTCTTGCAGGTATCTTCTCATAGTCTCAATATTTTGCCTAAATGTAGCAACTAAGATAAATGCCAATTTAGTAAACTCACTAACTCCTTTGATTTTCATAAGCGTTACTTTGTGACCTAAATGAATAAATGATGTTTTACTTTAACTTTGACTTCAGATGCGCCGTTATCGTACTTAGATCGCACAAAAAGGTGTCTAAACTATGAGGCGTGACCTGACGTGAAAACATTATACAATAAAATCAGATGCTATGATGACATGACATTGTGTATCAGATGAAAACGTCCACTAACTTATTGAAACGTAGTAGCGTGTATCTATGATATACATATGTATATCCTTGTCTATAACCACATATTCTGGGAGGATACTACTAGAGGCAAACCGGACTATAGAGTAGCTACAATGACCTCATCATAGTATCCAAATCCCGCTATCGAAATTTGCTCAGCGAAATACTATACATACAACTAGACGGCATCGATCGTACGGCCACAGCCTGCTAAGCACGATCACTCAGCCTGCTCGTAGGATCAGACCCTTTGTTTATGTAATAGGTAAAGGATTAACGCGACCATGGCATCGAGTTAATAAGGGCTACGTACTAGAGGATACAATTCGAATAGACTTTAGTAGGACTTACTCACTTACTCTGGGCCATGCACTTACTGCAACGATACTTTCAGAGCAAAGCTTTGTTTTTTTTAAATATGAATTGATATATATATAGCAGTACTGTTCTATTAATTTTGCACTCAAACGTGCCATCTAATCAGTGCATGTATCAGACTAAGTAAGATAGAGAGCATGCACTCAGATAGTAAACATCGCCTTACGTGTCCTATAAACAATTCAGTTGAAATGTCTCCTCTAGGACGCGTCACAAAAAGGTACTAAAATTCCTAATTTCGGTACCTTTTTGTAAGTGCAATAGGACCGAAATCTAAATCGTACCAAAAAGGTGTCTAAATACCTAGTATGATTGCGGTAATTTAAATTGTCTACATTAATCAGTCAACACGAAAAAATTTGTCACAGACTTTTTATATTACAACTCAATGCCCCACAATAGTTTGCCTGACTCGTCAATCAAACACGGGAGGCCAATGAGACACTTGACGGATATACCACGTGAACAAATCGCCATGCACAAACTAGTCGTAATGTCTTAGCTCATTGTTATAATTAGATCATCGAGTGTCTAGGCCATTGGCCTTTACCAAATGTGGTGGAAACTTGGTTGATATTTATAATATGTTATTGTGGTTATATTTGAAGCTATTTTTTTCATCTTTTGAACCATGTGGCTTATTATGAGATTACGATTGCGTTCTTTTGCTATAAACAAAACTTTAGTGTGAATGTTACATCGGCCTTTATAAGCATTCTTATTCAGAATCATTATCCTAATTAATACTATAAATGCGATTGTTATTTGTTTATTTGTTTGTTACGCCTTCACGCCTTTACTACTCAACCAATCATCATGAAATTTTACTTTCACGTTGTCAGAGAAACAAAAAAGAACTTAGGGTACCTTTCATCCAGAAAAAAGGACCATTACTAATCTAACCTAACCTTCATTTACGCAAGCGAGGCCACGGACAAATCTAGTAAGAAAATGAAGGTAACGCGTGACGCTACTTAATACATTGCCCATGATTCAAAGGATAAGTAGCGCGGTATTACACCTACATTCCACCAGCTATGATTTTGGGTCTCATAGGAGTCTGAGAAAGACACAAATACTAGCCAGACTCCGAGCAACTACTCACACACATTGTTTTACTGGGAATCAATCACAATGCTCGGAGCTACATAGGAACTAAATAAACAATTACGCCATTAATTTACTCAAACTTCGTAATTTTCTTTCGCTTTCTAATCACCTAATCGTCAACGCCTGTGTTGGGATCAAACACAATATTCAGTGCTGCATACCGCCTACTGAAACCTTACATGTACTAAAACATCGCTTTTTTTACTCTCGCTTTCTCTACTTACATAAACGTCAACGATAGAGTTGGTAGAGTTTATTTTGTACGTATTTATCATCAGTCTACTTATATATCAGCATGCGTGGGCTCTAATGTGCGTACGGACAGAGATTCAGAGTCACAAACTGGAGCAAGTAGCGACGTGTTGCGTGAACATAGAATTTACAAGCTCTACGTGAGTTTTGAGAATAGTCACAAAATGTTTTGCGTTGCCTCGAGAGATTTAGCTTATGTGCTACTGATGATTGCTAACTTTATTAAGCTGTATAATTCATTACCGAATCGCCACATGATAACTCTGTTCTATTAGGTATCTATAATAGACTTATACATTTCATAGAGGGACAGTATTTTATTCGTAGTCTCCTCTCGCACTAGTGATAATCCCTGTACTAAGGTATATTTTAATATATATATGTATACTAGCTGTTCCGATAGACGTTGTCCTGTAAAGGCGAAAAACAAAAAATAAAAACAAATCTAAACCATCCTCGAATCAACTTGAACACACACAAAAAAAATTCATTCAAATCGGTCCAGCCGTTTAGGAGGAGTTCACTGTCAACACCCGTACAGAAGAATTATATATATAAAGATATATATATTGGTTTTGGGTTTGATATATGTATAGTAAATATCAAACCAGTGATTCTATATTTTTTGTTCCGTATGGAAATTGAACCCATGAAGCTTGGTGCACAGCCATCTTATCGGCAATTGCTTATGCTTCTCAATACTAGACCAGCAATGCAAAATAATCAGTGTTTCAACCAGTGGACTGCTTGATCCATGATCATGACAGTTGCGGCTGGACATAAGGCCTTCCCAGCCACTTCTTCGTTAATACTTAAATAAATTTAGTTAGAAATAAAACTAGCAACGTTTTGCACAATAATGAGTCAACTAACGACTTAGCAACAAAACTGTTTATCAGTCAGTCTGTAGCGCCCAGATGGTACTTGTATGACCTCATGCAAAATCACTGCATCATTGCTCATGATAATATTGTGTTCGGAATTTAAAAAAATACATTTCCCGCATTCGAAAATAAAAATAAATCATAGGGTAAAACATACATTACGTACTTAAAACTGTACCTGGAAAATTGGAGTGTTGTTAAGCAGAAATGTATTAAGTTGTCCTTCGACAATATACAATACCAAAAGAAATTGAAACGAAATGATTTTAAACTACAGCTACAGAAACATCTTCATCTCTTTCTAATCCATAAATCCCGTAACAACAAGACGGAGATGACTCCAATTAGTCTATTTTACTTCAACGTTTTTTAAATTTAGATAACAGTATTCAATTGTTTCAAGATTTTTCAACGATTCTACATTTCCTACTTCTTCAACTAATTAGTATAGAAACGTTAGAACTGTTTCAAGAGAATACGCTTTGTATTTCTACATAGATTAAGTCTATTTTTGCGTGTGAAGTTTATATATAATTAATCTTGATCGTCCAAATAGGAGTCGTCTTGAAATAATGATTAGCAATTAGAAATTCCGTTTGGTGCTATTTCTGGCACATCAAAAGTAATTGTGAAGGTAGATACTGAATAATATATTGTTTATTTTTGTCGTAAAGGCGACTTGTCGCGTTCGCTATGAATAAAAGATGTGACACAGGTATTTTAGGTAAGACACAATTATTTTCAATAGAATATGAATCATTTATAACAAATTCATTCAGATCAGATATGTATCGGAAGTTATAGCGTAGAACGTTTAGTTGGAAAATGACAGGCACGTTTTGCTGTATTGCATTTTTGACGGAAAACATTGCCCACGTCACAGAGTTTATCATTAAAATATTCCATAGGGATGATCGAGGAAGAGAGAAATTGTACAAAATTATTAATTTAACGAACTCAAAGAACAATTACGTCGATAAACAAAAGACTGACTGCATATATGACGCAGCACCAAATCGTCACCTCGTCAATGCTACCACGCCGAATACCGTAGGTATGAATTTTACGCTGAACATGTGCCTATACAAATCACGGAAGACTAAAACTGTTTAATTAATATTTGTGTGATTCGCAAATGATTGTTTTGAGCTTGGGTGTACTTTCAATTGAATATTTGAAAGGGTCCCTGTGACACAGTGCTTGATCCCTAGTAAAGAAGAAACTAACAAAAGAGATATCTACTTATACGTCATCCCTTTGATGCCATCCTATTTTATTTGATCTAATTTAAGAATGCACGCTACAATAGACACTGGTACTGACAAGGTGATCATTTCTAACCCCTACGCCATTCTTACAGTTAGGAGTTATGATTGAAATGGAATATTATCGACACGAACATTTAATATCTAGAACATGTAAACAAATCAATCCTTTCAACTTGAGCCTATTTTTGAGTTATTTTGTTTACACTACAGCTTTTATATAAACACAGACAAAAGAACAACAACTTAAATCCTTTGTTTTTTAAATTATGAGGAGTCCAACAAAATGATTTACTATAAATCTCGATTCTATTCAGATTTCAAACTTGGTTGAAGTCTATAGATATAAATAACCATAAATACATCAAACTACAAAGCGCATGAAATTGTTCTATATCGAAATATATATTTTATAATATATATAAAATAACATCAAGCTTATATACAGGCGGCGAGCCACTTCCATATTTTACCAGCTTTGTTTAAGGTACTACGTAATATTTCTTTTTACGTAATATTTTATACAGGGTGTCCAAGAACCTGGCGTCCAACTGGATTCCCACGATGCCCCAAGTTCTAACAGTACTCAGAAAAATATTTTAAAAAATCCACCCCATGTACTTACAGAATTATACTGATTTCAAAAAAAAAGGGGAAATGAGCACCCTGTGACATACTTTTGAATGCTGTGACTGCTAATGCTGATAATTTCGATATTTCTTGGAGGTTTTGTAATCTAGGGTATTGCTGTGTCTAAATAGAATGTAAAAATAAAGTACTTATTGTACCATTTTAAAATAAAATATTATTTTAACTAAAGGTGATATGGAAAACTATTGAATTTCGCAACTTTGACCGACTGTAGTGTAAAAAAAATGTACCAAAATAGTATGGCAAGTGACGTCAAATTTTGACGCGTTTATTCCTCTTTTTAAAAAGGTATAATACTTACACATTAATTTGAAAAAAAAAATTTTGATAATATTTTTACTCAACAACCCAATTTTTACGAAGTGCCTACCTACTAACGGTAACTGTCGGACCCTTTCTTATCTTAGAAACTGTTATGTTACTACTATTATTTACTTCGGTTCCAAGAGTGAGCAAGAAGGAAATACACACAGGTAGATGGGTTCCCAGTAGAATAAAAGCAAAGAATGTTAGTTTAAAGATATTTTATTACAATAAATGTTCAAAATGTTGACCACCCGCGGCAATACAAGCTCTCACTCTCCTTAAAAAGGACCGCTTTATGTTTCGCGAGTAACTTTTTTGACGTATCACCTGCACTGCTTGTGTTATCTTCTCACGAAGGTCAGCGATGTCATTAATGGGCTTCGCATAAACGAGCTCCTTCATAGTTCCCCAGAAAAAAAAATCCAGCGGATTTAAGTCAGGTGAGCGGGCTGGCCACGGGATTGTTCCTGATCGCCCAATCCACCTGTTCGGGTATTGCTCGTCCAAAAACTCTCTAACGGATACGCGAAAATGTGCTGGACAGCCGTCGTGTTGGAACCACATATCTGGTGGGGTCTCTTCTAGTAAGTTTGGCAAATCATTTTGAAGAAAATTTAAATATGATTCGCCAGTCAAATTCTCGGGCATCTCAAATGGACCAATAATATTCCCACAGAGAATACCGGTCCACATGTTCACTTTGAACCGGTACTGGGATCTATCTTCTCGCATCAAGTGCGGATTTTCCACATGCCACTCGTGCAAGTTGTGTAGGTTCATGTAGCCATCCTTCTTAAATGTAGATTCATCTGACCACAAAATTTTGTCGATAAAGTTTTCGTCTTCTCGATGTTTTTGCAGGATTGTTTCACAAAACGCGACTCGGCTCGGATAGTCTCGAGGTAAAAGACTTTGCACTCGCTGTACGTGGTACGGATGATATTCTTCTTTTTGGAGAATACTGTGTGCTGTGCTCTTCGGTATCCCCGTATCAGCTTCTATTCCTCGCACAGAGATGCTTGGATTTGCCGACACCGCCTCTAAAACTTCATCGCGTATGAAGTCATTTACGGGTCGTCCTTCACCAGCTACTTGATTGGGGAACCGCCCGTCACATAGTGATCTGTGCACATTAATGAAAACTCGATGGTCGGGATATCGCGTAGCCCTCGGATACCTTTCTCTGTAAAGTCTCGCTGCAGCTCGTCCATTACCTCTACATTCTCCATAAATGTAGTGCATATTTGCGTATTCTTGCGGAGTGTAGGTCGCCATGGTAGCACACACAAAACACAAACTGTCCAAACACAGGCAAAGGTCGTCGTAAAGAGTTCGTTTCAAAGTCCAGAGCACAAAGAGTAATCGAGTCCAATAAACAAAGCTTTAAATCGTAGTACGTGATCAATGGTAACAATAAGAGAGAGGTGCGTAGTAACGGCAGGAGGCAGTGACGCGTACTGACCGTACTGTTATCCTAAATAGCACGATCCCAGATAGCGTCACTATCTATCTCACTCGCACCTCTAACCTTTTTCTCCCTCACTCTTACCTGAATAATGGGGTACCATAAAGAAGAACCAGCAAATCGCAAAGATAGTTTCTGTCTTGCTCCCTCCTGTTGTAATAACGAATCACTATGGTGAGATGCATGCACATACCGTCCCTTACGGTCTAACCTGTTTTTTGAGAGGCCTGTTGTTATTTTTATGAGCATACAACAGTAATTCTTTAGAGGTTAGATTCAATTCGTCGTAAATTTTTCTTTCTAAGAATTCTGTAAGACATCGTAAAAATTGGGTTGTTGAGTAAAAATATTATCAAAATTTTTTTTTTTCAAATTAATGTGTAAGTATTATACCTTTTTAAAAAGAGGAATAAACGCGTCAAAATTTGACGTCACTTGCCATACTATTTTGGTACATTTTTTTACACTACAGTCGGTCAAAGTTGCGAAATTCAATAGTTTTCCATATCACCTTTAGTTAAAATAATATTTTATTTTAAAATGGTACAATAAGTACTTTATTTTTACATTCTATTTAGACACAGCAATACCCTAGATTACAAAACCTCCAAGAAATATCGAAATTATCAGCATTAGCAGTCACAGCATTCAAAAGTATGTCACAGGGTGCTCATTTCCCCTTTTTTTTTGAAATCAGTATAATTCTGTAAGTACATGGGGTGGATTTTTTAAAATATTTTTCTGAGTACTGTTAGAACTTGGGGCATCGTGGGAATCCAGTTGGACGCCAGGTTCTTGGACACCCTGTATAATTATTCTATAATAATAATATTATTATATAAATATTCAGTAGGATCTGATTCTCAACACACAGCTCACGCTAGTTTGGGAATCAGGGCTCAAACATTATTTATTGCCAACTTTTTTACAATAAAGAGTTATTATTATTTTCCGGTAATTAATTGACAATTAGAAATTGCTGAAATATATTAAACATGTCGAACAAGACATGTAGTCTGTGCAATTACTTTTCAATTGTGGTAGCGTCTCAGTATTTAATATCGAATTAAGAGCACAAACTCTACTTTAGAAAAAAGATTGTGCTCAAAACTGTGACGATCCCATAAACCTAGTAAGTGGCGATCACTGCTATCAACCACATTAACTTTTATATCACGAACAGTATATGTACTCTTAACTGAGATAAATTCTGAGGTAAGTATGTATATAATAATATATAAACACCTTGAGGAATCCTTATAAGCGTAGTGCCGTTAAGATATAATGATTCATAAACGTCAACACTGGGTCATAATTATTTAAATACCACCGTGTATTTGTCACTTGATAGGCCAGACACCTTACACTGTATAATATCACAATTATAACCCATGATAATAATTTCCATACTTACAAATCAATAATTTATTCAGCAATAAATTCAAAACGAGGTGCTTGTCAATAAACAAAAAAAATACCGTCATAATTATATACCAACCCGTCAATGTCAAAACGGAAAATATCCTTCAAATTATATTCTGAAAGTCGCAATCACAGGCCGTGTATATACGACAGTAATAACGGGTTGGATAACGTGCAAAATACCGGGCATATTACATATTTTTTAATTTAGACTTTAAGTATTTGTAATAAGGGTCACGATAGGTAGCAAACTCAATATTTTGCAAGAGACAGTCGATAGGCGTTTCTGTTTTGTCATTATATTTTCTTCAGTATGTAAAATATAGGTACTTTCGAAAGTTATTTGTACTGATTAAATATAAACCACGTAAGGATTTGTATGAACATTCATAAATGAATCGAATCAGTATATAACGCCTCTGAGACGATAGGGAAATCATATTTTCCTATTAGGAATCTTAATGCTTTGTAGTTTTCTGGTAAAGAAATTACATTGTACCTAAATATTTGTTGCCATTCTAAAAGTAATCCTATTACCAATACCTAACCGTTCATATTTGTATAAGTTACCAGTTATATCTAGATTATATGTTAATTAAATCCTTTAATTGCTTGATTTTATGACTTGATGATAATATGATTAATCATATATTACTTTTTTATTATTCGACACGTATCATACCATAACCTTATTTATATTTTTTATGTTTTTGACCACCATTAATTAAAAAATAAACAGAACAGGACGGAATAGGAAAAATGGGTCCTTTTTATCATAAACATTTCCTTTTATAATTTTATTACCAACTTCTTCAAAGGTATACTTGTCAGTTTAAAGTGACATTGCTTGTACGGAAATGACGGTGTCATAAAAAGTGAGTTCAAAGACAAAATAATGAAGATTTCTGGTAACGAAGCGCATTTCTCTTCTTAAAGCGATATAAGAAATGTCTACTAACCTTTGTAAGCTTTAAGTTGAACCATGAATCCTTGAATATAATGGTTAATTAGGAATTCGTTAGGATAGGTCTTTTATAGTTAAGGAGTTGAATTGTGCATAGTATCCTGGCATTTGAAAGGTAATAAAGATTCTGATGCTACTAATTGTCTAACTAAAATTATAGATGTAATTGTAAATTTGTTATCGACGCTTCCACGCCTTAGTTAGTTAGAGAGAGACAGAAAAGGCCATAGGGTACCTTTCATCCAGAAAAAAATACATGACCTGATGACATAACCTTTACATTTACGCATTTTAAATGTGAGAGTTTATGAAGATGTTTGCACATTTGTTACTCAACTACTAGTAGCTTGTTGCGTTTGGATGTGACTTGGTATGTAGATAGACCTGGATTAACTTTTTATCCCAGTATACACTCTCGTAGGATGTCGCAATATTTAAAATGAACATCAGGCTAGGCGTTAATCCACCGACATTAGGTGTTTGTTGGTGTCAAAGTCATCATTTTTTAGTTTTCGCTTTCGACTATCCGCAAAAAACGAGAGCTTTAATAATTTGGCATTTAGTGATCTGTCTGTGGCTTCGTCACTTTTAACTAGATGGACTAATTGCAGTCTTCTATTAATTCAAAGCTAGTTTAACTACTTTTATCGGTCTTGTATATTTTTAACCTAGGGTACAAACGAGGTCTTAGACATACAACTGTACAATGTGTAGGATTTTTAAAAGTTTAATTTATGGGTAAAGTGTTTCAAATATATAACACGAAAGAGATATATCCTTGAGAGAGAAACATCATTGCAGTATGGCACTTCAATACCTACTGTTACTACTTTCACTTACTATTCCATAGTAAAATCGAATGTTTTCTTATTTATAGAACTAGGTGGCGCAGCAGTAATAAATGCGATTGCTGTGCATGAAATCTCGGTGTCAATTCCCGGGTCAAGCAAATTGTTATATTGTTTTTCTGCCAAAAAATGTTCAAACTTTTCATAATCTTCCGGGGCAATGCCTCCTTATAGTGGGTATTAAATACCATAGCTTTGCCGGCCTCTTTGGGGATGTAGGCACGCGATTTTGTAGCTATGTATTTTGTCTAGTCTTATAGTCAAAGTAAAATAAATCGCTATAATCTCTACACTTGTTCGCTAGCTGTAAGTTCGAGTGCTTTATTTACTCAGCGGGCACGCGAACTCTTCAGCGATCGCCACCATTGCCTAATGATGTTTTTAAACTTTGTTTAAATATCGTCTGTATAATATTTTAAATTGAAGTATTTAAAATTTTGTTTACTGGTTACGATTTTAGGTATGTACCTATAGATTACTGACAATTTGGCTTTAAAATTACTAGTATTCTTGTTAATTCTTTCAGCTAAGCTAGAATGCTTGTATTAGGAATGGGTTCATAACGGTAGTGCATTGCGTAGGATTCGTATCATGTGTCGTAGGTTTGTACCTACGGCCCCTTGATCGCCAGATCGGATTGTCGTTTGTTAACGTTTGTTAATAACTTCTACTTAACATAATAAATAGTTGTTTAGTTAGTACTAACTTGCGTATGTATGTACATTTGCAAGTTTGTGATATGGCTTATTGTAGAATATGCTGAGATCTAATGTTCTGATCTGGATGAGGAGGGAATATTAAGGTTACCAGCGTGATAGCTTGGGCTATGAGGTTCAGCGATGACCCATGAACGAACAAGCAACGAACAAAGGGTACTTTTCATCCAGAAAAATAATACAGCTCCCGAGGGAGAGAATTTTATTAATGAAATCTCGATTAACGCGGACCAAGCCGCAGACAAAATCTAGTTTATAACATTATATAGTTCTTTCTATTTATTTATTGTTAACAAAAATGTTTGTGTTGAACATACATGTATAAATTAATCATTGTTAATATAAATGGCAAATAATTAAGTACTAAATTAATAGTGGATTGTAAATCTGTTAGGTATTATATACCTACTATTTAAGAAAACTCATGTAATTTTCAAAAATAAAATTATGTCAAATAAAATCCAATAATTTATATAAATAGAAAAATGACAACTTAAAATACTAATATAAAACATACATACATACATACATACATAGATTCACGCCTGTTTCTCAGAGGGGTAGGCAGAGACTACGGATTTCCATTTTTCACGATCCTGACACACTTCTCTGGCTTCATTTACTTTCATCACATGAAAATAAAAATAAAACAATAATAGAATTAAATAATATCAAAATAATGTGTTACAATCATGTCAATCTTATCCTACCTTTTATTATCTTTGAGGTATTTATCAACACTGTAGTAACATTTTTGCAATACCAAAGAATTAAATTTATTTTTTCTGTTATAACAAATTATGGTTTTAAATTCAGTCGGCAGCTTGTTGTATAGAATAATAATTGATTGTACCCGTTTGACTATATTTAGTTTGTGCTGTATTGTACTAGGTAAATATTTCCTACGTTAGCATCTGATCGTCATCACACTCACCATGCCAAGTGATCATTTCAGTACGAGCTTCACGCTAATGATAATAGCGTGTGCTTCAATCCCGACTAGCGTTAAACACGGTACATTATCCGAACACTCGCAATCAATCCGAGTGATCAGGATTACAAGGACATGGACTGCTAATTGTAACAACTAATTGATGCGTTATGCTCGTTAAGCTAGATATAACACTGCATTGATATGGATGGGTGATTTATTTAGCTTTTAGTACCGTGGTCAATTTTCGAAGTTTGATTTTCCCAAAGACAGGATGCTTACTTAAGTAGCAGATATCGCTAAGTTTACGCAAATTAAACTACTTGAAAAGGATCTCATCGCGTCTTTTATTAAAAATTGTTTTTAAATAAATAACGCGATAAAATCCGCATTAAGTTGTTTAATTTCAATTTAATAACAGATTTTATGGATTTTGGGTTACATTTTGAATCAACAGATAATCATAACTGAGGAAATAATTCGGCCTATTCAGTTTTTATATATGACTGTCTCGGTAGTGCAAGGGAAGTTAATGCGACTAGCGTGCATGAAGTCTCAGGTTACAATCACGGCTGGAAGTATTATTGGGTTTTACTATGATGACATTTTTAATAGCACCTCGTAGTCTACACTTGAACTATGCTTCGTTAACTTAATTGCGTCATTAGACCATAAAACTATATCTTCGTAAAAATGTAGATAGAATACACCACTGCCTACCCCTTCGGGTATTTAGAATATAATATATAAACATTTGCATACACAAATATATAAGGCGGGCTACAACACATTTTGAAAGTAAACTCGTTAGCTTAGAATACTTTCAACCGGGCTTTTGAATACTCTTAATCAGGCCTCATACCAAAAAGTTTATAGTTAAAAAGACCGCTTCTGACAACTCTTGTAGTTATATATTGTTTATATATGAGTAAACAGGTGCATATCTAATAATGTGATACAGTTTACGGCACTCGGGGGAAGCGTCCGCGGAAATAAGTGCCAAAGTGCTATTTATTACTGCGTTCAAACTTTATAGCGGATAGGAAATTTACTGCGGCTACCTTAGTCATGTTCATAAACTGTTATGAACAATGACAGAGTGCTAACTGGGACAGCTCAATGCTCATGATTGAAGATATGGGTTTCACACTTGGTTTAAAGTATTAACTGCCTCCGTGGCCCAGCGGTAGTGAATGCGACTGCTGTGCATGAGGTCTCGGGTTCGAATCCCGGGTCGGGCCAAAAAAAAGTTATTGGGTTTTCTGTTAAGAAATCTCAATAACAGCCCGGAGTTAGGAAGTTGGCGGTGTTGGACACCCCCCTGCCTCGAAAAGCACGTAAAGCCGTTGGTCCTGCACCTGATCTCTCTCCGGTCGTGTCGGATTACCGTCCAATCGCATCATGAGAGTTAGGGAACAGAGAGTGCACTTATGTTTGCGCACACGCTTATGCACTATAATATCTCCTGCGCAGATGGCCAGTCTCCGTTAAGATTGGCCGTTGTTATCGAAATCGGTCAGGAAGACATTAATATTATTATTAAATTGTTGAAATATAGTATCGAAATACTCATTTTTTACTATCTTTTATCAGCGGCTGCGCATCGATCTTGAAGCCTTTGCTTGGCAATCCAACGATCTCTCTCTAGCCTATCGCTGCTCCATTAGAGTTGTTTTACAGCAAAAATTCTTGTCCCGTGTGGGAATCGAACCTTAAATCCTTACAAACAAACAAACAAAAATCTTTCCATTTTAGAGTTCGAAAAAACTCTTATATAGCTTTGTCCGTTCGTCCATCCGTCTGTCTATTATACAACTTTTAACTCAAGAACCGTAAGAGCTAGATTCACGGTCAACGCCATTTGACTCATAGTCGATATAACTCGAAATTACTATGACCTTTGACCTCTCAAGGTCACGTAGTATCAAGTTACCTTTGCATATTACTTGAACCATTTTTTCGAACTCTAAGATTTACGGCAATTCATTGCCGATTCTCACTTGTTATAATATTGGTATAGACAAAGGAGCTCCGTTTAACTCTAACGGGGTATACTCGTTGTACCAACACTCTTCTTCTCCTTAGCCTTTATTATTCCCAAGTCACTTGGGGTCGGCTTTTCTAGTCTAACCGGATTTGACTGGATATCAATTTTTACACGGAGCAGCTGCCACCTGACCTCCGCAACCCGAAGGCTAACGATACCTTAAAGCTAGACCAGTGTCAGGATAATATAGGGCACTGACTTCCCAATAACGACTGCCATAGATGTTCATGGCAGCTGGGACCGATGGCTTAACATGCTCTCCGAGTCACGGAGCAGGCGGTAATTGTCAATCAATATGCACATAATTTTGAAAAGTCATATAACTTCCGAAAGTCATAGGTGCGCGACGTGGGTTCGAACCCGAGGACCTCTGCATTGCAGTCTGTTGGTCTCCCCACGGAGCTGTCGCTGCTACCAACACTCTATGATTAACTAAATAATAATAGTGTACTCTAATTAAAATTGTTTGCGCAGAGCCATTCAAATATAATCTGGTTCAGTACTGTAACTCTAATTAATATAATTGATAGTATCTGGTGTTAGATCTTCAGTAAATGTACCGCGTTATATTGCGTTCTTGTGTACCGTGCTGCGTTCACATCGTACCGGTTAAGCTAGTGAAGTTAGTTATTTGTTTAGTGCATATCTACTCGGCAAAACAATTTTTTGTGATAGTACCGTAGTGGCAACGCGACTAGATAAATCACTGTGTCCGAGCAATAAACCCATTTTATGCAACCACTTATTTAGAACTTGCTACATGTCCACTATTTATGGATACGATCTTACTTTCTTGTCTTCTTCTCTTAAATAAGACATCTCCCGGATTAGGGTTAAAGCATTGTGTGAGGGACTTTACAAACATATACATACACTTAATGCATAAAAAGTACATCCAGAGTCAGAATAATCATTTGAGGTTCATACAAATAATAATCACGCGTAGAATAGGCATGTTGACAGGGTTAAAAATAAGTGATTCGAATTAGTCCATCTTTTAGATTAGCAAAAAATATCTGACACCTATTTTTTGTTTTAACAAAACATGAAATATTTACTAAGATCTTATACACATTATTACACTGTCTTATAACATTTGTACCGACAAGTGACGTAATACGAAATTTAAACCCAACGGGTTTAAATTTCTTTGTTATTATTAGGTAATGTGACAAAAAAAAATACATGTCCATTATTTTTTGCTAGTCTAAAAGACGGATTAAATTTTTTTTTTGTCTACATGTCTATTACAACCTATAATACTTAGCACGGTGGTAATGGCGAGACAGTCACTTGATCGAAGCGCTATCTATGCTGTTAAAAAATACAAGCAATTTCGGTTACAAATTATTAGTTTTACCATTAATCTTTCTAGCTAAACTAATATGTTGATGTCAGAAGTGGGTTCAGTGAGGTAATGAAAAAAACATGCGGGGCGGTCTTTGCGGACTGCCGATAGAAGTGAAAACTAAGCAACTAGCGTGCGGTGACGATGACGCGAGTTTCACGCTTTTTGTTCACCCAAAAAGTACACATATATCAGTAGGTATACATATAGCTCATGGAAAGCGTTTTGTGACGATGACGCGAGTTCCATGATTTTTGTTCACCCAAAAAGTGCTCAACGCGCCTAAAGAAGTTTACACTTCAAAAAATTATTACACGATTACTAAGTCATTTGTTAACTGGGCCAAGAAAAGGCTGGGACTTGCTATCAGAAAATAATAAATGGCAGCTCGCTGTCTGGAATAATATCTCGTAGATGTCTGGCTATACCTCTAACATGTCTGGCGAAATACATATCCTACCCTAAATAATGTAGATTCTCAGACGTTATTATATAACTAAAACTAAATCAAGGAATCTTTAAATAAAATATTAATAAATACCTAAATTACATTATCGACGGATCAATAAAATTTTATTGTTATTACTAACCTAATTATTTAAATCTACGTATTGCAAAATTTATGTATGAGTAGAATCATCTTACCGGTTTAACGACAATTCATCAATAATTCTAATGCTTTACTTATGACTGACGAACATTATATTGATTGATTGTCATATAATTCAGTTGTTAGAACAATTTACGACTTACCGATAGAATTGCCACTAAGATCATTCGTCGTGTGTAGTCCAATAAAAT
The DNA here is from genome assembly GCA_963675205.1 of Catocala nupta. Taxonomy (NCBI): domain Eukaryota; kingdom Metazoa; phylum Arthropoda; class Insecta; order Lepidoptera; family Erebidae; genus Catocala; species Catocala nupta. Next base: position 17,999,938 of record OY776099.1, read on the forward strand.
AGCTTACCACGACAGAATTATCCAACAAATCAAGATTTAACAAAAACATTTATTACACCAAACATGTATAAAATACGAAAAATAAACCATTAATATTTTGTTCAAGTATAATGAATTACAAGATTCAATAATAAAATGTATATTAGCCTTTTATTCTTAAAAATAATATATTGATGATAAAACGATAACATAATTTATTTTCTATAGTTTGGACACTAAAATTAAATGTTAGTTCGGTGACCGGTCGGGCCAGTTGTTGCGCACATACTTCGCTAGATGGCGTTAGGTTGTGTGGTTATTTATATAGCGATGAATTCAAGTCTTTGAATACCTTGACAGCTTAAGCATTGCCTGTCAGCAATGTATTTCTAAACTAAGCTAAAAAGCTATAGAGCTAAAGAGCTTTTACAACTGCAAGTACACTCTGGGTATTCAACAATAATTCGGGCTGTTTTCTTTGGATAAAAGGATATCCTTCAGCCGGCTTAGTTTTGCTTAATTTATCCTTTGCGTTTATTGCATTAAAAGCTTTAGTGCTGACTGCACGGATCGTTTAGAGGCTTATATAATTGCCTTGCTATTGCCACTGCGAATGTTGTGGGTTCAATTCCCACACCATTTATAGTATATAGTATTACTTAACATGTGTGATTCACAGATGCATGTTCGCATTGAATTGCGCTATAACTTCTACTTTGATAAGGATTTCTTGAGCTGCTTTTGTTTTAATCACAATTGAAAAACGTTCCAATTAGGTCATTTTGGAGACTTCACTTTTCATGCGCTAGTAACGTTTGTTTTTTATTAATCTAAAATACTAAACACCGTCAACCAGTGACTAATTTAAAAAAAAATTGAAGTAATTTTTCCGCACCATGAATTATTTCTGTAACGCGGGAGATTTTACATACATTTAAATAACGGTCACAAAGAACATCCAGACTCTAAACAAACATTTGTGGGTCACACAAATTTTTGTCCCGTGTGGGATTCGAACCCACAACGCTCGGCGCAAAGACCACTTTAACCACTACGCCATCCGTATAGTCATACCATACCTAACAAATTTATTTTGGTAATGGCCATTTTCAGTAACGAACAATTATTCACTACAATTACTTACAAGTGTATCCCACTCGCCTTCCATTAATTGTTGGGCGAGTAACTGTATACGTCTAAACGGTCTCTGAGATGCATTGTAGGCATACCTCAGACAAATCTCAGCAATTAGGCAAATGCTTTTAACACGAATGTGGAATGATTAGGGCTGTCTCAGGTAACTTAGCAGCTGGTAACATTGGGCAACTTTGTCTTGGGGTTTCTAGGTGTGATGTTGGATGTTACGTCATCATGCCATCATGTTTTTATATGCTCGGAGAGTAAGACATAGATGTGGGTCATTTTGTTTGCTAAGCATGATCATCTGTGTTTTCCTTACAAGCAATAAGAATTTGATATAAGTTTTATGGATCTTATGTCAGATTTCTATCACTACTAAGACACGCCACAAATTAAAGGCGTATTGGTACCAACGTTAGTCTATATGCTTTGCGTAATTTGAGATAAGTTTATTGTCAATTATTTTAATATAGGCAGAACCTCACGCTACTAGTCAACATTTCTTCTTTCTTAGCTTCTGCTTCTTTAACTTCTAAGTAAGCTAAATGCTTGGGTTACATATTTATTTATTTATTTATTCATAACAAAAAATATTGTGTTGAACATATTAGTTTAAATTAATAATTTTAACATCAATTGCAATTAAGTACTAAATTAATATAAATTTGTGGATTCTCAATCTATTAAATCTATTAAGAATAATATATTATTTAAAAAAATATTATGTAATTTTAATACTAAATTTATGTCAAATAAAATCCAATAATTTATATAAATAGAAAAATGTCAATTTAAATTATTAATACGAAAATAAAAATAAAAATTGAATTTAAAAATCTATAATGTAATGAAATAATATATATGATGAAATAATACATATGGGTTCATGTCTATAGTGCATACATAATGGCGGTCTTTCTTAGGATACTTTCCCTGTCTAGTTACTCCACTATAGGCATAAACTCTGAATTACTATTTTATACTAAACAAGTATCTGCCCATGCCTTCGCCCCTTTGTATCGTACTGGAACGAAACAAATTGGACCTGGTCTATCTGTGTACTAAGTTTCATCCAAATCAGTTCATCGGTTTACGTGTGATTGAGTATCAAACTTTCAAGCATCTTAACAAATTTCAACATTTATAATATTAATAGAATAGTAGGATGTAAGATGTATAAAGGGCACGTACGAGTATCAACCCTAGAACTATGCGTTTACACATAAACGTACACATTACTCAGATAGTATTGTCGTTGCGTTTGGCTAAATTGCTTGCTTTTAAATGTTAAACCCACACCCCTTGTGTATACAACACGCTCCTGGCTACATACGCGTAGGTACAGTTGTATGCCTCTGTGAGGAACGGAGAAGATGGGTACAATTTGTTTGTAAATATATAAATGTGTATGCTTTTTCTTCTATGCTTTGTATTTATACTGAGAAGCGGTGAATTTATTATTTTTGTTTCTTTCTTTTCTTTTACAGGTAAGATCGATTAAGTGCCGAAAGACGTCGTCTTTATTTTGATATTTTCTAGCAGGAGTAAGTAAGTAATATTTATGTACTAGATTATGCCCGTGGCTTTGCTTGTGTAAATGTAGGTTATGTCAATTATCTATTCATCCGGAACAGTAGGTACCTTTTTCCTGGATGAAAGTTACCCTATGTCCTTTTTTGTACCCCTGATAACGTGTGTGTGAAATTTCATGATGATCGGTTGAGTAATTAAGGCGTGAAAGCGTAACAAACAAACTCACATTCGCATTTATAATATTAAGGATTTGTATTTCTGTGAAAACGACTGCTGTGTATGATATCTTAGGTTTGGTTCCTGAGTCATTGAGTTCTCTATTGAAACATCTTAGTAGCAGCTTGAAACCTGAAACTAAGTCCGATAGGCAGTAATAAGCTCACGTCCTATAACGTGGGATCCAAAACCTGAAACCTGGAGAATTGTAGATGTAATACATCCCTGATTACCCTAGGGACATAGCCATGAGACAATATATGTACGACAAGGATTTTAATTTAAAATTGTTAACGAATAAACCGAACTGAAATTCGTAAAATTAATTTAAAAGTGTTTGAGTGCCATGTCGTGAATTTAATCCCACAGCGCACATCTCTGACTTTTCGAAGCTATGCTCATATTAAATAATTAATAATAGTTCGCTTCATAATGAAACTCGAAGTAATGTATGACGGCGGAGTAAGTAAAAACCAACATTATCATATCTGAGAGTTTTATATTATAATATTCGCGTTAGATATATATCATGATCTAACGCGAATATTATAAAAAAGACTGTCTGCAGTAATTCCCGCTTCAGGAAAAAATACTGTGTGCTACACAGGATTTCTTTTATACGGGAATTTATTTAATAGGACATTACAATCATTCCCATAACGAACATAAATGATACTCAGAATAACAATTTGTGGATAAAAATTTTTCGTTTGGGTATCGAACCCTTCACATTTGGTGCAGTAGCAATGGCGTAGCAACTAATTAAGCTACTATACCATCTGTGCAGGTATTCTAACAGCTCGAAATTTGCCAGCCTGGTAGATCCTGGACTGTTCCTAAAAACCCTTTTCATTTTGTAAAGAAACTCGTGCTCCATTGAAACCATTGATTATAATTATTTAATGACGGCCACATGCATTTCTTATTTTATTATTTTTCATAGCTCTCCTTGGTTCACAAACCTTCACTAGATAAATTATCCGAAAATAGTTCAGCTGAGTCTGGAGTATTAGATTTACTGCCTTGTTTTTATGTTTGTAAAGTCCTCCAATAGTCAGGACTAACTAACTGTTGTTAGAAGCAGTCGCTAAATCGCAAATCACAGTTCTTTCCATCCCGACACCTCCTTTTATTATTAAATGATTTAATTCAATACACGGCCATATAACCAACAAAACGAAATACCAATTTATACATAAAACTACATAAAAAAATATGCAAACTAAGTTATTTTCTGTCGGCGCCATTACACTCTAATATATTTAAGCGGTCAATATAAACTTTATGACATCCTCGTTATGAAGAAGCTACGTCCATTTAAATTTAAACAAACCTGTATATATCGTGTATAATTCAGTAGTACGTCTGTGTTTGATTTGTATATTAATTAATCAGAGCATGCAGCGGTTATAGTGCATAAGCGGAAGCGGCAGCGGTTGCCTGTAGCTTTTGTATCCATTAATATCCAACCACAGTCCATTAGAGTCCATTAAGTGATAGTGTAATATAATGACCCGCAATGGAGCGGCGACCGCATATGTATTAATAGATCGGGAGGTTAAGCAATGTTGCTGCGATTAAGTCGTTGATGGAGCAGTTCAATCATACAATATTTCTTACGCGTATTTCTTACGGACGGAAGCCGAGTTGTTTCGAGAGGTCATGGTTTTAAGATAGTGGCTGGTGTGACTACAGTTAAATTATACAGTATTAGGTTTTGCCCGTGACTTCGGTGTCTTTAATGTAGATTTTGTCGATAAATTTATATTCCTCGGGAACAGGACTTTTTCTACATAAAGCCTACGGTATGTCGTTTTCTGTACCCCTGATAACGTGTATGCCAAAATTTCATGAGTCAGTCAAGTAACTAAGGCAGGAAAGCGTAACAAAAATCATTTATTATATTAGTTGGATTTTTCTGGAGAAGCAAGGCAGTGTTACCGCCGAAATATGAGATTTCTCTTAATATGCGCTTAGACTACCGAGATACCTTAGCCCTTCAGAAGATTACTGCTGTGGTTGCACTATCCGGTATTATCCCTGCCCCTGTTTATTTGTTTGTTCATTCGTTACTTTGGTTAGTTGCCTTAGAAAAACCTTTGCTAATTATTTGGTGCCATTACCAATTAATTAGCAACGGTTTTTAAAGAGGTAGGTATCGGGTGAGACGGGTATACCCATCTACCACCTCCCTTACATCAAACCGGCCTAAGAGTACCTAAGTCTAACACTATTACTACATCACGCCCGATAAATTGGACTTTCAAAAGCTCTTGTACCTTTTTATCTCATCCGAATGGAATTCACCCGGTTTTCGTTATCTTTAATTCCTTTTCCGCACTTTCGAACCAAAGAGTTGGAAGTACGCAAGTGATGGAACTGGTATGGAAACCGTTTAGTCTTGATATTAACTTATTATTAAATAAAATATGCATATTTTGACGTTCTTTTTAATAATTCAAAAGAAACATGCGGTATCAAAATTTTCTGTCTGTTACGGTAAATCGAGAATGAGATAATATTCATCATAATGTAAAACTAGAACATGAAATATATAAACGATACAATTAAAAAACAGTAAAATAAAACAGAGGACACACATATAGAGTTCAAGACGATCTAAACATATTTTTAGACACTTTACTGGACAACACGCTTAGACTTAAATGGGTTTCCTTGGACAAACAGGTAAAATAGCCAGCATACTGTATCTTAGAGCTTGTTTTGCAACCGGACAGTTTTCAATTATAATAATTCTCTAACTGATAGATATTCAAAAAGATAACACTAGTGTTCTGCCCGCGGGTTAGCTCGCATGAAAACGGTACTTTTTTGGATTGCAGTTACCTTTTCTGTACTCCTGACAACGTGTATGTGAAATTGTATGATGATCGGTCGAGTAATAATATGAGTTACGATACATTCTGTTTTCGAAGCATTATCTTAACATAGTAAAATTTTGTTAGCATTTGTAACAGAAATCTTTACAATAATGGTCGTTTATAAAAAGTGCATGTTCTCAATTTCGTGCTTAAATATAGTACTAATTTTTAGAGCGATATTATCTTCAAATCGCCATACTTATCGCTTCGCTTGTCATTCAAATCACATCCCAATAACTTTTGGGTCGTAAAAAAGGTACATAAATTCTAACCGGTTGACTAACCAATTAGTTTTAATTACCAAAGAGTGTTGTAGCCATATCAATACTTCGGAATCAAAGTATCAAGTTACTTCAATGCACAGAGTTCAGAGATGCCATCTCAGTGAACAAAATTCAAACACAGTGGACAAAGATGAAAATCTTTTGGAAAAAGTAAAATTCAAAATATTCGTTTAACAGTAAGCGGTGATCAAAATCTGGACAAAATTACCTCGTTTATATTTAAATCGTATTTAGAAATGAGGATTTTTAATTGTCGATTGATAAGTATGTAAATTGAATGTGTGTTATTTATTTTCTTTTTCGTGTAAGAAGTGTAGTAGTTTTGTAATTTAGCTTATTACTGAGTTTTTGAACATTTGTATGTTGATGTGGGGCTAATGTTTTAATATAATTTGGAAAAGAAGTGATTTTATCAAATATCTTATTAAGATACTTGCATGCATAATCGAAATAATTTCATTTATTCAATTAATTTTGTATACATTTTATAATTGATTGTATAACTATATGTATAAGTTAAAGATTTTATCGTGTCGTACGATACGTTGCAAGTGCATGTTCTTTATTATTTTCGGCGATATTCGCTTGGAAATTGCATAGTATGCCTTTTGTCCAAGCTTTGGCAAATCCCCAATTTTGCATGAAATCTCTAAGAAGATATAAACTCTGATCTGAAAACTTGAAGCTCATTGGATTATTGAGTGAATTTAAGCAGTTTAGATAAATGTCGAGCAAACTTTATTTAGATAACTAGTCAACGTTACGGACACGTTACCACGTGGGAACTAAATGCGTTTTAATTGAAAGCCATATAATAAGTACCACGTCGATTGGCCATTAGTTTCGTTGCAGCTTTTTACCGTAGCGTGTGTTGTCTAGTATTTTAATTTTATTAGCTATGTTATGTTAATATAATATTTGTAGAAAATGGTGGAATGGTCAACGATTGTAAAATTAATTTATTGTGAATACGAGTAAGTGTGCTCATTGACATACCTATACTTTTTCTATTTAAATAACTTTATAGATCTATAAAGTAATTTCAGTAGAAAAATTATAGTTCAGGTATAACAAAAATATACATCTTGTCAACTATATGCATGGCCACTTCGTACACAATTCTTAAACTTACGAATAGTTTTAAATAATTTCTATCCATTGCATTATAAAACGATATGTTAGTATGAATCGGCCTCGATGGCGTAGTGGTTAGTGTAACCGACTGCAACGCCTGAGGTCACGGGTTCGATTCCCGCACGTGTCAAAAATTTGTGTGCATGAACACACTATGTTGGTCTGAGTGTTTCTATATATATAAGAATATTTAGAAAAAATAAAAAGTATATATGTATGTTTATCCATTGTCTAGTACCCATAGTACAAGCACTGCTTAGTTTGGGCTAGATAGTGTACAAAGATGAAAATCTTGTGGTGTATGTGGTAGAATATTAAGAATATTATTAAGTAAGAAACCATTTACCTATTTGCACTAGGTTATACTTAGACCACGCCAGACTTTTACGACGCTAAAAGCTCTGTTGCACTAGAAATATTTCACATATTAATTATATGTATAAATTAGGAACGTAATAAAATGCACGAGCATATACATTCCAAATTTTTTGTCATAAAGTTTTACTATTCAACACGAAACAAAGGAACGTGTTATATAGGTCTGTTGGATCATAATTTTTAATTCACGTCCATGCATAATGGTTTCATTAGGGTAATAACGTTTTAAGAACAAAAAGCTTCTGACCAGGAAGTTGTGACCAGGAAGTGCAATGCTTATGTTTGCTGTATCATATTCATTTATGTGAATACTTAAGATGGTCGTTGTTAGCATCATTTTTATCATATCATAAACGTGGCGCAGTATCTTTTATAGCAGTATTAAAATAATGTTACTTCATGAGAGAAAGATATGGTGCTTCTCGTAGACATACTCTAAACAGTTACTAAACAAAGGCCTTCTTACGGTATTAAAATCAGTCTTCTTAATGCAGTAAAAACGACTAGAAAAGAATTGCCGGTTAGTGGAAGAGAATATATGGAAATTATTTTTAAGCGTGTTTCAAGAAACAAACGCCTGCTAAGCGTAAACATAATTTTGGATTTATAGGTATTTTTACAAACATACAATAAACGGTTCGTGACAATCGTTTGTGGTTCACTCAATTTTCTACCGTGTGGGATGTTAACCCACTTGGCATAGTGGTAGAGACGAGGCGATCACTTCAGCTACTGCACCGTCGGTGCAGTCATATAGGTTTAAATATTCTCACTTGAACAACATCTACTAAATTAGGCGAAACCATTATAATAATTTTCTGTTTTAAGTTACTCTTCATTTATGGCTTCAATTGGCATTCCATTTATTTTGATACATTTATCTTCAAGAAACACTGAAACAGCTGAACCAACTAAATCAAATACCCACGTCTGGTTTATTAATACACAGTGCTCCGAATACGGGCAATTAGTACCCAAAAATAAAAAGAAAACCAATACTCATTGCACCATACAGTGCTGCTGTGAGATTAATAAAACTAACAACTATCACACACAACTCATATAATAGACAAAATGAAACGCTTAACAAAATCGCATCCAAAGGGTTAACTAAAATACGCTTCAGATATTCAGTTATTCTTAGTTTACATTTAGATAGAAATAAACTTTCTGTTTAACTAAATAAAGATCAAAATGTTTTAACATCGGAAAGTCATTTTGAATTTAGAACATAACCCTTAAATTATAAAGGTAGTTTTCGTTTGCATTGCACAGTGGTGCATTCTGCCAGGAATGGAGAAAAAAATACGCGCAGTCGGTGTGTTGTGCTGCAGACAAATTTAGCGAGAGACAGCGCAAAATGCACAAAAAGTAAGCTCAGACGTTCGCACCCCCTTTTTCAAGGTAAATTTCCCGGGCACATCAGGAATTAAAATAGATATGAGTGTATTTTCTGTCCGAGTATTTTTTATTTAAATTTTTGTTTTTCCGGTGTAGGGTGGAGAAGAAGACAGTGTTTTTGAGGCTTTCGTATTACTTTTTGGTGAAATTACGCATAGACAGTGCTGCAATAGTTAGAATAGCAATAGACATTATGTATAAGTGACAATATCGTTTATCAACTTTCGGTATATGTGGGTAATTATATTAGAAAAGGTGCTAATAGTATAATTTTTTTTTTTACTTTGCCACTCTTTCTATTTTCAAATGGGACTCGATCTGTGTTTTTAACATTCTGTTCCATATTTAAGATTATAGTTTTTGTTGTGTTTGCTGTTTTAAATTATATAAAGCCAGAGCGGCATATACACTATGTACTTCTTTAAAATAAATAAATGTGAACATAATAAAGCGTCAGCCATATTGGTTCGAATTAATTGTTTATTTACGTATCCAAAGCTTGTAATAATATGAACTGTATATTTGTTCCACAGAAATCTGTGCAGGATGCTGTGTTTTGTACAAACAACCGAACTAATGTGTTTAACTGTGTATATCAATATTTCAATATCACATTAAATCATTCAATACATTATTATTGCGAAAGTAACTTTTTTGACTTATTATTCTACTAGAATTTGCCCACGGTTTCGCTTGCAAACATGCAGGTTATGTTAGTAAAAAAGTGCTTTACTTTGAAAGGTATGTCCTGTTCTGTACTCCTGACAACGTGTATGCAACGTTTCATGATGTTCGGTCGAGTAGTTAATGCGTGAAAGCGTAACAAACAAACTTAGTTAGGATTAAGATTTTATTATACTCGCGTAATGGTTAAAGTGGTTGTCTCGCCAGTTCCATTAAGCTGAGTGTTGAGCATTCGAATCATATAAAGGATAATTATTTGTGTAATTCGTAAATTGTTGCCCCGAATTTGGGTCTTATTTGTGTCTGTTATTTGAATGTTTGTAAAGTTATACGCGATGCAAACATTAAAGCTTCCGTAGATTTCTTTTTATAAAGAATTTACCATGACATCTGTCATCATCATCATTAATATAACTTACTTACTTGCTTCGCTGGCTCAGCGATCCAAAGTGTATCTTGGCCTCTGAGATTAAAGTGCGTCATTCTGTTCTATTTTGTGCCAAGTCAGACCAATCGAGCACATTCATCTCTTTCAGGTCTTTAGCTAGTTCGTCTGTCCAGCGATGCCTTGGGTGACCCACCGGACGACGCTTGGTTGGTCGCCCGAGATATGCTCTTTTGGCAGCTCGATCCTCTCCCATTCGTTCCACATGTCCGAGCCTGCGAAGTCGGGCAGCTTTTATTTCCCCGATGATATTCGGCTCTGACACTAGATCTTCAATCTCGCTATTAAATCTTTGTCGCCACTCCCCTCTTCTCTCCTCTTGTTGGTCCCAAAATCTTACAGAATATCATTCGCTCCGCAACTAATAGTCTATTTTCCTCCTTCAGTGTCAATGTCCAAGTCACTCGTACATTAAAATCGGCCTAATTACTGTCTTGTAGACGCGATTTTTTGTGGTTCTGCTTATTAACTTAGACACTAACACCTTATAAAGGGCTGTGGTACACCTTACCCCATTGCCGATGCGGATGGTTATTTATTCCTCCCTTTGTATTTGTATCCGTGATCGTCTCGAGATACATTAATTTATTGACGTCTCTATAGGTTGTGCCTCTGACTATAAGATCTCTTCTATTTGCTCTATGATCTTTGTATCTCTTCATATGGAAACAGTCTTCTCGCGACTGATTCTGAGACCCACTTCAAGCAAGTGCACTTTACTCTTCCAATACCTCTGCCATGCTCATTACTTCCATCTCACACTGCCCTAGGATTGCAAGATCATCAGCGTACCCTTTAACTTTGTGTCTCCCATTAAGTTCTATCCCCCCATCTATTAGCAAGTCTTTCCGAATTATGTGTTAGAGAGCTAAATTAAATAGGATAGGTGATAGAGCGTCTCCCTGTTTTAGTCCAGTAACAACCGGTAATAAAAGGAAATAGTTAATAGTTCTGTGGGATTATTATGTTTCTTGCGATTAAAACCACTGATCATAATTAGGTCTGTACGGATGGCATAGTGGCTTAAGTGGCCGCCTCGCCACTGCCACTGCGCCGAGTATTGTGAGTTCGAATCCCACACGGGACAAAAATGTGTGTGTTTCACAAATAGTTGCTCCGAGTCTGGACGTTCTTTGTGTCCGTTTTCGAAAGTCCCTTGCGATATAGGAAATATTCCATGGGCAGGAATCGTCTTTTCTAAAATGAAAAATAGATTATCGCAATTTATGCTTAGCTATTCATGTTTTTATATCCTACTAGCTTTAGCACGCGGCTTCGTTCGCGTACAAATAGGTTAGGTTATGTTAGTAAAAGTACTTTATTTTAAAATAAAATATAGCCTATGTTACTCGGTGATAACATACCTTTCTAATGGGAAAAGTGTTTTTAAAATTGGCTGAGTTATTTTGAGTTAAGTCCTTACAAACAAACAAACAAAAAATTAAATGTTTCCTCATTATAATATTAGTATAGATATAAATATAATAAGTGTTATTTTATTTTTAAAACTCTATGCAGATAACAATACATTGGCGGACTTAATGCCAAGGGCATTCTCTACTAGTCAACCGTAGGGTAACGCAGAGATAAAAGAAGTAGTTGTATACGTATACAATAGCATTAGAAGATACATGTATACAGGGTGTCCAAGAACCTGGCGTCCAACTGGATTCCCACGATGCCCCAAGTTCTAACAGTACTCAGAAAAATATTTTAAAAAATCCACCCCATGTACTTACAGAATTATACTGATTTCAAAAAAAAAGGGGAAATGAGCACCCTGTGACATACTTTTGAATGCTGTGACTGCTAATGCTGATAATTTCGATATTTCTTGGAGGTTTTGTAATCTAGGGTATTGCTGTGTCTAAATAGAATGTAAAAATAAAGTACTTATTGTACCATTTTAAAATAAAATATTATTTTAACTAAAGGTGATATGGAAAACTATTGAATTTCGCAACTTTGACCGACTGTAGTGTAAAAAAAATGTACCAAAATAGTATGGCAAGTGACGTCAAATTTTGACGCGTTTATTCCTCTTTTTAAAAAGGTATAATACTTACACATTAATTTGAAAAAAAAAAATTTTGATAATATTTTTACTCAACAACCCAATTTTTACGATGTCTTACAGAATTCTTAGAAAGAAAAATTTACGACGAATTGAATCTAACCTCTAAAGAATTACTGTTGTATGCTCATAAAAATAACAACAGGCCTCTCAAAAAACAGGTTAGACCGTAAGGGACGGTATGTGCATGCATCTCACCATAGTGATTCGTTATTACAACAGGAGGGAGCAAGACAGAAACTATCTTTGCGATTTGCTGGTTCTTCTTTATGGTACCCCATTATTCAGGTAAGAGTGAGGGAGAAAAAGGTTAGAGGTGGGAGTGAGATAGATAGTGACGCTATCTGGGATCGTGCTATTTAGGATAACAGTACGGTCAGTACGCGTCACTGCCTCCTGCCGTTACTACGCACCTCTCTCTTATTGTTACCATTGATCACGTACTACGATTTAAAGCTTTGTTTATTGGACTCGATTACTCTTTGTGCTCTGGACTTTGAAACGAACTCTTTACGATGACCTTTGCCTGTGTTTGGACAGTTTGTGTTTTGTGTGTGCTACCATGGCGACCTACACTCTGCAAGAATACGCAAATATGCACTACATTTATGGAGAATGTAGAGGTAATGGACGAGCTGCAGCGAGACTTTACAGAGAAAGGTATCCGAGGGCTACGCGATATCCCGACCATCGAGTTTTCATTAATGTGCACAGATCACTATGTGACGGGCGGTTCCCCAATCAAGTAGCTGGTGAAGGACGACCCGTAAATGACTTCATACGCGATGAAGTTTTAGAGGCGGTGTCGGCAAATCCAAGCATCTCTGTGCGAGGAATAGAAGCTGATACGGGGATACCGAAGAGCACAGCACACAGTATTCTCCAAAAAGAAGAATATCATCCGTACCACGTACAGCGAGTGCAAAGTCTTTTACCTCGAGACTATCCGAGCCGAGTCGCGTTTTGTGAAACAATCCTGCAAAAACATCGAGAAGACGAAAACTTTATCGACAAAATTTTGTGGTCAGATGAATCTACATTTAAGAAGGATGGCTACATGAACCTACACAACTTGCACGAGTGGCATGTGGAAAATCCGCACTTGATGCGAGAAGATAGATCCCAGTACCGGTTCAAAGTGAACATGTGGACCGGTATTCTCTGTGGGAATATTATTGGTCCATTTGAGATGCCCGAGAATTTGACTGGCGAATCATATTTAAATTTTCTTCAAAATGATTTGCCAAACTTACTAGAAGAGACCCCACCAGATATGTGGTTCCAACACGACGGCTGTCCAGCACATTTTCGCGTATCCGTTAGAGAGTTTTTGGACGAGCAATACCCGAACAGGTGGATTGGGCGATCAGGAACAATCCCGTGGCCAGCCCGCTCACCTGACTTAAATCCGCTGGATTTTTTTTTCTGGGGAACTATGAAGGAGCTCGTTTATGCGAAGCCCATTAATGACATCGCTGACCTTCGTGAGAAGATAACACAAGCAGTGCAGGTGATACGTCAAAAAAGTTACTCGCGAAACATAAAGCGGTCCTTTTTAAGGAGAGTGAGAGCTTGTATTGCCGCGGGTGGTCAACATTTTGAACATTTATTGTAATAAAATATCTTTAAACTAACATTCTTTGCTTTTATTCTACTGGGAACCCATCTACCTGTGTGTATTTCCTTCTTGCTCACTCTTGGAACCGAAGTAAATAATAGTAGTAACATAACAGTTTCTAAGATAAGAAAGGGTCCGACAGTTACCGTTAGTAGGTAGGCACTTCGTAAAAATTGGGTTGTTGAGTAAAAATATTATCAAAATTTTTTTTTTCAAATTAATGTGTAAGTATTATACCTTTTTAAAAAGAGGAATAAACGCGTCAAAATTTGACGTCACTTGCCATACTATTTTGGTACATTTTTTTTACACTACAGTCGGTCAAAGTTGCGAAATTCAATAGTTTTCCATATCACCTTTAGTTAAAATAATATTTTATTTTAAAATGGTACAATAAGTACTTTATTTTTACATTCTATTTAGACACAGCAATACCCTAGATTACAAAACCTCCAAGAAATATCGAAATTATCAGCATTAGCAGTCACAGCATTCAAAAGTATGTCACAGGGTGCTCATTTCCCCTTTTTTTTTGAAATCAGTATAATTCTGTAAGTACATGGGGTGGATTTTTTAAAATATTTTTCTGAGTACTGTTAGAACTTGGGGCATCGTGGGAATCCAGTTGGACGCCAGGTTCTTGGACACCCTGTATAATCATTATATTCTCATGTCAAGTTGTGAGGAAAGTATTTATTTTATTTAACTTCTTCTCCCTAGCCTTTATTATTCCCAAGTCACTTGGGGTCGGCTTTCTGGTCTAACGGGATTTGACTGGATATCAGTTTTTACACGGGGCGACTGCCACCAGGTTGCGGAGGTCACTCCGCAACCCGAAGGCTAACGATACCTTAAGGCCAGACCAGTCTCAGGATATTATAGGGCACTGACTTCCCAATAACGACTGGCATATGTTCATGGCAGCTGGGACCGACGGCTTAACGTGCTCTCTAAGGCAAGGAGCAGGCGATAATTGTCAATCAATACGCACATAATTTCGAAAAGTCATATAACTTTCGAAAGTCAGAGGTGCGCGACGTGGGTTCGAACCCGGTACCCTCTGCATTGCAGTCTGTTGGTCTCCCCACTGAGCTATAGCTGCTTGTTTATTTTATTTAACTACCATATTTATTTTTCTAGGTGCAGCGTTTCGCCAGTGGCCGTACCTTACAACTTTTAATTATATCTGGCATTACAGCAATTCTCAGATTACACCTAGTATATCAAAAACTTAAAATTCAACAATCCTAGTTCGTGGCGATTTAAAATTATCTGAGATACGGGTGGAAACAAGTACAGTATAATTTTATTTGACGTCAATCTGTCAGTTCCAACGTAACTATTTGTATGTGACGAAATAATGACATATAGGGACGACTAAAATTAGTCATAACGTGTCTAGACGAATTGTGATTTCATATATAAACACCATATTGTATATTTTATACCCTCGCGATTGTAAATACTCGTCATTTCTAATCCAAATTACAGTTAGTCATGATGATAAAACTGTCTGAACTGTCCAAAAGTATGAACAAAGAACCCAAATATTTATTCCTGTTATTATTATGAATAGGTAGAAACTGATCTATAAATTTGTCCGTCCTGTGATAATAATCAAATCTTTATTTTTATCTCCGCTTTGTAGTTCGTTCGTTTTTGTAACACAGGCATTATTTACAAATGAGATGTTGTTATAAAATCAGAGCTATGGGTAACCATATAATATATTAATTTTAATATTACAATGCCCTTGAATTATGATACCGCGATATTTTGACGAATGTTTCCTGTTTTTAGATAAAATATTTAGGTCAATGTCCTTCCTCATATTTATAGGTTCAAATGAGTTTATTTTTACATCTGGAATACATTAACATGGAACGGCTATATTTAATAAGCATTGCACATAGTACTTTAGTATTGCAGCGAAAGCCATGTTTCAATTGTATTTGCAGATACAGCCTTCAAATATGCGAGTGATTTTTAATACTTTATCGATAACCAGTTTCGCTGGGGTACTTGACAAACATTGAAACAAAGTGCATAAAGTCTATTCGAACACAAACAAAATTTGATAACCAAATAATATTTGTGACGTGAAATCGAATGGTTGAAGTGGTCACCTCGCCTCTGCCATCGTGCCGAGTATTGTGGGTTCGATCGCCACACACGACAAAAATTAATGTGATCCACAAATGGTTGTTCCGTGTTGGGTGGTTCTTTGTGTTGTTTGTTTGAATGTTTGTAAAGTCCCTTGCAACACAGGAATTATTCCTAGTGCAAGAGATGACTTTTTAAAAATGAAAGAATCTGGAACATACGGCCTATTGGTAGGCACTTTAATTCTTTCCTGTTAGTCATTTAATGACAGGGAAAATACAGAATTTCTCGTACTCCTAAAAACCAGTTTATAAAAAGTTGTTACATAAATTTGATAGTTAAGTGTTAGAAATAATCTTAGTCATCTAATAGACAGGATGCGGATTCTCAGAGTCTATTACCAACCTATTAAGTTGCTAATAAAGGCAGATTTATAATATTATAGTATCGGATGCTTCTTAAGTCATTTGTACCAGTTAAATATCTGGTACAAATTAATATGATATACTTGTTATGATCATTTCATTATATTAATAGTTTTTATTGTTTGTGTGTTCGTTATTTTTATAGATGCTTGTAAAGTCACCAGCAGTACGGATTTACGGTACCGTAGGGTAGTTTTGAAACAATTCGATTTAAAGAGTATATGAGAGTAGTATTTAATCACTACGTTCTAATCCAATTATTATTTTACTAGATTTGACAGCAGCTTCGTCCGCATTTATGCAGACTTTTGCAGTAAATTTCTATATTTCGTGAACAGTATTTTTGTAAATGAAGAGTAGCCTATGTCCTTTTCTGTGCTACTGACAATGTGTATGCAACATTTCATAATGAGTAGTTAAGACGTGAAAGCGTACCGAACAAATAAATACACATTTATTAAATTAGTCAATATAATATTTCATCATCATCTGATCCAATTAATGTTTTCTATAACAGAAATATCTACACAAATTTTGTTTTACGCTTCGCCATGTTCATAATCTATTAATTAAATACGTATTACGCTATATCAACTCCAAAAATCAATTACCATAAATAAGTACCAATTAAGCACTAATATTTGACAAACAAAATTCTCACCGAATACCAATAAAATAAGTGGCGTAAGAATAAAATTAAGGAATATTTTTCACACAACACATTTGAGTAATTTGACAAAGACGCGAGTAGAACGATGTAATTCAAACAATTTGCTGAGGTAATGATATAGAAAATTGCACCAAACGCCGGCGTCTAAACGTTAGTGACGCGCAAACGATGATTTCAGTTGCGTCATTAGGTATTACTCTCACGGTTAGCTGTGAAAAGGGGAGTAGGCAGGAAAAGTATTATGTATTTTTATAGAGATGAACGATTGAATTTATAGGCTTTGAATTTGGCTCCTAGGAACATTAAAATAAAACGCATTTTCATGTACAAGGATCATTTTGTATATCAAAATGCGTTTTATTTTACTTTGAACTAAAATGGCAAAAGCCGTAAAAGGTATTATAGTTAAGTTCTTAGGTTAAGATAGTTTGCGACAGATGAGGATTTCCAAAACTATGTAGAAAAAAATCACTGTGCTGTTATTGCAAGAGCTGTGTGACTTTATCAGGAGTTTAATAACTCTGAGTGTTAACACTACTCTTCGCAAAAACATAAGGAAGTTTGGCGCCTATCTTCACTTAGTAGCTCATAGCCAAATCACATTATACTATGTTTCTGGTAATAGGTATGTTCATAAGTAGGATTCTACTAAAAGCAAAGCGCCTCTATTAGCATTCTGTAAACCATACTGAACAAAGATACCACAAAGTACAAACAAAGTAATTTGGCTGCACTCTTCCTATAAAAGATAAAGAACACACGACCAATTATACCTTTTATTATATACCGCAGTCAAATTTTTATTTGGTACCAGCTTTTGCGCGGTGCATTAATAAAAATCTATGACCTTATTGTACCAAATTTCATCTAAATTGAATGAGTGGTTGAGCCCTAAAGAGGTAACAGACAGACAGAGTTACTTTCGAATTTATAATATTATATATACTAAGAATTTCTCATATTATTACGTAGCTATGGATTATGTGGTCTCCAATAAAGGCTTAATATTGTTACCTTCTTCTCCCTACCCTTTATTATTCCCAAGTCACTTGGGTTCGGCTTTTCTGGTCTAACCGGATTTGGCTGGATATCAGTTTTTACACGGAGCGGCTGCCAACTGACCTCCGCAACCCGAAGGTTAACGATACCCTAAGGCTAGACCAGTGTCAGGATATTATAGGGCACTGACTTCCCAGTAACGACTGCCATATATGTTCATGGCAGCCGGGACCGACGTCTTAACGTGCTCTCCGAGACACGGAGCAGGCGATAATTGTCAATCAATACGCACGTAATTTCGAAAAGTCATATAACTTCTGAAAGTCAGAGGTGCGTGACGTGGGTTTGAACCTGAGACCACAGACCACCAAACACATTGCATTAGAATAGAATATTACCATAGTAATATAAACGAGTCGTCATACTGAACGAGTATATAGTTATCCGCTGATACTATCTGTGGTTCCAGACGTGTATGACAAATGAGGTGTCTATCCTTCCAACTAAGTGACGTGCTTGTTACGATCAAGTCTATTTTTTATGCACAGCTTTCGGTTCTCATAAAAGTTCAAGTCATATTGGATATATCTAGCAATTTAGTTGGCTGAACTTCTACCAAACAAGAATGTTGTTATTGAATATGGATGTATTTATTTATTGGCAATAAGTTTGATATCAATCTAGATGTAAGAGCCGCCAGAACTAAGTAATTTTAGAACATATTTTTACGTCATACCTATACTTATATTATAAAGAAATGTTTTGTATGTGATGTATAAACTCAAAAACTAATAGACCGATTTTAAAAATTCCTTCTCTCTTGGAAAGTTATTTTATTTAGAAGTAACATTAGCTATCACGCTATTAGCCATGGGAGCAGTGCAGTAATCATAAACGTGCGTGAAATCGCAGAAGACAGTTAGTCTGTAAAATGAAGACAATCAACGTATGTATTACTTTGAAAATGTGCCATAGTAAGGTTTTTGTTAAAGCTGATTTTTATCGAATCGATCTATCAGCTCACAAAGCCTAAAATAGTCATCCAAATCCGAAAAGACCTTTCCAAAGCCAATAAGCTCCAAGAAAAAATATTTAAAATGTGTACCCACTTTTAAACTTAATGATATGCACTTTATTACCAACATACTAGGTACATTATCTATACTAATATTATAAAGCTGAAGAGTTTGTTTGTTTGTTTCTTTGCTTGAACGCGCTAATCTCAGAAACTACTAGTTCGATTTGAAAAAATATTTTAGTGTTGGATAACCTATTTACCGAGGAAGATTATAGGCTGCATAACATTACACTACGACCCAGGGAGGCGGCGCAGTAATTATAAACGTGGGTAAAACCGCGGATACATCTAGTATACTATAAAAATGCAGCTGTATTAAAATATCGCTCTAAAAACTCAGTCAATAAATGCAAAGCAAGATAGATGGCTAAAAACAATACCATGCTTGTATCTCACTAAAAGGGTTGACAGTTTTGTGATAACGGCCAGTAAAGATGAATAGGAAAAAGAATCTGCGTCCACCCCAAATAACTTTGGTGGCGACTAGACAAATGATGAACGATGGCTTCGATTGCCTACGTAACTTTTTATAGACAGATAAGTAAGGATTTGTATTTGTAGAAAGCAGTAAGAGATCGATGGTAGCCAATACTGATTGCAAATCGTTTTGAGGTTATACTGCGTAACTTATGTAGCTACGCAGAATTTGAATAAAATATTTGTAAGTGGACAGATAGATTAGACAAGTCAGACAGTTCCAAGAAAATCCTAACTAATATTATAAATGCGAATGTGTGTTTGTTACGTTTTCACGCCTTAACTACAAGTAGTTAAAGAGTGAAAGCGTAGAACGGATCATAATAAAATTTCTCATACACGGGGTGTGTCATGTCAGGGGTACGGAACAGGACAAAGGGCCTAGTCATGTCCTTTTCCGTACAGACAGCTTTCCCTTGACAACAGTACTTTTTACTGGATTAAAGTTACCTATAACTTTAAACTAGTAAAAAGTACTGCTGGCAAGGGACAGCAATTTACGAATATAGACAAAGTCTAAATTAACGCGAATAAAGCCGCAAGCGAAATCTAGTATTACATGAAATGGCCGAGCCTTAAAAATGAATAGTTTGCATACATTGACTACGTACATATTATACATATACTGTAAAAATTCAGCTATGGATAATAATTATAAAAATAATTGAACAATGTTCGGGTTTTTAAAATAACGTGACAGTTTAAAATTGATACGAATTAAATAAATATACATGTGACAATAGCAGCTGAAAAGCAACCAAAACATGTGAGGAATTATTTATATAAATACATAACATAGTTTAAATAACTACGTTTTAATTTTAAAAACTGTGTTTTTATTAAATCGCCAAATCTGTATAAAGTTTAATATTCACGTGAATGTAAGACAATTAAGAAAATCGTTTATTGATATCAATCAGGCTTATCTTAATACGTCATTGAAAACCACATCCAAATTAGTTTAATCATTACGGTGATTAACGTGCAAAAACGAACAGACAAACGCCGATCAACGATATTAAAACATGTTTAAATTCAAAACATATTTATTAAAATCCAATCTTATAGATTAAAACTATTATAAATTATTACCTTTAACATAAAACAAGATGTATCATAAGTTTTTAATTATCTATTATTTATGATACGACCAAATTGGCACATAACATTAATTTTAGTCCCGGGTAACATCTTAATTTGTTAACTAATTACATGTGCACACATAAATCTTAAAGAAATAGCTGGTTTAGGCAGCGTCGTAAAATTCCTCAGCATCGCTGTCGACCGGGAAAGTGCCCAGAAGACTGGGAGCATTACCACGGTGAATATCAATGCTGAATCTTTGAACTAAGAAAAGTCTAGCCTTCTAGTGACGGTCGACAGCGATGCTGAGGAATTTTACGACGCTGCCTAAACCAGCCATTTCTTTTTGTTAAATTTTACAGTTCTATATTTTGTTTCCTTTCATTTTGTTTTATTAATAAGTAGTTAGGTTTGTTAATATTAGATAAGTTGTAAATAATGATTTTTGCTTTTGTTTATGTATATAATTGATACTGTTAAATCTTAAAGTAACTGTGGGTATAGGATATTTTGTCCCGTTCTAAATATGGATGGTCATAATTAACGGGTTGTCGTGTAAGGATATATTTTTATGATGTATATCATAATCACCTGTTTGGTTGACGGATTTACGATTATAGTTAATGAAAAAATATGTATAGGAAACATAATTCGGAAATAAACATGGCATGAAGGACGACTGTTTTGGTAGTGCAGCGTTATTGAATGGGACTGTGGTGGATGAGGGTTTGTTTCTGGGGTCAAGCAAAGAGTTATTCTGTCAAGCAATTCTCAGTGGTACCACAGGGTCTGGAATTGTTCGCAATAGAAGGCACGATGCTAGTCCTATTACGTGGAACCCGAAACCCATATGTGACCCGCATGCAAAATTCCTCACCAACCTCAACCTACTGTTTACGTTTTTGAAATACATAGGCGTAAGTCTATGGTATTTGATAAAGGAATACCCATTTCTTCCTCTATATAGACATATACGTCTATCTTCATGTGATTTAAATACAAATGGAGTATTATCAACACACCTTACTCTTTAGTTTCTCTTGAGTGCGAAAGCTATGTTGCTCGGTGTCTCGACTTGACAAAGAAAGAGTCCATTGCTATCGCTATGAGCGAAGACAACAAATTCTCATGATATGACAGTATAGCACTTCATAAAAGAGCTATCACGACCTCATCAGAAACATAACACAAATCATTTTGGTTACAATCTTGTAGACCTTCTGATGGTCGCAGCTTACATTTTTTGCTCTATAGAAGGGTACTACTGCCTACAGCGGTTATCCTTTAGTAGTATACAAGCTGTTGGCAACACATGTCCAGTCAGGGACTCTAAATAAACACTAGGAGTTTCCGCTTAGTCTATCCTTACTGTAACAATATAAATATTGCTACAGTCATATCAAATATCTTTATCTATACCATATGGTATTTGTTCGGATGATACCTCTCGTTTAGGTTCCAAAAAACTTGAAGTCC
Organism: Catocala nupta; assembly: GCA_963675205.1. NCBI lineage: Eukaryota > Metazoa > Arthropoda > Insecta > Lepidoptera > Erebidae > Catocala > Catocala nupta. The sequence goes on from OY776099.1 coordinate 18,022,017, forward strand.
AAATTAATAACCAATTTTTTTATCTTTTGGCCTACCACAAATAGATGTTAGGCATAACCACCGTGTAACTGCAGTCATATTAGTATATCTATCTACATATATATATTTAGTAGGTCAATCAATAAAAATAAGTATATTAATTTCCGCTTTAAGAATATAACTATTTAATATATTGAAGTAAATATTGTAATACTGTCACACAGTTGTATACAAAAGTTAATTCGTAATATTTGTGACTTCGCCGCAGCCGATTCGAAGTCAGGTTGCAGGGTATATTGAACAGCTGCGTCGAGATGCCGCTTCGATTAAAATATAAACTATCTTTAGATATTAAAATTGATAATAAATGCCTCTTCACTGATTCCACAAAGCCCATAAAAACTTTTTGGTTGAGTTTTTAGTGACGTAGTAAACAAGTGACGTTATAAACCCTGAATGCAGTAAGTTCAGTTGTTAAAGAATTAAACCCTAAAGGATTCTCAAACACGAAGCAGAACAAAATATAAACGTAAACAGACAATTAACGTATGTCCATTGCTGTGATTGGGTAACTGAATTGGCAGCAGCCAATAAAATAACTTGAAATGAGTTTAATGTTGGCACAGCGTTGATCACTCTTTCACCAACAGGGTGACAGTTTAAATAATTTAATCCAAGCCTATTTTTAACTTAGTTTTAGTTAATTTCTGTAAAAAAATATGCGTTCATTGCGCAAGACTTCACAAAGATTTAAACAACGGCTGGTATAAACAATAGCCAGACTCAAAACAAATATTTGTGAACCACACACATTTTTGTTGCGTTTGGCGAGCGAACCCATAACTTTTTATCGCGAAAGAAATAACAGTTTTATAAGAAATCATCATATAAGCAAAGCCGCGAGCAAAACGAATATCTTATTTGTATCTATACTAATATTAGAACGAGGAAAGCTTTGATTTTTTGTTTGTGTTTGTTTGTAAGGATATAACTCAAAAAATATTCAATCGATTTCAAAAAAAGAAATCACCATTAGAAAGCTATATTATCGCCGAGAATATTAGAAAATTATATGTATATATATAATTTTAAAAAATAAATATAAAATATACTTATAAAAAGTACTTTTACCAACATAACCTTTTTTTTTAATCAAACTTGCGGGATTGCTTTAAGCTGACCTACTTTTACGCGAGCGAAAACGCGGGCAAAAGCTAGAATAATAATAAATTAGTTAAAATATATTGATCGTTTAAATACTCATGTAAAAGTTTTGTAATCTAATCATTAACATACGAAATGTTACGTCCCAGAAAATATATTACAACTGAAATCAATTGACTAACTTAAAATCCTAAATCACACCTTGCTCTACCTGAGATTCGAACCCAAGATAATGGAAACAAAATATTGCATCAATAAAACAATATATCGAATAATGTCGATGGGTATCGGTAAAAATCGATATACTATAAACATTAACACTGGTTAAGATTACCGATAACGTTATTTAACGTTTCTCGTATCGTTATTTTTGTTATATACCGTTTTAACGATATACTAATGAGATAGATAGATGATCTCTTTGTTAGTTTTGTGGGAAATGTTGCAATAATCTTACGCTATGCTTTGTAATTATTATTGCTATCATAATTATTTATGTATTTTTTATGAATGCGGTTATGTTTTCGTTTTAATAAGTATTATTTTATCATTAAATGGTTTATGTTTTTTGGGTTTTATACCCAAAAGGTAGTAACGCGTGTTTGTTAATAAGGTTACGTCATATGTTTATCTGTTCTTTATAGGGCTCTATCTATTGCTATATATTATATAATATATAGCTGGTAAAACAATTTCTCAGACAATTATTTTTTATTGAACTAGAAGTATACATTTTAGAGCTTGGGCGGTTTTCATTACGAAAATATTTATATGCATATTTTCTACTTACAATTTATTTTCTAGTATTGGTTAAAATTGTTTCATACAAAAACTATAATGGATGGTTCCCTTACCGTTTGTCTGTGAAAGCTATATATTATAATAATATAAGGTGACGCTTTTATATTCTAGTACAGCTGTACTACTATATACTACTATACTACTGTGTACTTGGTTTGATACGCTTATTCTTAGCTAAGAATAAGCGTATCAAACCAACATTTTTATAAGTAACTCCTTCTCCGTTTTAGAAAGCGAGCTTATTGCCATCTATCGCAATAAGTTATCAGCAATCCACCCCTGCTAGAAAACGCTAATTTCCTCATTCTAGAAATATAATTCCATAAATAAATATATAAATAAAAAATATGACTGCCTCTGTGGCGCAGCGGTAGTGAATGCGACTGCTGTGCATGAGGTCTCGGGTTCGAAAATCGGGTCGGGCCAACATAAAAGGTATTGGGTTTTTCTGTTAAGAAATCTCAATACGAGCCCGGAGTTAGGAAGTTGACGGTGTTAGACACCCCCGTGCCTCGGAAAGCACGTAAAGCCGTTGGTCCTGCGCCTGATCTGGTCAGATTATCCGTCCCATCGGATCATGAGGGTAAGTGAACAGAGAGTGCACTTGTGTTTGCGCACATACTTGTGCACTATAATATCTCCTGCGCAGATGGCCAGTCTCCGTTAAGATTGGCCGCCGTGACCGAAAATCGGTCTGGAGGACATTAATTAATTATATAATTCTCACGTTTTATCTCTAGGCCAATGAGTCAACTTTAAGTCAATAGGTATCATAATTACACCATTCTAAACTGGAATAACTATTCATTTACAGTTCCTATGCAATCTTATCCAGAACACGCTCAGTTAGCGAATAATCACTTTCCCAGAGCAGCTTGTCTACATATCCAATAAGATACACAGGTAATCTTAATAAAATGTCTTCATTTAACTGATACACACTAATTACACTGATAAGCACGTCCATACATATAACGTTGCGTCTACACTTTTGAAAACGAACACCGCAAACACATGTTATGCGAATGTTCAAATCGGAATCAAATGCTTGAGTATGTTGAGTAGTAGTTCATGGAGAAATGGTTGTATCACCTTACAGTTATGATTTGTAAACGAAATATTATTGTACACTTGGCGATTAAAAAGAGTGGCTATGAGTTTCTTGCCCGTTCTTCTCATGAGCCTTACACACCCTTGCTTTGCTGAACGTGGCAGTAAAGGTAAATTCACAGAAAAAAAAAATTACGTGTAACTTTGACATTCATAAGTGTTACCTTGTAACCTAATTTGAATAAATTTATTTTGATTTTTGATTTTGATTTTGGAAGTATCCTAACAAGAATTATAGATGCGAATGTGCGTTTGTTTGTTACATTGTCACGCCTTAACTACTCGACTAATCATCATGAAATTTTTCATTCGCTTTGATAGGTGTACTTAAAAGGACGCTAGACACAAAATACTTTTCCCGATGGATAGAAATTTATCAATAAATACTACATGAATGCAAGCAAAACCGCGGGTATAATCTAGTAAATACATATATAGTCATCTCTATATAGATACTCATACAAGGCGTATATAGTAGAGCTGTATAAAATCTACATTTCGCCTATTATGTTTAGGTCCTACGTAATAGGACGTGCATATTGCCCCTTAGCAGACACATTTCTACACAAAACTATTGCTGAGAATTTGTTATTGTTCAGAAGCTTCTGAATTTTCAGTATCCTCAGTTTTCAGTGTGTGCGTTAATTAAGCTATGGAATTAACCACAAATATTTATAGATAACTGATAGTTAACATCAGAAATACCGTTAAGTATTTGCATATGCATAAAAACTTGTATTATGTCATACAAAATGACATTTTTTTTTTAAATATTCTTTCGATTTGCACCGAATACCGTCACACGAAACCACTAAATTGGATCGCCATTGAATCGAAAAATATTGCCTGACGCAGTGTTCAATGTTCGTTAGTTCGCATGTGAACATAGTTTGTCACTAGCGTATCATACATCGTAATACATTCCTTTAAAGTGTGTACCCGTGTGTACCCGGCTTAATATAATACGCATATACATCTGCTAAAAGCTACTGACCAGACTCGTTTTAAACGAGATTAATCATATGCAAGGACCTGTTTGAAATGCACAGAAGTGTCTATATCTTGTTGCTTGTCATTATTTTAATGACTACCCTTGACCGCGTTCGAGACTCCCTGCATTGTAGGGTTGTAAAACGTACTATATTTTACGAGTTATATTAAAATGTGTAGTCTCCCGGTAAGTACTCCTGTTCGCCAGGCGACAGACGAGATAACATTAACATTATTGATGCAGTTATTTTTTAACAGGTGTGGACTCATGTCGATATTGCAATTTAATGTCCAAGCCGACAGAAATTGGTTTATTTTACGGTATAATAGCTGATGTGTTAGCCTCGCTGATTCTTAGGCATATCTTATCTTATCTTGTGTCTTGGCCAGTCAGTACAGACCGGTGACACTTCGACCCAGTGGGATCTTTTGTGTCGACTTCCCCAATACCGACTGCCTTAGATGTTCATGGCAGCTGGGCCCGACGGCTTAACGTGCTCTCCGAGGCACGGAGCTGGCGATAATTGTCAATCAATACGCATATAATTTCGAAAAGTCATATAACTTCCGAAAGTCAGAGGTGCACGTCGTAGTTTCGAACTCGAGAGCCTCTGCATTGCAGTCTGTTGGTCTCCCCACTGAGCTATCGCTGCTCTTCTTAGACATAAGTTTGCAAATATATTTGCGGTTGATTGTGATGTCCCAGGTTTTATTTTCGTGTAGAACATAGTGATATTGTGCATTTCTGATTAAAGTAAACCTCAATCGTGAAATAAAGTCTGAAAATGTGTCCGATGTGCATCGATTGTAGATGGTAGAGCCCACTACTACTAATTATTTGGTAGATAGTTGGTGATAGTATGGATAAACCACCTCGCCCGGTGAAATACCACCTTCTTACAAGCAATGGGCGCTTACTACTTTGAACACTACACTAACCCGAACGAGATATGAATGTGCAAATGAGATTATAAGAACGAAATATTATAAGAAACAACATATTTTATGTCTGATATTTTAAAGTAAACAAGTTTTAGTGTAAAGATAGTGATAATCGCAAACGCAAAATAAAATGTTTCTCCATCAAATTAATCCCGGACACCTGTCAAATTTGGCCAGAATATTCTAGATTCGTAGAGCAAAAGAGTTATTTATTTATTTAATGAAACACATTCATAATACCTTTACAGGAGATATCCTGTAAAGGTATTATGAATGTGTAATACTTATAATATCGTTTTAGGATACTAAAACGATATTATAAATTTACATAATATAATATAACTAAGACAATAAAAATAATATTACATATTTTGGGATTAATATTTCAAGATAGGTTGTTATGACATAAGTTTCCAACAGTAGTAGGCGTAAGCCGTTTCAAAAATAAAACTATGGTTGCCGCTATATCCAGGAAAGACTCTATATATGTATAACCGATGTTCAGCTACAAATTCCAAAGCTACCTTCTTTCAATAAACTATTCATGGTACATTTTCGATAGATAAAAGTAAAACGAGGTAACCTCGGTCTAAATAAAGCCATTCCTATTTTGTTCAGGCTTGCAAGTTTAATGTCTCGCTCTTTGCTCTGAAGCGAGCCGGGGGAAGTAAATCATTGAGCTGATTTTAGAGACGTGGCTTTTAGAATTGTTTTATAGATTGTGTATTAAACTTCTTTATGATTAAAAATATATGGTGTTGTGGGCATTTATAGGCCCTTCGGCGATGTGGGCGTGAGACTATTCCCACACCTACATTACACAAGGGGTAGGCAGAGGTGTATTATGGAACTGCAATTCCTTAGTCTGAATTATGGTTAGTCCCAGGTATTAGAGGACAAGCCTATTAACGTTTACCAAGCACAGTGCCAGACTTCGTTCTGTTACTGTTGAGGAATGTGTATTTGTTTGACTGTGAACTTTTGATAGTATATCCCAATAACATTTTAGCGTAGTAAGGCCTCGCTGATTTCAGCGTGAACGGGGCCGGCTCGACCGGGGAAGACTACCCTCTCACAGAATATCGACGTGAAATAGCAGTATTCCTATTGTTCTGTTTCGTTCGGTGACTGAGAGTGCCGGAGACCCAATCACGGCGTGATTAGGTCTCCGGCACTCTCACTTCATTCCCGCTCCTTCTCCTTCCCACTTCCTTTCCTAAAGGGTCGGCAACGCGCAAGTGATGCCTCTGGTGTTGCAGGCGTATGCTACGGTGACCACTTACCATCAGGTGGGCCGTATGCGTGTTTGCCACAATAGTTGTATAAAAAAACCATAACACGTTGTTCGACCTGTAAATCGAAGAACCGAGATCTTATACCCAGCAATGTTATTCGATAACGCTGTGCCACCGAGGAAACAAGTAATAGATAGACTAAAGTTTGGATATGGCGGCCAATCATAATAGAGATAAGCGATGATGATGCGCCAATAATATAGGAGTTTGAATAACTCCATTTACACTGCCACTGTTACAGAGTACTGCAGACTAATGCCACTCCCACTAACATAATTGCAAACCACGTTCAGCTTGGTTCGGCATAAACAAAACAACAAAAACTGAGTTACGACAAAAAAACTGAAAGACATTATTATCTTTTAAGACATAAAGCATATATTTAATTAAGCCCTATATGTTACAGGAAACCACTATCTTGGTCGTTTTCCAAAAAGAACAGCGTGAATACCTAATCTTGGGATATCATACAAACTTCAGCAGTCTCGCTAGGAAACTACCTCTATTATACAGAAAATTGTAGTCGAACAACCTTGTCTCTTTCTGTGTTAAGCAGAGTATCTAGATTGAACGCTGGCAGTACGGAGACTCATTCTTAAAAAATAAACAATGCGTCATAGTTTCTACAATATGCTAAAATAATCTCATCATCAGACAAACTGTATGCAATATAAAACTATACCTTAACCTAAAGAGAACAAACACCACTCCAAGAAAAACCTCACATCAAAAAGAATTCCATAATTTTCTATAAACGAATCAAAACTCTGAACACCTTATGAAGCGTAGTTTGAAATTTAACACCGCATTTCTAGAACATCTGTTGAGTGAAAACACGCAAAGAATTTCAAACAATTATTGATTATCGAAGACCTACGCGGCTTCTTAGATAATTCCCAACATTACACACACTTACATATATATAATAACTAGTATAGTAAAACCGTGAGTGAAATGTATAATAAATGTAATTACATACTGTATGTACTTAGTTTGACATAACAATAAGCACATGCACAGATGTTTAAAGGTCGTCACCGCATTTGCCGATAACCCTACAGGTTCGATACCCACACAGCACACAGGAAAATATGTGTGAATCACAAATTTTGCAAAATCTATTGCTTTTAAACTTTCACATTGCATGATATACATATATATAATACGTAACGGATATTAACGCGGTCATGTATAACGTTTACCTTTTAATATTTGATGTTACACCGGCCGTGGTCACAAGCTGACTGGTGCGGCGATGTTGTCTCCGTTTGTGAGGCAGAAGAAACCTGATCCACCCTCTTTTTTCGTATATTTTATTTGTCCATGTACCGTCACATACTACTTTTCTGTGAACGCGCACCATTTCTATTTAGAAAAAGTATGAGTATGAGCTTAAAAATGTTTCATACGTAATATAATTAAAACCATTTAATATTATTTTAAAAAGTACAAATAATCTGGACAATTCTATATGTATATTTTTCTAACAACATGAAAACTAGACCCCTATCAACGTCTTCGAAGAAAACACGTATCGTATTGCGAGAAAATAACAGGCTAAGACTTCACTAGTCTATTAAATCGAGATTTAACAGCCTATTGAAGTTTTAGGCCTAGCGTTTACCTTCATCAATTTGATAAAAACCCGTCAACGAGATGACGTATGATAATCAAATTACGAGTACATCAGAAATAACATAGATAATCAATATATTAGAGTGACTGAATTGCTAGAAAAAGGATTTGTAACAAACAGTACAAATCACATTTTTCCTTTAAACACTTTTACATTAATTGGATCCCATTGCCTATGCCTGAAAGGGAGTAACAACAAAAGAGGTTTCAACAAAAATCTTTTAATAGTCACATTGAAAATCCTATGTTATTATCTCTTGAGATAACCGGAGCTCTACCATAGTGTTTATGACCATGTCAAACTACGTCCCAAGTATAGAGGATTTTCTTCAAAAGTGCCGTTTGATACCCACATTCATAATTAATTATTGTGTTATGGGTTAATCTGATAAATGAGGAAGAAAGACAAAGGGGTGATGGAAGGGCTGCGTGGAGCTAGCGTATTGGTTTAAATGGATGCCATTGCCACTGCGCCGAGTGTTGCTAGTTCGATTCCCACACGGGACAAAAAATTGTGTAATCCACAAGGTCTTGTTCCGAGGCGCCACAGGAATAATTCCTGAGGCAGAGATGTCATTTAAAAAAGTCATCTGCCGCTGGCGAGTGGAGTATAGATGCATGAAAAGAGAGATAGCATAAGGCATTATCTTTAACAACTCCTTAGAATACAGCCCGTTATATAACAATTAGAATACACAAAGGGAAGCAAAATCTCTCCTTAAGGGCTTATAACCGCTTGTGAGCCGCATTACCAAGTTATATGCGCATTTAAAAGTTAATTATCGCAGTGTGGTTAAGCAAAACATTGAAGGCAAACATGTCTGGATTATGTGTAATGTCCTCGAATGTATGTGAAGTCTGTTTAACCGCATTTGGCCAGTTATATTAATTTTAAGAAGATACCAGTTCACAACAATCCGAATATTATTATGAAATACTGTTTGATTCCCGCACGAGGCAAAAATTTGTATGATCCACAAATGGTTGTTCCGAGTCCGGTTGTTCTTTGTGTCCGCTGTTTGAATGTTTGTAAGGTCCCCCGGGACTCAGGATTTATTTCTAGAGCGGGAATTGACATAAAAAATAAGGGACTGATCATAATATTTGTCTTTACCTGTGCATCACCCAATGAATAATGTTAAAGATACTTAATATTGTCTTATGTTTACGCGAATGTTATACATTTAAAATAAATAAACTTTATACGGATTTTATCGCGTTGTTTATTTTTTATAAAACACTATTTTTATATAATTTTGAAACTTTAAACTACTATTGTTAAACACTTTTACTAGTTACTATTTACTTCACTTTAAGCTATTTCAATTATAGTATTATTTAGATTTAATTTTACACTTTCTCTGACGTTTCGGTTGCTTTTCAGCAGCCATGGTCACGAGGAGACCCTCGTAATAATAGTGTTTTATAAAAAATAAACAACGCGTTAAAACCTGTTTAAAGTTTGATTAAAATTATTTGCTTAAACAACTACAACTTAGATTAAGACATTAAATCGCAGTCAGTCTCTGCACGTTTTGGTACGTACCTTATTTTGTTTCTATTATCACAGGTATTTTCTAACATATTACTTTAGAAAAACCCATGGCCCTTTGGAAGGCTTACACGGAGACCAACGAATACTGGTGAAATTTCTAGCTTAAACGACTACAATTTAGATTTAGACATTAACTCTAAGTCAGTCAGACGTTTATTATGAAATCATATTATTATTATAAAAGTTTAAAGACAATTGGCAGTTTGGTCGTTTGTTACTCAATCACGCGTATACCATTAAACAGAATTTGATAAAACTTAGCAAACAGATAGATCATATTCTAGAATATCACCAAGTATACGTTTTATAACAGCATGTGTCCCGTAATATTCGTTAGGAAGAAGGCGCGTGCAGAAGCTTAAATAACATACATTTTCGTCAAGAAAAGATCTACGATAATCAATTACTTTAAATTATCTAGACTTCTCGTTACAACCAATATTTATAGCAATGCGAGTTCTACTTAAGCTGGTCACATAATCAAGTAGTACCTTTTAAACTAAATCGCCTATATATTGTGAAGCATAGATATTGGTGTACGCGTAGCATTTTACACATCGTACGGAGAACAAGGATAGCGAATGGCATGTCGTGTTTTTGTCCATTGTGTACACACGGGAGATCGTTTGGTCGCACCGAACTGAATAGCTCGGTCGTTTCTGTGAGACTTTCCACAGGATTGTTTTGAGAGAGAGCATAAGTCTCTTTGTGGATAAAAGTTATTGTTTAAAATACTGGCTGTTATAGTGACGTCACTTTGTGGTCAGACTGTTTTTTTTTTTTTTTCAAGTAATCTGTTTTGACGCTAAAGCTAATGTCTTAGTAAAGTTCATAATCAGTTCAATGGTTTAGTTGGGCAAGTAACAAATTCATAGAGGTTCTGCTTTCGTGACATGGAGATAGTTTCGACTACGGGAAAGAAATGCTGGTGAAGTCTTGGGAAGCAACTAGTTTTTGTTATTAGTAGAAGCTAATGAGATTTTCGAGTGAAATATTAACATTATGATTTCTTTAATTTATTGCAAAAAGAAGTGAATATATGACAAATAAGTAAAAATAAATATATATTATAGGATAACTGCCTTAAAACAAACATTTGTTAAAAGGATAGGCAGAATATACCACCAGTAATAAACAAAAATAAAGGAAAGAGTTTAACTATTTACCATAGTCTCCCCGTGAACATGGCTGCTGTAAAGCAACCGAAACGTCGGGGCAAAGTGTAAACTTAAATAGTTTTAATTAAATTATATTAAATAGTAGTAAAGTTCAATAATAGTAGTGTTAGAGTTTTCAAAATTATGTAATAACAGTGTTATAAAGTAAAATAAACAACGCGACAAAAACCGTATAAATAAATTTCAATATTTACCATCAGGTTAAAATTATTTGACCTGATATTTAGTAGTAAATGTATATGTTTACAACAAAGACTCAATTGTTGTCATTGAATAAAAATTAATAATAATAATATATTTATTGTCTCAGATAAATAAAACAAACATGTTACACATTACAAATTTTGATACTGCTAGAACATTGTTGTTGTAATTTATTTAAAAAATACTGATACTGGTCCCCCAAACTAGGCGAGTGCTTATATTTTGGGAGTCAGTATTCAGCCCTAGAAAAGATGCAATTTAATACAAAACATGTTTTACTTTGCATAATATAATATGATGATATTGCTTTAATTTCAGTGTAAGATTTATTTTTATATTTATGATTACTGATAAATAAATTAAATAGAATTGAATTAAATTTAACGACCAAACTTATAGTTAAAACAAAAAATATGGTAAATGGTAAAGCAATGCTCATTTTTACGAGACAAACGAAAGATTACAAGTGATAAACTGCTAATCATATTTTTAAAATAAAATGTGTTTAACCTAGACATCAAATCCGACCTTACCCCACGAGGCCAATCAAAATTATAATTTCGAGAAGGACGTGCTTACTAAAACGTCATTCTGTATAACCCCACATGTTTTTCTTGTGCTGGTGGCTGCTATCTATGCAAATAGCGTTACAAACGCTACCACAGTGGCCTTTGCTTTGTTTTTACAATACAAAATAACTGTACTAAGGAGGCTCGTGTAAAAAATAAGATTTTTCCTGAACGTCTAGTGTGGGGTGATTCGAATTCGGTGTGATAAGGTTGGTATATTGTTAGAGTTTATAGTGCTTGTTAAATTAAAATGTTTGATTTGAGGATATTAAAATGCTTATATATAAGTATAATATATGCATATTTAAATATTTTCATTATTAAATGTTACCCTTCTCACACTAAGAAGAGGCCCGTGTCCTGTAGATGATGCATATAAAAATATTTGTATTCTTCTTCTCTCGAGTCGCTGGTACAATTATTTTAAATATGTCCTGCTCAATGTGTAACCACAGTAATCGCATCAGCAGTTGCGTCCGTCAAGTCCCCCATGGTGCACCTACAGGGACAATTTGGGCATTTCAACAGATGTGACATGGTTTGATTGGGATCACCACATTCACATTGTACTTTGTTAGGCTCCTGATTCCCCATTTTACCAGGTTGCAACCACAGCGGCCGACTTGAGTACGAAGTCGATATTTATATTAATGTGTGATAAAAGAGCTTATGGCTGTACCCTTGCGTATGTAGTAGGTTATTATTAGGCTGGCCACGGCTTCCTTACATGGTAGAGGAATACAATTCCAGGAATCAAACCTTCGCACTGTGTTTGTCCTTTAAAACATAACTAGGTGCACCGGCAGTGCAAAGTGCGTTTGCACGTTATGAAAGTATTTTTATACTTATTATATCTTCAACTCCACAACAAGCTACATACACATAAAGCCATAAATCGACTGCCATTTCATATCAAAAATTTATTATTAACAGGAGTGATAATTATACTGCCAATTTTATAATGGTATCAGTTACACAATACACACACACAATCACGCGTAAGCTGCTAAATAAATTTGGTACACAGTTCAATTATATTTTGGTTTAACATACAGGATACTTAATACCCCAGTATGTCTTTTTTAGGTAACCTTTACACTGGTATAGTTGCCAGCAGGAATTAATACACCAAAACTGCTACTCCTAAAAGACCTACACACAAACATATTGATTCTTAGTATTCCCATCAAACATTAAATAACTCGCCGCGCACAAAAACAATACGTTAACCCGTTTCAGTCCAAGTTACAACGACACTTGTGTAACTGTATTTTATTCGACACCCGACTTTTGTCATTCCCATCTTACCCGACCGGTTAAGAGTACCTTACATGCAGTACACGTCAGTACATGGCCTTTTTTTGTTAAGAGAGAGAGACCTCTCGAATAATCTGGATATCATTTCCGCTGTACCAGTTCGCTGTTTCGACATACGAGCTTAAATTGTTCGGCACTTGGCTATAGTTTATATTGTAGTCAATATATTTAAAAGTATGTTATTGGATTTTTCTGTTAGGTTGTTCTCTGGACTGCCTCTGGCAATTTACCCAGTAAATTACAATAGACTATGATTTTTCTTCTATTTACAAATGTGAAACGGTGAGAAATCGGTCAATTGTTCAAATACGGTCACAAATAATAGAGCAATTAAATAGTCAACTGGACGTATGGTGCATTGGTGGAAACAGCCTCGATATTGCCACTATGTCGAGAGCCGTGGGTTGGATCCCCACACTAGACAAACATTTGTAGGATCCTCGAGTAGCAGGGAATAACAAGTGTGACTCTGTATATGTATGATTACATAACTTTCAAAGCGTAGCTACCATAGAGGCTTTAAGACTAATATAGTCCTAAGACTAATATAACACAACAAAGACAATTATGTATTTCCATATTTCAACGAAAGATGTCGAAAAAGGTGTATATAAAACACATTTCTGCAGTCATATTAGAAAAGCCGGAGACGTTATCAGTCTTCATCCTGTTACTGAGAATTTTCTGAAGAAATCACTTGACTATGAAACCATATAAATATGTAAAAACAAGAAGTGGTAAGTTTTTTATTATTATAAACTAGTTTTTGTTCACATGTAAATTTTAGCTACATTGTAGCTTATGTACTCTTGTACATAAGCTACAATGTAGCTAAAATTTAATACTTATATAATACTCTGTTATATAATACTAATATATAATACTCTTGTATTAACTTTAATAGTAGTACGTGATGTTTACAATACAAGTGCATGGAAAGAGTTGAGTGCATTGAATCGCAATCGTGGTCGTCTCACGACTGCCAATGTACGGCATTTTCTTGATTCGATCCCTACAAAGTACAAAAAATTGTATGAACCAAAAGTTTAAAGTTACAAAATTATGTAATATTAGTTTAAAAAAATTAAATGTGGTAAACGTCGTTAAAAGTATTTTAATTTCAATGATCCAAAATTGTTATACTAAGTCTGGGTGCTCTTGGAATCCGGTGTTTGATTGTTTGCATAGTCCGAGACACAGGAATTATTTCTAGAACCTTTTAGAATAAAATAGAACCTTACTCAGCAAATACGTTTCACTCAAAACAACCTATCAACAACATAATAATTATTAACTAAAGAACACGATCGACTGCGACCAGTGTGACGAGTCTTCGCGTATGTTCATCATTACCATATTCGTCGTAATAGCTCGCACGAAATGCAGCAAATTCTAGTTTCTTATAAAGAAACTTGTCTTGTATTGAAAGTTATTGACTGTTAGTTGTTTAGCCATTTGTGATTGAAAAGGCAAGGTAAGAAGATTTATGTTTAACAGTGTTATAGATTTATATGCAAGCCTGTATTTTCCTCAAGGGGTGGGCAAATGCATTTTAGCAGCTTTCGCTAGGTATGTTTAAGGTTCCATGAAATATAGAGTCAGGCGTCTACTGCCGGGCACATTGCTACACTCCTCGCTGGTATTGAGATTTTCTTGACAGGAAAACTTAATAGCATCGCTCAGCCCAAAATTCGAACTTAGGCAAACATAAGCGCATGTATGCCATAGAACTACTTCTTAGTTCTATATCTTCCTCTCTCTGGCCTTTATTATTCCCAAGTCACTAAGAGTCGGCTTTCTAGTTTAACCGGATTTGACTGAGTATCAGTTTTTACACGGAGCGACTGCCATCTGACCTCCGCAACCCGAAGGCTAATGATACCCTAAGGCTAGACCAGTGTCAGGATATTAGAGGGCACTGACTTCCCAATAACGACTGCCATAGATGTTCATGGCAGCCGGGACCGACGGCTTAACGAGCTCTCCGAGGCACGAAGCAGGCGATAATTGTCAATCAATACGCACATAATTTCAACAAGTTATACAACTTCTGAAAGTGAGAGGTGCGCGACGTGGGTTCGAACTCGAGACCCTCTGCATTGCAGTCTGTTGGTCTCCCCACTGAGCTATCGCTGCTCTTCTTAGTTCTATATATGTGGCTTTCACGCTTTCCACTCGATCGATCATCATTAAATTCCGTATACACGTTTCGAGGGTTACAAAAAAGACATTTAGAAAAAAGTAATGCTCCCGAGTAAAGCCGCGGTCGAAAATTGGTAAATAATTAAAATTATCTGTTTAGTGTTAACACTAGTCGAATCTAACCATTACGGAGTTGATATCAATTAAATTATCTCTGTTAGCTTTACATAATTATGTTTGGCGCCGAATATGAAATGAACAAAATAAAATTGCATACACCTACCTACTAAAAATTTACAACAGTCTCCTTTAAAAGTCGTTTAAAAATATACTATCTTGTCTAACTTGTCAATATCTACTTATCTTTTAATTTTAGAGGTCAAATGGCAGTCGCGCCGTAGAAAACTGGTATTTAGCCGTATCTGATTAGACTAGAAAGGCGACCGTAATAGATTTGATACTAAAATATACATAGACTGTCATTTGTTTCTTCCAAAAGGTGGTAGGCGGAGATGTAAGACACCGAATTTTCGCTATTAATAATTAAATAAGGATTGTTTAATGTTACAAATGCAAATATGAGTTCGTTTGTTTGTTACGCTTGCACGCCTTAACTACTCGCATACACGTTGCTAATGGAATATAGCAGCGATAGCTCCGTGGGGAGACCAACAGACTGCAATGCAGAGATCCTCGGGTTCGAACCCACGTCGCGCACCTCTGACTTTCGGAAGTTATATGACTTTCGAAATTATGTGCGTATTGATTGACAATTATCACCTGCTTAGTGCCTCGGCAGCACGTTAAGCTATCGGTCCCGGCTGACATGATCTATGGCAGTCGTTATTGGGAAGTCAGTGCCCTTTAATATCCTGACACTGGTCTAGCCTTAGGGTATCGTTAGCCTTCGGGTTGCGGCGGTCAGATGGTAGTCGCTCCGTGTAAAAACTGATACCCAGTCAAATCCGGTTAGACCAGAAAGCCGACCCCAATTGATTTGGGAATAATAAAGGCTAGGGAGAAGAAAAAGTTGCAAATGGAATAGGGTACCTTTTATCCAGAAAGTAAATAGTGTTCCCGAGGGATAGAATTTCTTTGACAAAATCTACATAAACGCGAGCGAAGCCGCAGGCTAACCTAATAACTATATTTAGTCACAAGATTTTGTCTTCGGCTTTGCCCTATTAGTTAGGATTATTATCCTAACTAATATTAAATGCGAATGTGAGTTAGTTTGTTTGTTACGCTTTGACGCCTGAACTACTCGGCCGATCATCATGAAATTTCGCATAAACGTTGTCAGGAGTACAGAATAAGACATAGGGTACCTTTCATCTAGAAAAAGTAAGCTATGTTGTGGCAAAAGCTAGTCTTACATAATTATACAGGAACGCCTATAAAGGATATGCAGTGGACTATTAAACCCACATTTCCCACCTACAGTTATAGGTCCCACCTGTTATAAGGCGGGATTTATTGAGAGTTTCCCAACAGAAGAAACCAAGAACACTTATTATACAAGAACATCAATCGTAAACGATTTACTTAAAGGTAAGCGGAAACTGATGTCACGGGAACTTCGAAGCAGCTACTAATCTTACAAGCACATAATACCTAAGTGTGATAATACAACCTTATAGTCTAAACAGATAGAGGTAAACATCAGTTATTGTACGAGACGATTGTCATTGGAGCTGTGTAATCTGTAAGAATGATTACGTTCTAGAGTTAGAATAATTATTAGTACATAGGCTCTATCAAGGCCTTCCTCACGCGTAGGCCTTTTATTTATTGTTGTGAAAAAAGTTAGCAGCGTAGTGTTGGGACCGAAGGGGGCTGACATTGGCACTTTGTGGGATTAATAGCTGGGAAGAGAGAGAAATAAATGACGGAACCAGTGGTCACTTTGATATATTGATAGTATACCAGAATGCTTTGATGCATTATGAATTTAATATTTTATATATTTTTATGTCATTGGGTTTAATTTTAAAAAGACACTTTATTTATTTTACATCACGCATTAGGAATAATTCCTGCGTAGCGATGGACTTTACAAACATTTCTACATCCTGTGAAAGTCTTTTCACTCCTGTTACTACAGATATTTTTTAAATTATAATTATATTTTTCTGATAGCTATTATAACTTAGCCTGTTACCTGATTCCGGCTTGACGTCGACTTCTGGGACACCCTGTATATATAAGTGTAATGAGCATACATTATAGACGCACTCACTGATCGGTAAACGATTAGTGAGGTTAAGTAACGTTGGGTGCGGTCAGTCTATAGATGGGTGACCGCTTAGTAGTATTTCATCTGAGCCTCTCCGTGCTTCGGAGGGCACGTAAAAAGTCGGTCCAGGTTGTTGCCAAATTGACAGCAGTCGTTAAGCCACGTCAGAGGCTTGAACAACTCTTGACAGCAGGTTGGCCACTAACCACACGAAAAGAAGAAGAAGAAGATAGACGCCAATCGGCCTCGATGGCGTAGTGGTTAGTGTAACCGACTGCCACGCCTGAGGTCGCGGGTTCGATTCCCGCACAAGTCAAACATTTGTGTGCATGAACATGGATGTTTGTCTTGGTCTGGGTGTTTCTATGTATAATAATATGTATGTATTTACAAAAAAAAAGTATATATGTATGTTTACCCATTGTCTAGTACCCATAGTACAAGCTCTGCTTAGTTTGGGCTAGACGGTGCTGTGTGTATGTGGTAGAATATTATTATTATTATTATTATTAATCAATGTACTTTCTTTTTATAAGCTAACAACTCCTGCATTAGGAGAAATTCCTGTGTCGCGGGGGACTTTACAAACATTCAAACAACTGATACAAAAAACACCCAGACCCGGAACAATCATTTGTGGATCACACAAAGTTTTGACTCGTACGGGATTCGAACCCACAACACTCGCAGTGGCAGGAGCGAGGCGACCAATTAAACCACTATGCCATCCGTGTGTTTTATGTATAATCCTAAAATCTCGGCAGTTTTACTAAACTTAAAACAAACTATACTGGACCCAGAACAACTATCTAAGGAACCACATTTTTCTATTCAATAGAGTATTTAAAGAACTAAGTGGTTATTCAACAGAACATCTGCCATTGCTGATACAATCGTACGTTATATAATAAAACACAAGTTCAATAACTTTTTCTCATCTCAACGTATGACAAAGAGATATTATTTAATTCCCGTTCTGCATACCTTCGCGCGATGCCAAGACAATTACGCCGACTTAATTGTTTACCGAACAATGTGTAAGAAATCGGTAAACATCCCACCATTCTTTCCCACGGGCGTGAAATAGATAAGCTATAGACACACTGTAGCGGATCTCATTGCGGTGCGGTTCGGTTAAATAATTTCTCTAGTCACACACAAAGTCAAAAGTCATTTATTGAAACAGGTCATAAGATAACCTATGGGATACTAAGTTACTAAAGCTTTACATCATCATCTCATCCGAAAGACGTCCACTGCTGGACATAGGCCTCCCCTAAGGTCTTCCACGGTCTTGGGCTACCCGCATCCAACTGCTTCTCGCGACCTACCAGGTCGTCGGTCCACCTTGTAGGAGACCTACCCCTGCTGCGTTTCGACGCAGACGCTTTACATAGGCAAATTCAATTAGTTTTAGTTTATGACATAAATTATGCTAACACTAAGCAATTAG
The DNA here is from genome assembly GCA_963675205.1 of Catocala nupta. Taxonomy (NCBI): domain Eukaryota; kingdom Metazoa; phylum Arthropoda; class Insecta; order Lepidoptera; family Erebidae; genus Catocala; species Catocala nupta. The sequence goes on from OY776099.1 coordinate 18,040,587, forward strand.
TTCAACAATATTTACAAACCTTGAACTACAATCAAATTGAAAATTTGATGACTGTTGTTCAATAAGTGTTACGCAATAAAATAGCTCTTTAAGTAGTCATAGTAATCACTTAGTTTATAATGGAATTCGTATGTTTTTATATACAAATAATAATGTTTTATAAGTATTGTATTAGAATTTATATCTACGTATATTATACGGTGTGTGCCCTTAATGCCTGTGACACAGGTTTACCCTAGTACAGGCACCCCTTATATTATACCTTTACGATGTAACCTAAGCTCTGTATCTTTTTGTACCAATTTAAGTTGAATAAATGTTTATGATTGTAATTATGAAATGATTATGATTATGATTGTGAATCACGAGTACAGAGGATGTTACACAATTTCATAACAGATCAGCTGTGTTCCGCCATTTGGACATTAGGTAGGTTACTAGGTTCAGGCACTGGGTAAGTTAATAGCTTCTCTGCATAGATGACATAGTGGTTTAAGTACTCGCCTTGCAAGTGACTAAGTGCTATGAGTTCGATCCCCATACGGAACAAAAATTTGTCTAAATCGCAAATAGCTGATAGTAAAACAAAAAATTCTGTGATTCACAAATCGTTGTTGGAAGTCTGGGTAATCTTTGTGTCCGTTGTTTGAATGTTTGTAAAGTCTCCCGCGACACAGAAATAATTGTTCGTGCTGGAGATGTCTTAAAAATTACATGAAACTATTTATTTCTATCTATTTATTTATAAACACGCAGAATACATATTATAAGTAATAGCCTGTTTGGTCATTGTAATAAAATTATAAATGTTCGGTGAAGTATAATCAGAACCGGTTCGAGAATGTACTTCGACCGGCGCTTTAGTGAGACTCAATCTTTATTTTTAAACAGTAAAGTTGTCGTTCGCCTCATTGCTTCGAAGTGTCGCTCTATTTATTCAAGTTGTAAAATGTCTTTCGATTAATTTTATACTGTCAAATCGTTTATTATGTGTGAATAATAATGTGCATAATAATATTAAGGCTTTATTGAGTCCGATAATAGTAGAGTAATGCTAGTTGCTGATAAGATCTTTGGACGTAACGTACCTACATGTTATAATTAATATTATGGTATTGTTTTTATGGAAATAACAAAATGTAATAAAGCATTGTATATAATAATAATACCAGCCCTGTATTAAACTTTTCCACTATGCATATGGATATGCGTATATAAAAAGAGAAAAAATCGGCCAGAGTTCGGCCTTAGTCCATCACAATGGCCCACTTGGCAGTCTTCACATAGGTATCTACGTGAATATTATGGATAAGATAAGAGAATATAGAACTGACTCCGTGGTGCAGCGGTAGGGAATGCGACTGCTGTGCATGAGGTCTCGGGGACAAATCCCGGGTCGGGCCAATAAAAAGTTATTGGGTTTTCCAGTTAAGAAATCTCAATAGCAGCCCGAAGTTAGGAAGTTGGCGGTGCAAGACACTTCCGTGCCTCGGAAAGCACATAAAGCCGTTATTCCTGCGCCTGATCTCTCTCCGGTCGTATCGGATTACCGTCCCATAGGATCATGAGAGTTAGGGAACAGAGAGTGCACTTGTGTTTGCACACACACTTGTGCACTATAATATCTCCTGTGTAGTTGGCCAGTCTCTGTTAAGACTGGCCGCCGTGGCCGAAATTCGGTCTGGAGGATATTATTATATTATTATGGATACTTTAAGACATGCAGGATTTCTTACGATGTTTTCCTTCACCGACGAAACGTGATAATTAACTATTTAATATGCACATCATTTCGAAAAGTCAAAGGTGCGTGCCTTGGAGTCGGACCCGAAATCCTCTGCGTGGCAGTCCAACGTTCTCCCACTAGGCTATCGTTGCTTATTTTATAATAAAGCATTAGACTATCGAATATCTTTCCTTTCCTAAAGGGTTGGCAACGCGAAAGTGATGCCTTTGTTGTTGCAGGCGTCACTTACCATCAGGTGGGCCGTATGCACGTTTACCAACTTAGATGAGAAAAAGAAACTTCTGCCCTAGAAATAATTTCTGTAATGACGGGTAACTTTACAAACATTTAATCAACGAATGCAAAGGTGACCATAACAACAACTAATTCTGTGGGTCACACAATATCTTTGTACCGTGTGATTCAGCGCGGTACACTGGCGAGGTAAACACAAATTTATAGAATTGTCTCCGCGCAGTACTTGCTAGACGCTCTTGACAGGTTACAGCGGCGAGCTGTCCGTATCATCGGAGATCCAGAGGTCACGAGTTCACTGGAACCTCTGCAACTCCGTAGGGATATTGCCTCTTTGGCATGTTTCTACAGAATATACCACGGGGAGTGCTCTGAAGAGTTATTCCACCTTATCCCGCCCTCCCCTTTCCTATCCAGAACAACGCGTGCTGGGCTCAGATGCCATCCTTACACGGTGGAGTCGACTAGAGTACGTACCAACAAGTTTGGGTCCTCATACCTCTGCCAAACGATCAAGGCATGGAATTCTCTGCCAAGGTACGTGTTTCCTTCTTCCTTCAATCCTGGGTCCTTTAAGCGGGGCGTGAAAAAGCACCTTCTCAGGCCGTTAAAGTAGAGACCTCAACATCGCCTCGGCTGCTATGAGGACGATGTGGAGGCCACTGCTCTTAGACCACACGACTGCTTACCATCAGGCGGAGTGTGGTCATTTTGACGACCAAAATAAAAAAAATAAAAAAATTCTCAGTGTGGAAAACGTTGTCCTTTACGTACTTTTTTGTTACGGTTTAACAGCGAACTTTTGGAACCAGTGTCATAAAATTTTTACAGAACATAATTATTTAGAAAATTTACAAGTATTCTAGATTTGAAAGAAACATACAGCGCTAGTAATTTATAATATAAATATTCCACCACATGCTTATATAAGATTGCCTTTGTCAATATAACCAAGACCTTTACGAATTTTTCTGACATTATCATAACTAACTGACATTAGCTGCCGATAGTACCGACCTGGGCTAGACACAATCTTAACCTGAGGTCAAACCTTTACCAGCTTGTTCATCAGAACAATGCCTATTGGCATTTAAAGTAATATTTTCTTACTAGATTATGCCCACGGCTTCGCTCGCGTAAATGTATATTAGGTTAAGATAGTAACAGTACTTTTTTTTTGGGTAAAAGGAACCTTATGTCCTATTCTGTAACCGTGTCAATATTTGTATACACGATGCACATATTGCATGCATGATGCAAAATTTCGATCGGTGGAGTGGTTAAGGCGTGAAAGCGTAACAAACAAACAAACTCACATTCACATTCTTACTTAATATCTTTTTGTCTGTCTATGTGTCTGTTATCTACTCATCGCGCTAATCTCAGGAAATACTGGTACGATTTGCAAAATTCTTTCAGTGTTGGATAGCCCATTTATTGAGGAAGGCTATAGGCTACATAACATCACGCTAAGACTAATAGGAGCCGTGCATAAATTAAAATGTTGCAAAATCGGGGGCAATTATCTTATGTGAAGCAGACGAAGTTGCACGGATCAGCTAGTCTTTAATACATATGGCTCCACGCCTATATTGCTGACTAGCTTATGACCCCGGATTCACTTGCGTAAAAGTAAGTTAGGTTATGTAACAGTACCCTTAATTCCTACATATTAGGGAGCGTGCTAGTTGCTGTTTACTTTTTTGACAGTCTGACAGAAAAATCCACTGAGACTTTGCTTGACCTCGAAGTCGAATCCAAGACACAGCAGTAACATTCACAACCGCTATCTATGACTGTATATATATATATATAATAATAATAGTAATATTTATTGTCATAAAATAAATTACAAATGCATAATACAAAACATTACACCAACAGAAATTTGCTTTAGTCATCCATTATTTAGAATCGATGCAATTCTCCTCACTAGGCTAAGCCCTGCGAGAAATCGTGATATAAGATCGATTTACCCAAAGGTAAAATTTTACATAAAGCGATTATATAGATGTACCATGTAAAACACTAATTGATTTTCAATCAAACGTCTAAAACACGACATCCTTTGGCTACTGGCGTTTCCGCTCATTGAATCAAGACCACTAATTGAGCAGTGAAACTTAAATGGCACTCGCTTCCTACCAATTTCTATTAATATTAGCAACCGCTACGCCTAGGCACTTAAGGTAAAAATACTTTTAGAAAAGATAAATTCTACCTTGTTTTTAAATAAAAACCACTTCGCACTAGAAATAGCACTTGAATCGCTCGATGGATTTTATAGACGTTTCGAGTAAGACTTAGAATTATAATCAGACTCGGAACAACTATTTGATGATGATGTTGTGGGCATTGAATATACAACACTCAGGGTGCTGGATGTGGTGAAGTGACTAATTGAACCACTAAACTATCCGTGCAGTCATACTATTGGAAAACGATATCATAGAAGTCCAAAGAATATTCTAGGTGATCATAATATTTTCATATAATGATCATGTTTAATATAAAAACCCAGATGTCAGCATGTTGTATGATTAAAATATTGCCGCATGGATCTCGTGGTATAAATTTGCTAACACTCGTGAGGACTCTTAGTCGATTCTCGTATCAAACAAAGTGATATCGCGATTTTCGATAGCAACACGGAAGCAATTTGCCTAGTAGACTGGCCTTACAAGAGACTTTAAAACATAACTGGCAATTTGTCGATGTAATATTCTTCTGCTTTCCCCTTTAAAAACATAAAACTTGAGTCTTTGCTATTAATATTATACAATGTAAAAGTTTATGTGGATAGATTGATGTTTGTTACTCATTTACGCAAAAACTACTGAATGAACTCTGATGAAACTTTACAGTATTCTTGTTTAAACATCACAATAACATATAGGCTACTAAAATCTTAACATAAATCTACAATAATGCAAGCAAAGCCACGGGAAGAATCTAGTTATCAATAAATATTAAAATCCCTAATATTAAACAGTTGTGCTGAACGTCTTCTTTTGATAAGATTTCCTTAGTTGTTTAACTAAGGAAATTTTATCAAAAGAAGACTTTATACCCCATATACCGATATCAAAATAACATTACAAACAGCCGATTTTGATACATACATTACGAAATAAGTTGCTAACAAAGATATATACAACGTATAGATAAACGAGCAATGTTCAAAAGAAAATGAAAAGTTACGTCCTGAATCGTGAAGGTATTGGCGAAATGTATTTGTGAGAGTAAGCAATCAGCATTTGTATGATATCTGTAGGGTTTATTTGCATTAGGCAAACAGTTTGTAGCAGTTTGTTTGCTTACATTAGCAACTACATAATTTTCTTTATATTATTTCAGATTTCCCCGCGGTTTCACTCGCATAAATGCAGGTTACGTTAGGTAAGATTAGAAGCAGTTTTTTTTAATGAAGCGTGTCCTATATCCTTTTCTGTACCCCTAACAACGTGTATGCGAAATTTCATGATGATCGATCGAGTAGTTAAAGCGTGACAACAAAAAAAATCACATTCGCATTTATAAGTAAGGATTATTATATCTTCTGATTAAGAAAGAAAGAAAAATATTTATTTTGGCACACAAGGGCACACGCACAACACTAAGAAATCAAAAAAAAAAACTAGGAATAAAAACCAAAAGTATACAAAATAAAAATAAAATATAACAATAATAAAAAAATTATACACTATAAATTAAAATCTCTGCTTAGTGAGGTATAATCATTTGATCGGGTGAAAAATTGTTAATGGCTTCTTCTGACAGTAATTTCTTAATAGCTACATAGAGTCTGGGCAATATACCGAATTGCTGACAGCAAGTTCGATTTCTATTACTACTACTAAACTTAGGTAAGAGCTTTTCGCCTTTACCCAACATACAAGTTTATGTATTATTTTTGTATAAAATGACAAACATCCGCAACAGCAATAATTCTTGTAAAGCGGGGACTTTAATAAACATTGAAACAACAAACAGAAAGAATACTCAGATCCAGCACTATTAATTTGTTCCCAAATATTTTTTTGTCCCGTTGGAATCGAACTCACATCACTGTTACGTAGTAGCGAAGTGACCAACTAAACCAATAGACCATCCGTTCGTCTTCATCTCGTCCTTCTAATACGTGTAACTATAAAAGTATATGCGATTATAATCTGCCATGAGCTCGTAAGTCGGCAAACAGATTGCTTTTTGAAGCCTTGCTTTAGATATTGGCTTAATAAGATATTGACGTCCGACGTTTGAAAGACTTCCATAGGCATTGTATCGAACAGCTGTAATCACATTAGGCCGATCAAAGAATAAGAATATCGATCGGCAGATTTAATCAACTAGGTATATCAAAAAGATAAGTATATTAATTCATATTAGGTTCATGCTTATAGTCCCAAAACCCTAGAAAGAGATGTAATACACCAACATTTCGCCACTGATTTTAGGTCCAAAGACGACTTTATTGCTGTCTATCGAACACGATCCCAAACTCCGTCCTGAGAATGTCGTGATAGAAAAACCTAATAACACTTTACCTAAACCGGGCATTGAACTGGAGATCCCACATACAGTAGTTGCATATGCCTGGTTTGGCAATCGTCTTACCACCTATTACGTGATACCTAAAACATTAGCTAGCGAAATATGAGTAATACATCTATGCGGGATAGGTATATTTCATCATATTTTGCCTTCGAGGATATTAATGTGAGGGTTCCCTATTTATTCGCATAAAATTATATGCCATAATTTAACATAACATACTTTTACTCATCCTAATAATAGTTACGCACAATATAAATTTGGTATAACTGTCTATTTGGGGTGACCCAAGGGCCACCACCGCCGCACCCGAACCTATTGTTACCACATTTGGTACCCAAGTTATATATGCCTTATAACTTTATGCCAATCAAAATTAGGGCAAAAAGCATTAGCCAAAAGTATATCTAGGCCTACTGAAATAGTATGCCAAACAACAATTATGTCAAAGTATTATTATGATAGAAAAATGCCTAACTCGTTATGCCTAATTGAATTAGAACAAAAAACAGTAAAAACAAAGGGTTCCCTAATGTGAGGGTATTTATGTATGTATTATTGATCAACAGTTTGTAGACCACACTTACTGACCTATGTGTACGCCCATGCGACTGTGCTCATAATATATACTGACCCATGTGGGATCCAACCCAACATAACTGTATTCAGTGTCGAAACCACGTACCCCACTTAAATCACTACAACATCTATACAACACAAAGATATTAACATTATAACTAAACAGTAAAACTGAAATCTCTTTGATGTTTAATCAGATTTTAATCTATAAAATGCATAACTACTCAAATCCCCTACTGATATTTTGCTTTAGAATTATGAATATCAAAATGGTTTCTAAATTTATCAACTCTATTAACACTGACGGTTCAAGTTTAAGGTCAGATTATAATTTGAGGGCTTAACGGTTAAAATAATAATTTATTCAACGTCCGAGACACAAGTCTGTTAACTTGGTACACAAGTCACTGTCAAACCCTTTCGCCCAAATTGCTAATTTAAATTTACAATTTCAATACTTCGATATTGAGTGTAAATTTATAGTTAGTAGACCTTTGTTGTCTATGTCTATCAGTTGTATTATCACATGACGATAGTGACAATGGAAAAAAATTATAATAGACTGAGGTCTAGAGCCGCTAGACCGACGTCATTTTAGCAAAACCAATTTATCTACAGTTAATGTGTTGGCAAACAAACGTATACTCGCTAATGGGTGAGCGCCTTGCCACTGCCCTTGGGCATTGCCATTGCGATCCCACAGATGGTTTTGGATCAAAACTTTGTGTGATCCACAAAATGTTTGTACCGATGGTTGGTTGTACCGAATCTGAGTGTTCTTTGCATCCGTTGTTTGAATATTTGTAAAGTTCCCCGCGATACTAGAATCATTCCTAGTCAGGGAAGCCTCGTTAAAAAAAGAAAGCTGCCAGAATGTTCTAGTAATAAATAATCAGCTCTCAGAAATGATCTCAATACCTCAGCAGTTGTGCTTACGTATACACTACGTCACCAATAAGACACTTATTTTAGTGATTTTTATTTACACTATTATACTAGGTAGGTACTTAAATCAAATAATTATACAGTACAGTTTTCTAGTATGAAAGGAACATGAAACTAGGATGTAATTTAAGCAAAATATTTGGTATGCAGCGTTTTAATAAACCTTAATTATGTGTTCCTGTATGAACAGTTATGACACATACCAACAATTTGATCCAATGAAACTTGTTTAGCGATTAGTATATGTACTTTGGCCCTTTTCATAACAACATACTTGTAGGTCTATAGAGATTGAACTGACTTACAAGCAGCCATTTTAGTCTTTAGTCTGAAAATTTAATGACTGCTTTAAGATTTCTTAAGGAAATCAAAAGATATTATCTAGTTTACATTCTATTAGCATCCTTAATGCAATTTATTTCTTGAAATTATAGAATGAAATGACACCCTGACTAAGAACATGTACTTGTGGATAACACAACACATTTTCGTAAAACGAATTTGATCTAATTTGAATATTTACCGAAACCAGTGTGCATCATAACATCCTTTAAATATGTGATTCTAATTATGATATGATTTTTAGATACATGCTTCCAAAGTTTTATTGCTAAGCATACAATATTATTTGTTAAAAAAGTGTAGTAACTTTTTCAGCTGTCTTTAAATTCATAATATTATTCTCTTATTCTTATTTTAAGATTCAAATTAGGCATTTGCTCGGGTTGTTGTATCATGTAATAGACAGATCCGTAATACTCGGCCGGTAACCTCTACGATAGGACACACATGTAAGTATCGTACGGATACAGCCTGCTTCAGCAACTTGAATGATTTACAAGCACCATAAGGTTTAGGCCTTAAGTTTAGACAGAATGACCTTCGTCTGAAATCTTATCTTAAACCCATCATAAGATTTCGTGACGAACGTGAGGAACAGCTTAACAAACTAAGTTTAGTCTTAATCGAAGCGACCTTGATAGCTCATAATCTCATTATGAGCAGCCATCTTGTGGCATCTATAATACATTTGTCGTTAATTTAATGAAGTATAGGCATCGATCAAATATGGTATATTTGATCGATGAGTATAGGTATTAAAAATAAAATAGATATTGAAGATTATTTTTTATTTACGGTAAAGGTACGGATACAGTCTAACGCCTCTATACACAAGTTCCTTACGACACGGGGTTCATTCTAAGTGACTATGTTACCAATATAATTATATTAAAGGAAAAGTTCTTGATCGCTCACTGAATGACTCATCTACGCCCAGGTCAAATTATTGGACCTAGAAAGCTGTATGATTGCCACTGATGTTGTGATGTAAGTAAGGAATAATGATCTATCGAAATTCTGACGGCAAAGGAAATGAAGTAGCAAATTTGTTTTTAATGTTGCCTCTATATATATACATACCGGTTTTATATTATTACTAGAGCCTTTAAATTGGGCAAAACCTACTTCATACCTAATTTGAATTTACTAGCCTCTTAATCAAAATATTCTCTTAATATAAATAATCAGTAATTACTACTTAGGATTTTTGACATTCTCACTAAATAACCCAAAAAACCTTACAAGTAAAGTCCAGATGAAATGGAATTAACCGCGGACAAAATCTCTGGTCAAAATCATTATGTGACTTTATTTTAAGCATACAATCTCACCAGTACTGTCAATCATTTCGGTCAATATTTTGCAACTAGCGGTAGCATGTAAAGTGTCCTAACCAAATCTGTACACACTCATTCTTACTCATCCAAAATATACCTAAAGTTTCCTTAAATTTAACGCATACCTCTCATTAGCCAAACAAAGAAATCATGCGACTCAAATTGAGTCAGTGACTTTAAGACACTAAACATCTAAATCAAACAAATTACAGACGCATATCATTCGTGACAGACTATTCAGAACATTTAGTACAATAACATAAACGGTACAGTCGGCAAATTCAGTAGATGAACATTAATTATTTTTTGTATGTCAGGCACATACAAAAAATAGATTTCTGAATTAAAATCCTTGTCTTTATATTTCTAATTCTTCTGTGTGTGTATGTCACTAACCTTCTCCTGCACGGTTGGACCGATTTCAGTATTAGGAATTGTATATCATGCTTGAGTGGTTCTTTGGGTGGCTTATATTTACAAAAGGAATCGGTAGGTGGCGCTGTAATCGGGTTCTAGATTTTCTATTCGTTTAGGACTTCTATTACGTCCGCTAATTATTCTGTACTTTTGAATCGATTAACTATTATTGTTATAAAACTAAAATTCTAACTAATATTTTAAATGTGAATGTGCGTTTCTTTATTCATTTGTTTATTACACATTCACGCCTTAACTACTCTAACGATCATCATAAAATTTCGCATGCACATGCTCAGGGGTACAAACTTTATTTTACCCCTGAAAACATGTATGTGAAAGATAACCTATGTCTTCACACAGGTTACCTTTCAACCATAGATAAAGCGTGTGAAGCCGCGAGCAATAGCTTGTACTCATCAGTTTTAAAGATAGAGGCAATCGAAAGCCTGCCTTTGTATATCGACTTATTTTGCTGACTGTACAATAACGATACACTTGACAAGTGCAGGGTAAATGTACCAATAACGTAAAGTATGAGTTGAGGTAAGAGGTCCAATTAACGAACTTTCTCTGTGCCACAGCTTCCTGTCATGTCGTGTTGTTAATAGATGGTTGTATGTGTATGTGGTCTTTTTTATGCTTCATTTGTATGTCAATTTGTCTGATGTGGATTCTGGACTCGAAATTTCGAAAGGTTGACAAGGCATTGGTGATGGACTTTAATAAATGTTCGGTAAAATCGGACTATGACATTTTTTTTGTGATGTATTGTAGCCGTTTTAATTACGTTATCCATTTTGATGAAGACTTTGCATAGCATAATATGAATTTAGTTAAAAGAAAGCATAGAAATTACTTCCTTAATACAGGTTATTGTATTACCTAACTAGGAGAACAATACTTCATCCACGTGATTGGATATAATAGTACAAAAATATTTTGAAGAAATGCTAATGTAAATGTAATTTTCAATCTCTCTTAAGATAAATTTGTAGTTTAATTATTATGTTTCTCTTAAATTAATAATAATTATAATTTAATATTCATTTAAATACACATAAAAATGTAATCAATTAATTTGTAATTTATATATAATATTTATTAATATATAATATTTACCTTGAGTAGGTAATCCGCCAATAATAGGCTACGGTCACTACATATTATCGAGCGAACCGTATCCTTGTTAACCACATTAGTTATTTTACTAATATTATAAATCCTAGTAATAGTATAAATGTTAAATTACATTTTATTCTGGCTTCCAAAAGCTCTAGTACAAGATGTTTCAGGATGATCTATTCTTACGAGACACATCGAATAACATCAACAAATTAAACCTATTTGAGAAAATTAGAAAGACGCGTCTAACATTTCTCGAATTTTCCATTACGCCTTTCCAGGTCCCTAAACACTGCCACACGTCACATTCCCCACTAATCCCCACGGATATAAAAGCAACAACCAAATTAAAACCTCCGTCTGTCCTTTGGGAACATTTTCATTAATGCATCACACTGTCACAGCCAAAACGTTTCAACTGGAAACCGTGACTCACTCAATAATTAACCGGTCTGCATTTTAATTGTGATATGCAATAAGAGCATTTAGTGATTTGCCTGATTCGAGGAATGAGTTGTGCTTTATTAAGATAAATTATTCATATCATCACGATTGTATCTTACCACGGAGTTGGGCAGACATGTTAAACATTTACATTACGTCCGTTGTATTTAATAAGCACTTTAAATATTTCCTTGTTTTTAAATCAAATATTTTCCTGCTCTAAGAACGAATTCTGCGTTGCGAGAGACTTTACGAGCATTTAAAAATTGGACTACAAGAACACCCAGCCTCGAAACAACCATTTGTGAATCGCACAAACTTTTGTCCCTCGAGACATCAATACTCAGCGCAGTAGGTGGCGAGGCGATCACATAAACCATTACGTCATTCGCGAAGTCTTGAGTTTGATGAGCAGCAAGCATGAGCGAGGTTTAAGAGGGCATAGTTTTTGGAACTGGAATCTCCTACGTAATAGGGCGCGCCTTAAAGTGGTCCGTTTAACACATTTTAAAATGCTAAGAAGTTCAAGACAAAAACGTCTGACTTGGATATCGAACCCAAGACCCAATGATCACCAGTAAGCATAAGCGCTTACGTAAGCTAATGGACCGACATGGCTATCTCTATTAGATAAATTTTGCAGTATCATAACTATATAACACAAGCTTATTATGCAGTTTGGGTAGCTAAGCCACAAATATATTGCGCGCCGTCTAACTTTGTCCGCGCAGACACGTAGCATGCAAAGTATTCTACAGGGTAATTAAATTTATAATGAACCTTATACGTGACTGTTTTAAGTTCCAAATTAAATTGCAGGGAAGTCTGGTGTTATTTCTGTGGTTTAAGAGAGATAGAGGATAGTGAAATCTCTATTCAAGCCTTGCTGTAGAAGATCGCTATTATAATCTTGTACCTACAATGAATATGGATTCTGGAGGCGATTTACCGTTAAAAGGACGAGTTATATGCGCAGGGAGTATAACAATATTAACTGCATGGATGTTATGGTGGTTTGAATGGGTATCACCACTATCAGGTGCGCAGAGACCTGTGGGTTCGATTCTTACAATAATTGCACCGAATCTAGGTGATCCTTGTATTGTTTGAAAATTTGTAATTTCTTTCGGACACGGAGATTGACTCTCCTTGGTGACACTGCTCAGGACCCAATAACTATGTGTAAGCTTAGCATTTTATAAGCATAGCAAATGCACACGACCATGGCTGCTGAAAAGCAACCGAAACGTCGGGGAAAATGTAAACCTAAATATAAATAGATTCAATAGTTTAAATAATTTTATTGGCTTATAAATGAGTAAAATTCAATAGTAGTAGTAGTAGTGTAATAGTTTCAAAATTATGTAATACAGTGATTAATAAACAACGCGATAAAATCCGTATATAGTAGTTTAATTTCAATGAATAACATTGGCGTAAACAGAAGACAATTAATTAATATTAAGTTTATGCATGTATATCGAAAAAAGGTCACCGCAGATACCGTGCAAAGGTATATAAATATGGTGAACCCTTAAATACGGTAAAGACAAACAAATGAGTCTATAATATCTACAAACAGTAGGTACGTTTGTAATGCTTTTTAGCATATAATAGTAATAATATCAGCCCTATATTAAACTGTCCCACTGCTGGGCACGGGCCTCTTCTCAGTATGAGAAAGGTTAGGCCATAGTTCACCACCCTTGCCCAGTGCGGGTTGGCAGACTTCTCATGTCTTCAAGATTACGGAGAACTCTTAGACATGCAGGTTTCCTCTCCATAATTAAAGCAGGCGATAATTAACTATTTAATACGCACATAACTTCGAAAAGTAAGAGATGCGCATCTTGGGATTGAACTTGAGACCTCTGCGTGGCAGTCCACTGGTTTCCGTCTAGATATAATAAATGATTATATGTACTTATGTTTGTAGACAGAAGGTTATCTTGATTGTATCTTGTATGCGGTCCTTACTTCTCAAACCATTGCCATGCTATACCGTTACCTATACGCAGTATTGATGTCCTATTCCATTCTTTTGTTTGGTTATCCTATATTGAATGGGATTTTTCAATTAATGTAGCCTTAAGCGAGTTACGGGTTGATAGCCTAGTAGGTAACCGGTGGACTGCGATGCAGAGGTCTCGATTTCGATCCCAAAATGCGCATCTCTGACTTTTCGAAGTAATTATTGAACTATTATTAGTAATTTGTGTTTTCGAAGATATTTAACCTGTCTGCCAACCCGTACTGGGCCAGCGTGATGGACAGCCTATCTATTCTCACACTAAGAAGAGGCCCGTGTCCATCAGTGAGACAATTTAATATAGGACTGATATTATTATATATCTTGTATATATAATAATATCAGCTGATTGGATGGGAGTGATATCATTATTCTGCATAATTCAAGCAGATTTTTTTACCAGAAGTTTTTTTTACCTATTTGCGTTCTACCAGAAGGCCAGAATAGCTGTTCCAACATTCTCTATGGCTGGCATGGTAAGATGTAAGATTGCCAAGTGATCATAGCCATTTTATGCCATAGGAGGTAATAAGGTTATATATTATTATCTAGAGATTTTGGTGGAAATAATATAATATAATATCTTTAATATAAATACATCTGCTATTTCCAGCTCAGAATCTAAAGTTGTAAATTATAGATAAGTGAAGAGAAGTGAAATATGCTGCTTTTCAACTGGCAGGTATTAATATCGCAGTAAATATGTATTCTAGCAGTCAAAACAACTTCATTGTCAGTCGCAATGCTGTCAAACAACATTTATTGTTGAGGAATTCAATTGGTGCCTAGTTATGAAGTCCTAATACATAGTTTTGACCCTGTGATCAAGGATTCTGAATAGAGGGCTGTTCCAATAAAATATAATAAATAATGTTATACCTCTCGAATCCAATATAGTTACAACCTTTATTATATTACCACCAATATTGGCCAAATCATAAACTCAACAAATTGTTGGTTGGCCTCTTACAAAATCAATAGAGACCTACTGCGCATTAACTAACTATCTATTATAAATATCGTGACCAACTCAAAATATTGATACTATCGTAACGAACTCAAAATATCAACGCAAGACCCTTTACACGCCGTCCTACTTATTTAGTTTGAAAACGGTTTTATCGCCGTTCTAAATTCAAATTACTGGAATATGGCCGTCAAATACTCTTATTAAATTGACGATGTCTTTTCATTCGATGTTTGAAATCGACCGTTAAACGTCCCATAACATATAGTTTCTTAATACTTCTTACCTGGAAATATTTGTTAAACGATTTTGTATCTTATCAGGTAGAAGATAAAGTCGAATTTTAAATGTAAGTAATAAAATACTTCTATAAAGTACACCTACGCACTATCAAAGTTGTCTCTACAAGTAGTTGAAATGATAATAGAATTATTAACGTCCAACCTAACTTGACCTCAGATGATCCACGGATTATTAAACTTTAGTAGACGTTTGAAGGTTTACGAGTTCTAGTTTAAGTGGTAGCGTACTAGTATTGTTAAACATTAAATAGGTAAGAAATGTCGTCGTTTTTGGAAAATTGTATTAATAATATGTTAAAGATTGCGATATGAATTCATTCGATGTTATGTATAATATGCGTAGTATTTTTGTACTACATCCCTGATGTGCCCGTATGATAATATCAGCTCTATAAATGATATGTCCTACTACTGGGCTGATGTTCATAGTCGACCACGATGGCCCAGTGTGGACTGGTAGACATTATGAAAACCTCCCAGATGAGGTAGATATTTCCTCACGATGTTTGTATTCAAAGCGAGATATAACCGATAATTAAGTGTTTAATACGCACATTACTTAGAAAAGTCGAAGAGCAACACCAGACCTCTAGCTCATTACACCGGGTATACGTACATATATAATAATAATATCAGCCCTGTATATGAACCGTCCTACCGTCCGTCCTGAGAAGGGTTAGGCCATAGTCGACTACGTTGGCCCAATGCAAACTCCACATACAACATTATGGAGAACTCTCAGGTTTCCTCACGATGTTTTCCTTCACCGTTTTTCGGATAATACAATTATTTTGTGACATAGCTTGTCCTCTTAGTTTTGTTTTATACAAAGCATTTTAAGTTGTTAGATTAGTTATCCGAGTCTCTCATTAAAATAGCTCTGACTAAAAGTCCAAACTTTGTGACATCTCTCAGTTTACCAAGAGACCTGATTATTACTATATACTAGATTTTACCTGTGGCTTCGCTCACGTAAATATAGATTACCTTAGGTCAGCAACAGTATTTTTTCCTGGATGAAAGGTTACAGACATACTCCTTTTCTGTAACCCTGACTAGGTGCATGCAAAATTTTACAAAGATCGGTTGAGTAATTAAGATGTGAAAGCATAATAAACATACAAATAAACAAACAAACGTAAGGATTAGAATTCTCTTTATTATAAACCCGCGCTTAACTATTGTGGTGAGGTATAGGTTTAAGTATTTATAACACACACATACTCACACACAAGCATGTCTAAACAAAGGCTTTAATCTTCTACTAATGTAACTAACGTTTCTTTATACATATTGTGTGCATGTTACTAACCAGCCAAATGCAAGAGAGATACTTCAATTTATAAATATGCCCGGACTCCACGTTGCTAAGATTATCCAAGATAAAATTCAATATCACTCGGCTTATTCGGGAATAGAATACATGTCAGAAAAGACTTTGTTATTATCATATCAATTAGCGAAAAAGGAACAATTGCTTCATTCTCGCCGTTTGTTTAAAAATCAGTAAAATCTATAAAACAATAATTTGTACCTCGCATTTTTTTATGATTCATGCATTATCTAAAATAATATAAGCTCTGCATTAAACTATCCCACTGCTAGGCACGGGAAGGGTTAGATTAGGAACGAGAAGGGTTAGGCCATAATCCACCATGCTGGCCAAGTGCGGGTTGGCAGACTTCACATATCTTCGAGAACATTATGGAGAACTCTCAGACATGCAGGTTTCCTCACGATGTTTTCCTTAATCGTACTTATTACCTAAAATGGTGACACATATTTCAACTTGACGGACAGAGACAGAAACATGTACAGAATAGCTGGTAAAAATAGCACTTGACCAAGGTCATAGGTTCAAATTCCACTTTATAATTTTATATGCTGGGCCTCTTCTCTGTGTGAGAATGGTTAGGCCATAGTCCACCACGCTTGCCCAGTGCGGGTTGGCAGGCTTGATATGTGAAGCCTGCCAGCCTTCAAGAACATTGCATTTATAATTTTAATTAATATAAATACATATCTTAAACCAAAATGTTCTCAAAATATTCGTTCATTAATTTATTTATTGGCTTAACTACTTAGAACGTATGAAGTTTATTAAAGTTAAATCGCATAACCCTTTAAAGTAGATTAAAGTATTCGTTTTGTGAAAATATAATTGTTCTCATACATTATTACTTGCTAGATTTTACCCGCGGCCTCGCTCGCGTTAATGTACATTTTGTAAATTTTCTATACTTGTTTCTGGATGACGGATGAAAGAAATTTGCATACCGCTAGACAGGCAAAACATGATGTACATAATTATGACTATATTTATACCAACATTGTCAACCATGTTTTTTTTATACATCTAAAGTAAGTAAAATAAGTGGTCACAGTAGTCTATGGATGGCTGCAACACCAGAGACATCACTTGCGCGTTGCCGACCTTGTAAAAACCTTTTAACACCCTTTTTGGAGATACGCATACTGTAGTCTTGTGGTATGAATAAAATTTAATTTGTATTTGAAGGTACAATAAGTTTTCTATATCCCTGACAACGTATATGAAAAAGTTAATAATAATCGGTTGAGTAATTAAGCCGTGAAAGCGTAACAAACACACTCACATTGACATTTATGAAATCAGTTAGGATTTACATACAGGATTAGGATTAACGTACAGCGATAGCTCAGTGAGGAGACCAACAGTCTGCAATGCAGAGGGTCGTGGGTTCGAACCCACGTCACGCACCTCTGACTTTCGGAAGTTATATGACTTTTCGAAATTATGTGCGTATTGATTGACAATTATCGCCTGCTCCGTGCCTCGAAGAGCACGTTAAGCCGTCGGTCTCAGCTGCCATGAACATCTATGGCTGACGTTACTGGGAAGTCAGTGCCCTATAATATTCTGAATGTCAAGCCTTAGGGTATCGTTAGCCTTCGGGTTGCGGAGGTCAGATGGCAGCCGCTCCGTGTAAAAACTGATTTCCAGTCAAATCCGGTTAGACCAGAAAAGCCGATCCCAAGTGACTTGGGAATAATAAAAGCTAGGCAGAAGAAGTTAGGATTTAAATCAAAACGCATTATCTAAATAAATCGGATCAAACATTTTTGAAACACATTATATTGTGAACGGTCACCCATCTAAAAAAGATGCCGGCCATGTAACTTAACTACTCAATTGCCATTATTCCACGGGCTTTTCTACCCACTAAGGTGACTTTATCATTAATTAGCCTGAGAACTAAACACCGTAGACCTGAAGCCGTTAACGAGAGACTGGTAATTGAGAACAAGATTAATTACGGACTAAGATACAGTATCCTTGGACAATTAGAATACTAGACATTTGTGGCTCATGGTAAAGTAACCTAAATACTTAACCAGAAACATTTACGTACATTTAAAACCAATTGACTGATTGACTGCATTGACTGCACGGATGACGTAGTAATTTAAGTGGTCGACTCGCCGCTGCCACTGCCTCAAGTGTTGTGAGTTCGAATCCCACACGGGACAAAAAATGTGATTCAGAAATGGTTGTACCGAGTCTAGGTGTTTTTTGTGTCCATTGTTGGAATGTCGATAAAGCCCACCGCGACGGCCGCGACACAAGAAATATCCTAGTGCGAGAGTTGTATTTTTAAAGGAAACTTAGAAGGCTGTGATTCGGAGGAATTCTATGACGCCTTTTAGAGGGTTTGAGTTTTCTTCTAAATCTTCTATAGGCGCTTTGAGCACTTTTTGTGTGAACAAAAATCATGGAACTCGCGGCATCGTCACCGAACGCTTTCCATGAGCTATATATATACTGTGCATATATGTGTAATTTTTGGGTGAACAAAAAGTGTGAAACTCGCGGCATTGTCATCGCACGCTACTCGCTTAGTTTTCACTTCTATCGGCAGTCCCCAAAGACTGCCCCGCATGTTTATTTTCTTTTTTATTTCTGTTTTATAATATGTTAGGTATAAGTTAGTTTTAAAGAATTGTGTTTATGTATACATAGTTAATAATTTAAATAAACAACTGTTATAAAGAAAATAATTAAATAATGAATTGGTCGCTTAGAGGTCGAAATTCAAACATATATCCTTATATTAGGTGAAGTTACTGCAATATATTAGCACGCCTTCTGGTTAGATATAGAGTATCTCTCTATGTATATATAATATATATATAACATTTAACACCTTTATATAGAATATAATCCTAGCTAATATTTTAAATACTAATGTGAGTTTATTATGTACAATAAACTAAAAAAAGCGGTATAAAGTTTGTTATGTACTCTATTACGCCTTATATACTCGACTGATCATCATGAAATTTCGCACACACGTTTTCAGGGGTACAGAGCAGTTTATAGTGCAATTTTTATTCAGGAAAAGGTACTGTAAAAGCTAGTCAATAAATGAAGATTAACATTAAATAAAATATCGTTATATGTAAAAAACATATACGACCCTTTACGAGGCTTAAATGCTTGGTCATGGGTCCAACATGCAGCCCAAAGAGATTTAATCTGAAGTAGAACAGGACACTTATTGAGGCACTAGCCGCGGCAGGTGCAAGTTTAATACTAAATATGAAACCTCATAAATCTGGACTATGGGGATGGGTGTTTAGACCGGTATAAAGTTATTTATGGATGGAAAACGGCATTAGATCCCTGAAGGTTTAGGTAGTGGTATTTTAAAACCTTTATTTCGACATTAAATCTAACGGAGTGTCTCTATTGCCACAAATTAATAGAAAACAGATGGCTGGCTTCATACAATACACCAATTCGAACGCAAACGTGCATAGACGCGTGCAGTTTCGAATAAATTGGGTTACATTTGGACGGCTGAAGCTCAGCTTAATTCGAAAGCGTTGTACGTAAACATTTATGAATAAATGTGTAAGCTTTCACGAGATGTAAACAGACTATCTGTATGAATTTAATCTGTGTTATCGATGTCCAAAACATAAAGATCAATGGTTCGAATAATTGAACAATTTAATAGCTTAAATCGTACATTTAGAATCCCACCATCAGCAGTTACTTTTTCTTTTTAAAAAGATAACTCCCGCATTTTATCCTAGATTCCTGTATCGCGGGGGACTTTGCCAACATTCATATAACGGACACAAAGAACACCCAGACTCGGAACAACAATTTGTGGATCACACAAAGTATTGTCCCGTGTGGGATTCGATCCCACAACACTCGGCGCTATGGCAGAGGCGAGGCGACCACTTAAACAACGACGCCATCCATTCACTAAACGAATGTGAGCATATGAGAAGCAGTTAATTGCAAAAAAAAACAGTTATGCACAATGCGATACCTACTCAGCATTGTCAAGTAACAGCGCACGTACTTTTATTCGTTATCAACACATTCGAATAAAATTGGAATACAGTACTACACTTTGATACGAAGAATTATGAATCTATACTTATATTATAAAGAGGCAAGATTTGATTATTGTTTGTATGTTAGTTTGGACTTAACTCAAAAACTACAAAACCGATTTTAAAAATTCTTTCACCATTTGAAAGCTATATTATCACCGACTAACATAGGCTGTATTTTGTTTTAAAAAGAATGTACTGGTACTAACATAACATAGCCTAACCTAACCTACTTTTACGCGAGGAAAGCCGCGGGCAAAAGCTAGTAGATAAATATTCTATAAAAAAGAACGCTAACTAAATGAAGAGCGAAGCGTGAAGGCTGAACTAGGCAACAATTTTTAATTAAAATTGCATAGAGTTTGCTTCGCGGATACTTTCTGTTCAATACGTACATATTATGTCTAATATAAACTACATATGTTTGCATTTTTATGTATTCCACGGCGTTGTAAAATTGAAAGGTTTTTGTCTTGAATCTGCGAGTGGTTGTTATGTTAATAGATATTTATTATGTAGACTGCCTTGCCTGTTTTGTAGCGTGTGTGCTTAAGTTTGCCTGCAACCATGAGGTCTTAATTAGGGCAAAAAGATCAAACAAAGTCTTGTCGTTTTTTCGGCAAAGTAATTCTTATTAGTAGAACGGAGTCTGATAATAGGTAAGCCGAAATGGCAATAAGATTATAGCGTAGGAACTATATGCATAATTATGTGGTAAAACTTTGGCAAAGCCTGCGGGATTTATAGGCTTTGTGTAAATAAACCAATGATTAAAACTGTCTCAAACGAATATTGACTCAGATGACGCAGTAGTCTAAGAAATCACCATGCAACTATAACACGTCAAATGTTTGCGAGATCGATTGCCATTTAAATTTGCATGTATCCAATATTATTTCATGTGAATAAAAATTAATTTTATTAATCGTTGTATTTGTTAAGGAAAAAGAATTGAAAAATATTGATAATCCATTCACACATAAATACGTAGGTACTGTTGAATAAAGGATTATTGTATTATTTATTATACATACAAACAAACTCATACCCAGCAGTATAGAGACACAGGCTCTGTAAGTTTAAGGTAGACTTTAAAACACCACACATTTTACTACATCACTAAATTGTTTTACGATAGCAAAAAAGATTAAAACTTTATTCGAAAAATACTATCCCAAGTATAAGTACACAAACCAACCGTAGATTGTAAATATTCCTGGAAATCGTCAAGTGGTAGCGCAACCGAGATAAAAACATTTCACAAAATTCGTTCCATCCAGACCACATCTCGAAACGAGAAAAAATCGACTAAACACAACAAAAAGTTACACCGCCGGTGAACACCTGCCCTAATTACGATCCCTAACGAGTAAGTATCAAACCTGTTTATTAAAAAAAAGACAATAAAACAAATTTTCTCAATGCACTCCTTAAAATCAACATTAACTCTTATTTTTAAACCATAAGGTGCACTTTTGTACACTATTTTAGTTTTTCAAATGCGTTCGAAGAATAAAAGCGACAAGGTTAATAATACAATCGTCAAATATCGACGTGGACTGTATTACCATAAGATAAGGGTGGTTTTACAATGGGTTTTGAGGGTTTTAATGTATATGTTATTTGGTAGTACTCATCTCGATTCTTATGTCTTATGTTTTTTGGACACCGACTACTCTATAATGTCTTTTTTATTGAAACCATATGACGAGTTTGTTTTAGGCACTGATGTTACTTTTAATCAAATTTCGAGATTCATTTATAAATGTATGATTGTCTATGCGGCATTTTCGGTGGTTATCAAAAAGATAACCCATACCCGTATGTGTGTTTTATGTTT
This sequence comes from Catocala nupta, assembly GCA_963675205.1. NCBI lineage: Eukaryota > Metazoa > Arthropoda > Insecta > Lepidoptera > Erebidae > Catocala > Catocala nupta. The sequence continues at coordinate 18,062,840 of OY776099.1, forward strand.
TTAATCTATATTGAATTTTACAATATTCGATAAGTAATGTTTTAATTATCTTAGTAAATATATGTATTTGGTTTCTTTTGGAAATTTATTCTTTAAGTAGATTGCAATTTTACGTATAAATTAAAGATAATTATGAGAATGTTTTATAGAAAGTATCTTGCTGTAGGCTTGCTAGTGAAAAGCTTTCGCAGGTTATTAAAACGAAATGAAGAAATGTCTGTTTTTTAAATAGACTAACTTAATCTGATTATGAAACTTAATTTTAGACATATACTAAATGAGAATACATTAGTATTATTAATCACAATTTACAATAGCTTCAGTCGCCTACCTACGTTAAAAGATTATTTTAAATATAATTTATGGAACCAAAAACTTACCATTCAATGTGTGTGTGTAAAATAGGCACACTGTCACAAAAATCCAAATAAAACACTGCCACAATTAATCTTACACTGAGTTAAACACAAGTCTAAATAACACTGGTCACAGACAATCATCTATAACACAAAAAGAAAAAAAACGAACACCAAATTCAGAAAAAAAAATATCCATTAAAAAAATTTGAATATCTGTCAAAAGTTTATATTGTTCTTTATTTAAAAACAAATTTGTCACGTCAACTAAATGGTCAAATAATTTTATATAAAATGTTCCACACACAAAAGTCAATCACAGTCCAAAGTTTTAATTACAAACTTTTTAGAGAGAAATGTTGTTTATTTATCGGCGCGAAAGGCTGTTGGCGCGAAACGTCGAAACGTCAAACGCGAACGTCTGGCTTGGCGCCTAGTTGACACCGCACTGTGGGCGTTTAGGCCACGGTAATGTTAGGCGGTCACAATAGGCGATGCAACGGAACACGAGTGAAACCTTTATGCTGATTAACTATTGAGAATGTTGTGTTTTGAGATTGTATTATAGTCAACGATATTATACACGATATGTTAGTTCCATAGTAATGGACGTTGAAAATATGATCCTTACAATTTATTTGAAATTAATAACTGGAAACTTAATAAATAAGTAACGCAATTGATAGCAAAATAACTTACGTAAAGAAAATAGCAATCATTCGAACAATATTGACTGTTTTATAACTGATTTTCTTGGACTAATTTTGTTTTTGAAACAATATTTCTTTAGAAAAGTTTTAAAATAAGATTGTGCTGTTTCTCTGTCTTCACTTTTCGTACGTAAGTTACATATAGTGCTTCTTTTCTGTATTATAATATCATTGATACATATATTAGTATTCATTATATCTCGGAATGGGAAGCGCTTCCTACGTAGGAAATTTTCTCATATTTTAACGTAGGTACATAATTCCCGTTGTTTCGTAGCACTTCACCACAAAGCGAGCTAAACAATTTTTGTTGTCTTGTGATATTTAAAACCATGTGGCTTGAAGCAATATTACCAGACATAACACGGTCAAGAATCTATAGATTAACCTCAAAATACCTAAGGTGATAAGTGTCAAATGTCGACGCCTGTTGCTCATAAAATTTCATTTCGATATTTTTCCAAGAGGCGCCATATTTAGTCTTTGGTTGTTTTGATTTTGTGTTTTTTTTGCATTAAATGTAGTGTTGCTATATTATTTTAATGATCTCTCGAAATAATAAATTATTAACATTAATATAAATTTATGCTGTACCAAGTTCTTTGTGTTCAATATCGTTATTTTATTATCGTTATTGTTTGGTTCGTACTCCTCACATAATAGGGACAAGCATAGTCCATCGGACACAGAACTCAGCAATGCTATTAAAAATATATCGACAGAAATATACTAAAAACAAAAGACGAAAGCATTTATTGTAAACATAAGTAAATACATACTCGAGAATTCTGTGTGGCAGTCTATTAGTCGTTTCACATGTATCTATCTGTTCGCACAAATAATTTGTTCTAAGTGTCGATTCGTACATATCCATATAATCTGAGTGCAAATCAAACCAATCTGAAATAGAACTTGTGCGAATTGACACCTAAAACAATATTGTATTTCGAAGGTGTATTTTCGCACAATTCGTGACAGATTCGTGCGATACCAATAAGCTTCTAACGGTCTTCGACTAGGCTATCGCTGCTGTTTCTCTTCATTTCTTAAATACAATAATTTATTATAATGGCACCGGTGTGCGTTTAAGAGAAGAATCATAATAATAACAGCGTCGTTACCGGTTTTTGTAACTTCTGCTTACACCCACGCAAGTGTGGCGCGATATTGGGGACTTATGATCCACTTTAACCAAGATGAATATAAAATTAAGTTTGGATTTAAGTTGGCCATAGATATATTTTATGAAATAATTGTACCTATTTGTTTTTAAAAAGATAACTTCGAAATTACTAACATAAATTGATTATGCCCGAAATAAATGTTTTATTATTATTATGTTTCTTTTATCACAGGTATTTTCTTTTTATATTAGGAAAATACCTGGCCGTTTGGGAGGCTTATACGGAGATATAGGTCCAACGTGAAGAGGCCCTTCGAGAGTTTTCATCAAAGTTGGGAAGGAACACCTACTGCGGCACTAGCCGTAGCAGGCGTAGGACTATTTCTACGTATGGATTCTAATATACGTGCTATGAGTATGGGTGTTTAATGGACCGGTATATTGGTAACTATGGATGAAAAACGGCGTCTGCCCTGAATACTCTAATAGCATCCATCGGATGGGTAGAGTAATCGGTGGTATTAATTGTATTATTAAGGTTTGGTCCTTATGTCTCAACAGAGGCATATAACAAATTCATTTGCGGAATGAACCGTAAATAATGATTTTGAGTCGCTTTGTATTATTTTATTGAATTTCTCTGCACGGATGACGTAATGGTTTAAGTGGTCGTCTCGCAACTGCCACCGCGCCGAGTGTTGTGGGTTCGATCCCCAGGAGTAAACTTTGTGTGATCCACAAATGGGTGTTCTTTGTGTCCGTTGTTTGAATGTTTGTAAAGTCCCCTGCGACACAGGAATGATTCCTAGTGTGGGCGCCGCTGTCTTTATAAATAAAATAACTTAACTGCCTCCGTGGCACAGCGGTAGTGAATGCGACTGCTGTGCATGAGGTCTCGGGTTCGAATCCCGGGTCGAGCCAATAAACAGTTATTAGGTTTTCCAGTTAAGAAATCTCAATAGCAGCTCGGAATTAGGAAGTTGGTGGTGTAAGACAACCCTGTGCCTTGGAAAGCACGATAAGACGTTGGTCCTGCGCCTGATCCCTCTCCAGTCGTGTGGGATTACCGTCCCATCGGATCATGAGAGTCAGGGAACAGAGAGTGCACTTAAGTTCGCGCACACACTTGTGTACTTCTCTCCTGCGTAGTTGGCTAATCTCAGTTAAGACTAGCCGCCGTGACCGAAATTCGGTCTGGAGGAGGATATAAATAAAATTAAAATAAAAGTTGAAATCTGTGTGCCACTGCGGCTCAATCAATTAAACTGATTCACCGATTTTGTCGAAATTCGAACAAAGTTTAAGCTAAAAATAAAACTACATCACACAATATAAGTATATATTTACATACAGTATAGTATGAGATCTTTACCGTCTACCAGGCTTTTCGACCACGTTACTGTTAATTACTGACCCGGGAACCTAGCCCAAGACCTCATGATCGATATTAAACATTAGAAACATATATTAAACATTATTGCCACCAGGTAATATTATGATCATCATCACATAGAACTCTACAAAAGGGTCAATTAGGGTACTAATAAAGCGATGGGAAAGTAACACTATTGAGTTAACAAGACAATGACGAGAAACGCCGCGGTATACCGCTAGTATTCTCCCATAGTCAAGGTCATGAATGGTATTTAGTTCAAACAGTTATTGTACCAGAAACTGAAGCGTTCGTGCGATATACTATCTGTTTGTTTAGTTGAACGCGCTAATCTCAGGAACTACTGGTTTGAACTGAAAAATTATTTGAGTGTTGGATAGCTTATTTATCGAGGAAGGCTATAGGCTATATAACATCACGCTACTACGCACGAGGGCGGCGCAGTAACCATAAACGCTAGTGAAACCGCGGGCACATCTAGTTAATAATAAGATTAATAGAACATGGGTTATGTGTGTTAGTCTTTTGTATGATGCCGATGCCGCAACCTTTCAGGCGGAGTGGTAGTGAATGCGACTGCTGTGCGTGAGGTCTCAGGTTCGATACCCGGGCATTGTGTAATTAGGTTTTCCTGTCAAAATTCTCGGATAATATTTGCACGAATTTGTCCGCAAAAATAGTGCAAAACGACACTTTTTGAAAATAACATTTTTAGGTGTCGATTCTTGCACCTTCTTTTTAAGACAGGGTCGTTATAAATTTTATTTTTTTTGCATCTGCTTCATGCTTACCAACGGAGTGGGATTGATAATGCATCGAGTGGGATTCGAATCTACAACCTCGCGACCGCAAATCCAATGCCCTATCCATTAAGCTACTGCTAGTTTGTGCACAAATACACTACTACCTAAGTATATATTTACTAAAAAGCCACACTATACGCCGAAACCCACAGATAATATGTTTAGACAATTTATGTTAACGTCTGTATTGCTATCTATGGTACAATCTCTATGGCTATCGGGTGTCTATAAACTTTTATTGAATGTTAAGCTTAGTATTCACTAGATTATGTTGCGCAACATCATCCCACGCAACATGAGTAACGCCACGCATACAAGACGTAACGGGACAATTGTATGAACGAGTATTATTTGCATATTAGCTTTTACCAGCGGTTTCCGTTGCTTTGAATAGTACTTTTTCTGGATGATGCTTATGTCCTTTTCTGTGCCCCTGACAACGTGTATGCGAATTTTCATAATGTTCGGTTGAGTAGTTAGGGCGTAAAGGCAAAACAAACTAACTCACATTCACATTTATAATATTAGCCAGCTTTTGTACTCGGTTTCGCTCACGTAAAAGTAGGTTAGGTTATGTTATGTAATGCCTAGCCTAGCATAATTAAGTTACTCGGTGATAATATAGCTCTCAAATGGAGAAAGAATTTTTAAAATCAGTTGTGTAGTTTTTTAAATAAATCCTTGCAAATAAACAACCAAAAAAGAAATATTTCCCCTTTATAATATTACTAGTATAGATTAGGATAAATATGATTTTCTTACTGAGGATTTCTTGAAAAAAACCCATTAACACTTTGACAGATCCGTGAATCAATACCCAAGACCTCAAGCACAGCAGTTACATTCACTACCGCAGTGCAAAACAAAGCGTTGCGCTACAACATATTGCGCAACACAACTTCAAGTATACACCCAGCTTTACATTTCCCGTTAATATAACTGCAAAGGGATCAATTTCGTCTGTTTGTTTGTTTTGTTCTCCAGAACGACTGAGCGTTTTTATGTGATTTATTGCAATAATACCAGTGTTATTTGTTTTACGATACAACGTAGCAGTTTATATAATACTAGATTATCTCGTGGCTTTGCTCGCGTAAATATAAGTTAGTTTAGTAACAGTATCTTTTTCTATATTTAAGGTACCCTATATCCTTTACTGTTCCCCTGACAACGTGTATGGGAAATTTCATGATGATCGGGCGAGTAGTTAAGGCGTGAAAGCGTAACAAACAATCAAACTCACATTCGCATTTCTAATATTAGTTAGGATGGCTCGTTGATAGGTAGTTAGATAACTTTGAAAGCCTTTTATGACTGATGAAAAGTTTATAATAGGTTTGATTCTTGCACATAGTAAAATGTTACTTGATAACGTGTTTCTATAGATTGCCGCAGCGATAGTAAATGTGAATGCGGTTTGATACCCTGGTCGGTCAAAGGGTTTTTGAGATCTTCTGCCAAGAAATTTTCTGTATCAGCGCGGTATTATTCAATAGCCTTTAATAACGTTGGATCAAAAATTACAGTTTTCTCCTTTCATATTACTACATATATTCTTAATTATGTTATATTAGTATTTAATATATATATATATATATATATAATATCAGCTCTGTAATAAACTATCCTACTGCTAGGCACGGGCCTTCCTCTTAGTGTGAGAAGGGTCCATAATCCACCACGCTGGCCCAATGCGTGTTGACAGATTTCACATATCTTCGAGAACGCTATGGAGAACTCTCAGACATGCAGGTTTCATACCGATGTTTTCCTTCGCCGTTAATACGGGTGATAATTAACTATTTAATACGCACATAACTTCGAAAAGTCAGAGATGCGCGCATTGGGATCGAACTGGATACCTCTGCGTAGCAGTCCAATGATTTCCCACTAGACTATCGCTGCAATTTATATTTTATTTATCTATACCTACTAATATTATAAAGCTGGAGAATATGTTTGTTTGTTTGGTTGAACGCGCTAATCTCAGGAACTACTAGTTCGAATTGAAAAATTATTTTAGTATTAGATAGCCCAGTTATCGAGGAAGTCTATAGGCTATATAACATCAAGCTACGACCAATAAAAGCGGAGCATCAATGGAAAATGTTGCAATAACGGGGAAAATTCTCTTATGTGAAGCAGACGAAGGTGCGCGGGTCAGCTAGTATTTTATATTCGTATGACTGATAAAATCAGTGTTCAATATATCATTCCGCTGAGAGTCAATATGGCAGGCTTAATAAAGAAATATTATTAATTAAAGTACACAGCGAGTCACGATGCGAACGTATCGGTTGATTTAATTCTAATGACTTTTCCAATTAATGTATTTTGTTTAATTAATTTGTACTATATCATCTTGTAAGAATACGAATCGAACTATTTAGTTGGTTATCTAAGGCCGTCTGTACACATCTGTTCTAGTTTAATTTATTGTACAGATGTAGCGAACTTCTACTAATGCGACTACTGTGTATAAAACCTCGGGTTTGACACCCCGGAACCTGAGAAAGATATTTATTCGCCAAGAATATGGTACATTAGATGGTGACATCAAGTAACAGCGCGACATTTTCGCGTATAACAGGCATGCAAATATTTGCTTAAGACAAGTATACTTACATTATTATACAGGTTGTCCGGTAATTAATGGATAACCTGGAAATGTCTTATAGTGGAACTGATGGCCGTTCAGAAAAAATATGAGAAAAACTATCCTAACTACTACCTGAGATATGTGTTTTTTTTTAATTACCATGTATAACTTTCTTGTATACTACGACCATAAATGAATGAAATCCATCGGTTTTTTGTTGTTTTATTATTAAACACTAATTATGCTAATAGATAGACAGTTAAAAGTATGCTATGCTAATATAGCTTGCACTTTTTAATATATATATTTTTTTTTTATAATTTTTTTTTTCATTTTTTCTGAACGGCCTTCAGTTCTACTATAAGACATTTCAAGGTTATCCATTAATTACCGGACACCCTGTATAATACATTTAACATCAAAAGCAAATACTATAATAATAATGATTTCATTAACAAATAAATTAAAAAATCGTTGTTATTCTGTTATAAAATTCTTAGTGGCTGCACGGATTGCGGATCTGTGCTCGGTAGATGTGTTGGTTCGCTCCCTTATACGTGGGATTTAAAACCACAGTTGGCAAAATGTAAGTGCAATACAATTCTGCTTAGCCTGTAAGTAGAATATGTCGCTACTTAGAATTACCTGTGGTAGGTAATTTGATCCAGAAATCGTACAATACAGTGGACTGAGCAGCCAAAGTCGCTTGACGCTCTCATTGCGTTTTCTCTAAAGAAAATTACTGAAGCAGCAAGAATTTACTTAAACTATCTAACTGCGTAATATTTTCTTCTGTTTACGCGACTGTTATTCATTGAAATTAAACTACTATATACGGATTTTATCGCGTTGTTTATTTAACACTGTACCTATTACAAAATTTTGAAAACTGTTACACTACTACTACTATTGAATTTTACTAATTTTTATGCTAATAAAATTATTAAAACTATTTATATTTAGGTTTACACTTTTCCCGACGTTTCGGTTACTTTTCAGCAGCCACAGTCACGGTGAGACTAAGATGGTAGTTATCTCAATGTTCCAGTGTAGTTATTTCAAAGTACCCGAACATAATTTAATCTTTAGTGTTTCTATTTACGCAGAATGAAATATCTAACTGCTATAAATTATCCAGCCTATATTACATAGGATCGAAATATTGCTGTGCATACATGTGTAAGACACCTCAGCCTTATCCCAGCCAAGGCTTCTAAATATGCAAGCGTATCGCTACACCGCAGTACTAACGAAGCAGTAAAACATGCAACTTCAAATAAAATTAAACTTTATTTTGACTCGACTTCATTCTGTAGACGGTCTAATATAACTATTTTATATTTCGGTTGTTCATTAACCTAAAGCTACAAACTACTGGCTTAATTACTGGTGTAATTAGAGTAAGAGCATATATCTTAACGCCGCGTTCATTAAAGGGCGGCAGAGATTATAAAACAAGTTTGATTTAGTTTTTGTTTTTTAGTTGTTTTTGATTGGTTGTTTATGTTGTAAGTGCGGGTAACCAGATTCTAGTTATTTTGGTTGTTACGTGTCATATATAATGGTGTGCCTGCGGCATCGTCCACGTAAATCGCAAGGAACGCGAACGTAAAGAAAATCAGCCCTGTATTAAACTGTCCCATTGCTGCGCACGGGCCTCATTTCAGTGTGAGAAGGAATGCTATTGAAATTAGGATGTTACATCCTAATTTCAATAGAGAAGATGGTTGGAATGTACCACCAACTTGGGATCCAGTACTTCAAATAGTCAAACCCAAGAAGAAACAAACCACAGCTAGACTTCATGATATTTTGAGCTCTTTCTGCGTAAATAGAAACACCAATGACTTTGAAATAACTACACTGGAACATTGAGACAACTACCATCTTAGTCTCCCCGTTACCATGGCTGCTGAAAAGCAACCGAAACGTCGAGAAAAGTGTTAATCTAAATATAAATAGATTTAATAGTTTTAATAATTTTATTAGCATAAAAATTAGTAAAATTCTTTAGTTATAGAAGTTTAACAGTTTTTAAAATTATGTAATAGATACAGTGTTAAATAAACAACGCGATAAAATCCGTACATAGTAGTTTAATTTCAAGGTATGCCATAGTCCACTACGCTGGCCCAGTATGGGTTGGCAGACTTCACATGTCTTCGTGAACATTATGGAGAACTCACAGACATGCAGGTTTCCTAACGATGTTTTCGAATGCGTTCTGGGATAAAAGACATCCAGTAAAAGTAACTATAGTCGATCTTTGTGCCTTGTCCTTGCTTCATCTAAATCCGTTTAATTTTTATTTTGATTTATACTCATGTCGAGTTAGTCGTAGTGGTTTAAATGGTGGCTTCGCCGTGTGTTGTAGGTTCGATCCCCATACGGGACAAAAAATTGTGTGATCAAATCCACAAATGGTTGTTTTGTTGTTGAGTCTCGGTGCTCTTTGTGTCTGTTGTTTAAGTGTTTGTAAAGTCGACACGTAAATATTCCTAGTTCGAGAGTAGTCTTTTAAAAAAGATAAAGACGAAAAGACAGATGTCCAGGAAAAGTTAATTTCTTACAACAATTGCTTTTCATCATAATTTTATACGTTTTCTTAATCATATTTGCTATTAACTATAGTACATCTTTATGAGTTTCTCAAGATATGAAGAGATGCTCTTTCAAATTCTTCTCAATATAGACAGGATCCTTACAAATAACTTGCGGTGTACCGACTGTGAAAAAAGAGCAATACCGGCGTCGGCCATCATTCACTGCGGTCTAAGTTAGCGAGTTATTCTCGTACATGCACACATCGTCCACCAGACGTATTGGCGAACGGCAAATCTTAATTCTAAACTCATTCAATACTAGTTTTCTTGTGCAGCTTTTCTTGGCTTTATATTAATATTAACAATATCAGCCATTTATATAGGCTATCCCAATGATGGGCACGGGCCTCTTTTCAGTGTGAGAAAGGCTTACCCTTTGTATGGTCTTAGCCATAGTCCACCACGCTGGTCCAGTGCGGTTGGCAGTCTTTGCTTCAAGCGACAATTAATCAATTAATACGCGCATAACTTCGAAAAGTAAGATAGTAAAGTGCGTGCCCTGGGATCGAACTCGAGACCTCTGCGTGGCTGTCCAGTAGTCTCCCACTAGGCTATCGCTGCTTATATTGATATAATATTTATTGGGCTTTTTGTGCAGGAAGTTCAACATCTTTTTTATCCATTAATAGATGATAAGCAAGCGTACGCGCCGTCTTGTAAGCGCTTAGCGCTCTATTAACGCTTTTAACACGATTATTATCATTATTTCCATAAACATCAAAATATTTTAGGGTCTGCAACAACACGGACCGCTAGATATGTATCAGGTGGATGGCAATAGTCTCACCCCGTTTTACTTAAAACCTTAACATTCTATCTATTAAAATGTATATTTAATCCACCTCTGCCAGCTTATTGGTCGCTCCGCACGAATCTGTTCGCAACAATTGAGCGATACGTCACTTTTAAAAATGATATTTCTTTAAGTGTTAAGTCGCACACATCCATATAATTTAAGCAGAAATGAACCGATCTCGAAAGGAAAGTGTGCGAATCGTCTCCTAAAAGAGTCGATCCGCACAATACGAGCGAACAGATTCATGCGAAAGCCCTTTCTAAAAACCGTAAACTGATTGTAAAATTAACTACACTAACTAACCGACAATCAGATAAAACCGAAATAGTGCAGTTATCTATCATGCAGTCTGGGGCTGGTCGCTGGAAATACTTCGCTGGAGTTACAAGAATAACACGTTGGAGTTAAATGAACGATCGTGTCTGGCTACTTCTAGTTCGTTTTGTAGGGCCACGTGGAGGGGTGGTTAGATGGGAATAGAACGGGAGCTGCAGTTCTAATTCCTGTTTTGCTGCCCAGCCGTTGAAGAAGCTTTTATGGCGTAGTATATTTTTCTAGCTGTCTCTTGGCCCATGGCAATAAGTTTAGGCTAATAAGCTGGAAATAGTGGTGGTTTCGTCACGGGTCACGCAAGGTACAAAATCATCGGCTTTATGGTCATAGTCGCTTCGCCACATTTTCTTTTTGAGAGACTCCACTGATGGAATACTAGATTAAGTAGACGCCTCTGGGCTGAGTATTATGAGTACGTTCCCACATCAACAAATAGTTGTTCCGAATCAGGCTTTTTTTTTTATACAACTAAGGTGGCAAACAAACATACGGCCCACCTGATGGTAAGTGGTCACCGTAGCCTATAGACGCCCGTAACACTAGAGGCATCACTTGCGCGTTGCCGACCTTTTAGGAAAGGAAGTGGGAAGGAGAAGGAGCGGGAAGGAGGAAAAAGGGGGATTGGGCCTCCGGCACTCTCACTCACCGAACGAAACATAACAGTAGAAGTACTGCTATTTCACGTCGATATTCTGTGAGAAGGTAGTCCTTCCCCGGGGTCCTACTAGTGGGGGAGAAGTCTTTTTATAAAGACAAACACATAAACAAATACCATATTTCACCTCTTAATCTACGGTATAGGAGGCGAAATTTGCATATATTACACTGCCTACCTCTTTAAGAATAAATAGGCCTAAGCTATGTATATATAACGCTGAGCTATTGACGATCCTAATGCAGTAGCGATCACGTAGATCAATAGATATGCGAAGTTAATTTTATCACCATTTGCTTCTACATGACTTGGTTAATTTAAAACAAGACAGAAACACATAGATACCTCGCAAAGTGCGTAATTCTTTTGATCACGCCTATATGAACATGTAGTACCATCAATTTTTATTTATTTATTATTATATTAGCTTCTACCCGCGGCTTAGCTTGTGGATATCCCACGGGAACGCATACCGGGATAAAAAGTATCGTTTGTTTATTTTTCTACTTCTTTTTATGTGTTATTCTAGGATATGGTTTATCTATGTGCTTAGTTTTATCCAAATTCGTTTAATAGATTACGCTTTATAAATTAAAAAATCTTTTAACATACAAACTTCAAACTTACAAAGTCTTATATTTATAATATTAGTTGGTTATGTAGTGACGTAATATACATACATACATAGATTCACACCTGTTTCCCAGAGGGGTAGGCAGAGACTACGGATAGAAACTAACAAAACTTGGATTTTCACAATTTAAAATTTACTAGCCAAGTATTATATTTATTAAGAATAAACACATATTTACATGCATTGCATTATTATTTAAGGCAAGGTGTGCTTACGTCAAAAAACACATATATGCACAGCATTTACTTAGAGACAACATAATAATTATACTTAAGTCTGATTTACATAATAACTAATACTAAATTATTTAGAAACATAATAAAGAATTTAAGAATATAATTATAATTAGAAGAATATCAATATACAATCAGAGGTCAGTCGTTGTATTACGTATAATAAAAGAAAAGAAAATGTAAAATAAAATTGTTTGTAACTGTTTAAAATTTAATTTAACTTCACTTTATGCAAACACATTTATGGTATACCTTTGATATTTTGAATAAGTATCCTATTTTTTTATTATTAAATTAGAAATATATTTACATATATATACCTAAATAAATTTAATAATTGTAAATATTTTCTTTTAAATAAATACACAATGTAAAATTTACAAAAAACCATATAAAAATAAACCTTATCGTATGCCTCCTGTGAGGATTGAACTCACGACCCCTGGTTTACGAGACCAGTGCTCTACCACTGAGCTAAAGAGGCGATGGATGTTGGAATCCAAATTTACGACCAGTACCTATGTACATTATTTTCACTCAGTGATGTTGAAATTATTGGATGTAAGCAATAAATTAATACAAATAAATAAGCATCACATTTAAGTACTTAAAAGATTATTAAATTTTATCTTAAAATATCGGTATTTTTAAGTTGTTTCAAATCGATCACGAAGTTTGAATATTTTGCTGGCTTAACTGTTATTAAGGCTTTATATGGTTTACCTAGTTTGGCAGAACTGTTATACAACTTAAAACTCTCGACAGGCCTCTTTACGCTGGACCTATGTCTCCGTGTAAGCCTCCCAAAGGGCTAATAATATTGTTACGTGCTGAATTCGAGGGATAAGAATGTAAACAATATTATCGCCTAAAACACGTTTTATTCAAACACACAATTAAATTTAAAACGTAACACACACTATACTACACTTTTCCACTGTAACTGCTTAAACCTCTGTAATATTTTCGCTTCCGTTCGCTCCGATGTATACTTGACAACTTACGATTGTAAACTGACTCAGCGAGCGCTGGCTTTCCCCTTTTATACGCGGTTAAAGCGTTTCCGGAATTTTCAAGAAACGTCATGCCCGGTATGTAAACAGTACGAACATTCGAGAATATGCCAGCTTTCTCTCTACTCTTTGCGTAAGCTACGTAGTTCCGTAAGATGTCAATAGATGGTGCTGTAATAAATTATTAGAAGGAACTGCCGAGTCTTCCCCACAATGCCGAGAGATGGCACTGGGTGTAACAATATGTACCTAATTTTAGACCTAAGTTGTAACATGTAAACAGTGCGTTTAAAAAATATATTATTATTATGTTTCCCTTATCACAGGTATTTTCTAACATATTATATTATGAAAATAGTTTCAGGAGGCTTACATGGAGATATATGTCCAACGTGCAGAGACCCTTCGAGAGTTTTAATCAAAGGTGAGATGAAACACCTACCGCGCCACTACTAGGACTATTGCTACATATGATTCTAATATATATGTGCTATGGGTATGTGTGTCTGATGGGTTCTGTATATTGTAACTATGGATAAAAACGGCGTCTGTCCTGAATAATCTAATAGCATCAATCGGATGGGCAGACGGTGACTGGCCAACTCACTAGACTATTATTATTATATATTAAGAAATCCTCAGTAAGTGTGGAGTCTAGAAATGTACCTATGAAAGGCAAAAGATATAGGGATATTTTTTTGAGTTGGAATAAAAATATAGCGTGCGAATTGTGGCTGTAATAAACCTTTCCCCACTCTTCGGGTCATTCAGGCGTGAGTGAATGTGTCCATTATTTGTACGTTATTTATTGATTGAAATTGACGAACGTTGTTATTACATATTATACTAGATGTGCCTGATGATGTGAGCAGATTTTTTATACGACTAAAGTGGCAAACAAGCATACGGCCTACCTGATGGTAAGTGGTCACCGTAGCCTATGGACGCCTGCAACACCAAAAGCATCACTTGCGCGTTGCCGACTCTGTAAAAACATTTTAACACCCTTTTAATTTACAGACTTAGACAAAAATCAATAACTCTGTCTGTCCCAACATTCAGACACTAGGCCAGACGGTCGTATACGAACTTATGTCACGGGACCAATGAGACAAATAACTCAAATAAAATAAGAACAAAATCATAAAACCATAATTCGAATAATCGAATACTACAACAACGAATGCACATTCGAATGCAGCATCTTACTTTTCGAATCATTAAATATGTTTTACCGTAAGAATCGCGCATCGGTACCGTGTACAACATTAGAGCACAATTTCAAACGTCTCATTTCTATAAGCTTGTTACAAATAGAGCACTTTAGACCGGTCTGTAGCACCTCGTGTGGGCGGCCGATCACCAACCTAACTGGACAAACATTTGTGTTTACTGAACTACAAATGTTTGAACAATATATGCTTTACAAACACTTGGAGTACGGGATTGCGATGCACTTATAATTTTTTTTATTATGTAAGTTGTATCATATTTATGAGAAGCGATAGCCTAGTGGGAGACCGTTACTGACACGTAGAGATTTTGATCCCAAGGTCCCATTGACTACCCAAGTTACGTGCGTATTAAATATTTAATTACCCCTCGCTTTGACGGTGAAGATAATACATCGTGCAGAGACTTGCTCGCCTAAGGGTTCTTCATAATGTTCTCGAAGATATGTGAAGTCTGCCAAGCCGCACCGAGCCAGCGTGGTAGCCTCAGCCTTCTCACAATGAGAAGAGACCCGTGCCCAGCAGTGGGGCAGTTTAGTACAGGGCTGATATTATTTTTATCTGTATCCCACAGGTTATCCCTGTTAAATGATAACGTCATATGGTTGCTGCTTTGATCCTTTCAGTGGTAGCATGATGTTATGCTTACGGCCTTAGTAAAATGTTCTTAATCAAACGGATTATCTAATGCATCAATACTTTGACAAATGTATAGATAGTTCCAGTAATTTGCACTTTTACACATAACTTATATATCTACAGCTTTATAATATTAGTATAGATAGATTATAATACCATTACCGCATGTTATGAGTATAACTCATGGTAGCGAAATATATGTATACACATGTACATTAAAAGATGTCCATATATTTAAGCTATCTCCATACTAAATTTTTAATTATAAACATGAATGTTTGTCTTGGTCTGGGTGTTTCTATGTATAATATGTATGTATTTACAAAAAAAAGTATATATGTATGTTTATCCATTGTCTAGTACCCATAGTCCAAGCTCTGCTTAGTTTGAGGTAGATGGTGTGGTGTGTATGTGATAGAACATTATTATTAAGCATAGCAGTCGTAATCAATGGCACTGCTCCACCAAGGCTTCTATCTTTAATGTAGTCATTAATTTTATTACCACTTAATTGCTAAATGACCACGCTATCAACTTATAAGTAATAGCAATACTCTATTAACCATAAAAGATAAAACAATGAACTTAACTATAAGAAAACAAAGTTGCAAGTTAACCCTTCAAAAACGTTGCACCTTCGGAAGCCACACAAGCTATCTTATTATAACTGGATTATTAAATAAAACTTGCAAGGTAACTTCTTCCATCTCGCTCCCACGCCACGCGTCGGCACACACCTCTCTGTTGCTCTTAACACTTTTTTGTATATCCGTTTCGTTCGCACGGCACGCTTATGTTGCCGTCGCGCACGTTTGGGTGAACGCTCGAGACATCCGTTGGAAACTGGTCTGAGATGATGTGACAGGTGCAAAAACAACCTCATCTTGGAAGCATTCCTTGACCAGAGCGTTGGCAACAGATGCGACTAATACCTATAATTTTTTATTTAGTTTTATGTTTAGTGATTTTTAAATTGATATTGGAGGGTTATGTTTATCTAAATTTATTATTTATTTACTCGGTATAAATTATATTTATTTGGATTTATTTATAGTTGGAATTACATCACACTTGTTCTTCTAAGAGACATGGTAGAGATGTATCACCTACATTTTTACATTTAGGTTATACCAGATAGAGTTCTGATTCTGTGCTCATACACACAATGACCAGGTTTTTATTAAAATTCAGGATTAACTCTATTCTCACTGAGGACAGGGCCGTGCCCATCAATGGGACAATTTATATAGAGGTCTGATATTATTAAGTCGCACTTTCAAAAATAGATGTAAATATCCTTGACTTAGCCTTGAGACTCCGATGTTGCAGTTAACTGGTCTTCTTTTAACTTATATTTTATTAAAAGTATTTAAAGGAATTTCCAGACAGAGATTTAGGCTGTGAGTTGGAATATCAGTCAGTCAGTTTATCCATCTATTTATTTAAGAATTTCTGTTTAAATAGGGACTTTAGAAACATTAAAACAACGGACACAAAGAACACTCAGACGGAACAATACATGGCGTAGTGGTTAGTGTAACCGACTGCCACGCCTGAGGTTGCGGGTTTGATTCCTGCACAAGTCAAACATTTGTGTGCAAGAACATGGATGTTTGTCTTGGTCTGGGTGTTGCTATGTATAATATGTACATATTTACAAAAAAAATAAGTATATATATATGTTTATCCATTGTCTAGTACTCATAGTACAAGCTCTGCTTAGTTTGGGCTAGATGGTGTTGTGTGTATGTGGTAGAATATTATTTGTCCCATTTAATACTTGAGTCCACCATCCTCGGCTTAGTGGTATTGGTGAAGCGACCACTAAAATCACTACGTCATCGATGCAGCTTATATTACTAATACTTTGTTATGCTTTTTGTGTGTAACATAGTGCTGTATAAATTAAAACCTAACTAATATTATAAATGCGAAAGTTAGTTCGTTTGTTACGCTTCCACGCCGTAACTTCTCGGCCGATCATCTGATCATAGGGTACTATGACCTTTTCTTAACCCCTGTCATAGTTTTAGGGATGGGCAAATGAAAAAATATATCGATATTTTGATATATCGATATTTTTTACCCATCTCTACATAGTTTCATCCAGAAAAAGTACTGTTAAATGGATAAAAAATTTACTGAAGATACATTTACGCGAGCGAAGCCGTGAGCAGAATCTAGTAATTTTAATAAATATTAGAATGCCTCTGCTGGGCATAAGGTATCAGGTACTAATAACGGGTCGGGTCAGCAAAAATGTATTAGGTTTTTGTACCAAAAATCGTCAATAATAGCTAGGTAGTAGGTAGAGTTAGGTAGTCGGCGATGTTACACACCCCTGCCTCAGAAAGCACATCGGTCGTTGGTCCTGCACCTAATCTGTCTCCGGACGTTTCGGATTGTCGTCCCTTGGATGATGAGAGTTAGAGAATAGAGAATGCACTTATGGTTTGCGCACATACTTGTGCACTATAATATCTCCTGTACAAATTGCACGTCTCCGTTAAAATTGATCCCCCCGTGACCACAATTCGGTCTGGAGGATGTTATTGTTTTCACATTTAATTTTATTACAATAAGTACGTTTTAGGATTACTTGAATAGTTTCGTTCATAATTTTATTATAAAAAGCACTTTTTAGTCTGACTTGAATCGTCATTCAGTATCTATGAAGCTAATGCTTGTGATGTGAAAACATAGAGAAACGATCTCTAGCCAGATGAAAGAATTTCTACTGAAGGGCGAGATTAAGGGCACCCTTAACCAAAAAACCTGCAAGAATATCGTGAGAGTGAATGAAACAAAAGATAATATGCCAAGACCATAACCAGTAGATTATTTGTCTCTATCCATTCCCTTGAAACACAGGTGTGTGATTAAGTATGCATGTATTTTTATTTACATTCTCCGGTATTACCTTTTCACACACGGAGATCGATCAATATGATGTAAACACTGCACTTTTAATTTATTAATTAATTGAAGGAGTGGACGCCGTATGAAATAAATGATGTATTCGCTAATTAATATTTTATTTGACAGCTTAAAATCTCGCCCAGTGTCAATAATGATCTGAAATTATACGCTGCTTATTTACTGTTTGCGATAGATGTGAAGATTTGTCTTAGTTTTGGAATGGTTGTGTAATATTTGCCGGACTAAGGAAGTAATGGATAACATAGAAGTTTTACGCTTATCTTATATATAAAATTCTCGTGTCACAATGTTAGTTACCATACTCCTCCGAAACGGCTTGACCGATTTTTATGAAACTTTATATGCATATTTAGAAGGTCTGAGAATCGGCTACTATCTATTTTTCATACCCCTTAGTGATAAGAGTTGTCCAACCCTAACATTTTTTTTAAATCTTTTGGTCAGAACATTTTTTATGACAAAACAACGTTTGCCGGGTCAGCTAGTAACATATATTGGGGTAGGTATCTGCCTTGGTGTAGCCGTAGGCGTCACGGAGTCATACTACGTTCCTCCCTACCCCAATTGGGCTGGTGACCGGGACAGCTCCGTGGCAGTCATCAGCTCCAAGGTGCCTTGTTTCCCCCCTCTTAGTCAAGAGAGGGGACCGAAATAAGTTGCGGCCGCGTTGAGAGAGGTCACAGTCATTGGTGTGTACTTCTCTCCCAACGGGAGCCTGGCAGATTTCGAGGCCTTCCTCAACAACTGGAAGGCGTCGATACGGCGGATGATATCACACTTCATTTCGTCGTGGTTCGTGGTTTTAGATCCCACTTCTACCAGAAATGGTCCAAGACTTCATATTACTACTACTACTTTCACAAAATCCCTATAACACTTTGCCCGACCCGTAAATCAAACCCTACCAGACACAACTACGAGACACAATAACTACCAGACATGTATATTATCAGCTCCGTGTATAAACTCTCCATAGACTCATTAAGCATAGCTGGAAGGGTTAACAAGAATATTAGTCATTTGCAACTCAAATTGTAATGACTAGTTGTGCTTCGTTCGCCCCGTGCTATAATTTACAACGCTCGCTTCACAAGAAAGCCTTTTTAGCATTTGTGTTAACAGATTGATATAATACTAGATTGATCCCGTGGCTGTTGGTTATGTAAATTTTCTAACAATACTTTTTCTGGATGAAAGGTTGCCTGTGTTCTTTTCCTTACCCCTGTTGTCAGTGTATGCAAAATTTAATGATGTTCGGTCGAGTAGTTAAGGCGTGAAAGCGTAACAAACAAACTAACTCACATTAGCATTAAATTTATAATATTAAATTAGGATAAAGTCGGAGTTATTGTCTATTTATTTATCAAATACTTTTATAGTATCGTGGCAGGTGTCTGCTATAGAAATATTTAAAGCCATTAACTTGTGAATCATAAGGATTATTACAATTGACAGATGCGGCGAGTACCGGTATACGTAATAGGAGGCAAGCCTATACCTGCTCACGATCTATATAGCGGACGGTCTACCATTTTTAGTACTTATAAATATTAATTATTTTATTCTTCCAAATTTTGTAATACCTATTTTGTAACTTGTTGTAAAACGGCGATTAAATCAGCGAACAAATACAGTCCACTTTATTTACGTCCACCAGGACCCTAACACGTGAAAGCTTTATAAGCTAACAAGCTCACATTCGCATTTGTAATATTAGATAAGATATGTCAATATGGTGTAATAATAAACTTCTGAATACCCCTTCGCTAATATACAGCCATAAAGTATTTGTATTAAGGATTCAAAATATTGTCAAAAATCGGACATAGCATCAAACTCTCAAAAAAAAAACCCGTAGAAGAATGCATATAACAGCAGAATAATTCTACAAAATTGTTCAGGCCCATGGTACTTGCACTATACTAGATCACAAATTGAACCCAGAATTTATCAAGTATGTGCCATATGGCAGCTAGACAGAACAATTCAAGTAATGTGGTCCTCGATGTCTTAGTTACAGCATGGCGTTCTGCATTGAAAGCATTCCACATACATATCTCGAAAATATGAAACTATGATGCTCCGAGATTTTGTAGGAAAACAGTTCTTGTTAAATACTTTCTAGCTGCCATCAACAGCTTTCTCTACAAGGTGTTTGCATCTTTTATAATCAGATATTCTGACAGATCAATGATAAAAATAGTAAAATTGTTGTTACTAAGCTTGTACTATTTTCTATAGTAGATTGTATGCTTTAGAAAGTACTAACTTTTTAGCTGCTCCAAGAATATAATTCAAAATCTATCACCTTTCCTTATCCTTTTTGAACTGCCAAAATGCCTAACAAGCATATGAAATGTGGAGGAATAACATTTCGTATTCTTCTAAAACAAAGGGAGCATCCTGCGACCAGGCTGTTAAGCAATATGTCTGACAGGCGTGGGTTCGACGATTGATTAGATATCTTGCATATATATTATATCGTAGTTCACACTGCAAATTTCGCTAGCGCGGTTTAGGATCTAGTACAATTTATGTGTAGAAATGTAGAATTGAGTACAGCGACATCTCTTTACAGTAGTAGTAACTTCTTGGCATGTGTGGAGCCGCCAAAGGGCCAACTTGGTGGTAAGTAATTACCGTACCTAAGAGCCAAGAAAACGTAAACCCTGCAGAAACACAACACAAGGTTATATTGCTGCAACCTCCGAAAGGGTAGGTAGAGAAATACTATAACCTCATATCTCCTACCGGGCATGCCTATGCTACCCACTAAGCGCATTTACGTGCTGTTACTGACAATTTCCTAATAGAAAATCTCTATAATACCTTGCCCAATCAAGAAATTGAAGTTGGTTTCTCATAATCGGTACCATAAGCGTAAGTTTTTATTGTCTATGAATTTTTTATAGGCTCCAATAAATGACACAAAGAACCTCTATGCTTAGATAAAAAATGAAACATATTTTGCGATTAAGAATCTTAATAGTTTTATGTGTATACTGTGTAATTTCCATAACAAAGAAAACAGATTTATGACATCTTGTACAGTTTTTGTCAAAGTAAAATCAACCTTACTCTCGAGACTTTTAAGTTTATTTCATATCACATGCCAGGTGGTGTTATTTCAGCTACTTGTGTCGGCTATAATGGGGTGATAAATTACATTAAGATTTAAAATATTTTTTTCATATTTTCATCCAAATTGCAAATATTTTAGAACATGTCACTTTTATAATTTTTGAAATTATATAATTAAGTTAGTACCCAAATAATTGTTTAACGGAAAAATGTAAAGAAGAGTAGCGCTCTCATGAGAGGAAGAAACTTCTTTAGCGTAACTCCTTATATCACAGTTATATTTTATCCTAATGATAATGTTTTCGCCTAAACGCTACTAAAGACTAAGACCGATGCTCTATTCACTGATCCAAAGAATTTTCGAATATGAAGTACATTTGGGCATATAGTTTACCTCACTACGTAACTTGAACGCTAATCGAGCGATAGTAATTAACTCTTTGAAATTGTACGTGACATCTTTGGGAAGTCAGAGGAGCTGACCTCAATGAGGGTCTGGCCTCTCTAATAACTTTGCCGTTCAACAAGTCTCCACGCTGATTCCCATAAAGCTGACAAGCATTTTGGGATCATCGATATTGCAACTGCAACTGATGCTGAAGGTGGAACTGTGGTCTGAAGCTAATGTAAAGATCAAATCTGTGCCGCAAAATAAATGTATACAGAAGGTCAATTCAACGTAATGCACGAAAACAGATACACTCACACATAATCACGTGTACATGGTGATTTCGAAATAAGTCATCCTCTCTTACTCTTCTTGGCTAAGAATCCTACATAGCCGTAGAGTCAGCTTTCTTTATGTCTTCTTTCCACTTTCCTCTACCTTTATCGCAGGACAAATGACATTTCTTCATGTGTCTTGACATTACATCTTTCCACCTTGTCTTGGGTCTCTAGATCTTTGACTGAGTAATATAAGTTGCAATGCCAAGTTTTGAAACAAGTCATTCGAATGCAGCAATTTAAATTTGACCGAATTATTCCGAAATTGCTATATGCCTAAATTCATTTGAATGCGAGCTATTTTCACGCTGAACAGAGATTATCACTAGTGCATTGTTATATATAAACTAAACTTATAAAGAGGTATTTATTTTACTGTATTGTAACTAACTTAAGCAATTTGAAAAATAATTTCTTGGGTATAAAAGTTTTTTTATATCACCAATAAACCACAGATCGGATTTTGATGCGGTTTTCTTTTGTATATTTTGGCATATTAGGGTTTATCTTAGAGCCAAGCTTCATTTAATCGTTTAGTAAAACCAGAAATTTAGTGGTTAGAATAATTCATGTAAAAGATATCGCGAACGAACTAAAGTTCATATGGAAGAATTCCCAAGCAATAAATATACCTACAGTAATCCACTCCCTCCTTCCTTCCATATTTCATATATACAGAACTATCCTCCATTCTAAGTAACTACCTATGAAGCTCTAATATTCAAATATAGACACAATTTATACGTAGTATTATCCATTCCCAATAAACTTCTAATGCCTCTATGTACGACGCTAACAACCCCGATAGGTCACGTCGAACCCGCTTAAAATAATAATTATCCTATATTAACCTCAAAGGCGAAACTTTCACTAGTTTGGGGTGAAATTCCTTCATAATCCGGGATTAAATGCAAACTGAATAGGTTGGAGAATAATTTCCATACATTTGTTGTAGTGTTTAGTGGGTGTAAGCCGGGCGATAGTTCGGGGTCATGGGGTAACACTGGGGTGTAATGGGAGCGAATATTGCTTGGCGAAAAACTTTTAGAAAAAGGTTATTGCTAAAGATAAACTTGGGTAGATGTTGGCTATCGCAACAAACGTATAATAACGATATCTAGTTACGGCATAATACAGCCAATTGGAAGGTCCGTAGATTAAATTATAACTGGATAAAATTTGGTTCGCTTACCAAATATGCGAATCAAATTTTATCGGAATCTGTGCAAAGCCTCATTCGTTATTGAGTAACAAACACTTAAACTAGTAACGCGTATAATAAAAAATAATAAAAAACATTGAATTCGAATTTAATTCGAATGTGTTGAAAATATTATACATAATTATTATTCGCATACAATGACATGATGTCATGGATGTCTTTTCTGTATCCATACGATCATGGATACAGAAAAGAACATAGCACCTGTTATCCAGGAAAACTACTAATCCCGGGTAAAGCCTTGGACAAAAGCTAGTATTTATTAAAGAGTATTTTCCAATACATTTTCAGTCGGTACCCGTTGTGTCGCCAACTGCACTATAATTTCAGTTAAGCTGGAGTACGGGGAAGGCTTAAATATATTTACAGCGAAGTTCCGAGGCTGCTTTACTTGTGGATGATCGTGGTTATTGTCACACTTTATGAGAAGAATACTAGTTGAATCACCTGTCTCTGCTTAATATTTCTGACAAAAATATTATAGTAATACAATATAAACAGGCCACTGCTGGACACGGGCGTCTTCTCAGTGTAAGTAGAGTTAAACTGTAGTTTAACACGCTGGCCTAGTGCGGTTTGATAGACTTTATATATCTTCAAGAACATTATGGAGACCTCTTAGACATGCAGATGTCCTTACGATATTTTTAATCATCTTTGAAACGAGCTATTAAATTAACGCAGAAAACTTTGTAAGGTCGGAAGCCTTGATATGGGATTTCGAGATTTTTTTACTAGGCAATTGCTGTATATAAATACTAGTTTTCCCGGATCGGATATCGGAATAAAATGTTGCCTATGTGTGAATCAAGGTCTCCAGCTATCTACATACCAAGTTTTATCGCAATCGGTCCAGTAGTTTTTGCGTAAAAGAGTAACAAACATCCATACATCCTCACAAACTTACACATTTATAATATTAGTAAGGATATTAGCAGTTCGCAATTTGACATTGGGTTTAAGTAGTGGCATACCAATGTACCAAGTGTTGTAGATTCAATAGAGAGGAAATTAAATAGTGTAATTTTGTATACTTCTTTTTTTTATGAAGAAAGAAGAGATTTTGTATTAATATGTATTAAAAGGTGTTTTAAGCACAGTGAAAACTGATCCAATTTCATATTTATTATTTTTATATAAGTAATAATTCCTGTGCCTTGACCTTACAAACAATAAAACAAGGATCAAAAAGAACATCCAGTCTCGGGACAACTATTTGTGTGTCCCACAAATATTTGTTCCGTTTAGGAATCAAACCCATACTCCCTCGGATCAGTAGCAGTGGCGAGGCAACGACTTAAACTATCTGTGCAGTCTACAAGACCAGTTCTTAACCTTTACAATAATGAGTTGTAATGCCGGGTAGGCCGGCTTATTCGTATTGTCTCTGAACAAATGACAAGGGTAAACTCTGTCACTTATATTATTTATATACATATATGTAAAGTAACTTTCACACAATAAAGGCCGTCACAGACGTATCTTATCTTGATCCGGGGGCTAGTCATTGTAGACCGGCGACACTTCGACCCAGTAGGATCTTTTGTGTCGGCCCCGAGGTTTATCCTTGAGCTATCTCCCTATGAATGTACTGCATCAGTCGCAGCGTACACCTCAGAGGGAGAAGCCTGAAGTCTTCAGGCTTCGGATATGCCAATCCCATCAGACCCATCCTTAGTCCGGCCAACGCGTCACATTCACACAGTAGGTGTGATATGGACTCGTCCTGTTCACCACAGGCTCTGCAGATCGAATTGTTCGACAATCTCAATCTGCACAGGAAGTCATTGGTGCCAAAATGACCAGTAAACGCTCCTGTGAGTAGGCGTATTTGGCCCTTGTTGTACCCGCAGAACTTCCGGGTAAAGCCCGTGGCTCTGTTTGCAATGAATTTCTTGGAGTGTTCCAGACCCCTAAGGGCCATCCACTCCAGCCTGTGTTTATCATTGCCATGTGCATTCAAAGCTGCCTTGACGGTACTCTCAGAGAGACCTACGAATGGCTCGGGGCCCACAAATTGTTGCTCCGAGCCCTTTTTGGCTAATACATCAGCCTCCTCATTACCCTGCACCCCTGCATGCCCCGGAACCCACACCAGCCTGACTGTGTTTTTCCTGCCAAGTTTGTTAAGGGCTTTAACACAGTTCACTAGTGTCTCCTTACTGGACCCTGTTCGCTGCCCATTGCCATCTCTGATGGTTGTTAATGGGTGTGCTCTGACAGTCGAGATAGCTTTGGAGAGTCTCGTTTCTTCAGGAATAGTACTGATGTTTTCACAGTGGGCTCTCCAAGCCTTCCGTTTGGCTTTCCGCACAGCTTTGTTGTAGTTGGTCAAACAGCGAGCGTAACCGCTATAGTCCCTGCTGGTCCTAGCACTGTTAAACGCTCTTCTGGCTTCAAGCCTCAGCTTGACCAACTCTGGCGTCCACCACGGTACCCTCTTGGGCATAAGTTCCCTTTCAGGGAAGTTACTTGTCCAGGCCGTATTTACAGTCTGGACCAATTTGTCTGCTGTAAACTCTATGTCTAATATAGAATTAAGCTTACCCTTAGAATCCTCCAAATCTATACTGAGGTCACTCCTGAAGGAGTTCCAGTCCGTATTTCTGGGATTCCTTCTACGTGCTCTAGGAGCTGAAACCAGCGTCCTATACTTAAAGCATATGTAATTATGATCTGACAAGGTAATCTCATCAGACACATGCCACTCGACAATCTTAGTGCTAGCCCTGTTGGTGGCTAACGTGATGTCAATTACCTCTGCTCGCCTACAGTTGACGAACGTTGGCCTGTTTCCCTTGTTTAGAATTTGTAAAGAGGTACTTACCACATACTCCAGTAGCTTTTCCCCTCTTACATTCACATCCGTGCTCCCCCAGACTGTGTGGTGTGCGTTGGCATCGCACCCCAGGATCATGTCCAGGTTCTCCCGGCTGCCATATTCAACAAGGTCCTTTATCTGTCCAGATACAGTTTCCTTGTCCGTATAGTCGAAGTATGCAGAGGTCAGGATTACAATATCCCGCCCTCCGCTCCCTCGCACTTCGATCTTAACTGTCGTAAGATCCCTAGAACAAAAATTGTATAAGGGCATTGCATTTATGCCATTTCTGACATACACACATGTCCTTATATCATTAGTGGAACAGTTATGATAAATTACACCTCCTGTCCCACCCAAACCTCTGATCTTTCCCTCTTTAACATAAGGTTCCTGGATCAGGGCAATATCATATTCCTTCATCCGCAGGTGGCGGGCCAGAACGGCCATCGCCCCGATGCAGTGATGAAGGTTTATTTGTACGCACCTTAGTCCCGCCATTCGGTCTGCCTATGGTGGCGTCTACGGTGGCAGGCACTGCTGGCCGCCCCCCTCACTCCCTTCCTCCATCAGCGCCCCCGCAGCCTCCGGCGACGACAGATCTAGACAATCTATATGTCCGATTATGTCGTCGGTCTTCGGAGACACGCATGGCGACGACGTGTAGAGAGCCGTACCTGGTTCAATCACCACTGGGTTCACGGGCTCCTCCCCGTCCCCCACCTGTGGTGCCGTCACCGCATGGGCCTCCTCCTCCACGCTGGCACCCACTGTCACCTTCTGCACGTTCAGATCCTCAAGGATCTTGAACGTGCTTTTGTCCATGCCAGCATGGAGACAGAAGCCGCCTGCTTTTATGGCCGCAGCCGACACGCTGTCCACCAGGACAATGCGCCTGGTGTGCGTCTCCTCGACCTGCGTGCTCAGCACCTTCCACTCGCAGGTCCTCAGAGAGGGGTTGAGGCGCTGCAACATGGTCAGCACCCTGGAGGCATCTAGGCACCAGGTATTCCTGGTCTTCCAGGCCATCTTTATTGGCCTTGGAAGCTCCTTGGCGCTGACCACTCTGAGCTTCACGTCCCCAACGGTTTTACCGCTGAGGCCGCGAAGCCACTCTGCGGCTCTCTCACCCTCTCATGTCACGTGCAGAGCTCCACCAAGCAGTGCACCGACACTAATGGCCGGCAGAGGATCCGGTGTGGCCTCCAGCTGGTCCCAAATGGCAACCCTTATGGGTTCCACCAGCTCTGCATTAAGCAGAGCGTCAGGGAAGTTGTCGGCAACAACGGCCATTTTAACCCCCGTCAGCGCCTCCCTGTAGGAGTCACCTTGGGTCTTGGCACGTTTATTGCCATCTGCCTGAGCAACAGCATCGTCGCTCACTTCCCTGACCCTTTTTGACGAGACTGCATCGGGTGCCAGCGCCAATTGCCGCTGCAGCTCACGCCGCTTGCGGTTGGCACACCCACTGCGCCTCTTCCTGCTCCGGGTATGGTCTGTGGAGTGTGCAGCCAAGTTTAGCTCCCCCTTAGGGTGTGCCTCGCCCGTCTGCTCCTTCCTGGCCTCCCCGATCCTGGAGGGCTGACACCCACTCCCAGAGGGTGTCCCGCTGGGATCCCCCTTCGGGTATTCCCTGCATATCAGACCCCCTCTGTGGCTGTCACGCCCTCTAAATTGGTAGCCCTTTCCAGGGTTACCTCCTCTCCATTTCTTAACGCTGCCCGTGTGAGCACCACTCCCCTGGCTCATGCTCGGACGGCCACTGGGGCCATCACGAGCTTGCAGCTTGGGTATGTAGGTGCTCCCACGTGCAGCTCCTACACTATTGCTGACCTCTCCCCCTAAGGTTCCAGAGGTCCTTTGTTGCTCGCCCTTATCGGTCAAGCCCTTGGTTTTTTTTGTGACAGAGTCCATTTGGTCTATCTTACTTTTCACCTGCTGGCTCCCCACCCACCATGGAGCCCTCAACGTTGGGGATGCCTTGTTCAGGCACCAGGGCTACCAGCTAGGTATAGCACCCCTAAGTGAGCTGTCCCCGAGACGTACAGCACTAGTCGCTCCACCCCAAACCACTGAGGTGGGAGACGAGCACTGCCGGCTGGAGACCTCTTCACTCAAGGGCACTCGCCTGGCGGCCGCATGAGCGGACGCCGCAGCCGATTGATCGCAGCTGGCTAGACTACGACCTCCCGTGTGAGAGAAAATCCGGACCAAAGGGGTGTGTTGCAGATCAGCAGCACTACCATCGCCACATCACCACTCAACCCCCAGGACTCCTTCATCCCTCCGTATGGGTCCCCGCGCACGGCACAAACACGCGGGAGGTCATTACTATCCATCGTCTGTCGTTCGACGATGGACCCACCGGAACATGACCTCTCCATCCCAGGCAGTGGTCGACTGCTGGTTTTAGTTGCGTCTATTTCATAGGGAACTAGACCAATAACAGGGGGCAACCACGTGAAGGATTCCCCACCAGACTTGTCTTAGGGATCTACACGACTGTTGCGCTCTCCCCTAAGACCATTGGCACCTTACTCGTCTTGAAGAGTCGAGCAAAGTGGGTTTGCATCTATACTAAACAAGCAGCCAATCCAGTGAAGCTAGAAAGCAGAGAAAGCAAGCTAGGCAGTGCAACTATTAAAGTATAAATACAAACCCCCCCCCTAGTCGTCACCCTAGTAGTCACAGACGTAGCTATAATATATATTAATATGAATCATAGCAAGGCATATTACGACATATTTTCCATATAAATTTTCGAGTGACCGCACACGCAGCTATAATATATATTTCTATGACGTCACCAAAGTATGTCAAAATATATATCTCGGTATATTTTCTCATATTAATATATATTTTGATATATTTTGAGGATAAGGGTGTTCCATTTGAACGCCTGCCCGACGTCCGAGCTCGATGCGCACGAGCTTAAATTACGTACTTTATTTAATTAAAATACAAGTGTTGCAATTATAATAAATGATTGAAATATGATTTGTTTTTACTTCTTTCCTCAAGCATACTGTAAGACGTTCTTCAGAACTAATGCTTTTGCACATAACCGTATCGCATTTTATTAAATCATTTTTTATCAATTCATGAAGCTCGATAAATGTCGATCTTGAACTTTTAAAATACTGTGCAAATTTATTCGTTGATAAATTTTAATCATGATACAAATTAAATTCGCCACGAGTTCTCTTTTATTTTATATGCGACTCAACCCAGATGGTTCTATTTTTCGTTCCTAACAAGGCAACATGCATTTCAAATTCAGCATCGGAATCATCTTATGAGGTATTTTCAATTAGATCTAAAAGAAGTGCTCTTGTCGAATTCATTTAGGTACCTAAATTGATTACAGTGTTATTTCAATATTTGAACATGCTGTACAGAAATTGAGCTTTAAAATCGTGCACTTGCAAGGACGATCGCAGACCGAATGAGGGCAAAATATATATTATAGTATAGCTCCCGTGTGTGATAGCTTGCTATACTATATATATATAACTCGATATATTAATATATATTATAGCTACGTCTGTGACGGGCTTTATTGTGTATCTGACATGTTGTTTAACTCTACCCACCATTCTGACAACAAACTAACTACCTCTGTAGGGCAGCGGTAGTGAACGCGACTGCTGTGCATGAGGTCTCGGATTTGATTCCCGAATCAAAATCTCCTTGAGCTTTTCTGTCAATAAATTCACTGTAGCAGTTTAATTAGAGTAGGCAGTAGGTAGTAGGGAACTGTCCTGTGGATAGTAATTCCTCGCCTCCTATGACTTTGAACCTAAGATCATAGAAGACGATTTGTGAGTACGGTAAACTTCTGTCCATTTCTTTATAGATAGAGCCGTGAGGCTACGTATGGATCTATTTTCTTTTCCATAGTTATACTTACGTTTCGTAACCAGACAATGCAAGAACGTTACCCTTTCCAATTATTTATTCCAGACGTTACAAACGTACGGTTATAATACCGGGAGTGTACCCACACGCACGGTGCGTGGGAAGACACTGCTTGCTCTTGACACGTTAGAGTAATTACTTACAAGTAGGAGATTTTTTATGTAATGTAAGTATTTTTATCATATTTCATGTTTGTGATCTTTTTATTATGCTGTTCGGAATGAGAAGTTATTGTGCTTTTTGTTAAGTTTGTAGCATATAGTATGGAACACGCTAGTTATCAAATAGGCTACAACCCAGTTGTGTCAATGACAACTATACAGGCTATACGAATATGATGATTATTTTGTCAAACAGTGATGAGTGCTGAGCGTCTGACGTCACTCGGTATGGCTATCATACTAGCGAGTACACAGATGTCGTAGTAGTTTTAATGATCACCTCCCCTCTGTCACTGCGCCGAGTGTTGTGGATTCGATCCCCACAAGGACAAACATTTGTATACACAAGTAGTTATGCCAAATGGGTATTCTTTGTGTCCGTTATTTGAATGTTGGTAAAGTTGCTGAGGACACAAAAATTAACGCAGTGCGGGAAAAGTCTAAAAAAAGAGGACATTCGATGTCTATAGTGTCTACCGTGAAAACTGAATCTCATTCGTATGACAATTAAAAGAACTCTCTCTGTGTTCAGCTTGCTACAAAAACAAAAGCAAATAAAACTCGTTTCATTGTTTTCCTGACTTTTTATATATGTCTATCGAAAAAAGTAATATTTGCATTACTTAAACCAATGGTAATACGATTTCACACACAAATAAAGAACTTATGAGGCATAATATTGTCTTCTGTTTACGCGAATGTTATTCATTGAAATTAAACCACTATATATGGATTTTATCGCGTTGTTTATTTAACAATGTGTTATATATTTTTGAAACTGTTACTACTACTACTATTGAATTTTACTAATTTATAAACTAATAAAATTATTAAAGCTATTTATATTTAGGTTTACACTTTCCCCGACGTTTCGGTTGCTTTTCAACAGTCATGGTCACGGGAGACTAAGATGGTAGTTGTCTCAATGTTCCAGTGTAGTTATTTCAAATTACCTGAACATAATTTAATCATTGGTGTTTCTATTTATGCAGAATGAGCTCAAAGTATCATAAAGTCTAGCGATACTTTGAGCTCATCCAATCCAAAATGGCAAAATCTTGATAAGTCATGGAAAGTTCACTTCGTTTTTCTGTAACAAAAACTGTACCCAGACAATAAATAGTACTTAAAAAATATTGTTAGAAAAGACTGTTTAGTATTTAAATAGCTCTAAACCAAAAACTATTGTTTTTACATAGTTGCCTGTCTGTTCTGGCATCACGTAAGAACTGACATTATTTTGCCGGGGATCTAATTAATAATATTAATTAGTATTAGTGTTAATATTACTTTTTCGTATAAAACTCCCGCACTAAAAATCCTGTGTCGAGGACTTCCAAACATTCAAATAACGGACACAAAACCAACTCGGAACATCTGAACAACAAAAACAACCACACAATTTTTTTGTCCAGTGTGGTGATCAAACTCTCGGCACGTGACGCAGTGGTGAAGCGATCACTTAATCCACTACGCGATTCGAGCTTCCTTCAATCCTGGGTCCTTTAAGCGGGGCGTCAAAAAGCACCTTCTCAGGCCGTCAAAGTAGAAACCTCATCATCGCCTCGGCTGCTATAAGGACGATGTGGAGGCCACTGCTTTTATACCACACGACTGCTTACCATCAGGCGGAGTGTGGTCATTTTGACGAGCCAAATAAAATTAAAAATTAAAAAAAATAGCGCGGCTAGCACTCCAAATTCTACTAAATTACAAAGAAAATTATTCCACAGCATTTACAGCAACAAAACAAAAACAGCTATTTATATTATAAAGGTCTCTGGTACCACGTTTTGTAGTTATATGCAACAGGAAAAGACCAATTTAGTGAGCGGGTGGAGTCAGGCAAAAGTTTCACAACACCAGTTTACACTTGCGTGCAGTAATTACCGCGTAATATTGCACGTACACTGTCGGGTGTAAGAGAGAAATAATTATATTATCGTATGTTATTTCAATTTGAGACTTATAGCCGAACGGTTAACCATATATAACATAATGATGAAAGCATTCAAAGATGTCGCCGCCCGTTCGACGATGAACGAAGTAAAATTATCTATCACGGATTTATAATTTCTTTTGTTAGGGCAGGCAATGCTGAGGCTGCTGTGCATAATGTCTCAGTTAAAGGGGTTTTCTGTCATAAAATTCTTAGTCATTAGTAGAAGTGCCCTGTAGTTAGACTGCATGGCTGACTTAGTGGTTAAAATGATTGCCATTGCACTTTGTGGGTTCGATCCCCATACGGGACAAAAAATTGTGTGATTCACAAATTGTTATTCCGAGTCTGAGTGCTCTTTGTGTCCGTTATTTGTGCCGACACAGGATAAAAGAAATGTTTTGTTGAAGGTGGCAAGTGCAAGTGTATTGTATTAAAACCAGATTCTTTGGTTATACAGGTTGTTCTTTATTCAATAGTATCTTGATAGTAAAGCCCAATAACGCTTATCTGATTGGGGAATTAACTACATAACCTGAGAATACAGTAAAATTGGTACATACTTGGGACTATACAAGCGTCTGTCTATGTAGGTATTAAATATACTTACTCAACAAACAAACACAGCAGTTTTACCAAACAGTGTGTTTATGGACATAATTACTACACTACATGTCTAACGCCCCCATTACATTCAAGCTGTGCTTAATTGGCGCTATGTATATATAACACCTCTTCCTAACTATAGCCATTATATACAAACTGTACCCGCAACTTCGCCCACGTTACGTACATATTTTGTATGTCAAAATAATATTTTTCTTTACTCTGTTGCAACGTGAAAGAAACACATACCTTCAATAATTATAATTATAATTGCTCACTTTAATTAATGATATACACAGCTGCATCCATCATTAAGTTAAAGTATATCTTGTGTTGAGTTTCATATACAATAATCAAAAAAACCAGTATCGCTAAATATATATTGGCCTTTGCGTCTATTTCAGACGATTTATGGCGTTATATCTGAGAGACATCGTCTCTGGTGGCTAAATAAACCGATGCGAGAACGACATTCTCTACCACAGGTCTGGCATGAGAAGTTTGTGGTGGTTGGTGCCGAGCGACCTTGATGGCGTTTCTGTCTTTTGTCAGCAAGAGCTCCGAACCAGGCCTCATCGCAAAATTTGCGACCCTCCAAAACACGTTTTCGCCAATCCGTCCGCTTTTCAGCGAGCTTCTCCCAATCGCGGTGGTCAATTTTAAAAGCGGCCATGTCTCGCTTGGCGCAGTCCTTAAAGCGAAGCAACGGTCTCCCAACGTCTCTTTTTGCATTCGCTACTGCACCGAGCATAACACGTCGTGGTAGTCGGGAGGGTTCCATCCTGTGCACGTGCCCTAACCAACGCAGTCGCCTCTGTTTGAGAAGCGCGGTCAAGCTAGGCAGCTGTGCGATTTCTAGGACCCTCTCGTTGGTGACCCTGTCTTGCCATGATATATCTAAAATCTTGCGGAGGCAACGCATATAGAAAGAATTGATACGACGTTCTTGTTTTGCATACGACGTCCAGGTCTCAGCTCCGTACAAGAGTATACTTAAGATGGAAGCCTGAAAGACGATCATCTTGGTCTTTCTTGTCAATTTATTATTATACCATACTCTTGCACTAAGCTTCCCGAACATGGTCGCCGCTCTGCCGATACGAACGTCGATCTCTGCGTTAAGCGAGAGATTATTCGACACGGTCGACCCTAGGTAGCAAAACCTGTCAACTACCTCCAACAGCGTGCCATTTAGAGTTATTGATGGAGCCACAGTTGTGCCTTGTGCCAGCACAACTGTCTTTTTTGTATTAATAGACATGGCAAACAGAGAACATGCCTGAGAAAATTTGTCCACCATTGATTGAAGCTCTATTGCGGAATTAGCTACAAAGGCTGCGTCATCGGCAAAAAGGAGACTGTCGACGAAAAGGTCCTCTCGGTTTCTCTTAGATTTGAGGAGGGAGATGTTGAATAACTTTCCGTCTGTCCTCGTATATAAGTGAATACCCTGTTTGGCGTTACCAAAAGCTGTGCGCAGTATAAGAGAGAAGAATATTCCAAACAGGGTAGGAGCCAAAACGCAACCTTGGCGTACTCCTCTGCAAACGTCAAACGGCTCAGATGTGCTACCGTTGTACACTACCGCACCTTTCATATCCTCGTGAAATGATTTGACGAGGGTCAGGACTTTAGGAGGGCATCCAATGCTCTCCAGTGCCGAGTACAGACCCTCCCTGCTGACCGTGTCGAAGGCCTTGTTAAAGTCAACAAACGCCACAAGCAGAGGAGTCTTTTGCTCTCTACACTTCTCTTGTAACTGACGAAGCGTAAAAATCATATCCACTGTGGACCGCTGGGAACGGAATCCACACTGTGCCTCAGGATATACGCGATCTGCAAGTTTTTGGAGTCTAGACAGAACGACTCGGCCGAAAAGCTTGCCAACTATACTCAAAAGAGAAATGCCACGGTAACAGTTACAATCGCCGCGATCTCCTTTCCCTTTGTATAATGTGACGATGTTAGCATCACGCATGTCCTGTGGCACTTCTCCCGCTTCCCAGCACTTACAAAGTAGATTATGCAGTATCGGTCTCATGCACTGGAGCTTTATTATTTCGGCTTGGGTGCCATCACCGCCGGGACTCTTGCCGCGTTTAAGCTATTTAACAGCCTTGATGAATTCCTCTACAGACGGTGGGTCATCTAGCTCACTCAATACATCCAGTTTGGGCATGCATTGAGCAGCCTCTGGTTGTAGGTATATAGGACGTGAGTAGAGACCTGTGTAGTGCTCGACCCAACGATCGAGCTGTTTTTGGCTATCTGTGATGATAGCACCGTTTGCGTCCTTTAGAGGGGCCGTCTTCTTAATAACAGGTCCTAGAGCCCGTTTGATACCCTCGTAAACGCCACTAATGTCGCCTCTGTCTGCACACATTTGAATTGCATTACCGAGACTCGACCAGTATAAGTTCGCAAGTTTTGCTCGCTCGAAGAGCCTTGTCGGTCTCTAGACAGGGAGAAATGCGGTGCCTTAGAGCAGCATTACGCTTTGAGTCCAGCAAAGGTTGTAGGTGTTCAGCATTTTCTGCGAACCAGTCCTGTGACTTTGTTTTCAGTTGACCGAAAACGTCACTGGCGCAATCAGTCAGTAGTTTTTTGACGTTGTTCCACTCGACGCTTATAGATGTATTAGCGTCCCAGGCATCAAGTTCTGCGGTAGCCATACGCTCAAATTTTCGGACTTTCTCGTCGTTCCTGATATTAGAAAGGTTTATCTTTCTTCTACCTGGCATTTTGGACGAATAAATCTTCTTGTGAGTGATAGCCACGCGCGCTGCCACAAGAGAGTGGTCGGTGTCGCAATCGGCGCTATGGAAGGTACGTGTATGAAGAATTTCACGGAGATCCTTAGTTCTGGAAAGTACTACATCTAGTTGATGCCAATGGCCGGATCGCGGGTGTTTCCAGGAAACTTTACGGGTCATTTTGCCCTTGAAATATGTATTGGTTACACATAACCCGTGCTCCGAGCAAAACTCTAGTAAGCGTTGGCCGTTGTCGTTCATGTTGCCAACTCCATGGTAACCAATACAACTTGGCCAAGCGGAATGATCCCGACCGACACGAGCGTTGAAGTCACCTAAAATATAGAGGTGATCGCCACTGCTGACATTTTTAACTGTCTCGGCAAAAACGATCTTTAGACTCGTCCGAAGATGTTAGAGTCGGAGCGTAGGCAGAGATAAGGGAAACAAACCCACAACTGCTATTGAGCCTTAAGACCATTATGCGCTCCGAAATCCCGCGAGGGCTCTCAATGGCGGATAAAATGTCGTTTCGGACCGCAAAACCAACTCCATGCTCGCGAACATCAATAGAGTCTTTTCCTTTCCAGAAAAATGTGTATAGGGACTCGCGCAGTGAACCTTCGTCGGGTAGTCTGGTTTCTTGCAAGGCACAAACCGAGATGTTTAATTTATTTAATTCTACACCGATTACAGCAGTTTTGCGCAGGTCTTGCGTGCTGCATACTTGTGAGCCTCCACAGGTATTCGGGAGGCCTGTCCTCATAGTACGGACATTCCATGTTGCAATGCGCATGGATTGGGGGCGCGAAGTTTTGCACTGCTTTCTTTTATCAGTAGGTGTTATAAATAACGGTACCAGCCATCTAGCCGAAAGCTAGTGCTCCCTACACCCTAAAGGAGCAGACCAGCGCCGGGACGGAACGATACCTTACTGACCGGGGGCTGCCCGGCTTGAAGCGGGCGGTAACCGAACATTGGACCTTCGATGGGCCCTCCCACTGTCGAAAGTGACCCCTAGCGTCCACACTTACGCCCATATGTGTAGACTTATAACTGGTAACTGCCACTTTCCGTGTTGTTGACCACGCAGCAGAACTTACATAGGTGGAGTGACCTCTCCACAGACATAACACCGCCTGGGACGGGATTAAGGAAACGCAGTGTTGCCCAGGACCTGCATTACCCTCTCGGCCTTGCTGGCTGATCCCACAGGAAAGGCAAGCCAATACATGTGGAGCCAGGTTGGCTGCAGGGGTCTGCCGCTAATTTCGAGTTGAACTCTACTTGCGCCTATCGGAGACTCCATTCCGGGATCGCTAAATAAATTGTAACATAATAAAATCGAATTATAATTTTAGGTACAAATAAACCTTAATAGGTTTATACCTAGAATTTTAGTACCGACTTTTATTATTGCATAAGCAATATGTCTATATTAAAAGTTGCTCTCTCTCGTATTGGGAATCAATCAGCAATGCATTTACATCAATAATTCCAATACACTCGAATCACTTCAATTATTCGAATAATTCGAGAGACGAATAGATAATCGTAGATAATTTTGATTTTAAGTGACCAATAAGCAGGCCATTTTATTTAATTTTTTTTTCCTCTTCAAAATGACCATACTCCGCCTGATGGTAAGCAGTCGTGTGGTCTTAGAGCAGTGGCCTCCACACCGTCCTCATAGCAGCCGAGGCGATGTTGAGGTTTCTATTTTGACGGCCTGAGAAGGTGCTTTGTAACGCCCCGCTTAAAGGACCCAGGATTAAAGGAAGAAGGAAACACGTGCCCTGGCAGAGAATTCCATGCCTTGATCGTTTGGCAGAGGTATGAGGACCCAAACTTGTTAGTACGCACTCTAGTCGACTCCACCGTGTAAGGATGGCATCTGAGTCCAGCACGCGTTGTTCTGGATAGGAAAGGGGAGGGCGGGATAAGGTCGAATAACTATTCAGAGTACTCCCCGTGGTATAATCTGTAGAAACATGCCAATGAGGCAATGTCCCTACGGAGTTGCAGAGGTTCCAGTGAACTCGTGACCTCTAGATCTCCGATGATACGAACAGCCCACCGCTGTAACCTGTCGAGAGCGTCTAGCAAGTACTGCGCGGAGCCATCCCAAAGATGAGAACAGTACTCCACGCAAGGGTGCACTCGTGCGTTATACAATAGGCACAGCTGCCCAGGCGCAAATAACCACAAAGTATATTTGATGGCAAACTATAACCATCGCCTATAATCATTTATTATACCAGGCGTGTAAGTTGCATTTTGCTG
Organism: Catocala nupta; assembly: GCA_963675205.1. Lineage (NCBI taxonomy): Eukaryota > Metazoa > Arthropoda > Insecta > Lepidoptera > Erebidae > Catocala > Catocala nupta. The sequence goes on from OY776099.1 coordinate 18,100,412, forward strand.
ACCTTAGACAAAAGTACGGAATGTGCTGAAAGACAAGAACTAGGTTAAACAGACGTGTGACTCACCGAAACTCTTACTTTCTAGGTGAAATGCAGTAAAACGATTACTACTCTTACAGTTAATTTCAGGAACGGTAAAACTTCATACCTAAATGGCAACAGCGAGCTCAGTCACACATATTCATGGTTATGCTTAAATAATAATATCCTATTTTTCCAATGAGCTCCAGTACCGAATTCAATCACCATTTTTAATATTTCATTCCAATGTTTACCTTTTGCATCGCAACAAAGAGTTTAATGTATTCCATAAAATTGTATCGCTTATAAAGAACTCACTTTACCAAACCATTAAAAAAGCACAAACTGTTTTTACACATTGTACATATTTTATCGAATCTACCATTTTTGCATTCAAATAAAACGATGCTTATAACTTGCGATCGAAAATAAACTTTATTTAAATACAATAGAGTTGATTTTACAATAAACACGTAACGTAATATATATCCGACTAGAGTGGCCACCTGATCGATATCTTATTAATGCAAGTAAAGCTTATAGCGCACCTCTACGCCCACCTTGTAAATCTTTGCCTGCATTAGTGTGGGATTATTTTATCGATAAAAATGTGGGATTATCGATAATTATGGAGGTGGAGAATTTTAATAGGATATAGGTAATGGTGGATGTTTTTTTTGTTTGTGGCGAAAAATATAATGAATCTTGTAAGTAAAGCTTTTATAATGTTGTTAAAATGGAATTATCGATTTTTGTACGTAGTCCATATACTTGCTAATTAGTTGCTTAGACTTCTTAGATTTTGTATATAGCCACTCTCCATGCTCTCGTGGCATTGACTTACGCTTGTCACAAGCGTAAGCGTTTTTCCACAGCTTCCGTTGCGTGTTAGATACGGTTAAATTAGTAACAATACTTTTTCTAGATGAAAAGTACCCTATGTCCTTTTCTGTTCCTCTGACAACGTGTATGCAAACTTTCGCCTCCGTCCAGTAGGATCCCCTACTTCGATCCCCTGGGGGATTTATTTGGATTTTTTGTCCATATAGATCCCTTTATCGAGTGTGATCCCCTGGTGGATCTATATGGATCCCACTATCCATTAGGATACCCCGGGGATTTATTTTGATTTTGTTATCGACATCGATTGCTTTATCGAAAAAACGAATAAATGACGGTTACTTCAAAAAGAATAAATGACGCTTTATGCAAACAAAAAACATAAGCAGACGACACATAAATCAGTTGACGATTAAGTTATGGAAGAACATAAAACAAAAACTTAATAAAATACCTATACTTTTACAATTTAAAAGTATACTTTTAAATTGTCTTTTATGCAGTCGGATTTTTGATATTGAAAAATGAACTAACTACCTTTTGAAAAAGGTAGTTTCTTTTCGTTTTTCTTCATGGAAAATCCGATAAAGCTTCAGCTTTATATTTTCCATGAAATGGCCAATTATATATCTTGTATAAATTTATTTCTCTTTATATAATTTAATTTTCTGACACTTGTTATTTTATTTTTCCTACAAAATATAATGATATGTTGCCTCTTTATGTACCTACTTATATTTAAATTTTATTTAAAATGTAACAATATTAGAATTTGTTGACATAAACTTCCAAATAAATCTCCCAGGGGATCGAAGCAGGGGATCCTACTGGATGGAGAAAAACTTTCATGATGATCGGTTGAGTAGTTAAGGCATGAAACCGTAACAAACTAACAAACAAGTTTGTGTGTGTACATGTATGCAACATGTTTGCTAGAAATTGTGATATTAGAAATAAAACTATAGCGTAAGCTAAGAATATTATAAACAACTGGTTAAAAACTCTAAGTTACGACCTTACAGAGGAGGTTTTAAAGATTAAATGTTAGCACGTATCAATCTTTTACTTTAATTTTTTGTTAAAAATAATTTTTTTATTAGTTTGTTCATTAATAAAGTTATTCTTTTAGACTGTGATGGTAATGGAGTCAAAAACTTTTCGAGCCCCGTGGTAGTTCGAACGTTCTAGAATCTTAACTGCATAGTCAGCACACATGTCGCCAGGTCGCTACATTCTTATGCAAGATTTCCTCGATACATGGCTTGCCTAGTGAGAAAACCAAAGGAGACTTCGGTTATGAAATTAAACTCTTTGCATAATGTATGCAGTAACATAAGGTACATATTGGTACTGATGTATACAATAGAATTAATATGCATAATGTGGCACAAGCACTGTTATAAGTATTTATGTTTTCCTTTTATAACGTTCAACCTCTGTATATTTTTGCAGTAATAAACCATTTTTTACTTTTACCTAACTTTATTTTACTTTAAACAAACTTACATTCGCATTTTTAATATAAATTAGAATGTATCTTTATATTAGTTTCTTAAAGAACTTTTTCTTATTTCAGAGACTGAACTAACTAACTTACAACTTGATAAATGAGTTGATCAGGAAGTCTTCAATACAACAAAAGCATGGCAACGCTCGCAAGACGGATGGGGTCCCGCCCAGTCGAACAAAGTAACAACCGTATTAGAACAATTTGTGCGATACAAGCACTTGCATGCTGATACACGAGATTACTACTAGTTCATTGTTTAATGGTTTGTATGTGGCTCGTACATGCATATCTCTAGATAGGTAGGTAGACGTCAAAGATATCCATATATCGCCAATGTTTTTTGAGGTTCCGTATAATATATAATACTAGATTTTGTCGCATAAATGTAGGTTAGGTTAGGTTAGAATTTCCCCGGGGTGCGTGTCAGAAAACCTCCCCGTGGTGCACCCTGGGCACCAGCAACAATGCTTTTCATTGTTGCTGGTGGCTAATATTCTGACAACCGGTGCCATTTGTCGCGTTTGGCACCGGAGGCGGGGGGATGGACGTGAGTCCCATCCCCAAGCCGGAGGCCCTATCCTTGGGCCCGGCTCTCCCAGTACCGCTCTGTCTTAGAGTGGACATGGGAGAGCCCCTTTGACGGGTTCGGCGTGCACTCACCCTGCCGCTGAACAGACAACGGGGTCTCTTCTCGTCATTCTGACGATTCTTTCCCTCTCTTTGTCCCCCTTTTGTTTTGTCCCCTGTTTTGGTTTTGTTCCCCCCTTTTTGGTTCTGCGTCCAAATTTGTTCCCTTTTGTTGTCCGTCGTTGTCCCCCCCTTTCTTCTGGCTTTTGTCCCCGTTGTCACCGTCTAGAGCATATCGTAACCCCGTATTGTGCAGTGTCGTGGATCACGTCTCGCGGCTGCTGACGGGAGCGAGGGTCTTGGCTTCACCGCCCGGACTGCGAGGGAGTGGCCCTCTATAAAAACCACCCCGAATCTCAAGTTGCTGCCGCACGGCGAGGAGATGCATGGCTGATGGGTAGTTCAGTCACTAGTGCGGCCCCTTCAGGGTACCTGCCGTCCCCCTGAAGTATTAGGCTTGCCCGGGTATCGGGATCTCTGCCCGGGTCGACTTTTATTTCTCCCGTACTCGTGGGATTTGTCATGGAATCTTTAAAATCAATTTTAAAAAAACAGTCGGAGAGAGTCAGTAGGTCGCGCACGCCCAGTACTGCGCGTTCCGAAGAGGAGGAGGAGTTCGTGCGGTCGGAGCACGACAGTGATGTGGTGGAGATTACTCCGGTGGCAACACCGGAGAAAGCTCCGCGTAAGCGCTTGCGCTCAGCGCAGGAATCGGAGTCGGATGGCTCCAGTGAGGACGCGGTGCCCGCTGCGAAGGTGCCAACAGCTAAACGTGGACGTGGTCGTCCGCCCACCCACGGCAGATACGTGGGTCTGGGTAAGGCGAAGGCCGAACTGGCTGCCGCATTGCGAAAGGCCGATGCTGAGGAGCGCACGTCCGAGGACAGCATAATTGCTGCGGCAGCCCGGCGTGCCGCTGCGGGAAGGAAGCAGCCAGTGGCGGAGCTGGATGCCGAAGACCTGCCGGTGTCTCTCCTTAAGACCCGGCTCAGCGACGCACTGGAGGCCATACGACTGGTTTCGAGGAAGTCGAAGGGATTGAAGGGCACGTGCCAGAAGGCCCTCAAAGAGTCCCTCGAGGCCATTCAGGAGATTGCGCAGGCCGTCTTCAGCCGCACAGCGAATGATGAGGTGCAAAAGCTGCAGGAGGAAAATGCTCGCCTGGCGAAAGAGTTATCAGAGCTCAAAAAACGCCAGGAAGAGTTCGAGAAGCGGCACGACCTGGGCGGAAACAAGGCCGATTCTGACCTTGTGGCTCTCGTTCGACAGGAGCTTGGCGAATTTCGCGCCAAGCTTTCTGCTATGGAGGGCTGGCTGCTGCGCCCTCCTCTGGCCGCAGACAGAATCCGAGAGCCTCCCCGTCCTTCCCCGACGCCTGCGCCGTCAACGTATGCGGCTAAAGTAAGGTCCTCGAAGCCTCCTGCAATTGCTCCAGCAGCCGAAACAGCAGCTCCTGCCAGCCGGAAGGGCAGGGAAAGACAGCAGGTGAAGCGCGCACCTGTGGCTGCCGAACGCCCTCCTGCTCTCAGGATACAACCCGCTGCTGCCGCGCGCAGAGCCGAGGACTGGGAGGTTGTCGGCCAAAAGAAAAAGGCAGCCAAAACGAGAAAGAAGGCGGCTAAGAAGGCCAGGCAGGCGGCCAAGAAGGTGGCTAAGAAGCTCCAGGCCCCTCGCTCTACTGCAGTTATTTTAACACTGCAGCCGGCTGCCATCGAGCGAGGGACAACATATGCGGAGCTTCTTAAGAAGGCGCGAACAGCAATCGACCCCGGCAAACTGGGGATAACGGCGGGCTTGAGGTGCCGGACTACCCAGACCGGTGCCCGCCTTATTGAAGTGCCGGGAGTCGCAAGCGGCGACCAGGCGGACCGCCTGGCGGAAAGTCTCCGCCAGGTTCTGCAGTCGGAAGAGGTCCGCGTCTCCAGGCCCCAAAAATGCGTTGATTTGCGCATCACGGGCCTGGATGACTCCATAACGAAAGAAGAGGTCGTCGCTGCCGTCGCCAAGACCGGAGGGTGCCCTGCGGAACACATAAAATGTGGCGAAATCAAGCAGGGCCGCTCCGGAATGGGGACGGCCATCATTAGCTGTCCCGCCGCGGCCGCCAAGAAACTGGCCGATGGCCGACGCATCTTGGTGGGGTGGGTGTCGGCGCAAATTAAAGCGCTGGAGCCCAGACTCGCCCGATGTTACCGCTGTTTATCCAGCGGCCACGTGGGTGTCATGTGCCCCTCACGGGTTGACTGCAGTGGCCGCTGTTTCCGTTGCGGTCAGCCCGGTCACGTGGCCGCAACGTGTGTGGCCACGCCGCATTGTTATTTGTGTGCGGCGGTGGGCAAACCAGCGGAGCACCGGGCGGGTGGCAAGGGGTGCGCCGCCACCCAGAAGAAACTACCGCCAAGGCCGCCTGCCTCACCGTCGGCGACATCGAGGGTCGCCGCTCCCGCAACTGGAGGGGCGGAGGTTAGTATGGAGACATAATGCCTCCACGCCTCCGTCTCCTCCAGAGTAACTTAAACCACTGCGCCAGGGCTCAGGACCTTCTCCTCCAGAGCATGGCGCAGTGGTCAATACATGTCGCCGTTGTAGCCGAGCCCTATTTCGTCCCTCCCAGGGCTGACTGGGTAGGGGACCTCGATGGCTCGGTGGCGTTAATTTCGCCGGCCGCCGCCGGCACCCCGTCCCTCGAGAACATCTTCCGGGGACGGGGCTGCGTCGCAGCACTCGTAGGAGAAGCGGTTGTGGTGGGCGGTTACTTCTCACCCAACCGACCTCTCGCCGACTTCGAGGAGTATCTCCTCGAACTGAACGTCGTCGTCGCTCGAAGCCACCCTCGGCCCGTGCTCTTCGTCGGAGACCTCAATGCCAAATCCTCGGCTTGGGGTTCCGCGATCACGGACGCGAGGGGTGAATTGCTTGAGGAGTGGGCCGTAGAGAACGGCCTGCTAGTCCTCAATCGTGGGTCAGTGCACACGTGCGTGCGTCAGCGGGGCGGATCAGTAATTGATGTCTCTTTTGCCAGCCCCGCACTAGCACGCCGTGTCCAAGGCTGGCGCGTCGTCGAGGAGGTGGAGACTTTGTCGGACCACCGCTATATTCGGTTCGACGTCTCCGCCCAGACCTCCGACCCCCCAGCCCCAAGGGCCCCGATTGGGGGCGGTCCGCGTTGGGCTTTAAAGAAGCTAAATCGGGAGGTCCTCCTGGAAGCCTCCATCGTTCAGGCCTGGGTGCCAGCACCAGCCAGGCCTGATAATGTTGAGATGGAGGCCGAGTGGTTCCGGGAGGCCATAACGCAAGTTTGTGATGCGGCGATGCCTAGAGTGCCTTTAAACTTTACAGCTAGGCGCCGGGTGTACTGGTGGTCGGACGATATAGCCGACCTGCGCCACTCCTGCGTGGCGGCCAGACGCCAGTACATCCGGCTTCGTAGGAGGCGTCGCCGCCCTCCCGATTTTGACGCCAGGGAGGCGGAATTGTACGAGGTATACAGAGCGGCCAAGAAGGCCCTCAAAATAGCCATCAAGCGGGCCAAGGATCTGGCCCGCCAAGAGCTGCTGGGGACTCTGGACCGTAATCCCTGGGGGCGTCCATACCTTATGGTAAGGGGCAAGCTTCGCCCCTGGGCGCCCCCCTTGTCCCAGAGTCTCCGGCCACAGTTGGTGGAGGAGGTGGTGGCCGCTCTGTTCCCTTCACGGGCGGAGCACACTCCTCCGTCGATGGTTCCGCCTTCCATGGCGTCCAGCGCGGACTTTGACGACGACGTGGTTCCTGAAGTGACCCAGGTAGAGTTGCGAGCGGCGGTGTCGAGACTTCGCTCGAAAAACACCGCCCCAGGGCCCGACGGCATTCCAGGTCTTGCCTTGGCCCTGGTCCTCGAGGAGCTCGCGCCCCGACTTAGGGGGCTCCTCAGCGATTGTCTTGTGCAGGGCCAGTTTCCGCGCCAGTGGAAGGTGGGGAGGCTGGTCCTGATCAGGAAGGAGGGGCGCCCGGCGGACTCTCCGTCCGCCTACCGGCCCATTGTGTTGCTGGACGAGGTGGCTAAACTCTTCGAGTTTATTATTGCGGAGCGCCTCGTCCAGCGTCTATCTTCAGTGGGCCCGGATCTGGCGGAAAACCAATATGGTTTCCGCCGCGGGCGCTCCACTATTGACGCTGTCCAGCGTGTGAGGAGCCTGGCGGAGGACGCGGTGTCCCGGGGCGAGGTCGTCTTCGCGGTGTCTTTGGACATCGCGAATGCCTTTAATACCTTGCCCTGGAGTTGTATTAGGGAGGCACTCATTTTCCATTGAGTGCCGACCTACCTCCGCCGCATAGTCGGGGCATATCTGTCAGAGAGGGTAGTCGTCTACCCGGGTCACGACGGTTGGAGTCGGCGAGAGATGTCGTGCGGTGTTCCACAGGGATCGGTTCTGGGTCCGCTCCTGTGGAACATCGGTTACGACTGGGTGCTGCGAGGTGCGCTCCTTCATGGCGTCGGCGTCATTTGTTACGCCGAAGACACCCTTGTCACAGCGAGGGGTAAGTCGCACCGGGCGGCGGCCATACTGGCGACCGCTGGGGTCGCACAAGTCGTTGGTCGTATCCGGCGATTGGGCCTCGAGGTGGCCCTGTCCAAGTCCGAGGCCGTTTGTTTCCACGGCCCTCGGAAACGGCCACCTCCAGGGGCCCATATTATGGTAGGAGGGGTCCGCATCGGCGTCGAGTCAACCCTAAAGTATTTAGGTCTCTTGCTCGACAGCCGATGGGACTTTATAGCCCATTTTCGTCGTTTGGCCCCCATTCTTCGGGGCGCTGCAGGCGCGCTCTCGCGCCTGCTGCCCAACCTTGGGGGGCCAAACACCTCCTGCCGGAGGCTCTACGAGGGGGTCGTGCGGTCCATGGCCCTATATGGGGCCCCAGTTTGGGCAGACAACCTGACGGCCCGCAATATCCCGGCGCTTCGTGCACCACAGCGCGCCATGGCCGTCAGGTTGATTAGGGGATACCGCACGATCTCGTTCGAGGCTGCGAGCCTCCTCGCCGGATCGATGCCATGGGACCTGGAAGCGGCGCTCCTGGCGTCGCTCTATCGTTGGCGCCAGGAGGCGCTAGCTCGGGGCGAAGGACCGGGTCCTCCCGCTATCAAGGCGGCGAGGTCCGAGCTCCGCCAGGTCCTTATGGCGAATTGGAAGGAGCGACTTGTGCACCCCAGTGCCGGGCACGCCACGATCGTGGCGGTAAGTCCCGTGTTTCAGAAGTGGCTGGAGAGGCGGCATGGCGCCCTCACTTTCCGGCTGACATAGGTTCTGACTGGCCACGGTTGTTTTGGCCAGTTCCTGTGTCGTATACGCCGGCAAGAGACGCCCGGTTGTCACCACTGCGGTGACTGCCGCGACGTTGTAGAGGACACGGCGCTGCACACTTTGGCGGTTTGCCCCGCCTGGGCATCGCAGCGCCGTGAGTTGACCGCGGCAGTCGGATCGGTTGCCCTCTCGCTCCCGGCCGTAGTTCAGTCTATGGTCCGGAGTGAGAGGTCGTGGAACGCCGTCGCCTCCTTTTGCGAGGAAGTGATTTCCATCAAGGAGGCGGCGGAGCGGGAGAGGGAGCGTTTAAACCCTCTCCCCAACCGCAGAGCCGGGCGCCGGAGGGCGCGCGATGACCTCCAGCCACCTTGAGGTTTGACCTGGGGTTGGCGGGCTTTGTGGGCCTGCCCGCCATCCGTTCAGCACCAGGTCCGAGAGGCGGCGTGCGTGTTCCCACGCGCGCCTCTGTTTCGTGTCCGTCTCCCCCTTTAGGGGGAGACAGTAGTATTTATTTTGAGTAAGTACCTATCTTGGGTAGGTCTTATTGCGTAGGGGCCTGCCGTTTCATACGGCGGGCCGGAACCTCGGCGGGGTCGCGACCGTACGCGAAAGTGATTCGCGCGGCCCCGTCGATAGTGGTTTTGTCGAGGAACACCGTGGTAGGTTTAGTCGGTATTCCGGGAGGTACATTATCTTTTTAACATCTTATTTTACCCCGGTGAGTCCGACATAACCTCTCCGTCGCCCCGCGGAGAGGTATGTGTCAAACCATTCCCCGAAGTAAAAAAAAAGTCGCATTTCTTTTTTGCTTTATGAAATGTAACTTCGGTCCTTTTCTGTACCCCTGACAACGTGTATGCGTAATTCCATGATGACCGATCGAGTAATTAACATTTGAAAGCATAACAAACAAACTAACTCACATTAGCATTAAATATATAACAATAAGTTAGGATAATCGGCGTTATTGTCTATTTATTTATCAAGCACTTTTATAGTATCGTTGAAGGTGCCTGCTATAGAAATATTTAAAGCCATTAACTTGTGAATCATAAGAATTATTACAATTGACAGATGCGGCGAGTACCGGTATACGTAATAGGAGGCGAGCCTATACTCGCCAACCAGGCATAGTTGCTGACTCCATGGTGCTACTGAGAATTTCTTGCCAGAAAATCCTCACAATACTATCCAACCCGGAAATCGAACCTAAGATGGTATATTCAGACAGTCGGTACCTAGGCAGTCCACGCCGAAAATCGTATCTAAAAAATATACCAGCCCTTGAAAGATGCGTCAAAAGTAAACGAAAAAGCAAATTCAAATTTCCTTCAAACTGCAACATTCTCCCTCCAAAATATCCCCAACCAGCACAAAATCACCTTCAAAATTAAAAACCAACATTCACTTCCTACTTAATTTTCACCAAATAACCATAGCAAAGTTTCGCCACGTAGTGAAAAATAACAGGTTCGCAGCCCGACTCGTAAAATTTAACCTTCGCCGATAACGCGCGATAACTTAATTTGAATTTAAAAATGAATCCGCCGAGAGACAGCTTCGCATCCTTCTTGGTAGAGCTATGAAAGAAGCGACAAAATCGGTTAGGTATTATATTTTTCTTTACTCAAAAAGGAGACATAAAAGCAATGTTCTTTAAAAATATCATCAAAGCTACTATCAGTAATTTCTTAGTGTGAATTATAAATCAATATAATGACAGCAATATTTCCATTTACAACCTGACTTAATGTAAGACTCTAAATTCATTATCATCAAAGACATTTAGACCTAATAGTAGGTTTTATAGTGTTTTTATCACTATTATTACGTCTTAATATTATAATTAATCGGTGAAGGAAAATATCGTGAGTAAACCTGCATGTCTGAGAGTTCTTCATAATGTTTTCGAAGATATGTAATATCTGACAACTCGCACTGCGCCTGCGTGGTGGACTATGGCCATACTGTGAAGAGGCCTGTGCCCAGCAGTGGGACAGGACTCCTGGGTAAGGACCTCTTTTGTTAGAAGCGTTAGGCCATAGTCTACCATACTGACCCAGTGCGGGTTCGCAGATACACACATCTCCAAGAACATAATTAAGAACTCTCAGACATGCAGGTTTCCTAACGATGTATCCTTCACTGTTAAAGCAAACAATTATTGATTATTTAATACGCACACAACAGGGTAAACAATATAACTTCGAAAAGTCGGATGTGCATGCCTTGAGATCGAACTCAAAGTATTGTAACAGGATCGAACTCCAACGGGCTATCAAATCATATAAAAACTAAAATTACCTACGAAATTAAATATTTAATTTTTTGCCTACTCTCATGTTTCACGGCCCCTCCTAAGAATTACCCATTTGAATTGATACGCGCTCGGCGGCACTTATTAGGAGCAAGAAAAAGATTCCCAGAAATGCAATCGGATTATGTATATCACCATGATACGGTACATGTGTGCCGGGGTCTTAATGTTTACTGATGCTTAAATGTAACCCCGTTTTTAAATGTGCGACGATTCTTATTTAAATGCTGTTTGTAAACCGTGTTTTTAAACTTTAGTAGAGGGACGTTTTTGGGTCAATACTTGGTATAAAAACGTTTATTTATTTTATCTTTGTGATTGGATGTTTTTCTTGCCGTTTTTCTTGCGTTGTCATTGCCAGTGCGTTGAGGGTTGTATTGTATTTGTTGTTCGATCTCTTATGAGATAATTTCTAATTTCTTCTCTGAAGATAGGCGTAGGTCTGTTGTTTTATTTATCAAATTGCCCGTGATACATGGTTTTACTCAAAAAAATTTTGGTTCGAGCACGACAATATTTAAATCGTAAATGCCTTAAGTCGATGCAGACAGCTCTTTAGAAATGGCCTCAGCTCACTAAGCTATTCTCTCAGAAACAACTGTTTAAACAGTATTGTAATTAGTACTAGGTCCCAAAGCCCAACATCATCTTAGCACGTCTAATTCTTTACAGTATACGTGTAATGTGTAGGTAAACAACATATGCATGTTAGTTTGAAAGTTCCAATTCTTTCTACTTTCATTTTGTTTTCGTAGAGTTCATAAATTTCTCGGATCAATACGTTCACTTACAAATAGCCTTAAAATAGGCAGTTAAGTAATATATTACACAAAACTTAGAGTTGTCTACTACTATAATCTATGCTAAGTCATTTACGTACAAATTTTAAACGTTTTACATAGTATTACTTTTCTGCACTACCTGAAGATAATGATAAAGGACTAAGTCTAACCAGAAAATAAGTAGAATTGGAAGCTTTAGCGCTGAGGTAGGTATAGCTCTCATACCTGCGTTATATAATCAAGCTTCTCAACCAGTTTGCCAACCACATTTTGGAATTTAGATAATTCTAGTTTATTTGAAAGCTCATCCTACTTATTATGCTCAAGGTATTTCCAAAGCTTTCTCACAGGAAAATTCCGAAAATACTTTTTACGTTTACCTACGTTTAAAATGATAATGGAAATCATCCCCTTTATTACATTACGTATATTATGAAAGAAAGACCTTATATTTACTGTAGATAAAATAGTTAGTATGTGTCTGGACGCATGGCGTAGTGGCTTAAGGTGATGGCCTCACCATTACAACTGCGCCTGGTGTTGTTGTTTTTTTATCCTGTATAGAAGATTACTAGCAATTTAGGTTACAAATTTAGTAGCAATTTAGGTTGCATTCCAGAGGTTTGTTAACCCCTCCAGCTAAACCAGAATACTTGTATTAAGAGTGGGTTCACGTCGGTAGTGCAATGGGAGGGTTTCGAACCCGTGACCTCTCGATCACAAATCCAATGCCTTATCCGTATCGCGGATGATCTTGGGTGGATCCAAACCCCGCATGGAACAAAATGTTTGTGAACCACAAACAGTTATGCCAAGTCTGCAGTTCTTTGTGTCAACGGACACAAGTTTGTTGTTGATTTAAACGTTGGTAAAGTCATCCGCGACACAAGAACTAACCCTAGTGCGTAGCCTTTAAACGGACAGTGAAAAGTGTTAAATGCGTTTTATTTTTAATGCACCGATGACGTTACCGTTGCCATTATCAGCGATTCTTAAATAGGATCATTACATATATAAATTTAGTCTTAACTATTGCGTTCGAATTAAATTGAAACCTTGTTATTCATCCTGCACTTTATTGAAGTTTATGTGTCTGTCAGTTTATACGTGAAATAAACAAATAATTAAACACAAAGCTACTAAATGATTGATTAAATTAAGAGCTTTACAGCAAACTAAATAGATTTGCGAATACATTTAATATTTTGAATAGCACTGTAATTTATAAGCCTGCAATCAAACTTGATTAATTCATTTAGCAAAGTGTTAAATCAAAATCAAAGCTATTTTACAACGCTAAAATAGTCCCAAAAATATAATGTGTCTAATCAACCCTGTTTTATTAAGCTGTTTTACTGCTTCCTTCTCTTTTCGTCAATAGAGCCATTGGCAATAAGTCTACCTACCCAACCAAGAATCGGATGGCAAACTTTACAAATAGTTGAAAACATTAGTAAAAACACTTTAAGTGATGAAATGAAAAAAAAATGTTTATTTGTCTCTCAACAGTTACATTGATTATAAATGAGACATCCCCAGTAAGTAATTGATAATACTTATGTTGGGCTATCTCGCTCTTTCCCTTAATTACTAACAATATTTTTTTTATTAACATCTGACCATGAAGATACTCAATTGTGTAACACAGTTTTTGTTTTAATGTCAAAATCAGTAATTAGGCGCGAACTCTTTTTGAGACGGACGTTTATGTACTATTTCTGCTATCAATATTAGCTGTGACAAATTGGCTGTATTTGGCATTTTTAAACCCGTATTTTCATTTCCAAAATACTTTTGCTACAATTATTTTTATATAAATTTATTATTAAAATACAATATGTCTTACTTTAAATCCATGTCAACTTTCGTTCGCCCTAAGAATCGAAATAGGCACCTCACGTTTGCACACAAACATAAACGGAAACTTATGCTACGAGAGCAACACAACAAAAATCTTGAAAGAGTAAATAAAGTATATTATACCAATACATCATGTAAGCGATGCCGTGAGTGTCAACCAGCAATAATAAAATACAACATTACCTGCACAAACGTTATTACAGCAACACATGAAAAATCGGTCCGCTGCCGTTCCGGTGTCGGTTCAGGAAATTATGTTCTCGTGAATTGGCAAGTTCAGTTAAAGAGGCACACATTACCGATTTATAGTCTAAGTCCGACGTCTGTACATAATAAAAAGTATTATTATATCATATATTTCTCGGCTTCTTCTTGCTACTACCATTTTACCTGAATGAACACTGAACCTGAACTTTACCTTTCAAGAAATGAACCCAGAAACACACGATCGGCAGCCAACTTAAGGACCACCTTATGTTAAGGACCAACCAAACACACCGGACACAAATCTGAAAGTGTCAAAGTTATACCTACTCTGCATTTAGCTTTTATTGGCTTAATGACACGGGAAAATGTGTCTGATCCACAAATGTTTGTGTCTAATCTGAGTGTTCTTTGTGTCCTTTGTTCGAATGTTTGTAAGAAATAACACCTAGCGTGAACGTTGTCTTATCATATATCATACCAGGAAAAAAGCTTACAACGTCTTAATTTCGACATTTCAAACATTTGAATATAACGTTTTTAGACTTTCGATTTGTAAGCATACCGAATTTAATATTAGACGTCAAGACCTAAATAGGTATTTATTACCTTTAAATATTGACCAACGCAATTAAGGCCGGTTGTCTTATATTATACTAGCTTTTGCGCGCAGCTCGTCCCTCGCGGTACCTACATTAATAAAAAGTAGCCGATGTTCTTCCCCAGATTTTAAACTATATCCGTACTAAATTTCATCCAAATCGGTTGAGTGGCTCAGCCGTGAAAAGGTACAGAGTTACTTTCAGATTTATAATATTCGTAAGGAAGTAAGAATTAAGTATTATATCTAGTGTCTTTGAAAGTCGTATGTGCACGACGCATCTTACAAAGCTATTAGGTTTGACAATTTACCAGAATATAATATGTGAAGAGCAACATCCAATTTTAGAACAACCCGTTCATAAAAGAGTGAGCTCCATTAAAAATACTTTAATTAGATCTAAGTCTCCTTTCAAACATTATATACATTAAAGTTTGAAAGGAGACTTCATCCTTACATTATTATGTAAGGATGAAATCTCCTTTCAAACCTTAATCGTATCGTATTGGATGAGCTGTATATAAAGTGGTTTATCATTGTGGTTATCATTTCAAACATAAGTGATAAATTTGTATCAAGTCAATGACGCTTGGATGTTTATTGTCAGAAAAATGTAGTACATTGTGTGAAACTTATTCTAGTACTATTTATATTTACAAACGTATTAAAAAAAGATAACATAATTACAAAAACACAAATAATTATACAAACATACATACATACATAAATACACGCCTGTTTCCCAGAGGGGTAGGCAGAGACTACGGATTTCCATTTGCTACGATCCTGACACACTTCTCTGGCTTCATTCACTTTCATAACATTCCTCATACACGCTCGCCGGTTTAAGGTGCTCTTAACCTGGCCTTTATCCAGAACGTCTCCGAGCTGATCAAGAAACTTTCGCCTAGGTCTTCCCCTTGCGACTGTTCCATTCACACTAGCCTTATAAACTTTCTTAGTACAACAAATAATTATAATACTAAATATTTACAAAGATAGTTTAGGCATCGTAGAATTCTTCAGCATCGCTGTCAACTGGTAACGTGCCCAGAAGACTGGCAGCATTGCCACGTTGAATGGCAATGCTGATTCTGTGGGCCAAGAAAAGACCAGCCTTCTGATCACACGAAACGTCGATCAGGCGTTTTGCGATCTCCCTGTACAAAATACGAGCGCTCGGACCCCAGGAACCTAGGGATTCCACCCCAAACGACGAAATGTAATTTCGGACTAAATTACTATATTTGCGCCGTTTGAGGGTTTCCGCGGTTGCAGCAGCAGCGCCGGCACATCCCGCAGTGCTTGGAAGATGTGATGGCGCAAGGGTGTCAACGCACGTTGCGTCCCACACCAAAGGCCTGCCCATCTTCCAAGGCAACAAAGGCTTGGATTGTATAAAATAAAAATTGTACGGCAACGCATACTAGGAATATCCCTATCTGTCAATCCAGGATACCCTAATCCTAACTAATATTATAAAGGCGAATGTGAGTTAGTTTGTTACGCTTTCACGCCTCAACCACTCGACCGATCATTATGTAATTTCGACAAATATAAAAGGATATAGAGTACCTTTCATCCAGAATAAACGTAAAAACGGACAAAATCTTCATTAAAGCAGTTGAAGCTACGACCAAAATTTAATAGTCCAATGATTTATCTGTGAGCCAAGTTTCATAAAATCCTTTCAATAATTTACACGTCATTGAGTAACAAACATCTTCCCATATTCCTCATTTACACTATAAGAAGGAAGACATACTCTCATCTCTAGTAGGAAGGTAGTGTGTTTGGGCGCTGTATTCTGTGGTTTTATTGGAAGAACAATATAAACAGGAATACCGCCTCATAAACCAGTCTAAACATCTTAAATCCGGGTACAATTTATTCCAGAATTGGCCACAAATAAACCACATTGAATGACACTCACACACACTCATACACTCTGTCACACACACACACACTTACATATATGCACAATATAAATATGTATCACCCACACATATGCATAAAATACAGGGCAGCATTACGGTTGTTAACTCAACCTAATAAAACGTAAAAACTGTCCCGAAAATAAAAATATACCCAGACATACTAAAAGTCGCATCGTTTATTCTTACATCTACATAAAGAAACAGAGTTATTTGGTATACTTAAATATAACTATAAAATGGTCATCAAAAGATACGGTTCTTTAGATAATCTACAAGACAGAAAGCTCTAAACCATGATTATCTTCGAGATATAAACCCCTGTGGACCCAAACTCAAGAGTGATGGAGAGGGGGTGGATGTAAGCAAAACCACCCTTTGGACCACCTACCCCACACCGAGAAAATTGAATTTATACTTCATTTCCCATAAAATGCCTATGCCAAATTTATTTTAGACCATTAGCATATTAAAACGGCTCTTACCTTTAGAGCGTCAGCAAGGAAAAAGAATCGTCTGAACAAAATAATTATGGATTATATTTTTGGATATACCTAACAGATTCTTGATACATAGTAGATTAAAAAGTATATTTAGCTGAAAAAATGAAGAAATGAAAAAAAAATGTTACTTAAAATATAGTCCCTCTTAAGGCCGATATTAATAAACTATATTTCGATTGTTACAATTAATAGAGATATAAATTTGACAAAATCTCTATAGCCAATATGTCATGTTTTAGCTTTGGCAAGTCAAACAATCCAAAGACAGGTTATTAATTTTTGCCTTTTTCATTATTCTGTCCTATTCTATTACATAAACAAACTGGCAATAAAATATTAGTCTGTATAATTATAAATAATTAATATTCGTATTAATAATAATCTAAAGTATGAATTGTCTGCAACCATATTTAGATTACTTACTGGAACATGTCTAAGAGAAAAGTCAATCCTTGAAGCAATATTGATCCCTTGTTCCGATAGTTCATGTCACCGCGTTTGTATTGCTGCTCCCTATATATTCTGAAACTACAGTACAGATAGCTCCTAGCAGTCTCTAAAATGCTCGTATAACAACGGCCCCGCAAACAGGGCCATGGAATAACTAAGGTTAACGCAAGTTACCGAATTTCCATAAAGTAAATGTTTGTGCTTAGTTTAACCCTAAGCTATGTTTTTTATTTTATTAAGCGGTAAATTGGTGAAACCGGCTATAGACATGTTAAAGCATTGAATTTGCGATTGAGTGTTCGTGAGTCCCAGCAGTATTAGGAATACAGGCATTCTAGATTAGCTGGTGGGATTTAAAAAAATACCAGTAAATTGTAACTATAATAATAAATAATTTCAGCCCTGTCTTAAACTGTCCCACTGCTGGGCACGGGCCTCTTCTCAGTGTGAGAAGGGTTAGGCCGTAGTCCACCACGCTGGCCCAGTGCGGGTTGGCAAACTTCACATATCTTTTGAGAACATTATGAAGAACTCTCAGACATGCAGGTTTCCTCACGATGTTTTCCTTCACCGTTAAAGCAAGCGATAATTAACTATTAATTGTAACTAAATGTGATAAAATTGACAAAAAATATCTAAGCTGCTATTGTTCACCACTAAAAATAATACAGGTGAATTAGGTTATGTATTTGCTGACCATCCATTTGCATCATACTTCAAATAATAAGATCAGTAATTTTATATGACGAATAAAAATCTAGATGTGGTCTTAAAAGGATCGCGGGTATTATTTGAAACATTGGGCAGATACTGGTATTGAACATAATTTTGCAAATCATACATACGAATATTTACGCCTATATATATCCAGAAGTATAGGTAGAGGTGTATTACAGCCACATGGTGACTAAAGCATGTTTTTTGGTCCCAGGTTATGTAGGGAGCAAAGCGTTTGCCATTAACTGGGCACATGGCAATACCCTCTGTTGCTACAATCAATTTCTTAACAGACAAACACAATCATAATTTAATTTAACCGAAATTCAAAACAGAAAATTTCCTTTGTCTACAAACATAAATATTAACTTATTTCAGGATCAATGAGACAATTATTATGTTAGCTAAAATAAATAAAATTGTTTGGATGGAGTGCCTCATAGACCTGTTGCCGATTACGAGGCCGCAATCTATTTATGTTGGTGTGTTTTATTGGCACTCATAGCCAGTTGCACTCATTGATCGGTAAACGATTATCGAGG
Source organism: Catocala nupta (assembly GCA_963675205.1). Lineage (NCBI taxonomy): Eukaryota > Metazoa > Arthropoda > Insecta > Lepidoptera > Erebidae > Catocala > Catocala nupta. The sequence goes on from OY776099.1 coordinate 18,118,601, forward strand.
TTAAGCAACGTTGGGTGTGGTTTGTCTATAGATGGGTGACCGCTTAGTGGTATTTCATCTGAGCGTCTCCGTGCTTCGGAGGGCACGTAAAATGTCGGTCCCGGTTGTTGTCAAGTTGACAGCAGTCGTTAAGCCATGGCAGAGGCAGATTGGCCACAAACCCACACGAAAAAAAAAGAAAAAATGAAAGATTGGGTAATCGCGTATCTGAATATGTACCTGGTAAATGATCATAAGCCCGCCTTCTGTTACTTGGAACCTAACCACATGTCTAGGGTCTACGTAATAACGTATTAACGCAGCCATGTTTCTCCAAATATCTGGGAAGCAGGGATGCAATACGCTTTTGCTGATGGTTTGGGCATATATAAGTATTGTTTAAATGTGAACACATATATAATGTCATACCTATATATCCGAAATAGTAGGCTTTCAGATCCTACGTAAGAGATAGTGAGACTATGCCTTCTACTCGACATAGTTAAAAACTCCGTCCTGCTACTATGAAACAGGTAAGCCCAATACCACCTTGCTTGATCTAGGAACCGAATTCGACACCTCCAACACAGTCGCATTCACAACCAATCTACTATCTATCGATATATTTGCATACTATATTGATGAGTGTCTAAATATATATGTACATACTATCTAACTCGGCGAAATTTAAACTTCATTTTATTTTCATACCTACAGGTATTTTTGAAGACAAATAAAAAAAAAAGCAAACTTAAAATTTTACAAGAAAATTAATAACATTTTTCTGGATAGGGACACCCTAGTCACCTAGCGATATGAAATATACTTTACGACCTATTCTCATACCTACCATAAAAATCAGTCGAGCCGTTTCGGAGAAGTGCAACCACAAACACCGTGACACGAGATTTATGTATGTAGGTAAATATATCAATATCCAGTCACTGCTTCTATCTCTTTCAAACAAATGCATTTTCAGATAAATTCTTCCCTTTCAGCGTATGTTTAAATTACAATCCTCTCACGTCCTACAACCCGCAGAAATTAGAACCGAAACTATTCGACATAAGAATGCTATTATTCAATAGGAAACCTTAGCAGCCTTTTAGCATTAATGTCGGTGAATAACTATTTATATGGAAATTTAATATCGTATGGCTTTTGCAGATAAACTTCAGTATGTGTCTGATTTATCGATATCTAATTTCAAAGGATCGAGTTTGACGTTAATAGATTGACGTCATATTGTAACGTACTGCACTTCAAAATGACGTAAAATGATTACTAACTAGATTTTGTCTGCGGTTTCGCTCAAGTTAATGAAGATGCCAATAAATTTCAATCCTTCGGAAACAATACTTTTTTCTGAATTAAAGGTATGTTCTTTTCTGTAACGCTGGCAAAGTGTATGCGAAATTTCATGATGATCAGTAGAGTAGTTAAGGCGTAAAAGCGGAACAAACAAACTCTCATTCGCATTTATAATATTACTAGTTAGGATTTAGAGGCAGTGAAATAATAATAATAATAATATAATAGTGAACGGTCTAATAACAAAGAGCCTTGACCAACATCTTAAGAGGCTCACGTTAGGTGCTTGGTTCTTGGGTCAGATGCAGATGGAAATCCTCCTCGATACGGCACGCATAGTGAGGAGGTTCCTCTGTCTGGACCCCTAACCACCGACAGCTTGGACCTTGTCTCGATGCCGGTGGGCCTCCATAATTTTTATATTTTAAATGTGTTTTTTTATAATTATATATTTAAAAATGTAATTTTTATTGGTTACTAGTTAATAAATGTAAATAATAATAATATTCTACCACATACACACAACACCATCTAGCCCAAACTAAGCAGAGCTTGTACTATGGGTACTAGAATTGTCTAGTACCCATAGTACAAGCTCTGCCTAGTTTAAAAGGTATATATGTATGTTTATCCATTGGGATAAACATACATAAATACCTTTTTTTTTTGTAAATGTTTACAAACCACCGTTCAATCACCGCAGTCCAAAGTAATAAAAGGTATTCTAAGTTTATAGATCTTATCAGAATATTTAGTCTTAGTTGGACTTTGAAGTAAAACTTTTAAGCCTTTATACACTCTACAATGCACGAAGTATGGTTTCCATCCATCAAAGATCTTAACCGCAAAGTCGTAGCTTAGTTTTGACTGCACGAATGATGTAATAGTTTAAGTAGTAACCTTACCACTGCGTCGAGAGTTATGGATTTGATCCAAAAACATACAAACATGGGATAAAAATTTTGTGATTCATAAGTATTTATTCCAAGTCTAGAATCTAGACTTGGACTCTAGATTTTCTTTGTGTCCGTTGTTTGAATGTTTGTAAACCCCGTGACACAGACTTTATTCCTAATGCGTAAGAAGTTCTTTTTAACAAAAAACAACGAGATGGATAAAAGGATTCAACCTCTTTGTCTTTATAATCTGAGTTGCTGAGCAAAAGCGTCTCCCTTGGACTTCTAAATCACTCTGTCGGTGGATATCCCTGACCTTATGATCTTGTGACCCCTAACATCAGGGGTCACAAGATCATCAATCTCAGGGGTCTTTTGACCCACAGGGCCCATATTCAAACTCGACTGAGAGATATCCCCAAGGTGTCTGCACACCAAGACTAACAGACAGACATATAGACCCACATAGTGTTCATTAACCTCTTCGGAAAAGACTCAGAGGTTAATAATACTAAACTCCAAATCGATCTATCTACGAGAACGCCTCAACATATTTAAAACATCATTTACGTTTCGCGCGCTAGCTATTTACATGTGGCCGATTCTCATATAGTACCTAGATATAATTGTCTAATATACATCACCTTGTAATAAAATAGCGGCCATTTTAGAGATTAATCTATTTTATGCGGATTTTATTGCAGTTTATTTTCAAGCACTACTTATTAACTGTTGATATGAACACTTGCCCCGACGTTTAGATATAGGGCTTCAGCTTACTATTGTGGCGACGTTCCACTGTACTGGTTCAGCAGAAGGCTACGAATTGAATGATGTCTCTTTTCATAGCCCTCTCTAGATCAAAATCTTTCATCTTTGCAACATAACATTCCCAATGTGCCTTATAAGGTGCTGGTCGGTAGGCCACCGTGGTAGTTTTACTGAATATGACCGTGCCTGACCAGGAGAGCCCAACGTAACCTAATCTCCACCAGCGTACCTATATGTAACCTAGGGTATATAACGCAGACCTAAAGTGCATTTCCCGAAGTTTAAAAAAATACGTCTACTAAACAAAAATGTGTACTTTGTGAGAATTACCCCCCAGGCCGCACGTTCCAGCCAATAAAGCAAACGAAGCTACCGTGCTATGAAGGCACAACGGCGATAGCTGCACAGAACAAAAGGGCGGTATCGTCCACAGGCGAGTACGCGAGTGTTTTTAACTCGCACGCCGGAGGTGCTAGCTACTTCTTTATTCATAGACTAAGTCCCCGAATATACAGATGTTCCACTTGTTTGAATAGTTTAGCCTCTTGAGTTGCAGAGGTGCACCGATGGCCACACACAATAGGTTTTATATCTGGCATTCCAAGACCTGAGTGATTGATATAGCAATATCAAATTTCTTTGCAGTTTAAATTATATAAACAACAAAACGTTATTATTATGCTTAGATGCATTACATCTAAGCATAATAATAACGTTTACTAAACTAGGCAATAAAGAACGAAGCAAAACACGCTTTTGAAAGTAGTTAATTACGTTACTTTTAATGATATGTAGAAGGGACAGGTTGTTTTCCTAAAATGTAAAATCTCTTCTACTAACCAAGATTTCAGAAATAAAGAAAAAAATTTAATTATGCTCTTATTACTTAATAGTAATGAGGCGCTCATAGCCAGTTGCACTAACTGATCGGTAAACGATTAGCGAGGTTAAGTAACGTTGGGTGCGGTCAGTCTATAGTCTCTATAGATGGGTGACCGCTTAGTGGTATTTCGTCTGAGTGTCTTAAAAAAATAAAAAATATAATATTCTTCGATTTATACCTATTTATATTTTTCTTTAGTATTTATGGACCTTGTACCAAGAAAACCTTGTAACTTTTGAACCAGGTGGTTAATCGTGTTGAAACAAAAACAGTAATAATACGTAATTTGTAGACAAGAACGACGGTATACTATTCACATCCAAAAAAATACAGGTGGCATAAAAATAAGGAAAATTTTAGACCAAAACTGAGTTGCGTACAACGTTTTTTTAAACATTGTTAAAAACTCAAGAAAACCTCGCTATTGCTCCTAATTTTTATTAATTGACGTTAATCTATATCTAATAAGCTTTAAAACAATATAAAAATTACACCTGTATCCCAAACAAAACAGTTTTTATGAAGGTCTAAACAAAGACCTTGCCGCCACCACGTGCCTCTTTTTTCGAAAATTGCATTATCTATCTCAGGTAAAAATTACATACACTTGGACTGCAAGTGCCACTTATTTTTCTGTAAAGGTACGAAACGTATAAGTAATAAATAAAAAATATCAAGTAGAAATCAGCACGTTTATTTAGTTTCATCAACCTACAATAAAACTTTTAATGTAGCAATGTAAGTTTTCAAAATGACTACCACGTTGTTGTAAACACATAGTACTTCGCAGCAAAATCTGTTGCGTTGCTCGTCTTATCATTGTTGGATCTTCCTTTATGGCACGGGCACAGTTTTAAATCTTCTCCTGCAGTTCTGCCTCACTATTGATAGGAGAGTTATAAATTCTCTGCTTCATTGTCCCCCACAGAACATAATCAAGGGTTGTCAGATCGGGTGAACGCCACCCGACAGGCCCTTGCCTACCAATCCATCGATTGGGAGAGCTTTCATTTAAATAATTGTGAACTATTCTTGCATAATGTGCAGGGCATGCGTCCATTTGCAAAAACATTCAACGTCGTGTTCGTAGGGGTACATCTTCCAAAAGTAATGGGAGATCTTAAAAGTTGGAGAAATCTGTCTGCAGTTAATGTTCTTGGGAGTATTTATGGAGCAATCACCATATCATCACTAAGAGCTGCCCAAACATTGATCGAAAACTTCACTTGAAAAGTGGAAGCTCTTTTTAGCTTCGGGTTCTCTCCTTTAGGGCTCCAAAAATGTAAATTTCTACAGTTTGTAATACCGTCTCTTGTAAATTGGGCTTCATCCATCCAAAGAATAGTTTTTGCAAACACCGGGTTATCTCTTGTTTGTCTCTGAATCCATGCGGACATAACACACCTTGGGATTGCATCAGTTCCTTCATGCAAATGTTGCACTCGCTGATAGTGATAGGGATGTAGACCTTCTTTCTTTAAAATGCGCCACACAGAAGTTTGCGATATGCCATCGTCTTGTACTGATATTTGGATCAGCAAACAAATCACGCAGTACAGTTTCTTCAATAGAGTCGTCGAATATGGCACTTGCCTCGCGAAGATCTCTACTTGGTCCAAGTCCAGTAGTAGCCAATCTTCTATGAACATCTTGAAAGTCACGAGCAGATGGTACTGGTCGTCTCGTTGGAAACGTAGCTAAATAAGCTGTACGAGCACCTCTTGCACTTCCATTACACAGTCCATAATAAAAATGCATATCGGCGATATGCGCCGGAGGAAAATCACTCAAACGGGACATCACAAAACAAGAACACACAAGTAGCAGCGGCGAATGATTCGCAGCGACTGATTCTTTCTGTAGTTTTCTTGGTACAAGGTCCATAACTACTAAAGACAAAATATAAATAGGTATAAATCGAAGAAAATTTTTCAATTTTTTTTTATTATTTCTCCTAGCGATAAAATGATGTCTAGTTTCACTCATTGTCATATGTGCACTTTATGAAAACTCACACTGTATAATATAAAAGCGAATGTGGGTTTGTTTGTTACGCTTACTAATTAAATAATTTAAATTGCTTAAATAGTAGTAACGTTCAATAGTAATAGTTTAATAGTAAAATGATGTCTGGTTTCACTCATTTTCATATGTGCACTTTATGAAAACTCACACTGTATATACAATGAAATTAGTAAGGATTGCAAGTGATCATAAGATACGCTGACAGCTTACCAAATACCATCAGGCGGTATGCATGATTGCGACATTATAAAAAACTTATTAAGTAGGCTTTAGGCAATAAACTATTGCGCCGCGGATACTCTCTACTTAACTACTCTATGACTAAAAACCCCTTTCTATTTTGCACACCGTTTTAGTCTCGTTTGTTAACAAAAGTCTTTTGTGATAGTACAGCCAAGTTTACGCGTCTGGTATACAAATTGCATTTTATCGCGTTTTTGTATGTAACTACTCTATTTCTTGCACCTGATATTTTCTATAAAAAACTACATTTGCATTCCGTAAAACTATTTAAGTAAGTACTTTGTATGATGTAAATAGCTTTTAGGTGAAAACGCGTATATTTTTTGTTGATTTGAATTCTGTTTGTGAGTAGGTGCTTTGGATGTAAACGATTGTAATGAGATATCGGAATCGTGCCTATTATTGTTGTTTGTTGAAACAAAAAATACAGAAAACGTCTAGTGCGAGTAGGACAATCACACCAAGGGCTCCGTAGATAATGGTCTGTTTGAATGGTTTCATTAATTCTTAATTGTAATTTTAAACTGGTTTTTATTATTCTAAATAATTTTTATACGTGAATTTTCCTTAATAATTTCATTTTAATATCTATTTCTTATTTGTTTATCCACGGTAAATCTAACAATAGCACATTTATCAGATAATTAGCTATATCAGAGGATATCAGAGAGTCTCTTAAACGGATACTCATTATGGTCTAAAGATTCCCGTTAATACGACATTTGGCTAGCTATGGTTTTAAATCCTACATAATTATGCAAGCCTATTTCGGCAAGGTTCCGTACTGCTACTGAGAACTTACTAAGAACCCGATAACATTTTGCCTCACCAAGAAATCGACCCCAAGTCGAGCACAGCTGTCGTATCCAGAACCACAACGGCACCGAGACAGTAAAAATTATAATTAGTAATAATAATAAAACACCTGTTAGTGCCATTTGAGTACGGAATCTATAACTTGTTGATATTATCCTTTATCACTACATATTATAAAATAAAGTTCGCGATAAACTCAAAAACTACTAAACGGATTTTCATGCGGTTTCCACCAATTGACAGACTGATTTCATACATGAAGAAGGTTTAGGAGTATAATGTGTTAAGGTTTTGTGCTCCCCGTGCAAAGCCGGGGTGGTTCGCTAGTTCTACTATATATATCTGCTTAGCACATGCATTCCTGTTACAATAAAAGAAATTTCTAGAAGTTTCGGACTGCACGAAACAAGTAATAACCAGTATTTATAGTCACAATGCGTTTCAAATAGCTGAGGAAGTCTTAAAAGAGCGATAAACGTGAACATTAAAGTGCTGCAATGGTTCCGCAGACGATCTTTCTTAAAAGGTCGGAAATGAACAGGGTTTAAATAGTCCCGGGTTCAGTTTGATTGATGTAAAATGATATCAGCTCAGCTGTATATTCAGTGGTATGAGTTTGCGCTTATGTTGCCGTAGCACAATTATACGCTTACTATAGTAAGCGGTATAACTAACGCTTTCCTCCGATCTTCAATACTCCGATACTCTGATTCTGATATTTTCATTACACTACTTTTTTACACAGCTTATTACTATATCCTTTTAACAAAATCTTCAGAATCTTCAAGGTTCATGTTCTACAAAAAAAATATTCGTAAGTAAAACTCGTGCCAATCATGATAGAAATCTTCGTTTTTCCAATAACCTCCTTTTATTCTGTCCCTCCCATACATCTGGTTTCCTACATTCTTCCTTCTTTGTTCAGTCCGATTTACTATGGAATGCGCTCCCTCATGAAGTCAGGATGTCTACAAACCGTTATACTTTCAAGGTCAAAGTACATGCTCTCCTCCTTGACAGTTTATCAGATTCATCTTTTCCCTAGCCTTTATCATTCCCAAGTCAATTGGGATCAGCTTTTCTGGTGTAACCGGATTTGACGGGATATCAGTTTTTACACGGAGCGGCTGCCACCTGACCTCCGCAACCCAAGGGCTAACGATACCTTAAGGCTAGACCAGTGTCAGAATATTATAGGACACTGACTTCCCAATAACGACTGCTATAGATGTTCATGGCAGCCGGGACCGACGGCTTAACGTGCTCTCCGAGACACAGAGCAGGCGATAATTGTCAATCAATACGCACATAATTTTAAAAAGTCATATACCTTCCGAAAGTCAGAGGTGCGCGACGTGGGTGCGAACCCGAGACCCTCTGCATTGCAGTCTCATCAATAATTTATATACATACATATATTTGTATATATTATGGAATATATCGTTACTATTTTGATATTCTTTAGTATATATATGTTTAGTATACGTAAGTGTATATTTCATGCTATTCTATGAACCTACTACTTTTTATCTCTACATAACCCAAGGGTTGACTGGTAGATAATTCCTGTGGCATTAAGTTCGCCGATGTACTATTTTATGCATAAAGTTTTAAATAAATAAATAAATATGACGATCAACGGTTAACGTGTGATTGAATAACCAACGTTCAAAGATGTTTAGAAGTTGCCATGTTAGTCATATTAGTAAGATTGGCATTCACTTAAAACAAAGCAAAATAGTTTTTGCTATTATTTAGATATTAATATAATAATTATGCCCTGTATTATACTGTCCCACTACTGGGCACGGGCCTCTTCTCAGTGTGAGAAGAGCTAGACCATAGTGGCCACCAAGCTAGCCTGGGGCGTGTTGACAGATTTCACATATCTTCGAGAACATTATGGAGAACTCTCAGACACGATGTTTTCCGTCATCAATAAAGCGAGCGATAATTAACTATTCAATACGCACATAACTTTGAAAAGTCAGAGATGCGTGCCTTGGGATTGAACTCAAGACCATGGTAGTTCAACGGTCTCGGTCACTCGGTCACTTGACACACGGCACACATCGGCTATTCAGATTAGGGATTATAAATTTGCACAGTGTTTTAATTTATAACAAGGTGTTTTATTTCATGCAATCGCATAAATATTTCATTATAAATAGCGCAATTAAAGTAGGAACAATTAGCTTATTCGTGCGTGCAATTTGACATTTCTAGAATTAATAAACCGTGAAGGTTTTAAAAAGGTGACAAATGAAACCGACCTGATTTCTATTTACAGTAATTATTTAACATTACATAAGTATGCCTCGCTGGTTCTGTAGAATAAGTTGGCACTGATTTTTTGCAATTTTTTTTCTAGAAACTACTCCGGCACCAGGAATATTTCCTGTGTCGCGGGGGACTTTACAAACATTCTAACAACGGACACAAATAAGATCCAGACTCGGAACAACCATTTGTGGATCACACATAGCTTTGACTAAAATTTGTGTGATCTGCAAATACTTCTGTCAAGTCCTCCGCGAAACAGGAATAAATCCTAGCACGGGATATGTCTATGTCTGATAAAAACTCATGGAACTAGTTGCTTGTTTCATACAGGATTCAAACAATGTATGTATTATATAAGTCAATTTAGTTATGTGAAGGTACTTCGTGTTTATTTTGTGGTGTTAAAGTATCTTTGTTTTCTTTTAAACAAACTTTATAAGTATTAACGTAAATTTTGTTTTAACTACATTTAGTCACGAACTACCTTTTCATATCACAAAGTGTAAGTGCGTCCTCATGCCATACTACTGTCTATTACAAATGGCTACCTACTGATAAATATTATTTCAAATCTCAAATGCTTCTTACATAATATTACCAACTTTTCTTTATTTTAGAATTTAGTTTTATATGGACAGTGTTAAATGGCATAATGACTGCAACACCTGGTACATAAATGAGTTGTAAAATGCTGAAATTATAAGTTGGTGGCGATTTAAAAGAGTGGCCTTGAGTTTCTTGCAGGTATCTTCTCATAGGCTCAACCTTTTGCCTGAACCTTGCATCTAACATAAATGTAAATTCAGTAAATATAATAAACTCACTAACCCCTTTGACGTTCATAAGTGTTACTTTGTGACCTAAGTGAATAAATTGTTTTTGACTTTGACTTTGACTATGTAAAAAAACAAATAAAATTATGAACGTCAAAGTTACGCTACAGTTAAGCAAGTGAAGTACTTTTCCAAACCTAGTTCAAATATCATGCGTCGAATGTTTTTCATTACTAGTTACACTCACCTTACTTCACCAATATTATATACAATCTTCTACAAATTGCCGACCACTGCATAAACATATTATATCAATCAAATAACAACCTCTCGTGAACTAGGCGACCCTATTAAAAATCGCCATAAACATGTCATAACTCCATATAATTGCGAGCAACTAGCTCTAATATATGTACCGGCAAGTGCTTGACTCGGCGGAAAATATTTTGCTGAGAACTACTGAAGTAAAAAGTTGTCACCAAGCTAGACGTATGGCGGGTTTACCTAATGGGGAAAACATTTTTGTAAAGAACGTTTTGTTGGTAGAAAGGTACTGTAATAATAAATTTCGGATCATATCTTATAGTCATTACGAATTGCAATACTAAACTGCTTCGCTGGCGCAGCGATAGTCAATGAGACTGCTGTGTATGAGATCGTGGATTCGATTATTCGGTAAATGCTAGTGAGATTTTCTGCCAAAATTTTAAATAGCAGAACGATATTTTGACATGCGCCCTCTTGACGGCAATAGGCAACACAGCAACGCCTATTTCGTGAGACCTAAAAGCGCAGGAAGAAATCTTATCTTATCCTATCTTAATTCGGGGGCCAGTCAGTGTAAACCGGCGACATTTCGACCAAGTGGGATCTTTTGTGTCGGCCCCGAGGTCTATCCCTGAGCTATCTCCATATGAATGTACTGCATTAGTCGCAGCGTACACTTCAGAGGGACCTACAAATGGCTCGGGACCCACAAATAGTTGCTCCGAACCCTTCGTGGCTAATACATCAGCCTCCTCATTACCCTGCACCCCTGCATGCAGGAAGGAATACAAGGTATTAATATATTAATGCCTTGTATTCCGTCAGAGCTATAGCTCTGCCAACCCCTTTGGGTATGTACGTGAGTCTATCTATGTATACATCAATAACCTTAGCTTGTAATCGAACCCAATTTATGTGACTATCAAATAAGGTGATCAATTATTATACTGTATCACCGAGGCACAGTAAGATATTCCATATTGATATATAACTGCATGTTCTATCTATATATATATCTGTATATACTAGTTTACCCTAGAGAGCAGTAATTTTTTAGGATGAAAGTTCTTATCTTCTTTTTTGTACCCCTGACAACGTATATGCGAAGTTTCATGACGATCGAGCGAGAAGGTACAGCGCGAAAGCATAACAAATAAACTCACATTCGTATTTAGGTATAATAGGGATTAAATATAATGACCATCAAAAATACTAATTGCACACCAAAATATGCTTACTAAAATATATCGTAAAGAGCACCTATACGCTTCAAATCACTGCATTCCGTCTCGGAAGGGTTAGGTTATGTTAGGTTCCTTCTTAAACCCACTCAAAAATAGGAGCCCCGCGAAGCGAGGCTCCGTCGACTTAGTTTGATCTCTTTAAATATATTTTGGTGTGCAATTAGTATTTTTGGTAAGCATATTTTGTTGTGCAATTAGTATTTTTGGTAAGCATATTTTGTTGTGCAATTAGTATTTTTGGTAAGCATATTTTGTTGTGCAATTAGTATTTTTGGTAAGCATATTTTGCTGTGCAATTAGTATTTTTGGTAAGAATATTTTGTTGTGCAATTAGTATTTTTTTGCTGTGCAGTTAAATACTATCCTTTATAATATAAATTAGAATTGCCCCTACTGATCGCATAGTAATTTAAATAGTTTCTTGGCCTCTACGCCGAGTGCTTTGGGTTCCATCCCCATTCGTTATATGTATTTGTGTAATCCACAAATAATCCATCCTCGTTTAAGTGTCCTTTGTGTCTGTTGTAAAGTTTTCAAAATTGCCTGCGACACAGGACTTACACCTAGTGCAGACATCTTTAAAAGATGGCATTAAATGTAATGTCAAATGTGTAAAGAAAACTGAACCTCGTTCGTTTGGCAATTGAAAGAGCTATTTATTCAGCAATAGGCTATTATTTGAAATTCGATTGCCAAAGTGATCCTTAACTGCAGCGTAAGAAAGACGAATGTTGATTGCCTGCTTATCTGAGCCTCTGTTAAGATGATATCGTCTTATATGTCGCCTATGAACAAAAGGCACGACTGCTATGTATTAAGGTAAGCAGAGATGAAAGCTGCTTTTGACGAGTATAGACATAAACACAGACTCGAACTTGGGTACCTCTTGAGAGATTTATAGTATACTCACATTTCATCAGCATTCATTTTGTACTACGCACACGTATTACGCACAGAATACGTTATGTATTATGCACAGAAGAAATAAATAGGAAATCCCAAAAATAATTTGCCTGAACTAGGCATCTAAACATGACCGCATATTTGGACATAAACGTAAGTGCAAACTTATGCTACGGGTCATGTATTTGAAGGCCCCACGTAATAGGGGATCAATCTAGATATGATATATTATCTGACTCTGTGCTGTATCCATCAATTTAGTGTATACTACGAACTAGAGGAGACCTCCCAATTAGATGGTTTTTGCCACGAGTTAGAATGTATGCTCTACGAGTATAAGCAACTGAGACAATTATTGCAACGATAAGTTTAAGTGCTGTGTTTCAATAGATATCATATGTATCACGCTATTGCTGATTTATTATTTCGTTCAAACGTAACGTACCAGTTGTCGCCTGGCTCAGACTAAGTGAGTTCAAGTGCATGCGCTCCAACTCGTGTTACAAACATTTTAGTGCGTAGCACCTAACAATATCTACAACTGAGAATTTCCTAACAGAATGCTATCCCAGAACTTTAAAGATGATGAATATAAATAAAATTATTAAGATACGCATTAAAATAAATATTTTTATTTAAACGAAACTAAATATACATACAAATAAAATGTCTTATTTAACGTAACAATTTAGGTAAACCCACATAACTTTTAAAAGTATCATATATTAAGCAACTGAAACATAATCAACATTACACAAATCTATAATCCAAAGCGGCAATCATCAGTAATTGGATATCACATCATGAATGCTCACGCTCCATCAATTCACCTAAATGCTCTCATTTAAATTTCAAATGTACCCTCATTCAAATCTGGAGACGAATAAATGGCATCTTGGATCGGAGCTCGTTATGTCAAGATCGAAACTCCTAATATCGGTTTAGAGTTTATGCTAAGTCAGAATTGATTATGTTGAGTATTTGGGTACCGATTTGTCTGCCAATAGATCAAGGTGGTTATCTAATAGCGAATCTTCCACGAACACCAATTGATGATCAGAACTTCGGATTACCACGAAGCGGTCTCGCGTTCAATTCTATGGCGACTTTATGAAATTTATTTCTGTAGTAAATGCGATGCGATTTGGTAGCCTAATGGAGAAGATATTGGATCTGCAATCAAGACGTCGAGGATTTTAATCTTACTAATTATATAATATAAGCCCCGTATTAAACTGTCACACTGCTTGTCACGGGCCTCTTCTTAGTGTGTGAAGGATAAGGCCATAGTCCACCGCGCTGTTAGTGTCCAGGTTGGCAGACTTCACATATTTTCGAGAGCATTATGGAGAACTCTCGAACATGCCGATGCCGGTTTCCTCACGATTATTTTCATAATATTTTCTTCTGTTTACGCGAATGTTATTCATTGAAATTAAAGTACTATATACGGATTTTATCGCGTTGTTTATTTAACACTCTATTACATAATTTAGAAACTGCTACACTACTATACTATACTATTAAACTTTACTAATTTTAAGCTAATTAAATTATTAAAACTATCAAATCTATTTGTTTTTAAGTTTACACTTTCCCCGACGTTTCGACGTTAGCAAAGATGGTTGGAATGTACCACCAGCTTGGGATCCAGTACTTCAAATAGTCAAACCCAAGAAGAAACAAACCACAGCTAGACTTCATGATACTTTGAGCTCATTCTGCGTAAATAGAAACACCAATAACTAAATTATGTTCGGGTACTTTGAAATAACTACACTGGAACATTGAGACAACTACCATCTTAGTCTCCCCGTGACCAAGGTTGCTGAAAAGCAACCGAAACGTCGGGGAAAATGTAAACTTAAAAACAAATAGATTTGATAGTTTTAATAATTTAATTAGCTTAAAATTAGTAAAGTTTAATAGTATAGTATAGTAGTGTAGCAGTTTCTAGATTATTTTCACTTCACCGTTAAAGCTAGCGATAATTATCTATATATTAATACGTGAAGCTCAAATCAAATCAAATCAAATCAAAATAAATTTATTCAAATTAGGTTACAAGGTAACACTTATGAATGTCAAAGTTACACGTAAATTTTTTCCAGTGAATTTACATTTACTGCCACGTTCAGCAAAGCTAGGGTGTGTAGGGCTCATGAGAAGAACGGGCAAGAAACTCATAGCCACTCTTTTTAATCGCCAAGTGTACAATAATATTTCATTTACAAATCATAACTGTAAGGTGCTGCAACCATTTCTCCATGAACTACTACTCAACATACTCAAGCATTTGATAAAAATTGATGGTAGCCTCTAAAGCAGCAGTATGGTAAATAGGAGCATCCACTTACATGTACATAAATAATCAAGACAAGACGTGATTATAGTCCGTAGTTTAATCTAATTGTTTAAATAAAATGTAGAAGTAAATTATCGAATTCCACTAAACCAGAATACAGGATAAGACTCAAAAGAAAGCTTAACGGAACTGTCCATAATCACGAGTTGTCTTCATTGCACATTCTTCTTGATTAAAATACGACTGAATGTAACAGTAATGCAAATTCCAGCTTAAGCAAGGTGTAATATTACAATAAAAAAAAAAAATATATATATATACATATATTAAAAAAAAAACATAAGTGTTAGTATTGGTCATTTAATATCCTGTGATCTAATGCAAATATTAGTGCCATGGATGTTTGTCATTTAAATAATCATCTATATTATAATATGCTTTAGAAATTAAGCAAGTTTTAATTTTAACTTTAAATTTATTCTCTGGTAATTCTAGAATATTACTCGGGATTTTATTATAAAAACGTATACCAAGACCCATGAAGGAACCATGAACTTTATGTAGACGGTAGAATGGAACACATAATTTATATTTATTTCTAGTATTGATGTTATGTATGTCACTATTTTTTATGTATAAATATATATTTTGACGGACATGCATGATATTAAAATAAATATATTGTGATGCTACAGTTAAAATACCTATATTCTTAAATTTTTCTCGGAGCGAGATTCTAGTTCCTAATTGATAAATTGCACGCACAGCTCTTTTTTGCAATATAAAAATACTTTGTATATCAGCTGCTTTTCCCCATAATAATATTCCATATGACATAACGCTGTGAAAGTAACTAAAGTAAACTAATCTAGCTGTATCAACGTCAGTTAATCCACGGACTTTTCTAATGGCGTAAGCGGCCGAACTAAGTTTCGCTGAGAGACAAGATATTTGCGCACCCCACTGTAACTTTGAATCAAGTGTAATGCCCAGGAATACTGTGGATTCTATTGCTTCCAGTACCTCACCGTTCAATGTTATGCTCAAACTTTGTACCCCTTTTTACGAAAATTGCGCGGATGGAGGAATATGAAATTTGGCACAGTTAATGTTTATATGGAGAAGGAGTGGCAAATCCTAATATTTTTATAAAATATGCATTATAAATACATTAAATTAATGGAAAAACACTACACGCGTTGTGTATCATGCATTTGGCACAAGCAGTCGAATCGCGTGCGTAGTATTTCGGCATTGTTCGGTTGACTTCGTAGAATGCTTCGTAACTATTGTTACATACATATGTATGTGGAGTAGGTGACTAAATTAAATGTGATCTTATCTTATGTTATCTTATGTATGGGGGCCAGTCAGCACAGACCGGCGACACTTCGACCCATTGGGATCTTTTGTGTCGCCCCAAGATTTATCCCTTAGCTATCTCCCTATGAATGTACTGCATCAGTCGTAGCGTACACTTCAGAGGGAGAAGCCTGAAGTCCTCAGGGTTTGGATATGCCAATCCCATCAGACCCATCCTCAATCCAGCCAACGCGACGCATTCACATAGTGTATACAAATATGATTATAAGTGTATAGTTATAGACAATAAAACCTTAATAACGAACAAATTTAAAATTTAAATAAATTATGGGCAAATTTTGACCACTTGACGACCGCTTGTTCATTAAATTTAACATGTAACCCTTGCACAAGTATTCTAGTTTTTCTTCAAAGTCAAAATCATCATTAGTTGAAGTGTGTATGTGTTATGTTACTTCACAAAATAACACTTATGAACGACATAGTTTATTGGTTAGTAAGTATGCAACAAATGTGTGGTTCATAAATAGATATTCCAAATAAACTCACATTCTTATTTAGGTATAATAGCAAAAAACTGCATTCCGTCTCGGAAGGGTTAGGTTATGTTAGGTTTCTTCTTAAACCCACCCAAAAATAGGATGGTGATCTTTGTGTCCGTTATTTGAATGACTGTAAAATCTTCACGTGACAAAAAGATTTCACAACTGGGAGAATCTCATTATAAAAAAGAATGATTACAGACCTGGCACTACCTTAACCAATAGCTCTAATTAAAGTGATTTTACGCATTAAAGAGTGAATATTACTAGTTTGGCAATAACTCCTTGATATTGATAAAACATAAAGTCTGTCTCGATGGCCCAATAAAAGAGTAACTTTACGCCTAGTTCGAGTTAAATTTTTATATCGAGTAATTATCATTAGCAGCAAGCAGCCTTCCTCGTTTGACCTGAACGTACCTTGCAAAGTACATACATATATGGGCAATACACTTATCCCTAACCCACCATTTTTTTATCACAGATGTGATTGCTTTTATTGCCTAGTCAGCTTATAAGAACAAAATATATGTTCATTAGCCCTTAAAGACCATGGAACCAGTCAGAAATGTGTAAATAAATACAGAATAATTCCTTCGCGTTATCGCCTACCTTTTCCTTTAAATACCTTTATACTAAATAAGGCATACACCGAAGCCCTATAAGCCCCCGGTTCAATAGATTAATTCCATGTCAGACCCCTCGCAAGATTAAGTAGAAAAACTTTAGGGTTAAGTTACCCGGCACGCCAGGGTTAACTACTCTGTGCCCGAACTTTGCTTGTGTAAATTTTAGGGTTCGTTAGGTATATAATAATATATTATTATTATTATTATTATTTGTTGGGCGCTTTAGGCAAGTGCTGAACAAAGCAATTGTTTCAATATTATTTAGGAACGATCGTCGTGTACGAAAAGCTAAACACTGAGTGTATGTCAGAATCGTAGCAAGAGGAAATCCTTAAACCCAGTTTACTCCTCTAAGAAATCGGCGTAAACATTTCACGAGATACAGATACGAGAACATGGATTGTAACCATTTAAGAGTCTAAATGTCTGCCTTTGGCAATTATTTGGTTACGGTTCGAATGAGCCGACTCCAACTTAGATCCGGTTCAAGGTCCACAAAATAGCCGGTCCAAAGACTAAGTACTTCGTGGGTGAGTCGGCTTTCGAAGCTTTTATTAACCCAGAAGCTGGTGAAATCCAGAGGTCGCCCCCGGTAAGTAAATGTCACATGCTTAAGTCATCTTTAGTTTCTTGAACCTATGGTCGCCAGCTCACAAGTGATATTCCTGGTCTCAAGCATTCATATGTTTTGGTAACGGCTAAACATCAGATGAACCCTACACTTACTTGTCTCCTTAATAATAAAATAATAAAAATAATAACATTTTGTTATATACAAATACAGCGATAGCCTAGTGAGAAACCGTTGGACTGCAACGCACAGGTCTCAAGTTCGAACCCAAAGCGCCCATCTCTGACTTTTCGAAGTTATATGCGTATTAAATAGTTAATTATCGCTTGATTTAACGGTGTAGGAAAAACATCGTGAGGAAACCTGCATATCTGAGAGTTCTCCATAATGTTCTCGAAGATATATGAAGTCTGCCAACCGGCACTAGGCCAGCGTGGTGGACTATGACCTAACCCTTCTCACACTGAGAAGAGGCCTGTGTCCAGCAGAGGGACAGTTTAATACATGGCTGATATTATTATATTATATACACAAGAGTTCATATGCGAAAACAACACAAATTCATTTGGGAATCAGGTACGTTGAGTAATAAATCTAGCATATCATTAAGTCTAATTAGAATCACATTCACGAAGTAATAATTAGCACCTGTGTACTAAAGTGCAGGACTAACAGATTTATTGTCCCGGAGCGAGGCCAGTACTGCAGTCTGCAACCGAGCTACCGAATGCAGCGACTCCGATTTATACTCTACAAGTTAGGAGGTGTTTACACCTAAATCAGCTTCACTATTATATTTCTATTTCATTTCTCAAAACGTTAATTAACGGAAAGTGTTTTTTTTATTCGGTAATAATATAGCGTCCATACACATTATAAAGAATATTTCCACCAAAGACAAGGACACGGCGCGCCTAATTGTTATCAGTTACTGTAGTCAACGGACGCCACCAAGGATACGCGCCTTGCCTATCCTCCAAAAAATTTGTGTTACCAGTACAATGGTTGAAAATTATCAATTCTGCTTACAGGCCTGGGCCAAAGATGTCTGTTAAGAGCCTTGAATGGTGTGCCAACCATTCACGGCTCTTAACAGTCATGCTTACAGAGTTCTCGCGAAAGCAATAAGAAAAAAAAAATATCACGCGGAGATTTTGACAACTATTTCCACCCTCTCCCTTCCTCTTTTAAACAACATATGCTGAATCCAATATCTGCACAGCCATTAAACGGATCCTATCTTACTATCGCGAACTAAACGGATCAATGGCTCTAACATTCGAAAAAAATCTGGATTGCATTGTCGGCACACCTTTTTCTTTGTTACCGGATGGTATGGCGTAAGATGGGAGACGCTTAAGTCCAGCTGTGGATTATGATAAGCGGATTTTTTTTTTTAAGAATACATTTCCCACACTAGAAATAAATACTATGTCGCGGGGGACTTTACAAATATTTACGTAACGGACGCAAAGAACACCCAGACTCAAAACAACCATTTGTAGATCACGCAAAGTTTTGTCCCGTGTGGGATTTGAACCCACAACACTCGAAGAAGTGGCAGTGGCGAGGCGACCTCTTAAACCATTACGCCATACGTGCAATCTATTTGATCAATTGATATTTTTATTTACTTAAAGCAAAGCGTAGAAAATATTTTAAGACCAACAAAGTAAAGGCAACCATACGAATTCTTTGATTTCAATAATTACTTACCATAAGCTAAGTAAAATCGTTTTGTACAAGATTACTGCATGGATGACGCAACAGACAAGCGGTTACTTTGCCGCTACGGCTGCTGGGCTGCGCTGGGTATTGTGTTTTCAAATTGTTTGTGCTATTCGTATGTAAACCCAGATATACTGAGAAGTATCTTGACTGACAAATATTAAATAGACACAAAGTACACCTTGTGTCCATTAACTGAATGCTAGTAACGTCCCACAGGACGCAGGGCTTCAGCCCTTATACCTAATTATCTTTTGAATAAACAAAACGCAGAAAGATATATTTATAAACGAGCTGTTAAGTAGTAAAAAAATTACATATCTTACTGTAAGCACATATAGTGGGAAGACTTCTTAACTCGAAGACGATACTGTACACGAGGTGCTACAGTTCACCGGTGCAACTAATTAGACAGATACCTTACCTCGTTTATTGCGCGATATTATTATGTACAACAAGTTATATCCATTATGTTCTCTGAATAATTCCTTACGGAAAATTGTTGGGACTGTAGGCAGCTTGTTATTGTAAAAACACAGGTGAAACGCGGCAATCTATAGTCATAGACTTACGAATAAAATAGTTAAATTTCAAAGCGTAGAAATCAAATTAAATTATATATTTGCATCTTGTAGATGTGACCGTCCTACCAAGGTAATAAAAATATTAAAGGTTGTGAAGGTATTTAAATGTTTGTTACGGTGCGCATAAACCACTGAACGATTTGGATGAAACTTGGCACAAGGATAGATCATATTGTGAATGAATACATATAGTTGATAATTAATTTATAGGTACTATATAAATAGACATACATCCATACATAGCATTTTTATTTATATATATAATCTAACAAAAAATCTCGTTATCATTTTACCCGACCGGGATTCAAAGCCCAAAAACGATTACCACGATCCCCGCTCGTCCGTAAATGTATGCTACAGCGCTATCATGATAATATAGTAATATTTTAAAGGTGTGCGTAAAATAAAACCAACAATTTTTGGAAGAGCGTTTCTATAACATTTTCAAGGCATTCACTAGAAATCAAATTGAACAAGAGTAATAGTTTAGTAAATACACAGTCACCGTGGTATGTGGTAAGATCATTTTAATGGAGGCAAAGAGGCACTTTACAGTATTCTGCACCTCGCCAATCTTCTTTGTTGCCATGGTAATTATTTTACGACAATAAACTTCATATTCAACGACCTTTTCTTGCTTCTACCTTTTCTTAATGAAATAATAGAAAATATATTTCGGCGAAGGCTTTTGTCGCTTTTATATAATAAAGAGCTGTGTATATTCAATAATAGGGATATTAAACTTAGTTTTAGAAGTGATTCTATAAAACGATAAACGTATATACTTAAAAGCAGTAGTTATATGTACAATACGTGAGTGTGTCTATTTTTATTTTTATAGAAGGCAACTGCCGCTCTTGGAATAATTCCTGTGACGCGCGGAACTTTACAAATATTCAAACTACACACTATTCTTGTATGCAGACACTAAACTAAATAAGTAGTTACAGATAATATCGCGGTTTAAATTACAACTTTTTTCTTTTTTTAAGACAACTTCTGCACTAGTAATAATTTTTGTGTCGTGGGGGACTTTACAAACGTTCAAACAACGGACACAAAGAACACCCAGACTCGGAACAACCATTTGTGGATCACACAAAGTTTTGTCCCGTGTGGGATTTGAATCCACAACATTCGGCGCAGTGGCAGTGGCGAGGCGACCACTTAAACCATTACGCTAACCGTGCAGTCAAACTTTTTCGAACCCACGTTGCGCACCTCTGACTTTCGGAAGTTATATGAATTTTCGAAATTATGTGCGTATTGATTGACAATTATCGCCTGCTCCGTGCCTCGGAGAGCACGTTAAGCCTTCGGTTCCAGCTGCCATAAATGAACATCTATGGCAATCGTTATTGGGAAGTCAGTGCCCTATAATATCCTGACACTGGTCTAGCTTTAGGGTATCGTCAGCCTTCGGGTTGCGGAGGTCAGATGGCAGCCGCTCCGTGTAAAAACTGATATTTAGTCAAATCCGGTTCGACTAGAAAAGCCGACCCGAAGTGACTTGAGAATAATAAAGGCTAGGGAGAAGATTTATAATCCCAAGCCTTTTTCTCCGAAACGCTAACGCTAACGCGTCGGTCCCAGTTGTTGCCAAATTGACAGCAGTCGATGTAATGCATGTCAGAGGCCTACGGGAGGCTTGAACAACTGTTGACAACAGGTTGGCCACTAACCATACGACAAAAAGAAGAAGATCGCTGCTTAATCCTAGCTTAATATTATAAATGCGTATATGTGTTTGTTTGTTGCGCTTTTACGCCTTAACTACTGGACCGATCATCGTGAAATTTCGTATACATGCTGTCCTTTCATCCAGAAAATAGTTCCATGTTAACGCGTTGACAAAATCCACATAAACGCGAGCAAACCAGCGCGGGCAATATAGACTAGTACTAAATAAAACTAAATAGAACATCTTCTTTTGTTGTTCCACATTAAACATGGTTTTCTGAAAATATGTTGTACTAACTGTGCGTCCATAATATACCGAATTATTATTAGAGAAGTGTAAGCTAGGGCAACTTTGTCAGTGAAGCCGTATGAAGGCTACACAACGTAACGTACATAGATGTGCGAAACGATTAAAGGTGGCAAATGAGAAGTAGATGAAACCTACAGCTGAGCTGGTCTGCTGTGTGTGAATATCTGCAACAGGGGACCAACCATTATCTGCGATTTGACAAACTACAGGTACTCGCAAAAGAACACCGATTCCTACCAACGATGCTTCGCGAGGCTATTGAAATTAGAAAACATCCTAATTTCAATAGACAAGATGGTTGGAATGGAACATTCCAACCATCTTGCCTATTGAAATTAGGCTGTCAGCTTGAGATCAGCTTGAGATCCAGTAATTCAGATAGTCAAGAAGCAACACAGCCAGACTTCATGATACTTTGAGCTCATTCTGCGTAAATAGAAACACCAACTAAATTAAATTATATTTGGGTACTTTGAAAAAAACTACACTTAGAACATTGAGACAACCACCAGAGAAGTAAACAGTAACTAGTAAAAGTGTTTATCAATAGTAGTTTAACGTTTCAAAATAATGTAATAAAAGCATGAATGGGCCCGATCGACCGGGGTAGTACTACCCCTCACAGAATACCGGCGTGAAGTAACGGTACTCGTACTGTTGCGTTTCGTATCGGTGAGTGAGAGAGCCTTTCCTTTGTCCTTTCCCTCCTTCATTCCTTTTTAAAGGGCTGGCAACGCACTTTTAACTCCTTTGGGGTTGCGGGTGTCCATGGGCGGCGGTAATCGCTTACCATCAGGCGATCCGTCTGCTCGTTTGCCAACCTACACCATAAAAAAAAAACTCGATGAATTCCATATAAATTTTTGTTTAATTTCAATATGTACCAATATAAGATCTACACTGGCATAAGTATCTTCATATGCTTTAAGGGTTTTTTTAAAGTCATCTGCGACACTAGGAATAAGGAAGTCCTGCGTCGCGGTGGACTTCACAAACATTCAAACCATAGACAAAAAGAACAAGATCTGTAACAAGTATTTCTGGTTCACACATTAGTTCTTCGCATGTGGGCTTCAAGTCACTCGGCGCAATGGTAATGTCGTGACTGCCACTTGTTCAAATACACGAGAAAAAGCACGGTGCTTTTTTAAAGTTTGCGCTTAAGATTGCTGAAAATATGCACAGATGGCGTAGCTGTTTAAGTGGTCGTCTTCCTGCTGCCACTGCGCCAAGTGTTGTGGGTTCTAATCCCACACGGGACAAAAATTGGTGTGTTCCACAAATGGTTGCTCCGAATCTGGGTGGTTTTTGTGTTCATTGTTTGAATGTTTGTGAATTCTCCGTGACATAAGAATTAATACTTAAGAGAGAGATGTCTTTAAAAAAAATTAAGTCCAAAGAAGATCTGGATTACAATGTACTAGTATTGTTCTAACACCTTGTGCTAAGCTACTATTTTCAGACATGCCATATGCTTTTTGCCACCATTTAAGTGTTACAAAAGTGGAGAGAGGCCGAGTGAAATGTGGCATGCTAAAACTTAAAGCTATAGAAACTTAACATAAATACGTAGACGTCATTTGTTCCGGGTGAGCAGAGGTAGGTCGATTAGGATCTAAATCATACATATTAGATGCTATGCGATACTGGATACAATTCCAGAAAATTCCAACCTTTATGCTATAGAGAATTTAGTAAAGAATACCTTTGAAAAAATTAAAATATTACTACCAGCGTTAGATGTAAAAATCATACTGGTATAGGGATACTGCTGACGCTTTAGTTTTATATAGTCAGGACAGTGTATAGTAGCGCAGCGCTGCAGTCGTCTCCCCGCAACCACTGAATTAAGTCATAGTTCAATATGTATATACATATATTATTTATAACTGGTACCAGTAAATGTATATCCATGTCTACCATAAAACATTTCATATTTTTACGTGGGGGAATGCAATGACGCATATCTCTCCGCGGGGTCGGGCGGAGGGATTATGTCGGACTCGCCGGGGTAAACGAAAGATGGAAAAGAAATAATGTACCTCCCGGAATACCGACTAAACCTACCACGGTGTTCCTCGACACAACCACTATCGACGGGGCCGCGCGAATCGCTTTCGCATGCGGTCGCGACCCCGCCAAGGTTACGGCCCGCCGTATGAAACGGCAGGCCACTACACAAGAGACCTACCCAAAGGACTCACTTCATAAAAATTCCCTACTGTCTCCCCCCTAGGGGGGAGACGGACTCGAAACAGAGGCGCGCGTGGGAACACGCACGCCGCCTCTCGGACCTGGTGCTGAACGGATGGCGGGCAGGCCCACAAAGCCCGCCACCCCCAGGTCAAACCTCAGGGTGGCTGGAGATCATCGCGCGCCCTCCGGCGCCCGGCTCTGCGGTTGGGGAGTGGAATTAAATGATCCCTCTCCCGCTCCGCCGCCTCCTTAATGGAAATCACTTCCTCACAGAAGGAGGCGACGGCGTTCCACGACCTCTCACTCCGGACCATAGACTGAACTACGGCCGGGAGCGAGAGGGCAATCGATCCGACTGCCGCGATCAAATCACGGCGCTGCGATGCCCAGGCGGGGTAAACCGCCAAAGTGTGCAGCGCCGTGTCCTCTACAACGTCGCGGCAGTCGCCGCAGTGGTGACAACCGGGCGTCTCTTGCCGGCGTATACGACACAGGAACCGGCCAAAACAACCGTGGCCAGTCAGAACCTGTGTCAGCCGGAAGGTGAGGGCGCCATGCCGCCTCTCCAGCCACTCCTCAAAAACGGGACTTACCGCCACGATCGTGGCGTGCCCGGCACTGGGGTGCACAAGTCGCTCCTTCCAATTAGCCACTAGGACCTAGCGGAGCTCGGACCTTGCCGCCTTGATTGTGGCAAGACTCGGTCCTTCGCCCCGAGCTAGCGCCTCCTGGCGCCAACGATAAAGCGACGCCAGGAGCGCCGCTTCCAGGTCCCATGGCATCGATCCGGCGAGGAGGCTCGCAGCCTCGAACGAGATCGTGCGGTAACCTCTTATCAACCTGACGGCCATGGCGCGCTGTGGAGCACGTAGCGCCGAAATGTTTCGGGCCGCCAGGTTGTCTGCCCAAACTGGGGCCCCATATAGGGCCATGGACCGCACGACCCCCTCGTAGAGCCTCCGGCAGGAGGTGTTTGGCCCCCCGAGGTTGGGCAGCAGGCGCGCGAAGCGGCGCCCCGAAGAATGGGGGCCAAACGACGAAAATGAAACATTTCATTTGGCCAATCACAACAAGACTTAAGATAACCCCTACACTGGTGACTCTTACTGTATTTAACAATCTGCAAGAGTTCTTTAAAAAGCAATAATAATTATATAAAATCTATAATATGTGGTGTTAGGTTTTGTTGCCTTATGTCCTTACATGTTGCATGTCCGATATAGACAAACTGTTGGGTCGAAAAACATGTTTTATTAATACGATCAATAATAATTACTGTACGCAGTTACGCAATAAATAAACATTTATCTTTAAAGCACATAGCCCTCAAAAGCGACCTGGAAGCACTTATCACCGTAGGCATATCTTATATATGTACTACAGAATCGAGACCGGTCCTATAAATTCTCATTTGAACTGAGATTAACTTCACACGTCCTATATATAACAATAACTATGAGTGATTGCGTAGTGCATCGGTATATTAACTCTGCTCTTGCAATATATTGACAAGTCGGGGAAACGATTTATGAACACTGCAATGGGTCATAACTCTCAATCAACAGAGCCACTAGGCATATTAATATATCTGTAATATATCAAATTAAATAATTTATTCGTGTTATGTTATAATTGGTAATTTGATTGATACTTTTTTGTTGTTACAGCGGTGGTTAATGCGATTACTGTGCATGCTTCGATTTTCAGATCGGGCAAAATGCTGGCTGAAACTCTCATTATCAGCTGCAGCATGAAATCTGGAATTGTGCACGGTAGATGGCAAAAGCCTCACCCTGTAATACATGTGACCAAGACAATATTCAATATCTGGCGAAATACAGATGTAATTTATCTTTGCCTACCCTTGGGAATGTGGGCGTGAGATATGTACTTATACGTATGACAGATATCTTTTTCAGATACCTTTGTTAAATTGATTAAAATCGCCGTATTCTGCCTGAGCCTAGCTAAACTTTTTGTAGGCGAGCTGCGTTCAGGTGAATTCCCGTATACCTCTTCTCCTATACCTATCTAGGGTTGTGTATTTGGTAGTGAATTAGATGAACCAGTTGCTCATCTAATGGAAACCCTAATCGGCAATATAGGAATCTATGTTCTTGATACCGCTGAAAACAACGGCTGCACTCCTACTCACAACAAATCGTAACAGTACAAATACTGCTAATTTAAGTCGATATTTTGTAAGAGGGTAGTACTTTCCTGATCGACCGGCTTTAAGCACTATTACCTAAAGCAAGGTTATTTTATATTTAATTTTATTTATAAGCGTCTACTCATTGAGAGACAACCTGGGAGTCACGCTGATGCGTAATGTAAAAGAATAGGAAGCAAATACGGCTATTTGCTCTCCGTCCGCAACGAAACTGAAATATACAGAACATTTCAGCATTGTGGTTCCTTATTGGTTTGCTGAAGTCACCACAGTTGGTAGCTAGTACCAAGTGTGGTGACTTCAGCAAACAAAACCCTCAAAAGTTAGATCAGCTGAAGTAAATATTAACTCGATTTAAAAAAGTGCCCACTCCATTTCTTCCAACATCGCCAAATAAATTTTTCCATTAAAGCAAAAATATGAAAGGTATTTACGGCAGCGTGCCCCGAAGCCGGACAAATTAACCTTTGCGCCACTGGCCACCGGAATTTCATACCACCATGACAACAGATTTAATCATAAAAATGCTTGAACGTCATATTTTTGAAAAGGGCTGCATGTGAAGCGAAAATGAGTGCGGGTTACTTCGTAATTAATTTTACCTGAGACTACATTAAAAATCATGACATAATATCATACCCGTGTTTTTCCAAAGGGTTAGACAGACTTGTATTGTGTTAATATTATGCCATTTATATTTCTCGTTTTATGACATTTTTTATGCTGAGTTTAACAAATAAGCATTTTTAGGCGGACCATAAGTTCGGACTCAGCTTTCTAATTAAGTATTTTTAAATAGGTAACGACCTCAATCCCAAGGACCTTAAGCTTAATTTAGGCATATATGATATTTCCATTACTAATCCTATAAGAAAATCAAAATCAGTGGATCTGGTTTGACTTCTTTATTGAGTTTTTTTTTCAATGAATACAAATATAATATAATATAAATTCAAGCCTGTAATGTTGTGTTTAAATCCTGACTACATGAATCCTGTAAATTTCTATCGCATGCCTAAATACAGGAATAGATAAGTATTTCTGTATTTATGCAGACATAAGTCTGTAATAAAGCGTCTGTAAAATGCTAGACTCGGGCATATGCCTCTGATATTAGACATGTAATTGCTTAGACACTTATAAATATATTTTGGCTGTCCAATTATAATTTTATGTTTATTTATAGTTGCTTGTATTTAGGCTATTATGGTTTGCCTTTAATTAACAAAAACATCAACAATTATGTAAGTATGACGAATTAAAACAACGAATACGGGAAGACATTAAGCGATATAACTTAAAATACAAATTGCATAAAAGGTTATTAGTATTTAGTCTTAATAATACATATTATTAATAATATAATCTTTCTTGAATCTTGAAATATAAATGCTTTTTAAAATTACTTTTGCATTTTTTCCATAGTTAAATACCTAATAAAACGACAAAAACAGCAGAGGAACACAAGACACCTAGCGCGAAAAATTAAAAAAAAAATCATACACTGGATTTTGCCTGCGGTTCGCTCGCGTAAATATAGCTTAGGTTAAATTAGTAACAATACTTTTTTGGATTCTTCTTCTTCTGGGTAAAAGGGACCGTATGTCCTATTCTGTAACCCTGACGACGTGTATGCGACATTGCATGATGATCTGTCAAGTAGTTAAAGCGTGAAAGTGTAACAAACAAACAAACCCAGTTTTACATTTATAATATTAGTTAGGATGAAAATAAGTGCCAGCGATTTCTCTCGAATTCGGTTAATTATGCTTTAAATGATATTTTAAAGACCTAATACGAATATGTTAAGCCTCACATCCACATCAGAATAGTCTGAATGTGTGTACATGGGTCGTAACGTAAGCATATATGCTGCATACATGATACAGTATTCATTTCACTTTGTGTATGGATACACAATCCACGGCCGCTAATACTGACGGCGACGCTGGTCCGAGGTGCGTTTACCTAATGTATGCATACAGTGTACCTTACTTTGGCTTTGTTTTAATGTACACTTACTAGCAAATTTATTAAAACATTTTTCGCATTATTGTGTATAGTAAATTTGGTTTGAAGGCATTTTGCACGTTGGTTTTTAATGCGGAAGAGGGGGCAAACAAACAAACGACCTGCCTGTCGAAGCAGTAGTTGGTTGGACTGAAAAGTAAATAACAAAGAGAGGAGAAAAAAGAAATGGACTAGATACGCTCCGCTTGATGGCAAACAGTTACCGATGCCTATTTTCGGTCACTGACTCTGAGGAAAAGGAATTAACAAAGAGAGGAGAAAAACGGACAAGATAGGAATACGAGCCGCCGGAATTCTTACTTATCAGTTGAAGCGCAGGCATTACTCTTACCTTAGTTTCAAGCAAACGGTACATCCATGGGTGACCTGTCTCATTCGTACACACGGCTACACATCAAGTTAGACACCCTATATATGCATAACTACGTTACATACAAAGTAGAGAATTGTCGGAAAGGGACAGTGCATAGTGGTGTCGATTTAATGGTAAAGATAGAGCGTAACAAAAATATAACGCATTCTCTCGCACGATTCGCAGCGTTTAACTTCTAATAGTTCAAAGTCGCATCATTCTAGGTTGATGTGTCGCTGTACCATTGAGTTGGGTATAAGAATACTTATGGCTAGATATACAGTGTGAGTTTTCATAAAGTGCACATATGAAAATGAGTGAAACTCAAGACATCATTTTATCGCTAGGAAAAATAATAAAAAAGATAAGAAATAATATTCTTCGATTTATACCTATTTATATTTTTTCTTTTGTAGTTATTTATTACTTATACCTTTCGTACCTTTACAGAAAAATAAGTGACACTTGCAGCCCAAGTGTATGTTTAGTAATTTATGGCAAAGGATTAGACAAGACCTAATTTTTTACCTGAGATAGATAGCAAGAGCCAGAGCAATAAGATAAGGTGTAAAATACACATTTTGGTTTACAGGAAATTGGGAAAGAGCTATTACCATCTACTGCCGTCCAGACTCGGTGCTATTACTGAGAATTACTTGACAGAAATATTGTCTTCTGTTTACGCGAATGTTATTCATTGAAATTAAACTACTATATACGGATTTTATCGCGTTGTTTATTTATCACTGTATTACAAAATTTTGAAAATATTACACTACTACTACTATTGATTTTATTTTACTAATTTATAAGCTAATAAAATTATTTAAACTATTAAATCTATTTATTTTTGGTTTACACTTTCCCCGACGTTTCGGTTGCTTTTCAGCAGCCATGGTCACGGGGAGACTGACTTGACAGAAAATTCACATAACCGTCCCCGACGTACCCGGGAATCTCACTGCGTAGATGCCAATACGTTTTTACCCTATCACATGAGATTAAAAATCATGGCAGGTGAAATCAGTCAACACGGCAAGTGCCCGATAATGAGCAATAGTCTCACCTCTTTCTCTATTATATACTACTAAATTTTTCCCGCGGCTTCGCTCGCTTAAATGAAGATTTGGTTAGTTAGTAATAGTACCTGACAACGTGTATGTAAACTTTCATGATGATAGGTCGAGTAGTAAAGGCGTGAAAGCGTTACAAACAAACAAACTTACATTCGCATTTATAATATTAGTTAGGATTTAATATCGTAGGACCAGTAACCATAGCCAATGTGATACGAGTGTAGAACACCTCTACCTACCCTTCAAGTATTTTCTTACATATATTCTTCTATACTATGTATAACGGCTTGTTTTCAACGTTTAACTCATTAAATTTTACACACTTTCTAACAAAGAATACAAAAACACACTGATTCGGAAAAATAATTTGTGGACCACATACATTTTTGTACCGCAGGAGGATCCCAATCACAAAACTTGACGTACTGGCCAAATTGAAGGTATCACTTAACAACTATATCATTTGTGCAGACAAAATATATAAGTATCCTCTAGCAACCTGGTTTAAAACATAGCACTCGCTACAACTCTATAGAAAGCCCCATAAAACAAAAAACGCATGAACCCAAATTAATTTCACCAAACAAGGCCCTAGGGTGAAACTGGTACACAAAAATGCTCTACCTATGGCGTTCATTTTGCCAAACTCAAATAGAACACGTAACCCTAAACTCGCTAATTTTGACAAACTGTCCAACTGTATTTATTATTCAGCGAACGGTATCAGTATATACATTATTGAGAACTGAAATCAGGGGGTTGTTTGCTTAAAATTGCGGTGAGGAAGGGTAGTTGACAATATGTCGGTGGAAATTCGATTATTTTCGGTAAAATACAATGTATTATGTGTTTTGGTAAAGGAAAATGGCACATATGACCTCGGTGGTTACTGCTTGTAGTTGGATGCTTATATTGGGTCAACCAAATTGTTATAACTGTTTCTATCAAAAATATTTTATGATAAATTAAGTAAATTATCCAATTAAATATTTCTATTTCTAAATATGACATGTAAATATTAATAATAAATATAATTGTGTAATGTCTTGTATAATTTGTAATCTGTTTTAAATGTTCAAATTCTATTTTGTATTTTCTATAGATAGTTTCAGAATTTTATAGCTTCACTTAACATATAATCTGCCACGATAGGTATAATGTTTTCAAAAATGTTCTTTTAAAGAAAATTTTTTGAAATATTGTGCTCTATGTCTTCTCTTTTCTTTTTTATAATCTTTTTACCATTGTTTACCTTAGCTCACTAAAGTTTTAAATATCAACTGAATGATGTGTATAGTTTTACTTGGACTTCAGGCTGGCAACTATTTAATGTTTAATTGAGTAATGTGTAAATATTTAATCTGTTGTCTGTTACTGTACCTATTTAATAAAAATAAAAATAAAATAAAATAAGCGATTTGGTTTATAACTGTAAGCTTATATTGTTTTATATCAGTAAAATAAATTTAAAAAAATAAGTATCCTTCAGAGTGTCTTTTGTGACTGCTGTGCATAGGGTTGGGCGCCCATGATGGGTCGCGCAAAATGTTATTGCTGTTTTCTGATAAGATTTTTGTTTTTTTTAAATCCAGCAATGAGCCCTATAAATTACGATAGCCTCTCTCCCTTATTACCTATGATTTAAAACTGTCGCTGGCAATATGTATGTTTATCTCCATAGTCTACTAGTAGACTTTGGATGGGTCGAATAAACCTCTCTAGTCAATTGGCGGAAGATTCACCCCATCACAACGAGTTATAAATTGCTACTCATAATTATTATCGTCATCTTATTATCAAAGTCGGGTCGTGATATGGACTGAGGGTATAATCTAATGGCAACAATTTTAATGAGTGGGTTTTGATTTTGCCTGCGGCTTTGCTCGAGTAAATGTAGGTTAAGTTAGGCATATGTTCCCTCCCGGAGGAGGGGGCGCAGGAGACGCGCTTATGTCGCTCTCCTGCCCCCCACCTAAGGGTTCTGGGTGGCAAGGCGTCAGGGGACCCTGCCACCCGTGAGTAAGAACCCATAGAGGGCGCGCGCGGTGTTCCCGCGCGCCTTCTAACGTCGAAAGGGGAGAGCGGCGATGCTCTCCCCCGGGGACGAGAGGAGGTCGGGTCCCATTGACCCGGCCGGCACCCACACGGGGGGGCCTGCTATGGATGAATCTTTTTAGACTCCCAACTGGCCCCCCCCATTGGGTGGGAGAGGGAACACCCCAGGTTTTTTTAGTGGGTATCCCAGCACTAGGCTGGTGAGTCCCACACGCCCCGCCGGTGCCGTCCCCTAGCCGGCGGGTAGTGCATCAAGCATTTTTTCCTGGGAATCAAAAAAAAAAAAAAAAAAAAAAAAAAGGCATATGTTCCCTCGCGGTGAATGTTAGCGCGAATCCCGTGGCACCGACACTAGGTACTGGAGGAACGTCGTCAGGGGTTTAGTGGGTATGAAGCTGGCTTCTCTAGCTCGATTCCTACACACCTGGGCCCACTGCCCGGGCGCGGCAGGTGCGTAAACGCATTCCTCCTGAGTTTAAAAAAAAGGTTAGATAAGTAAGTCTTTTTCCTGGATGAAATTTCTTTCAACCATTCCTATGTTCATTTCTGTACCCCTGACAACGTGTATGCGAATTTTATAATGATCGGTCGAGTAGTTAAGGCTTGAAAGCGTTACAAACAAACTCACATTCGCATTTATAATATAAGTTAGGATATTCAGTGCGTAGTTTTGCGAGCATGGGTAGTGCCAGTCTCCGTGTTACTACTGGCACGTTCTTAACTGAAAAATCCTATACAAGAGACGTTTGTCACCACTGCTAAGCCACCGAGTAGGTCAATATTTTCATACACTTCAATCACCGAACAGTGTACCAGCAATGTGTCAAACTAACACTGCCCAATTAATATTGTCCCGCGATGTACACGCAGTCAATTTGTCGAGATTACTGCCATCCTGTCAATACATGTGCTGAAGGACTGATACGTGTTACGTCATATATGACGTCACCGCTATTAAAGTGATTGATGGTAATTGATTAGCGTATTGTGTTGTTGCTAATTATTGCGATTGGGTGGACAGACCGATGGGTCTGCTGGGTGAATGTTTGTAGTGTCGGATTTCGGGCTCAATTTTGGTGTTGGGTGGAAGATATAGTATTGTGTTGGCAATACTAACTAATATTATAAATTCAAATGTGAGTTTGTGAGTGAACTACGACGGATCATCATAAAATTTTGAATACACGTTTTCAGGAGTATAGTAAAGGACATACAGCATCTTTCATCCAGAAAAAGAACTATAGAACAGTTCTTCAGCGAGTTAGCGAAGCCGCTGGCAAATGCTTTAAAAGTCTATACAATAAGAAGGTATAATGGCTATCGTATATTAAAAAAAAATATTATGTATGCGTACATCACTGAACATACTGTCAAATTATCCAAAAATCGTAATTCACTTTATCATTTTGACATTTAGCAGTGGAGTTACCATTAAGAAGTATAACTTATGCTTACTTATGCTGTCAGCCTTCTGGGCACACTACCAGTCGACTGTGATGCGGAGGAATTCTATGATGCCTATTAGAGGGTTTTAGTTTTCTTTTTCTTTTTATTTCTGTTTTATAATATTTTAAGTATAAGTTAGTTTTAAAGAATTGTGTTTATATTATGTATATAATTAATAATTTGTATTGTTATTAGTTAATAACATCCAAAAATCTATATCGCACATGTGCTTACATAGCATAGTTAACGATACAAACCTGCAACAGCGCAGTCAGCTTAACAACTAGTTGAACCCTTGCACCATCCGGATAACAAATCTAATTTTAGATTGTTGTTTTATAATGACGGTTAACCTTTCAGCTTGCTACATATAAACATTGTATGAGTGAAGAAATCTGTACGCTGAACGCCTCACTGCTTCGCCTCGATCAACTTAACTGAGTTCAGTGATAAGGGTTAGAGGAGCAACGATAACATAGAAGTTGGATAAGTAAAGTTGTATAAGACAAGCTTGGATTCAGAATAATATATGAGATAGCCCTATAAGCCACGCTCAAATATTAAGTACTAATTAGAAAGAAGAAAGAAAGACAGAAATCATGTTTAATTCGTACACACAATTAATTAAGTAGAACAAAATAAACAAAAAAATATTATGCATAATAAAACAAAATTGTGTATGCCCTCGCCGAAAAGGGTCACCACCTCAGCATTAGCTGGGCACCCAAATTGAGTGCGCTGGTTTTCAGTTGGTCACCCGATACAAGTGATGTACGGATGGACGCAAATGCTTAACATTACAACAAAAATACAATAAATGTGGTTCTGCTACATACATACAAGGGAAACGTATAGGGCATATTAAATTATGTTTATAAATTAGGGACATTTTAAAATATGAGAACATAGGTAGAAATAAAATACATCACTATCAAATAAATAAATTTGAAGGGGGTAGGTACAAATAAAAATAAAAACGTCATTGTATAATAGGAACTGATGACACAATATTATGCGCAGAGTGAAACGTAAACAAAGTGATCGGCCTCAGCGTTGTAGGCTATTTGTATTGTTTTGTTTGTTTTTGTTTTGATATCCTTATTTTATTAGTGAGACCATCTAATATAGCTAATTGTGGAGAATTATTACTTAAGTGTAACATATACATAAAGCGGTTGTAAGAAATATAAATTTAAGTGAAATGCGAAACAGCGTCCACAGATGAATTGTTAATTTAAACTATATAATATAACAACCGTGTTTAAATAATAATAATGTAGAACACAAAAAATAAAAAAAACATTTTATGGAAATAATATATGATTAAATAATTGATAAGTTACATTTGTCTGATTCATACATTATTTGTCTTGTAAGGAAAACACTTATTAATTTATTCTTGAAATTGTTAATATTTTTTTGGCTTCTTATTGGCGGGGAGATGTTTTTCCAAATTTTGGACGCTTTATATCGGAAGCTACCACGAAATGAAGCAGAGAATTACTAGACCAATCAGAAAAATCTCATCTATAAACATTAATTAGTTGAATAATAGTTGAGTAACAGCGTTGAGCCGTAGATCGTAAATTAGTCATGGATAGAGAAGTTAAGAGCAATGTAAGTATTAGTTATATATATTATAATAATAATAATGTCCTCCAGACCGAATTTCGGTCACGGCGGCCAATCTTAACGGAGACTAGCCATCTGCGCAGGAGATATTACAGTGCACTAGCGTGTGCGCAAAGACAAGATCACTCTCTGTTCCCTTACTCTCATGATCAGATGGGACGGTAATCCGACACGACCGGAGAGAGATCAGGCGCAGGACCAACGGCTTTACGTGCTTTCCGAGGCACGTGTAACACCGCCAACTTTCTAACTCCGCTGCTATTGAGAATTCTTAACAGAAAACCCGATAACTTTTTGTTGGCCCGACCCGGGATTCGAACTCGAGACCTCATGCATAGCAGTCGCATTCACTACCGCTGCGCCACGGAGTTACCACGGTAGTTTGTATGTATTTTTCTTTCTGCAAAACTCGAAAAGATAAAAATATGAAGTCAATCCAACGATTACGTTGGGTTAGATACATTGTTAGATACAAAATATTGCAACTACATATTGCAGCAAAAATATTGACCGTTTAGAAACCCCTTTAGTTTTGTTACAGCCAGTGCCATCTCTCGGCACTGTGGTGAAGATTCAGAAGTTCCTTCTAATAATTTATTACAGCGCCATCTATTAACGTCTTACTGAACAACGTAGCTTGTCAGTACGCGAAGAGTAGAAAGAGCGCTAGAACTTTCTCGAATCTTCGTACTGTTATATACTGGGTATGGCGCCTCTAGAAAATTCCACAAACGCTTGAATCGCATATATAAGACGGAGCACGGGCGGTTTACAATCGTAAGCGGTCAAGTATTCATCGGAGCGAGCGGAAGCGAAAATATCACAGAGTTTATAGCAGTTAGACTGGGAAAGTGTATAAGTAGTGTGTGTGTTGTGTTTTAAATTTAATTGTGTGCTAGAATAAATCGTGTTTTAGTCAGCAATATTGTTTAAAATCTTATCCCTCGTACCCAGCACGTAACAGCATCTTAAACTTAAAACTGACGTTCACTAAAGTATGTATAAGTTTTATGTACGTTTACTTCTACGAACTGAACACTGTAATTGGTGCGGACTAGATTGTAAATTTTATGATGCGCAGTATTTGAAATAAGGGCCAATAGCTGAAGTGTAAGGTGTTCATTAACACGTTCAGATTAATGAATTATTGTAAGAGAATTACTACATTACATTTACATACATTAATTACGTCAGAGTACTGAAATAAGTAAGAACACAAAACAACTAAGCTACATTTACTCCATAGAAACGTATTGCTTCACTGGTGAAATGCCGTCTACGCGGTCGGAATAGTAGATAAAGGAAATTACCAGACACTCGCATAGCTATAAAACTAAGACCGCAAATCGTGGGTCAGAACCAGCAAAAAATAAATACAACAATAAAAAAAACCTTTTCATTTATTTTCAACAATTGACTAATATCAATTATCACATTTTAGATTTTAAATTTTACAACGATAATACCGAAATAAAAAAAACTGAAAGTAAAACCGTCTAATAGGCATCATAAAATTGCTCCGCATCACAGCCGACTGGTAGTGTGCCCAGAAGACTAGCAGCGTGGCCACGTTCAATTGACAATGCTTATTCATTCCGCGAAATAAAAACCAGCTACCAGATCACGGAAAGCGTCGATCAGACTTCTCTGCTTAGGTATATAGGGCACGGGCACTTTTATATTAGCTAAACATGACTTATCTAACTTTATCGTATCCACGCTCACATGAAAGTTAGTCGCATTATATAAGGTTACCTCGAGCCAACTAGAGCCTAATGTAGGGGGAGCGTCAGTTTTCGCTTTAGTTCGAGTTAAACTGACGAACTGACCCCACAACTTCGTGGATGGATGGGCGCCATGAATTTTAAGTACGCGATACCTACGACTAGTGAGTAAATGTTTTCAATAGCAAATTGTATTAAGAGTTTGATGTTTTTAAAACAGCTCACGCGTTTGCTAACACTTCACTTAAAGAGGGAATATTGAAATATTGAAATATAATTTATTTATTACTAGCCCGCATCTTTGTCCGTATGACTTCCCCGAATAAATATTCTCTCACGCCTATATAGGAATCTCTGCCCACCTCTTTATGTATATCCCACAAGGAGTAGACATAAGTGTATTACATATATATTTTGCCAAGTATAGTTAAAGTAAAGTCAAGTCAAGCAGCGATAGCTTAGTGGGGAGACCAACAGACTGCAATGCAGAGGGTCTCGGGTTCGAACCCACGTCGCGCACCTCTGACTTTCGGAAGTTATATGACTTTTCGAAATTATGTGCGTATTGATTGACAATTATCACCTGCTCCGTGCCTCGGAGAGCACGTTAAGCCGTCGGTCCCGGCTGCCATGAACATCTATGGCAGTCGTTATTGGGAAGTCAGTGCCCTATAATATCCTGACACTGGTCTAGCCTTAGGGTATCGTTAGCCTTCGGGTTGCGGGGGTCAGGTGGCAGCCGCTCCGTGTAAAAACTGATATCCAGTCAAATCCGGTTAGACCAGAAAAGCCGACCCCAAGTGACTTGGGAATAATAAAGGCTAGGGAGAAGAGTTAAAGTAAAGTCAAGAATCATTTATTTATTTAGGTCACATGATAACACACATGAGCATCTTTTCAATTCAATTTTATATCCACATACCACTATGTTTACTTCCATTTGTGTTTAAGAGACAACAATACGTAGGTATGTTACGCTGGTCAGTGGGTGTCAACATGCTGGATAAAGTCAGAAACAAATAAATACGGGGAGGTTCGTTCTAAGACGTCCCATGTACTGACATACCCACAATAAAGCAAGGACGCGGAAGACCCTACCACCTGGTTAACGGCGAATAAAAGGACTTGGAAAAAGTGGATGTGGACGTTGAAACAGCACTAAACCGTGCCCAATGACTTCTGCATTGGATACAGTTTAGTTAGCTTAGCAAGGCAAGGAGGACAGACCCGCCTAAAGCGGGAAAAGGCTTTGGATGATGATGATTGTGTTTCAAATATAACCAACAATGCAGTACAACGTATAAGAATCATTTATTGACAGCAGGAAAATAAAAACATATAAACAAATAACCTTTCTTTTAGTGAACAGTCGCCAAAAAGCAGCAGCGCAATAAGACACTTGTGATGGGCGCTATCGTTCCATCCGAATTGCCTTACTATTAAATATAAACACAAAAGCCAATCAAACATCGTGTGTAACTGTTGCCTATATCACTGAGATGTTCTCCTTGACTATTAGCCTCCTAACAGAACCGAAATTGCACAACGCACAATAAAAGGGGATATAATTGGCGTCCCTTTGCGCAATATAATCCGGAACGGATAAATCTGTAGAAAACGCTTACCGACTACAGCTTGAAGTCAGCAAGTTGATATGACAATGAGAAAATCCGGTGGGCAGATATACTTTGAGAAAGTAGTGTGCTCGGTTCGGACAATTTGACAAATATGGCTTTGTAAATGCAGTATGGAGTCATCAGTAAAACTGCAGTGTCATGCCATACGTATAATCGACAGCCAGGAGGTTACGAAGGATATTGAACCGCTACAGCTTTGTAGAAACATTACGTCCCTTAGCGTATTCTATCGCCTCTATCATGTGCGAATGCTCCGAAGAGTTATTTGACCTCATCCCACCTTCCCCCTTCTTTTTGAGAACAACACGTGCTGGTCTTCGTAACCACCGATGGACGGTTAGCACAATCCCGTCTCGCACCAAAAGGTTCAGCAATCCCTTTTTATGCCGTACAACTTTGGAACAGTCTTTCGGCATATGTATTCTCCTTCCTTGGTCCTTCAAACGTAGTGTGAAGAAGAATCTGGTCAGACCGGCGCGGCTTGACACTGACGATGACTATAAGACATCTATCTTCTACTCGTCGTTACTGTCTCTGGACTGTAATGGGGCTTTCCATCAAGTACGCCATAAAAAAAACGTATTATGAAATGCCATAGCGGAATCTTCCTGCTCTGAAGAAACATGAAATTTTTGCGTATACTTAAACAGCGAGGCTGAGAAAATACCTTCTTACAGCAGATTTTAGTAGTAGTAGAGCCTTTGTGGTTTTAGTATAAATAGGTCGTATCTTTGTAGATGTAGTAGAGTGTCAAAGGGGTACAACAAGAAAGCCAGTGATATTTTCATGTTTCAATCGAACCTAGAATTTTGTTCATACTTTAGCAGCCAGGCTGTGAAAGTACTTCTATCGTACAAAACATGCAGCCAAAGACCATATTATGAGTATGGTTCAAAAGCTCCTTAACGATTTTGCAGGACTGGTGACACGCGGTCGTAGCCATAAGCTGTTTTAAGCGCTTACCATTAGGTGACACCACATTACTGCCGTCGTAAGGTAAAAAGACGAATCAGCCAAAACAATATGTTTTTATAAATATGCATATGCAGGTTTTTTAATAATTCCAAATAGATGAAAATCATAATTTCAAAAATAAATGTCTGATACGTCTTTTCCCTTTTGATGGCAGAATACACTACGTTCACACACATAAGCTACTGCACCATTCGCGCAGTCAAATCCATCATATAGTAGCACAACCCACACCAAATAATAAACTAGCTTTTGTCTGGATGATGACCTTTCTTGAAAAAAAACAAAGGTTCCTCCTTATCTTTTTCTGTACCTCATGTTGACCGGTCGAATAGTTAAAACGTGAAAATGTAAGAAACAAACAAATATTTGCATTTATAATATTAATTAGGAATCAAATTCTTATGAGTATTTTATTCCCGTAGAACAATTTTAAGCATTACTTGGCAAGGTATAACTTCCAAAGTTATAATTCTGTTATTAATAATGTTTATTCACTTATTAGAGAGATGTTCTATCTATTGACATTTGCAAAACTTGTAAACTTTTGAACGAACGTTTGACTTTTAAATGTGAATGAATCAAGCCTCACTTCAATGCACTTGATCGCGAGCCAAAGTTAAAAGCGTGAGACATGGCGGTAAATGTATGGTAACTTGTTGTTCCAGCATCGTAGACATAAGCATATGTGTAAAAGCCGGTCGTAAGGTCTCGAAATCGATTAGATTAGACAAAAATAATATAACGGTGCTTATAATATAATAATAATACCAGCGCTGTATCACGCTATACAACAAGGCTCTCCTCAGTGTGAGAAGGGTATGACCATAGGCCACCGCGCTGGCGTAGGGCGGATGGGCAGACTTCACCATTTTTTTTTCTGTTACTCTTCAAAATGACCACACTCCGCCTGATGGTAAGCAGTCGTGAAAGCAGTGGCCTCCACACCATCCTCATAGCAGCCGAGGCGATGTTGATGTCTCTACTTTGACGGCCTGAGAAGGTGCTTTTTTACGTCCCACTTAAAGGACCCAGGATTGAAGGAAGAAGGAAACACGTGCTTTGGCAGAGAATTCCATGCCTTGATCGTTCAGAGGTATGAGGACCCAAACTTGTTGGTACGCACTCTAGTCGACTTCACCGTGTAAGGATGGCATCCGAGCCCAGCACGCGTTGTTCTGGATAGGAAAGTGGAGGGCGGGATAAGCTGGAATAACTCTTCAGAGCACTCCCCGTGGAATATTCTGTAGAAATTTTAAGAACTTTACGAAGTACTCTCAACCGTTAAACAAATTTATATAAAACACACAGATGGCACACAGATAAGTTGACATATACAATACTAATCTGCACTGATGAATAGTTTAAATGTTCGCCTCGCCAGTGCCACTTCGCCGAGTTCAGGGAGTGTACAATAATTTGTATGAAACACAAATGGTTGTTCCGAGTCTGGCTGTTCTTTGAGTCCATAGTTTGAATGTTTCTAAAGTCTCTCTACACAAGGATATATAGTACGGGAGTAGTCTTATTGAACAAGAATTTTAAACGTCAATTTTACATCCGCTCTGCTCAATTATATAATAAAATAAACAAAAAGGTATATGTTCACAATAAAAATAACTATGACTGTCCTAAAATCTTAGTAAATTGGATAAAACCCCTTACCTATGAGGATACGGAAGCTTTTCTGACATACCTTGGGTAGCTTTAACACTTTCACCCTAACATCCTGCACTACCACACCACACCACACCACACCACACCACACCACACCACATCACACAACATCACACATCACACATCACACATCACACATCACACATCACACATCACACATCACACATCACACATCACACATCACACATCACACATCACACATCACACATCACACATCACACATCACACCACACCACACCGCACCGCAACGCAACGCAACGCACCGCACTGCACTGCACCGCACCGCACCGCACCGCAACGCAACGCACCGCACCGCACCGCACCGCACCACACCACACCACACACACCACACCACACCACACCACACCACACCGCACCGCACCGCACCGCACCGCACCGCACTATATCACATCACATCATATTATCATCATACACCAGCACGATAACACACTAAAACGACCAATAATACTATACATACTTCACAACTACTATACTTAATTTAATTTAATTTAAATAATGGGCATGTTATATATTATTATTATTATTTTTTGTTTTTATTCTACATACCTACATGTTATGGAAGAGCGGAGGCTCCTAATACAGACATTGTTTGTCTAAAAGGAGGCTCCAAACACAATGCATTGATGTATTAACCTTTAATGAACAAATAAACTATAAACTATAATAACAAGAATTAAAACAATCCCGATATCCTGCCTTGGGATTTACAAGAATAGAATTGCAGGCAGAAGCTGGAATATAGGTAAAAGTCAAGGCTTTAACCACATACGAGTGTAATATAAAACAGCGTTCCAACTTTGTTCAGATAAAAACAAATTGTACCTAGTATGTTTTACTCTAATATACATAGTCACATTCCTATACCCCCCGAAGGGGTGGGTAGAGGTATAATACATCCTCATTTCGTTAATTGTGATTTCAGGTGCTGCGCAATAAGGGACGAGCCTACAGCCGTCCACAGTTCTAGACTTACGGCTACGGTATTTTATTTAAATAAATCCAACGACGCTTTTCTCTACTTCGAGAATCGAATCCGAGACGTCATGCACAGCAGTAACATTCACTATCGCTGCACAGTTTGAAAACCTCTTTTTTAACAATAAAGGTGACAAACCATCATATGCGTAACCTGTAATAAAGAGTTATTCTTGTCTGTCCCTCTACACGATATATCTTCTCAGGAAGCCATTTATGTAAAAACATTTAGATCTGTCCCATGTCAGATCTTGGAAGATCTTGGAAAATGAATACCGTAGCTTATATTCGCTTTATATGGATGATCGCTAGGAAAAAAAATTAAAGATCGAATAAAAAGAAAGAAACGTGAGCCTTCGGCAGCTTCACTCATCGGCAACGGACGAAATGCAGTAACAGTGTTTCTATTTTAATTCTGCTAAGTGCAATAGGCTTCACTGTTGCAAGAAATTTTAGAACAGAGACGAAATAATGTAAAGAAAGCAGAATACCGGTTATTTGATTGGACATACAACGTACATATTTATAAGTAAATGTACGATTCATCTCATCAGTAATATGATATGTATGTATATACATATTGTCACGCGGACCGCGCGTGCCATGACGGCTGCGCGCGAGTCGGAGTGATGGCTGGCACCCCCCTTCCCCTCCTGCCCGGCGGTAGCGATATATAAGCCGATCGCGTCCTGGACCGCGGCTTCTTCCGGCCCGGCTCCACACCTTCAGCTAAGTGTCCTGATTTCTACAAGAACACGAAGCAAGCCTTTTACGAACCACGCCCTGTCTATTGTTATGTAGTAAAGATTATTCTTCTTATACTTGTAAATCTAAATATATTAAAAGTGTAATTATCATACCTTCTCTTATTATTCTCTTTCGTTAAATTCACCTAGGGACACCACGCCCCTACGGCGTGGCCTGATCCTTTTAGATCAACTGATCTCCTAAGAAACCACTCTAAAGGTTACAACGGCGCCCAACGTGGGGCCATTGTAACCTTTAGAGCATATGCATGTATCTTTACATATATAGACACATATATATATATATATATATATTTGTGTATATTTTATTAAGATGATATAATATGTTTATTGGTATGTATATATTATGTAATATATAATTACTATTGTGATATTTTTTAGTATATTTACATGTATGTTTCGCGTTACTGTATGCACCTACTTCTTGTTATCTCTGCATCACTCTAAGGTCGACTGGTAGATAATGCCCTTGGCATTAAATGCACCAATGTACTATAATGTGCATAAAGTTTTAAAATAAATAAATAAAATACTTAAGTATGGCGCAGTGATTTCAATAGTCACCAAGGCACTTCAAGTGTTTTCGATCCCTACATAAGATTAAAAAAACCTGTGGTTCTTGTCCTGACTCTTGATAATCTTTTGTTTGTAGTTTAAATGTTTGTAAATTTAAATTTGATACAGCTATTATTCCTTAAGTGGAACTTGTATTTGTAATATACATTTCCTTAGCTATTGTAGAGAAATATAGACTTTACTTTGAAAACAAAGAACAGGAAAATTGCAGTTGTAATGCAGTTGGATGCGACAATATCGCACGCCGTGAAAAGTAATTAGTGGGTCTGCATGCAAAATCATATTACTAATATGATAATGGTGAACATTTACTATACCTATATATATTTATTTTGACTGCAGAGATGGCTTAGTAATTAAAATGGTCGTATGCCAGTGCGCTAAAGGTTGTAGGGTCGATTCTCACAAAGGACAAAAATGTGAGCCATAATCAATTACTTAAAATCTGGCTGTTTTTTGTGTCCGTTGTTTCAATGTTTGTTATTACTATTGATGTGTGATCTTAGGATGCGTGACGCGTCAATACGGCCTTCTACACCAGAGGCTTAACCCAGCTGACGCCATAGTGAATGCGTCTGCTGTGCTGAGGGCTCGAGTTAAAATCCGGGTTGGGCCTACATACATAGGGCTATTAGGTTTTTCTTTCAAGATATTCTCAATAGCAGCCCGAAGTTAGAAAACTTGCAGTGTTTTACACCCGTGTGCCTTGGAAAGCACGTAAAGCTGTTAGTCCTGCGCCTGATCCCTCTCTGGTCGTGTCGGATTACCGTCCTATCGGACTATAAGAGTGAAGGAATAGCGAGTGCACTATAAATGTGTGCGCACACGCTTGTGCATTATAATTTCTCACGCGCAGGAGGGTAGT
This sequence comes from Catocala nupta, assembly GCA_963675205.1. Taxonomy (NCBI): domain Eukaryota; kingdom Metazoa; phylum Arthropoda; class Insecta; order Lepidoptera; family Erebidae; genus Catocala; species Catocala nupta. Next base: position 18,162,842 of record OY776099.1, read on the forward strand.
CTTTTTATAAATATTTAGCTCGAACAGGCAAAATGTTGATGTCCTTTTATTAATTTTTATTAAATTTGTATTATTAAAATTGACGTGTCCGTGTCGTAATTGAATGATTACACATTTAAAAATATATTTTTTTGACTTGAAATTGACTTTATTATTTAACAATATTAGTTTGCTAATGACCCTATTCTTTGGTCACTTAAACGTACTCAATAAGTACTTGATAATCAATTTCATTATCAATTCCCATCGATGTCAACTAACAATCACTATACAAATAGAATAAAAAATAACTATGGTTAACCGCAACAACTCAATCGGGCGTCAAGTGCGAAATAATTGAAAAACTGTGACACTCATTAAAAATTTTACGAAGATTACTAAAATCGTTGAGCTTAAAATCAATTTACTACCGACGGAATATTTGTTAGAACTCTATTACAATATTTTAAGGATCAAATTCCTTTGACGATAAATAAGGAATGCGAAATTTTACAACTTAAATCTACCACTCCAAATATGATATTTATGTAAAAATGAACTCTATTGCTAGAACGATAAAGGTCATACCTAGCTTAGAAGCTGGTAATGCTTCATTGATTATCGTCAAGTTTTTTGCCCATGATTGTTTAGCCATCGAAGCATAACTGATTAAGAAAAGCGATGGTAGGAATAACTATAGAGACCCGTATTTCTTAACCTTACATTTTGTGACATACTGTTTGCTGTAGCTATACTGATATCATAAAAAGGTTAACTTGTATATTATCGATTTTAACGTTTCAGACTTGATGCTCGGATCGAGAAGGATACAGAGAAAAACGGATAAGTATGGCAGCACATAGACTGAAATTTGCCCGGCAGAGGACACTAGCCCTCACCCCATTCACGTGTCACAAAAAGCAGATAATATAATAATACTAAATGACCCGGCAAACGTTGTTCTGCTATATAAATGATTTCTTATACCTACCAAATATAATATGTTATATACAAATTCATAAAAATCGATAGAGCCGTATTGGAGGAGTGCAACCACAAACACCGTGACACGAGATTTTTATATAAATAGATTTTTATTATACTAATATCAGTCCTGTATATAAACTGTCCAACTGCTCTGCAGGGGCCTCTGCTCAGTGTGAGAAAGGTAGGCAATAATCCACCATGCTAGCCCAATGCGAGTAGGCAGACTTCACATATCTTTGAGAACATTATGCAGAACTCACAGATACGCAGGTTTATTCACGATATTTTCCATCACCGTTTAAGCAAGTGATTATTAACAAATTAATGTGCAGATAACGTCTAAAATCAGAGATCCGCGCCTTGGGATCGAAACCGAGATCTCTGCGTTCCAGTCCAGCAGTCTCCCACTAGGCCATCGATTGGCAGGTAATATAATAATAATAATGTCCTCCGGACCGAAATTCGGTCACGACGGTTAATCTTAACGGAGACTGGCTATCGACGCTGGAGATATTGTAGTGCACAAGTGTATGCGCAAATACAAGTGCACTCTCTGTTCCTTAATTCTCATAATCCGATGGGACGGTAATCCGACACGACCGGAGAGAAATCATGCGCAGGACCAACGTGCTTTCCGAGACACAGGGGTGTCTAACACCGCCAACTTCCTACCTCCGGGCTGCTGTTGAAATTTCTTAACAGAAAAACTCAATAACGTTTTGTTGGCCCGACCCAAGATTCGAACACGAGACCTCATGCACAGCAGTCGCATTCTCTACCGCTGCGACATGGAGGCAGTTAAGATAATATAATATGGGTGTAATACATGGTCTTTCGCATAAACAGGCATACAATTACTGTTACGCCCGTTTATGCCTATTTATGTAGTTTACACATATAACGGAAAAATCAGAGTTAAAAGCTCTTATTAATTTAGGAAAAATATAACATTTATGGACTTCAGCGATTAGTCATAGTCGCTTATAGTTGCACGCAGACTGTCGGTTTAGCATTGGCAAACTGTTAGCTTAATTTGTATGTTTCTTTAATCAATCTTTTGCAACGCAAATTAGTGCTAAGTCAAAACTAAATAGTACAAACAGCGTAACTGGTGAATATCGTAAGAACCTGTCGTGGAGAATTTAATAACGAGTGCAAGAATTTAAGCGTAATAATTAAAAGTTTACTGTACTTAGACAGTAATTGTTTAAATCTTACGGTTTGGCCTAGGCAACATTGAGGAAATTATGAAGCAATGGTGCGACCTCATTAGCTTGGTATAGATACAAAATATACATTCTAACTAATTTAAATGGGAATATGAGTTTGTTTATTTGTTTGTTACGCTTTCACGCCTTAACTACTAGACCGATCATGATGAAACTGCGCATACACGTTGTCAGGTAAAAGTATCAAAAGTATCTGTATCAGGTTAACTTTCGTATTTAATTTCTGCATTTTAACTTTGTGTATATTTTTATCTCCCTTTTATTTAAATGACTGTATTAATTTTTGCATACCGTAGGTAGAATGTATAAGGATTCCAACAAACATGTAACCATCATAATTTGTACACCTACATTCTATGCAAATAAATATTTCTATTTCTATTTCAGGGGTACAGATAAGGACCTAGAATATCTTTTACACATTGCGAGCGAAGCCACGTTGAAAGTCATGCCGTACGTATAATCGACAGCCAGGTTACGAAGGACATCGAACCGCTACAACTTCGTAGAAACATTGCGTCCCGTAGCGTTTTCTATCGCCTCTATCATGGCGAATGCTCCGAAGAGTTATTTGACCTCATCCCACCTTCCCCCTTCCTTTTGAGAACCACACGTGCCGGTCTTCGTAATCACCGATTGACGGTTAGCACAATCCCGTCTCGCACCAAAAGGTTCAGCAATTCCTTTTTATGCCGTACCATACAACTTTGGAACAGTCTTCCGGCTCATGTGCTCCCTCCCTTCTATGACATTGGGTCCTTTAAACGTAGTGTGAAGAAGTATTTGGTCAGACCGGCTTGACACTGACGACGACTAGAAGACATCTATCTTCTCCTCTTCATCACTGTCTCTGGACTGTAATTGGGCTTCCCATCAGGTCCGTTACAAACATTTTGCCGCGTCATGACAAAAAAAAAAATCTAGTATAATATAGTTCTAAGCTAAAAACCTCCAATGGGTAGGGATTTTAGTACCCTTGAATAGAGAACGAGCTTTTTGTCGTCTACCTGGCACAATTAAGGACTTTGTGGCGCTACTGTCAATATCCGGATAGAAAAATGACATACCACTGCATTCCCATGCATCGCACTCTAAGACTCATGCACTGCGATGAAAGGAGAGCCATCAAAACATTACATAGAATTTATTATGTTCGTGTATAACTTTTTCATGGATTGGTTATTATATCTTTATTACACATTCTTAGAGTTAAAAAAAGATCTGTAATGACGCGATCTTAAACTCTACAATTAATAGAGATGACCACATCTCTAGCTGTCCGAAACTAAGTCTATATTCATTCTAAAATTACGTACGGTTAAGGATAGTATTCAACTGAAATAAGAACTCTATGTAGAGCTAGCATAGTAGACATACTTTTTTATTAGTTTGTTGGTTGGCAAACAAGCATAGCCTGATGGTAAGTGGTCACCGTAGCCTATAGACGCCTGTAACACCAGATGCATCACATGCGCGTGGTAAGCCAAAAGAATGGTAAGGGGGAAAGAGGGTGATTTGATTCACTAACCTAATCTACATTTACGCGAGCGAAGCCGCCGGCAATATCTAGTTACTCACGTAACAACAACATAAAATAAAAAAATAAAAATATTTTTCATTCCTTACAGACAAAATACATTTGTGTCCGTCGACACACACATAAGCCCGTATCTTGCTACCGACAAACCTCTGCTATAAAAATGAACTATACACTAAAACGAAGATGGCCACTTAAATTAGAATAGCCGCAACATCCCGCCGGTTTAATGGCCACACATAAAGTTTACATAGTCACTACGTTACTCTGATTGCGTTATCGGTGACGGCGTATGGCACGTGGTAATAATATTTAAACTAAATGTATTGTTTGTTGTTTTAAATATTATTATTTTTGAAACGTTTTTTTAAAGGTGTTTTTGGCAATGATAGCTGAAATCTGCTCAGAATTTAAATTACGACAAAACTAACGCAAATTTTGATCCTTTTTTTAACTAAAATACTGTTTGCTCCTCAAATTTCGTATAAAAAATTAAAAATCTAAAGCACATATACATATTACATAAGGCTGTCAATTAAATTTTACAGGGTTATGTAATTTTAGCTGTCTGCCGCGGTTTCATCTACGTTTATTTTTACAGCACCGCTCCCCAAGCATGTAGCGTGATGTTACGAAACTTACTCAAAAATTTGAAAACTAACTATGAATTGAATTATCGAATCTGACTGTTAATTCCAAAGATTAGTTAACGTCCAAAGAATAAAAATAAACGAACTCTTCAACATTATTAACTATATTATTTGTATAGATTTATATTGCCGATTCGGGCATAGTTCGGGCATAGTATTTTGGCAATCGCGCGTTGGGGTTTGTCAACTTAGCAATGTTTATCGTTTGTGTCGATTTGTTTGGTCATTTTTGAGTAACTCTACATGTAGTTATGATGCTATGATATGAGCTGCTGATTTTGTATTATGTTATAAACTGCATCAAATTCAAATTTTATTGCATTCATGTGTACATAGATGTTATAAAATTAAAGGTATTATCAACATTAAACCTTGTTACGGCGCAGCAAAATACTTTATTTTCATTACCTAGTTCTCAATCTAATAGATATATTTTTACACATTTATTATACTGTAAGAAATTTCAGAAATTACATAATCTAAAAATTCAATCTTCTCGTGACTTACTACCCGCGACTACTGTAAAATGCCACGTCTAGGCGTTAGAAGCATATTTCTGATAACAAACACTTAATAACAGTTCAAAAAAGTGCCCATAGCCACAACGTTCACTCTATTCATCAAGCCCACCACATTCCGCCGGTTTAATGGCCCCACATAAAGTTTACATAGTGACTATGTTACTCTGATTATATCATCTAAGGTCGACAGATTTTACATGGACATAATATGTTATGTACTAAATGCGGCTTATGTGTTGTTTCTATGAGTTATTAATCTATTTATATTGAATTATAAAAAATATCAGATTAATAGCTTTTGTATTTGTAATTCGTCTAAGATATGACTTGATGGCGAAGCTGTAGTGAATGCGATTTCTGTACACCCTCATCTGTCTCGGGCCAGCAACCAAGGCAGAGCCCAAAATTTTTTACCTCGTAATTAAAAATTCTCCAGTGTTGCACACGACAAGCATCATGCCTCAGCAAGCATATAAAACCATTGGTCCTGCGCCTGATCTCCATCCAGTCGTCCGAAATTGGCGTCCTATCGGAATTTGACAGTTAGAGAACGGAAAGGACACTTGTGGTAATATCGCCTGTACAGGTAGCCAGTCTACGTTAACATTGGCCATCGTGGCTGAAAATCGGTCTAGAGCCTATTATTATCCTTATATGTGTAAGTAACTCTGTTTTGTGTCTTCAAAAGCATCAAAGTTTATAGCTTGCGACGGTAAGTCATAGTCCTTCCAATCAGAGATTAGATTACAAGAGCTTACAGCACCAGATACCTCTGATGTGGTAGACATCCATAGACCACAATCTCAAAAATTAGTCTCAAAATGTAATTCAAAATAATTTTTGATCGCATCTCAAAAATACGTATATGGCAAGAATGTATTATCATCGTCACCTAATAAAATAATTGTAGAACTACCACACGAGCCGTTATAATAAATTGATGACCATCTGAAATGTAGATGGCGCCACATTCAAACTGAATCGCTAACTTAATAGCAATCATTAACCAAACTTTTACGTCACCACGCAGTTTATGCAAGGATGGACCGTGTGTCTAAAGCTCTTCATAGATGAGGCAACGTAAAAAAATGTTTTCTTATATACAAGCTAACGGTGAACATTGTGAAGAAACTTGCATGTCTGAGACTTCCATAAAGTTCTCGAAGATATGTGAAGTCCAACCTGCACTGAGCCAGCGTGGTAGACTATTTTATTTTTACGTGGGATATGATGGGTTGGGTATGCGTTGTCACATACCCATCAGCGGGGACGGGCGGAGGTGTTATAAAAGATGGGGACATCCCGGTCATACCGACTTAACCTACCATGGTGGTCCTCGACGCTACCAGAGTTCGTGGAGCCGCGTGAATAATTTTCACATTCGTATCGCTACCCCGCCACACAGCATGGCAGACTATACCCTAACACTTCTCATCCTTCTACCAGCACCACTTGCTGAAACATCTTGCTACATTTTTCATGCATCTCTTCAGTTCAAGGTTTTCTTAACATGGTCTTTCTCAAAAATTTATATATTTTCGTTTATAATAACCTATGATGGCTTTTAATACCAGAGTTAATACTGGTGTATTGCTGAACCTTAAAAAAAAGGAATTAACTTTAAGATGAAAGGAAAGAAATAGGATTGGCAGGAATAGCAAAGGTTTCATCCATCGGGTACAACGCATGTTTGACATGAGAGTGATACATCTCTGAGAACCGGGTCACTCAGCTACTTTAAAATAAGTTAGCACTTAAAGAGTGTGATGAACAGTACCTTAGTGTCTCCATGATTAGGGCTGCTGAAAAGCAACCAGAATTTCGGAGCAAATCCAAATATTTTAAAAGTTGTTTGAAATTTAAGTCTAATTTGTCCATTGTATAATATGTATGTATTCACAAAACAAAAGTATATATGTATGTTTATCCATTGTCTAGTACCCATAGTGCTTAGTTTGGGCTAGATGGTGTTGTGTGTATGTGATAGAATATTATATTATTATTATTATTGGCGTATGAACACCGGCGTCCAGACACAATACTTTTATCATATGTTTCGATAGCTATTTTGCGCGTTTTCACCTAAGTTTATAATTACTGATTTGCTCCTGTGGCTTAAAGTTTGATGATTACCAATAATTTTAATAACCTTCCTCAAGAATTACAAATATATTTTCCAAAATCTGCACGTTGTTCCAGAGAACGTGCTCAAAAAAAACCATCCAACTATATAATATAAAGATAAACAGCTAAGCTATTAATAAAACCATGATAAAATCCATGTATAACATTGATTAACCTGTAAATATTTGGAATGCTAGACATTATACAATAAAAAGTGCTCCGTATTTTAAGATCTTTTAAAAATAGTTCAACCAGTTAAATAACTTAGTAAACAGTGTAGTGATGTAAAAAAGTCTAAATAAACATTATACAGTGGTAAACAAACATTATATACTGTGAACGAACATTATACAGTGCTAAAATACAAGAAACCTCAGTGCATGGGAAAAAGCCCACAACTAAAACATAAACTATACTAAACAAACTAAAAACTACAATAATAATATTGGTGAAGCTATAAAATTGACTAAAAGTGCTCAAACAATGAACAAAAAGTGATAAATGACATTTAAAACATTCAAACTAAGTTTATTCAAAGTGCATGGAATGTGAAAAAATTCCTAAGTGATTAGTCATAATAACCGTCTTGTCAGTTCAACAAAGTTCTCCAGTTAACAAGTATAGCTAAATTTCAGTATCTATTACTAAGTAACTCGTGGCTGTGCGTCTAAAGTACGAGAGTTCCGATGAATATGTCGATGGTTCGAACCTCAGTCAGCCGCGTAAGCTTTTTGTGAAGCTTAATAATAAGACAAGAATTAAATAATCATTCCTATTAAAAATATAATGATAAAATAACAAAAAAGAACCACAAAAAGTTTAATAACTACATTGTGGTACAACAGGGCGTCACATACATTAAACATAACGCATCGCTTTAAATAATACCCGTGACAAAATGGAAGCAGAGTACGACAATGTTACCCATCGGAAACCTTACCGGTCAAGTTCCTTAAATGACCTTAGTAGCGAAGTGTCTAAAAGCGAGAGATCTATATTTGATACTACAATGTTAAGCATACCAGACAGTCTTCACGCAAGTAACGAAAATGTAAACAGCTTAACAGAACAAATAAAATTATTAACAGCGCAACTGATGAGCGCCCATCGCGAGATTGAGGATTTGAATATGGAAAACCTACGCCTAAAAACAGACCTACAAAACTCCCTAAAGACGATTGATACATATAAAACTATATGTTTAACGCCTGAGAGAATGAATACGACACCAGTATGTTCACGTAAAAGGAAACCTGTTAAATCTGCACAAATACAAGATACTGGGTACGATATACAGGTTGATGTGAAACGAGCATGCACACCTATTAGAAATCATAATAAGGAGACCCAGACTATCAACCACGTGACCGAAACATCAGACATCCAAATAGAAATGGAAAATACAATGACATCAAGCCAAAAAGTAACCGAGAAGAAATTACAAAACCAGACTTCTAAAATACATAGAAAAATATGCATAATTAGCGAAAATAAACAAAATAATGTATACTCTATAGCTAAGGAAACACTAATAGAAAATAATATATGTCACTATATACTACCAAATAGTGGCATATATAATCAAATATACAATATAGAACACAAGTTGGAGAATTTCAATATGAATGACTTCTGCATCATATTAATTGGAGAGACAGATTTTAAAAAGACTAAAGATTATTTTAATTTAATATTCAACATTAGACGAAGTCTCAAAAAAATAACACATACAAATGTTATTCTCTGCATGCCGACATATAAATATACAAACTACGCAGCGATGTACAACTGTAGAGTTGAAAATTTCAACAGCCTGCTCTACCTGGATGTAATAACACACGAACATGCATACTGTGTCGATTCCAACAAACACTTGACTTGTGACTACGATATGTTTAACTACAGGACAGGCTCAATAAATAACTATGGCATGTACACTATTTTTAAGGACATTGCCAAATTAATAAGCGACATTCAAGATTATACATGTAATATGACACAGGCTAACAACCTAACAAATGGTACAAGTGACGATCAGCCTACAGACTTTACAAACAACCAGAGCGAATCCCAGTTTTTTCTACCACACACAGCTATTTATAGTTCATCAGAACATAGCAGGGTTATTAAATAAGTCCGAAGAGCTTTTTGTGTGTCTGGAGGAGCTGTCAAAACAAAAAATGGAAATAGACATAATCTGTATATCAGAACATTTTATGATGGCTGGATATGAACAACATCTCGTGATTCCTAATTACACTATAGCGTCAAGTTTTAGCAGAAAGAATACCAAAAGAGGTGGCACATGTATACTGGTGAAAACAGGATACCAATACAATGAAATAATAGAGGTAAAGAAGCTCTCTATTGTAGGAGTTATCGAGTGCTGCGCTATTGAACTGGTATACTATAAAACAATTATTGTGTGTTTATATAGAATACCTAAATCTAACAATTTAAATATATTTTTTGAGCAATTTGAAAGAATGTTACAAGTAATAAATAAATATAGACAAAGAAATATCATAATTACAGGTGACTTCAACATTGATGCTATCAAACGCAATAGTGCATTTTTGGAACTTGAATCTTTACTTTTAAGTTTTAATTTACGATTAGAATTTAATCGACCCACAAGATTGTCTAGTAGAACTTGTATCGACAACATTGCCCATAATTTGAAAAAATGCAAATCTTATGTCATAGAGTTTAGTTTATCCGATCATACATCTCAAGTACTAAGTTTTCCTGTAAATAAAACATGTAAAATTGATTACTGGCATATATTGCGACGAGATTACAGTAAGGATAACATGCTTAAGTTCAAAAATCACATTAAGAGCTTAACTTTCGCTGAAATGTATGGCACTGAAAATGCTAACCAGGCATATAACTCTTTTATGGATTATTTTGAACTACTGTATAATTTATGCTTTCCCGTAAAAAAAATTAAAATATCTACTAAGATCAAGCCCCGATGGCTATCACGGGGAATTAAAATAGGTAGCAAAAAAAAGAGACATCTGCTTTGGAACTATAGACAAAATAAAAATGAGACTAATAAAAATACACTCATCAAATATAGTAAAATATATAAAAGAATAATAAAATTGACACAGCGGGCTCAAAATAGTTACAAAATAAAAATGGCACAAAACACCTCAAAAGCGACCTGGGACATAATTAATAAAGCAAAGCACAATATACCAAGGCACGCAATTTCCTCTATACAAAGTAGAAACACAACTATTACTGCTCCAAAATTAATCGCTAATGCTTTTAACAATTATTTCATAGATAAAATTCATCAGATACGGGCTTCTGGGCGATCTACAACGGAAAACATTAAAAAATCAAACAAATCCATGTTTATGGCGCCAAGTACACCGTTCGATATATTAAGAATCATAAGATCATTAAAAAACACTAAGAGCGTTGGTCACGATAGTATTTCTACAAAAGTAGTTAAATTTGTTGCATACGACATTTGCGGACACCTGAGTCATATTCTCAACATATGTATAATTACGGGAACTTATCCAGATAATCTAAAGACTTCGGTAATAAAGCCACTTTTCAAAAAAGGAAACAACCAATTAATGGAATGTTATAGACCAATAGCGCTTATATCGATACTTTCAAAAGTTTTTGAAAAGTATATATATGAACAGATTTATAAGTATTTTGAAAAAGAACAATATTTCACTTATGACCAAAAAGGCTTTAGGAAAAATAAAACTATTAACTTAGCTATTTTTGATTTTTTAAATAATGTAATTAGATATATAGATAAGAAAACATCAGTATGCGCTATATATTGCGATATGACACAGGCGTTCGACTATGTCAGCCATGAGATCCTTTTAGGCAAATTAGAAGCATACGGTATTCGAGGTACGGTACTAACATTAATAGAAACTTATTTAAAAGGTCGTACGCAATATACCGAAATCTCAACAGTGGACCCTACTGCAAAAAAGGAGGTTACATACTCTTCAGATAAACGTATAATTAAATACGGCGTGCCGCAAGGGAGCGTGCTAGGTCCACTCCTGTTCATTATTTATATAAATGACCTACCAAAAGTTACCAATTTTGCTATGTCACTCTTTGCCGATGACAGCACAGTAACTATAAATTATCAGAATAACTGTGACTTTAAAAACGACATAAACGTTACTATTGAATCGATACTAAATTGGATGAGTAACAATAATCTAAAATGCAATTTAGAAAAAACTAAATCAATGTTTTTTACCCAACGATCATCAGTGCCTGACATTAACATAAGCCATCAAGGCACAGCAATTGAAAATGTTAACACAACAAAATTTTTAGGTGTTACAATTGATAAACATCTTAATTGGAAAGAGCACACGGAACAACTAAATAAAAAAATGTGTTCCTCGGTGTATGCACTCTCTAAATTAGCACCTGTTTTAAATGACGCAGCATTAGTCACAGCTTATCATGGCATAGTTAGTTCGACGCTAAGATTCGGTATTATTTTTTGGGGAAATTCCACAAATAAAGAAACTGTATTTAAAACTCAAAAAAAATGCATAAGAGCTATGTTTAGCCTACAAAATACGGAAAGTTGCAAACCATATTTTATTAAATATAACATTTTGTCTCTACCCTCGTTATATATATATGAGGTAGCTACCTTCGTCAAGACGAATCCACACTTGTTCCACAAACTGTCTGATCTTGTTAAGCGAAATCGGCGGGACAATGATAGACTATGCGTAGTAAAATCAAACACAGCATTAATGCATAAAAGTGTATTTTGTATGGCACCTATAATTTATAATCGAGTTCCAAGAGAAATCAAACAATTAAACACAGCCTTATTTAAATATAATTTAAAGAAATATTTGTTAGCTAAATGTTATTACAGCATAACTGAATATTTGACAAATCCTAATTAAATGTATGATTTCTTATCTACCTTACATATATTATTGTTATTTGTTTATGAAATGCTTAATGAATGTTTTTTTTTTTTTTTTTTACTAATTGTGACCCAATTCTAAAATTTTTATGTTTAACTCTTCTGTTATTTTATGGACATGTTATTTTATTGACACATGAATTTTATGCTGACATTACATATTTCTCTTAATAATTATATTTATATTATGATAAATTATCCTGACATGTTTTCTTATTATTGTTATTAATTTTCAATAAATCTGTTTAATGAGGAAAATACTATTATCATTATAGCTGTTAAAATTTCGTATGCCAAAAGGCAAAACATGTAGCTCACACTGTAATCACAATTAACATCTTGCATGCAAGTTCAAATAACCTGTAATGTACACTCATGTTTTATGAAATAAATTATCTTTATCTTTATCTTTATCTTTATCTTTATCATTATTGAAAACCTATTGTGACTAGCTACCGGTTACGAGTCAATAGGTAAATTCAAGGGAGTTCAAAAGTTAAAATTAAATATCAACAACGAGTCTCGTGTTTTATCGTGTAATGAGAGTCCAAAATGCCAACCGTAAGTAAGACGGTATCTATAGTAGGAAAACGCAAAACACCCTAGGCCCCTTTCAGTTTTAAAACTATTTCGGTGTAATTGAGTAAGCCCGAATGCCATGCTAGACAGAATTAGTAGTTCGGACTAGAATGACGGGCATACAGTTTAATCCACACTTTGTAAGTTTCCGCCGAAGTTAGGTATTATACGAGAATTGTATTGACTGAGCGCTCCGTAAGCCGATCTTGGCTCGTCGAGTTTATAACACGGAACTTGTTATATTGATTAGTGTTAAGTAAATGGCTTCTGAACTGTTGCTGTTTTGTCATAGATAGTACAGTAATTTGCGATGGTTATCTATGTTTTTATTTGTACTTATATTACGAAGAAGTATTTGTTTGGATATGCGCACATTGTTTTTAGAACTACTAAACAGATTATAATAATTCTTTGGTGAAAATGATAGCTAAACTATCTATGAGTGATGCGTTTTATTGTTGCTACGTGAGCTAAACTGCAGACGGCTTATTATGTTTAATACAAAATAGCTCCGTTAATCCTGTGGTGTACATTTGCGTTTACACTTAAAGCCGGTCGTAAGAGGTCCCATTCTCATCCCAAGTAAGCAAATATTACACGTCAATGACATACATCTTTATTTTTGTAAAGCAACTATTAATTGCAGAATAGAATCTGGAAATATACCTAAAACCTACACATGTGTGTGGTTAGACTATAATCAGCCTTCTTTTACATTGGATATGAAATAATAATATCCTCCAGACCGAATTTCGGCCAGGGCGGCTAGTATCAACGGAGACTGGCCAACTACGCAGGATATATTATAGTGTATGCGCAAATACAAGTACACTCTCTGTTCCCTAACTCTCAGATCCGATGGGACGGTAATCCGACACGACCGGAGAGAGATCAGTCGCAGGACCACCGGCTTTACGTACTTTCCCAGGCACGGGGTGTCTTACCCCACCAACTTCCTAACTTCAAGCTGCTATTAAGATTTCTTGCTATAACTTTTTGTTGGCCTGACCCGGGATTCGAACTCGAGACCTCATGCACAGCAGTCGCATTCACTACCGCTGCGCCACGGAGGATATGAAATATAGCTACTCTCACCTATGGGTCAACTAACACCTATGGCTATTTAAATAAAATAATATCCAGGTTTGTAAAATATAACCTTACTTAACTATCTTCTAAATTACTACTACTTCTGATCTAGAATATCTACTAAGATAGTATAAAGATAACTAAAGAGATACAAGTAAAAAAATAATTAAGTTTTAAGTTTATGTTTTAAATAACTGCCTAACCTCACGGGCAAGCTTCGCATAATTATATTATGTAAAACTGACTAAGCACGATATGAATCCCTTAGGAATTCTGAAACTTGTAATATTTATTTATTTTTATTTAAAATATCTATACATTATTAAGGCAATCTTAACTAATAATTGAAATGCGAATGTGAGTTTGTATGTTTTTTGTTATGCTTTCATACCTTAACTACTCAACCGATCATCGTGAACTTTCCGAAGATCATCACGTTGTCAGGGGAACAAAAAAGGATAAAGGGTACCTTTCATTCAGAAAAAAAGTTCTGTTTCTAACCTAACTTACATTTACGCAGGCAAAGTCCCGAGAAAATTAGTACATAATTTTTTTGTTGTTTGTAAATATTACGTGTCGTAATATAATATGCTACATCAAAATTTATTCTGAAATAATTTTAAAACGAATTAATCTAATATATATTTACAAACGTATTAAAAAAGATAACATAATTACATAAAACACAAATAATTATAATACTAAATATTTACAAAAATGGTTTGGGCATCGTAGAATTCTTCACTAAATAATTTGTAAATTGTATTTTAGAGTATTCAGGATAGGTAAAATATCTTCTGTTACCCATGTAACAGAAAATTAGATATGATATAGGATTCCGTATAACTATGGAATCACTTTGGTATTTGACGGCTTTTGTATAAGAAATCTGTCAAGATTATTCTTTAATTTATATAATAATAATAATAATATCAGTATTAAACTGTCCCACTGCTGGGCACGGGCCTCTTCTCAGTGTGAGAAGGGTTAGGGCATAGTCCACCACGCTGGCCCAGTGCGGGTTGGTAGACTTCACATATCTTCGAGAACATTATGGCGAACTCTCAGACATGCAGGTTTCCTCACGATGTTTTCCTTCACCGTTAAAGCAAGCGATAATTAACTATTTAATACGCATATAACTTCGAAAAGTCAGAGATGCGCGCCTTGGGTTCGAACTCGAGACCTCTGCGTGGCAGTCCAACGGTTTCCCAGTAGGCTATCGCTGTATATATCTATAAAATTATTGGGCAGAGAGGAACTCGCTACGCACCCTCGGATTACCCACCCCAACTATTGCAATATAAAAAGCTTGACAATACCGAACTCCTCTGGATAAGGTCAGCCAAGACGTGGGACCTGGGCGAACTCTAACTTACAATATTCCGCTTCGAACACAAAATATGCGTCGTATTCGATTTAATATGAAAATTATTAATATACCAACAAAATATTCTTTACTTTGATTTTGACTTGAAGTTAAAGTACTGTAGTAGGAAGTGTAGTAGGAAGTTAAGTAAGTGTAAAAAATACAATAACGTATGTATGTATTATATAATGTTGAAGGGGTTTCGTTTGTCAAATATGTATGATATTCTTGTGACATAAAAATGTTGCCAGAGCGGTTTTACCTGAGATTGTCTAAACTAGATGAGGCCTTCTGGTACCTTCATACTGCAAAAGATCGCATCCAACTTGAATGGTTGACAGCATGATTCCTAATTATTGCAATCGTAATTGCTTACCATTATGAACGTTCGCTTAATTCCTTCCTTATTTATTTATTTAACGATAGGGTCTAGATAGATTAATTAATTACATTTATTTATTCTTAGTTTAAATATGTTATACATATTGGTATATAGGGGAATTTAGACCCCATATGTTTATGGAACCCTCCTACCTTCCGGTGAATAACGAGCAACGCTCATATTGTAAAGAGGGTCTGTAGTGACACACACATCTCTCTGAAGGGTGTAAAGCCTGGATGATCTTAAACATCCGTTCATATCGTTTAGTCAAGTCAGAAACACTGGAACGATTAGATTATTTTAAATCTATAGGGTAACCTTAAGTATTGTTATGGTTGGTCAAATAAAATGCTTCATTGTTTATATGAATAAATATTTACTGGTAGCAGTTACATATAATTCTTCAGACCGAATTTCGGTTACGCCAGCCAATCTTAACAGAGACTGACCATTTGCGCAGGAGATATTATAGTGCACAAGTGTGTGCGCGAACATAAGTGCACTCTCTGTTCTCTAACTCTCATGATCCGATGGGACGGTAATCGGCACAACCAGAGATAGATCAAGCGCAGGACCAACGGCTTTACGTGTAAAGTAAAGTATAAATACATATTGAGCTACGACTTAACTGGCTGGTTGTGGGGAGGCAACTGTAACCCAGCGCTACTGTATACTTGCGCCTGACTATATGAAACTAAACCGTCAACAGTGTCGCTACAGAATCAAAGATGGTAATTATTTATACTATGAGTAATTGTCCCTATCAATAGTAATTAAAAGAATAACTAGCATTTGTTTTGCAGATTACTGTAATGCCAATGCAATCTATACAAAACGCGTACACATCTTTCTGGAGCAGCAAATAGAAACAACGGATTTCTATTTAAAATATATTTTTATTAAAAAGATTACGCAATATTTTAAGGCCTGTGTTAATTTTACAAGCATAATAGTAATAGACATAAAGTACAGTCTGGCATGAGTACAATTATTTACGGACAGATTCCGTCCCGTTTAATGTGTGAATTGGTGTGAATACGTATTCTCAACTCGATATATTCTTACTAATATTATAAATGCGAATGTGAGTTTATAATTATATATATTTAACACGTCAGAAAATAAATTTAGAAATGATTTGCTGAAACTGCTCGATTGTTGACTACTGTTACTATTGCTCACTTTTATTACTTTTATTTTTAATAAAATTTATCTTTCATATTTTTATCTAGTTTAAGTTTACTCTTAATGTTGCCTATATAACGTGAATGCTGTGTATACTTTTAATAGGCAAACATATATACCCACGATTTTATCCATAGTGCTTATAATTGTAACATTTGTATGTATTGCTGTAAGTATACCTTATAATAAATAAATAAATAAATAAATTATGTTTTTTACTCTATCACGCCTTAACTGCTCGACCGATCATCATGAAATTTTGCATACATGTTTTCAGGGGAACAGCAAAGGACATGGGGTACTTTTCATCTCGAGGGATAAAGAATTTAAATTAGTAATATAAGTATCATGTAATAAGTGCGGGTATATGATAGTTTTGGCGAGTGTGTGCGCACTTCATGGTACTCATCATCAGGTAGCAAGTTTTATTTTAATCTACTATTGACGAACAAACTGTGTATTGAAATCTTTGATACACATAATTATAGTCCCACTTATTCAAAACCACAATAAATGTTTTATTTTAATGAGCTATGATTGTTACTGATCTTCTATATAAAATAAAAGAATGCAACTATTCCGCCATATCTCTCTTGCTTTATCGGTTAATAGCACTCTTAACCTGGCCTTTCTCTGGTCAAAAAACCTTCGCCTAAGACTTAAACTTGATTCGTTGTCTCCAAGAACTCAAGGAAAGTAAGTCCCATTAAAATTGGAGAACAAATAGCAGCTGTCTAAAATAAAAGAATATGTAGGTCATTTACCTTTATATGTAGATTGCATTTCGTATGTGTGGCGCTTATAAAAAATTACCTTTAATGTTTGTGGGTGGTCTCCAATACAATAATTTAGGTGTCACTCCCAACTTACATTGATATCTTAATTTGTTCCCAAATTACAGACATGGTAACGATTATGTTGCTACAAACATTATTTTTTAGAGACCCGCATTTTTGTTTGAAGGAGTATCTAACAACATTAAGATGTATCGTTGCTTCTGAATGTCGCCTATTTTGCGAATATAATGCGCAATTGCCTGGTTTGTCAATCCAATGTCGAAGTAGAGAAATATTGGCACTGGAGTATACGGCGGAATAGCAGTGATGGCTTAGTGGGGGAACATCGGACTGCCACACAGAGATCTCAAGTTTGATTCCAAAGCACGCATCTCTGACTTTCTAAAGCTATTTTGTTGCATTCAATATTTGATATAATTTGCTTTAGCGGTGAAGGAAAACATCATGAGGAAACCTGTATATCTGAGAGTTCTCCATAATGTTCTCGAAGATATAACCTAACCTAACCTTACCCTTCTCACACTGAGAAGAGGCCCGTACCCAGCTGTTGGACAGTTTATATACAGGGTTGATATTATTATGGTTTAAGCAGCAGTAGCCGAATGGATAAGATTTTAAAAGTTCAAAACCGATTGCGAATACCGATATGAACTATACAAGCATTCTGGTTTATCTGTAGTACTGAACAAGAATACTAGCAATTTATAACCTCAATGGCTGCTATTATAATCTGTCTAATAAAAACAGAACTTCAATATTTGCACGTCACTATAATGAAAATATTAAATAGTTATTTATCGATTGCTTCAACGGTGAGAGAAAACATCGTAAGGAAACCTGCATAATGTTCTCAAAGATTTTTGAAGTCTGCTACACGTGCTGGGCCATCGTTATGGACTATGGCATAACCCTTCCCACACTTAGAAGAGGCCTATGCCCAACAGTGAGACATAAAAGGCTGATATTATTATATATAATAATCGAATTTTAACAAGTTATATACAAGTACATATCAAAAACACCTGGGACTGTAAACTGTACCAACATTTATAGCAAATAAGAAATTCAATTTTTCTCTGATGTTGGATGAAAAGATCACAGGTGAGTCAAATCTCTTTTTTCGAATAATACAAAATAGAGTATAGTTTGTAAGCTGACCGATAGACCTCATTTAATTTTAACAGGTCTATAGCTTATATATATAACTGTCTATAATTTGTGCCCCGCAGCTACACTCGCGATATACATACAACGCTAATAAACTATTGCTTAAAGGGAATGTATTACCCGATAGTTTAGCTAATGTGGTAATCTATGGTATGAACTAACTATAATTATAAGAAATAAAACTTAGTCATCTATTTTTAAAATAGCTTTCATACTCTATTTTCCTTAACTTGTCGAGTCTTAGAATGCCAGACATAATTTAAAACCTATTGTGTCCAACCGCTGGCGTACCGCTGCGACTCAATAAGTTAATTACCAATAGAATAGCCTGCATATTTTTGGACATGACGAAGGCGTTTGATTTCGTTTGCCATAAAACGTTACTTTCTAAATTGTATCACTATGGTATACGTGGCACCGCAAACGACTGGGTAAAAAGTTACCTCAGCGAACGACTTCAATGCGTGGAAATAACTAAAATTGAACAAGCTCATCAAAAATGCTTCAGATCGCAATATTCCCAGAACAATTATGGGGTGCCACAAGGTAGTTTACTAGCCCCCTTACTCTTCCTAATATATATTAACGATCTCCCGGATGCTATAAATCAAGATTGCATCCTATTTGCGGACGATACAATGCTAATTATTAAAAGTAAAAATGAAACTACGCTTACTGACAAACTTAATGGAGCCTTAAACAATACAATTAGTTGGTTAGAAAAAATAACCTAAAAGTTAATCTTACAAAAACAAACATAATTCAATTCCACACATATACCACAAAGCAGATAAGACTTGACGTAACGTTAAATAAAAATGCCATAAATATTGTAGATAATTGCAAATTTTTAGGTATTTATAATTGACAAACACTGTAACTGGAAATCACACATTGATCAAACTGTTAATAAACTAGACCGATATGTATATATGTGTTAATGAGAATCAGACAAGTTGTAAATCTACAAAGTGCCTTGACTGTATATCATGCATATGTCTGCTCCGTACTTCGTTACGGGATTATTGTATGGGGTAACTCTGTAGAGGTAAATAGATTATTCTCATTACAAAAAAAATGTATATGAGCTATGTGTGGTATTGATTACTCAGAGAGCTGCAAGCCACTCTTCTCTAAATACAAATTATTACCATTGTCATGCATATACATTTTTGAAATGTCTATATTTGTTAAGAAACATCTTGATCTTTTTAACAGATTAGGAGATGTAAAAGGCAGCCGCACAAGGCATAAAGATAGACTACAAGTACCCCAAATAAAATTAGAGATTTATAGAAGAAACGCATTTTGTATGGCTATAAGAGATAGAGCAGCGATAGCTCAGTGGGGAGACCAACAGACTGCAATGCAGAGGGTCTCGGGTTCGAACCCATGTCGCGCACCTCTGACTTTCGGAAGTTATATGACTTTTCGAAATTATGTGCGTATTGATTGACAATTATCGCATAAAATTATTATTATTATTATTAATAGTTTTGTCTGCTATCAAAGCATTAATTTCTATTAGAAAATTTTAGTAGCTTTTATTTAATTAATTTTGACATTTTATTTGTTTGGTTATTTAAAAAGACAACTACTGCACTAGTAGATATTAAATCGCGGACTATATAAACGTTCAAACAACAAACACAATAAACACTCAGACTCGGTATAATAAATAGTGGATTGCAAAAATTTTTGTCCCTGGGATTCGAACCTGCTACACTAGGCGCAATGAAGATAAGCCACTATGCCATTCATCCAGACACACTGAGTACCAACCCGCTATGTAATCTTTTTTTTCTTAATGACTGTTCTCTTCAACATTGTACGCTATACAATGTCTAATATAATGTGTAAATAGTGAGTCAGGTATTTGTTTGTTATGCTTTGACTTTGCATTAAGTACTCAACTGATCATCATGGAATTTCGCCTACATGTTGTCGGGGGTACAGAATAGGACATAGAGTACGTCATCCAAAAAAAGAACTGTTTCAAACCTAACCTACAGCGAAGTTACGGGCAAAATCTAGTTTCATTATAAATTAAACAGGAATTACAACCAATGCGGAAGTTGCCTTTAAAAAATAGCTAAGCAATGGCAATCGATCGCCACGGCTCTCTCCGATATGAACCTACATTTCAGATATCCACTTGCATAATAATTTACGTAAATCAATCAGTGCAATATACAGTTAGCCTGGAGGTTTGAATCCATAATAATGTGATACGAAATCCGCCATGACGCATTACTGAGATTCAAATTACATTGCCTGTTTTGAACTATGGATATATGTGAAATGGATAGGGAACAAGCAATGTATTGTGCACGATGTATAGCTAATATTTATTATGAGTTATAGTTGCGGTATGTAATCAGCCTTGTTGGAGGGGTCCATACGTGAGAGATGAGCGATTGAGTGTTAAAATTAGATGTTTGATTGCTAGTGCGAGTATTGTGGGTTCGATATAAGACAATCCTTTGTCCGCTCCGCTTATAGCTTTCCAAATCTAGGTATTATTTATATCCGTTATTTCCCTAGTATAGGAATAATCTTACTACCTACCGCCTGGAATTTTGCTCTTCGTTGTAAATCATTAAAACATAATCTTATGGCACTTAAAGAAAGTGTAATTTTCTATCAATAATAAGCTTTTCTGATACAATTCAGTCGTTTTAGAAATTGGACCTCACATACAAACAAAGAAGTGATTAGAGAATAAAGTATTGGGTAATCAATTGAATATCAGTAAAATTCTCACTAGAACCACGAACGACATTTGAATGAAATGTCTAATAGATCTGCTATGATATTCTGCTAAATGCAATTCTGTCAGTAGACGACAGCCGGGACAGCGTTCCGAAAGACCGACAGCGCTTTATGATTTTATGCTCGTCCTCAGTTTGAGGCGTTCGTCGCTAGTTGTCAGACGAGTTAGGGCTTCAGCTATTTCTTTGGCTATCTCGACTGGAAACTGTTTTAAGGGATTTAAAAAGAAGTTCTAACTTACGCGCGTAAGCAAGTAACTAAGCAGTATATTGCAACTAAAAGAATACCACAGTGGAGTAATCTGATCATTCATCGGTGCGATGACGTAGTTCGGTAATATTTTAACAGAATAGCAATGCTGATAGAAAGTATAATAATAATAATAATAATATTCTATCACATACACACAACATCATCTAGCCCAAACTAAGCAGAGCTTGTACTATGGGTACTAGACAATGGATAAACATACATATATACTTTTTTTTTGTAAATACATACATATTGTACATAGAAACACCCAGACCAAGACAAACATTCATGTTCATGCACACAGATGTTTGACTTGTGCGGGAATCGAACCCGCGACCTCAGGCGTGGCAGTCGGTTACACTAACCACTACGCCATTGAGGCCGACAAGTATTGAAAAAGTTGCTCTGTGATAGAACGGTCATATAAAAAGGATTATTAATGAAGACCTATTGCAAATGTGAATGGTAGAGACCGAAGGCGTACGTTCACAGACAAGATCGGAGGTCATTTGCAGAAAGCCTAGGTTATCAGTGTTCTAAACGGAAAAGCGTGCATGAAGAAAGAAAATAGACACAATGAAACAAAAAAAATTGTTAAGGATCGTAATAACTGCAAATTCACAGTTACTCTACACTTCTTAGAATCAGGCGTACGTAGATTTGAGTGCACGAATGGCACAGTGGTTCTAGTGGTAACTTCGTCACTGCCTCTACGCAGTCATGTGAGTTCGATGCCCACACGAGACAAAAATATGTACTGAGGCTGGCTGTTCTTTGTGTCCATTCTTTGAATATTTGCAAAACAGAATTTATTCCCAGTGGGAAGACATTTTTCTCTTTCGCCGTCGCAACCGCTTGTGACTAGCTCCGCGCCGCGTATAGCAATAATCCAGTTGGAATTACGGGCGTGATACAATGCTATTACGAGTAATGCGTTCAATTGATTTAACTACGCACTTATTACGTATCGAGAGCCTTCTCCTATTGGTACGAACCAACACCTTTATTGGCGCAATGTAGTTGGTGTTTATATTAACCATGTAGGTTCTTTTAATTCTTTGTATTACATAATACTTATATAGAGTGCCGGCATGAGTACTAGAAGGGAAACAAAGACATTTATTATTACACTCATGTTTAGTTGCTTCCACGTCATAAATGATAAGCCTATTAGTCGTGTATGGTGCAGACTCCATAAATTACTGAAAATATATGTGCAGAGACTGGGTGATATTTGTGTCCTTTGTTTTAATATTTAAATACTTACGCGTTTCAAGAAGTAAACCTAGTCTAGGAGCACCCTTAAAAAGACAATCGTATTATTTTTATTATGTCACCATAACATAGAGGGCAGAATACGCTAGCTTCCTAATACTTCTGGTATTCTACTAATTTTGCCCACAGCTTTGGTCGGGAACAGTACTTTTATCTGAATGAAAATGTATCCTATGTCCTTTTCTGTATCCCTGACAACGTGTATGGACATTCCATGATGATCAGTCGAGTAGTTAAGGCGTGGAAGCGTAACAAACAAACTCACATAAATCCAATCGTAAACTACACAAGTATAATAACGACAATAATTATATTATAGAATTGACGGTGCTTGTAGTAATAACACGATGATCAAAAAGCCGGGCTCCCTGCTCTTCTGAAGAAACGATCGTAATGTAACGTAATGTTTATTTCCAGAAGAACTGTAGATAATTTCTTTCCGCTCATCAAACAAAGCAGAAGGAACAAGTTAATCTCACATCAGGTTGCATTACCGCGACGTGTACACAGCGGTGTCAGCAGTCGTGTACTAAACAATAGCGAGCCGTAATGGCGCCTGGCGGAGTCTGCGAGACTGCAAGCTATGTACCGTCAGCGATATAAGTCGATTAACATTTGTAATAATTTGTATCATATTCATTGAAATTAAACTACTATATACGGATTTTATCGCGTTGTTTATTTAACACTGAAACTATTACATAATTTAAAAAAAGGGTTACACTACTACTACTATCGAATTTTACTAATTTATAAGCTAATAAAATTATTAAAACTATTAAATCTATTTATATTTAGGTTTACACTTTCCCCGACGTTTCGGTTGCTTTTCAGCAGCCATGGTCATGGGGAGATTAAGATGGTAGTTGTCTCAATGTTCCAGTGTAGTTATTTCAAAGTACACGAACATAATTTAATCTTTGGTGTTTCTATTTACGCAGAATGAGCTCAAATTATCATGAAGCCTAGCTGTGGTTTGCTTCTTCTTGGGTTTCACTATTTGAATTGCTGGATCCCAAGCTGGTGGTACATTCCAACCATCTTCTCTATTGAAATTGGGATGTTTTTTGATTTCAATAGCCTCGCGAAGCATCCTGGGTAGGAATCGGTGTTCTTTAGCGAGAATCTGTGGTTTGTCAAATCTCAGGTAGTGGTTGGTCCCCTGTTGTACATGTTCACACACAGCAGACTTCAATGAGCGTTTGTGTTTTACGTTAGCTATGTGTTCTTTTATGCGGGTGCCTATGCTTCTCTTGTTTGACCAATGTATGAGAGTCCGCAGTCACAATCTATTTTATAGACCCCTGCATCTTGTAAAGGTAATTGGCACTTGACGGATGGTAAAAATTGACTTATCTTCGTTGGCGGCTTGTATCATATTACTAAGACTAGTAGGAGATCATTAGATTGCCAACGTAGGTCTCGAGTTTGACATAAAGGCATGCACATCTGAGCTTTCGAAGTTATGTGCGTATTTCTTGCTTAACAATGATGAAAAACGTCGCGAGGTAACCTGCACGTCTGAGAGTTGTGTAGAGGTCCAGCCCAGCCCAGTGGTGGGACTGTCTTTAAATAGGACTTATATTATATATTTATTACTTTTGTTTATGTAAATAATAGGAAGAGACAAAATAAAAAAAAAAAATTAAATCAGAGTCCAAAAGCTTACTCTTATAATTAATTAACCAAATAATATTATTATAAAATGCGGCGTTAAGTTTGTATTAAGCTGAGTTCTAGAGCTAAGTTTTAGGTATGCATAAAATGTATTAGTTCAAAATACCTATATTTAGAATTATCTACCTATATTAGTTTTATTGGCAAATGTGTCCAGCGATGTATTTTTTTAATTTATACTAATATTTGGTTGAACGCGCTAATCTCAGGAAACACAGATCCGATTTAAAAAAATAATTTAGTGTTGGATAGCTCATTTATTGAAAAAGGCTATAGGCTATATAACATCACGCGACGACCCACGAGGGCGGCGCAGTAATCATAAACGCGGGTGAAACCGCGGGCACATCTAGTTAAATCATATATAGGTATGAACTGGAAAATATATCGTCTTATATTAAGAATGTTACACATTAGTATTGAGATACTTAATAAACTACAGGGTTAGTATCTTCCATATAACTGATAACTTTAATTTTCTTATTGCAATACAAGTTGGTATGCTTAGAACTAATTTCAATTGCGCGGTTGGTTCATGTGGTCGCTTTGCTAATGCTGTCACAGCAAGTGTTGTAGATGCAAATGCCAGACAGCACAAAAATATATGTGAGCCACAAATGATTGAACCTTGTGTCTATTTTCGAATTTTTATCAGGTGCCCCGGGATACGGGAAACATTCCTAGTGCAGAAGTCATCTTAAATAAACATTTGAAGGTAAATAATATTTGCCGCATTTAGTTCGCTTAAAACAGTTTGCAGTTTAGTACACGACACAGTTTGCATATAAAAACAGCAACCAATATGCATTTACTATCTGACAAGCAAGCTATTTTGCCATGTCTTCATAAAAAGCCAGACTGCAGCAAAAGAGAACAATTTTTAATATATTTTCCAATAACGGTGAGAGAGCCCATTTACAGTCTACGTCTTGTGGGAATCAGAATTCATTAATCAGTGACCTGCCGAAGGCTTTGGGGACTTCCGTCACTTAACACTGATGTTATGATGCATGCATAATTATATGATATGATGAGACCAGATCGTCATATTATTTCGGCTAATCCTTGGGTTTGCTTGCATAATTACCGTGAAAATCCGCTAAAGTATGGACGGACCATGTGCCGTCTTTTTCCTTTGAAAATTATTTGATGGTGGTCCAAATCAGCCAGCTCAGACGGCACAGCACGGGTGGCATTTTACAAAAAAAAATATGGCGTAGCAGGCAAGCGGTCTGACCATGTCTGGCTAGACGTGTACTTATTTTACCCACATCTTGCCAGCATTGGCTTGACTATCGCAGGACATATATTCCTTTATATAACTTCACGCCTATATCCTTGAAGAGGCATTGGAGCCACATTTCACCAGCTTCGATTTTAAGATGGTTGGAATGTATCACCAGCTTGGGATCCAGTAATTCAAATAGTCAAACCCAAGAAGAAGCAAAACACAGCTAGACTTTATGATACTTTGAGCTCATTCTGCATAAATAGAAACACCAAAAATTAAATTATGTTCGGGTACTTTAAAACACCTAGCTACACTTCAGAACATTGGGAAAACTACCATCTTAGTCTCCCCGTGAATATGGCTGCTGTAAAGCAACCAAAACGTCGGGGTAACATCTTGCCAGCTTTGGCTTGACTATCGCAGGACATATATTCCTTTATATAACTTCACGCCTATACCCTTGAAGAGCCATTGGAGCCACATTTTACCAGCTTCGATTTTAATGCCTACATAAGCTGTTCACTGTTTACCGGAAAAAATTCCAGACTCTGACCTCATCCTTTTACGTGACTAATTTCTAATTAAAATACAACACAATTTGGCCGACCCAGGAATCGAACACGAGACCTTACGCATAGCAGTCTCGTATTTACAACCGCTGCCGAGCCAATAAATAAGACTTACAATTTCATAAAGTGATGTAAAGTAGTTGCAAATTGTATTCGTCGTACAATTGTGTTGCTGTCGGTACGCAGTAATGCCTGTATAAAAAACTTAGTGCAAGGAAGAAAAGTGGTCGGTTTTCCTGTATTTTGTGCAACAAGCCTGAGAGCTTAATCATGCGCGAGATAAGCAGGTCGCGGTAGGGCTGACTAAAACTACTATTTTAATACATACACAACGTATAACTGAAAGAAATGGTCATATAATAAGTTCATATGGTATTGATAACAAATAGCATTAGGTATGAGCTAAACACACATTTATTTAGTAGGACATTTAACAAAACATGTATTCAAAATGTTTATTGCTACATCGATCAAGTCACGTGTATTACGTGTCGGTTAAAAATAATTAACTAAAACCCAGTTATTAAAAGGCAGGTCAACACAAAACTTAGTTAATAGACGGTCGAACGCATCCCAAATGCTGTAAATTAGCTGACTAAATTAACAATGGCCTATAGATCTTCATAGGCGTCATAAAATAATGACTCACAAGTCGATTTTTTTTTGCGTTTTGTTCTGAACAGGAGATTGCGATTTACAGAATTACATACCACTTGTACCAAATACGAATAATATAAATACATGTTCCCGATGTCAACAGAAAGGCCCAAGGCCCACCAAGCACGATCACCCAGCCTGGTCAGTGGACCCTTCTTTGTAATAGAAGATCATCACACCCCGATCCTCCACAAACCTGGTTGCTATTTGGTGTCAACACATCGATGATTAGCGTTTTGGGAACCAGTTATTAATGTGGGTGGAAAACCTTGCTTTAAGGAATCCTAACTTATATTATAAAAGCAAATGTGAGTTTGTTTGTTACATTTTCACATCATGAAATGCCGCCATCCATTGGGAACAGTCCCAAACGACGCCACGGGCAATATCTTTTTTTTTAATCTTTATTTTTGGTTCACAAAAAAGCAACCATGTCGTTCTCGTATTACTTCATTACAATTCACTTAACACTTAGCACCTAGATTTCAAAATAAAGTTCACTAACTTATACAATATCTGGGCAGCTTTAGAGTTTGGTTGAGACAGTATGCTGTTGCAAACACCAACTTTATAAGAGCTTCCTATTGTTGTTAAATAAAGTCACCCTGAGAGCCTCATTCTGGACACATTCCACCAAGGCATGATGTACGTCCTCTATAATACCACATTCTGAGCAATATAGAGACGGTACTTTTTTCATAAGAAACCCAAATTAGTTCAGTGGAATATGACCAGATCGAATCCTAAAAGCGATTACTATAGACCTTCTACCTATTTTGCTTTTCTCATACCAGGGATACCGATAAGGTTTGGATTGGATAGTCTTGTACCAAATGCCTTTATCTATAAAACAAGATTCAAAGTATATCAACCAAAGATTATAGATGTTTTCTTTTAGTACAGGTAATACATTAGTATAAAACATTGAAATATAATTAATTGGAATCCCATCAGTCAAGGCCTCCTTCGCTAGACGGTCTACCTCTTCGTTACGTGAGACGGAATCCATTGCAAGGTAACGTCTTTACTAGGCTATCGGAACTCCTCGAAAATTCGAGGTACACCGAACCACATGTTGAAGGGCACTTCTGGCATCCGACAAGATTACAAACTTATTATGACAGGTATTCTCTATGTAGGAAAGGGCTTCATATAAGGCAAATAATTCTGCGTACATGATAGAAATATCAGCATCAATTTTGAATTTAATTCAACGTCAACGTCTGTGGGTCGAAGACTGCTGCGCCTACAACACCCTTTTCTTTTGAGCCGTCTGTATATATTTTATAATGATTACTAAATTTATAATCAATTAACTTGTCAAATTTGTTTTCCAAATTAACACTACCTAAACTTTTTTTGGAGCCAGATACGCCTTCTATATTGTGACTTATGCAGTTATTTAAATTGATATGTTGAACCCAGGTATTTAGATTAAACAACTCTAATTTTTTTGATGTATCAATAGGAATAGGATTTAAGGATTTATGTATAGCGGCTAATAACGGAATTTTCTTTCGGCTTCAGTACCTTGATCTAAAACTTGATCAGAAAGTTCATTAATATACCTAATAGTATGATTATTTTGCAATGAGCGGTTTTTTAACCAGAATTTGCCACCAAGATAATGTCTTCGTAGACAAAGAGGTTGTAGGCAGAGTTCGTTTTGCATAACGTGTATTGGTGTACTTTTTATGAAGCCCCCCAAAATACGCATGCATTGATTTTATAACTTATCGATCTTATATAAATGGCTCTTAACACTGGCATCATAAAGGTAGCTACCATAATCCAGTCGAGTACGTATGACCGAAATGTATATTGTTCTTAAATATTAGGGATGTATGCCCCAATCCGCGCCAGCCAATATTTTTAGTAAATTTGTATACTTATAACATTTGTGAGCAACTTCATTGATATGTTTGCTCCATTTTAGTGACCGATCGAGCCATACACCCAAATATTTAACACAATCTAATAATTGTAAACGTGCCCCTTTTAGATTGATATTAATATCTTGCCGACCGAAGCCCTTTCTAAACAGACATATTTCGGTCTTTTTTTCGGCGATTTCTAGGCCAATCTCTTCAACTAGATGGCACATGGCATCCAAAGCGGATTGTGTGATCAGGCATCCCTGTTCTATTGATCTGTAAGTACTGTACAACACAAAGTCATCGGCATACTGAGAAATATATACATTTGCAATTTTGTGATAAGTAGATCTATAATTTACCAACAGCCGCAGCCCTACGGAAATTTCGACACTCCAAAAAACCCAGACCTTTTGTCCCGCACCAATTCAATTTAGTGATAAGGGATAAGTGAAGGACTTGCGATAAACAGAAAGACAAATAAAGTAGCCATCGATTGAAATAAGAGGAGGTCAACGCGCTAGAATAAGGCTCGTGATTCGAATGGAGGCCGTATATTAATGTCCTAGTTTCACTTATCTGGGTGAAGGAGTATTGGGACCTTATCGTAATGTAAGAATACGTGCTGTCGCATCGTACTAACTGCGTTGTTGCGTAAGCGTGGCAGCTGATTTCTGGATACAGCAAAATAGGTTTGGGCTTTTTGTACAGGCATTTCTCTGACAGAGGTATTAACTGAAAATGAAAATATAATTTTGTTATAACCTTGATTAATATATTAAGTATGTTTTATAATATTGAGATGTTGAAATTAAAGTGATTTTATCGCGTTGTTTATTTATCACTGTATTACATAATTTTGAAACTATTTATTTATTTATTTATTTATTTATTCATTCGATCTTACAAGCTAACAGATGTGACACCCAAAACACTTACAAGATAACTCGTTCAAAAATTAAGTTAAAAGTATAACTAAACATGCTCGTCATATATACATTATTATTATTACACTACTACTACTACTACTGAGTTTTATTAATCAAGAATTTAATAATGTATTAATAGAAAATACAGATCTGAAGAATGCCATTCAAATATTGACGAAAAAGCAAGATTTGATGTTGAAAGCCACAAAAAAAATTACTACTAAAATACTCACCCCAAACAAAAATTCAAAGTTGATAACATCAAGTAAAAGAGCAAAATATGTTGGAAAAAAACAACTAGAGTTTTCTCAACCTGAACCTGTTATTCAAGCATGCCAACCAGTCCAAACAAAACCATCCAAGATAAGCAAACTTTGTATTTTAAGTAGTAATAAGTCTAATAAACTTCTAAGTATCGCATTGAAACAGTTTCCAAGTATATGCCATTATCTATCGCCTAACTGTTCCATAACTAAACTGCTTGACAACCTGGAAGCTTAATTAATTGACTATACAATAAATGACTATTGTGTCATTTTTATAGGTAGTAAGGATTTTAAAAGGACTTATAATTATTCTGAAATTGCTACTGAATTGCGCAATAAAATTGCTAGTATAACACATACAAATATAATATTATGTTAGCCTACTTACAAGTGTAACCACTATAGTGCTATGTACAATTGGCGAATAGAGATGTTCAATAATCTGCTCTATCATGACATAAACATCTATAAATATGCATTAATATTAGATTCTAATTTGAATCTGGAATATGACTATATCATGTTTCGGAAGCATGATGGAGTACTTAACAATAGAGGCATGGTAAATAATTTGAAAATTTAAAATACCTTATTGACAGCATGTCCTCACATTCTGAATTTTCTGGAAATTTAAATTATAACCAGATGAATGATATTATTGAATGTAATTCTGCAAATATACCTGAAGACAATTTTTTTCGCAAGTAAAACGGTTTTTATCCTCCATCAAAACATTGCAGGTTTAATTAGTAAGGCAGAAGCTCTTTCTGTGTCTTTGTCTGAGCTAGCAGATAAACACAAACTCGTAGATGTAGTATGTATAACGGAGCATTTCATGATGACGGGATATGAAACTCACCTGTATGTGCCCAACTACACATTAGCTGCTCATTATTGCAGAAACAGTAAAAGAGGGTAAAGCTTGGGCATACTTGGATAGATCTGCCTGAGGTTGCTTCATTATCGTTGAACGGTATTATAGAGTGCTGTGCAATTGAACTAGTAAACTATAAAATTGCAATTGTATGCATTTATAGGGTGCCTAAACCATCAAACATAAATATTTTTTTTCAAAAATTAGAACAATTACTCATATTCATAAGTAAAAAGAAATATAAAAACATAATCATAGCAGGCGACTTCAATATAGATGTCCTGAAAAATAGTAGTCTATCATTAGAATTAAAATGTTTGTTGCTTAATTTCAATTTAAAACTGTCTCTAGAGAAACCCACAAGGTTAGTAAGCCAAACATGTATAGATAATTTTGCTCACAATTTTCAAAAATGTTGGCATGCTGATATAGTAGAACTAGCATTGTCTGACGATACAGCACAGCTTCTCAAGTGTCCCGTTAAATATACGCACATCTTACAAAAATGGACTAAACAACAAAGAGATTATTCACTAGAAAATGAAGAAAAATTTAAAAAACACATTAGTAACTTGACATTTGCAGAAATTTATGAAACTAACGATGTGAATACCGCATATAATTTACTTTTTGACCAATTTAATTTTATTATTTATATATCTTATTTTTTAAGCTATGTTTTCCGTTAAAGGTAGTTACTATGAGAGCCACCAAAAAGGCCAAATGAATTTCCCGTGGTATCAAAATTTGCAGTAGGAAAAAAACTATTATGGGCCACTAGAATAAAACCATTCCCTTCTAAAAAGATTACCAATAGCAACTATGATAAGTTATTTAAAAAAATTATATCTCTGACAAAAAGAATCCAAAATGTACATAAAATTAATAATTCTAATAATAAAATGAAAACGACATGGCAAATAATTAATAATAATAAATATAATATACCTGAAGAAATTATACATAAAATACAAGTTCATGATACAATTATAAGTGATTCAAGAACAATAGCGAAAAGTTTCAATGATTATTTTATAGACAAAATCCAGCCACTGCCAGAATCAGGCACGCATGCTGCATCTGCTATATCTAATAGGAAAGATTCCATGTTCATGGCTCCAAGTACGCCTCAAGATATTTTGACCATTATCAGCAACTTAAAAAATACCAGATGTGATGAAATCACTACCAAAATTATAAAATTAGTCGGTAATTCCATTTGTCACCATCACAGCTATATAATAAATCTGTCTATCTATAATAAATATGTCAAGGTATATTTCCAGAAAGACTGAAAGTTTCTATAATTAAGCCCATTCATAAGAAAAACAAGAAAGATTTAATGTCTAATTGCCCTTATACCAATATTTTCTAAAGTTTTTGAGAAGTACATATATAATGAAATCAACAGATATTTAGAGTTCAATAAAATCATTTGTAAAGAACAAAAGGGTTTTAGACCAAACATGTCGACTAAATTAGCGATTTATGAGTTTTTAAATAAAACAATGATAAATATAGATAAACGAAACCCAGTATGCGCAGTGTACTGCGATATGACACAGGCATTTGATCACGTTGATCACAGTATACTAAAATATAAGCTTGAACGCTATGGTATACGAGAAAATGTCCTAAATTTACTTGTGTCATATCTAACTAACAGAAAACAGTTTACGACGTTAACAGGAGTCGATTTTAAATTAAAAAGAGAAATTACAGCTACATCAGACGTATGAACTGTTGCCTACGGAGTTCCACAAGGCAGTGTACTGGGTCCTCTGCTGTTTATTATCTATATTAATGACCTTCCCAGTTCAGTCAACCACCCTATAAACTTATTTGCTGATGATAGCACACTGATAGTAGCTTGTAATACCTTGGACGAATATGAACATGATATTATCAATGCATTATCCCTATTATATAATTACTTGGATGAATAATAACAATTTAAAAATAAACTTAGATAAAACTCAAATCATGCACTTTAGTCAAAGAGCACAAAATAAACAACTAAATATAAAATATGGAAATGTCATTGTGAGTACTGTAGACAATGCTAAGTTTCTCGGATTAACTATAGACAAAAAATTGAACTGAAAGGCACATATAGAAGATTTAGCAACAAAGATAAGTAGCCGTTCATATGCGCTCTATAAACTTTCTCCAATAGTGGATGTCTCGGCATTATTAACAGCATATCATGGTCTCATAGAGTCTGTATTAAGATACGGCATCATTTTCTGAGGCAACTCTGTCGAGAAAGAAACTGCATTTAAACTTCAAAAACGATGCATCAGGGCTATGTTCAATCTACAAGTCACTGACTCCTGTAAACCATATTTTGAAAAATATAGACTTTTAACATTGCCAAGCCTATTTATATATGAGACAGCCGTGTTTGTAAAAACTAATCCACACCTGTTCTTTAAACTGTCAGATGTAATTGTTCGAAATCGACGTGACTGTCATAGAAAGAGATTATGTATGACCACTGCTAAGACAACACTGATGAGCAAAAGCATATTCTGTATGGCACCAAAAATCTTTAACAAAGTGCCAAACTCATACAAATCACTCAATTTAAATCAATTTAAACGTGCCTTAAAAGCCCTTTTAGCTTTGATTTGCTATCCGTTGACATAAACATACTAAACCTAAATGTTATTATTACTATATTATTATTATATTCAATCACTCTAGACATCCTGATAAATTAAAAATAGAATTGTAATGTTGTTGTTATTGAATATTTCTCTTTATTAATTGTTTTACTTTTTTTATTATTTAGGTATGATCAATTAATAATAAAAATCATATTTAAATTAATAATATAAATTTTATGCGATGAATGCTGTTATTAATTATTGTTAACATTTGCATGTCTTCAAATGGATAGAACATGTTGAGACTGTAATATTTTGTAACACCATAATGTACACATGTTATAGCAAATAAATGA
This sequence comes from Catocala nupta, assembly GCA_963675205.1. NCBI lineage: Eukaryota > Metazoa > Arthropoda > Insecta > Lepidoptera > Erebidae > Catocala > Catocala nupta. The sequence continues at coordinate 18,196,732 of OY776099.1, forward strand.
TCTTTATCTTTATCTAATTCATAAGCTTATAACCCCTGTGACCATGGCTGCTGAAAAGCAACCGAAACGTCGGGGAAAGTGTAAACCTAAATATAAATAGATTTTAATAATTTAATTTGCTTATAAATTAGTAAAATTCAATAGTAGTAGTAGTGTAATAGTTTCAAAATTATATAATACAGTGATAAATAAACAACGCGATAAAATCCGTATATAGTAGTTTAATTTCGATGAATAACATTTGTGAAGAAGACAATATTAAATATTGAGATGATTTTAGAGAGCGCTAAATCTCCTGCCAATCCCAAAAACATAAGAATAGTATGACCGAGCTTTACATTTTCGATCTGCTGGTGGCGATGGCGTGGAGAATGGTTAAAGAAAAAACCTCGTGGAAATTTAAGAGCTTAGAACTATTTTAGTACCATTGTCCAAATAATATTACTAGAAGCTTGTATTTCATCTCACCAGAATTGCTAAATTCTTTCTTATTTTAATTAAATCCAGCTTAGCTAAATTCTTGTATTAAAAATGAATTCACGTCAGAATAGTGAACATCGTATAAGTATAAGTGACCTACCGATGTCTACTATTCTGACGCACTCTTCCAACTTCTGACGCCAGCTACCTGAAGAACAGGGTATAAAGTATACAGAATAACTATATAAAGCTCTAACTATGCGTGCACACAACTGTGGTTTCATATCGGGCAAAGTTCAATAATAGAGTACCTACCTGAGAATTAGCAGGTTGGTAACTGACTGCTTAAATCACTGTCGATCAGTTCAGACAAACCATATTGCCAACATTAACAAAGAACAATCAGAAATTAAACAAAAATAATTTCGCAAGCTCGATAAATAAATCGAACACAAAATTGCCAACTAGACAGAAACAGCCACGATTAATACGAAGCTATCTGGACAAATCGACCGACAATCGCAATGATCGAATGACCTATTTAAATCGACTAAACAGTACCGAGTTTAATACCGATTGTTTATCGTAAACAGCGCTCGCTCGACAATGATTAATAGGATCAGTGTTCAACTGATACTGTGCGGATGTAACGGGAGATTGCACTTGTGTTTTTATTACATGTTGTTATTGTTGCCAAAGTAATTGCAACATTTTATTTATAAACATAGTCTCAATAATCCCGAAATGGTGGGCAAACATGGTTTCATTTCATGTCATCATAATAAAATTTAGAGCTTCATAATGAAACAAGCATGAAGACTTTGTGTAAAAAATATAACTAGGTTTATAATTTTGCATACACGTTGTCAGGGGTACAGAAAAGAAAATAGAGTACCTTTCATCCTAAAAAGTACTGTCCAGAGGTTTAGAAATTGAATGACAAAATCAAAAAGCAACGGATAAAAGCTAGTTTATACTAAATGCAACACTAGCAAATTTAAAAATCTGTACACCTTAAGGATAAAACAGGCGTAATGCTACACTTAAACATATCACATTCTCTTTCAAAAAAGCAACGGTTCTACGGCTTTTTCGCTTAACAAAATCATATGAAGCCTGCCTACCCACCAGTTATAATAGATTGCATATATTTCACTATTATGTAGGTTGGTGTAATATTGTTATAGGACAGCACACACTCCATGGGGCGTAATATTTGTTCTAGAGAAGCAGTTTTAACTGCCCCCTGTAACACACCCTTCTTTTGAGGGCTGTTCATATTGGAATATGTTGTATTTATCAACTATTCCCTTTTCTAAAAGATAATTCCCGTAGTAGGAATGAATCCTGTGTTGCGGGGGGCTTTGCAAACATTCAAAAAACGGACACAATGAACACCCAGACTCGGAACAACCATTTGTGAATCACACAAATTTTTATCCCGTGTGGGATTCGAACCCACAACACTCGGCGCAGTGGCAGTGGCAAGGTGATCCCTTAAACCACTACAGCATCCGTTCAGTCCAACTCTAGTTATTACCCGCGGCTTCACTCGCCTAAATGTAGGTTAGGTTAGGTTAGTAACGGTATTTTTTAAAAGGTACCCTATATTCTATTATGTAACTCCAACAACGTGTATGCAAAATTTTATGATGATCGGTCGAGTAGTTAAGGCGTGAAAGTATAATAAACGAGATGGGTGTAAAAACAAAGGATTCAACCTCTTCGTCTTCATGTGAATTTTCTTTCTTCATCTTTTTGTAATGTCTCACTGCTGGGCAAAAGCCTCTCCCTTGGACTTCCAAATCACTCTGTTGCTGGATATCTCCTGACCTTATGAGCTTGTGACCCCTATATCTCGGGATTCTTTTGAGGCACAGGCCCCATATTCAAACTCGACCGAGGGATGATCCCAAGGTTTCTGTACATACAAGTTACAAGTCTAAACTGAAGAAGAACTGAAGACCGTTCAGAAAAAAAAAGAAAAAAAAAAAATATAAAAACAAAAAAATATATTAAAAAGTGCAAGCTATATTAGCATGGCATACTTTTGACTGTCTATCTATTAGCATAATTAGTGTTTAAAAGATTTATGGTCGTAGTATACAAGAAAGTTATACATGGTAATTTAAAAAAACACATATCTCAGGTAGTAGTTAGGATAGATTTTTTTTATCTTATTTTTATGAACGGCCATCAGTTCCACTGTAAGACATGTCCAGGTTATCCATTAATTACCAGACACCCTGTATATAGTTAGGATATTTTAAACTGCACATTGAAAGACCATTACCTAAATAATACAGCAGTATATGCGTGATAATTACCTACAACTGTAATGTATTAAAAAATATAAGCGTCATAATATGAACACACCACACACGCTCACTGAGCTATCGTAAATTTTGATGTCGGCCCGAATGAACTGCGCGCGTCCGCAACGAATATCAATACTGCGCCGCAAATTGATTCCGTTGTACTTGTTACCGTGTTTTTACATAACATCGCGACTATGTATCTCTGAGGGGTAAGCAGATGTATAATATAAATATATTTTGCTGTTTGAGTTTTGGGTCTTACGTGATTATGGTTCGGTTTTACGTTGTTCTTAACTAAGAAAGTAGAATCGCCATATCGCCGAAGGACTAAGTAGAGGTCTCTTAGAGCCACATTATCCGAGCTATTTTGATATCCTAATCCTTACTAATATGAGAGTGATATAATATGTAAATTTGTTTATTCGTTTGTTACACGCCTTAACTACACGACCGATTATCATGGTATGTCGCATACACATTGTCAGGGGTACAGACGCCGACGTACCATTCATTCAGAAAAATTCTGTTTCTGAGGGATACAAATTTATTGACATAATCTACATTAATGCTTTGCTTGCTGCGGGCAGAAACTAGTTCTAAATAATTGGACGTCAGTCTGTTGCCGCTAAGCTAAGTATACCGTAGTGGTTTCAAAGATCATTAACTATGAATGTGCCGAAAGCTGCAGATGCTTTTGCTATAATCCTAACCCAGTACAAGATGCAATAAAGAAGTTGCCGTGCTACCAACGACAAGATAAAATGACCACTCTTCTATCTTTCTTTTCTATTAAAAAGACAACTGCCGCACTAGAAATAAATCCTGTGTCGCAGAAGACTTTACAAACATTCAAACAACGGACACAAAGATTACATAGACTCGGGATAACGATTTGTGTCCTCTTCGTTACAGCAGAGTGTTTCCATAGCAAGTGAAAATTTTCTACTCATTGAAAAAACACACCATAAGATTATTAGTTCATCAACAGCAACGTCCATTTTTGAGAATAATAAACTTTGGTTAAAGAAAGTACTTCTTCCATGTTTTATTTACGTTCACTGACAATCCATATGTCAAAACAAATTTGGCATATCTTTCTCAGCCCTTGTTATCACGTCTTAAAATAAACACCAGTTATCCAACTCCCTCATCCTATTTCGAATCCATCACTCATCACCAAAACTCACAAGAGCAAAGTGATTTAAAAGAATATCGTATAACGTTATTTACGTCGGCGGTCGTACGTTTTTTTGTCGACCAAACTGATAGTTAGCATCCGCGTACGGCGGATAATCGCCGGATGTACAACCGAAAATCGCGTCGTTAGTGTATAGCTGGACTTAAGCGGGTTCGGCAAGTGTGGAGACGATTTATTTCAGTGAGCAGCGATGAATTTCCACTTGGTATTTCACTCATATAGACCGAATGGACTGGACAGAAGGACAAGTACCAAGACCGTTTACAAAACCAGACAGACCAAAGAGTCAGGTCAATAAACGTCAGCTGTCAAACTACCTTGTTACGTGTTGTTATAATGTAGCTCTACATTTTAAAGACAACTCCTGCACCAGAAATAATTCGGGTGTCGCAGGAGATAATTTAAAGACTACACAATTTTTTGTGTGGAGCATAAAATTGTGTACTCAACAAATTATCACAGTGGGGAGACCAAGGATCTCGGGTTCAAACCCACGTCGCGCACCTCTGACTTTCGGAAGTTACATGACTTTTCGAAATTATGTGCGTATTGATTGACAATTATCGCCTGCTCCGTGCCTCGGAGAGCACGTTAAGCCGTCGATAACGGCTGCCATGAACATCTATGGCAGTCATTACTGGGAAGTCAGTGCCCTATAATATCCTGACACTGGTCTAGCCTTAGAGTATCGTTAGCCTTCGGGTTGCGGAGGTCAGGTGGCAGCCGCTCCGTGTAAAAACTGAAATCCAGTCAAATCCGGTTAGACCAGAAAAGCCGACCCCAAGTGACTTGGGAATAATAAATGCTAGGAAGAAGAAGACTCACAATACTCGGCACATTGGCAGTGACGAGGCGTACACTTAAACCAATACTCCATCCGTACAGTCTGGCTATAGCAACCGTTTATCATCATGCCAGCATTATGCTTATCTGCTTCTTTATGCCCAAATGTCTGTACATAATATCCAGTATTCATATCCACTATTCGCTTGCTTTATTTACACTTTTTTTCGACATGAAGATGGAGAATTAAGAATAAGACGTCATTCTACCACGTCGGCCAAACTTAATGGATGCTAACCATTTGCGGATGAGATTTTATCGTGCACAAGTGCTGCTCATACAAGAGTGCACTCTTTATTCCTTCAGTCTCATAGTGAGCGAGAGCAATCGGGCTCGATCGGAGTAGGACATCATGACAGGAAAACCTGCTTGATACCCTTTTTCTGACCCGACCCTGTATTCGAATGCCAAGGACCAAATCTCTTGGCAATAATATTTATTCGAGAAGAGAAAAAATGTATCCCCCTTTTAAGCACCAACGGAAGTGTGTAAGATTAGGTTAAAGCTTATAATCACTACATTATATAACAAAGTCCCCGCTGCGTCTGTTTGTCTATTCGCGATAAACTCAAAAACTATTGAACGGATTTTCATGCAGTTTCCACCAATAGACAAAGTGACCCTATGAGTGATGAGGCAGGTTTAGGTTTATAATTTGTTAAGGTTTTGAACTACCCGGGTGAAGCCAGGGCAGTTCGCTAGTATTATATTATAAAAAGATCAGGAACTTAAATTTTTAATCCTAAATTTGAATTTCAACAACTGAGTGAACATTAGTTATAATAAAAATAAATCATGCTTCTCTCCATACAATCCAACCTAATTTATTTATACTTAATGCTACCACACGTACGCTAAAACAGTGCCACAAAAAACGTGAACTACTCCGAAATGAAAGGTATCGGATTTGATTCCCGGTTGTTACCGGCGAATTATTGCTGCACCTAATTGTACCGTGGCAGGTAGGCATAGCTGACTCAGTGGCTTATGTTAAAAAAAAGCTTAAATGAGACTTATGTTTATTTAATTCTCATGGTATTGAAATTTATAATGGTATCTATGCAACGTACTTAATCATTATTTAGTTGTGTTCCAGTCACGATTTGGGAAGGTTTTATTATCGAATTAGAGGTCCATTTTGCTTCAATTATGCTCTTCAGAAACACAAAGATTCCCATACGGGAAAAGATCTTCCCATACGTGGCTTTTTAGACTGCTATCAATTTGAATTGAAAATTACTAGTACCTAGGTATATGTTTACTTCTAACTAAGATATGTTATTAAGTTCAGGTATATACGACCCATGATATCTGAATCTCAAGTTCAATGCGAAACAAGTCAGCTAAAGCCGATACACATATATTATGTGCATGTAGTGAATTCGATTCCCGGATCAGGCACATTGTAATTGGCTTTTCTGTTTTCTAGATTCTCTGTGTGATTGCTCACTGCAAAGGCTCATAAATCACTATTTACTATGAACAACTAAATGGTAGATGAAATCCCTATACAGTACACTTTTTTCGTCCTTATATTTAACTAAATTTTACCCGCAGCCTCGCTCGCGTTCATGTAGATTTTATCAATAAATTTCAATCCCTGGGGAACAGTACTTTTTTTGGATAAAAGCTACGCTAAGTTCCTTTCTGTACCACTGACAACGTGTATGTGAAATTGCATGATGATCGGTCAAGTAGTTAAGGCATGCAAGCGCAACGAACAAACTCTCATTCGCATTTATAATAATATATTATAGTTAGGATAGTCTTAATGAGATCATAAATATACTTTAAACAATAATACTAATACTTCAAACCTTAGGATAATTGACAACAAAAATTTTCATGGACATTAAATTCTATCGTGAAAAAATATACAACATAATGCCAATTAGCTAGAATCAGTAATAAATAATCAGTTGTACATTGATAACATATTGTTATGTTTAATTAGAATAATTACGTGTGCTAACTAAAAATGTAACAGTGATAACTATAGTTTTAAAACGGCTACACGGATTGTGTGAAAGTTCTACGTATTAACAAAGATCTAACGTGATCAGTGAGCTTCTTTTCCTCATAAATATTCCCAGTATAAAAAGGTAACTTTCTTTATATGGTATTTTTATAATATAAGATCAGCCTTGTATATAAATTATACCACTGCGGGCAGAACCTCTTCTCAGTGTAGGAAGGGTAAGGCCATAGTCCACCACGCTGGACCAGTGCGGGTTGGCAGACTTCACATATATTTAAGAACATTATGAAGAATTTAGACATGCAGGTTTCCTCAAGATTTTCTCCTTTACAAAGCAAGTGATAATCAATCCACACATATCTTCGCAAAGACAACGGCGCATGCTAATTGAACTTAGAAATTGGTAGTCCAACGGTCGCCCACAAGGCTATGCTGTCCTTTACTAGAGATTATTTTATTATTCATTCTCTCTTTATAAATTGTATCCTTACATTAATTTAGTACGTCCTCTTTCGTACTGCTCCAATTTAACGTGAAACCAATTATACTTGCTGGGGCTCTTATAACCCACGCCCACTCTTTCTATCTCACGGTCTCCCTCTCTATCTCTCTCTGTTTGTTCATGTATGTGCTAAGGTTCTGTCGGTGATCTTAAGATTATGAATATAAATATTTTATCCTTTGTATTTCTTTGTCTTAACATACATGGTTGCAAAATGTTATCTGGCTCTTGTAAAATGGTGCACAGTGTCTGTCGTTAGGTACATCGACCTATTGACTTCTGGTCATTGAATCTGTCAGCTTAACCATAACAAGGCTTAATCATAAAAGAATAGCCTCAGGACGCTGAAGTCCGTACACTGATGGATTATTTTAATTCTCCATTTCATAATCTTTAAGATCAGAACATACTTAATACCAGTACTACTGATAGTGTAAACTGGAAACACAAGAATAGAAATTCAAGAAGAATAGGCATAGCAGAAACTAGAAAAGGATAGGCAAAGAATAACAGGCAGAAAAAAAACTATTTAAATTTCTTAACCTATAAGTCAGCTGCCACCTTATTTAAAAGGCAAGTAATACATTATTTTCCATCCAGAATTTTTCTGTATTAATATTTTTATTCTTTGTTCCAGAATAATCCAGGTTCTGGATTCATCGGCAGACTTCACAAATATCTTCGTTACTAAGAATCTGCAGATCCAAAATGGATAATGAAAACAGTACTATTCTTGACGGACCATTAGTGACTTACAAAATATATAACATTACAATACCGAAAATAGAATTCCAAATATTTCCTCCATGCACCACAGCGATAACAGTACTCGTTATTTCAATACTGCTGTACCTCTTAAAATGTTCAGCTTTACCCAAAGATACGTTTAAATACTTAGCTGTACAGCATTTCATGATTGGTTACCTTCACATCGTATGTCTAACATTGTTTAATTTTGATTTCAAACTGCCATTTTTTAATACAATCATTTCAGAGGCTTCTTCGCGTTTAGATCTTGTTTCAACATATACAAGCGCTTGTATCGCTTGGATTATATTTTTGAGACTATTCCTATTTAAAGATGGAGAAGATTTATATAAAATAAAAGGGTTGATATTGTTTTCAACGTTGTTCTTAGCTATTATTCAAGGTTATGAGCTATTAATGAGCTTCTTTGATGAAGATACTTTCTTGCTATCGGCTTTGAGGTTGACATCTATTCTTTTAATTATGTGTGTGTCTTTATCTGTGTTTTGTATTACTCTAATATGTTTGCTATCTCCTTTGGTTAACATATCAGTTCCGCATTCAATATTTGCACTATTTCATTTATTTTTGTTAATATTAAGTGATATTGCTCTGCTAAGGTTTAATCTTAGTACCGACAGTCAGTTACCTTTCTTGTGGGATTCGTTGTTATATGCTAGATTAGTTGTAGAAGTTATGTGGTATTTTATTCATGACCGTTTTTTATATAACTTGATGTTTTAAAATTATTAATTGTTACTGACTGTATTATTTTTATGAAAAGTGTGCCTAAATAATTTTATTTATATTTATGTTATTTTATTGTGACATATACGTGCCTGACGGAATCGTTAATTGTTTCTTTCTACGTTTATAAGACCTGTGTATATATTATGCAGCGCAATAAACGAATTGATTCGAATTCAATTATTATAGTCTTATATAGATAAAATAAATGAAAACACAAGTGTAATCTAAGCACAACATATTACAAAATGTATGCTGACTATAGTATTTTTAACATTATACTTAGTAATAAATGTATTCTTAATGTCTTTGTGTATTTGTCTTGTATGCACTTTGCCTAATTATGTTGTTCGCGTTCCTAAGAATTGAGAAAAGTATGGAATGTAATAAGTTCTATGAATCAATTGTGATAATTTATGTTGTTTGAACAATTTACCCACAATCATTCTTTACTAGATTTGCATGTATCTGATGGCTCAATATATTTTAAGTTTAATTTTCGAATTATACCCTACAACATACGTAATTAAATTTAAATATTCTATAAATATAAATATATAATACATGCGATATTTTAAAATGTAATTTATATCATAGATTTTCCTTCACGTTTAGTTTGCCTATATATTTAGTATATTTATTTATTTATTTATTTAACTTATATCAGATTAGTATGTCTGACGCATAATGTTACTAATATTATAAATTTAAAAATTTGATGATTTGGGTGTTTGTAACTCAATCACGCGTAAACCATTGAACGGAAATGAATAAGACTTGGAACATAAACAGATAGGTTTTTATGTCTCAATATCTGTTCCGGTGAAATTCACGCAGACGAAGCCACGGGTAGAAACAAGTGGTAGATAATACTGTGATATTTAGTTACACTGCATATATTATATATGTATAATATGTTACACTGTATCTTTAAGTCCCGTTTGGGGATCAAACCCACAATACTCCACGTAGCGTAATATCAAGGTGAACACCTTAACTCTTAGGTGAATCGTGCAGTCAAAGTACATAAGCATAACGCTTACACATATAAATAAAATATATAAAATATAAATAGCTCAGGTACTTACTTCACTGGCTTAGCGACCGTAAGTGGATCTTGGCCTCCGTCATTAAAGTAGCCATTTCTTTCTATTTTGTGCCAAGTCTATCGATCAACAAACAGTTACATAGTCCTACGGTATTCATTGAAATTAAACTATTTTATACGGATTTTATCGCATTATTTATTTAACACTTACATAATAAAGGTGTTAAATAAAAAAAAAAACAGTTAAATAACAATTAAATAAAGCATGAAAAAAATTCACATGCTATCTAACACTTCGAAGCTTTCTTAGCCAACCTCCTTATGAAGTCAATACCATTGTACATTATACCTATATTCCAACAGTTGACAACATTCAGGTATTATTCAAACTCATCAACACTCTAAAGAACACACACTCTAAAGCTTTTCCCCTCAGAAGCCCTAACATTTTAAAACAAGATCAATAAATCCAGCCGACAAGAGTGCGAACTCTAAACTTTCCCATAGAGTTTGCGTTTGTGGCCCAACTTCAGTCGTGCCATCGTTAATGTGTTTAGAAGAATTACAGCTAGACGCGGAGTTTGTGTAAACTGTTCACGTTAGGGAGTTTTGTTCTGTGATGTATGGTTTTATGCTCACTCGAAAGTGATTAAAGCGCTGACCATACAACCATTCTTTAGAGTAATTAGAATTGAATTTTGGAATGTTTTCTTCTTTCGATATGTTATCCAGGTATGAAATCTATGGTCTGGTAAGTCGCTTGCAAACATAGACTTAACGCCTGATTAGTCTTCGTGTTCTTGTGATGACACTTTTTAATCTCTATTCGGATTGTCAGATGTGTGCATATTTCACATGATGGATTTTTGGTGGATTACCGTTAGAAAAATACAGTCATACTTTGCCAGAGCTATGAATAGTAATATAATCGTGCGGTAACAACTGGGATGATTGTAAATTATAAAGATAGTAACTTGCTTAAAGCTTTTTTTCAAGAGCTTATAGTTAACTAGTGTCTGACATGGTTTTACCGTCATGAATTCCAAGGGAATGCAAACCACGAAAATAGTATCCTATGTGATAATTCAGGACATTGCCTATAAGTGTGTTAAGTTTGATCCTACACCGATAACAAACCTTACACGCTTTCGATTTCGTTTTTGGATGACATGTTGTACGATACCTGAAAATGTGCCCGGTAGACGACAATATGCCTGCCTCGTTATACATAGCACTAAAAATTATAGTAAATATGGATGTAATACACATTAACCAAAACACGGAATAACCCCCAGAAAAGAAGACATTGCACAAAAATATCTGTACCAAATGCAAAATTAGCATAAATACGTTGGGTGATCTGGCTGGTCCTCAGTAAGACTGATCTGGTCCTTTTTGAAAGAAGGTAAAAGCAGGCGCTGATGATATATCATAGAGAAAAAAAGACAACGGCTGCACTAGGAATAATTCCTGTGTCGCGGGGGACTTTACAAACATTCAAACAACGGACACAAAGAACACCCAGACTCAGAACAACCATTTGTGGATCACACAAATTTTTGTCCCGTGTGGGATTCGAACCCATAACACTCGACGCAGTGGCAGCGGCGAGGCGACCTCTTAAAACACTTTTCCATCCGTGCAGTCACTCCCAGATCTCATGACCTTATACCTTGCACTGTAAGGAGATTTGGTCTAACATCATGTTTTTATTCAATAACGCGTCATACGCATCATTGAGGGCATACTTTATAAATAATATTTCCAGTTATGTTCGTCATTACCATAATCACATAACTTACTCTAATGATATGAGAAAGTTGACGCCAATCTTCGTCTAAAGTTGAACGTTACCGGTTGCCGGTTTTGGGTTAGTTTGAGAGTGTATTCTGACTGAATATGAGTTTGCAACATTGGCGGCTCTACTAAAACAGTTACGTGCTAGATGAAAATAGTTTCTTCACTTCATACGCTTTAACTACTCGACCGATCATCATGAAATTTTGCATACATGTTGTCAAAGATACAGAAAAGGATATAGGATACCTTTCATCCAGGAAATACTACTGCGCCCGAACGAAGAAAGCTGCGGGCAACAGCTAGTAAGAGAATAACATATACACAAGCATATACATATCGCATCATACATATCCCTTACCCTTGGTATTACAAGCAAACATGGTTACTGTAGTGTTACAGTAACTCTTTACTATTAAGCAAGCCATATGTTTCTTGACTCCATATTTTCCATTGTGAGACAAAAGATATTAAAGGAAGATTTAGCGGTAGGTATTCTTTCTCTCACAATAATTCAAGTCGAACAAAAAACCGTAATCTTTTAGCAATCATAATTCCGCTTATTACAATCAAGTCAGTGAATCGATAAAACAGAAGTCGTTAATTCAATCGAGAAACTGCCGATGCTTTCAGTATTACAAATTAATAAATTAATTAAAATACAATTGGCAGCGGCGCATCATCGTTCGGTATTCTCCCTCAAATTAATTATACAATTGGAGTGAAGATGGGCCGAACTATGCTAAGCGTACCAATCTATACAAATAAATAAAATTGCAGTGTCTGTTTATTATGTCAAAATCAACAGCTTTTATATACATAAGTACCGTATATACTTTCATATGCTAAATGCATATAAACGGTACTATCACGGTATATCAAAAAAAACAATTTTATATTTTTTTGTATGTCTGTCTGTGTGTTTGTTTCGGCTAATCTCTAAACCGATTTCGAAGTAACTTTCTGTGGCAGATATCTGTTGTTTTAAGGAGTGACTTAGGCTAATTTTATTTTCGAAAAAAAAATTGGGTATCGCGAGGGAAAATAAACCTTTTTGGTAAATTACACGCGAACAAAGTCGCGGTTAGCTAGTGAATATATTGGAGCCAAGGTGGACCGATCTATGCCAAGTGTACCAATCTATAATTAAAAAAAGTAGTCGTTTATGACAAGAAACTAATGGACATAATTATGTTATATACAAGCATGTACTCATGCATACGAGTATAACATCGAAAAACCAGAATGTTTATATTCGTGGTATTTTAAGCAAAAGGTATTCTCAGAATTAGTTACTCGTCATTTTTATTTTATCGACTTCACAATCCAAAGGAATGATTCACCAAAGATTATCAATATTTACTATAAATAATGCATTATATCATGGATGTTCACGAAAACCAGAACTAATAGCATTGCGTACTATTAGTTTTTTTATTTCACGTCTTAGTAGTCAGTATATTTGGTATAATAACTACAATATATTTTACACATGTGAAATATGGAGGTAGAAATAGGCTTAGACAATGATTTGAGTTTATGATAATTTAAAAACAGACATTTAAATTCTGTTAGTTTAATAAAACCTTTGACGTTCATAAGTATTACATTGTGAATTAAAAGAATAAATGATTTCTGATTTTGTCTTTACTCTCTGGAATAGAAGAGTATTGCCTTGCAGAAGAGATCGCCCATCTAAGTAATTGACCGCATAAACAGTAAGTACTTAACATCTCAATTCTAATCTGTCGCATCTCCGTCACGGGTCGCTTTCAAAATATCAATCGTACGCCATAAAAGCTAGCAATCAAACAGCCCACACGACCGTTCAATTACCTGACTTCATTAGTAACAAATTAATTTAGTATAATAGTAAGTTTTATAGTGGTGTTAATAGTGAACGGTAATTGATTCTGCCGGCCCCTTACAGGCGAAGCGTTGTGGTATAAGTCGTAACAATGATTTGACCTTATTTGGTGACACCTACGCAAATTCTACGAGTCGTTTTTTTGTTTATAGCTGTTAGATTAGTGTGGACGTTCTGAGTAGAATCATGAACTCATGAAGTAATCTGACTGTCTTGGCGATACGGCGGTAGTAAATGTGACAGAGGTGCATGATGTCTCGGGTTCGATGACCAGGTCAGCCAAAGTTTTATTGGGTTTCCAGTCAAGAAATTCTCAGGGAGGTAGAGATCGTGTCTGGTATTTGGCAATAAGATCGCTTGTGGGATCTAAAAACATACTTGGTGAAATGCGTGGTGTAAAACAGCTCTGCCTACTTCTTCATGGTGCATGGACACTAACAAACTCACTGCCGAATTGGAGGTGATAATTTAAGTTTTTGGTGGTTAATATGACTACAGACTGTGCAAAAAAAGTAATAAGTAATTTAACCTCACAGATTAATTAATCTGAGGGGTCTGTTGGGATCCGTTTCAATAAAACACTGTTTGCCCACTAATAGCAGGAAAAGTAATATTTCTATTTAAATAAAATACTCGTGGCCACTTCAATAATATAATATCACACAAAACGTACATAGGCAATAAGGCCTTGGGCATTTTCTACTAATCTTATTTTAGAATAGATCAGAGATAAAAAGTAGTATTACCTAACACAGCTACTTGAAAAAAAAATACATACACGGAACATAAAATATTAACTTAAATAACATTGATCATTAATATAAGGAAAATACTTTTAATCTTCGTTTTAATTATTCTAATCCACACTAAGCCAGCGCGCAATAGTGCGCGCGCGCCGCTTGGCGCCAGTTAGTCGCGGCTAGATCGCAAACACACCGTTACGCCACACGACAGCCGCCAATGTCAAGCGACAGCGGAAGCGGAAGCGTAAGCGAGATATTGATCAATGAGGTTCTATATATTTCAATTTATGGAAGTAATTTTTTATAAATTTATAGTTGATTTTGAATGTTTGTGTAGATGCAAAAAAAAGATGGCTCTATTTCTCTAACTAGATGGATGTTCGTTATACTTAAATTAAACAGCCATCTAAAAAAATATTTGGGTCAATGAAACAAGTAATCGGTTTGAATGGTGAATTTAGGCGCACGAGGAAAAGCTCAGAGAGTAGATGGTGTCAAAATAAAACCCAATATCCTTTAGAGAAACAGGCGTAAATTTAATTTTGTATTACCGAGGTTGCAACTTATCATACATAATATGATCATAATCATAATCATCATTTATTTTGTGAAACATAGGTACATAGCAAGATGGCAAGAATACAATTTTGATCTCTACGTATACATATGTTTTGTTTCTAGTCTAGAAACCAATCCAATTAGATACATAATATATAAAGAGAATTATTTACAAGTTACGGTTAATGTGAATCACGGTTTTCAGAACTATGACGCGTTACTAAATTAGGAAACTGATCGCAAGGCAAGTTCAAAACATCGCCATTAGTTTACCAGCCACATTGTAAGAACATACAAATAAAGCATCTGAAGAACAAAATACCCAAGTTTAATACAGCGAAAGAAAGACTTCTTCTTGAAAATCAGTAAGTGACAAACATTTCTAGATACTAACTATCGCAAGGTTCATATACATATACACGTATACAACACAACATGTATGCAAAGCGGGGTGTCAAGTTACCACAAAATCCTTTTTATTTACATACCACTTTCACAAAAACAATACAAAACTAATATTCAAACAAGATTCCAAAGGCATGTAAGTACAATTGAACCAAACATCTTAACTTCAGGTAAAAAAACATACTAAAAACATTGTCAAAAAGTGCTTATAAAAATGCGGAGCTGACCAAATGTCGACCCCCATTTATAAGTTGTAAGTTCATAACTTGTTCTGACAAAGTTTTAAGCGATGATTTGTTGAGTGAAGCGAGCTAGGGGTGTCGCTAGCCAGGATGTGAGATAAAATATTCTTTTAGATAATTAGGTATTACTTTGAGTCTTTGACACGATAGCCTTGACGCTAATGACATCCGTAATAGATGGTTTATTGTTAGATTTATGCATATTATTTGGGACGTGATTTGCAGAATTAGTTATACGTCCTGACACCTCAAGTGTTGTATCAATATACGGTTTGCCTGCAGGCCAGAGACTTGCTTATTAATAAAATAAATATTGTTTATAGCACAAAAGTATACATTTATTTTCAAAAATATGATTTATATAAAAAAAATTATTAAAAGCTGTTCGTTTGTAAGCGTACTTTAGAGTTGCTGGGCTAGTGTTACAACTTTTTTAAATATTTCTCTTTAATAGACCTAATAAGGTTTAAACGCATTTATAATTTTTGTTTTTGTTATAAGTGAAATGAAATATAGCCTAGCAGAAGACTGTTGGACATCTTGCTGTATTTGGTAGGGTTCCATCATACAAGGATCTTCGATTGAAGAAGTATCTCGGTCGAACTCATCCGTCTCCACACTTTTCTATTCAAACTTGTGCAGATTAGACCTGGTTTATATATCTGGGTATAGAATGTTTACTACACAAACCTTCCACCAACCGACCAACTCTTACCAGCCCTAACAAAGTTCACCCATTCAAAGCACTATCTTGTCCAAATGTCGCCATACTTGAGCAATAAGCAAATATTGTTAAACAACTCAGTTTTTACTTCAAACTTAGCGTCAATATTTGAAGGTTTTGTTCAAAGTTTTTGGGACAACATGAGCACGTGAAAATACCAGTTTGTGATAGCTTTATTTAGACATATCACTATAAAAATACTTTGTGTGAAACTGACTGGGTTTCTTAAGTTTATTGTGAGACAGATTTTTTAATAAAATCCTGTAGTTTGTGTATCTTCGAAATGGTAGACGAAATAGTATTATACCGTCATTTTGCCAGCTATGTTTTCAGGTTCCTAAGCGAGCAATTTGTCGTTTACTAGACAAATTTTTAGACTCTGTATTACTACTTTCTAAACTCTATAAGCATTTAAATAGAATATAATAATAGAAATTTCAAAAACAACTGATGGTCAATTATGATCCGCCATTACGAACACACGCAAACGGAAGCGCAAACTGCAAAGAGGATCAATGAGGCGTTACACAGACATAAATATGGCCCACGGCTGCGGTCGCTTTAATGTAGACTTTGCCAATAAATTTCTATCCATCAGGTACCTTATTTTGGGTGAAAGGTACCCTATGTCCTTTTCTGTGATCCTGTCAACGTGTACGCAAAATTTTATGACGATCGTTCGAGCAGTTAAGTCATTAAATCGAACAAAGAAACAAACTCAATATTCACATTTATAATATTAGTTAGGGTGCTAAATTGAATGATCTGTACACATTACAATGCAATCTTTTATTATATTACTTCTTGCAAAGTAACTTTGTACTCCTTTATAAGCATACTAGCTTTTGCAAGCGAATTCGTCAACGTGGAATTAAAAAAAATTAAGAATACGTGAATTTTTCAGATACTTATTTTGCAAATAATATACATATAAACTACTGAAGGCATTTTTTCTAATCATACACATGTTTCGGATAAATATCTGTAATGTATAGTAAACATAGACAGATTAAATTGGGCTTTAAACAAACTTTCATCACCTATTTCATCCCCATCTAGGTAGAAATTTCAAAAACGTTGGTACTAATGTTTACTTACTTTAGTAAGTGCTTCAATACAAAGTTTCATGGTTTTATCTTCGATAATGACGAACTCCCATACAAAATTCCATCTCTTATTTCAACCCCTTTAAATCTTATTTTACAACAAAATGTATGCTTATGTCCTTTCACAAGGTCTAGTCTATCTTTGTATCAAATTTAATTAAAATCGGTTCAGTGGTTTAGGTGTGACATCGTGAGAGACAGAGTTACTTTCGCATTTATAATACTATAATATAGTAGGGATTGTGCGCACTAGTGTGAGATGCATGGTTAGAGTTTATAAGGACCGCAAAAATAGGTTCTTACAAACACATTTTAAATATTAAAAAATTGCGGGCTGCCTGGTTTCGTTTATACGACTGCTGCGCATAATTTCCCGAGTCGGCCAAAGTGTAATTAGGATTTTCAGCATATAAGTTCTTATTAGCAGCACGTAGTCAGCAACTACGCCTGGTATATGGCTATGGAAACGCTCCCTTTTAAGCTTTTGTGGATATACGTGAGCTTATGTATGTATAAATTACAGTCGAATTTCGATCACTAGAACTAATATAATTTTCGTTCATTGTTTTGTTTCTGCGGTAAACCAGCCGTTGCTGACCTCTCGTATAACTCGATACTACCGCAATGATTATCGCATTAACGATAATACGTCCTTCACACAGCTGCGTTGTATAAACCGATATATTCCTAATCGATATTAGTTTTATACCGATATTTTCACAGGCTAACTATTTAAAAGTAGGTTTTGCTCGCGGCTTTGCTCGCGTAAATGTAGGTTAGGTTAATTTAGTAACAATACTTTTCTCTGGATGAAAGGTACCCTATGAACTTTTCTGTTATCCCGACAATGTGAATGAGAAATTTTATTATGATCGGTCGAATAGTTAAGGCGTCAAAATGTAACAATCAAACAAACTCACATCCACATTTATAATATTAGTTAGAATAGCGAATAAATACTGCATTCATGTATCCAATATTGTATAATATTGGTTTGTCAAATTTTTTAATATGTTGGCCTATACATAGGTACTTATTCTTTCGGCGGGGTCGCGATTGCATGTGAAAGCGCGGCAATTTCGCGCTGCCCCGCCGATTGCTGTTATGTCGAGGAACACCGTGGTAGGTTTAGTCGGTATTACCGGGATGTCGCTCACCATCTATCCCCGGTGAGTCCGACATAACCTCTCCGTCGCCCCGCAGAGAGGCATGCGACAAAGCAATCTGCCACGTTGCATATTATTATTATATGTATACATACTTATTCTTGCGTTTATATCCGTGAAAGGTTAAACAGAAATGTAATACACCTACATTTTAACAGCTATGATTGTATATCCCACGTAATCAAGCTCGAACCTTATTTTATTGCTTTTACCAGGTTCAGTTCCAGACTGCGTGACTATATAGGTATCATTCTCGAATACGATTCTTAGGTCTAACAAAAGTGCTATTGCGATTTGCTATTAAATAATCAGTAGCAGCAGATGTGGTGAATGCAATCGGCTCACCCTTTATCACGTGGGACTTAAAATCATTGTTGCCAAAATATTGGTGTAAAACATCTCTGTCTACTCCTTCACGCATATAATATTTTTTCATGAGACTAGATATGTATGTATCCAACAATGATTAGTCGGTACAAAAGAAAGGAAGAATTTATTATTGCAGCGAACTGTTATAACCTGATTCTGATTTATAAATAGATAACACAGCTTTCAGCTATAGTTCTTTAGTTCCTCCACTAACCTTAGGCCTTAGGCAGTTGTTTTGTTTATACAACAAACAGTTAAACTGGCATAATTAAATTTAGTATATTATACCTTTTACTACCAAAGATTAAATTCAGAGATGACATGCCCGTACTTAGATCGCAAAAAAGTGTCCACATTAAGAAGAGTGAGCTCACTCATTAGATAAGGACCTACAGTAAACAATTCTCAGTGAGCGTGATGAAAGTATTTTTATAATTCAGATGTCATGTTGCCATTGTTTGTCAGGTGACAACTTAACGTCTAGATAGGTGACCATATTTAAACAAAATAGATTATTTGCTTACCAAAAATACCATCTATATTAACAATTAAATCCTATTAGCTCACTCGCAAAGGATTATTAAAAGATTCACTTAGTCTTGCTAAACAATATTTTGTTTGTATATTACCTATTCAGCTGGATTTAAATTCCTATTTCTTATTTCGAACTAGGAACATAATCTTAAAATGTATATCAAGCTAAACCAACTATTCCTTCTTCCGAAACAAATACAGGAAAATACAATTTTGAATATTCCGCAAGTTTAGATTAAATTTCAGCAATCCAGCATTTGAATGGAAAACTATAAGTTTTATTTATTTGCGAGTTCCCGGCGGATTCAATCGTAGCGGCTCGCGGAATGGATTGGATTTGTTTTGTATGTACATGTGTGTATATTGGTTTGTGATGACACAACATAAGTTATATAAGTGACGCAGCGCTAGTGAATGCGCCTGCTGTGCTCGAAACTCGGGTTTAGTAAACTAAACGTAATTGGGTTTCCTGGCTTTGGAATTTTCAGTATCTGAAATAATAATAATATTCTACCACATACACACAACACTATCTAGCCCAAACTATGCAAAGCTTGTACTATGGGTACTAGACAATGGATAAACGTACATATATACTTTTTTTTGTAAATACATACACATTATACATAGAAACATGTGCATGAACATGGATGTTTGTCTTGGTCTGGGCCAAGACAAACATCAATATTCAAGCACACAAATATTTGTCTTATGCGGGAATCGAACCCGTGACCTCAGGCGTAGCAGTCGGTTACACTAACCACTACGCCATCGAAACCGACACCGGACCTACCCGGAGTTAGGAATTTCGCGGTGTTACATATATCCGCGTATCTCAAAAAAGCATGTGAAGCCGTTGGTTCTGCGTCATATCTCTCTTAAGTCGTGTTGGATCGACTTGATGATTTTGAATGCACGGATAGCATAGTGACTAAGCGATCGCCTTGCCACTGCCAGCCAGCTGCGCTGAATGTAATGGAATTGGAAAAAAAATTGTGCTCCACAAATATTCATGGCAGCTGTCCTTAAAGAAAAGCATTGCGTTTGCCGTAGGTACCAGCGGACTATGAGTGTGCATTTGGATTTTAGCTCATACTTGTGCACTATAATATCTTTTGTTCCAACAAAGAGTCTCCGTTAAAATTAGCTAATGTAACCGAAATTTGGTCTGTAAGACATGTATGTATGATATGTTCGGGTACTTTGAAATAACTAGGTACACTTCAGAACGTTGGGACAACTACCATCTTAGTCTCCCCGTGAACATGGCTGCTGTAAAACAACCGAAACCTCAGGACAAAGTGTAAACTTAAATATAAATAGTTTCAATTAAAAATATATAGCTTAAATAGTAGTAAAGTTCAATTATAGTAGTGTTAGAATTTTCAAAATTATGTAATAACAGTGTTTTAAAGTAAAATAAACAACGCGACAAAATCCGTATAAAGTGTTTAATTTCACTATAAGACATTATGAGTGAACACATATACATATACCTTTAGACCAGAGAAGCCGGGATAATGTAGCAGTTCTTATCGAAGTCGGTTCATCTGCATGTAACCACGTCTGTCAGTTCTTATACCTATATCCATTGATAGTACCTTGACTATCTCGTAGCATACTGTATTACGTCTATATTTCGTCACCTACTTATTTATTAAAACAAGTGCTCAACATAACAGCAAATACTAAGCTGTGATTATGATTTTAGGTCCTACGTAATAGGAGACGAGCCTAACACCATCTACCGGAGACGGTTACAAACTATGTGCAGCTACTGAGAATTTCTTAATAGAGTGACCCATTAACACTCTGCCTATAAATTCATTATCGCTACGTCACTGAAGTAGACTTTAGTTCTTTAATATACTTCTGTTAAGCTGGTTACCAGAAAAATCACCCTTGCTTTGGAATTTGTCCTAGAGCAAATTAAAATATCTTGGAAACCAGAACTAATTCCCCTATACTTTATTCTGGCTTCTACCATGTTTATGACTGCTTAATCTGGCTATAGTGTGGGGTTCCAAAATACAACTCTAATGTCTTATCTTATGTGAGGAAAATTTACTTAATATTTTTTTGCTTTTGAAATTTAGGTTCTGAGGTATATGTTTTTTTGTATATCCTAAACAAAAATAAAAATATATTTACTGTTCGGATGGCTGTTTACAAAAGTCACACAATGTGACATGGCGAGCACGTAAAGTCGTCAACTCCGCCTGTCAGAAACACGTATTACAGTCGGTATAAGGCATCTATATACTCCAATATATTGTCGAATAAGCAATGGGTTTTACCACTATTGGCATAAAATATTCTTACCATAGCCTATAAGGATATAAGGCACTGCCGCCTATTCTACATGCAATAATTATGTTTAGTCATATTATAAAGTCGTAGAGTGAAGAGTATCCGCTGGTTCCTGAAAGAATAGTCACCAACGTGCCAAAATCATACGTTTCTAAAGTATTTGATTAGCTCTTTCTTTTTTTCTATTTATAACTTTTTGTAGTTAGGTTATTTAAGTGTTTTATGTTAGTCATAACTCATATATTGCTCAATTTTATTACTTTTACTTTTATATAAAATTTATTTGCATATTTTTATTTAGTTTAAGTTTACTCTTAATGTTGCCTATATAATGTGAAGGCTGTGTATAGTTTTAATAGGCAAACATATGTATATACCCATTTGAATATATCCATAGTGCTTATAATTGTAACATTTGTGTGTATTGCTGTAAGTGTACCTTATAATAAATAAATAAATAACTCGATGAATAAAGATATCTTGACATAAAAAATTAATAGACGGTCAAGCAAATATCAACTGCTGTGATTAACTGACTAAATCAGAAACAGCTGCAGCTGCACAGATGGCACAGTGGGTAACAGTCGCCACACCTCGCTCGTCGGGTTCGATCCAAACAAAGGATGTGATCTACACATAGGTAATCCCAGACTGGGTATTATTTTTGTCTGTTGTGTTTTAAAATCCTCCGCGACTTATTTATTAGTCCTCGAGCAGGAGGGCTTATTGTTCGTTACGCATGATATGATATATTATAATAAGCCAGCGAGAGATATCGTATTAAAAAGTATATATTGATATGCAAATAATGTCCTCCTGATCGAATTTCGGTCACGGCGGCCAATCTTAACGGAGACTGGCCATCAGCGCAGGAGATATTATAGTGCACAAGTGTGTGCGCAAACACAAGTGCACTCTCTGTTCCCTAACTCTCATGATCCCATGGGACGGATAATCCGACATGACCGGAGAAATATCAGGCAAAGCAAGTAAATAAGAAAATAAAAACTATAATGTTACACAGCACAATGTTATTTCTTCCAAATGCTTCAGTGTTAAATACCTACTATTTAAAACATTCAAACATTTAAAAAAAACCTCTTATAGTACATGTTACCAATATGTGTACGTCAATCTTCTAGCAACACTTTATCTCATTATCTTTGTATATGACAAGGTCATCGAGACTCGAACAGCTTCCTCCCACGCAAGATTAGTTTCGCGTATCGTATTTTTAATACTAAGCCATATATTGATTATATATCACAACGACACTAATTGGCTGTCAGCAGTTTGCTTGGCAACTGGAGTGATCAATAAATCACAAGTTGTTTAAAATCGTAGCCTTCTTATATACACACATAAATCCTGTCAGTTATGTGTTTAGCTCCCACGAGACGAGCGTATAGCTGTCTACCGGAAAAAAAATCAGTCGGAATAAAACACATACTGCGTCCCTTGGATCTTAACAAACATTCGAACAACAGACACAAGGAACACCCAGACTCAGAACAAATATTTGTGGATCACACAATTTTTTGTACCGTCTAGGGACCGAACCCACAACACTCAGAGCAATAGTAGTGGCTAGGCGACTACCTTAATAATTACACCATCCGTGCAGTCAAAAACTAAAGGTAAAGGTTTCGTAACTGAAAAGAGTTTCTTCGACTCGGGTATCGAACTCGAGACATGCTTAGCAGTCGTTTTAACTCCCACTTCATCACGGAGTGTTTATAATACGTAGATATGTATGTATAATAAATTACATAATAATTTGTTCATCATCTCAGCCACAACAAGTCCACTGCTGAACATAAGCCTTTCTCAAGGATTTTCACACATACCGATCTTGGATTGCCGGCATATAACCGCTACCCGATCCACCTTATGGGATCCCATCACAGTTTTTATTTAATTTCCCAAAAAATCTTAGAAATACCTATCAGAAAAAGACAACAGCAATTTAGCCGACGTTTTTTGAAGATTGACAAAGTTCCAATATGCTACAGAAATCACTGACATAATTGCCTTTATCTTAAAGCGCGCTTACATAAACACAAAATATCTACTACAGGCCCGAAACGAAAATGTAACCACACGAAACGTCAAGCATTCAATAAGGTAGGTAAATACCAAGCATGGTCGCTTAAATTCCCGTTACCTACCTTTTACATAAACCCAGTAGGTATATAATAATAATAATAATAACCCTTGAAATTGGCTTATTTAACTTATTGATTGAGAAATAAGGTTTAGTGATTAATGGTCGATTTTTCAATCGTCAGATAACTTTTATCTGGGGAATATGTTTGACGTTTTGACAGCTTTTGTATAGAAAATATGTCATACCGCCATATTTATTCTTCACATAAAAGTTATCTGACGATTGAAAAACCGGCTCTAAGTGAAGTAATAGTATACGACTCTCTTCTCACTGATGAGTCAAGAGAATAAAAGTCAGATAGTGAAAGATCAAATAAAGCATGTTCCCTTTAAGAGCATAGAGTCATCTAGCGGCGAATCGACGAACTATGAATACACGAGGCTCACATAAAGTCGACCATCGTAGACGAGGGCGCCACCGTTGTACCTCGTATATTTTTAAAGATGTGCTACGGCATTTAATCTGCTACATTAATACAACAATGTAAATTCAAACTAAGAGCCACGTCTGTATATGCTTGAAATATTAACAAATGTGCTCTTTTAGGCAGAGATGTATTATTATTGCTAAGTAAATCATTTTCATTTAACCTCTTGACAAGTTTTACAAAATAAAACAACATTTGGCCGTTTCAAGGAATCATTCCTGAACCAACAACCTTAGACACTTTATCAAGGAAACTTTCAATAGATACCATGACACAGTTTAAGATAGCCCTGATGTTAGCCTTTGACCCTCGTGCAATAAAATATACAAATATGAATAGATCTTTGTGATACCTTTACATAGCCTTTTTGACGACATATGCATGATAATTATATTCTGTTACTAGGTCAATAATACTACCATCAAAAGAGGTAACTCATACAAAGTAAAGCATGAATTAATGTTGTTAACATATTATTGACTAATGATGTTTAGGTAGAGTCAAGTAAACATAGAATTTTTAAATCTACCAAACACAACATAATTATACAAATAAATACACAAATACTTAATATATATATTCAAACACCCGCACTACAACACATATGTACAAATGGACTCCGGTTTTCTACTACATTTTTCTTTTTCTTTTTATTATTTTATGGAACTTTATTTAATCGACTCTAACAAAAGTATTTATATTTACAAACGTTTTACGTGTCTCGATTTCATTCATATAAACGCCATAATTATACAGAATTACCCTTATATAGATTCATTGCTGCGGGAAGACCTTGGTGATCTGTAGTTACAGGATTTTATAAAACCTACTTCAGGCACCAGACTTTCACAAACTTACCTGATTTATTATGGCATTTCTGTAAACTAGCATAAGACACCTTCGTGAGGGAGAATAAATGGATTTATTATATATATTATTATACATAAGTAGCCACACCTATATCCTCGATGGAGTAAGAAGATATGAGATCCACATTTCACTGGCTATGTTATTTGTTTTCCAGGTCTCACGAAAGAGCCTATTATCGTTTACCGAAAACAGTTTCCAACTCCTTGCTAGTACTCAAAATATATTGATACGAAAATATAATAACATTATGCTCGGAAATCGAACCTCACTTTCTCATGCACTGTAGTTTAATTCACTACTGCTGCGCCACCTAGATATACATCAACATAATATATAAGATGATAAAATATACTCTAGTTAATAAACCTATAACCTTAAGATTACACAAGCATATAAAGAGATCAATTCAATGATTATTAGCTTGACCTTAGTACAGTAAGTTATTTAATACATTATGCTCCCTGGAGCGTGCGATATAGTAAGATTATACAACTAAAAAGATTAAATCAATGGAACACTAAGCAAAACAATTGTTAAAACAGACGAAATCTTTCTTTTTAATTTTTCCATCTCGAGGCTATATATTTCTGATAAAAATTGAGAATTGTAAATTGTACTGCAAGATTTTGATACTCATTTAGCGCATCTTCGATTGAAATAGTCTAGATTACTGAGACGATATTTGTTTATGTAATATTGAATTTGCTGCGTTGATAGGTTATTTACTAACTTTGCAACAGAAGCTACATACTCGCAATAGACTGCCATAAATCGCGCCAATTCGAGTGAGCTATCGACTTTTAGGTGGACAATATGGTAGTTGTCTCACATTTTTTTTTTTATGTCAAATATATACGTTCTCAAAAATAAATAAGAAACACGCGTTTCAAATCTGGCTGCGTAATAATTGTCAAATAACAGAAAAGTATCCACGATACAAGTCGCGCCGTAACAGCTATTTAAATTTTAAATAGATATCCCTAAACTATTAATAACTCCCTTATTTTTTAACCAATTGTAATACTGTATTCATAAAAATTGCTATTTGTTTATTTATTTATTTATTTAACATAATGTACAATATCAAACATAGGCAACCCTATATTTCTTATAAAACATTTTACTTTGCCAATAGAAAGAAAAGTACATTTAAAATTCGTGAGCAATCAAGACATTACTTATCTGAAGATGCAAACCATAAACTAATAAAAGGAAAATACAGCTGACAAAGGAAATATGTATATTGTCATATAAATTATTATTTTGCAGTATATAAATATTATACAAGAATGTTTATCAAGTTTACTGAGATATTTTAAACAATAAATACATCATTTGTATAACTCCAAGTGAGACAATATGAGTTAATCATAAAAATAATTTAAGAGAATAATATTATTATTCTCTTGTTACAAACGTACTATTTGTTTTAACTTACGTATACGCGAATGTTATAACAATATCAAATATATTTGTAAACCATCCTACTTACTTACGTAAACGAGCATTCGCAGACCGGCAAGATTCCCTCGATGTGTTTAATCATCGTTAAATCGTCGAAATTTAAATCTTGTGCTTGCTTTTTACTCGCTTTGCTTTCAGTAGGCGTTGATTCATCTTGAACGGCCAGACCAGAACAGTAGTATGCTTGTATTTTGTCTAGTACCCATAGTACAAGCTCTGCTTAGTTTGGGCTAGATGATGTTGTGTGTATGTGGTAGAATATTATTATTATTATTATTTTGATCATATAGATTATTCAAAAATGCGACAACGGTATCGAAAATTAGCATTAACCTGTTTGAAACCACCATTCTACATGAACCTGCTGAGCTTACTTGAAATCAAATGGCAACTAATTTCCATAGACTAACAAAATTTCGCAGTCCATCCAAATAAGATACTTCCGACTTTAATTGTAAAAAATCGTCGCATGAATATTATTGTAGATCCATTTGCTAGCGAGACACAGTCTTTTAATATAGTACATTAAAAATTATAAAACACAATTTAATTTTGTGTATATTCTTTGTTGGAGAACCTTAATAAATAAATAAATAAAATTTGGATTGCCCATCAGTTTAGATAAATAATTTTATTTTATAAATTACTTACAAGACAGGCGAGTATTGCTAAGATATTTTCTGAAAAAAAAAATAGTTCGTTTGTCGTACCAGACCACGCAAAATAAATCGCGAATGTATACCTATGGAATAAGCAGAGACTGCACATCATAAGATGTAGTTACAGAAACGTAATACAGCAAACATTTCAACAAAACTAAACTCTATCGTATTATAAATAAAGTTCATTTCAAGTTATAAGCGGTACCTTCATTATATACCATGACTGGAGGATGATGGAAAATGATATGTTTCATAAGCTTTACTCTGATGGTGAGAAGGAGGGTGATTTGAAGTGTTGCATCATGTATATACTTATGAGGACGGACAATAGTTTAATGGTTTTGTAGAGGCTTTCGATGGGGATCTTTGGGAATATAAAGATCTTATGAAGTGTTATGATATTTTGAAGGCAGGTGGTATTTATGGCAAAGGTAATTTATTGCTTTAACAGTGCCTTATTCCTTTAGTGACAATGTTTGCACTTATTTGCGGTACCGATTTTAATTCCCTGTTCGTGGAGAAACATTTATCCATTCTTTATTGTACTCGAAAGAGATGAATGTGCTCGATTGGTCGGACTTGACACAAAATAGGAAGGAATGGCGTACTTTAATGTCGGAGGCTAAGATCCAGAACCGTAAGTTTATTGTAAATACACACGTATTAAATAAAAAGAATATACGGAGAGCTAGGTCAATGTAAATAGGCGAAAACACAACTGAGGATTCCACCAGTAATTTTTTAACTGGTAAAGAACAGACCAGAATATATACATATATATAACTGGCAATAAAAAGACAAAGATATAATACATATAAAACTACAGTATATAGGAGACTAACATTTACCTTCTAGATCAAGATGTTAAAAGTGTTCACGTTGATGTAAAGTAATAGTTCTGTTTTAACAACTCTAGCACTAGGAGGACTTTACAAATATTTAAAAAACGACACAAAAAACCCTGTAAAATATTTATAGAACTCACGATTTTTTCATTCCGTGAATCGAAACCACGGAGCCATCTACATATGTAGTCAAAAGTAAAATCTGTTTAGATGTAATCACTTTTTATTCCTTTACATTCATGATATTATGCGAAAAATTACTTTATATGTTATCAAACGCCTGAAAAGTTAGTTGTAGCAATATTCACGATGGGTTTCACTTTGCTTTGTACGCCAAGTTAAATTGCAGAATACTAATTGACCATCTCAGGCAAAAGACGTCCACTAGTCGGTTCGACGTCCGTTCTTGAGCCACCCGCATCGGTCGGTCCACCTTGCCGGCCGACCCCTACTGCGTCATACTGAATACTAATTTCTTGGTATATTATCCATTCTAATGCTACATAACTGTTTAAATATAACGAGCAAATATTACTAGAGCAAACAAGGTTCCAAATTCTTGTAGTTTCTATAAACAAGACAGCAGAATATGAAACTAAAATAACAAGGAGCTAATACTCTGCCTCCTTTCCAATCGAAGTTCGGAGGCCCCGCATGATGAACACCTGCCAAAATACATGATTAAAGTGCCGTATCGAACTACACCTTCATTTATCACTTGCTGAAATGTCAATACCTACTTTGAGGATTACATTTTCAGGGTTCCGTACGAAATTGGTATAACAGAACCCTTATGGTAAGCTAGGGGGTCGCTAAACGGCGATGGCCTAGAATTTTTACTAGAAGAAACTTTCATCCTGGAGTGGCCACTAGGCAATTCGGGACACAGCCTACCTAACGCCTCTTAGGTACAACAATTTCTGTATGCCCTAGTTACGTTAGCAACCATTATGGCCATAACCTTAAAATTTAGAATAGTTATAAAAATTGCTTTTTGACTTTATTGCGCATGACAAAATATTTTTTTATATGATTATTGCAGAAGGGGTTGAAAAGGGAGTATTTAATTTCTCGCGAGATTAGCCGGATCATATAGTAAAAAATGTCTAAAGCCTCTGTTAAAAATGCAGTTACCAATTACAAACTTAGTTATAACCATTACAAGGGTAACTATACGTTTTTAACTATGCTACGGACCGTCGATATGCGGCTTGAACTTGCCCTTGGGCGTATTTTTTATATAAAGTATGAGGCGATAATCGTTATTTTTATAAGTATTGAGGACAAGTAGAGTGCATGTAATGGTTACAAAAACTAGATATTGCTGGACAAAAATGCCTATTAAGATTATAAAACGGTAACTAAAATACATAAGATCTAATAATGACTAAACACGAGATATAGCAGAACAGCAGATAAAAAGAATCAAACAAAATGAAATGCCGGCTGCTATATATTGACGGCCTCGGTGGCGTAGTGGTTAGTGTAACCAACTGCCATGCCTGAGGTCACGGGTTCGATTCCCGCACAAGTCAGACATTTGTGTGCATGAACATGGATGTTTGTCTTGGACTGGGTGTTTCTATGTATAATATGTATGTATTTACAAAAAAAAGTATATATGTATGTTTATCCATTATCTAGTACCCATAGTACAAGCTCTGCTTAGTTTGGGCTAGATGGTGTTGTATGTGGTAGAATATTATATTATATTATATATTACTTTATTTTTGTTTAAAAATTGTACTCCTTACTAGGGATGAATCATGTTTCAGAATACTTTACCAACATTGAAATAACACGTAGAACACCTTAGACTTGTAACAACAATTTGTGGAACAAACACTTGGTGTATTGGGCCCAAATCAATCGACTTTTGGAATCCAATGCAGCTACAGCTACCAAGTAGATATTTCCTTTAGTTAAATCTAATAACAGTTATTTGAAGTTTCGGTCGAATTTTACAATCGGCAGTCTAGGCTATCCACACTTTAAATTACAATGCCGAATATTAAGGAATCTGCCCACTACACCATCTCATATCATGACCGTGCTAGGAACGTATCAGACACGAAAAGCAACACAATACGCCCTGCTATAGGAACTGCTGGTCGATGATGGAACGGTCTAGTGGGCATACTCTTATACATTTCCTTACAAAGAATATTTTTTTGCCTGACACGTTCCTAGCACGTTTATGGTATGAAACGGGGTAGTGGGCAGACTCCTTTATTGAAATAATAATTATTAATTATTCATGAACTCAAATCCAACAACTAATACACTAGTTAAACAGTATCACCACATTGTACTAGCCTGTATTCTAAAGCTTACTATTTCCTACTGCGATAATAATTATAAACAGTTACCGCAGCAATAAGCCAACAATGTTCCTCAAAAGATTGACTAATCTAAAACATAATCAGTAAAATATGTTGTTTACAATATTTATCACAATAAGTAATTGTGATACATTGTTTGTTTACAATCGGCATTGTCAGGTCATGATACGAACAGCCAGATAAATATATATAGAAGTGCGATTATTTCAACCTCAGTTCGTTGGTGAGAAGTTGGTGTGTGTGGTTGTACAGTGCTTTCGTGAATATAGGAATATATTTTTATAAAGAAAAGGTAATTAATTATGTTTTCTTAAAGTAAATAATCTTGGCGTTATTATTTCCGTATTTTTCGAGACGAAATTTCGAAAATATTTCACTTATTGAAATAGTATCGTATCTAGTTAAATTATATTTATAATTATTACAGTAAAGTTTGATTAATTGAGAATGCTTTTACTTCAAAGTAGGTTTTATTAGTCAAATCTTCATAAACAATAGAATCAATTGTCGCTTAATTCATGTTTTCTTTTTACAAACAATGTTTCAAATTATGCCTTTATTTTAAGAAAATAATGGAATAAAGCAGATATTTACATTTATTAAATTATTCTTATAATTACACTTCAATGTCAATCTAACCTAAAATGTATTTGATATATATTTTATAACGTCGAAATTACGAAAAATTTTGCCTATCTATTGTATTTCTGTTAAACAAGAATCATTTTATCGCTTCGCTATTTTAGTTTAATTACATAATTAGTATTAAAAAAATTATGTTCACCTATGTAGGTATAATCCAATTAACTGTTGCGTAGGTCCCTCCGTAATAGTAAAATACATTTAGTGATCTTAGGCCCTTGTGCTCTACCTTAAACAAAATGATAAAGTTGCTATATATAAATGGTTTTTCTGAACAGATCCAATTTGACGTTATGTGAACAAAAGACGCGGTAGACTAAAATTCTATGTTTATTATTTCTTGCCAATAAATTATAGATAATGAGGCAATTTTACTAGAAACATAATGGAAAATATATATCTTGATACGTAACATTCAACAATCTTGTTTCAGATGGAGAAAACGGTAGTATTGCTCCTCTCTGTAATAACAGCCATTCAGTCAAGCCCTGTGATGACAAGACAGGGGCTCTTACGACAAAAGTCACAAGATACCGTCTGTGCAAAACTTCTGAACTTCAACAACTTTTACTATTCCCTAGACGAGCAAAAGAACATTTCTGGTATACCTGCAGACATGAGCATCCATTGGAAGACAGGCAAAATCTTCTTCACGTTGATAAGTGAAGAAATGAAGATGAGCCTACAAATTTTGGAGACAAGCGGTGAATTCGTGACGATAAAAGTGGCTGGGTTGGGACAGTCGACATGCGTCGATAACCTCAATGATATAGTATACTTAGCTACTGATAACGGGGTATATAAATACAAAGACGATGGGTCTATCGAACTTTACACAGCTTTAGGCGAAGATGTTATGTATGTCGCCGTAAATAGCGAAGGAACTGCTATGTATATAGCCACGTGGCCGCAAAACCGAGTATTTAAAATCACTAATGACGGACAAAAACAGGAATCTTTTACAGCTATCCCGAACGGTCATGGTTTAACTGTAGATCCTAGGAATAACATATATTTCGTAGCGACTAAAACGTCTTATATCCTAAAGAATGGTTACACGATTCCCATAAAGATTAAAGGTTTGCCGAGCGATAAAATGACTGGGGTTTTCGTTACAAGATCTGATGAAGTGTATGCTATGGATGAAAATAGTAATTTGTATCTTATTGATCCTGATAATACTAGTGCAAGGCATTTGGGATCATTCAGCATTTCTGGTGTGAACTCTTTTGCGATGGATTCAGCTGACAACGTCATGATTGGAGTGAAAGGCGCCATATTGAAGTTCAATGCGTATGAAAAGAATCCGTGCCCGTCAAGTGAAAAGTTATGAGAAGTCATGTATTATTTGTGACTAACTTGACTAAGATAATACATTATATTAATTTTTAAATTGTAAATAACACTGTATGGTTTAATTTCTGTTTTATTCGACTGTTTAGCTAGTTTTTGAGGTGTAAGTATCTTTGACTAATACTTATATTTAGCAAGCTATGCTCGCTCAAGAACAGTACTTTTTCTGGGTAAAAAGTACGTCGTTTTCTGTGTCCCTGATAACGTGTGTGCGAAATTGTAAAATGATCGGTCGAGGAGCAAATACATAAAAGCATAAAAGCAAACCAACTCAAATTCGCATTTATACAGATTTTCACATTAATTATATCAGTTAGAATTAGGAAGAATCATTTATCTACTAATGAAGTTAGTACCTAGTAGGTTTTATTAATAGAGCTATAGATAGCATCTTGTAAGTATTACTTCATGTGCCGTCTCTGCCGCAGTACTACACAAGGTTTCTTTGACTAAAAAGTCACTACATACACGCAGATTGCAACTATCTACGACTGTAAAAAGTGTTGTGGGTTGGATCCTGGCACGTGTAAATACCTAATTGTTCATTGATTTCTTTGGTTTAAATTTTCATGCTTGCGTTGTCGCATCGTGACACAGTGCGGCCATAACTATTTTACATAGATACATAAATACCAGTCTATTGCCAGTTGGATTTGATCACTGAGGCTTAGGCTTGTATCTTCGAAAGCTAACCCCTGATTTTGTCAGCCATGGTTTAAAATTCTGTGTACTTAGTAGAAAATGAGCCAATTTCATCTACTTGACTGTTCAAAATTCCGTGCTGCTGATGAGAATTTCTTAGACAGAAAACACGATCCAGGAACCGAACTTGAGACCTCATGCACGGCGGTAAATTTACTGCCGCTGCTTGTTAGTTATTATTTTTAATTAATTCTGCAATTTTGCTTATTTTAGAGGTATTACAGACATTGAATATTATACTTACTAGAATTAGGGCAGAATATACCTACCGCAAACATTTTAAAAGATAATATTTAGTAAGTAACTGTTACACCGATTGACTTGAATTTATTAACAATTTTGTAATTCTTCCAGAATCTCCAAAAAAGGCAAAAGACACAGCAAAAAGAGAAAGCACAAGAAACACACCACTTCCACCACTGAGGCCAATGAAGAGGAAGAAGAAGAAAAATAAACAACAAATAATTACTCACATACAATAAAATGCATTTAATCATTACCTTATGTTCACGTTATACGTGCCTGTTATTGTTATTTTGTCTGTTATCTGTTTTTTAAGAGGAATAAAATAATTATGTATTTTAAACAATTGTTTGTATTAGTGACATCTGTTAGGGACTATCTGTAGTTCAACATAACCTAAACAATCAGCACTGTTGTTCATTTAGTATCTGTGAAGTTATTATTGGCATCCCCGAGATGGCAGTGTACTAAATATCAAATCAAGCGTTTCGTTTCTACTTCTAAAACGATAAAAAGTTTAAACCACTCTCTTCTACACATGCACACAAGAAGCAATATTTTAATGCAAAATGCGATAACATTATCGTTCGTGATTATGTCAACATTGTATAGTCAAGTCATACATAAGACACAACACGTATATTGAGCGTGTTTTGTACAATCACACAACAAAACTCAAATATATTATTATTAATTAGTAATTTTTGTATGCTTGCCCATAATAAATAAAAAAAAACATTGTACTTAATTAAAGTTTTAGGCTTACTAGGACAACAGTTTAATTATAGCTCCTTTTTATTATTATTAGGACCATTATATCTTTACTTATAGGTACTTTTATAAAGAAATATGTATAGGTAATATACCGGTACTTTAATAAACCTTCAGTATGCCACTATAGATAATATTTTTTAAACCTTAGTTAGAATTTCATACACTGTAAGAGACAGAGAAAACATCAATTTATCTCATTCAAACTTTTACGATTACTGTGTGTAATTCTGTTTAACGCTGTAAACTTCTTTTCTTATACACACGAAAGAAAACCCAGAGCATTCACATTATTAAATTCAGGGATTTCAGTTATTTTAACCACGCCTAAAACGTACTACACTAATAATAATTTAAGAAATAGTGCTGTAAGAGCAGTCTCTAAACGTTTTTGTGGAGTATTGCCAATATACAAATTCATTCATATATCGGATAAATTAAATTCAGAAAAGGACATAGGGTACCTTTTATCCACAAAAAATACTGTTACTACTTTAACTTAACCTAACCTACATTTACGGGCGCAAAGCCGCGAAGAAAATCTAGTTTTATTATAAACTTGGATTTTGAATTGATCTAGCCAGTTTTTAGATAGCTGTTCTATCTACCTCAGTGGCATGTAGGATGGCAGGGGTTTTTATATGTCAAGCATAATATTATTTTCCTAAGTAACCACATGCATGTGGTAACAATAACATAATAATATCATTGTCTTTTTAGGAAGAATCACGTAAATATGATAGACACATTAAGATTTACAGCTAAAACACTATTTGTTACACTATGCTACATAATTAACATATACTAGTATTTTTTACCCATTAATGGATAGAATAAATAAATTCGGGAAGATATATCGGCGAGGATAAATTTGTGTAAAATATCCAAACTAAATTAAATGTTAAAAACATCGAAAGGTCTGTTTACATCCAAAATAGTAAAGCAAAGTAAGCAAGCTAAAGGACTTAGCATATGCACGCTATTGAAAGTAATGCGCGCGTGCAAAGAATGATCCCTTTACATCATCTGTTTATTATAACAATTCCTATTAGGTATATTACTGATGATTTAAAAAAATCGTTTTGAAACACGTTAAATATTTTTTTTGCTCCAACTCTATCGATCATCATTTTATCTAAAGAATGTAATTTATTAGTGTATCGACCTCAGAGACGATTGGGCCAAAGCTACTTTCATCAATAGCTGCAGCCTTTATTATATTTGGGGAGATTTTTTATTACTTTGTAGCAACACCAAATTGTCCTCCAAAGCAACCTTACAATCTTCTGTCACATCGTTCATTCATTCTCTGCATTCATTTATTTGTCAAATTGTCATACGCGTCGCCGATGTGTCAGTGAGCGATCGTTGGATAGCGCGATAATTGTGTCGTAAATGTGGTTCAATTATGTGATAATGAGAAGACACGCGGTCTACTACATTATTATTAAGTGATGCATGTGTTTTGAGTTTAGTGTCGTGTTAAAAAACGTTGTTTTCATTTGTATGTCATCGGACTCTTCAATATGGCGGCTCCTCGTCACAAATCACAACAGAAAAATATATCTTCGATATTTTCTAAGTTGCACGGGGCATTCTCCGACGCGGTATGTCCCACAAAGCTTGCGACCGACAAGAGGACTTTGGATAAAACTTGGAAACTAATGGATAAAGTTGTAAAACTGTGTCAGCATCATAAGATGAATTTGAAAAATAGTCCACCGTTTATTCTGGACATTCTACCGGATACATATCAGCGGTTACGCGTTATATACTCCAAATACGAGGACAATATGCAAGCCTTGAACAATAACGAACATTTTAACATATTTATAATTAATTTGATAAGGAAATGTAAACAAGCTATCAAGTTGTTCAAAGAGGGTAAAGAGAAAATGTTTGATGAGAACTCTCATTACAGACGAAACTTGACGAAGCTTAGTTTAGTGTTTAGCCACATGCTAAGTGAGTTGAAGGCGATGTTCCCTAACGGAACATTTGCTGGTGACCAGTTCCGTATAACCAAGAGTGATGCTGCTGAGTTTTGGAGAACCAACTTTGGCAACAGGTAAGTTATCCTTTATGTACTCACAATATCCTTGTCTGAACTCTAGTACTATCTACCATAGAAATTTAAGACAAGTAAACAATTTAAATATCTATCTCTTTCTCTATGTGTGTGTGTGTGTTAGAATAGGCAAATAAGGTAATAGATTACATATTTATACTGAATAAAAGTAAATCAAGCACATACATTTTTATAACCTCAGAATACAATATTTCCCCATAAAGTAGGCATAGGTATTATTAATATAAGCACAGTTAAAGTTACATAATAAATAGCATTGTATTATTCATATTTTTATATAAGCAGTTATGTTGTCTCTAGTGACTTTACAGGAACACCTAAATTAATTTCATGCCTATTTTTCTGTTGATTGATTGCATTGATTGTAGAAGGATAATATTTATACTAAATTGTTATTTTATGTAATGTTATAAATACCTATTTGTCTACAAAAGTTTATGGATGCCATACTTTCCTGTTTATGTCATTACAGTACTAATAATAACATATTTTTGTATAACCCTTACACTTAGGCTGTAGTCTAGTCCTGAGATGTATCAACAAAAAGAATTCCTGTAGTAAATCTTAAGCAAATATTTTAACCTCCCATCATACATCCAAAACTTAAGTGCTTTGCACTTGTCGGTGTAGCAATCTCCATCTTTCTCTTTCCATGCCATCTCTTTCAGTTCCTTATAAGTTTCATCTTTCACAACTTCTTTCAGTTGATTGGTGTACCTTTTTCTTGGTCTTCTCCTCTTCTTTCTTGCTTCTATTGTCCCTTCCATTATGTTTGATATAAAATTATCATGTCAAATTAGGTGTCCTATCATTTTACTCCTTCTGTTCTCTATGTGTTTCAAAATTTCACGATTTTCTCTTATTCTTGTCAATATTTCTGTATTAGTAACTTTTTCTGTCCAGGGCACTTTCTCCATTTTAAACTATGAGCTTAATAATATCAAGATATAATGGTAAAAGTATATTCTGGACACCAGCATAGATGTAAATGGTATATCTTATTTAAGTATCGTAAAACTTTACGTGAAGTTGTTAACAATATATAATAAGAGTTAGTCTACTCTGTGCCTTCTTTAGAAATTATGAATGTGTCCTGTTTTAGTTCAGGTAGGTTACAATTTTAATATAGTCTTAAAAAAAGTATAGTAGTAGTATTTAGAATATATTTATCCAGCTTTCCAACCTATTTTTAAACCAGCTTTCATGAACATCTGTTTAGCAGTTGCAATATAAAACATTCATGTTATTGCCTACCACCACAAAGCCGTTGTGGTTTATATGCATACAATGTAATGTATTGTATTGTATTTTAAAAGTTAGAACCATTCTCATTTGCATAATACTAGCCCAAAACATGTGATAATAATTGTTTACATTATTAGTTGTACATGTCGCCATGATGATGCCATTACATTATAATTATAAATTTTTATAACTCTTTAAACAAAAATGCCTGTCATTACTTTGTCTAATTTATTTATAGGATAATTTCATTAGCATTGGTTTTACCAGACTCATTTGCTAGGTGTTGCTTGTCAGAACAGACTGACCTAAGCTTGCTAAGGGAACTTCATAAGGGAAAATGAAATGACAAATGTTTGATTTTCCTCCTTTACTATGATTTAGCTCACAAACATGTGATTCTTGATATGTAAATGTATAAAGGTACTTACGATATTTTCTCTATATATTGACATTTGTTTCTTAATCTTTGTTTAAACTAGTTAATAGATAATGTTGTTACACATCTCATGTTTTAATTTCATGCATAGACCATACATAAACAGAATATTTATATATTTTCCTAATATACTACTCCTATACTTCCCTCATTTCAAGATAAAAAATCATAACTATACTGTCTTTATATAAAGTTATATCAACATACAAAAGATACTTAATATGGCAAAATTACAACATTAACATAATGTATTTACTGTTAGGTTATTGGAATTGATATTAATAAATATTATTATTTTCATGTTCTGTGATTAATGTGACTGTTTCATAATTATGTGAATTGTTTCTTTTCATATAACTTAGTTTTATAATTATATCATAAAATTACAACATTCATTACAATAAGTAAACTTAATTAGTATATAGTAAAGGCTGTCTATTTTCATGCTCAGGCAAAACTAAATATAAACTTCAATCTTGATCAGAATTTTATCCAGTAAGTAACCAAATAAACACTAATTTAATTTTATAAGGCGATGATCAAGCAGACTTACACTACTACAACTGCCAACCTACCAACTGTAAGAAAAAATTTGATTGTACTATGGCACTCATCAAGAATGCTTTTCTTTGTTGGAGGGTAGGCTAAACAATGTTAATGCTTCCTTTCACACTTTTAAACAAGGAACACTAACAAACCCATTAGGCTGTCTGCAGACAGCCATTGTCATAGAATTTCTCCAATTACTTACCAAGACAATGGGGGAATTAATTCTCACATGCCATCTCTAGCTTCCTTAATGAATGTCAACACATTCCCATGGGAAGAGTGTGGATTTTAACATATTTCTTTTGTATTTTGTTTGTTGTTTATGCAATGATATGTGGAATGGTTTATTTATAAATGGGTATAACAACATATGTTTTTATTTATGTTATTGCTACTCTTCTTATGATAAGATGGCAGGAAATTGACTGAGATGAATCAGTTTTTAAAATAAAATTGAATATCAACTTGGTTTATACATATTTACTTATGTATTTGTACTAGATAATGAGAATGTATCATTATTATGAAAGTATAGTTATGTGATCAAAAGCCCATATATAACAAAAATTGCAGGATAATTTTTTGACACATACATAATTATGTGGAGTATATAAGACATTGATAAGCTTAATGCTTTAAATGCAAACACAGCAGACTCAATACCGAATTTATTGTTTGCTGACAATTTTGCTGGGGACTACGGAATAGCACAACATCATTTTATATTGTGTAATTATACACAGAATCACGCATTTTTAAACCTAAACGAGAAAACAAAAATCCTGCATCTACAGTTCGTAAGCAAAATTGTACATCCCATTTAATGAAGTCAATGAAACCAAATATCTAAACGATTATAATGCTAAATCGAGATCGAATAATAGTCGTTTAATCATGAATGTCAGTTAAGTCGCCTCTAAGCCTTTAAATAGATTGGTCTAAACCCGAAAGATTTTAAAATTGCAAGCACCTAGCGCATAGAGACCTGTGCGCATGTGGCATGCAATTTTAAAATCATTTGGATTTAGATATGCCAATTATCGTGATCGGTACTATCGATAATTAAGCTAAAATGTCCAGCATACTGACCAAGCATGCTTGCTACTTCTAAACCGAATCTTTAGAGTTTTCACATGAGTCATACCATACGCCTACTCATCAATATTGTTGTTGAAACAAATAGTATCACAATTTATTTATGAATAAGTTATTCACTATCTTGTCTCACCTGTATTTGTCAATTTTCGAGAACTATTGTATCATTATCTGTTAACCATTCATAAAATTTGAAGTTTACGTATGAATGTATATCTTATGAACCATTTATCAGATATTGAAGTATCGGCCGTTGATGTCTCTTATCGGGTTCTCTATTGTGTTACCTAACTTTTTTATTCATAATCTCACGTGCCATAATTTTTTTTGTCCTAATCGTCATTTGTCCGAATGATAGCTTGCCCGAACTTTATTATGACACATAATATTACATGTCATAAAATTGAAATCAATAAATACGATATTTGTCGTAAATATTACAATCAATAATACACAAAAGACTTAAAACCGTTTTCAATAAAAGTTGTTATAAGTCCTAAATTCAAATTATTTAATGTTTATTTATCCTAATAATGTTTTTAAAAGTAATTTGTATTACAAAGCTTGGCTTTTGTCACGGCTGCGGCGCTGCGGGTCTCGGGCGGTCCAACGCGTGCTTATCGTCGCAGACAGCTTTCGCTCACCACCGCAGCTTCGGCTTGATGGTCGGCTTCGCCAGCCAGCCTCAGCCGCAGTGGCTCGCTCGCAGCCTCCTGCTCCTTAGTCCGCGGGCCGTCTCGCCCCTACGCGCCTCCGCCATTCAAATTACACTCTAGGGGTAGGGCAGACAAGACTGCATGGAGTCGGATTCACATCGATTTGCTGTCACTACAACCAAATTTTTTACAAATATTTTAGGGCAAACAATTTTATTATAAATGAACATTCGGAATAATACACATTATATAATACAATGTTTAGGACATATGATTTTATTTCATGCAAAATTAGGAGATTCAATTATTATAGTACTCGATATTATGACAGAATAGTTTTAGAAGTAAAGATAATTATGTAAAACAAAATTTCGAATTTTTGAACATTATGGTTACTGAAGTTTATAGCAAACGTGATATGGATAATGATTTTCGGACAAAACCCAGACTCGTCTATTCGTGGATAACACAAATTTTTGGCCCGTGTGGGCTTCAAACCCACAACACTCGGTGTAGCGGCAGCAACGAGACGATCACACAAAACACTACGCCATCCGTGTTGTCAATATTCTCAGTTCCTTTACCATATCGGACGAATACTTCGACACACAGAAGCCATCAAACCTGTATAAATTACTCTTAAAAACAAAAACTACGATATCGGATCAATCAACGGTGTTATCTCACATTGAAGTGGACATTTCCGTTAATTTTCTATCTGCAGATTAGCAAGTTATCGATTGCTGTAGGTGCTAAAACTATCACGACACATACCAAAAAAAAAGGTTTAGTTCAAATAGCTTAATTTTAAGTAACTGAATTGATAACCTCTAGTAGATGATTAAATATCTGTCACTCATTGCGAGAGATTATTCCTATACTGGCGTGTCCAAATTGTCGATAAACTTGCCCTCTAGTCAATATGTCGTTCGTCGTCTTAATTACGCTTGAATTACCGTGGTCAGCAACTGGGTCATAATATCATAGTTGAAATACCGTTGATACGAAAAAAATCGATTCCAAAGCGGTCAAAATTATCGATGAGAGATCCGGAACGATTAAGTATTCGATAACCTGTTTAATGAGGATCTCATACTGCATTGTTTACGTTCTGTTAACTAGTATAAGCCGATTTTCAGCTATGTTACGAACATATTATAAATACTGGTAATTCGTACTGCTCTACAGCTTCGTTTCCACACAACTGCCCACGTACCACAAAACGATAACTATCATGTTGTTAAGAAGTTGCCATGACAACAACGACAGCTATTGTGAAAAGATATTTCGTCATTAGTCTTAAAAGTTTGTCAATGCTGAAGGCGACTGGTCTTAACTGCAGTATCGTGGTGTACCTGTCGCCTAAAGCATTGACAAACTTTTAAAAAGTTATTGTGAAAAGATTGTGAAGTTGAAAAGACTGCGACCGGTCGAAACTGCAGTATTGTAGTAACGTTTTAGCACAATACTGCAGCATTGCCTATCGTGCTTCTACTAGAGACGACAGTAATAATTATATACAAGAGTGATGAACGGCATCCAAGTGCAGACAGCACCATCAGTTCGTAATATAATCCATATCTGTATCGCCTGTGTAGTTATTACTGACACGCTTTGTTGCACTTTGCTTTCTGTTAAGAATATGACAAGCAGGTCTTAAGTAGGCAACTAGCATACTCCGTGGTCTATGAGTTGTATAGATTTACTCAATGGTGTCAGTAGACAAAAAAGCCGGTAGTTGCAAAGATGCTATTTATGTAGAAGAATATTGAGTGCATCTACGCCGCACTTTTCACTCCGAGAAAAATGCACTATTATTGCGTCACATGGTTTCCCTTCTATCGTTTGTTAAATGCCTAAATATATTTAGACATACATATATACTTAACTTATGTACAATAGCTGATTTTCTACTATAATGTTACCGCCTGACCTCTATTACAAATGAAGGTTGTGTAATGTAAGGTTAAACCAGTTGTCAGGATATTTAAACGAAGCGACTCCCCCTATCGACTGCTAAACATGTTGATTACATCTGTTGATACCTTATGTAGGTACAGTCAGGAACGTAAGTAAAAAGCATTTGCAAAATTTAAATTGTTTTGTTGTCGCACAGAATAACTAAAATTTTCCAGTTCTGGTCTACAGAATACCAAAATACACATAGTCTAACGCCTCTATATTAAGAGGTAGATAAAAGTGAATAATATCCATATTTCGCCAACTGTGTTGTTAATTTATAAGTACCACAAACTAGGGGTTCCTCCAGTGAAGCTAAAATGCATGTATTAGTAGTGGATTCACCTCAGTCGTATGGTGTTCGTCACACGACATTTTAATTACAAGTTTGACTTATAGACCTACTATTGGGTTACCACTGCTTCAAATTGTTAAAAACCGCATTCGAGCGATGATTTAGTCGTGGTTGTGTTATAACATTCAAATAACAATGAAATATTCGAATAATTTGATTCGTAACTACCATTACGCGCATCACAATATCCACATTTCTGATCATGAAATTGGTGACTCAGACGGTGCTTAGCCTAACCGATCAATGTTTATTGCACTTGTATTTTCGTTTCCTAACTATAAAATAACTAATCATATTATCAGGAAATGAAAACACACGATAACATCTAATCTATCAATTTCCTTTCCAAATTTTATTGGTATATTATCTGAAATGACTAGCGCATTGCGCTTTAGTTTGCTTTTATTTCTCCCTATATCACCGGATGTGCGTAATCTAATCCGTGATTTCATAATATTTTTCCTTGATGAGTTTCACTTGACATTGACACGTACATATGTGTAAATACAGTAAGTATAGTATCCATTGCGTATACCTACCATCTCGTGCCAGCTGTGGCATGACTAAAATAACAAGGAATAAAGTTAAAAAAATGCCTGTCTACCTACTTTGGTATATAGTACGGACCTATCACATGCACTGAAATATTTTGTTGCTGAAACATTCGATTGCAATTGTGTACATCGCTATCTGTAGGTTATCACTTTATCTTTGTATTATTTGACTTCCTTTAATCTAAAGAAATTAGCAAATAAAGCGGTACGTACGGACTAGGTCTGATAATACTTCTCATAATATCGATGCTCGATCAAATCCTGACTTCAAGACCTTAGGTTTTTAATTTGTGTGTTACGTTGTTGTTTTGACTGTGGATGTATTTCGTGTCCATTCTTTCAATGTTTTTCGAACCTGCACAGCACGAAATACTGGTCGCTGTGCTTCTACTTAAGCAATGATAATATACGTAGTATGTGATAGACGGCGCCGAGTGCAAGAAGAACCGTCTCTTCCACAATATAAGTGTATTTGTAATCATCTGTGTACTTGCCGCTAAGACGCTTAAATTGTATACCTAAACCCGGGTACGGTACGCTGTTGCACAGACTGATATTAATTATTAGGACAGTAAATAGTAGTACTCTATTTAACGTTCTAGTGCGCCCGTCGGGAATAAAAGAATATAGAAATAATCTTATACAGAAACGATGCTGGAAAAAAATTATATCAATCTTTTTAGTCCTTTTCGGGAATTTTGTACGTTTGTGTCCGCAACAAACTGGAAGCAATTTTTTTTAAACCTCGATCGCGAACGCAAGTTGTCTGCAGTAAGAAGCTAGAGTAATTTTTTAAACAATGTGAAGAATGAGTCTATCCAATGATAGTAGGTAATTCCATAGACTATCACTAGTTGTCGTATAACGTACTAAAGAAGAAATAAGCGGCTATTCAGTCATCTCTGCGATTTTCTATTAAACATATTGTCTCTATTCTGTTTTGTTTTTATTTCTTTTTGTGTTTGATATTGTATTGTACTTGTATTCGATTGTGTTCAAACAATTGTTTCATGTATTCTTTCATAGTAGAATGAATAGGTTTGCATAATAGATAATGTAAAGTATTCTAAACAATTTTTATGAGTGCATTGGGATCACTAAGTTGCTTCATAAATAACGTTTATATTTTATGTATTCTTTACTA
The DNA here is from genome assembly GCA_963675205.1 of Catocala nupta. NCBI lineage: Eukaryota > Metazoa > Arthropoda > Insecta > Lepidoptera > Erebidae > Catocala > Catocala nupta. The sequence continues at coordinate 18,240,924 of OY776099.1, forward strand.
TTATAGTCATTGTTATAAATGTGAATGTTCAGCTTTGTTTTTAGCAGATATGATTGCATTACATCAAGCCGGTTAAAAAGCAAGCATTTTGATGAAAATTTTCTTAATTGGTTGTAGTAAAATATAATCCCATATTTCTTCAACATCTTGTAGTTCTATATAGTTTACGTTTGTTTAGAGACAGAAAGAGAATTTAATCTAGAGTCCAGCTTGTCCTCTGGTCCCCAAGGGAGTTGTTCCATAAAACACGTGGCGCACTCCGCAAACGTATGTGTGACAGCAATAAATTGAAAAGTGCACAGGTGGACCATTCTGCTGAACCCCTAGATAACTATAGTCGTGTACGGCACCCATGGGGATAACTTAGAGTGGTTTTGTGTCATACCATGTACGTTATTGCATTATGTTGTTTGAGAAGCTACGCCAAATACAGTTACAAAAGAGTCACTATCATTATAGTCTGAAGTACGTGTCCTTGGTATATTGATAGGTACATAATATGTACTTTTAGAAGTACGAACTTTAACTTCTGTCAAAACGTCGGATGATAAATATGTACTAAATAATATCTTAATATACTAATGCCATAGTCTCGTTATATGTGTACAACCAAATTTAAAATATTTAACATTCAGTCAGACTCATACGCAAAAATTAAAACACAATTAAAATTTACAATCTTTTCAAGAACTTTAAGAAAACAAGCTCGTATCCTGCTGAACTATACTAACTAACATGCACAGTTACATTCGAATTGAAACAAAATAAATTTCAGTAAAATCACGTATTACTAAACTTTGGCGTTCGATCATTCAATATTTTTTAGCTGTATTCGAATGCACAGACAACATAATTATAAGCGTCCTGCATCCTTGACCATGTAAAGTAGGTATCGTAAAATGCACAACTTACTGTATTCGAATATCATTCGACAATTACATTCTAACAAATACAATTACGCGCTTCAGTTACACGTTTCGAATAGTCATTCGTGCATTAATTGCCATTGTCGCTATACATTTTGTTTACAAATCCCTGTCGAGTCAGAAAATAGCGTATCTTTCATTTCAATGGATGTGTACCGCACTTGTTTTCACCGCACAAGTCCCATAACAGTTAAGCAACATCTACATAATCCATAGAGGGAATCAGTTGATACGTAATTATTGTTCGAGCTCACCCGACCGAGTCATTTCCAATCCACTGCCACTGCTCGCGTACACGAATCGACTGGTTGATTTAAGCCATGTATGGTAAATGGTAAGCTTGGACGGTTTCTGCTAAATGACTGGAATTATAATATACAAAAAACAACAGCGCTATTGGTTGATATTTTTTACTGCATATCATAATATTAGTAGCTGAAATGTATCCTATGTGTAAATAGCGATAATCTACCCACGTGCAAAATCACTTGTTTTACTGCGATTTAATAACAGATGTTCAAATATCTGTGATTGAAAATACCAAATATTGAAACTTCCACATTTACTTTAATACTAAGATTGATAAATACCTAAAAATATAGTTGATCTAAATTCTGTATTCCTCGGTTCCATATGCGTTTAGGTAATATTTCGAAAATGCTAGATTATGTAAAACAAACTCAATTGAGGCACAGAAGCAGCATGAACTCTAGGGTATTACACAATTTTGAAATTCAGTCTTGAAACGAGAAAATATGTTTCTTGCCTGACAATATTCAGTTACCAAGATGACATGTTGTGCTACGCGTACATCAGAGGAGCTTCAATATTACCAACCTAATTTTGCATTAGCTGAACCATCTGCGTTAATGACTTGCATTCCTCTCTTAACCATTATTTTACATCAGATTCGTCTAGCAACGCCTTATTCATTCATCAGCTTACCAATAGTAAAATATGATCTTATGCGAGCCTCTAATGAAGCAAAAACTTGAAGCAATCATTAATTTAATAAAACAACCGGTAATTGGTAATCATTACAGTAGACTTGTTACAGGCTGCCTTATACGTAGAGAGGAAATTGCCATAATCTATGATGATGACAATATCGTTGGAAGTCGTCCACTATATAAAAAAGGACTCGTTTATAAACAGTTATATTAAATGTGTGTATTTTATTCTAGCTCGGATGTATCCTTCGGATGTTGGTCCAATTTGTACAGAACCAGTCGTGATGGAGATTATAATGGCTCAAAGCAGTTGACATACTTATATAAATTTATCTCAATTCTGTACAGTACTTTCTGACTGGACAGTAAACTATAGAGATATATTATAGATATATAGTCTTTTTAATTTATTTGTTTAATAAGGTTCTTCGGCAAAGAACATACACAAAATTGCCCCAACAAATGAATACGTTACGTATACGTTTTTCTAGTGTACTGCTTCAGTTAAAGGTGACCACAGCCATGCACTATAACAACGAAGTCTAAAATACAAAAATCATTAACAATAAGAATTATACTTCAAATATCATTGATACCTTTACTAGGATAATTATTATTTTCTACCGTTTGCCCGCAACTTCCCTGGCCTTAATCTAGATTTTCAATAAACTATACCTCGAGAACAGTTTGTTTTTTCTGGATGTAACCTATGTCCTTTTCTGTACACCTAACAACGTGTATGCAAAAGTTTATCATGATCGGTCAATAAGTGAGGGCGTGGAAGCGTAATAAACAAACTTATATTCGCATTTATAATCATAAGTTATAAATGCGGATTATTCTATACTAGATTTTGCCCGTGGTTTCACCCACGTAAGTCTCGTTCCCGTGGGAATATCAGGATAAAAAGGAGCATATTTGTAAATCCAGGTCTCCAGCTATCTACATACCAATATTCATCGCAATCGGTTTAGTAGATTTTACGTGAAAGAGCAACAAACGTCCATACATCCTCACAAACTTTCACATTTATAATATTAGAGTATAGATAGTCTTGTTCCCGATAGCTTACATTCATTTGAGGAAAATACTACAATCCCTGATGATGACGGATCTGTGAAATTGTCCTCTATCCGCTGTGAGACAAAGGACTCTTACATATACAGATGTAGTAAATATGACGGATATAATCACAACCTCGTTGCAATGAAATTATTACTTCCAATTACAATACTCCTGCATATCTAGGGTGCGAGTTATGCAGAAACTGTCTCATGATTACTATGGGACAGTTTCTTTATGAATGCGAATATGTATATATGTAATATATGTTTTCACGCTTTAACTACTCCACCGATTATCGTGAAATTTTGCATACACCTTGTCATGGGTATAGAAAAGGACATAGGGTACCTTTCATCCAAAAAAAAGAATATTATTAATGCGAATGTGAGTTAGTTTGGTAGGCTTTCAAGCTTCAACTACTCCACCCATAATTGTGAAATTTTGTATTCTTACTTCTTGTCCTGGGTACAGAAAAGGACATAGGGTACCCTTCATCCATAAAAGAGTACTGTGCCCAAAGGAAATAAATATATCGGCAAAATCTACGCTAAGCGAGCGAAGCAAATCTAGTATCCCTATAATTATCGGCTAGCATATGGCTATGTAAGCACATACACACACATATACATACTCATTAAGCATATTGCATAATTATGCATTATGTAATAAGTATTAAAGGATAAATTGTCGATATTTATCTTACTCTTATAGAAATGGTCTCCGGTGGCGTATACAGGAAATTGCCTCATTTTGTAAAATTGTTTTCTTTATTACAAAGGTTTCTCAAAGACAGTTATAGTAAATGCGGCGGATATAAACAATCTAGATATAATTAAAGAATTACTAGCTGGAGTTGTCGATGCGCGTAAGCCAGAATTTGATATTAACGAGATAATTATTTATTACCCATTTTCACCTTCGGTCATGTAATGGCAAGATCTGTTACATTTGCAACTTGAACTCTTCGAAGAATAAGCAATTCTCTGTCTGTCTATGTGGTTCCTAGCGCTGGCAGTACAATTACTTCTTTTTTAATGTTGGCAACATATGAGACCACCTTTTAGTGTGATAACCGTGAATGGGCTGAGGTAATTATTTACTCGTAGGATCGCCTTTTGCTAGACACACAAGCCTTAGTGGTATACTATACAATAGATGTCTTTCTGATGTTATCACCAGTCATCATATAATACTCTGCATCTTGACGCAAGTTCTTGTACGAGGAATGGAACTATACCATACCATCAAAAAGCTAAAGTGAATTTTGGCTCAAAATTTATATAGTCTTAATTACTAATCAATACTTTCACCATAACAAATTTTACTTGATGAAAAAGTTAAAATGTTGCAGAAAAAGTTGCACGAATGTAATTCATTCGTGTATGTAACACGAATGAATTACATTCGTGCAACTTTTTCATCAAGTAAAATTTGTTACGATGGTTAGCAGGTGGAAAAGGGATTTCAATACATTTTATAATTATGTTATTCATGTACTCGCAGATGCTTCTTGCTTATGACGTTCCAGCAAATTAGTCGTGTTCGTACATGCGACTTACTGTAATGATTTTTTATTATATCAAAACCCGTTTCCCTGTCTGCCTCGCTACTTCAGTTAGCGGCGTTAATGCATGGGCAGCTGTCGATCATAACGTCTCGATCGAGTCGAGTAACGTATAATAAAGTATTTCAGTTAGGATATTCGCAGCAGCAACATGAAGCCTGGAATTATAGATAGAAGGTACTAGCCTGTCTTGTCTCTATTGCCGGTTCATAATCAAGAGGAATCTTAATATTCTTAGCTGACGAAATGTTGATAGTATACGCCTCTAGTAGGCATTTTTGTAAATCTTAAGTAGATATTATTAGGTATGTATACGCGTTCCGCCGGAGAAAATACTTTCGAAGAACAATCTGACTTTCAAGAAGGTATTTTGATAAATAATACGTTTTGATAGTTCTCACAATATGTGAAGAAGATAATCCCTCAGCGATGTTATTAGAAAACATGTAGAATTGTCGATGTAACCACCTTAATCGCCTCGTGACATCCGTCCGTGGATAATTCGATAACCGGATTAGTTTACGATTTCGGTGTATGGGATTTAAGGGATCAATATACACGTCAGTATTAAATTGCGTCGTTTTATGAGAAATGTCGTAATATTTTCTGTTTGTTGCCAGAGGAAGTAATGGATCTAAGTATAATTGTCCGCTTTGTGGATTGATAATGTGAATGTGAGGATGTAGGTGGATGGATACCTACATTATATTGAAAATAGTGACATACTTACTTTTATTTGCTTATCGGTGTGGCGTTTAACCTGTTTTATCCGAATTTCCGATTTCATAATTTTGGGATGTAAACTCGCTGATTTGTCGAATTCCATTGACAAGTTGTGATTCTAGTTGTATGGAGTTTGAGTGTTTGTGTGTGTTGACTACAGTTTTCCACTATCGAAGTTCTTTGGATTTCACAAATTAAGTTTAAGCAGACAAATTAAGCTGACATAGAAGAAACTGATTAAAGTATTAGTACGGCTGGCATATCGTAGTTCTTTGTTATAGTCAGCTTTTGCAATAAAACTAATTATTATCAGCGTTTACAATAATTTTACTCGTAATATTCTAAATTCACCACAACATTCAGTTCCACCGTTCCACGATACATGTGCCTTTCTTATTTCGGCAAAGGAAAATAGTACTTGTATTCGTGTTACCGTACAAAGTCTGTCCCAACAACAACAAATGAACAAAACTTTCCCTCTTTTATATTATTAAATACGCCTGCAAAAATCTACCTACAGCATAAATGAAGTCAAAAAGCAAATAATTTTCCAGTGCTCGGGTATACGTACACGCCACCGAAAAGCTTATTTCACTTAAAATTAAATTTAAGAGAGAGGTCTTGCTTTTACTACCGTCTGTATTTAATTATGCTTTCTGTATCACATGTGGAAGGTAGATTTAGTTGTGTGTGTGTGTGTGTGTGTGTGTGTGTGTGTGTGTGTGTGTGTGTGTGTGTGTGTGTGTGTGTGTGTGTGTGTGTGTGTGTGTGTGTGTGCGTGGCATGATGGAGTGCGGGGTGTCATGCGGGATCAGCAAAGAAACTGCGAGACGGGACGAAGAATCCTGTGTAATTGAAGTTCTTCCGAACTGTAAATTATAAATCAAGATGGGTGGTGTTGATGAATCAGTTATTGCGGCCGAATTTAGATGGGAAAGTATATGTATAATACCAACGATATCGAACTAGATAAAATTAGGTTATGTTGATTGCGGATTGCTGATGATTTGTAAAATTGTAATGATATGTTAACATTCAGTTTCTTTACAGGAATTTTCGCCAAAGCTGTCAGCTATGCAAGCAATGAGTAATCATTGCTTTCTGTGAACTTGGGTTAGGTAAATAGTAATATATTATTGGTATTTTGATTTGATTCGCTTCCAATAGTATCGGGAATAATATAACGCTCAAGAAACTTTAATGTTCTATATTATGGCCCATATACGTCGAAACACGTGTGTATGTCTATTTTTCGCAACGTTTCAAAGTATAAACGGCAATGTAGATATTAATCACATATTATGATATATGTATTTTTAGGAAATAAATATGGCTTTTGACAGCGCGGTCAACAATTTGTTTAAGAATATTTGCAGTCAGGTTTTAATATATTTCATAGTAATTCGTTACTGGCTCCTGAGTTAACATTTTCGATAAAATCCCTAAGATGTCAGATTATCTTGCATAAAAAAAACAATTTGTCTGTTTACTCTATAATTTTTCCAATTCGAAACGATCTGTGAGAATGTAGGTAATAAAATAAAACATTACATTCATACTTCCTTCTCACAAATACGTCAAACATACCGCCGATATTATCTTTGACCATTCGTCCGCAAACACATCATAATCTGGATTGGAGTTTATTGAGTGCAGCTAGATAGAGCGGCGTCGAAGAATTTATCTATGAAATGACAGTTTATAACATATATCGCTGGAAGACTATATTTTTTAACATGTAAGTTTATTGACATACGGATAACTTAAATCTGCTAAAACAATGAGGCGGTTGGTTTTTGATTTAATATTATTATAATTTTGTCTGTCTATGTATTCCTGGGATAAAGAATGTATGTGTTCCCGAAATAGAGGGTTTTAGAACAGAATAAATTAAATTTTAACGCATTAACAATTTACATTCGTACGTTCCTAAACTAATTATGTCCACTGGGCAGTTTTCAAGTCTCTATAATACTACTAAGAATTTTCTAAGAAAAACCGAATAACACTCCGACATGGAAATCTTAATAAAGAATCCTAGATCATAAGCGTTCGAGAACAATTCTTTATTTACGTTTGTCTGATTACGGTACGCTTAACCTATCCTTTCTCTGTAATGTCACCCTTGTCAGAATATGTGCAGCTTACGTTACCTTTCTGAAGTTTCAATTCACATTTGCCTTATACATTCTCTTAGTCAATGTTCTGGCGCCCAATCTTTTAAAAAAATTTTACAAGTATAAACTATCCTTAGTCTATCTATTTATCGTCGAAGCTACAAAGCCTAGTTGCGTCACAAAATTGGCCAGTAGATACATTTCTGTCGGTCACCGTCTACCCACAAAGGGGAAAATACAAGGAAAGTAGAACATTACTGCGTCTTACAATTTCCTCAACATTACATTGTAAAAGTGCTTCGGTACCTAGTTCGTTTGCAAAAAGTCATTAAGGAAGTCTTAAACAGGACGACAGGTGGTATTTGCACACCTTTTGTAGTCATTAAGGGGAAAGCACACTTGAAAGTATAAAGGGTAATAATAACGTAGCAACCGGTCCGCATTGAATAAATGGTAATATAAAAATATCGGAGAGTTCGTTAACTTTTTAACTATGGAATGTTTCGCATTCAAGACGGCAGTTGCGGTTTCATTGGACGCGCGTGATTATTGTATTGAAAAGAAATTATGAGTCGAAAAGCTTTCTGGGAACTGTTTTAACGACGTTATTAATACGACATTATAATACGAATTAAGAATTACTGGTCAAAGTCGAATTGATGGTATCAATAATCAATCTAATCTTTTGGGTTTGATGACGTCATTTTTGTTACTATACAACATATCTTATAAATCTAAGTCAATTTGATGATATCAGGAATATAAAATATCAGGATACTTTTCCATTATTTCTACATGCTGGTATATTCCTGTGCTATATACAAAAAAAATATGTTAAAGGCACGGGGCGTTATATAGTGTACCACCCATGCTGTCCTTCCTTTTAGTAGTGGGTATGTTAAAATATATGTTATTATATTAAACGAACGCGAGGATATACGCGACCAATCAATAATTCCTTTTTTATTGATCTGTTGTGTTGATTGATTATGCATGATAGTCCATTCACGACTTTCAGATACAACGCTTCACTACCCGTTTAAAAACCCAGATTGAAATACTTATAGCTGAATTGTTTTACGTTTACTTACCTTCAATATGACAATAAAATTTTCAAGTGCATGTACTGTTTAAAACGAAGATTAGGTATTTATTAGCAATTTGGATGGCCATTTAAGCGTATTGCGTACACGAAGGAATGTGAGATATCGAAGGAATGCAGTTCGATCAAATTTACCTTACGATATGGATCGAACTTCGACTACAGCGCCTAGTACTACTAGGCCTTGTAGTCGAAATAAAACTGGTGTTTTATTTATTTACCTATTTACGAAAATAAATGATAGATGGAGGATTTGGAGTGGGTGGGTAAACGGCGGTAGTGGTCGGAGAACAAACTCGTGATACTCTATAGCAAGTTGTAATAAATATTAAAATGGATGTATCAGAAATTTTCTATCAATAATTTTCGATCCATGTCCCATTCTGAATGAAGTAGAAGTCAGTAAGTCAAAATCTTATCAAGTGAAAATCTGTATTTGCGCACCTCTCCGGGAAATATACGTGAGTGTGTATATATCTCATTACGGCGTATTTTACAAGGTTGGGTGGAAGTCGTACGATGAAAAAACGGATGTGCCAGAGCGACGGGATGTACAGACATGCCTCACATAGGAATGTATGGCATGTACATCCGTCTGTCTGTCAAATACGCAGAAGTAGTTAGTGTCAATTCTGCAATGATCCATTTTACTGAACAAAATTTTATCGAACTTTATGTCCTTTATTTAGAATTAGAGTAGCGATTTCAGTTCGCTTATTCTTACACGTAGTTTTGTTTTGACTACTTTGAGAATGCTTTACTATTTTTCATCGTTATTATAGTCAAATTACCCTATGGTTTAGCCCTTCTCATATTGAGGCCTGATTCCGGCAGCAGGACAGTTTATTGATATCATTAAAATTATCTGATGCTCAAGGTTAGCCTAATCGAGAGCCCTTGATCAAGAGACTGCTTAATGATTACATTCCGGCCAATATTAGTGATGAAAATATCTTAAATATACTGATATAACCTACCAACTATTAGCCGTACCCACTAGTCGGATTGACATGACGTGCTCTCAAGCGACTTGTGTGAACCCTTTTCTCGTATTTCGTGCTGCAACGGACATGTTCCCTATAGAAAAACTTATAAAATTACCCGCCCTAGCAACGTTTGCTTAAGACCACTGGACAAATGTCACATATTTAAGCAGTACATGTAGGTATGTATATGTTGATAAAATGTAGGTAATGCCAAAGGCTATTTGCTGGCCTAGAAAGTACGCTCGTATATGTCTAGAAAATTAGACGGTGGGGCAATACACTCGTCGATTATTACATGGTTCTAAAACATTGCTGGTGGAATAAGGGTGTAACTGTACTATGTATTTAATATCTTATGGCCGGAATTACAGGAGCGACTCGTTAATAATAAATACTCCAGTTTTCGGGTAGATGGAGAAAAGCTAGTACTGACTGTTGTAATATTCCGTTTATGAATTATTCAGGACATCCATTCAGTTTGCACTCTGTAACTTCGGGCTATTACTCTGCGTAGTTCACAGTTGTATACACGTTGCCGTTTAGCTCGGAGCTGTTTTGTCTGAGGTTGTATTGCGAAGAGATTGCCCCGGTTCCGATTTTAATGTCCATGTCCTAGTAAATTGTTCGTCCCTTTTCAGGTTTCCGTAGCTAAATGGCAAAAAACGGAACCCTTATGGATTCGTCATGTCTGTCTGTCTGTCTGTCTGTCCGTCCGTATGTCACAGCCACTTTTTTCTGAAACTATAAGAACTATGCTGTCGAAACTTGGTAAGTAGATGTATTCTGTGAACCATTAAGATTTTCACACAGAAATAGAAAAGAAACAATAAATTTTGGGGGTTCTCCATACTTAGAACTGAAACTCAACATATTTTTTTAATCTAACCCATACGTGTGTGGTATCTATGGATAGTTCTTCAAAAAATGATATTGAGGTTTCAAATATCATTTTTTTCTAAGCTGAATAGTTTGCGCGAAAGACACTTCCAAAGTGGTAAAATGTGTGTCCCTGTAACTTCTAAAATAAGAGAATGATAAAATTAAAAAAAATATAAGATGTATATTACCACGTAAACTTCCACCGAAAATTGGTTTGAACGAGATCTAGTAAGTAGTTTTTTTTTAATACGTCATAAATCGTAAACCGTAATTTACCTTTCATTCAATCAACTCAAATATAAAAATTAAAAAGCATTTTATTTCATAAACATAAACCTTATGCATATACCGTGAACCATTATTTTAGTAAGCTACGGAACCCTTCATGGGCGAGTCCGACTCGCACTTGTTTACTTCTGCTCTGCATCGTACCTTTTTAATGACAAGTTAAAGTTACATATCGACAGGTAAACATTATTGTCATTTCATTTAATGCCTTGAGGTGCCAGACATGATTGCTTTTTTCATAATGTATGGCATTCCAGCAATTAGCAGATTAATAAGGACAAAAATGTATTGGGTACACGATATCAGGTTCGTTATCAGGCAATGCGCATAATTATATTCTAATTGTAATCTATTGAGATAGAAGGACTCTGCTAGTTTCGCAATAAACAAGTACATTCAAGTAAAAGGCCAAGCATATGCAATTCTCACAACAGGCTAGTTACTTACTGCGTTGAATAAAAGTACAATTTTGCAGTCTGCCAATATTTTAAAATTCCCTTCGATCGCTTTAATATAGCTGTCCAAAGAATATACTGCCTTTGATCTCGTTTGTACAAACATTTTTAGCGGAACACGTTGGTATGCGTATGTAGATGTCATTTGCACAAAGCGGGCTCGCCGTCACTTCACTGCGGATGGCACAAATAAACCTCTATGTATTGTTTTAAAAGGGAAAAATGATCACGCACGTTCATTAAATAATGCCGGTGTCGTATAAATCATTTTAGTTTACCGACTTTGTCCTTGTGAATTTTGAATGGCTTTCGCTTCATTTGATGCAGGCAATGTGTCTATCAGTTACTTTGTATTTTTGTTATTGTTCATATACTAGTTAAAATAAAATAAGGGCCACCATGTTTTTAATATTTTGTCAAAATTAAAGGGTTCTGGCGTTGGCAATCGGTTACAATAGTTAGAACGATATCTTTTTAATACTTTTTAATTACCTTATTTAAAAATAAACAAATTTCCATTATTTTAAAGAAAAATAAGATTTTGACAGAAATACACTGAAGAATACAAGAGTAAAAAAAACTACTTAAGTAAACGTAAGTACCTTTAATGAGCCTTCTTAGTACCGGGTATGTCTTCCTCTATTTTGTACACAGTTTTGAAGGTTAAAGGGCATGCTTTCAGTCAAGTGGCGAACAGTTTCTTGCGGCATTTGTTACCAGCTCGCTTTCAGCACGTTTATAACGTTCGGGGGCCACTGCATAACTTCTATACGTGCTTCCTCCAGAGCCTCTCTTGTGGCTCAAGCGGCATTAGCACGAGCATTGTCGTGCATTATCTTGAATCCTGTACCCATTCGCTGTGCAAATGGCACCACATGGGGTCGAATGACCTTCCCGATGTATGTCGGTAAGCTGTTATTGTGCCTTCATTTAAAATTGCTAGCTCGGTTCTACCGGTTAGACATATGCCACCCTATATTATAACATTGGGCCCTCCAAATCGACCTCTTCCGTGAATGCATGCTTCGGAAAATCGCTCACCTTCTCTTGTCCACACTTTGATGCGACGATCATCACTAAAAAACTTCACTTTACACTCATCTGTAAACAGTAACAAAATACAATCGTTCATGTCTCCATCCTAATGTTGCCTTGCAAATGTTAACCGGTTTGCGCAATGAGCACTTGTAAATGTAAGCCGCACTATTCGTATTCTGGTGAACTGCTGTTCTTCAAGCAATCGGTTTCTGATAGTTTGGTCACTGACGCGAGTCCTTGTTGCCTGGCTCAGGCGGGTTTGCAAAGTGTGGGCAGTGACAGTACGCTCTCTACTTGTACTCAAGCATATATACCGGTCTTGCGGTGCCGTAGATCCTCGAAGCCTGCCTGAACCCTGCCTTGTAGTAGATCTCCCAGTGTCTTGAAACCGATTTCAAGCATTCTGGATGGTTCTTCACGAAAAACCCAGTTGCAAAGCAACTGAACGCTGCGAATGGCCTTCTTGAATTAATGTTATGGCCTTAATCGTAGTAACCACATCCATATGTCATCGAACTCTCGTCATTGTTGTTTTAGAATTGCTAATGCACACTGTAATTACCAAAAATAAACTGTTCGCTGCAGAACGCAAATGTTAAATAAGTTTAAAGTTCACGTTAAAATAGAGTAGAATCAAGTGGTTACGAAAAAATAAAGAAATAACTACCCATTTATCCACTAATGCAGGCAAATATGCAAAAAATTGTTCACAAACCCTTGAAGTCACATGGCACTACAGATTTCACCACTTGCGTAAAGTAAATTATCAATGAATTAGGCCTGATGTAAAAATATACAAGTGGCCCGTTATTTCTTTTCAATAGTATATATTTGTACTACATTGATTTATTATGACCGCCGCTTTGGCCTCGTGGTCTAAGTTTGCGCTTATATTGTGACCAAGTTCTCGGGTCCAAGAGTGTCTCTGTTTTTGGAGGTGTTTTTAAAGGCATTCGCACGGAGTTTGGTAATGTGCCCTGTTGACAGTAAATCAAATTAACAACTGCATATAATAATCATTAATTAAATTACAACTATTATGTTTTAAATTAAGATTTCCTTAAATATTAAACTATGTTAAAGTGCATTAAACAACCTTAATAAATAATGATGATACCAATAAATGAGTTGATGATTTGTATACACCATATAATGTTTTCTCATTAGATATGTGACTCAACACCTATTCAAATGATTTTTGCAATGCCCTGCCAGGGTTCATGTACTTCAATGTGTATGTAGGTTGATATGCATGACGTGATATATAAGTAAATAACATTTTCAGATTTAAGAACGATTCTCGCCAAATAGCGTACCTGAGAAATAAATTAGTGTTTAAATGTGTTATGTTCAATATAAAAACTGTCAAAACCCTCAATTTATTGACATATCTAATGATTTAAAAATGATATTAAATCAGTCAGTATTTTAACTGAAGACTACGTTTTGACAGAACCGTCTCGCGTAAATGCAGTATGAAATTCGTACGGATTACAAATCACTTGACTCGTAATCGATCGTAATTTCTTGGGCTCGATACTTGTATCTAATTGCTGGGCTATGTTAGTAGCAGCAGGGAGTCCACGATTGTGCCCAGTAGACGACTATAGGCTGACCACCTACAACGTGAACATTATAATTTAGCTGACGATATATGACAGATATATATATATACAATACTGCCCCCTATCCCTTCAAGGTTAGTAATAACTCAACAACCAAACGGTCAAAAACACTTTATAAATATAATATAATCGCGTGCACAGTCCATACGGATATCCATTTTTGTGTCATATTTTCATACGCGTGTGAGTTTTGCTTTCTCAGTATAATAACATACAAAAATATGTATTTCGCACGCGACTTACCAAGGTTGACGCCCACGTACATGAAACTTATGACACAATTTTGCACTGAATCTTATTGCGTGTACGACTTTATGTTACTATAAAATGCGAAGTTCATTAAAGGTCTTTCAGAGCACTGGTTTCATTGAGGAGTGCTAGAGTGGAGGTTACAATGTCAGAGGTGTGGTTACATTATTGAACGTGTGCTTCATATATTATTTGTTCTTCATTATAAATACAGGCTCACTGGTTTAGGTTAAGTATTACTTGTAATGATGGCTGTATGTGGTATTAAATAAATAAATCTTTATTTCAGAATATACTTAATTATATACCTACCCATATATTCGATGTCTCTTTCCCGGAGTGCTAAGCAGATTTCTACTTGCTGCTCTGGCTTTCGTTTTGAATGGTGTGATTAATCGTGAATAGAATATGGCATATTATTGGTGGAATAATCAGCTGCAGCACGTAGCATGTAAAATATTAAGATATTAAATCTATACTAAAATTATAAAGCTGAAGAAATATTTTTCGAAATGAATTCCCTATTTGTTAAGAAAGTTTACAGGCCATCTAACTTCATGTTTACGACCCTTAAAAGCGGTACTGGTCAAACCTTGGTCGCAGCTAGTTACTTAATAATTTTGACCACACATTATTTGAACGTAACGTTAACCCTTGACGACCTTGCAAAAAGCGTATTATTACGGGTCAGCGGATTCAGTGACATTTCTTTTGAAGTGTAGATTAATAAATATCCTGTAGAGTATGAGTGTCCCGAGCAATTTAGTGTGAGTCACGAGGACACATTAGTGGAGTGTCGTAGGCGATGGATTGGCAATGTGTCATTTCACAGACGCCATGATAACTGCCAAAACGTTTAATAGATCTTCGTATTATGTGATTTTCTTCGGCGAAGTAAAAGTTGACATTTGAAATAAGAATTACTTACATTCTATACCCTCTTATATTTTGCACTACGTGCTTAAGGTAACATAGTTTGGTATTCGTATCTGGATGTGACGTAACGAGCCAAATAGTAATGCATACATAGACTCACTTTAATTTGCTCGAAATAGAAGGTACGGTTATATTGTATCTAAGTTTTGCTTGCTATGTTATAACTTATAAATCCCTTGTGAGATTGAGAGAGTGGGCGAGTCTATTTCAATACTCCGGAAAATAAATAGATTTTGTTTTTGCTTACAAGAATTTTCTAACAAAAATACCCTGTCTTAACCCGGACATTCGAGTTGAGACCTTACAATCTCTGGACAATATATTATAAATGTAATAAATAATAGGTAAATGCCAGCTCAAAGTGGCCCTTATATTGTGACCAAAATAATGAATCATTAACTACCTAAAGGTTTTACTATAAAGGTAGTTACATAACTTTGTAGCTTTATAGAGACTAGCGGTCGCCAAGTGGTCGAAAGTCGACCATAATTGATTTAAATTTTAAGTTTGATCGTTACTAAGTACTTTTCACTGTCTATAACTATACCCTTATAATCACATTTCATTTAGTCACCTACTCCCATTGACATATATATTACTTGCCTACTCCACATACATTTGAACTATAGTTACGAAGAATTGTACGACATCGGCCGGACAATGCCGAAATACTACGAACGCGATTCGACTGCGTGTGTCAAATGCATGGTTGTGTGCGTGTAGTGTTTTTCCATTAATTTAATGTATTTCTAATGCATATTTTATATAAATATTAGGATTCGCCACTTCTCCATATAAACTTTAACTGTGCCAAATTTCATACTCCTCCGTCCGCGCAATTTTCGTAAAAAGGGGTACAAAGTTTTTGCTTGTCGTATTAATATACAGATTTTTCAATAGTACGCGTTATCTCATTGCTGACTGCACTCATACAGGATTAAATCAGTGTGGCGTGACGTCACAATCGTCTGTCTGAATGGGGTCGTTAAGTCTCCCGGATGTTTTGAGCAGATAGAGTCCGGACGGTATTCCGTGAGGTTAACACTTTTAGATGACGTTCTATTTATAGTGGCCGACTTCCTCACAGGAATTGTTTGAGCTTCCTTTGTAAGGGACATTTTGACTTCCTTGCACGAATATTTTAAAAGGTATTCCCCTTGTGTTTTTACGTCTTTTCTAATGACAAGTCTCTTGTCCGAATGTAACCGAATAAGGAAGTGCCTTTTGTAAATAAAAGTACCCAGTTAAATGTATTTGTTTCTTGCAACAGTAATATACAAACAATACTGCCATCGCGAGGTGCCTGGTTCGATACTCAAGTCAGATTGTGTTTGTATTTTTATCAGCTGACAAACAAACATACAACCGCTCGGATCTGGACGTAACCTTATAGACTTTCTATCATTATAGACTAATTATTTCAAAATGCAAGGCTGCCAAGGAGGCGCTTTTTATACTTATTAGAAAAGATGCGTGATAAGATAACAAAATTAACTAAAAATAGTTGTAAAGAGCTGTCTCGATAATAACAGCCTTAAACCGTAAGCAAGAAGTGCAAAAGGTCGTCTTATGTGGGTAGGTCGACAAATCCGTAATATGATATAGATTGATGGTGTGTCGCTAAATACGTCAACATTGTGACGCACGCGGCTTCCAAGTTTTCTTAATTAAATTGACGTCTATTTTTTATATACTTTGTCATTAATTCGGAGTGCTTTTGACTTCAGATTGTCATTTCCGGACATAAGTCTTGAAGACTTATTATATGAACATTTGTTTAAATATCGGCTTAGTCTAAAGAGTTTGCGACTACGTCCTTGTGGTCGTAGCATATGTGTTCGGACGATTGCCGATCAGTGTTTTTCGGATTTTCTATTAGAACGGATTTGTGCCCAATAGAGAGGCTAATATACTTAGATACATAACTGGCAAAATGCGTGCTTTTTTAAAATGGGGGCTTAATAAACATGTTATGCACTTTAATATTGAGGGTCATATCACTTTAACGGCCACATCTGCTAAAATGCAGCCAACCCTCCAGAAAAACTAAATCCTACTAGTATAACATAAATGATTTGAATAAAACAAATTTGGAAAAAATTAAAATGCTTGAAAGGTAGTTTAACTTCGATGTGTGATATTCGCGTTAAAGTTAGACAGTATTTGATATACACATAATAGTAGTATGTAGTGCTTCGGGTATATTTATACAGTTGTAGATTAATTAATGTATTTTAGCAATATTGAAGCTGCTTGTATCCTACTATTTATTATTAACAAACATAGATTTCTGGAATGTATGTATACGTAGTACAAAGAAAAACAATATTCTAAGTCAGAATATTTTAAGATTGTGTGTGACAACATTTCGACTCTTAAATATATAAAACAGCTTATGCCGAAAGGCAAATAAAGGAGAGTCGTTTGTAGCTACTCTTGATGACTCATACAGTATTTGATTAAATTGCGTATCTGCGAATTTAAATAATTGACGCGTCAAAGAATAATCCATTTGTGATACATCTTTGATAACAGGAAGGCTTAGCGTGAAGTCCATCTCTAGAGCCAGAATTTCAGAGTGTACAAATATTAAGCCATAAATTGGTAAAACATAGAAATGGGTTATCCTATCTTTTCTTAGTCTGTTTGGTCTATGTGCTAGCTGATTCCAATATTCATAACTACACTACATACATTTCTCAATATCCAATATCACACCTAAGCGTGCACCGTATCTTACAAAAGCAGTATCAACAATATCAGTAACCTACGCATTTCCAATCTAGCGTCAGGTTTTACGTTGTCTTTTTCTAGTCCGTGAACAATTTCCCTGTCTAACTTAATCTCGAATATTAGTTTCCAACGCAATCAGAGTCTCGGATATAACATCACTGCTTGCGGAAATGAAACGATCTTGACTTGACGGATGGTTATGATTTTATCAAGCTTTCAATTTCTAGAAAAATCTTTAGGTGGAAAAAGAAAACGGCGCGCGTTGTCTTTTATATAAAACTGAAGAATAGGATTTAGATTTGAGCAGCTTTAATTATGTTGAAGTACTGTTATGAAATTTCACTTAAATAATATATATTATCAGCCCGCAATATTAATATGCAAATTTAGATATTGTTGTTTTAAATTATTTAATGTCAGTCAACTTTTCGAATCAGATGTTATGGCTTAAATTGGTTATCGATATAGTCGTTAACCAATTTACGCAGCATTGATTTGCTACAAACGTATTGCTTCATTGAATTGTTTGAGTGTAGTACAATGACATATAACTATAAAATTAGTACTATTTAATTTTCAATGCACTGCCTTAAAACGGCTTAAATAGGCGTTTATATATTTATATGTATATATTTATTTATATTTTAATTAAAATAATATGATACATAATATATGTATATTTTATGTAAATATCAATACTTTTGTGTTATTCTTTAGTTTAAATACTTATAATGCTATTGCATGCGTATGCACCTACTTCTTTTTATCTCTGCATCACCCTACGGTTGACTGGTACAGAATGACCTTGGCATTAAGTCCGCCAATGTATAGTTTTGTGCATAAAGTTTTTAGATAAATAAACATTGGACCAGACTTGTGAAAATTTAATTTAATTTCATTACACTTTTTAGGTGGACCTCACCTAACAAATTACTTTACCATCTAAAACAAAAACGTTCTTAACCCTTTGACGCCCTCTTTCTCATGCTGGTCATCCAGAATTGTCTTAAATCTCCTCGTCTCATATCATATGAAGGTCACTTAATACGATACAGAGTTAAATCGCAAGTTCCCCCTTTTTAACCATTTAAAGAGATTACATCGACACATTATACCAATTTATAGTGGGCTTGAACCCCCGTCAAATATCCTTAACATTTTGAACTGTCCGTGTACTGGTAGCGCAATAAGTTAAAATGTCATCTCGGCTATATCAAGGCGCTGCATCCAGTAAATTCAATTCTCGCATGGGGCAAATGTAATTCCGTTGCTATTTTTGGTTCTTCCGAGTTGTGATGTATGGTTCTATGGTCTGTATACCTAGTTGTATTAGAGTTTATGTCCAATTTGCTGTGGCCTGGGTTGCTGTTTTAAAATAATCGAATAAATCTTACACAAACATGCTTATACTGAGCGTTTGTGAGCTTATCCACGACGAAGCGAAATTAGAGAAGGAATAAGATGGATTAAAACGGGAATTTTCAAAAACAGCAACCCAGGCCACAGCAAATTGGACATAAACTCTAATACAACTATGTGTTAGAGTTTATGTCCAATTTGCTGTGGCCTGGGTTGCTGTTTTAAAATAATCGAATAAATCTTACACAAACATGCTTATACTGAGCGTTTGTGAGCTTATCCACGACGAAGCGAAATTAGAGAAGGAATAAGATGGATTAAAACGGGAATATGATGTCCGTTGTGACATGTTATGTGCTATGTCAAATTGATACCTGTTTTTTTAGTCGTTTTCCTTAACACATATAAGATGTTGCAAGGAATTCGTGATTCACTTGGTCAGATACCTTCAGTGGAAAATAGATATTGCCATTTTTACTCCTTTGCATTTTGTGTAGGTATATTATATTATATTTGAATGGTATTCAATGTAACTACACCCGGAAAAGTGTATCTGTTTGTTATTTCCGTAAGATTCTAATTAAACTGCTTGTACATGTGACAACTTCGGAAATTAATTGTACGTTGAAGCTCAAGTAAAGCCAGAACAAATTTCTATTTATCAATTTTATTGGCAAGATTTCATTCTATGCCGACTTCCGGGAAAACATTAAAGCAATCATTTATATTATCGAAATACCCACCCTTTTTAATACTCTGTTGTAGGCGTTAACTGTTTCCTTTTGAAGGCTTTATCTGTACTAAATATAACAAATGACGGAATTTATTATAGCGAAGTTATAAAGAATCAAGTTATCTTGTTTGTTCAGCTATATTTCCTAATACGTGTACAAAACGCTTTGTTTGCGTAACAATTTCACCCTTAGTATATTAGGTGTTTGCCGGCTCAAGTTATTTTTCAGTGATTTTCTTTCAAGAAAGTAAACTTATATACATATATCTTGATACGGATTTAATATCGGTCATAGTTAGTTTGATGTTCACAACGGGCGATGATTTGTGACGATTCGACTGCCTGAATAGCGCATTGTCGGTCATTTGCAATGCCTAAAATATATAATTGTCGTGTAAAGTAACCATATTGCCATATTATATATAGCCTTTAGTATCGTTAAAATAACATAAATATCAAAAATACAAATCATCATCATTGAACACTTGCCTGAAACAATAAAGGCATCAAATTTTCTAAAAAATACTTAACGTATACGAATAACAAAAATATGAAAATTCAAGACTAAAGTCGGTTGCAAAAAAATATCATAAAGCGTTTATAAATACTTAAGATTAGCTAACTAACGGCGATTGATAGAAGCTATAAACGACATTTCATTTATACTTTTCACCGAGTCTTCCTTACATTATTCAGTATTTTCATAATCTAAACCTTCATTACACACATCATATATTTTATAATTATTAAATAAAGGGTTGGTGGCTCCCGAAAATCCCTGAGGCTTCTTTGGTTGGCCACAACTTGTCAAACTTTGACACTTGCCAAGTTAAAGCATGTCTACGCCGTGATTAAACGCTTTTGATGCCAAAACTCATGACAGCGCTGCTTTTGTGTGTTTTGCATTATTATCATTTTGTTTTTCTTAATTATCGTACGTCATTCTTTTTAAGTCTATTTTCTTAAGTCGACTAGATTTTTTGTCAAGGTCAATATGAGTTCGATCAGATGGCATTATTTTTACTGGTGTTATCTTCTTAGCTCTGTTTCACACATCCTGGTGTAAATTTCAGGATATATATTTATTTTATCGACGTGTTAAGTGGCTGAAGCGTCTAGTTTTATGCGCGTTTGAAAACCGTTTCCGTTCTGATTTTAAATATGTATAAAGGTCGATATCGCAATAAAGAAATGGTGCTCGAGTAAATCGTTTTGTTTTCTACGCATTATTTTAAACTAATGTTAGTATATTATTGCTTTTAGAATTACTGCACATCAAAAACAGTCCATCATGCATCTTAATTATGTCGTCCTTGTCCATACATAGGTTGTTTGTGAGAGATTTTTGTAAGTGGTAAAGATACTCTGCGTTTATGATGAAAAAAAAAATTCATTGTCAAATTGTGATTGGCGTACATTGAATATGCTATATTATGCTGATGCATATATAATAATAGTTTAAATAATCTGGCAAGTGCATTGAAAGCATACAGATTTCGATATATTGCAACCATTCTCTTTAATGAATTATAACTATTAAGCTTTATCCGTAATACAATAACTGAGTTCCCTTTCTAAACGAATAATAATTATTGGACCAGTTTTATAACGTATTAAACGTAAACGGCGATCGTGATCAAGTAAATGTCAAGTTGTGTGCTGACATTTGAGAACGTCCACTCACTAAGAAAATGTTCGTACATTTTGATATGGGTTCCGATGTACCTGACTATCAAGTCCTGCATTGTCTTTTTGATGGCCGAGCGGAGCTTTCAACTTACAAGTACCGTTTGTTATATTACTATATTCTTGCGTTTCAAGAGTCACTTCTTATCACATATTTGACTACACGCTGTCTGAAGGCACATTTTAATGAACGTGACTCGAACTAAGCTTTCTTTAGTTAGAATATCAACATAAAAATATTATATTTTCTGTAAGAGTATTTACTCTGAAAATACACCCGTACATTCATAATACTCCCCTCTCACAATTTCTGCCGCAACATCAACAATAGATACTTTGATTCCAATATTTCCATTTGCCATCTATAACTCATGATAGTCATGATTCATTAATGAAATGTGTGGATTTTGTTCATTACATAAGCTAGACTATTTTCTTCAACAAAAGGATTTCTATAATAAGGTTTCATCTGATACGCATATTATAAAACCCTTTCATTGTGTAAGATACTTTCTATTACCAACGTTACTAGCTTTCAATCATCTTTGCTTCAACATATAAATAGCTCTTGTCCGTCTTGGATAGTGATATTTCAGTTATTCTATCGTATTTCTTCTAAGATACAATGCAAAGAAAATCCGAATTACATAAGGTAAGAGAAGGTTAGGGATTAAGTGTGACAGTTAATGATTAAGATTTTTGAGAACTATGTTCTTTCTAAACAGAATCAAAAAATATATGTTTTTATAATGGTCATGTTAGGAGTAGTATCTTCTCTAACTATGCCAGATAACTGAAACGCATTGTAAATAAATTTTAATTGTTGAAATGTTGTTTCAAATTTCGTGCAAATTCAGAGCTAGGATAGATAACAGTTTACCTTGATAAGGCATTCATTTTTATATACGGTACGTCTAACGATTTTCAGATACAGTCATCTTTATTCAAATTGCCACCGTTCTATGAATTAATAAGCATTAGTAGAATTCAAGTAGCCTTATTTAAAATTCTCATGGCACGAGACGTCATCGATTTGAAAGATGGAAATAAAATCGTTGCCATACGATCTGAATCTTTCACAAAACATCCATTGATAACATTTAAATTAAGTCTGTTCTGTTGGTATTCAACCGGCGAAGGCTCAAACCGTTTGATAACATTTTTATCCCATCAATTGAACCCGAATGAAAAACAATTTTAATGCTGAAATCGGATTTCCCCGTATTTTCTTATTTTTGTTTTTTGACACTTGGATTTCAATTTGCGCTTCAATATTAGCCCGAAGAGTACATCCATTATTTTGACTGGAATTAACGTAATGCTGATATCCGCTTAAATGATTTCATTCGATTGCGAAAACATGCTTTGTAAATTATCATATTATGCAAATGTCAGATTTATTTTAATGTTTGATTTGTTATATTGAAAACGGGACGTTCAGATATTTACTGTTTGAAAATGAACTTGGTTTTTCATAACTAGAATACGTTTTGCATATGTAGCTTAAGTATTTAATTTAAGATTAAGAATATATGCCGTAATATCTAGTAACTTCAACATGATTAGCATTTTCATTAAATACTCGAGTTTATACCGTTATTAAACTCGATCTTTTACGTACTTTGAATTAATTACCTTAGCTTCGCTTTTGTTAAGTGGAAATTCGTTGGAGCTTGTAATTGCTTTTAAGTTTCAGGTTAAAGATTTTGTTTTAAAATAAAACAATATGATAATCTTTTTCTTGTCGGATTCTAGTAATGATAGCAAAGGTTTTGTTAACATAAAATTTGCTTATTTTTATTATGTTAATCTAAGCTTTTATCATCTCGGTCTCCGAAACCTGCTTGAATTCTGATTTCATATTTTTCTCCAGTTCAAAATCATATAATAAAGCCATACGCATGTCCTACAATGGTATCAAGGGTAATAAACGTCCATAGTTAAAAATATCATCGTTGACTCCCGCTAAGTAATAAATCAATTGAGCGAGCCTTTGCGAACTTGACCCCTCGTAAAACTGTAACGATACGCTCCGTTCGCACTTTTCCAAATATCCATCGCCATTCGAATACGGTCTTTATATCCAGCAGATTAAGTTCTGCTATGGATTAGAATTGTTTTGGAATCTGAATGAAGTTTCCACGCCATGCAATTTTCAACCTTTGCTGCCGTAACATTTAGTTCAGAATCGCTAGTACCAATTTTGGCATTCATTGATTCCTTTACTCCACCTTGCATCTCTTGAATGGAATATTTTTGCTACCATTGTGGGTACTTCATACGTGTCGTGCTGGAACCGCGCCAAGGGATTTCCGTTATCGAATACAAACATCACTTCCATACTTTTTTTAGTTATCGTTATTTATGTTTATTGTTCTCAAATTGAGATTTGGTGTGCAAATGAATGTATGGAAATTGGAAAGTTGTCTTGCAAAACTATTTCATCAACTATATAGATAGATATGGCGGCAGACTAAAGAATTTTTTTATTATTTCTACCTTGTCTAAAATATATTGTTCTACCCGTTTTATATACCTGGGTTTATTTATTGTACTACGTTCAAAATAAAATGCAAAACAGCATCATAAATATATTTACTTATTATACTCTTATTATTTATTGATTATACTCTTCCTAATAGTTGGTTAAAAAAGAAATCGTTAGGTTTTTTTGTTCCTTTCAGTACTGATGTGCCGGGTGTTACCAACATCTTTAGCTTATGATAAAAGCTTACCAACAAACGTTATTATTATTATTATTAAACGAATCATATTCTTATTAGACACTTTGGTCTTATAAAAAAGCCTGTGATCTGTAGTTATTTTATTAATATTTGCCATGATTGTAATAAAATGAGTACTTCAAATATACCTACATTTTCCACTACAATACCAAAAAATTAATTGATGGCTTTTTCTTAAATTTGCTTGTCATCCTTTTTACACTACTAAAGTATCACACTTCATATTAATTTTAAACGCCGTACTTTAAATATACCGTACTGTATAGATGCTTGTGCAACAATATCTCATTATGTACTCTCTTATTGACTGTGCTTACTCATAAATTATTTATAACTACCTTTTAATTAATCGTTTAAGCTCTATCAAAGACGTTTATAGTCAATAATTATTTTATAGACACGTTGTGAGTATAGTATTTATAGTTCATTAACGGAATGAAATTATTTAGAAAGTGATCTGATGATGAGTGAAGTCTTAGTAATTCTTCCTTACTTATGGCGTTGAAAATTGAGACCACTTTTAATAGTGAAGACCCTTATGCAAATAAATGTGAAGGTTTGTATTTTCGGTGTTTAGCTACTATATCGCGCGAACGAACTGAAATTATAAAAGTTGGTATGGAGATAGCTTGAATGTGTATAGGCTACATAGATGATTGCCTATATTGTCATATAACTTCTCAAAGTCGTATACTCAAATAAACTTGAACTATTTTCGTTGAGAGGTGATTCCAAATAAATATCTATATTTACGTCAGTACGGCAAACAATATTATATAAGTCCATTCATAACATCGACTTCAATTTTCATCTATGTATTTTCCTCACATATATAGATTGTTTGCAGCTTTCTTTCACATACACTTGAATTATATGAAACAATAAAACACTCCAAACAACGTGTTCGTATAAGCAAGTATATTGACTAGACAGGTATTTCTAAATAGACTCTTCTAACAGAAGAGAGCTAATAATAAATATCCATCAATATTTCACTGACTTCCAATCCGTATCAGTAAATAAACCGATAGATTATGACGTACCCATATAAACATGTCGAAATTCTGAAAGAAAATAAAGAAAATGCGCATAAAATATAGCTCGCACACAAAAAATATTTTCGATGACGTATGAAGAATGTTCGAGCCTAATCTACGTATAATTATAGAGACAGGAAACGTATGTCTATCGTATTTTGACGCCCTTGAGACATTCGCTGTTTTGAACGCGCTGTGTAACATGAATGGTATAGTTTCATTGATACATAGCGAATGGGTGTGTCTAGTCTAGTGTATTAGTATATTCGATTTTCATATCGCTATTGATTATTCGATCCTATCAATGAGATAGAATTGAATAATTAATGGCGATACTGTTTAATCCATTCATTCTATTCTTAATATAAAATTGGTTTATTTTCTCACAAGGTTAGCCAAAAGTTGCGTTTCGAAACTTCGAGAACTTTATTACATAAGTTGAAAAAGGTACCGATACTTTGACATGTTCGGCAAATTTCTTTGTTTGTGAAAAATTGTTTATTCAGTAATGTAATTATGTTTGTTGTTTATGTGGCTTTAGTTCGGCCTGTTGTTTTGTTTAAATATAAGTCAAGATGTTTTTCAGTTCGGCTGTGATATTGATTTGAACATGGACGTCAAAGCGAAACTTTGCGGAGTTGTTAGTGTGTTGTGATGTGTATTATTGATATAATGGTTATAATTTAATGCGTTGGTGGTTGATCAAAGGGGCTAGTCTCAGTTTTATTTGAGAATTTTATAAACGAGGGCTCGTATCTCCATGCTAAGAAAGCTCGCGGTCGAATAAACTGGTTGTGAGCAGGATCGCACTGGGCCTGTGTGGTGAGCTATGGCCCAACCCTTCTCACACAGAGAAGAGGCCCTTGCCCAGCACTTAAAGCACACACAGCTTAATACAGGGCTGTTATTATTATATTATTTATTTAGGCAGGGTAGCTGAGATTTATGAAGACGCTGTTTTGTCCGTGGGGATACTAGTTTTCTTACGCTAGCAGCATTGTGAGTCCTTTGAACGGTCGCCAACGCACATATAATATCTCTAACATTCTTAATACTCATATGTAGCTAGCCTTCGACATATTTTAGATAGTCCAAATAATTCTAATATGCCATTAAAGAAAATTGTCTTGATACTAGTACTCGATGTAGCTCTTAGTCCGTAAGCGCCATTGACGCCACTTGTCACGCGCTGAGTGTTGTCAATTCGATCTCCTGACAAGATGAAAATTTGGATGATCCAAAAATAATTGTTTCGTGACTGGGTGACTTTTGTGACCGTTTTTTAAATGTTGGAGAAGTCCCAGGCGCTACGAGATTTAATCCTTACTGCGCCTGTATAATATGAGATTATTATCCAGGCCCAGTTTATTCAAGTCAACGAAAACAAGGATAAACGCTGCGCCTTATTGTGTGTCGACCGGTGTATTATATTTTTGTATTTACCGTAAGACATTCATGTGATGAACAAATGTATTCTATTCATTGATAATTCTATTCATAGATGAAGAAATCCCACTTGACCGTCACGACACCGGCTAATAGTACTTGCAAATAACTGTTTTGTTATTGTGTTTTAAACATATTCGCATGTATTCTATTATTCTCATAAGAAGGATGGTGTGACATGGATACATAAATCAAAGGACAAACAATTCACAGTATTTCTTTTGAAGGAGAGATCTTGATTATCTCGAAAGGTCCACATAACTACCTCTACGATAACTGTTTTGTTTATTTATTTAGGTCAAAAAGTATCAAATTATTATTAACCCTTGGGTCCACAACCAAAAACCGTCACTATCGTTAATGAAAGCCTAATGTTACTTTACCGTGTTGTCGCAGAATTTACCCCAATATCATAAAGAGAAAAGATTTATATTTTAATTTATAATGAACAGACTCTTAAACTACGGAGTCGATTTTGAACATTTTTTCACTATCGGAATACTTATTTACCCAGAAATAACGCACTGAACACTATCTTTACCCATAAGTAAATTTGGCTGCAAAATATCACGCTACGAGCTACGGAAAAGAAGCAGTAATCATAAACATGGGTGAAACCAGTGGGCACTACGTTGTCTACCCCAGTTTTACCTACGTGATAAGTTTAAAACGTAACGGATAATTTCTGCTTTGTGATGTGAAGTGATGTCTAAGGCCGATATTATCTAACCCAATATCATCATCTTCAGATAATATAATATTATGTTTGGGACGAATGCTACTTGAAGCAATCTATACAAACATAATACCAGTTAAGCAACTGGCTATCATGCTATAGACTAGCCCCTTATAACGTAAGACTTTAATGTGAATGTAATATACTTCTACGTATATCCCAATCTAATAATGATGCGAATGTGAGTTTGTTATTAATTTTAATTTGTTACGCTTTTAGGCAAAGGCCTTAGAGAGTAACAAATAAAAAAAAAATAAACCACTCGACCAATCATCATGAAATTTCGTATACACTTTATCAGGAGAACGGAAAGGGACATAGGGTACATCTCATCTAGAAATGTTTGTTTACTAACCTAGCCAAACCTAACCTACATTTATTGTAACTACATACTTTGTATAATTATTTCTGGGAAGGAACTGATTCCCAACACACAGGTCACACTAGTTTGGGAATCAGAGCTCACACATTAATTGTTACCAATTTTTTGTTACAAAAAAGAATTATTATTATTTTATTTATTTATTATTTATTTACGCAAGCGAAGCCACGGGCAAATCTAGCGTAGAATAATTATTGATCAGTAAACTACTATCATTCATGAATGCTGATATTTTATCCGTCTATCTACGTCATTCATTATCTAGCAAATTAGTACCTACTTCTAGTTACGTTATATTTGTTGTTTATATGATAACATCGTCCCTCTTCATAGAATGGTAAGGCAGATGAGTATTAAGCTATATTTACATCACAAGTTAAAAGCGGAGGTCCTACATAAGCATAGGCTTAGTATTGCTTGTAAAAATTAAGAAACTTTATTGCTGCAGAAAAAGCTCGCGATTTATTCTGTATAGTTATTGGCTTGTTGACTGTTATTGAATCTGTAGTTTAGTAATGGATGATGGAGCAAACATCCTGAAGAACATCCTTTTCATATGAGTCCTAGTTGTTTAAGCCTGAATATGTTAGCAGCTCATGTTTAGGGCTTACAAATAGAAATTTTACTCATAGTTCCAGGTTAGTTACATAGAATTCGAAACCACGAAAGGAAAAAAGAAAGAATAAGGATTGTCTTTATTAAATTAATCAAACTAAGAAAAAACTGGATCATGTGAAACGAAAAATTTATACGCTTAAAATTAATAATAAAAATTAACGTCTTTTTATAAATCCACCATTGTATGTGTGTATTAAACCAATTATTAAAGTATGAGATAAGGAAAGTAAAATTGAAGCTACTACATAGATTATTTAATACTAAGCGAAGCCGGGCGTAAGCTCTCTATACAAGTCTTAAACCTGCTTCTAGTTTATTCATCCTCACTTGTTAAGCAAGACCCAATATGGCGCCGTTGTTGACAAAAGACCAAGGAGTAAGTCTTACGCCAGAGTAAGACTTACTCCTTGGTCAGACAGTGACAGACATCAAGGCCAAACAGAACATTTGCCGCCGTCTGTTAAACAAAAAGCAATTGATACGCTTATAGTTGGTAGTAAAACCATAAAGATTGGCGCATAACAAACTAGTTACGTTATACCAATAAAATTTCGGATGTTTTGTATCAACCCACACCATGCCCAGGATGTTGCTATTTGATAAACACAAGTCTCGCGTGGGAAGCTTGATTGTTTACGTCCTTTGACGCCATTTTGTTTTCACGAATGAATGAACGCTTTCGGTTGAATGAATGGCTGATATGCGAGTTGGTATTCGAATTTGGATGGTATGTGTATTTAGTTTGGAAAAGCGCCTATTCTCCTAGAAATTTATTAGCGACTAGATTTTGCCAGGCCTTCGCCAGTGTAAATATAAGTTAGTACAATACTTTTTATGAATGAAAGGTACTCTATGTCATTTACTGTTTCCCTGCATCGTGTATGCGAAATTTCTTGATGATTAGTTGAGTAGCTAAAGGCGTAAAAGCGTAACATATAAACTCACATTCGCATTTATACTAGTAAGGATAAGACGTGTGCATACTCCCGTCGAATTGCGGAAAAGCCGTCATATCTTTATTGAAATGGCGTAATGTTTTAAGTACAAATATCACAGTCGAATCAATGATAAAAATCGGGCAAATCCATAATAATGAGCAATATTTTGATAATTGTCGATTATTATGATTAATTCTTATCCTTGATGTAGATTTCTCCTTCATTTATCGGAAGGATTATCTATGGTTAGTGTTTGCAATATTATGGTTATATAATAATAAGAACAAAAGTATAAAAAGAGTTAACGTGTTCTCATCTGAAGAAGGAAGACTTAAACGCAGTTGTAAATTTAAAGTAACCGGGTAACATTTACAGGTGCATATAATTATATTATATGTGTAATTTTGACTTAACTGCTTCGGTGTGCCAGCGGTTATTAATACGAATGTTGTGCTTCAAGTTTCGAATTCGATTCCCAGTAATTGAACATTGACTGATTTTTGTTTGCGTAGTTTGGTGTCTTGTCCCGTAGACGTCAACAGCCTTGCCTACTATTCTGTGGGACCTTAAATAGCTGTCAAAATGTGGATTTCACACATCTCAGCTTACCACTTCGGTGATAGATGTGTGAGACTATGAATCAAGTAATTCTAAGACTAGGATTTTCTGCAAGTGATTCCTATTGTTCCCTGCGAGTATCGAATCAGGTACAGTCGATATATTCCCAATAGCAATATAGACCACTAAAAGCACTACATACATGTCCATCTCAGTCTAATAATATCTGTACTAGACAGAGCGATGAAATGCGAGAATTCCTCAATGCATGAATGGCCCTAATATTACATTCGCGGTATTGTACGCGCACAACCTTGTATGAGAAACATTGCCAATCGGATGCGACTATTTTAGTTTAGTAGGTCATTAAACGAAACGTGCATACAACGGTCACGTTTTGAGATGCAAGAAAGTAATGTATGTCATAGTTATTATTGTTTATTTTGTATGAAAATAATAGTTTGAATTTTAGGAGAGGTATGCCATTGAGGGATGCCTGGTTAAACTTGGCTTGTGGCTCAAACTAAGGGCACTTAACTAGGAAAGTATTACATATAGATGATTTTAACTAAAAACTTTTTGTGTAAAATAAAATATACTGCTAAATACTAAAAGTATTTTTTACACTAAAATGCCTAAATGTTATCTGAACTTTCTTTTATTCTATAAAGACATCATCGCACTAGGGACTAAGCTCAGTGTCACAGGTACGAGTACTTAATGAACGAACCCAAAGTATATTCAGACTCACAACAATCACTTGTAGATCACGGAAATCATTTTGCCGTGGAGGATTTGAACCCATGCACGAGACAACCGCTTGTCGCTTTACAACAGTACACAATAAAATATCCTGTTGTGCGTTGTAAGTAATATATATTATACAACACTGTTCAGACTGCTTTAGGAGACTTTTGTGTGCTGTATGCTCTAAGGGAGTTAGCTCTAACTTTGCCTGATGTGCCTTCTGGTTGGCGAGTGTTGTGGTTACGATCTCCACACGGGACTCAAATGTGTGATACCCACAAATAGTTGTTCCAAGTCTCGGTGATCTTTGTATTCGTTGTATGAATGTCTGTCAAGTTTCCTGCAACACTGGATTAGTTTCTAGTGCAGGAGCTGTCTATTATAAAAAAGAAAAATAAATCAATACTAAAATATAGTTACTTTTAAATTGAACACTGTCACCTTTTCAAACATCTACTGCACACAATTCAACATTGTTCAAGAACAGTCCTTCAAGTCAGTTCACAAAGGTTAAAAAAATAAATGATTCCAACAATTTGCGTCGGATGATAAATATGCGAGAACATTTATTTAAAATACGAACAAAATAAACTCCCCTCGATTGTCCCACGCGGTCAATTGCACGCACGGGAAGTTTTCCAACTGCCAGTGTCGATGCACTGTGTATAAAAAATGTAGTTGTATGCTTTTTGCGTACGAGGAACTAGCTTTTCGCCGTTAGTATGATTATATGGTAATACTAGCTGTTACCCGCGACTTCGTCTGTGTAGAATTTAACTATAATAAAAGTAGCCTAAATTACCCTTATAATATTAGCTATCGGCCAGTGAAAGTCCCGTGAAAATCGGTCCCGTTTCAGAGATTAGCTGGCACAGACAGACAAAAAAATATTGGTTTTTGGTATAAGTACCGTATAGGTATATATATATATATACTTATATACTTTCATATGCATTTAGTAAAAAGCTGTTATTTTGACATTACAAACAGACACTTCAATTTTATTTATTTGTATGTATAGATTGTTAGCTGTTAGACCGCGTTTTATTAAATATTTACAAATTTTATTGAAATCAGTTCTCTATAGTAGTAGTATGAGAAATTTAGAAGTATAATAGTTTACTAGTTATCATTGTAAATACTATTCTTGTTTAATTTACCTACGTATGCAAATTATAATTATATAGAAGGCAGTTGATATCATAAATGTCATGGTTAACTAATTAGATAATCATCAC
Source organism: Catocala nupta (assembly GCA_963675205.1). Lineage (NCBI taxonomy): Eukaryota > Metazoa > Arthropoda > Insecta > Lepidoptera > Erebidae > Catocala > Catocala nupta. The sequence continues at coordinate 18,272,782 of OY776099.1, forward strand.
GGTCTATAAAAATAATTTTACCTAAATACAAAATAAAATTTAAATTTTAGAGATTAGATTAAAATATCAATTGCGAATAACAATTTCCTCAAATGACTACTCACACGCACAAATATTTTATAGACTAGTTGTCTTATGTATTGTAATCATATATTTGCTTACTCACTCCGAACCTGGGAATGACCGTCAGCGTAAGAGGAAACTTATGCCATAGACCCAAAGAGACAGTCTTCTGAGTTAAGAGAGACACATTGTTGAAAATAAAATAAAGTTAAAAATAACTTTTCATTCACTCATCCTTTTAAATTCAAACTGAACTTGCCGAGTTGTTCATAAATACAGACTCAAAATAAACACAGTGTAATCGTAAAGCAAAGGCAACGCACCATTCAGCCTCCCGCCAAAAGAGCAAAAAGGCGTGACCGGTAATGGTTGCGTTCGGCGTCATCTGTTCACCGCACTCTGGACGCATCCGTTTCCGTTCAGACATATTGGACTTACGGCGTCTCTTTTAAATTATCAAACTTTTATCTCATTGATGATCAAAGTTAGTCATCGACAGTTTGTACTAAGTGATCTTAAAATACTTCAAAACAGTTTATGGCCGCGGAAACAAAACCGTAGTAGTGAAACTCGTTATGGCGCCATGTTTTTTTATGCAGCCATAAACATTATAAAATTTGTTCAAATGTCGTATTCGACAAACCATCCTTATTTATCTATATAATCTTTAGCTTAATTTATGACATTGTTATTTTGTCATAACACAGGTATTATTTTTTTATGGGATAAATAAGTAACCTAGGTTAGTCATGGGATTCGCAACAATATATCGTATGAATAAGGAACATAATTGTTGACTCAATTTCTAAACAGTTCTAAACATCTGGTATTTTTTAGCAAATATGTAATACTAGATTTTGTCCGCGGCTACGCTCGCTTATATGAAAGTGAGGTTAGATTGGTAACATAATTATTTTCTGGATGAGAGATACCCTATGTCCATTTACGTATCCCTAAAAAAATGCCACGTTATTTCCTAATGATTGGTCCAGTAGATAATATGTGAAAGCGTTACAAACAAACAAACAAACTCACATTCCAATTTATAATGTTAGTTAGGATAGATAGAATGTAGAAGTGATAGCAATTAACAAGCTTTCCATGTTCCCATTCCTGTCTAACGAATGGTACATTATTAAATTGCTCACTCACACCCGGTTTCTATAGTGACTGTGCTAATCAACGATGTGCCTGATTCAAAATGAAGTCAAATGATTTCATTGGTTGATGCTAATTCATTCAATCAATCACAGTAGTTGACATGCGATGGACCGGATGTTAAATATTTTTTGTGTTGATCTTGGTTTTACAAATAGTTATCCCTAACCTACAAAATATCAAATTACATCTAAGTTAAAAAGTGAAAATATACTTATATTTTAAAAGTTGTAGATCTATTATAAAACAAAGGAAACAGGACATAAAAGATTTTTGGAGTCGGAACAACTATATTTCTAGATCGCACACATTTATGTTCTCGGCAAGGATCTTACCTGCAACTTCATAAATAACTGCGTCATTTGTGCAGTCTAGACTTATAGAGATTAATCAAAGAAAGCCTTTTAATCTAACTATTGCTTAGTGCGCGTTTCTTGAATTCAAGCGAATGGTAGGTATTTTATCATCTTACTTTTGTACCAATATTTGTTTAAAACGATAGTATCAATGTAACTGCCTAAATACATTTTTATGTAGTTTATAAACTTATCCAGTAACATGTACTCCAATAAAATATAATGATATTGTACTTTAATTATTAAACAATTAATTACAGTAATAAATAAGTGCTCCATAAATTTAATTGTTTCTATCGCCTAGTTACGATTAGCATTTATTTGCATGTTGCGATTTGCTTAACAAAGCATAAATTAATATGCAACGTTTTTGTTTCAGGTACATAATAACCAATTATATATAAGGCCGTGTATACAGTCAGCTGGCGAATGCACCAGGTAAGTAATGACTTCACGGAACCGAAAGGTTTGCCAGCAAATTGGAAGTTGGTTTTGACTGTACGGATACGAATACGGCTCTGTAGCTTAAGGAATGTGATCATTTCGATACCTGCTCGAAACATTCGGTGTGGCGAGTTTGATTTCCAGACGAACCTGTATTTAATAAAGCGGTAATGAACTTGAAGTAGAAAATAAATTAAAAATTGATATTTATTTTTTAAGAAAATAATGTGTAATTTGTTGAACAAAAAGATATTCAAAAATAATTTCCCAAATCGGAAACAATATAAATTCGAAAACTTAAATCGTGAATGACAATAAATATGATTCGGCGCCATACTAAGTATGTTATTTAAATTTAATACGTTTAGTCATTATACTATTGCATTGTTTTATCGATAGCGCTACGTCATACGGACTTGCCTAATACCGTCGATTCGTGACATAGGAATGCAATACTAAAATTCTTTATGAGGATGTCTGAAACACTAAAATACAATTTATACGGCACTCTATACAAAAATATTGCTGAAGCTAATGCGACTTAACTGCAGAAATACCTCCAACCAACGAAATACTGATCCAAAAAATTATCTTGTATTCTTGCGGTAGATATAATTTTTTCGTTCCTTAAAAAGATTTTGCTATCAGCTGGGAACCTGTGTGGGCATCAGTCTGATAGCTGGTATGGTAGGCTTTACTACCATTGTAAAAGGCAAAACAACTACTAGTTTTTTTAGCTAATCCGTGAACGGTCGCGAACTAGTCTTTTCTTAAATTAATAAGGATACGTCATAGTGCATCCCTACTCATTTTCTCATTGTAAGAAAAGACTAAGTCTAAAGTCCAATTAGTCAGTTGATTAACATGTAGTACCTCCACAATGGCAGTAATTTTATCAAAAAGTAACACAACATAAGTTGGTCACGTGGAATCATGTATTGTGACGTCATGGCCTACAATAACATTTTTGTTCCATTCCACTCATTGTTTGACAAGTTACCTGATGACATATAAGTGACATTGTTTACATATAATTCAATTACTTTATTGTTTGTAATAAATGCTTGACAGGTTAAATCTTGCACCGACTTCGTCTGCAAACCAAAGGTTAACCACAAATTTAAATTTTATAAACAGTAGCTTATTTTAATACCTATTTCTTTATTTAGCTCCATACAAAACCTTTGTGACGTCACAAACAAGAATGTTTATTTTAATATATGTATGTGAAATTAACTTATTTGTTTGTTACGCTAATTCAAGAAACTAGCATAGTCTGATAGTAAGCAGTTTCTCTAATCTATCCTATTTAAAGAGTCACTACGTTTGCCAGTGCCACGACCGATACAACTAGTGTCCCCGCTCTAGCTGCTTACAGTATAATAACGTTTATATTTATATGCTTTAACATACCGTCTAGTTTCTAAAATAGTCCGAAATTTCGTTGCTTTCCTTAATAGCTTGGTAGCACTTTGCTCAACGAACATAGAATCCTCACGAACGACAGATGCTTGATCCCCTTAATTTCAACCTTAAGACCAACTATACAGTCTTATTAGCCATCGCCTGTACGTCTTAATTAAGGCCTCATCCGCCTACATTATCTTTTCAAATACAATCGATTCAAAAGAAACCCAATAAATGCATCAATTTGGATAACTATGTGAACTGAATCGCGTGTGTTTAATGTTCATATTTGCGAAGGCAAGTTCTTTGTTCGAGCGTTGGGACTAGGTCTCATTGGTAGCGTATAGCGTGCTTAGGAAATTGCGGCGAATCAGCGATTTGCGAAAGTCACACTGTTCACTTAACATTTAGACACATGAAAAAAAATTGGGATATTTTTAACACGCTTTAATTAGATTGCCCTGTATCTATCTATCTATGTTTGTAATGCAATGTTTGAACACGATTTTATCCACTTATAAACATAGAATTAACGGCCAAGATCACTTAAAAAACTAAAAGTCTAAAGGTTTGTGGTACCTATGTAGATTTCTACAGGTGCTTGAACAGTTGAGAAAGGTTGATGAAGAAAGGCTCATCAAAGTATATAAATGTGTTCCTTCAACTTTTTTAATTAACCATTCGCTTGCTTTTACTGCTATCAGTAGGACAAGGGTATCAAAGTATTTGAGCTCTAACTAGAACTGTTTCACCGACAATAGGTATTTTGCACGATTGTTCTCGGAATCATTGTGAGTTGTTTAATTTTTCTCAAAGATAAACATCTTTGTAATCAGATTTTTTTTGTATGTTCGTATGTATGGATGTCAATCAATATTTTTCTTTTTTGTGTATTGAAAAACTGTCAACGTTGCGAATAAATAAACAATGCAATTCAGCATGACAAATTATGCGCAACCGGAATTAATTAGGTTTTGTTTAACTTAGTTCCTTTGACGTTTCAGTCGGGCTATGCTGGCCTGTAAACTTCTGACCGTCTTAGCGACCGATTACCACTAGTTCCAACTAGTGACCGTTACTAGTATGCAATGTATGCAATTGTATATTTTTTTGTGTTGGTTAAAGGGGTCAATGGGCCAATGGGTGTACTCGCTTTACTGTCTCTGAATTAAAATTTTGGAAATATATTAGTCCCTGGAACCATATGTAGATAGTCATGCCGCAAGAATCCTTTTCAATTCTGACCAAACGTGCTATGTTTTACACTGACAGTGTTACCACAATACAAAGGTTACAATACCATACATTTAAAAAGTTAAGATTGAACGAATATGTCTAGTACTTAACTACCTCTTCACAATCATTGTTTTATGTTAGTACTGGCTCTTATACGTTTTAATTAGTTATTTAAATAAGACTGAATGCTTCATAAATACTAATTTCCTACTCCAACACAACGCTCCAAGTCCAAGAAAATTTAACCTAAACCTCGTTAATTAATCAATCTTGTATGCAAAATGGAAATGGTTCCAAGGCGTTGCCTCCTCTGTGTACATTGCATCAGCCTCACAATGCACTGTTGTGAAACCCGTTATGTGATACATCTAAATTATATGCATTGGTAGCTTCTTGCGTAAACTTTAATTAACATGAAATAATTAAAACGTTATAAGTTTGGCGAGAGCGCTAGAACTGCAATTTAAAATCGCTGCCACCTTGATACAGTAGTGTAAGAAGAAATACAAGTGCGACTACTAGAAGGTAAGAGAAATATTTATTTTCGTGTTAGGAGCGATTTTAGTCGATGGGGTTTTCCACTTGACAATTGTCAGTAGCAGTATATTGTTAGACGCATTTTAATCTAAGGTAAATAAATTATACGAAACACAGCAACAAACGATTTTAATACCCATTAGGCGTATCTAATAGCGATAGGACATTCGTAAATGTCTTTCTCTAAGTTTAAGACCAAACCATCTCCAACATCATAAATACATATTATATATTCTTTCGTACACAAACTATAATAAAATATATTTTTACAAAATTGCATTATAAGAAAGAATCTATAGCTAATAGCTCCACTATTAGGTGTTTCAAGATTATCCATTATTTATGGGACACCCTGAAATATCCAAAATTCGGTTTGGCACATAGACTGACTGAGTTACTTTCACATCTATGTACAACACTATTCTGGATAACATAATAACTACCACAGGAACACGAATGAGCCAAAGCAATGGAAGATGCTCAAGCTAACGAATAGCACAGAAGTATAATGAAGCGGTAGCGGCACTAATTGCTTTGTGCCACACAGAGACACGTTTGGTATCAGACGCAATTAGTGACCGGCTGCTTTTGTATACAAGAAATACGAACGGGTTACCATGCTCGACTTAAATGTACTAGGAAACCAATGAAAGAACACGTAACACATTTCGAAGAATTAGGCAGTAGTAGGTTACTACATCCATTATGCCTGATAATGTTTGAGTGCCTCTTGTAAGGCTCTCCTGAATACCCGATTCCGTGACAGTAGTGTAAATGTGTTAATAGAATGACCCAATAACATTTTATCTAACCCAGTGGTCAAATGTGTGAGACTACGACAGAATTTTATGGAGCTGCACTGTTCTGCTTTAATAAGAGATATAGAATAAATTTGTAAGTCTTGAAGACTTGTAATTATCAATACTTTATATAAAAGTGTTAGCTGTAACTGCTACTTAATAATGTACGAAACAAATGACAAAATTTGCAAAAAAAAAAACAGAGCAAGCGTGTGGTTAATGTCGGCAGAAATTCTTATGACATAAATGAAATATTTGCGATTAACTGAAGATTGAAATTGCTGATGCTGTGTTCGAAACAGTCTTAAAATGTACAAGGAAATAAATTAAAACGCTATATTATTGAATTGTATGTCATTGTGAAAAATACAATAATTTAAATTAGCCCGCGGTGCTATATCTCACCAATATTTTACGATCCTGAAACATGACCACAATTTACTGTTACAAGCTAGTTAGATATATATGTTAAAATATAGCTGTCTATATTTTGATATTACACATATATGTGTCAGCGTCTTCTTTCCTTATTGTTTAATAAATTCTCGGTGTTCCTCAAAAGAATTTGTCCAATGGCTTCCAAAATACTATTCACAATTTGTTTGGGCGAATCTACTAACAATTGTATTACACTGTTTCAAACAAATATTTGGTCCTTAATTGGCGTTGTTTCTGTCAATAATTGTTCATGGGTTAAGAGAGTTATAACTGTTATTAGTTATAACTGTTGGTGCTTGAAATTGACGGATGTTAACGTCAGTTTACTGGTAGTTTCTATAATTGGTAGTTTATTTTTGAATATCGTTTGATGAGTTTGCTAATTTGACTTTGATAATTGGAATTATTATAACCAGAATTACTTTAAAATTTAGAATGGCGTTTTGGTCGTTCCTATATATTCTTGGATATGGATCGATGTCTAAATCCATGGCTGGTACCATTTTAAAGGTGTCACATTTATTTCCCCAAATCAGGGGTTGTCCCATCATAATCATATCTTAAAATTCTGGTATTGTATAGTCATTAAATACACAGCGTATATCGAAGAGTACCGCTATATCTAGTTCTCGCGCAAGCAATAATCATGCTCCAAAAGATGGCAGCTTTAAACTAAAGTAAAATCATTCAACAGTTAATTTCGTGAGAAATCATACCTACTTTAAATAATAAACATTTCAACTACGAATCGTCTATTAAATCGTCTAATATCTTGTTCATTAAGTATTATTATATCATAATTCGTAAAATGTTGGAATACGTGCGATTGCGTGTTCGATTCGCTTGTTGGTCCTTGTATTGCAATACTGGATGCATTATCTATAATTTTGTCTTCATCTTGAACGCTATAGAAAATGTTTAAATTGTGTTCAACGACGCAAAATACTTCAATTGTCAATTGCGAATCGTGTCTCCTGATATTTCAATTTCGAATTTCGTAATTTGTTTCTGGGGAAAGTACAGTTCTATTCAATTTCAAATATTTGCTTGGCTGAATCGAAATGGCAAGCATAGCTTTGTGAATAACAATGAATATTGTTCTTCATATATTGAATTTAGGTACATATAATATTAATATGAAGTATTTGATCACTGAAGCATCACAATGAACCGTTAGAGTTTCTAATCTATGTCAAAAATTTTAGTTGCTTAAACAAAGATGATTTTCTAAGACAAGGTAGTATAACGAATCAAAGGCTACTTGTTAATTAAAGAGCCTGTCGGGGCGATGAGCATACGCCTGTTTTCTTTGTTAATATTTTCGTTTATGTTTTATGAAATTTTTACTTTATCTTCTGTTACAAAGGTTTAATTTTTTTTAGTTGATTTTCTTGGGAACCGCAAACTTTAAGTAAAATTTAATTTCGTACAGCTTAACATGTAATCTCTGTATTGGTCTCGAGTAAGACGTTAAGCTGTAGTTGCTTATTTTGCTTCACAAGAACTGAGTGATTTGTTGCGATAGTGTCTTTAGGCTATAGGCAATTTTAAGCGTCCGACTAGTAATTATGATGCAATATTTATTAGAAAGCTATTGCTTTATTGGCAGGCTTGTTTCTTAATGGCAAATTATCTTTATTTTAAAGTTTTCCCTTATAATGACAACAACAACTTACAACGTGACAGTATGCTAAACTTGTCGTTATAAAATAAGGTGATATTTGCTACGTATTTACCGGTTTAAACATTTAAATACAGGAAATAAAGGGTTTTGTAGTTGTTTTCGATATGAGTTCACTTTCTCGTTCTGATTCCATTGTATCTGATGGTTAGTACCGTATTCCTTTAACATGTTGAAGCGTAGGTACGTGAGATATATCTGTATAAAACATTCCGCCGATGTCGATATTACAGTCACGTGTTTTTAGCTGCTGAAGTGGCTTGTCTGATGAACGTTAATTTTTGTCTCATTCACATTAAAAAAGCCTGACAAAAGCATTGAAATAATCCCGCGCAAGCTTATTAAAAATAATGATATCAGGCAAAAGGTACAGCTGCTATAGCAGATTGCTCGTCTTATTTTATATGAGTGTCCCCCAAGAAATCAACATCGCCACATTTTCTACTGCACCAGCAAATAGAAAAAGGACCACTGAGGATTGTGGTTCTTGTGCAAATTAAATACAATACTATTGATTCAATCGACGTAAAAATAAATTTACTAACGCAAGTTAATAGTGTTCGTGTTCAATTTATTCTAAAGCTGTAGGAATAATTCCTGCTCCCCTAAGGCGTACATATTCGGCATGATTTCTCTGGAGATCTCATAGTGCCGGGAGCAAGCGACTGTGAAATTTATCTTTGTGATTTATTTACCGATTGCGTTCAATAGCTATGGTATTTTTGACATACTTGGACGTTAAAAGATATTTGAGAGAATGTTATGTAGGGTTTTAGAGTTTTAATTTATTTAAAACGTTATGCGGCACAAGTTTTAGCTGAAAGAGTGCCAGTTTCGTTGCCGTTACTAGTTTTACTGATAAAGCTTTAAGATACGCAAAAATATAAGAGGATAGATGCACCTGCATTAAGTAACAAACTCAGCAAGCCTGACATACCACAGGAGTCTTACACCTCGTTTGCCGAGTTTATGAGTTGACTAGCTAGCTAGAAGTAGCTGGGCAGTACTTAGATGAGGGGAGCCGAATATTGGATTACTAAAGCACTTCTTAACCATGCTAATGTGTGAATAATGACCTAACTCAGCTTCGCTTGCGTGGTATGTCATTAAGGGTACGTTTCAACTGACGCGGAGCTGGGCGGAGTGGAGCAGAGAAAAGCAGAGCTGCAATGAGCCATGTTCAAAAGTCATCAGTCAAATTCAATCACGTAATCTTGGACAGGTCTATCTCTGGCTACTCAAAAGCCGACACAAAAGATCCCACTGGGTCTAAGTGTCGCCGGTCTACACTGACTGGCCTCCGAATTAAGATAAGATAAGATCTCTGGCTGTATTTTGATGACATGTTAAAATTAAACGTTCCGCAGCTAAAACACATTGTTTCTTGAATATAAGAACCGGGCGTTACTTGAATAGAGGTGTTACTAGCTGACGAATAATGAAAACTGACCACTTGTCAGTTTTAATAAATTTTAATTTTTTTAAAGTATATTTTTAGGTTTTAGAGTTCAAGCTTCACACCACATAATTTTTACAATGTGGGTCTAACTGTAAAAACGTAAAGGTCTTCGAATCGGCTTATTGCTTATCTTTAGTTATCTGTATATCTTATATATAAAATTCTCGTGTCACAATGTTCGTTCTCGTACTCCTCCGAAACGGCTTGACCGATTCTCATGAGATTTTGTGAGCATATTGAGTAGGTCTGAGAATCGGCCAACATCTATTTTTCATACCCCTTAGTGATAAGGGTTGTCCAACACTAAATTTTTTTTTAAATCTTTTGGTCTAAACATTTTTTTATGGCAAAACAATGTTTGCCGGGACAGCTAGTATTTAACTACAATTTTGAAATCAACTATACAAAGCCAAATATTTAGTCTCTGTTGAAATTTACTGAGTCATGGCTATTTATAAAAGACATCACAAAGATTCAAAGAACAATAAATTAATTTAAAATACACATACTTTGCTGTCAATGACCATAATTCAAACTCATGTGTGTATTTGAACTTTATGAAGTGATACTACAGCACAATTACATCCCGAACTTCGCTTCAAACACAATCCTTTCGCCAATAAATAACAAGCATTGAAGTTGATAATTAAATGTCATACAGACGTGGGTGTCTCGTGTGCCTATTGTCAGAAGCACGTCGGCTAACGAAGCGAATTGGCAATAGCGGAGTGTGAAGCGGAGAGTGAAGCGGACTGTTATTCTTAAGGCCCTTCGCGTTCCAAGTGAAGCGATGGCAGAGTAATACTTAAAAGACTGTGCGATTAAAGCAGCTTAAGGGTTTTGAGTGACATGGACTATGGAGCGAAGCATTTAAAGGGTTTTGCCCGCGTAATGGAATTCTCATAATTATTTTAATGGAGCTGTTCCAATAATAACGGTCATACCCGCTTGCATTGACTAAAACTCGTGTATAACAGCCAGATATACACTTATTCCATATAATAGAGAGCCAACCTTTCGCCGTCTATCAGATACTGGGCTGCTATTGAGAAGTTCCTAAAGGAAAACTGTCTCCTCCGACCAACAAAAAGCAGGAGCAGAAGCATACTAAAGTCTTAATATACTTGCTTCTTATATCAGTTAGCATCAGTTTTATAATACGGTTATGAGTATTTTGTTTATCTTCTGAAGAGTTGCAAGGATTGCCAATTTCCACGCAATTTGTAAGGATTCTGGCTGGATATCTCTCTTGCTTCATCCACTCGCATTTATTTTGTAATAGTCGTGTCAATTACAATTTCGCTGCCACTAAAACGTTCCGTTCGCCGCTCCACCTATCTGAAATGGCAGCCTTATTCAGATTTCACGTCAACTCTAACTTGGAGGGTCTCAGTAACTTAGTTAACAGTTGCTTTATGTTTCGAATGTTCTGCACTGGCTGATAACTCGATGTTCGTGCGATGTTTGAGTATTACTTGTCATAATACAACTAAGTAAGTTAACTAACACGGAAGCTTCCCATTTCTCATTAAAACTATTATACTAGCATATTATGGTTTACCTATACGGGGAATTATAGTTATTTTGTGTATTCTTAGTAAGCTACCATATGATCGTTGTAAATTATAATTTAGAATAATTTTAGAAGTTGATTCGCTTTATATTTCTGTATACTTACAGCTGAGTGATTCTCGTAGTACTCTCCACTTTTACCTTTAGCATTACTTAGGATATATATTTAATTATAAATAAGCTAAATAGTAGATAGTCTTTTCTTTTTATAATACCTTATATTACGGATTTGAAGCGCCGTTATCCACTAGACTCATATGGCAATAATTTAGATATTAATATCTAAAAGATACAACATTAAAATCTGCGTTAAGCCGACTAGCATTGTAGTCTATATTAGGTACAGCAATAGCTGATGCAGTTGCCAAATTTAAACTCCATGTACCGCCTCCGTGGCGCAGCGGTAGTGAACGTGACTGCTGTGCATGAGGTCTCGGGTTCGAATCCCGGGTCGGGCCAACAAAAAGTTATTGAGTTTTTCTGTTAAGAAATCTCAATACGAGCCCGGAGATAGGAAGTTGGCGGTATTATACACCCCCGTGCCTCGGAAAGCACGTAAAGCCGTTGGTCCTGCGCCTGATCTCTCTCTGGTAGTGTCGGATTATCCGTCCCATCGGATCATGAGAGTTAGGGAACAGAGAGTGCACTTGTGTTTGCGCACACACTTGTGCACTATAATATCTCCTGCGCAGATGGCCAGTCTCCGTTAAGATTGGCCGCCGTGACCGAAATTCGGGTTGGAGGACATTATTTATTATATCTTAAGATTATGGAGATACAAATAAAATATTTTACTTTCTTTGTTTCTCGTGGTTCATATTCATTTTAATAGGATATGCCTATTTAAATAATAGTAATTAATTTAAATAGCATTAATTTATCTCTTTATGTGCTATACTACTAATACTCACGATGTTAGTGCGATATATTTTTTCTCACAAGATGTCTGCACTTTATCCCGAGACATATTCTGCGACCATCAATTCATTAGTGTCATGTACACTAACGAGTACAGTATCCGCAGTTCAATTAGTGTTACATTTTCAATGTAAGAAGTTGCTTCGTGTTCAACTTACACAAGTTTTTGTACAAACCTTGCGCGATTCCAACCGACCTCAATCCTGTTTTCTTCCAATCCCGTTATCTCAAGCTGGCTTTTCCCGTTTTTCTTATCAAACCCGACCGTAATTACGTCCAATCTTTTGTCTAAGAGTACCATTGCCTATTGGATATATAAATGACATATTTCGTAACTTTTTAAATAGGACTTTGCTTGAGGCTGTATCCTTGTTATTCGTTCCTATATAGCTCACGCAGGAACATGTACAAAATCTTGTAAGGCTATGTGTTTCAGGCTTGCTTAGTGTGCTCCTTATTTGTTGTAATCATTATGTATGTATGTGTGTGTATGTTTTACTGATTACTCATCGATTCGTGTTAAGGTATTCAGTAATGTTTTCTTTTGTGCTCTCCTTTTGTTCTTGTTACATTTGGTCTCAAATTAACGTTAAAATGCATTTATACGAAATCAAAGAGTATTCTGCAGCATTTGAGCTTGTAATGTAAGTTTACGAGTTTTGCCTTAAGATGAACATCGTTAGGTATTTGAAAATGCAACATTAAAACGAAACACACCCGAATAAAAACGTTAAAATATTTAATGGTGAGTAGAATATTCAAATTACAACTTATTCTATCCTATCACTAACTACTGACTGCTGACTACACAGCGATCATTAAAGACTGGAGAGTGGTGTACTACTTTTTATTCCGAATAACTGCACGGTTTCTGCAGTATAGTTCTTAATTAAGAAGGGATGGCAGCCATGGATAAGACTTAGTGTTTGTTATTCACGTGTGAAGTTCAGTGATAGAAGATAGAAACTACAAAACCCGGCGCATTGGTCGACTGAATTACCAGTGCGCCATTAAGAAGTAAGAAAGTCCTTAATTCTTTAATTTCCGTTGGAATCCAGGCGGAATGAATAAAGCACTATATTTGGCCTACGAGGCCCCAGCATTAGCCAAGTGACAAAATACCGCTATCTATTAATTAAAGTTAAACTGCTATAAACATTCTACACTACCTCATGAAATACAAAGCAAAAGAACATACTCTCCATTCACCACATAATTGTTCTACAAAACAACCAGTGCCTCATACAACATTCCCTTACCCATTGAACGCGGCATACTGCGACCCACGATTACACCATATCGTCGTCTTCATAGAGCTATTATCACATAGCTCGACAAGAAGTTTCGCATTCCTACAGAGGAGGGTAGTTTGATACTGACGCGAAACGCGAACCACAATAATCCGCGTTACAGAGTTGCCGGCTGTTGTTACCGGTTAAAGCGTAAAACGAACTAACAGACGTGATTTCAAGTCGCGATTTATGTCATATCTGGTCAATAACTTTGCTTAGAGTTATGTAAACTGTTAGCAAGAAGTCGCAGACGTGACCTTCTACGTGCAGATGTAAAACGAAAATATAGCGAATTCTACACATGCTTATTAGGAATGCGAAAGTTTGTAAAGATATTTGGATGTTAGTTTCTTGGCATGTAGATGTCTTGGATTAACACATAGGAATCTTATAGTTTCGATTCATGTTCCCGCAGGATTCACGCGAGCGTAACCAAAGACAGAAGTCAGTATTTATATGCGGGGTTAATTTAAAAATTAGTTACCTTTTTTAGCCCTAACTTATTTAGCTTACATAACAACTTTTATAACTTATTATTTGGTTGTTTGATACTAATTTGGAATTGGTTGCTCTAACCGCACGATTAAGGCTTAAGATTACACGCGTTCGCAAATGAAAGCAGCGACTAAACATAACAATACACTGGGGAGCGAAGGCATTATGCGTTGTGTTAAACTTCTTAAAATAGGTATTTTTTACAATGTATGGAGTATTGTAAAAAGTGGTAAAACAAAATGATGTAAAGAAGACACTAATAGTAAGAAGTATTTTTTATTTTACCCTGTATAATGCAGAAGCACATTATACAAATACCTACTACCTGTTAATTAGCAAATATCATTCGCGTCCAATGGTTTGATTTCAAACTTCAGGTTTCGTATTTGGATATGAACTAACATTACAAGTGATTTGTTTACCGAGTATTTTTGGCATGTCCTATTGTCCTTCAAGATACGGCAGACTGAGATAAATATAGAAGTAATAGTGTTGCTGTTGCTTAGTCTCTTGGAAGTTGTTAATGTCAATTAGGGGAGACGGCGTTTGATGGTCCTAAGGGGTCTTGTAACCGTCTTCGAAGGCATTAGTAGGCTGTAGTGCGAAATAATCCTTAACATTCACTGTTATTTTTGTACTTTGCTAAGTGATGAGAGTGCTTTAGTTTGTAAGTTCTATAGTATCATTCTATTGGTCTTCTGCTAAGCCTTTTTACCTGAGATAAGACGTAGGTAAAAGGCACAGTATTGTCATGGTATTTTAAATAAAATACATGTTTTTTTACTCGATGTAGTAAGTGATATACTTATTGCAACTAATTTCTAAAACTTATATTTTCTATTAGTCCTATTGATTGAGGATGTTGTATGTTCTGCAAAGGAAATATAAAATCTGAAAATAATGTTTAATGTCATTTTGACTGAAAGGAATACTACTTTTTAATTAAAATTACTCGTTGGCTAGTGGCCTACGTTTGTGGTTAATCGTCGAGATCTCAGTGTCGATTAACGGTCAAGTAAAGTATTATTGCGTTACTAAACTCACCTACCAGTAATACCGACTATATGTGAATGTAATATACTGATATACATACATATATGTGCTTACAGATTGAAATTATGCATTTTTAAATTTATATGATGATAATTTTAAAAGTATTAATACTCACGTGATTGATAAGAAACCAAAAGTTACCAGTTAGTTGTGTTTTTGAATAACAAATTTTGCAGTACCTACCAGTTTCCTTAGTAACTTGCCTGTGCTATATTATAAATAAGAAACTTCACAATCTCTAAAGAAATAGCAGGATCCAATTTCCACCACAATCTGTGTCACCGGTGATGTGTTTCTTTACGACGGTTGGAATTACACCTTAAGTGGGTTAAACAATGGATAGTTTCCTTTGGCGTCACTCAACTAACACTACTTTCGCTTCCTTGATTACTTTTTGTTTTAAAACAATGCCGGCTTTTCCTATTAGTCACAAAGGGAAATGTCCATCGGCGGCTCAGCAGTAGACAAGATGTTCATTAATATTAAACTTCTTCTCTGATTTCAAAAGGAATTTTGATATCAATGTTGAACGATATGAAGTTCGGAGTAATCAGAATTAATTATTTAAAGTTATTATTTTCGACAACCGCGCTGCCATTTTTAAACAAGGGAATGTAAGAACAGTGTTGCCACTAAATAATCAAATACTCAATTATTAAATCGATTATGATTTTCAATAAATAGTAATCGCTATAATATTATGATCAGGTGTATTCACTTCAAATACTCAAACGATGTTTATAGTATAAGATTGCAAACGTAAAACGTACATTATAGATACATGTTTTTATAACAGTAATTCATTATTATTTTTATCCATAAGTCAGTGTGAGTTACCAAAAATATTTTGTTAGTTAAAATATATCTACTTTATTCGATTAAACGAGCCTCGATATAAAAGGGAGATTTAAATCTGGCAACATTTTTCGTTTTCCTGACAATCCTGCCATTACCTACCTACCGACGCTTGCGCCGCTGTGTTTGGTGATTTCTTTCTTTGCGATAATATTTTTTCTAACGACAAGCCTTATCAATGGACCCCGAACCCGCTTCAAATTCAAATGACGACCCCAGCTTTGTTATGGACTCCGCACCCGCTTTGCATGACGACCCCGGCTCTTTGGTCACGGATACCGATTCCGCTTCTCACGACGACTTTGGCAACCGAAACATGGATTTTGAATCTGCTTCTCGCAATATCTCAGTTTCAAGTGATTCGTCTCGCTGTATTAATTGTGGTTTAGATATAACGCGAATGAGACGGCATACTTTAGAAAGTCGTAATATTCACTCTGTTATACAACAATGGATCAGCCCAAGACAAGTGAGTTTCACATTATTCTTTAAATAATTTCTACAGACAACATATGTATTATTACATATATTATGTAGGTACGGTATCTTTCATGTAATCACAAATGTTTTTATATTTTGCAGGCATCAAGTGACAGCATAATTTGTCATTCTTGTTGGACTCTTGCTACAAGCGAAATAAGGAATTCTTCGAATGTTTCTAATACAGTTGGACATCAACATGTATGTGTTAGCTGTGGCCGCTCACTTCTGCGTTTAAGATCCCATGCGTTAAGAGTTGACACTGACCGAGAGAGGCGTATTAGAAATGTTATTGCAGAGTGGATATTACCACGTCAAGTAAGTGTTTAACAGTTTAATAGATCATTTCATTTTCCAAGGTAATTACTAATAATTTGTTCATTGAGAATAGGGTTGGTATGTGACTCTTAAATAAGGAGCTTTATTATATAACTATATATACTAATAATAATTATTACTGGTAATAAGTAGTAATGTAACGCTAGATTATGGATTTATATACCTGATAATTCCAAAGAGTGTATCACAAATATAATTAAATATAAAATATCTTGTTCATCCAGGCATAGAAAACATGCCAATGTTATAATGACATAAACATTAAATTGTACAGTTATGCTACACTGAGCATAACAAATTGCCTCAGAGAATATTTTCTATAAATCAATAATCCAGACCTTAATAGTATTGAAGAAGAAATCTGGTGTAAACAATAACATATAATGAAATGTTCTATGCACTTGTTTCAGATATATCAGTAACCTTTCATAATGTTTGTTACAGCTAAGATCAACAGATTGTATATGCCATCCTTGTTGGCAACGAAGTGATAGGGCAGCAGTACATTTCTCCGAAGCATCAACCTCAGCTCAGAGCAATCTTCATGATGCTTCAGCTGTGTCGCAAAATACATCTGAAGAACAGCCAGATATTCCAGCACAGGCAAATCAAGAAGGTCAAATACATCTACCTAATTATGCTAGAGCACCTGATACACAAAGTTGCTGCTTTTTCCCGAACTGCACTAGAGCAGAGAGACTCATGGTGCCTACATCTCTGCGAGTAAGGTTGTTTTGTGACTACAATTATTATGTGCCAAGTAATTGTAGAATATGCCGCTATCATTTACATAGTAATTCTTGGCACCTCTTGTTGGATGTTTTGGAGAATCCTATCCAAACATTCAATGCCAACCAAATTGAAGACTTTGCTTCACTTTTAAAAGATAATATGACGACAGAGTTGGACTTTGAACATATTGAGATAATGCCTGACCATTTAGTGTCATATTGGTTGGGTTTCACTAAGGAACAATTTAGACAAATTCTGGAAGATGTTCCACGCCTTTCCAATAAACACAGAGGAGCCTTTGCCCTAGCTGCATATCTTCTCAAATTGAGAACAGGAGATAGTGATCAGCGTATCGCTTCATTGCTACAAACACCACGCACTACATTGGAACGCTTAATGGGCATGGCAAGGGAACTTTTGCATCAAGATTTTGTGCCAGAGAACCTGGGGCTCAGACACATATCAAGAGAGGAAATAGCACAAAGAAACCTTTTGATTCCAAGGGGTCTTTTTGGTGGGACTGATAATAGTCCCATAGTCATAGCAGATGGCACATATGTATATGTTCAAAAAAGCTCAAATTACCTATACCAAAAGCAAACTTATTCTCTACACAAATATAGGAACCTTATTAAACCTTTTTTAATTGTGTGTTCTGATGGGTACATTATAGATGTTTTAGGCCCCTATCCAGCCACTACATCTGATGCTCAAATTGTTCAAAATGAATTTAATTCTGAGAATGATCCTATGAGACGCTACTTCCAACCTGGAGATGTTTTTATCCTGGATAGGGGTTTTAGAGATTCGATTCCATTATTAGAAGAGTGTGGCTACCGTGTTTATGTGCCTTCAACTTTAGACCAAGGTGAAACCCAACTGTCGACAATAGAAGCAAATAAAACAAGGACAGTGACAATATGCCGTTGGGTAGTGGAGGTAGTTAATGGCATTTTTAAACAACAATTTAAAATATTTCGCCAAACATTTTTTAACACTGCTTCACAGCATGTAATGATAGATTTTTCCATAGCAGCCTCCCTAATTAATAAGTTTCACCTTCGTGTCACTGATAGACATGATGCAGCACAGATCCTTGAAATAATCAATGAAAATATGTACGTTAATAATGATCTGGCTGACTTCGTCAATGAAAGACGTTTAAATAGAGTGAGGGCACATTTTGAAAATATTAGTGCAAACCGTAGTACACCTCATTTTCCCCACCTCAGCTATGATGACCTTATCCTGATTGCTTGTGGAACATATCAGTTGAAACAAGCCCGTTCCTGTTATGGTGAACATATAAGGTTTAATGGTACCTATTCAATAGAGATAAGCAGAGACAGGGGCAACAACCTACTGGAAGAAATGCCGAATGCAGATAACGCCACATTAGTAAGGGCCAAAATACAAAGTCGGCACATTAGCCGTAAGATATATTTTGTTTATGTAATGATAAATAATAAAGAAACAGGACGCAATGCAATAGTAAGCTATTGCTGTAATTGCATTGTTGGTAGGCGGACAGTGGGTTGTTGCTCCCATGTCATGACCATTTTATGGTATTTAGGTTGGGCTAGACACCAAAGCAACATATATGCACCTGCTACATTTTTGGATCATGTATTAATTGTTTATGATATGGATAGCCATGACGACAATTAATGTTTTTTACACAAAAATAAAATAAAAATATCTTAAAATCCCGGACTTTTTTTTAAACCTTTGCTATGTCTATTAAATTGGTGCTTTAGTAGACTATGATTTTATGTATATTGCAGGAATGTTCACTTTAGGCCGAAGTTTGTATGGAAGGTGGACATAGCCCTTTGGTTGCTTTTATTTTGGGGTAATTGTTTGTATTAGAGAAGCTTTCTACATGCTTATCTAACTAACAAAATAAAGGCTGTGCTGTATAGTACTATTTAGTGCTTGCAGAATAGAGAGCGCATATTGCTGTTCGGCTAATGAGATGGTCATGCACCCTTTGACTACATTTATTGTATAACTACTGGATTTACAGACACAAACTCAAGGCAATTCTTAACGTTAAGGGACCGTTACCCACAGCCAGACTAAAGACTATTTGTGGTTCCCACAAAAATTTGATTTGATTTCCCTAGTTGTAGCAAATTGAAAACCGGCTCGACCAGAGAAGGACTACCCTCTCACCGAATATCGTCGTGAAATAGCAGTATTCCAACTGTTGTGTTTGGTTCGGTGAGTGAGAGTGCCGGAGGCCCAATCAATCTCGAAAGAGATTGATTGGATAGTGGTAAGGGGTAGTGGTAACCCCTTACCACTCCTTCTCCTTCCCACTTCCTTTTATTCCTAAAGGGTTGGCAACGCGCAAGTGATGCCTCTGGTGTTGCAGGCGTCCATAGGTGTAGCCTATCAGGTGGACCGTATGCATGTTTACAAGAATAAATAATAAAAATTAAATCTACCAGTATTGAAATTGCTATAATTGGCGCATTAATTACATCCACTTGATATATTGCTATTTCTGCAAAATTTACAATAAAACAATCATTTAAGGGCGGAGATGATTATCGTATGATCGATTTCCCCGGTTTTGGTAATAAAATGTTTGCTTATGACAGTTGGAAAGTCGAATAAAACAAAGAACAAGAAGCGATTAGGGGATTATATCTTAATTATCTTTTGGTTGAAACTTCGCTTGAGTGGAATTCAGTTCATCCTTAAGAGATCCCGTTCCATTCGGATAAGAATTATGCCCAGTTTCAAGAGTTATCATCATTTATTTATTTGGGTCACAGTAACATTTTTGAATGTTAAATCTCTCAGTTAAGTTACTGACAGTTTAGTTAAGAGTTTTTAAAGAGATGAATTATTAACAGATTACTTATTTTTCTCTGCATTGCACCTATTTTCTATATACCCACACTTTTAAGCTACATACGTTTGCACGTGGACTAAACTAAAAGGTATAGACGCACTACATTACATGTTTTATAATTATATACCTAATAGTACTATTTATTGTTATCAAATGACATTGTATGAATTTTGCACGCCACATGTGGCAGAATATGCTGTACATTTCAGTAAAACGACCAACCTGTATACTTGACCATATTCTTGCAAATAAAATTATGATTATGATTACATAATATTGCAACCAAACAACTTTGCTGTATTCATGCGAATAAGGTTTACAGGGTTCCTTAAGGTGCTGTGCAATCAACAGCGATTAATGAGATCAGAGATACCTTACGCTGGAAGCGCAGCGGGTCCTTTGCAGAAACTTCAACATTAACGTCTAGGTGGCTATAACAGGGGCGTTCCCTACTACGCCAACGGCTGCGTTAGAGATTCTGCTGGACCTAACGCCGCTACACATTGTTGTGGAGTTAGAGGCGATGAAGGCGCTACATAGACTATCTATACATGGGCTGTGGAGCGTCAACATGCCAGTAACTCGACACACAAAACTGGAGATCTCGAAGGGTCTTAAAGAGATTATGAGCATGGGATGTGACAAAATGCAACCAATGCACATATTCAAAAATAATTTTAAAATAAAGGTCCCCACAAGGGACGAATGGAGACGAGGTCTACGATCCCCTAACAAGGGTTGTCTCATCTGGTACACCGATGGTTCCAAAATGGAAACAGGATCAGGCGCTGGTATTTATGCCAACGACTGCAAGGTGAACCAAAGCATGGGCAAATATGCAACGGTCTTCCAGGCGGAAACCTATGCTATAATTGCCTGTGCGCAGGAGAATATTAACAACAATGTAACTGACAAGATTATTTATATTCTCAGTGACAGTCAAGCTGCTCTTAAGGCTCTGAACTCCTGTAGGGTGGACTCAGCACTGGTCCTGAACTGTATTAAAGGCCTCAACAAACTTGGCAGGAAAAACACAGTCAGGCTGGTGTGGGTTCCGGGGCATGCAGGGGTGCAGGGTAATGAGGAGGCTGATGTATTAGCCAAAAAGGGCTCGGAGCAACAATTTGCGGGCCCCGAGCCATTCGTAGGTCTCTCTGAGAGTACCGTCAAGGCAGCTTTGAATGCACATGGCAATGATAAACACAGGCTGGAGTGGATGGCCCTTAGGGGTCTGGAACACTCCAAGAAATTCATTGCAAACAGAGCCACGGGCTTTACCCGGAAGTTCTGCGGGTACAACAAGGGCCAAATACGCCTACTCACAGGAGCGTTTACTGGTCATTTTGGCACCAACGACTTCCTGTGCAGATTGAGATTGTCAAGCAATTCGATCTGCAGAGCCTGTGGTGAACAGGACGAGTCCATATCACACCTACTGTGTGAATGTGACGCGTTGGCCGGACTAAGGATGGGTCTGATGGGATTGGCATATCCGAACCCTGAAGACTTCAGGCTTCTCCCTCTGAAGTGTACGCTGCGACTGATGCAGTACATTCATAGGGAGTTAGCTCAAGGATAAACCTCGGGGCCGACACAAAAGATCCCACTGGATCGAAGTGTCGCCGGTCTTTTATTTTTTTTTTTTTTTTTTTTATACTACTAAAGTGGCAAACAAGCTTACGGCCCACCTGATGGTAAATGGTTACCGTAGCCTATCGACGCCTGCAATACCAGAGGCATCACTTGCGCGTTGCCGACCTTGTAAAAACCTTATAACGCCCTTTTTGAAGAACCCCATACTGTAGTCTTGTGGGAAAACCTGGGCAGGGAGTTCATTCCACAACCTGAGCGTCCGCGGGAGAAAATTCCTTTGGAACCGTTTAGTGCGGCACCAATTAGCTTGTAAGGTGTGAGAATGACATCCCTGCCGATGGCGAGCGGTGCGATGATAAAAAGTAGCTGAGGGCATCATCTCAAACAATTCGTCAGAACACAATCCATTATATAAGCGGTAGAACACACAAAGGGAGGCAAAGTCTCGTCTGAGACTTAGTGGCTCAATACCGTCTGTGAGTTTGGGCTCATCGACAATTCTCAATGCTCGTCTCTGTACAGCGTCAAAAGGATCAAGGTGGTATTTTGGTGCTCCTGCCCAGAGATGACTGCAGTACTCCATGTGTGGCCGGACTTGCGACTTATATAGAAGCAGTCTTTGCCCAGCACTGAAGTACCGCTTAGCTCTATTGAGCACACCAAGCTTTTTGGAAGCCAGCTTGACCTTGCTCTCTAAATGACTGCGGAACTGTACATCACTTGATATGTCGAGGCCAAGGATTCCAATACTCTTGGAGATGGTGAGGGGCGTGTTCTGGAGTTGTGGAGACACAGTAAATGGAGTTTTCTTAGCGGTGAACGCGCAGGCTTGTGTCTTAGCTGGGTTAAACACGACTAAATTTAGTCTTCCCCATTCAGATACTCTATCCAGAGTATTTACGATTTCAGACACAAGCCGTTCGCGGCTTTCCTCCACTGTGGACCGAGGGATATTAGCGCGGCCCGTGTAATAAGTATCCCCAGTACTGTCATCCGCATAGCAATGAATGCCATCAATTGACAACATATCATTGACATGCAGCAGAAACAGCGTCGGGGACAACACAGAGCCTTGCGGGACGCCAGCATTTATGTCCATGCGGTTAGAGCAATCACCGTCAACCACGGTTTGGATGCATCTGCCGGACAAAAAGCTGGCAACCCATTCGCATAATCCCTTGGGCAGTCCGTAAGATGGTAACTTCGATAGAAGACCTTTGTGCCAGACCCGATCGAAGGCCTTCGCCATGTCCAGGCTGACGGCCAATGCCTCACCTTGGCTCTCAATGGCTAGTGCCCATTGGTGTGTGAGATACACGAGAAGGTCGCCAGTTGAGCGACGATGGCGGAAGCCGTATTGTCGGTCACTCAACAAATCGTGACCCTCAAGGTACCTCAAGAGCCGAGAGTTGATCACCCGCTCCATCACCTTGGAGAGGAGAGAAGTTATGGCGATAGGCCTGTAGTTTGATGGGTCAGATGTGTCACCTTTTTTTGGCACTGGATGAACGAATGAGGTCTTCCATGAAGACGGAACTTGTCTTGTGGAATAGGAAAGCGAGAAGAGGCGCGTCAATACTGGACACAACTCAGGAGCACACTGCTTTAGTACCACTGCCGGTATGCCATCTGGCCCGCTCGACTTATGAACATCTACAGACATTAGTTTCCACCGGACCTCACGTTGTGAAATTGAGATTTCCGGCATGGAATGACCGCACCACGGGATAGTAGGTGGTACAGCGCCTCCATCGCTCACAGTCGAGTTTGAGGCAAAGAGAGAACTGCAATGACTGGCCCCCGGATCAAGATAAGATAAGATAAGATAACGTCTAGGTGGTCTATGTACCAGGTAAATAAGTGATTTTAGATACTTGAGTGATATAACGATATAAAGTTACTCCAATTTTACATTGTTACCATCCATAGAATATTAAAAAGCTTTAAATTTTATAGAAGTCAAAATAAAATTGCTCGACGTTTTCATAACGGTATTTTACTTCAGATATTTACAATATTGTAAATGTCGCAAATCACTCTCGCATCGATAAATATAAATAAAATTTGATTCGATCACTCCCCCTCAATTGTCCGCCCTCCAATTCAAACCTGTCTTCAATATCGCGACGGTATGCCTCTGGCATTCCTCTCACGGTGGAGCTTCGAGCATGTTCTCATTGAATTTTTCATTTTCCTTTGTCCTTTACTTTATTATCTGCTATTCATATTGCGTTTTTAGGCAAGCATTTCAAATCGATCATATTTTTAATTTGATTTCTCGAGATAACTATGGTCTTAATTTATATTATCTGCGTGCCAGTTCACTATTTATTTTTTGAGTCGCAGTTAACGCTACAATTACCACTTCTAATAAAGCGAACTGTGTTTTCTTGCCACCTTGGTAGTATAAAAAGGTACGAAAGCTGTTAAACAAAAAGTGCTTTGAAATGATTTGATAAATTTATTTTATACATTAACATACAATTAGTCGAGTTAAGATCAATCACAAGTCAAAAACAAAGCTAAATTTTCTGGAAATCAATATGATGTAGTTTGTTACATCTTTGTATAACTTACTCTAATTTATAAACAGCCAACAACTTTGGTGGTCCAATTTTCAATAAGTACCTTGAATAGTTTATATTTCGAGACCCGTGTTAAGTAATAGACAATTAGAAGTTGATTGATTTACATAGTTGATGGAAAATGAATATTAACTTAGTAGATTGGATGCTAAATTAAATTATTTGATCTATTTTGTCCATAAGGATGTGTTCATTACACACGGCGTTGTGACTTTGAGGAATAAAATCATCCTTACTTCTGAATATCTTCTTATTTTTAATAAAAGTACATAAGGCACCGAGTAAAAATTTAAATGTTTACCATTTCTTTTTATAAACCTAGTTTATATGTTATCTTTTATACCTCTCAACCAATGCAATTGTCAAAAATAAAAAACCTGCATGGAAGATGTTCAAACCAAAGTAGACAAAATTTTTCTTTAAAAGTGGTCTAGTTGCGCTCGGTGGCGTCCACCGTTTGAGCGTTGGTTGGAAGATAAATACTTAAGATATATTTTAGCTAAAGTTTAATCGAAAATAATGCGCTACTATGGCAAGGTAACTGTCTTTCATAACCGGCTTATATTTAACCATGACCAAAAAGCATAGTTAAACTAATTACTTAAACAAATACCCAAATTATAAAACTAAAATACTTACAGTTTGCAACGTTAAGACTTTAGTTGCCACATTTGATTGGTTGTGGTGAGGATACATCAGACGATCTGACCAAGATATACGTGCTGTCTATATATAACTTATATGACTTGTTTAGTCTGCCTCTTAGCTTTTTCTTGCCGTTTCCTTTATCAAAAAACGAGTCGTTTATTTTTTTATATTTTCCATAGAATATGTGACAAAAATTAACTGTCCGTAAGTAAAATGACTCGTTTCTTGATATGAGAACCCGGTTTCAGTCAACCTAATTGTGGTACAGGGCGAAGGATAACACAAACAAGTTTATCAAGCCACAAATATCTTAACAATCAATTTAAAATAATCTATCTCAAATATAGGATTGCAAAACATTTTCTTTAACATTAAAAGTGCATTATTTGTATGTATGCATCGCTTCAATTCGCCCCAATGTTCCGGCAGAGAACTGTAATGAATCTGTACAATATAACAGCGGATTAACGAAGTTATGTCACTTTAACTAGAATTTACTACGTGAATCGGTATTGCATACAACACGGTAGTCAAACCGCTATAGTGGGTGCTTTATTTAATGAAATCCTGTCTAACAAAACGTTCAGGGTTGCTATTCGTCCGCTTCTGGTTGAGGGATTTCGGTGCAGTTCACATTGAGGCTTCCATGATGTCAAGGTCTGGTTACTGTCTGAATATTATTGAGAGAATAAATAAATGTCCAGTATATATTATATACAAATTTTCTTAATTTTGAGATTGGCTTGATAAGGTTAAAGTAAATTGCAGTTTTAAGGTGATAACGTTATGCTGATACCTCAGCTTAAGTTTTGTGCTGCTAAATTGTATGTGTATATGTGCCGCGAGTCGGAGTGGTCGATGGCACCCTTTTCTCTCTCCTGCCCGGCGGTAGCTGATATATAAGCCAATCGCATCCTAGTTCCGCCCACTCTGCTGCTGCTGCCGTCTAATTTAAGTGGTCTTCGGAGCTATCCAGACCACGTAGCGATCTTTCTAAAACCAAGCCCTGATCTTTTGCTTAACGTTTAGTAAAATTTTAGAAAATAAACTGCTGTTTTATTGTAACAAATTTGGTATCCAGAATTATAAACCTTTTAAGGAGTCTGCCCACTACCCCGTCTCATACCATGACCGTGCTAGGAACGTGTCAGGCAAAAAAATATTCTTTGTAAGGAAATGTATAAGATTATGCCCACTAGACCGTTCCGTCACCGACCAGCAGTGCCTATAGCAGGGCGTATCGTGTTGCTTTTCGTGTCTGATACGTTTGTTCCTAGCACGGTCATGGTATGAGACGGTGTAGTGGGCAGACTCTTCTAATCGTTTTGTATATCTTTTACCTATCTCATTTAAATAGATTCCCTAGTCAACCACGCCTTAAGGCGTGATTGACCAAATATAACGTTATAACTTATATCCATCGGGCCCATTTCTAGTCTGAGTGTTGACAACCGATCACGATTACACATTTCTTTTTATTATTTGCTTTTTAGATTTTTATACTTCACGTACAATCAATATGACAATTGTTTCGTTAAATAATTATTCACTCTCTTAGGCGACGTAAATTAAATCACTGTTATCACTCGACGTAATTAAATCACTGTTATCACTCGATAAAAATAAACGAAGGTAAAGCAGCAGTACGAACTAGTGGTACAAAATTACAAGCTTAAGATCAAACTCCAGTCACGAATTTCTTCTTTATGAATCTGTCTGATGGTAACCCTATCTCCCATTCGAGATGTAATTGTACTAATAGTACACGATTGCCCATAAAAATGTCGTTTTAGATTTATTGTGACGCACTCTCTTTTCTTCCTTGATTAAAAGATATAAAGTACTTTAGTTTGTTTGTTCAACGCAGAAATTGTACTACCTAATGAATGTGAAGATGCCTCTCTTAGTACTTTAGAGAGAATGAATTAATAACTAAGAGCAAAGAGTTTCTTTTGTGGGATAGCCATGGCTGACCTGGATTGAATACTAGATAATATCTTTTAGCCCAAGATTTGTTGGCATTTGAATATAAAACTTTGTTTCGTATAATTTACAAAAAAATTGTACTCACTCAAACAAATGTAGACTTGTCTAGCCGTTCTAGCTGGAAGGACTCTTAGTCATTTAGCATGGGTAAACACCTAAGGTTTCTCTTACCAATGCCGGCACGAATTTCTTTACAGATGTCCCACTCTGCTCTTAACCTATTGAATCGCAATGGCACACTGGTGGCCAGACGCAAAAAGGTTATAATTATGTCTGGCATGTCAAGTATGGACAGGTTAATTAATGACTTTTAAAAGGCAGACATTATCTTTTCTTTACAATACTGTAAGCACAATATAGGTTTATAGTTAAAGACTGCCGACTGATGACCCGCATTCGTCAGATACATATATTACAGCCCGATTCTTTAAAATTTTGTTCGTGCGCTGAAATGGAATAGAACTTTAAATGACGTTGCGTAAATAAAATGTTTTAAAGAAACAATGCTATAGAACTCTTTTAAAGAAATGCAATTATGAAGTCGTCGACATCGGTGTTGTGAGGAAACTACGACATAACTAAAGTATTTAATAAAATCATCGTAAACACAGTTCCGTTATTCGATTCCGATACACAAGCCCTACTAGTTAGAGGGAGAGATTTAGGTCGCGCATCACATAGTATATGTGACCCATTACAAATCTAGATGTTTGATACGCTATCTATAAGCGTTCAACTAGGTTTATTCATTAATTTATAAACCACAATCGACAACGTCACCTTTTGTAAAATTCACACGATGTCTTACTTATAAAACGTATTGAATGAAGACAAAATATTCTAAAAATACATATATGTTTTAAAAATAAAACGTTATATTCGCGGCATGTCACGTGTGCGGATTTTCAGAATCGGATTTATATTTGGTCCGATGCTATGACATTGACACTAGTGAAAAATAGAACATGGGAATTAGATGTTACTGGATTTAGCTGGTTTAGTTAGCACTGGCTTTTTTATTATAAGACAACGCCCGCACTTGTAACGATTCCGACTTTGTAAACATTCATACAATGAACACAAAGAATACTCTGACTCGACATATTCACTTGTCGCAAACATTCTTGTCCCGTGTGAGGATTGAATTCACAACACTCGACGTAGAAAGGCGACCAGTACGCCATAAGTGCAGCAGTTTTCGCTCGTGTGTCCGCGTGGACACTATTTCATTGCAAACAATGCACCTTATCTTTGGTTCTATTGATAAGGATTTTTATGAAAGTTTTTGAGTTGAATTATTAGACACTATCAAAGTGTTGAAGTGGTCATTGCTCCGAGGTTTGCCAGTTTGAAACCCACACGGAACAACATTTTGCGTGATACGTACGTAGTTTTACAAACTACAAAGTTCTCTGTGACAGTTGATTTAATGTATATAAAGCCTTTCATGAGAAAATAAGTAAAACCAATACATACATCTAAAAAAAGAAGTTTGTTTTTGATGATCATTAGAATATTATATTATAGATTTTGCTTGCGGCTTCGCTCGCGTATATGTAGATTAGGTAAGCAAAAGTACTTTATTCTGGATGAGAGGTATCCTATGTCCTATTCTGTACCCCTGACAACGTGAATGCGAAATGTCATGATGATCGGTCGAGTAGTTAAAGCTTAAAAGCTTAACAAACAAAATCATTTTTGTATTTATATTATTAGTTAGGATTGTTTTAAAAGTACGGAAATTTTACAAATTGGACAGCTGTCAAATCAATGTATTGTATAATTCTAACAAAACAATCGATAAGTTTCTTTCGCCATCGCTGGTTTGTTTACAAAGACACCAAGTGATTGCCAATCCCATCTCGATAAAGCCATTAGTTCTCGATTAGCCAATCGAGCAGATTCACTTTATATTGTTCTGTAATGTGCTCAGATGTATGTGTAATGTTACTATTCGATGTCGTTTGACGGATTTCGATATCGAAATCATTAATGACTTGCTTAAAAGCTTAACTAGGCATGCACGGTGCTATTGACAACATTTTGACTGCACTGATAGCGCAGTTTAATTGGTGGTTATCTGGCTATTTCAAGTGTGCCGAGTGCTGTCAGGTTTGGTCTGCGACTGTGAACACTATCATCCAATTGTTGTAGTTGTGGGAATCTAGGTGTTCTTTGTGTCTATTGCTTGTAATGTCCCCTACATCACAAAATTAAATTTAGCCGATTGTAAAGAGTGGCATGCTTCTTCTCATGAAAGGTCTACTCCTCGGAGAGCCTTTATTTCAATGTTATATTTTTATTTCCTGTTATTTATTTTTTATTAATATATACGTTAATTGACGTGTCCAAAAAGTATTTACACATTTCTATGGTTTTTTTTTACTTTGACTTAGTGCTTCGGTATCCTGGATAATACTACAGGAATGGGTTTTGTCAATGTATTTCTAAACTACATATATTTTACCATTTATTCTGTAATCAGTATATAATAGTACCTACCTACAAAATAAACCTCGCTATTCTACACAGCTTGTTGGCGAGTTAGTAAGTTTATAACTTCACTGTCAGAGAATAAATCAACAACTGTTTTTCTTCCATGTTGTCTTAACCAGCCTTAGTTTCATATTCTTCGCCATTATTTTGAAATGGATATCCGCTAATTAGTGCGTAATTTATTTTATGATGCTGCAATAGGATTTAATTTACGTATATAGCTATATATAGCTATATTTATTGTTCCGGATCGATATAATTACATCTAACTATCGGATGCCGTAATTAAGGTATGGGCAAGCGACTTCATTCATGTGTTTTGAATATGTTTGCTCATATCGGGTGTTTTTGGATGTTTAATATTTTGTTAGAAACGATAAAATGGACAATGCTATAGATTCTATCATATTATCGTGATTTCGAAAGGGTAGAATTTGGTAACGTTTGATACGTTTGCTTATATAGAGTAGTAGTAGTTAAGTAGCGCATATAATAACAGATAATATGTTCGCTTAGTTTGGATGTTTTTTGGATGTTTAATTGTTTGTCAGTAACGTCAAAACGGGCGCCTAGCCTAGAGACGACTACCGGTCGCGATTGCCAAACAAGAGAAACTCATAACATTTGATACGTTTGCTCACGTTGGATTAAAGTTTCAAGTTTGTCAAGTCTAAAGACGTCTATATGAGTCGTGATATCCAAAGTATAGAATTGTATGCCATTTGATACGCTTGCACACTTTAAACGTTTTTGGATGCTTAATTTATTTATCTATTTTAAGCACACCAACAAAATATTTACCACATAATTCATAATCATGACATTTTACAAATAAATAGAATATTAATTTGGTCATTATACAATAACAGATATGCATGACAATTGAATAATTATTTCACGAATTGAGACTATACTACATAATTATGTTTCGTCAGTATCGCTTAAACTGACAAGTATATAGCCGTCTACGAGTCGTGATATTCAAAGTAGAGAATTTCATCTAATTCAACCAGTCAATCAAAGTTGAGACTTCATAACCGATATTAAAAGTAAAGACAGACTGATACGACTACATAACCGACCCTAATCCTCAAGCACACCAAGCTATCACAATCTTTCCATGTACTTAGTATATTTTTCTGTCAACAACAATTAAAAGTTTCTTACGACTCGCTAGTCGTACTAGCTATAAATAGTCAGTGCTAACAAGCATGTGTTTGAGTAACTAATGCGACTAGACTCTAATATTAGGTTTGACCAGTCGTCGGAGTGCAAAGAATCATTAAAAACTGAATAAAGTTATTAGCTTTAGATAATTTATTCTATGCATTCCGATCTAAGTAATAAAAAGGAAAAATTATTAATAGTTAGCATCTAACGATTGTTGCTTATTTTCTAAGTAAGGTAAGGCAGTATTTACCTTTCTTTATATATTTAAAAACAACAATTAGGAATTTATCCTGTGTTGGTATTTTAGATACTAACATACAAACAACGGACACAAAATAACACTTATGCCCAGTCACACAACTAACAATAAAAGTTATCCGAAAGATAAGTCGCATGCTGTCTCACTCATGTTAGGTTAAAGAAGATGGCGAGACTTTTATCTGATAGATAAATTCTATCTGTAGGTGTTAGGACAAGCCCTTAGACTCGAAACAACTATATATTTATGGTTCACGCAAATGTTTGTGTCGCGTGGGGATCGAACACACGACACTTGCCGCAGTGTTGGTGGCGAGGCGAACACTTAAACCATAATGCCATATGGGCAGTCACTGCTAATAGCATTCTCTGAATCATGCCACGCTTTTTATTCAATTTGTACATAACACCTGATATCGATTTTGTATGTAGCCATGTATCTTGAAAACGTATGCCTGTATTAGTGCTGGTGTTGATAATGAGTATGTGAGGAGTTGCCTACACATACATATATGTAGTGCCTACATCATCGAAGAGGTAAGCAGAGATGTATTACATCTACATTACGTCAACTAAGTCTTTCAGTCTCACATAAGGGGCTTTGTTGAACAATTCCGGACTCCGTTATTGCTAAAAATTTTAAGACTTGGACATCACAGGTCTTGAGGTATGAGTTGAGTGTTACAAAATATTACCTACTAGATTTTGCCCACGGTTTCGCTCGCCAAAATGTAGGTTAGGTTTGATTAGTAACAGTATTCTGTTGCCCTGACGACGTGTATGCGATATTTCATAATGATCGGTCGAGTAGTTAAGGCGTGAAAGCGTAACAAACAAAGAAACAAACAAACGCACATTCGCATTTATAATATTAGTTAGAATTTTTATCGTCAGCCAAAGAACATGGAACAAAACGCACTAACAAACTCATTTAGCATATTGAAATTGTTACCATTAGAAAGGTCTTTGAAAAATATATATTTGTTGCTCGCGGGGAAAAAAGATATTCGGTATTGAAAATGCCGAAAATCCTTAGTAAAATCGAAGGTTAGGTACTTCGAACTATGTATTATGCGCTAGCGTCGCGCGTCGGTGTATCGTCATTGGCATTCAGTATGCAAC
Source organism: Catocala nupta (assembly GCA_963675205.1). NCBI lineage: Eukaryota > Metazoa > Arthropoda > Insecta > Lepidoptera > Erebidae > Catocala > Catocala nupta. The sequence continues at coordinate 18,304,818 of OY776099.1, forward strand.
CGTATAGCCACAATCACAAGTGGGTAGAACAGCAGAGCCGACGTACAAATAAGTGAGGTCTGATCATCACTTAACATCAGGTGAGATACAGGCCAAGAGCTTCCTAGTAGCAAAATAGAAAGAACTTTGCAATTAAAAATGTAATAAAGAAGATATCATAACTTCGGTCTTCCATTCATTCATTCATTTAGTTTTGAGTTAGTCAATTAAGCCTCTTCTAAATGACACCTAGTCTAAAATGTTACAAAGGTGGGTACGGGTTCTATACAAAATTACCCATTGTTCTTTACTATCACAAACGCACATGTGAAAATACTACCTACTTTTTGTTTTGTTACATGCATTCGGTGCGTTATTGTACTAAGGAACCTGTGGAAAGGAGAGGTAGCAAATATTACATAAACTAGTACAAATAACACCGAGAATAGAACTAATTGTGAAACGGATCTTGTTTTGAGACACGCTACACCTTCTGTTGTGACAGCTAAAACCACAGACATATCCCTGCAGATAAACCTTGAATATCATTATCAACATCATCTCAGCCAAATGATTTCCACTGCCCAAGGTTTTCCACACAAACCGGTCTTTGGCTACCCGCATCCAAGCGCTTCTCGAGACCCTTAACAGGTCGTCGTTTCATCTTGTGTTTTATCCCTGGTGCCCCTGCTGAATACATACAAATGCCGAATACGATAGCATACGAAAATAATAAGAAATATTAGCTAATTTTATCTTCGCTTAATGATAGGTTCTAAATCAAAATCACAGTATACTGAGAAAAACATGATATTAAGTTTCAAAAGTACAATGAAACTATGATTATATGATAAGACTACTGTACTCGCATCTGTCTTATCTATTCTGTAACCGCAGAGCAATAAAAACTTAATACAATGAAGTTACGAAACTTGTTCTGTATACAATTTTATTGTTATAATGTTAGGCCAAATCCATTCTATAGCGGTCATTCGGTATTTCGGTACCGGTTCAATCGGCTGAACTAAAAATCTTTAAAGCACTCTTTCTTCTGTTTGGTAATCAAAATCAAAATATCTTTATTCATTAAGGTCACAAACTAAACGTCAAGGTTATACTAATATGAATTTCATTTCATTTACCTGTATATAATGTTACGATTAAAATCACATCACGTAAAAAAATAATTAATATCACGTCTCGTAAACCTAATCGCGTATTAACGTCAATGAAAAAGCATTGGTAGCCCAATAGACAAGGCTTGTGATCAAGAAGTTGCGGATTCGAAATCCACCCATTGCATTATCGACGTGAATCCACTTCTAACACAGGCTACCTAGATTAGCTGGAGGGGTTATTAAAAATGTTAGTAATTTGTAATCTAAATTGCTAGTTAATTTTTAAAAAGAAAAGTTCAAATAAATGTAAATAATGTAAAGTGACATTAAAACTTGCTCTTGTATCTTGAATAGTCGATATTAAATAATATTGTAACGAAAAATAGCATAATATGTTACACTACACTTCTTTCCTTCATTTACCTGCATATCAAATAAATATCTTTGTATAAAAATTCAGCTTACGTAAGTTTGTGTCTGTAAAACTCGTAAAGCAGTCGATAGATTGACTTGAAAATTCTACATAATATTGCGATTTTATGTAACGTTATTTTTATATACTTTTTATCCTGAAATTCCCACAGAAACGGGTAAGAGAATACTTTTCTTTATTTCCCTAATAATGAATATCAAACTAAGCTACAGCGAAACGTTGCCGGGTTTAGCTAGTAATATTATATTATTTATTTTGCCATTTTAAACTGTACAAACAGACAGAGTTAGTATAGCATTTATTGCATTGGTATTGACGTTGAACTGATGAAGCGGAACCGTATTGAGAACGTCCCGTAACCGGATAGCGTAGAATAGACCTATATGGCTAAAGTAGGGATCGGGTTTAACTCACGATACAACTGACATGCCAAGCCGCAGACCGCAACATGGAAGACGAAATTTAATTAATGTAACATCGAAACGTTTTAGATAATGACAGTTTTCAAATTAAGGTAATTTCTTATATGATGATTGTAAAATTATATGTATTGTATTCTTAAAAGTGTCCAAGAAAATATTTGAGAATCAAAAACCTATACCTAATTGAAATTAAACTACTATATACGGATTTTATCGTGTTGTTTATTTAGCACTGTATTACAAAATTTTGAAAATATTACACTACTACTACTATTGTTTTATTTTACTAATTTATAAGATAATAAAATTATTTAAACTATTAAATCTATTTATTTTTGGTTAACACTTTCCCCGACGTTTCGGTTGCTTTTCAGCAGCCATGGTCACGGGGAATTAATGAATTAAAAATATTAATTTCAATGAATAACATTCGCGTAAACAGAAGACAATATTATGAAAAACCTATAATTTTTTTAATCCTAAATATTTTCTATCTTCAAGACCTTTAGTTACAGAATCTGAGTTGCTACTGAATTTATTTCTCACTGGGAAAGCCGCGGTAGCCCAATGGTAATGGTGCCGGACTTAAAAACAAGAAGTTATGACTTTGATCACCATGAATTACACCGAAGTATCGACGAGAAAGCAAATAAAGAGGTTTTCTTTATACCGCTTTTGTTTAAAGAGAACTCTCATACTAGGAAGAATCCTGGGGGAACATTACAAATATTCAAAAAACAGACACAAAGAATATACCGACTCAGAACAACTATTTGTGCATCACAAGCGTTTCGTCCCGTGGACAAAATAATTCGAATCCACAACACTTCGACCAGTGGCAGCGACCATTAAATCCACTATGTCATCCGTGCAGTATGATAATAGCACATGATCCCTAGAGCTGCTAGTCCAAAACATCGTATCTCAGGGAATAAAGCCAAATCCGGCAGTAACCTTAAAAAGGATATGAAACATTAAGAAAAGCAATAGCTACGATACTGTACTGCCGAACATGAAATTATGTTATATGATGTGTAAGTATACGCAAGCAAGTTACGGCCCAACGAGGCAGTCAATTTATTAACTATGTACACACAAAGTTTACGATCTTACCCAAACACGTACAGTAACACCTTTTTTTTAATAAAACTCCAATCAAAATGACTCCATTCAATCATCATAAAAGTACACGCCACCGCGAAATTTTATAGCTTTAAGCGTCACGCAAATTGTGTATATAAAACGATAGGCATAAATACTATATTGGTTTGTGTTCGATAACGGTAAATATAGCACAGTTCTCTAACTGTGCATCTCTATGCAGGCTTGCATAAAACTGGTTCTATGATGGAAGGTTGTCGGGTCCGGGAATAGATACAGGCGGTCGATGGCATAGGACCTGTTATAAGTTATGGTTAATTGGTTTATGGAGAAATCATGTTGTCAGTGTACTGGAGCTGTGCTAACCAAGTAGTAGTAGTAGTAGTACAGCCGCAGATAAAAACAATTAAGATGTGTTAGTGTGAATCGTCGTCGGAAGAAATTGCTACAGCTACTACTGAAGAAAATGTACTTCCAATATTCTGGCATGACCTACGTATTGCTATTTATAAATGGTATTAATAATTATTTTGTGACCGTGTGTGATTATTTTATTGTATTTATGACCGTTTTGGTTTTAATATTTGTAAGGTTGCCTGTGACACAGCGATTATCTCTAAGCGATGTCTCTAAAGATAAAGTGGCCATAAGTAGTTTTAGAGCATAACATATCTCTAAACAGAATTTACAGGTAACGACAAATATTTTTACAGAACATGAATGGTGCTATAAACCGGCGAGCGTGTATGAGGAATGTTATGAAAGTGAATGAAGCCAGAGAAGTGTGTCAGGATAGTAGCAAATGGAAATCTGTAGTCTCTGCCTACCCCTCTGGGAAGCAGGTGTGAATCTATGTATATATGTATGAATGGTGCTTTAACAAAAATCCTAACTACAGAATAGTAACTACAATGATTTTATCTACCTATTTATGTTGCTGACTGTACGTACCTACTTATGTTTTATAACAACTCGTGTACCTATGTATTTCTGTACGTCGCGATATTTTAACAAATCTTATACCATAGAGCACATTGAATGTTTATTTATCAATCTGCGAATGATAAATGTTTGCAGTCAAAAATCCGCGACGCTGCATTGATGGCGATGCCATTCACAAAAATCTCATATTAAAATGATCATATCGCCCGAAAATCACCTAAAACTTAAATTCTAAATCATTATCCAGTCTTACGAAACTATTACACCAGGTATTAAATAACAGGTGTACGGTTCGTAGAACGGAACACAATAACCTATTTTCAGTAATTGGTGCGTAGTGAAGGTGGCGGAACGAAAGTGGTTCGACCGATCATTTCTTAGCGATAATACTCGAATAACGGTTGCTTTTAAAATGAAGGTATGCAAGCTTTTGACGACTTGGATGGCACAGGTTTTAGCCTGGTTTAATTTCGGAAAGAGACAAAATAAAGTGATCCGTAAATAGTGTTACTTATGTCTAAAGTGAATCAATGCTTATATAATCGATATAAGAATCGATGCGATAGCCTAGTGAGAAACCGTTGGACTGCCACACGGAGATCTCGAGTTCGATCCCAAGGCACGCATCTCTGACTTTTCGAAGTTATATGCGTATTAAATAGTTAATTATCGCTTGCTTTAACGGTGAAGGAAAAACATCGTGAGGAAACCTGCATGTCTGAGAGTTCTCCTTAATGTTATTGAAGATATGTGAAGTCTGCCAACCCGCACTAGGCCAGCGTGGTGGACTATGGCCTAACCCTTCTCACAGTGAGTAGAGGCCCGATCATTTGTATAATCCACTAATCGTTGTTCCGAGTCTGGGTGCTCAATGTGTCCGCTTTGTTAATTTTCAGTGGTAAAAGATTTATTTCTAGTGCAAGATTAATGTTTTATAGAATCAAAATAAAATTATATACAATGTTTCTGGCATGAGTTTCTGTACCAGAATGCGACTTCTCAGGGCATATAATCACGTGTTCAAAGTCCTAGCACTGGAGGCGCAATTTCTTTGACAGAATCACTCACTTAACGCCTTGATCTTTACTGTTGCATCGCATCATAACAGCACATGCTCTTTAAGAAATGAGAAAATGACTGATCATTAACTTAATTATACTGCTGAAACTACTCCCCTTGTATTAAGATACTAATGATGATGATGTGAAAAAATGTGTCTGTTCCAATCTGATATGAGATCTATACTTACAAACAAGCAACACGCGGAACGGAATGTTAAGAAAATAAACGATAATGTAATGTGATATGATTTGTTATTGATATCTATTTTATATTGCAATATAATATCAGCTAGTTGACAGATATATCTTCATTTAATGATGTTGGTAATAAGCGTAGCAAACTTTAACTACCTTGTTTAGCCGCGTTGAATAAGTTAGCGTGCGATCGTTGGTGTCCGAGTTTGATTTCTGGATCGGGCAATGCGATGTGTTGTTCTGTTAGGATATTTATAGTAGCAGTACAGAGTCTGGAACTTTATCTAGTAAACGGCAATATGCTTGCCCCTATTACGTGGACCTGAAACGATAGCTAGCGAATTGTGGGCCTCATACATCTTTGCCTATCCTTTTGGATATAGGCTCGAGTTTCTATTATGTTTGCGCAACAAAGGCCTTTGTAGAAAATATATATTTTACACAACCCATGTGGCAAACATGCAGAGGCGGAGACCCGTCTAATGGCTGCTGAGAAGGCAAGAATTAAAGCTAACTGGTCTTCTGTTAAAAGCACCTTTCTGGTGAGACTGACGACACTTTTCCAATTTCAGCTGATTAATCACTTTCAGCCTCTAAAAATAATATCAAAATATTTGCTATCAATCAATTTGTCATTTGCTTTTGACAAATTGACCGTTTAATGATAGCTGGCGTGTTGGTACATTAAGTAACAAGTCTCGAATATCTAAAACAAGCAATTAAAACCAGTTGCCTCAATCGCGATTCTCAAACAAACTTCGTTGACACAGGACGATTTAGCAAAAATTTACATTAAAACCATTCAGATTATTACAGAAATAATCTTTCAATCTTGTAAAGTAAAAACGTTTACCTCATTAACATGTCTTGCTGTATTAATTAACTATAATTCTTCCATCTATCGCTGTTTGTACCGTTAGGAAATTATCATACGATTAGTGTAGACTGATATGGACGTATTTGGTGTTATCGGTTCACTTCAATCAAATTGCTTTTACCTAATTGGGTACGTCCAGTGTTGTAATTATGTAAAATATATTAAAACGGTCGCTGCATAGGTAGGTTGCGGTTCGAGTGCTACTGCCGTGCAGTCGTGCGGTTTTGATGAGGGTAGTAATTGCTTCTTTAACTCGCGGGATAGTAGCATAGGGCTGCGATCATGAACCGTCTAACAAAGAGAGTATTCATAGATTAACGAGGGTAATTTAGAAGTGGGTATAATTCAGCGTTGGGATGGATACAGACAAGGACATGGCATACCCTATCTAGAAAATTACTGTTGCCGAGCAAAAGTTAGTGCAAAAATTAATGACCTGGGCTTCTAAGGTACCTGTTTCTAAATACACGAGCAAAACAGCAAATTCAGAAACAATTCTAGAAATAAAAACTGTTCGTTATAAAGTTCGAAACAGATTATATTTATTATTATATAGACATACAGTTCGAAATAAACGAGAAATGTAAACTGAATTGCAATATAGTACGTTCACGTTTGACATTTATTTTAATTTAGGAGAATACCATTAGTGATATTTATGACACTCTGTCTAGATCGATTTGAACAGTATTTTATTACTAGAATTGGCCTTTTGCTTTGTTTATATCTACATGAATGTACATATTGTAATGTTATTAGCAACACTTCAATGTAGCATTTTTAGTAATTAACTTATTTAATGTTCTAATATAGACACTACACTACGGATGGCGTGAAATGGTTTAAGTAGTCGTCTCGCCATTGCTACTGCTCCTAGTGTTGTGCATTCGAATTCCACACAGGACAAAAATTTGTGTACCACAAATGGTTGTTCCGACTCTGGGTGTGCTTTGTGTCCGTTGTTTGAATGTTTGTAATGTCCCCCGCGTCACAGGATTGATTCATAGCGAAGGAGTTGTATGTTTCACAAACAAAAAATAAACAAGTTATTGTAACGTAATAGCATGACTCCTTCAGTGTAGCTTTTTAGTAATTACCTTATATAATGTCCGAATACAGAATGTTGATGATATTTCGTCAGATACTTACCCATCATGCTTGTTTAAGCTAGCCATAAATACATAAAATGAATGATTACTCTATACTGTTATTATATAAGGCTAATTGATTTATTATCGTATTAATCAACGTGCCCCTTTTATATAATAAATTTTGAGCCTTAATCTGCCGAGCCATTATTTAAATTAATCTTCAGATGCTTAATTCAGTGGCTGTTGCATATTTAATGACAATGGTAATTTTTTTATTCCAGAAATGTTCTTATATATACATATACTTTATACTTCCCAGAAGGGTTAAATAAAAGTGTATTACATCATCCATTCGGTTACGTTTAGGTCCTACGTCGTAACTTATTGTTCAAGAGGGCGTGTTGGTAGATATTGCTTGTCCGAAAAGTCCAACAGCACTCATATGTGAATCAGAAATTAGACTAGTAAAACGGCACTAATTTTAATTTGTGATAATAGTATAACATGTTATAAATATAATAATCAGCAAAGTATTACGCGATGCAGTTTTTGTTAACGAGGTAATTCGGCCACGTATTGTTTAAGGGTTTTAAGGCGGGTATACCTATATATACCAGAGAGTAGTGATCTAGAAGTTATTATTCTGAGTCTGGGTTTAGTTTTGTGTCTTGTCTTAAATGTCTTAAATGTATGTGTCTTAAGTCACCACACAAACCACCACACACGTTAAAGCAAGTTGTCATGAGGCACAAGGTTATAGACGTATCTGCGCGACCACCGAAAAAGACAGCCATCTGCATTGGAATATTTTGTAACAGAAGACTTTTTAGAAGCTTAGTCAAGTCTTAAAACGATTTCCAAACAAAGTTATTTATTCAACGTACTCGAGAAAATAACGTTTATCTTTAAACATTGTTTGAGATGCATTTCCAGTCTAAATACAAAATTATATTCAATATACGATAAATATCAAATGGTTCTCAAACGTTCGTTTTTCAATCCCTTTGGTTAGAACGTTTTATTTTCGTCGATGTACATACAATTAAATTTAATATCTTTTGTCCAACGTTTAGTCAATTTCATTTAGATATAAAATCGCCGTTATTTAACTTTATATTTGAGTTTAGCTTGGTAAAGTAGTTAGTAGTAAGTAGTTTAGCTTAGTAACTTTTATAACTTTAATACTTGTATGACTACTAAGAATTGATTTTGGTTTGAATCTTTATTCGTGGAATGCTAAAATTATTCCTATTCCTGACATACTGCGGGCGAAGTCATTAGAAATATTATCCTAATAGTTCTTCTTCTTATCGTGTCGATGGCAACAGTTTTTAAATGGTTTTAGCCCAGTTTAAAATAATTTAAAGTTAATATAATACTAAAATAAATATTATAAAAACAAACAAATATTTAACTTGTAACAAATATTTTTTTAAAATATAATTAAAGTTATTGTCAATTAAAAAAAAAAAATAAACCCGTAACGAAAATGTAGTGAAAGATATACTAACTTATACTATTATTAATCATTTTAAGTATAAGTAATTCTGTCTGTTTTTATGGATTAGCTTTATGCTGACCACGAGTAAAATACTACTACTACAAACGCAGTAAATTTACATGTATTTAAGGCACGACTATATAACTTGTATTAACAAACCTTTTCATAAATACACAATATATTATTGGAAATTGTGAGTGCGAGTTAGTTTGATCAAAGAAAGTAAAAGTACACTTCACTCGCAACGACCACACATTACCTATAAATAATCTCTATAAACGTGATTTATATGAAACTATTTTGCAGCGGGTACTCAAATAGATACTTGTTATTTAACTGCTTATAACAGGAAATGGGGTATGATTAAATCTTCCTACGTGTTATCGGAACAATCTCGTAGAGAGGCCATGGATAAATATTAACAGATGTTTCACAAAATATGTGTTAATGTTATTCAATATGTTATGTTGGGGTTTTGTTGTCATAATACCCTTAAACCCATTTTACTAGTGATGTGAATCCGGCCGTTAACAAACAATATTTTCAACTAGCTTTTACACACGGCTTCTCTTGCTTGGGAACTGTATTTTTAGGTGGTTGAAAGCCATATTCTTCTTCTTCGCTTCGCTCGTGTTAAATATATGTAGATGTTAACTCGTTGTTCTCGGGAACAGTACTTTTTTCTGGGTAAAAGGTACCCTATGTCCTTTTTTGTAACGTTTATGCGAAATTAAGTCGTGTGGTTTGGTTAAGGCGTGCAGGTGTATCAAATAGACTTTCATTTGCAGTTATAATATCAGTCAGAATTACCATCAATATGTCTACCCGAAACATCAGTCTCAACTCAATATAAAAAATATAAATTACTAGATTAGGGCTGCGGCTTCGCTCGCGTAAATATTGTAAAGGTGAGCAACAGTGCTTTTTATGAATGAAAGGTGACACTGACAGCGTGTATGCGAAATTTCAAGATGATTGGTGGAGTAGTTCAGGCTTGAAAGCGTAACAAACAAACAAACTAATTCAGATTCGCATTTTTAATATTAGTTATTTGCTTTTTTTCCCCTTAAATGTTTTAAGTGTGTTCTTTTGTGTGCCAAATACATATTTTTCTTTCTTTCTTCTTAGTTAGGACCGGTAAGGATATTAAACAATCGCGCAGTTTATTTGCATTTCGTTCTATCAAAATTACATGAATCCGTTGTTCAGACTTTTGCATGGTCGCATACGATCAAAACGTTACTTGCACGTTAATAAATATGTTTTATAGTGAGACAGCTGTCCCCCGCGGCTTCACCCACGTTCATAGTCACTACTCTGCCTGGAGTGTAATATTATATACCTATAGGTATTTCTGGATAGAGTAGCTTTCTAATAGTGTAACAATTTTTTAAATCGGTTTAGTACGTTTTGGGATTATTGATACCATATATACCAATATTTTCTCTTCATAATCATTATCATCATCTTAGCCCAAAGGCGACCTCTGCTGGATATACGCCTCCCCAAAGGTTTTCCACATGAACGGTCTTGGGCCGTTTGACCTTTGCCTTTTTATAATATTAGTATAAAATAACACGAATAAAATTGACCCGAAACATCGGCATTTACCTTTCATGGTGTGTTTCATAGTCAGTCAAAAATACTTATCGCTACGCCTATATAACATCCCTGCCTTTTTTATTTTCTACTACTAGATTTTTACCGCGGCTTCGCTCGCGTAAAGGCAGGTTATGTTAGTCTGTTACTAAAATAACCTGCCTTTACGCCGAATTTAAAAAAAATATAGCCTTCGTTACTTAGTGATAATATAGTAGCTTTTTAATGGTGAAATAATCTTTAAAACCGGTTGGGCAGTTTTTAATTTAAATCGTTATAAACAAACAAAAATCTAATCTTTCCTCTTTATAATATTATAGACTAGACTAGATGATCTATCCCTCGGAAAGAGTAGGTACTTTTTCTGCATGAAATGTACTTTGCTGTATCCCTAGCAACATGTAACCGAAATATCATAATGATTCGTCGAGTACTTTCAACTATGTAATCAGCTGTACAGCAACATTCAACTCTAAATTTGAATAGGTACTCTTGTTTCAATTTTCTACGACTGAATACTGTCAGCCAAAATACAGGCCCTTGCCTAGTTTGGTAAACGGTCTCAGTACCTTTAGTGAAATCTGTATATATAAAACTCTTCCGTTACTGAGTGACTGACAGCCAGCTAACGCACAGCCGCAACTACTGAACGCAAGAAGCTGAAATTTGGCATGTATGTTCTTTGGAGAGTATAAGGGAGTACTAAGAGAGGATTTTTGGAAATTCCACCCCAAAGGGGGTAAAAGGGGTGAAAAGGCGCGATATAACCAAATTCCACGCGGGAAAAGCCGTGGGCGGAAAGCTAGTATACTATATAGTGCCTATAACAATGTACCCGCTGTAAATGTATTTTCTTTCGTGAAAAATAAATGTATAATTTTTTTTATATCTAGTAGTTAAGGCGTGATGCCGTAGCAAACAAACGAACAAACTCACATTCGCATTTGTAATATTAGATAGGATTAAGACGACAACACAAACAAGATTTGATGTAGAAACATACATTCTTACCGAATGTTACACGATGCGTGAGCCGTAACGGACGACCTTTTAATTCATTTCCTACGGTTTTATTTTATAGTAAATAAAATAAACACAATGTTGGTTGCACGCCTTTTATTTTTAGTTTAGAACAAAAGATTTTTTGTTTCACCAAGTGTGTAATTTGTTTCAGTTGTAAATGTTTTGTTTTATCTGATTCTAAGCATTTTATTTAAATATAGCATAAAATTGCATTTAGTCTGTATAAGACGGAATTGTACGCTCGTTTTGAGGCTCATATTGTGACGAAGGAAAATATCGTGAGGAAATTGTATGTTATAATGTTTTCGTAAATGTGATTCCATGTATGGCGTAGTGGTTTTTGTGGTCGCCTCGCTACTGCTACTACGCCGAGTGGTGTGGTTTCTAATCCCACACGAGACAAAAAAATGCATGCAAAGTCTGGGTGTTCTTTGTATCCGTTGTTTGAATATTTGTAAAGTCGACGCAGGGTTATTTCTAGTGCGGCAGTTGTGTTTTTTAATACTAATTATTAACTAGATTTTGCCCGCGGTTTCACCCGCGTAAGTCCCGTTGACGTGAAATATCAGGATAAAAAGTAGCCTATGTGTGAATTCAGGTCTCCAGCTATCTACATACTAAGTTTTATCGCAATCGGTTCAGTAGATTTTACGTGAAAGAGTAACAAACATCCATACATCATACATCCAACTTTCACATTTATAATATTGGTATAGATTTATACAATGTATGAAGTCTGTTAACACGTTCACACTAGTTCTTGCTCTTCCCATACTTGGAAGAGATCTGGAACAATTTAACGTAGGTACAGCCTGATATTATTGATATACTTTGTCATTCGATGCAGTTAAACTGCAATCTTCAAATATAAACAAAACTAAAATGCTCACCCTGGCGTTATATTTCAAATAACTCTCATATACACAAACTTCAAAATTGGAATCCCAGTAAGGCTTTTGATCGTGTGTAACACAGCGCTGTGTGCTCGGGTTTCTAACTGCAAGCTAAAGTTACTTCAGCCGAAACAGCTTTATTGAGAAACTATTGAGCGAAGAGGCGGTTTCGTTTTCCAATACTACTGGTAGTAATCATCAATAAGGTTATAATAAGACTTTTGTATTTGTTTTTGTATCCGACAGACGTGGTAAACAATCATCCGGATATAGTAGATTGCTGGTATTGCAATATGGGTAGTAAACGTTTTACACGTTACCGATCCTTACAAAAAGGAATTAATGTTGGGTTGAATGGAAAGGTTTGGAAGAGGTAGCTGTGTAATCATCTGGAAATGTTTGGTTGTTATCTGGCGAAACACAGAAATAAATTCTTATACCGGTTTCGTCTAAAAGGTATTAAGAGAGAAGTAGGACTTCCGCTAGCAAGCCATTGATACTGCTACTAAATAATCGTTAACGCGAATAATAATCTTTACTTATTACAAAGTTAGCGTGCAAAATGATTAATTAAATGTATACAAATAATTTCGAAAGTTAATTTATCGTTTCGTGTATAATATTTAAATTCTTCACAATATCTAAGGAACTGTTACTAGCACATATGTATATCATGCATTTCGAGGGTTTACTAGAAATGAAACCATGGACACCTCAAGCAGTCCACTGATACTAGGAGCAACCTCTATCTATTTCTTATTTGTAATTGCTTGCGAGGTTCAAATTCATGACATGCCTTGACAATTAGTTCAATTAATAGTCGTTTATGGCTTGTTATGCATTTTAGCCTTACCTCACTTTATTGTAATGATTAGAACAAGTCGCCGACATTGATAAGATACATTTTCTATTCTTATTAAATGGTAAATAGTCTTAAGAGTTTGAAAACAGTTTGATTAAAATCTGGTTAAAGTAAGTACTATAAAATGTACTGCCGTTTTCGTCATTATTAGATTCTGGTCGGATAAAAAGTAACGCTTTTCTAGTATGAAATTCGCCGGAGCAACAAGAAATCAGGAATTGTGTCTGGTGGCCGGCAAATTATTAGTTTGCTAGTCCGCAATTAGATTTTATGTACAGGTAACAAAATTTTGAGATAAAAGATTTCTGCTATTCCTTCGGGGTTACATAGTCGTAAATACACAAATTATACAAAAAAGAAAATGGTAATATACATGAACCTAGCATCTTAAAAAGTATAGTTTCAACATGAACAAAATAAATTGTGTGGTACAAAAGGTGCAGGAACTGCATACCAAATTGATAGACTTTTAACATTCAATGGGTTACAAAATATAAAGTTACAGTCATAATAATTATGTAGCATGTAGAACATTGATAACTAATAGCGTTTAGGTATATAATTATTTCTGTGGCTACTGTGTGGTTTTCTAGCTGAGAATATTACTATACGTATTTTCCAAGCGTGTCATAAAGGATTATTTGAGAAATTGTCGAGTAAAACGTCCTAAGAACCATAATAAGCGTTGAATAATAGTATTTCTTTATACTGTGTTATGAAAAAGGATTAAATGGATTTGGTATTATTTAGCAGTTACGACCTTTGTAAAATAATAGTTGCAGGACGACTCTAAGATAGGCTAGGTTCAATGAGTCCTGGACGGAGAAGAATATGAGTCGCGACGAGCTAGAACGCAAAAAGATGTATCTCAGGATGTGATATCATAGCAAATGGTGATTCTGCCTATCCTACAGATAAACGGACTTGAAAGGAATATATTAAAATATACCCTTTACCGATAAACAAGCGTGAAGTACATATGTGATGAGAATTTATGTTGCAAAAGAACGATCTGGTTATTTGTGTAAGCCCATATATGTATAGCACATATTAAACTATAAATTGGGTTTTGTAAAATTCTGAAGTGAGTAATTTCTATTCTTTATTCTATTTTAGGCTGAAATTTTATAGTAAAAAAAAAGAATAGCAATTGTTTATCGTGGACGGGCTTGCTTTCGAAGCTAGATACTTAAATGTCGCTCGCTCTAACGATGAAGGAAAATATTGAGAAATAATTCGTAGGTACTCCTAAGAGTTATACACAATCTACTTTTAGATATAGTATATAGTAGATCAACTGAAACTAGAACAGTGTGGTGGTTTATTGACTAACCCTTCTCTTAAGGGTTTCTCAAAAGATATGAGTCGTACCCAAAACTGGCTCAATTTATAAATAGACCAGAATTGTTATCCGGGGTATATATGTACCTACTATATTATTAGTGACTTTAAAAGAAACATGATCAATAAAACATATTCGTTCTGATTTCTTACATTTTCGTCATGGTTGTTACAATCATTATTTACTACAAAACAGACAATTTGTGTCATTTGTGGTCATAACGCAATGTTTATCAAATATTCTCGGAATTTAATTATATTAGTCGGTATAATTTATAAGTGACCACAATCACGGTTTTTAATGTTGACGGACTCACACCTGTTTCACGAAGGAGTAGACAATAGAGAATTAGATTACTACTTTCGGTACCGGTAACTTGACTCACACTAACCTGTGTCTTCGTCTTCTGAGATATTTTGATGTTTTATTATTCTTGACCTTATAGTACCTATGACATGTTTATTTTAGACTACATTTTTCTCTCGCTTAATTATCGGTTATATCAATTTTCTATTCCTCAGGAACAGTAGGTACTTTTTTCTGGATAAACGGTACCGTTTGTCCTTTTCTGTATCCCTGACAAGGTATGCGAAATGTCATGTTGATCGGCCGAGTAGATAAGGCATGAAAACGAAACAAACAATCAAACTTACATTCACATTTATAATATTAGTAAGGATACATTACAATCAGTGGCGTAGCGTAGGTGACAGCCGCCCGGGGCGTAAGAAAATTCTCCTATTTAGGTATTTCAATTTATAAGACTATAATATACAGTCATTCTAAAAAACTTTTCGGCAAGAACAGTTATCATTATTGTGTATTGTACATCTACCCATTCTTCTCGTTCTTCATGAAATGGTTTAAATATTTACAAAATATTATTATCTATTGTGAAATTTTGCCGCCTCCTAAAAGTGCCGCCCGGGGTGGGCTGCCTCTGCCGCCCCTACTACGCTACGCCACTGATTACAATGTATCTCATACTTAGAGAAATGATTCTGTAAGGATTCCTCCGAACAATAAGGCAGAGGTGCATTGCAATCATATATCGTCAGCTCTTTCATTATCGTCTCAGCTGCTTAAAGTCTATTAATATGTTTCTTTTAAACATTGCCACAGCAACCATAACACTTACCCACGTAATATGTAACAATAATATTGCCTTGTCTGTTTAGACTTAATTCTCTAAAGTCGTAAGCATTCAAGAACACGACTAACACTCACGACAATTGAAGCTGGCACCATACGGTCTGTAGTTATTATATGGTTATTGCCAGTGACCTAAGTTTTGTTGGTTTATATCTTCATACGGGATATATAAATGTGATTCATTAGTCTAAGTATTCTTTGTGTCCGTTGTTTAAGAGTTTCTAAAGTCACACATCATAACTTAAACAATCTTCAATCATTAGGGTTTCTTTGAAAACCAAATGAAAAGTGTATTTGTTCAACAGTAACTGTGTACTGTTAATGAAAGCAAACAAATGTGCAAAGCATAAACAATATCTGAATCGCATAACGTTACCTTAGTGTACCGTTCGCGATCGTCGAGATGCGTCGAACATGAGGGCCACGAAATATACGCTTGAAGCGAATAGGCTCTGCGCTCTGTGACGCATCATAATTATAGCAGATGCTAGACGCTCTCTCTATCTGCGTTTAGGCGGACCTACCGCGGCAGATAGAATTAACAATCGGTAGTCGTTTTTGAATATAGGAATCGAATACCTATATTCAAAAAGCGACTATAGTTAATTTTGACACATATTCTATAAAAAATATGTCGAAATATGGCTATCCCGTATACCGATATGGGAACGGGGCATTAGTATATTTGCGATTTGTAGAGTGGCATTCAAATTATATTTGAATGTGGTGACGACACTATACATAAGTGCTTGCGCTGTGTCCTTGATCATTGAAGATAAAAATCGCGATGTACACAAATTTATATTACTTGAAAAAAAAAAAAAGTCCATCACCAGATTAGGAGTATTTTCTGTATTGCGGGGGACTATACAAACATTCAAACATCGGATACTGAGAACACCCAGACTTGCTACAATTAGTTATAGATTAGACAGATTTTAGACCCGTTAAAGGATCGAATCCACTCTATTCAAATAACCTAACTAATATTATAAATGTTTATTGTTTGTGTATTGTATTGTTGTTTTGTTTTCACGCCTTAGCAACTCGACCGATCAGCATGAAATTTTTCATATTCCTCCTTTTCAGGGTTACAGAAAAAACATTGTGCCCGTGTGATAGAAGTTCATCGACAAAATCTACATTAACGCGAGTGTAGTCGCGGTCACACATTTCGTACCGCTAGAACGTGTTAGCTCGAAGCGTCCGTTTCGTGGCCTTTGGATAACTGTTCACAACATTAATTGATCCATGTAAACGGTGCCAGCGCCGGTAACGGAGTACGACCTACTCTCCACTAACGTCTTATTCCTTTGGTAATTATTGAAGCCACCATTATTATGAGATTATTATTATTAAAGGGTAACAGTATGTGAAGCTGAGGATACTTGATTATATTGGAAACATTATATTCAGTAAAATATGTCATGTCATGTCGAAAGTATACTGACGACTGTGTTACATGGAATTTTTTAAAGACTACTCCCGATGTAGCCTTATATGTCATGATTTTTTAGAAACATTCTAACAGCTAACATAAAGATCTCTCGAAACAACTATTTTAGAATCGAATTCACTATACTTGGCGTAGAAGCAGTGGTAAGGCGACTACTTAACCTATTTTTTTTTTTAAATAGTCTTGGAGGCAAACGAGCGGACGGATCGCCTGATGGTAAGCTATTACAGCCGCCCATGGACACTCGCAAAACCAAAGGGCGTTGCCGGCCTTTTAAAAAGGAGTACGCTCTTTTCTTGAAAATTTGTAGGTCGTATTGGTCCGGAAATACCGCAGGCGATAGTTCATTTCACAGTTTAGTTGTGCGAGGCAGAAAATTTCTGGGAAAACGCACAATTGTGGACTGCCAACCATCTAAATGATGGGAATGGAAATTCTGTCGCGTTGGACGATGTTAACAAGAGGCGGCAGGGATCAGTCCGAACAATTCCTCGGAGCACACCCCATTGTAAAAGCGATAGAAGATGCATAGCGAGGCCACATCTCTACGCAGCGCCAAGGGGTCAAGCCGATTTGAAACAACCTGGCAATCGACGATTCGAGTCGCTCTCCGTTGAATGCGGTCCAGAGGGAAAAGCTGGTACTGGGGTGCCCCTGCCAAAGATGAGAACAGTATTCCATGTGAGGCCGAACCTGCGCCTTGTAAAGTAGTAGGCGGTGGGCCCGGCCGGCGTGAAAACTGTGTCGATCTGTTGAGTACGCAAGCTTTTTCGAAGCTAATTTACCTTACCCTCTAAATAGCCGCGGAACTGGACTTCACTCGATATGTCGACACCAAGTATTCCAATATTGGCTGAGGCAGTTATGGGGATGTGCTCAAAACGAGGAGAGGTTTGGTCGTACCAACGGCAGTTTTTTAGCGGTGAACGTGCAGACT
This sequence comes from Catocala nupta, assembly GCA_963675205.1. NCBI lineage: Eukaryota > Metazoa > Arthropoda > Insecta > Lepidoptera > Erebidae > Catocala > Catocala nupta. Next base: position 18,322,802 of record OY776099.1, read on the forward strand.
TGTGTCTTTGTGGGGTTAAATCGGACCAAATTAAGTCTGCTCTAATCTGAGACTTTCTTTAAAAATGTCTCAATTCCACACAAGTTTGTTTCGGCTCTCAATGACGTTTTCCCGAGAGATGTTAGCGCGGCCGAAATAGAGAGCATCGCTCGTGTTGTCGTTCGCATAACAATGAATGTTGCTCATTTGCAACATGTCATTGATATGGAGGAGGAACAGAGTAGGCGATGGAGGATAGGATAGGAGGCACACAGCCTACTGCGCCATTCGTACTGTCAATATGATAACATTTTATTACCTATTGTTCTCGTATGAAGCTTACAAGATGATTAACAACTAATTATGTATTTTAGAAATTACAGATTTTGGTTAGTATTTTTTATTAATGGCTACTAGTATCTAATCACATTAATTTCTATCGCGAGCTAGATATCAAGGGAAAGTAATAAGGCTGCATAGATTGCGCATATTTATTTAAATAAGCCTAAGCTACTATAGAATTATTTCTCTATCGTCCTATTTAGTAATAAGTTTCGGGGTCCAATCCCGCCCACAGAGGCTTAGAATATTTTATGTGGGTCTCGATATTCCACGATTTATGTGTTTGTAAAGTGACCCATGTGATACAGGAATCAATTCACTGTAGATTTCTCTTAACCCACTTCCCTCAATATCGGCTTACCTAAATGTGTTGGCCTTTGTATGAAGGTTTTTTTTTGCGAAAATGCCTTTTCCTGCCAAACTATATTTCTTTTAGAGATGAGAGGAGGGTGTGTGTATCCTAACTAATATTATAAATGCGTAAATTGTTAGTTTGTTTGTTTGCTATGCTTCCATACCTTGACTACCAGACCCGACCGACCATCATGAAATTTCACATACACGTTGACAGGGGAACAGTAAAGCACATAGGGTAAACAAACATAAACTATTACCCATTCATACAAAAGTACTTTTTCTTATCTAACGTAATCTAAACTAAAACGCCACACCTTAGTGGCAAAATCTAGTCGTCGTCGCCGCGGGCAAAATCGAGTGAAGAATAATAGATATAGTGAATTGTAATAGAGGACAATCCATGAAGAGGAACTTGTACCTGCGACCTGGTCTATAGGCTATTTATGGTCCTACGTTAGGGATTAAAATTTGCTTCGGTGTTTTGCATCTAAGGCGTGCTATGTGTCATCTATCGCTAAATTATACAACTATGCGATCAATAAGTATCGATACTGAATGTAATAATTGCTGTTAGAGATGAACACGGCCTAATATCTAGTGTACTATTCATCTATATTTCTTTACTTATATTATAAAGATTTGATTTTTGTTTTTTTTTTTTGCTTTTAAGGATTTAACTAAAAACTTCAACCGATTTTAATAATTATTTCACCATTAGTAACGATGGTAGACTATATTTAATTTAAAAAGGGAGGTAGGCTTAAGCTAGAAAGAAAGAAATCTTTATTGCTATACAGCTGGGCACAATGTGTATATAGATAAAAATAAATAACAAAAATAATAATAAAAAAGGAAGAAATAAAAACACAGTAACATAAAATACTCAATGAACATCCTGACATGCGTCCCACAGCTGCAGCAATCAGGACTCCAGTTCAGCATTTGCCCGGTCTCAAGAACCAGACAGTGGTCTTCCACTGGAGCCTGTTATTGTGACGTACGGAAGGCAATAAGTATAACGATATATACATAGATATATATCATTTAAAATTATGTACACACTATTAGTGTGAGAAGGTACATAGACAAATATTAAATAAGTACACAATTATGTATAAAATAAAAGACGACAGTAAGTTAATAAATGTAGTTAGTAATAATTAAAATAATCATGATATTGTTATATTGAATGGGCAGGCCGCACTCAGCTACGTATTGCACAATAATTATTATGAGATGAGACATCTAGCCTCCGCCAGCACTATTAAATAAAAAATCAAATAACATTCTACCTTAGCATGGGAAATGCTTAGGTATAAAATAAATCTTAATATACTAAATAGGGATAGTGTCCTTAATTTATAATGTGACGGGCTCACCCGCGCAACTTCGTCTGCTTAACATAAAAGATATTGATGCACCGCTCCTATTGGTCGTGACGTGATCTTATATAGCTTATAGCCTTCCTCGATAAATGGGCTATCCAACAAAATAATTTTTCAATTTGAACCAGTAGTTCTTGAGATTAGTGCGATAACCAAACAAACAAACTCTTCAGCTTTATAATATTATAGTATATATGTAAATTGTTAGAAAAGCCCCAATTCAGAGGTTAACAATACCTATTTTATGTGTTATGTCGCTCGTCAAAACTCAATACAAATATTCAATTACCAAACATTCATTTCCGTTCACGAGTCTAAACAATGTTTGTCAATACGTGTGTTGACGTCAAAGATACCCATTGTGTTTATCGTTAATTATTACAGGGACTCACTACGCTGAATTCTATGAAAGCAGGGCCGTTTTATACCACTAACATTATAATTTGTCTCTACCTCTGAAATAACTGCTTTATATGAAAAAAATAACGGTAGGTAACGTTGTGCTTTTCATACAAACTATTTCATTAATATATTATATTATATTTTAATGGCAAATAAGAATTAAAAACGGACATTTTATAAAATGGAATCGTTCAACGTCATCAGGTATATTGCTGAATTAATTGCTGTTTTTGGACATTTCCTAATAGAAAACAGTAACACCTGTCCCGAAACGGAAAACAAATCAAAACCGACTGTAATCAAAGCACAACTTTATGCCACAGGACGAGGCAGTAAACTATACTTATCGGTTTGAATTATCAGGTTTGTAATATTGCTAAGCAATCAATTTTCTTAACTAACATCGAAATATTAAGAGCGGACATAACTTAAAATAAGAAATAGGTGCATTTCACCAGCCAAAAACTGTTTACCAAGCATATTGCTAAAGTAATTGCTGCTTATGGGCATTTAATAATAGAGAAACAGCAACACTTTTCCCAAATAGGTATTGGAAACCTTGACATAAAGTCAAGGTTTCATGATTGAAATGAAAAATGAAAGTTCAAAGTTAGCCCACAAGACAAGGCAGCACACCATCCGTACTGGTTTATCAAAATAGGTTTGTAATACTGCTGACGCCTTCAAATATAATCGAGCGTGAAGTTACGTTATGATAATGTTAAGTGGATATGATTGAATAGTCAATACACGTCATTAGTTCGTTAGCAATCGTAGAATGAATACAAATAGTTGTTTGTTGTTTTATAAACATGTGTGTCCTTTGTAACTGAACTCTAAGGTTGCTGCTTATACCCTATTTGTATTACAGTCGTTGCGTACCTATTATATATTATTTTGTATAGATAGTATTAATGTTGAATAACTGGCTAAAACAGAGTATCGTTGTTCAAGTGCCGTCAAAGTATTTTTTGTTTAAAAAGAATAATTACTGTATTGCGGGGGACTTTACAAACATACAAACAACGGTCACAAAGAACACCTAGACAGCCTAGACCCGAAACAACAATTTCTAGATCACAAAGTTTTGTCCCGAGTAGGATTAGAACCCACAGCACTCAGCGCAAAGGTAGGGGCGAGCTGACCACTTAAACAACTACGCCATCGCCATAATAACTTTTAAACTTTCGCGTTGCATGATATATATATATATATATATAATATGTAACGGGTATTAACGCAGAACGGCAGAAGAATCTTGATTCACCCTCAAATGCCAAAAGTGAGGGTGAATCAAGATTCTTCTGCCTCACAAACCGAGACATGACATCGCAGCACCAGTCAGTTTGTGACCACGGCCGGTGTAACCTGGTCGAAACGTCAAGCATACCTATAAAAGGTAAACATTATGCATGATCGCGTTAATACCCGTTACATATTATATATATACGCCATCGCCAGTCGTAGTAATATAATTGTTAGCGTGACAAGTACACACATTATAGTGTTTCTGTTGTTAAGAACTCTTTTGCTATAGGGCTTTATGAATGGCATCATTGCAATTAAGTGTCATACATATTTTAAGAATTTCAAATGTAATTAATTTATCCTAATATATATTACAAAGAGCCAGATTTGTATATCTGTTATTTATTAAATTAAAAAATATCAATACCGATATTTTTTAATTCTTTCACTATTCGTAAGCTACTTCATCCATAAGTAACATCACACTAAGATATACGGAAGCAAACCAGTAATTATAAGCGTGAGTGACACTGCGAGGAAGAGTTAGGACTCCCAATCGCGATACTAAATTTTGCGATTAAAATACTACTTTACCTGATTACCTCGTTTTAATCTGATAACGCTCTGTATTTGCGGTCCCAAGCTACGGTACATTACAAAACATTTCTATATAAATAAAGAATCTCGTTTCAATCAGCACAAACAGCACTCATACACTGGAAAATTGCACCTTCTAACAATAGGTACAATAGCCGGCACGTAACCCTTATTGTACCGGCACTATTCTTGGCAAGATGCAGGCTTTACTCAAAGCTACTTAGTACGGTAAGTAGGTATGTAGGTAATCCTAAGCTTTGTGTACGAGACGCGGCAACGTATAGACTAATAGCAACAGTGTGAACTTTCGCGCAGTAGGTCACTGGGTCCATCCGGCCTCGGTGAATCTTTGTACAGACAGCGATGTAAATAGCTGAATAGGCACGCCTTTATCCGCGAAGGGGTAAGACTAGGTGTAAACTATGTAAGCTATTGAAGCTGTGGTAGCCCAATGAATAAGGTATTGGATTTAAGATCGAGAGGTCGCGGGTTCGTATCCCATCCTTTGCACTACTGACGCGAATCCACTCCAAATTACAAGCATTCTAGCTTAGCTGCCAGGGTTAATAGAAAACTAGTAATTTGAAACACAAATTGCTAGTAAGCTTTAATTAAAAAATAAAAGGAAAAATCCAATGATTTAAGGGCCCACCGAGTATACCTACTCTTATGCTACCTTATGCTGCTGTTGATTATTTTAAACCCATACACGTAGTGTGACCTAGATATGGAACTCATATACACCGTAGTCACATCCGCTACCGATGCGCTGCCGAGGCAGTAAAACTAGCAAGCATATACAAAAGTGAAAAAAATTTAAGACATTTTCTCTTGCTTTTGACCGCGGATTCGCTCTCTCGGGAACAGTAAGTACTTTTAAGATGCATAGCACCCTATTTCCTTTTCTGTACCCCTGACCACGTGTATGCGATTGGACGAGTACTATTGCAGAGGCAAAAAATACTGATCAACAAATAATTGTTTCGAGTCTCTGGGTGTTCTTTGACTCCGTATAAATCATAGTTAATAAGAGCAGACTGGTCGAAGTTTGCTCTTTTTGCGGTTAAACTATGATTTATATTACGGCTTCAAACGTCATGTTTCCTAATCAAAATAATTAATTATTCATTAATCATTTATTATTTACTCAACGATCTAATTAGCAATTAGTTATGTGTGGGAGAGATAATAACTGCGGCTGTGACAATAATTGAGTACTCCGATTGGTACTGACCGATGCATTGTAGGCGTTAGGCGTACATTTATATTTCAATTAAAAGTTGAATGCGCACTATATTTAATTAAAATAGCTTGCTTACTTTAGACATATGTAGATATAGGTACCTGCATGTCGCCATCTATAACGCCAAAGTAATAGGCATTGCCAGCATCCACATTTCGCAGTTTTAGTTCCATGAATAGGATGTGAGTATATTGCCTCATGATTAGATGTCCTATACACCAAATATATCTGCAATCAAACATAATATATCGAACGTGGTTGATAAGAAATGCTACTTTATATCGGTCAGCTAGACAGGCTTCGAATGTGACGTACGGTTGTATGCTTTCCCTGCGATTTTAGCAGTAGTTCTAAGAATTTCACCTACATACAACCTATTTATACCCGATGAAAATCCCGTACATTTTACGGATGGATAAGAAGTAGTCATAAGGTATCTAGCAAACAAATAGACCTACGCACTTAAAAAAAATTATAAGAATTAATTCTTCATGTCATTATAGTAACTAGCTTTTTATTTCACTATGTATAAGTACTTACAAAAAAACGTATATATTATGTATGTTTAGTTTGGGCTGGATGGTGTTGTGTGTATGTGATAGAATATTATTATTATTAGTTTCTCTTTCACGGGTATTTCCCTAATACGTTAAGAAAATACCCGGCCCTTTGGGAGGCTTACACGGGGACATGGGTCCATAAAACTTTCGAGAGTTTTAATTTAGAGTGAGATGGGACCTTGCCAAGACACTAGCCGCGGCAAGTTGAGAAGACTATTGCTGTGTATGGCACCTAATAACTTTGTGGTATAGGGATGGGTGTTTGATGGGCTGGTATAAAAAAACTATGGATAAAAACGGCGTCTGCCTGATACTGATTCAGTACAAAATCGAAATGGAAGACGGTGACTCGCCAACTCACTAGATGCCCTCTGGCAAGGCCACCATAGGCCAATGCCTATGGTGGCCTTTCCAGGGGCTTAAATAATAATTATTATTATTTATTATTATTATTTACCTGACTATTCTTCAGAAAATTCTCCAAAATCCTTTCACACTACTACCAGCAACAGTTACGTTTCAACGCGTATATATAGGTAGGAATAAACGCTATTCCATTGAATCACCTTTACGTTAGTTATCCGATATAGATGTCGCCATCTAAGCGATCGAGCAATAGTTGCTTTGGCGTCCAATTGAAATCTAAGCATAGCGGATGATGGAGGATAATCCTGTTTGTATAGTAGATTTATAGGTACATTGCGCTGCTGAAAATGCATCGATCACTGTAAGGTGTACCTATCAGCGAAAATACACATGCTTTCTATATCTTTACTATTTAGGTGTATGTATTTTTCGCCTGTCGGTATACGAACCGAACCCAGGTCAAGAATTAGTACGTCATAAAAGTTATTGACAAGACTTTATTGCGACAAATAATTTTACGCGTCATCTTTTGAAGTTTTATATAATAGATTTGAGGTAGGCAGCGAAAGCTCTCTCCAATGTTACCTCTAATTCGATACCAAGGCATGCACTTCTAACTTTTCGAAGTTATGTGCGTATTAAATAGATAATTATCGCTCACTTTAACGGTGAAGAATATACCGTGAGGAAACATGCATGTCTAATGTTCTTGAAGATGTGTGATGTCTGCCACTGGGCCAGCGTGGTGGACTATGACCTAACCCCCCTCACACTGGGCAGAGGTCCGTGCTCAACAATAAAATTATTTATATACAGGACTTATGACATTATATACCTATATAATTGTCGGCCTCAATGGCGTAGTGGTTAGTGTAACCGACTGCCACGCCTGAGGTCGCGGGTTCGATTCCCGCACAAGACAAATATTTGTGTGCATGAACATGGATGTTTGTCTTGGTCTGGGTGTTTCTATGTATAATATGTATGTATTTACAAAAAAAAGTATATATGTATGTTTATCCATTGTCTAGTACCCATAGTACAAGCTCTGCTTAGTTTGGGCTAGATGGTGTTGTGTGTATGTGGTAGAATATTATATTATATACATAGATTTGATGCGCAGGTATATTATAATCTGGATTACCAAACCAAAGAATATTCGCGTGCCAAAGTACACCAAAATCCACATAGAGATTGAGGTGTGATTAAGAAAAATAAATCCAAGCATTTAAACTTTTCATAACATTTATAACAGTTCAAGTTCAGATCTTTAGATGTTTACTTTTTGTATATCTACTTATAAAAAACAACTTGATATAAAGTCAAATCTGAGGGCTTGATCATCTTTAATGATGTCGCTATAGAATTATAAAGATTGTTACTTTGCTTTATTAAAAAAAAAATACCTCCCAGAGTCGGAATAATTCCTATGTAGCGAGGGACTTTATGAACATTCAAACAATGGACACAAAGAACACGCAGATTCGGTACCATTTCACACAGCTTTTTGTCTTGTGTGGGGATCGAACCCACAACAATTGGCGCCATGGCAGTTGCGAAGCGACCACTTAAACACCTACACCATCCGCCATGTATATATTGAAACATTAATCATGCATCATGCATACTGCTACATATCTATTGTGCGTCTAAGACCATGTAGTAATGTCACAGGCTTGTGCCTGTGACCACAACGAGCAGCGACGTAGGATACAAATAAATAAATCAATACAATATCGCCTGTAATTGCGATTTCCTCGAGATTTTATGAACAGTTGTCATCGCGTAGTAGCAAATGTGGCACAAGTCATCAGGTGTGAAAGATACAACATACCTATTACAAATTGGATTAATGAGTTCGGTAGTTGAATTAGATAAAATGGTGCGCAAAACGAAAATTCGACTGGGTGAAGTTAAAGCGGGGACAACGATAGGAAGTGGCGACATAACACAATGACATGCTTAGATAAAAGTTCGAACTCGGCAAATCAGAGTGCCTAGTGCCAGTTTGTTTTACGTTAACGCGATCGACACGTTTATGACGTTCGGTACTGCGATTGGCCCACTCCAAGCTCTTACCCATTAGAGAGCTAAACGCGGTAAACGTTGAAATTAAACTACTGTATACGGATTTTATCGCGTTGTTTATTTAGCACTGTAGTACAAAAATTTTAAAATATTACACTACTTCTACTATTGATTTTATTTTACTAATTTATAAGCTAATAAAATTATTTAAACTATTAAATCTATTTATTTTTGGTTTACACTTTCCCCGACGTTTCGATTGCTTTCCAGCAGCCATGGTCACGGGGTCTCCCCGTAGTAGTAGTAGTGTAATATTTTCAAAATTTTGTAATACAGTGCTAAATAAACAACGTGATAAAATCCGTATGCAGTAGTTTAATTTCAATGAATAACATTCGCGTAAACAGAAGACAATATTATGCGGTAAACGTTTCGATCGCGTTAACATAAGAACAACTCGCACTAGACAACCAGGTGTTTCTTGGGTTACATACAGTTTCGATAAGATATAAATATGAATTACGTGATACAACAATTAATTGTACAGTAAAAGTTTTATTTTAAGAAAATAAATTTAATAAAATCTACGTATTCAGTTCACGAAGTATAAAATAGACACTTCTGAATGTCGCTTAAACGATCGACTCGATTGATGGCTGCTTGCGCAGACTTACATGCGCAAGCTCTTGCGCATGTAGCTCACGCCAGTTACTTGCGTTGTATACAAGCGCTAAATGGAGTAATACTTAAAAGAGGTATATAATAAGCACAGCCATAGTAAAAGAAGGAAGCAGCTATTTAAAAATCCTTTGTTTTAAACATATTATGCAAATAGGCAATTTTTTTGCTTCCACGTTCGTTTTCCTTTCTTTCTCATCGGTCACGCATTACTAGTATTTAAATACCGCAAAAACGTTAAATTTCACAATTCTCACATATTCAGTTACTTTGTGGGAAACGCGTTCCGTACAACTAGGTATCTCATTAATTATTCAAATTGCATACCAGCGTAATGTATGCACGCATGGCATTTTGCTTGCACTCATAATGTTCTTTGTTTAATTGGCTTTTAATACGAGGGCGTGTAATTGACATCATCCGGGTTTTCTTAAATTGCTAGCCATATTATATTCAACATGTTTATACGATGTTGAAGTATAACATAACTGACAATGGCTGGCAAACCGTATCAAAATCTGTTTATAGGTTTTTGCATAATGCTCGCACCGACATAATAAAAACTCTCTCGAGAATGAAGAAAAAGTTCTCTTAAATACGTCCATCGGTATACAGGCGCCGGCTTCCAGAAACAATGCTTTTATCATTATGGCTAGATATAGATTAACTTTGTCAGCTTAAATTCCATATACATAGCCATATTAAAATTATGTAAGATTAACTAATTAACCAAATAATATAAAACATAATTAATGATAAATTAATAAATAATTAATACATATAAACGTAATAAAACATCTGTTTATTATTAAACCTGTCGGTTAAATAGCTTATCTAACTTTAACTTATAGAGACAGTAGCTTTCTACGTTTACAAGTAATAGAGAATCAATCAAATGCATGAAACAGCATGTCATCTTGCGACAAATGTCATTCGCACGTTTATATACCAAGTCACTGGCATGACGGAATCATATTGGCAACAAAAATGTATAAACATAATTGCACCTCCAATATTTCTTCTAACGTTTAGTAACATATGTTAGTGTAAGAATATTTTGTGACATAAACTTTTAAATTCTATCGACTAATCTTAAACATTGTATAGTATTGAGTAATAATAAAATATAGAAAAAGCTCTCAGACCGCATTCCTTTTATGAAACAACTTTTACGACTTTATTGTAAACTGGATATTTTTTACGATGTTAATTGGTTTATAGGCTAGCATTTCCGCTACCTTTACACGTCGTTTTGCAAAGAATTTATAACATACATAGCACTGCTTATAACCTAAACCGCCATGTCTCTTTCTTAGCGATTTGGCAATGTAAGTGATAATTAAAAAATAATGGACGGCTTTAGTTTTATAAATATCGTATTTAAATCAGTTTTTAGCTGTAGTTATAGTTTGCTATAAACTCTCTTCTTCTTGTATAATATCGCTGAAGGCATAACCAAAGGCGTATCAATCCCACATAATATCGTCAGCTCGTTTTAGGTCACTGGTAAAAAGCGATGTGCTCGCCCTCTTTTACGTGAATAAAGAGCAAGGATATTTTGTATACTAGGCATATTGCTGAGACAGTCCAGCTTCCTAGAATTTCTTAATAGAAAACGTCATTAACATTCGAGATCGCTCGATGAAACATAAGGGCAATCTTATGCTCCGGGACCAACATGGCTTTATTTTACGCAAACCCTGCATACACCACAATCAAATATATTATTACTACGAAGGTAAAAAAAAAAAATTTGTTAGCAAAATATTAGGTATATAAAATTGTATAAAATACCTACTTGTGTTTAAAAATACATAATGTCGAAAGCTTTTTAAAAACACGAAAATTGATCAGTTATCTGAACAATTTGTATGGGCAGTGGCCAATATAAATTGTTAAATTAGCTGATCGCTTTTGTATGACAAAACGAAATTTATATGTTTTTACGAAAGATGTAGAATGAAAATTGTGACTACAACTTTATTTAAATATCCTGCGTTACTCCTTCTTCAACACATACTAACCGTGCTTTTCCTATAGGGATAGAAATTTGACTTGCATGAATATAAAAAGGAAAACATCGTGAAGAAAACTGCATGTCTGTTTTCGATGATATGTGAAGGCTGCCAACTCGCACCGGGCTGGTGTGGTAGACTACCGCATTACATTTCTCTCACTGAAAAAAAGACCTTGCCCAGCAGTGGGTCTCTTTATGCACAGGGCTCACTCATACTACTATTATACAAATATAGGGCTTATATCGAATTTGATAACCGAAAATCACAAATAGATCAGTTATTGGGCGCCGCGGTAAATTACTAATCTTGTTAATGAAACAGTAGGTAAACTGACTATAGAATAATAATGAATGAATGTAAACCAACAAATACATAGATTTATAAACAAGCTACGAGGATTTACAACCGCTATCAAAATTATATATGCATACGCTTGTTAAATTGTAAGGTGTGCTCAGAGTAAATATCAGAATGTTGTTCAACTAGGTATACTTATTCAAATTTATTGCGTTTCCTATGGAACGAGGTAGACATACCACCTGTTTATCTTCCCAACGGGTCAGCAAGATATGTATTTGCTAAGTATTTAGTAATTATATTTTAGAATGATATTATACTAGATTTTTCCCGCGGCTTCGCTCGCGTAATTGTAGGTTAGGGTAGCCCATGTTAGGAACAGTACTTTTTTTCTAGATGAAAGATGTCCTTTTCTATAACCCTGACAACGTGTATGCGAAATTTCATGATAATCGGTTGAGTAGTTAAGGCGTGAAAGCGTAACAAACAAACAAATAAAAAAACAAACTCACATTCGCATTTGTAATATTAGTTAAGATGTCTAGCACGACTAGCAGACGATTTTCTAAGCTTTGCCGGTAATTTTCAACATTTGTAACTATAATCTTCTTACAGCAGAGTATCCTTACTGTTCGCTATCATTGATATGACCAATATTTTTTTGTGATATTTCGTTTTTGAATGTTTTTTTTATTTTTTTTATTTGCTCTTCAAAATGACCACGCTCCGCCTGATGGTAAGCAGTCGTGTGGTGTAAGAGCAGTGGCCTCCACATCGTCCTCGTAGCAGCCGGGGCGATGTTGAGGTCTCTTACTTTGACGGGCTGAGAAGGTGCTTTTTCACGCCCCGCTTAAAGGACCCAAGATTGAAGGAAGAAGGAAACACGTGCCTTGGCAGAGAATTTCATGCCTTGATCGTTCGGCAGAGGTATGAGGACCCAAACTTGTTGGTACGCACTCTAGTCGACTCCACCGTGTAAGGATTGCATCTGAGCCCAGCACGCGTTGTTCTGGATAGGAAAGGGGAGGGCGGGATAAGGTGGAATAACTCTTCAGAGCAATCCCCGTGGTATATACTGTAGAAACATGCCAATGAGGCAATGTCTCTACGGAGTTGCAGAGGTTCCAGTGAATTCGTGACCTCTGGATCTCTGATGATACGGACAGCCCGCCGCTGTAACCTGTCAAGAGCAAGTAGCCTAGCATGTACTGCGCGGAGCCATTCCAAAGATGAGAACAGCACTCCACGCAAGGGCGCACTTGTGCCTTATACAATAGGCACATCTGCCCAGGCGCGAAGAACCGTCTCACCCTGTTCAGAACTCCGAGTTTTCGCGAATCTTGCTTAATGACGCTCTCAATGTAGGTTTTGCGATTGAGGGAGAGGCCGTAGGCCGGAGATCCATACCTAAGATGGAGAGGCTGTCACGTATCACCAGTGGAGTGTTCTTCAGAGAAGGGAGGGGAAGGAACGGAGGCTTTTCTGTTGAGAACGCGCATGCCTGGGTCTTCTTTGCGTTGAACTGGACCAAGTTCTTGGCACCCCATTCAAAGATGCGGTCCAAGGTCTGGTCAAGTTCAACGACAAGATCCTGCCTTTTTCCCTCAACCTCAGCCTGTTTGGCCCCAGGACGTCCGAGATATCGCCCATGCCCGGTACCGTCGTCCGCATAACAATGTATGTTGCCGAGATTCAACATATCATTGATATGCAGAAGAAAGAGCGTAGGGTATAAGACGGACCCCTGAGGCACTCTTGCATTGACCTGCATAAATTTGGAAGCGCGACCGTTGCAAATGACCCGAATATGACGCTTCTGCAGGAAACTTGCAATCCAGGTGCACAGTTGAGGGGGCAGCCATAGGCCAGAAGCTTAGAAAGAACTAACTAATCAACTATACTATCCTCCCATTTCTAAAGATGTATTTATTTATTTATTGGACCATCTACTAAGATACATACAACTTAAAGCTAAATACAAAAGTGTTAAGTCAATATATTAAATGTGCACCCTCACTTACAGAAGGCCACATCATTCAAAGTAAAAAGTACATACAGTTGGCGAAATTGGACAAAGTTACAAATAGTAAATTACTAATAATTAATTAAAATAATGAATTACAAATAATGAAATACAAATGATGAAATACAAATAACGAAATACAAATAATGACATAGAAATAATGAAGTACTAATAACGAAATGCACATAATGATATACAAATAATGAAATTACAAATATTATATATACTAATATAATATTATTATATTATATTAGTATGCGAAAATATATAAGTAACATTGTTAAACTCAACTTTGTGTGACAGATTATTCTAAATAGAGGTCAAGCTATATTCTAGAATCTGCTTACGTGATTGATAAAACTTATGAGCAATAAAATATTATAGTCCAGTGTCAGTTTATGCTACTGGTAATAAGATAATAAAACAATATATTTTCCTCAACCAGTAACAAAAGTTAGAACCTCACGCTAATTGCACCAAAAAGGGAATACATTAAAACTAAAAACAACTATATTCGGTAACACACCGACTTTTATTTTAATGTCGCCAGCCGACCATTTGTTCTTGTTTCAGATGTACTCAAAAAATTAGGGTCTCGTCTTATGGGAGGCCCTCCACATATAATATTAAGTTGAATGTTTATTTATTCCCCAAAGTGCGTGCCTATGCAAACGTTTCATGTTTTTTACTTCTTTTTGTTACAGGTAATTCGTGAATTTAACATTTTGCCACGTGTATACGTATTGTATTGGAGTCCCCGGTGAGTTTTTGTTTTCCGAGCGTATTGTTTGATTATTCTTGCGTACCGCCCTATTTTGATAGTGTTTTTTTTTAATTATATTTCGGCAGCGTTTTGTTTTGGGATTGGCTTTTGTTTTGCGGATATTTCTTGCAGAAATTTGAGGTAGTAGGGGTTGTTGTTTGTACTTTATGCTTTTTTCATTTATGTATCAATAAAAATGTATAAGGTTATTATTACCATGGTCAGTTAATTGCTGAACGTTAGTTTCTAACAAAACTTATCAATGAGTCTTCTAAAGTTTAGCTGTTCTATTTCTACTATAACTTTATGTAGATCATCAATCAATTTATCCAGAGGACGCTCTACAGTATCTTGTTTAAAATCATCTAAATTCAAACAAAGCATAGCTATCTTTAAAATAAAAGCCAAAACAAAATTGATTGAATTCAGCATCAGTTTTCTACCAATTAAGTTTCAACTATGCATAAACTTTTGGTTAGTGTTAAAATATCAATAATATTATCCACATCTGCGTGAGTAGGTACCCTAATGCTTAGAACAAGCCAAAGCTTAACTTGAGCCTAGCCTACTTCTTCGCAAAACAAAACATTTCTACATACACAAGTGTGCGTCGTGTCACGTACACTGTCACTCACAAACAAAACACTCAATGGCGTGCTTCCGTGACCATTCATTGGATTACAGTACCACCTAATTGCATACAAACAATCGGCTAAAATTCAGGTCGAGCAGTTTACACATTATGCGAACTAATGTGTTACGTTTTGACACATATGCAGCTTATCTACAATCAGTTACTAGCTAATAAGGTTAAAGCATTTTCCGGCTAGCCGGTGAAGTCAAAAAGTTATGATTATGAATTTGGCGCCTAGGTTATGAGAGTTTCCGGATGGAAATAAAAGCTGTTTATAATGTTCCTGTCGTTTTATAGTGTTTGAGAGCCATTATAAGGTTAACCAGGGCTCGGTCAGTTTGATTTCTCTTTTGAGCCCAGTAGACCTAGCGATGGTATCAATTAACGGCTCATGTCCAAAAATATTCTTTTCACTGTGATGGCAAACGAATCTACTGCTTACCTGACGGTGGTAGTTACCGTAAGTTTCATGGCCCACCATGGAAACTTACAGTACCAAAACATCTCGCGCATTAAAAAAACTGTGTTGCAAAATATCATCATGATAGCAAATGACATAGACCACCTATCCGCTCCAGCCTGTCCTCTTTAGAAGCTTTAAAGACTGCTCAGGGCAAGAATACAAAACAAAGTTGTCTAACTACGCTCTTGTATATATTGAATCAAATTTTCCAGTCTTCCTCCGTTTTGCACTTACGTGATTTTATTCTAGATCTTCCATTAGTATAGAAAGAGCCATTTTAGTTTAGCTGCTAGCACGTTATAGCTGATGACGTGTATGTTTCCGAAGGAAACGCAAAGCTACACTGACACGGTTTTACCGCTTCTATCGAAACTGCTACGATTGCTTTGTAAATGTACACTTGGATGTGTGGCAGAAATGTAGATTGCTTCGCCTTGGAGTTTAAATTGTAGTTGACAATATTGAATAGTGCTATTTTGGTGCACTCCTCCCTTACGTATACATATACTTCTCGTGCTGCATAGATGATGCAGTGGTTTTAGTGGTCGCTTCTACAGATCCAGTATGTTGAGTTTTGTGGGTTCGATTTTAGCACTGACCGATTCTTTTTTAAGTATAACAAATTGTTTCGATCCTGGTTGTTTTATATCTTCGTAGTTTGAATGATTGTAAAGTCCCTCTTGACGGACACAGGCAGTACTGCTACTGTGCGAGAAGTGGTTTAGAATACCACTCAGACGTAATAAAATATCTATTGTGTCTGGCTACCGGGATGGCGATGTAATTAAATAGGTTACTAAAATATAGCATATTCGAAATTATCAATTTTAAATATGCGTGTAAAAGGAATATTTCGCGTTGTTAACGATTTTCAACTTAATATTGCTCCGATTTTTTGGCTGTAATGACTATTTTAAAATCTCTAAGCAACGGCCTCGAATAAACTTCTTATCTTAGTTAAATCCATTTCGTGAAACAAAGAAAGATGCCTCCAAAATTATCCAAACAGTCACATCTTACGCAACACGAATCGATAAAGTGTCGACAAATGTTTACAAACGACGAATCGGATCTTAATTTATTCATCGGGTACATTACGGAGTATGCTATAAAGTAAAGAGATGTATGGCTGTGCCGCTAATGTTAATGCCGTTTTCTGATATAGAAGATAAGGGAATTTATATATCCATGTTGCTGTATAATCAATAGATTGATTGGTTCAGTGCCATGCTAATGTCTACGCTTGAGATATAAACGCAGCCAGCCGCACAGCAAAGTTATGCCAGCACAACTCTACACATATTGTTTATGTTATGAATATTGTATGAGATAAAATGCCTCAGTGGCTCGGTGTAGGGTATGCGACTGTAGAACATGGGGTCGGGCAAAGTGTTAACAGGTTTTCTGTCAGGGAATCATCAGTAGGAGCACAGAGTCTGAGCATTGTAGACGTAAATTGGCTGGCCGTTATTACGCGCAACCTGAAACAGTAGTTAGCGAAATATGATTATAATACACATCTGTAGGCAGAATACCTTCGTAAATAGAGACGTCGGATTACGTTTTCATGGACCTATATTAGATCTATCTTATATAGGTAATGTAGTCTACCACTTACTGTGGTAGTGGTATTGTGCTGCTTAAGCAGAGAACTTAATAGACTCGCATTTACACTTGTCACTGTAGTTCAGTGCAATGTTACCGTTTAAGGAGCGATTTAATGAAGATAAGGGTCGGTATTCTCCTTACCGGAGAAAGGTGAAACTTAGACAGAGACGAGTGTAATTTATTGAGGATAGGTTACTCCCAAAGGTATCAGCAGACGCCTGGACTTAGGAATCATAGTCCTATATTTGCGTAAGGAATCATTGCTTTAATGTCTCCGTACCGCAGCGGCAGTGAATGCGACAACTGAGGCTGTGTTCTCGGGCTAATATCCCAGGTCGGGCAAATAAAAAGTTATTGGGTCTTTCAATAGCAGACTGCGTTATAAAGTTGACGGTGTTACACACACCCCGCACCTAGGAAAGCATGTAAATTGGTTCTGCGCCTGATCTCTCTCCGGTTGTCGGTTTGCCGTCCTATCGGATCATGAGAGTTAGAGAACAGAGAGTGCACTTGTATAACTATAAGTACACAAGTGTACGCATAAACGTACACTTGTGTACTTATAATATCTACTGCGCAGATGGCCAGTCTCCGTTAAGATTGGATGTCCAAAATTCGGTCTAAAGGACATTATCAATAGGTACTT
This sequence comes from Catocala nupta, assembly GCA_963675205.1. Classification (NCBI taxonomy): domain Eukaryota; kingdom Metazoa; phylum Arthropoda; class Insecta; order Lepidoptera; family Erebidae; genus Catocala; species Catocala nupta. The sequence goes on from OY776099.1 coordinate 18,340,439, forward strand.
TTCTATTTTAATCCAAGAGCGAATAGAAATATATTTCTATCAAAATCTATTTTTATGCCGTCATAGGTATTTCGCATAGGGTTTCTCACTAAAGAAATCTAAGGATCGACTACCGTCGGCCACGTGGAACCATGCCTTTTGCACTTTCATTAATAGCTTATAAATATCACTGACATTTCACGTATTGCATTGTAAGACAATGACTTCAGTGGTATTTGCAGATAATGATATTAATAGCCAAATGTAATTATTCAATGAACTTTTAGTACTTGCCAAAATCTTTCGTGGTCTTTTTTGTTAAAGCGAAAACGAATGCTACGGTATATTCTGTAAAGCCTGGTGCCTTTATTCAAGTCGTTTTACCTACGGGCAGTTAATTTTTGATATATATTCTATGAAAAATATGAAAACATTTAAATGTTCGTAGCTAAAACGACTCGTGGCTTGAATATATATATGAACGGGACCTAAGAGAAACTGTGAGGCAGTGCTTACATTCATTTATTGAAACGTTTTTCACAAGATAAATTTGGAAAAGCTTAATACCAAAGGTGTTTTCTACCATTTGTCTTTCGGTCAACACAAAGTATAAATGTTTTAAGATAATCAAGTTTGGTTCTTTAGAACAGAGGTTGGGCCGCTGATTTATGTTACTGTCAATCTTCAGGTTTTAGTTCAATTCTTGGACGGGCAGTGTTATAAGGCTTTTTGATAGAAAATTCTTAAATGCAGCACGGTCTCTGAAACTGTTCGGTAGAAGAATTTCGCTATACTTCTTCAGATATCCGAGCCTGCTACCTTATAAAAAAAACATAGTTAGTTTCTTGCAGGTTTCTTCTCATAGGCTCAACCCTTTGCCTGAACCTAGCAACTTACCTAAATGTAGCTTCAGTAACTTAGTAAACTCACTAAACCATATATTTTGACGTTCATAAGGGTTACTTTGTGACCTAAATGAATAAATGATTTTTGACTTTGACTTTGACTTATAGTGTGGCGATGAAAAGAAACATTCCATATCCAGAAATCAGCACTTTTTTCTGAATGAAAGGATAACATTTAACATTAGCGTATATACTTAATGTAATGTAAATCAATATTGCTTTCATCTCACGTGTACAAACTCTTCAATACTTAGTTTCTAATATATCTTTCAAGACCGCCTAAGGATTAACTGTAAGCATTTGTTTATCTTTAAGACATAATTTGTACATAGGTACTTATCAAACCCTGCTCTAAGTATACTTTTGATTCTAACCGGTGTATAATAAAGACTAAACTATCAAAGGGTATATGTGTCAGATTTTTATCAGTAGCAATTTGTATTAGACTGCCACAGGAACATCACATCACCCCAAATTGTACGGGTCTGGCCTGGACCCTTCTTATCACCCCTACCGCGCATCTTGTTTGTTCTAATTATATACAAATGATTAAAGATAATATATATATATATATATATATATATATATATATATATATATATATATATATATATATACATACACATCGTCGATGTCTGACTTTATGTGGATTTCGTTACTTAATTAAACATTGACACGAAATATACGTCAATTAGAACAAGATGTATTTTACCTACTGACTGGACCTTCTTTCGTATTTATAACAAAATAGATTGTTCGTTTGGTTTGATACAACATTTCAGCACCTTGTAATACCACCGAACCTAATAAGTTAACCTGTCTTGGAAGTCAAAACTCTCAACTGTATTTTTATTAATATTTTGGATTTATTACATCTCGCCTCTTTATCGAGAAAAAGATTTTACAACCAAAGAGAAGATGCCATATCGGCTGACCCAACGGTTTCTCCTAAACGTTATGACAATTGAATATTTATGATTTATATAACACTAGATGTGCCCGTGGTTTCACCCGCGTTTATCGTTACTGCGCCGCTGCCGTAGGTCGTAGCGTGATATTATATATATACTCGATAAACAGGCTATCCAACACTAAAAGATTTTTTTAATTCGAACCAGAAGATCCCGAGATTAGCGCGTTCAACAAAACAAACAAAACCTTCAGCTTTATAATATTAGTATAGATTTACCTATTTACTCGATATTACCAACCCTTCTGAAATATTACAAAAGAGTTCTTAACTTGGTAATTTTAATTGCGCTTCCATCCTGTTTTCGGCACGTGAATGAAAATCTTTACGGCAATTGTTTTACTTTTGAAAGAGTTTCGAAGAAAATTTTCCTTTGCTTTGGCTTCTATTTAAAAATAGAATAACCAGTCTAATGAAATTGGTAAACATTTAAAAATGTTCAGCACGTGAGTCACTGTGGGGCTAAGTTGAGCTTATCTGGAGTTATTATGAGATCAATTTACAAAAGGTATTAGTAGAGCTGTATTACACCAACATTTTGGCAGCTGTTTATGTCACAAAAAATAGAGGCCAGCTGTGGTTCCAAAAATATTCCATTAGAAAAATCCAGTCAACATTTTACTGGCTTCGGGTACGATTCATGATAATACTTGCCGTAAGCGTAAACTCAAGCATTGAAACTCAAGAGGCAGCCGGGGAATAAAACAACTTTTCAAATTACAGTACGTATGACACATTGCTTTAAGTGGTCAATTCACTTGTGAATGAGTGATCAGTATGTGACGTGTAGTGGCAAACCCACGCGTGACGTGATCCATAGATAATTCTTCGAAAGCTAACGGTTAACATTAATGGTCTCACCAAGATCCAAAACATTTGGCTGTTTAATGTTGTCATGACGACGAACAAATTTAAATCTTCATACATATCCTTAAATGATTAAGCAGAAGGGCAAGGCAGAAGTTTATTACACCAACATTTTGTTTACTATGAATTTAGTTTATATATTCAATTGTAATAGAGGGCGGAGGCTATTGTTGTATATCAGGCAAATTAACATACTCCGTACAAAATTACTTCTAGATAGAAGAACATAATAACAATTTATCTGATCCAGGATTTGAACTGTCCACATTCATAGCAGTCGATTTTTACTGACGCTGCGTTATCGAGTTATAAGAAGAAGAATCTTGAAGATCTTGCTCTATAGATTTTGGATTAGAAATCTTTATCGGCAGTACATACCCGTTGCATAAAGCGAGTTTCTTAAATCAAGTGCGATTCCAATGATTGTAAAGCCAAGATTTAGCACATGCCAGAACCACACTACACGGGATATGTGTCTTGTTTCCGTGTTAGGCTGACTAGTATCTCTTGTCGTCGAGGTACATACAAGCCGGAACATTCTTGTAAGCGTACTACTATCTAAACATTGTGAGGAGTTTGTTGTACTGTATGTTATTGTTGTTTACGTTTACGCGAATCATATTAGTGTTGCGCTATCATTGCATTCGAATAATATTCGAATAGAGTTGCGCAAAATTCGATGTGTCTACTTTGCACGGTTAAGGATGCATGTTGTATGTATAGTAGTATCAAGACATTCGAATGCAGTATAGCGCATCTCTAGTATTATTCGCGATAACATAAATAAATAATAAACAACAATAGCATTTAGTACAACTTACTAAAAACGACGGTTAATGATGTATGTATACTAGACAAAATATTTTTATTGCTGTTTATTTAAAACTTTTAACTATTATAAAATGTATTTATTCTTACACCTTTCCCGTCGTTTTGGTTCCTTTTTAGCAGCTATGGTGACAGTGAGACTGGTGTAGCGATCATACCAATAAATTTTCTATGTTCATTTATATATTAAAATATTAATAGGTACCTTTATTTATACTATTCATACAGTATTGTAAATTTCGAAGTTGTTATAGTGTTTAAAACCGTCCATAAACTCGGTTAAGCAGGTAACCGTTTGAACCCTGTGGAAAAATGTAGGTTACTTTTAGCATTATATTAATATAAAAGTTTATTACCATCAAGCAATTTATTGCCGGGTCTACATTTGAGTTAGTAATGCACAGGTTAAGGTACCCAGTCACAGCTTACTTAGGTCAATAACCAGGCCACCAACCGTGGTTATTATGGTAATGTCCTCCGAAACCGTTGTATCGCGGTCGACAGGTCGCACTTGGTCGAAACTCGAAATATATCTTAGTACCTACTTTCTTACTACAATAATCAAAGAGCGCTATGTTATAATAACGATTAGAGTTTACTGAATCGCCTCGTTTTTGTTAAATCTTACTGTTAACTCACATAATATATTTACATGATTGAGAAAGACAGTCTATAATTTTCAATTTATTTGCTTAATAACACTCTATTTCTAATTCAGATGTCATGTTGACATTGTGTGTCAGATATCAACTAAAGGTCCAGAATAGTGACCATTTTTGAACATAATAGAGCATATCCATAGTTTAAACTCACATCCGATTTGGCTGATAGATTTTGAATGTCTACAGTAACTATGCCAATAGTAGTCGGTTGGTTAAAAGTTAGTTGCCAAAAAGGCGACAACCGAGTTCGATATGAGATTTTTAGTAGTAAAATTGACCTTATTATTAAAAGAATCTTTTGAGATTTTCAAGATGTGTTATTGTAATCTTTCACCTCGATTGAACGAGATGGTATACATCATTCGATTTCTTTGCCACTCAATTCGTCATATACGATCGCTGGTATCCATTTGCTTTTATCATTACATCTCGTTATGGTTAAGCTGACAGGTTCAAGTAAGATAACAATAAATAAAACAGCTATAAGACATTATGAGACGCCTTCAGACTACGTTTTAATGAATAGGTATTGTTGTGATTGTGTTCATTTTAATTACTTGGATGTCTTATATAATGTTGTCTTACGTTCACGCGAATGTAGTACATAGAAATAAACTCCTTTATACGAATTTTATCACCGTTGTTTATTAGAAATACACTACTTTGACATACTTTTGAAACTATTAAACTACTGTTATTAATCTTGTGTTGTCTTTACTACTATTTTAAGCTATTTAATGGTTAAACTATTTTGATTTTCACTTAATCCGACATTGCGGTGGACTTTTAAAACCGTGGTCACAATTTCAATGGTACAACAATCACCTAAATTGTATGAATCGTCTTTTACGCATATGTAAAATATTTACGTGTATAATATGGTCATTATTGCCAGCCATACATTGCAGTAAAAATAATGCCAGTTGAAACTCACAACTGCATTCAGAATACGTATTTGTGGATCACTTAATGTTCATAAGTAAAGTGACGACTTGAACAATGTGAGTTGGATTAAGAATTAATGTGATACAATGTCTATTTCTTTGTCTTTTTATTAGGTTTGTCAACAGTTGTTACAGATATTATCGTTATCATAAAATATACATATAAACTGCCTTGGTGTTGCAGCAGTAGTGAATGTTACTGCTGTGTACGAAGTCTCGTGTTTGATTCCCGAGTTAGGCCGTCCTAATGGTTTTCTTTATTTAATAAAAATAATTCATTTTTTTGGAAATAAAAGGTACCGAAATGTCTCTGACTGCCCAATAATTTACACGCAAACACCGCAAGCCAGAGTTTTAAGTAAGTGAACATATACATAGAGGTTAGAAGCTTTATGACCACATCTCGGTAAGACTACATAGCAGATATGACTAGTTCGCTATAGGACTAAATCTCGATATGACTAGATCTTGTTTTAACTAGATCGCATTTGGACTAAATCGCTATAAATCCAGACAGCGTAACGACTATATTTTCATTAGTTTTTAAAGTTACAATGCTCGTTTCCATGTTACCTATATTAAAATACTTAAAATTAAAGCGTTCCATTGTAACATATTTATTTACTTAAATTTACGTTTCAAATTGCTAACATTTTTAAAAAAGCTGTAGGCGTAATCTCCTTATTCTCAAGCTTATTTAATTCTCTTTTATATTTGATCTCTCTCTCGATTAAATAATATGGTGTTTCTTTTTTTGTTAGTCACTTCAAACAGAGAATTTTGATTTCTTTTATCTAGAAAACGTGCCTCTATTCTTTCAAATAAAATAAAAATTGGAGCAACGTAGGTTTTTGCTGCATGCGCACATTAAGGCGACGATGCCATGCCTCTAAACTATTATTGGTCCTGTGCTTGTGTTTTGCACAGGAAATGAGTGAAGGATTCTTTAGCCATTGCCTGCAAAAGTAGGTTGCAATTGCATTCATTTCTGGTGATTGCGTAAAAAATTCCACAATAACAGATTTGTATATAAGATGAAGGCAAGAGCGGCAAATTAGCAGTAATTCTAGTAATGTGTCGTCCTTCTTGAGATTTTGTCGCATTCGCTTTTTTCCACACAGATTTATTGTAATGGTAAAAACAGCCTGTAATTTTAGCATTCTGATATATAATCCGTAATGCATTGATAAGTCCCAATTTGTAATTACGTTTAAAATGTTTAAAATGTACTTTAAGTACATCGCGAATTATTGTAAATAAAGCTATATAAGTTGTTACGCATTTATTTGGTAAGAGTGCTTACAAGAGGGGAAATAAATTTATTATCTCTTCCTTGCTATCAACGTACACGTGAATGGAGAATAATTGATAATAAGGCTTGTGTGCACGTTTAAATGTTCCGTCACCAAAAATAACCTTTTCTTGATCGAACATATCGACATAATTTTTAATATTTCTTTTGGAATATCGTGATGAGAATATAAGCATTTTGTTGTTTTTTGATAATTCAAACTCGGCAATCAAAATGTCTTCCTTGATAATTTTGGCACAGTCACTTTGCTGGATTTAGAAAACTCGGTTTTTTGCACTTGAAGGAACCTTTTGCGATGTCTGTATAGGACATCCTTAACTAAATTATAAGGTCTACCATTACGGGTTGAAGAAGTGGACAGTTGTTGGAGTACTTGTTCATAAACCTTTTTTACTGATGACACAATATCTTCGCATACATTTTGTTTTGCCGTATCCAGTAAAAGGCCTTCTTCTATTTCATCATAGTATTGCTCACACTTGTGTAAACTCTTCCTGATTATAACGGTCTTTTCTAAATTTAATGTAAGAGAAGCACTACACACGTGTCTTTTGTAGCAATGACAGAACGAAGTTCTGCTTGAATTGTTGGACCCAAAATTGTATCGATAAGCATCATGAATAAGAGCTTCCTTATTATTTTTATTTTTAATAAAATTAAATTTTTCGTTTCTCTGCATTTTACCTAGTTAACAATGAATATGCAAGATAAAAATTCAAATTGACAATGACAATTATTGTTTCAATTTATTTTTAAATTACATATAGCGGAACTTCATAGTAAATTGACACTTCAATTTATATACTCCATGAAGTACTTATACTTACTAATGCCACTTTTAGATACGATTGTACGTCATATCGATATTAAGTTATTTTTATAACAGGACCGACGCATATATAGTCAAACAGCTATTTAATTTTGAAGCGATCTAGCCATATCGAGGTTTCGTCCTATAGCGAACTAGTCATATCTGCTATAAAGTCTTACCGAGAGGTGGTCATAAAGCTTCTAACCCGTCCAAATTAGTAGTCGTAATGGGACTGTTAATTATATATTTTTTAATTATAAATTCCAGCGTGCCGCAGTCCTCCATATGAACTTTCAACTATGCCCTTACCCGTCCGTATTTTCTCTTCACGTATTTATATGTACAAGTGTTGACGTACTAATTAAAAGGTATCACTTGCACGTTTATTTTTAAATGAATGAAGTTCGTTCATCTTCAAAGATGTTTACTGAATGACTGTCTTTAAAGATGATCTTCATCTCGCTCTCTGCATTCGTCCACTCTGTTCGCTATATATAATTAAACAAATTCATCCTTATTTCTTTACATAGCAACAAGCCTTTAATAAACGTCTTGTCTTTTGTTTTTCAGTTAGGCATACATTTTCATTTAGATGAACCTCAGAGTTAATTTGACGGTGGTACCGAGTTGTCCGAACGTAATTAATAAAGCCGGTGCCGGTGTTGGAATACTGGTCGTGGATTCAGCCTTGTTGGGTTTCAGGGGGACGAGATCTCTGGCTATTTACATATATTCTATATTTATTAATTAGAAACTCGGCAACTAGAGCTACCTTCGTAGCTCTTTAGGGCGAAATCTTCAATTCAAGACTAGTTTCTTTAGCGATGAAATATAGTTTTACCCACATTAAATTTGTGATCCTTAATGTTTTGTTTATGTAACTGTCCGACTGCTGGGTACAGTTCTCAGTATGAGTAGGGTTAGGCCGTAGTCCACCACGCCGGCCTAGTACGGTTTGGCAGACTTCACATATATTCGAGAACATTATGTAGAACTCTCAGACATGCAGGTTGCCTCAGGATGTATTCTTTCACCGTTTTATGACAAAAGTTATTTTGTAAATTATTTTTCGTTTCGAAAATGTATGTAGGTGTACCTATATATTTTATACATTTGTTATTAATAGTCTACAACAATATACATATTTGTAATTGATTTTGATGTTTAATGTATGCAAAATCGCCTTCTCAGTTACGTTGCTGATATTTTTTTTTGAATATGTAGGTAATCTTCATAACGTAGCATAGATACGCCTGTATATTATGATGAGTATTCCTCCCACATTTCTTCAACTGTTTTATAGTACTACTTAATATGTAAGGGAGAAATTTTCGTCTACCGCGCATATTTTCATACTCCACAATAATATTTAGAATTGTCTGCCTGGGTCGCTGGGCATCCAACCTACGCCGTCACCACTAGTCCCAAACATCACCATTGCAAGCTTATACCGCGGGATCACAAAGGTGTCTAAAACATTTCAACATATGAGAACAGTTGACACATAATACCTATATTCTCATCAAAACGCTCGTAGCGAAAGCTTTCTAGAATACGTCAAAGTAATAGGATATTAATCAATTCTCCTTACCTTGTCAAATCCTCTTTGCCACTAAAAGCAATCGATGGTGATTATTTCTTTTTACCAGAATGCTTTGAACGAATATTATTAAGTACTTTTTCCTAGTATCTATAACGTGTAGTTTGATCTTTTAAGTTTTTCTGCGTAGTCAACTAAAATAGTAAAATATATAAATTGCCATTTTAAGTGACTATTTTCTATACTATTCCATTAAATGGCGCATATTGAAAACCAAGAAAAGAGATTCATGAGAGCACCATTTCAATTCATGAAAGTTTAGAATATCGATGATATAATAATATGTCAAAATATACCCAGAGTAATTATGAATTAAGTTATATTAATACATTTCTATTAATTTGTTTGTCATTCATGTTCTCGAACATTATTAAACTGTACATACGCATACTTGAAAATTTACTGTGAGTTTGGTCTCAATTGAGATTTACCTAATTAGGTATTCACACATCTTAGCAGGTTCATTACGTTTGTTAGTAAGTACATTATATAAACATAAATATATTATGTGTGAGTGTTCCAACTCTGTGTACTTTATGTACAAGTCCAGTAGTTATTACCTACAAAGGCTTAATGCCATTAACTTAATGTATCATATAATTTTTGTTTATAAGAATTGTGAATATATACCGTATAGAATAATACAGTGATAGCGTTTCCGTAATTAAAAGAATAACAACTACAAATAATAAAGATAAAATCTGCAGTCTGTTTTTAAGCTAGTATGAGATTGACTGTAATTTTTGCGTTGATATTCTTCCCAATCTCTGTCCGAAAAGTGGTTTCCAAAGATCTCACATAGGCGCCCTTTGTCGCAGGGCAGTTTACAAACGTATAATTTACGGACTCCTATCACACCTAGACTAAAAAAAAATATTTATAGACCACACTAATTATTATTGTTAATTAAGTCGAACTTGTACACACAGCGACACATCAATCTAGACTGTTTGGACTTTGAACTATTAGAAGTTGAACGCTGCGAATCGTGCGAGAGAGTGCGTTATATTTTTGTAACGCTCTATCCTATCTCTATCCTTACCATACCATCGACACCACTATGCGTTGTTCCTTTCCGACAATAGTATATTTTGTATGTAGCGTAGTTATGCGTATATAAGGTGTCTAACTTGATGTATAGCCGTGTGTACAAATTTTTATTGTATCGTTTCTCTGGAGTACTACCTGATATAACTTTTTTTAGGCGTATTTACAGGGTAAACACAGACATTCAGATATAATTGACAATTACCAAAGTGCGTGTGCTACCCTAATAACAAATATGTACAGCACTGGCAGGTAAACAACATACAAAAGCTAAAACTCAATGCCTAACTAGGATGAAGTGTTTAACTATAATAAATATAACTCTGACACATTTAACTCGTGCATAACTTCTGATAATGACAGAAACATGAAACACGTTGAACCTCTAGCTTTCAGTGAAAGTTAAGCCGCTGTTAATTGGGTGTCAATTCCGTGCTGTTGGCGTATTTTAGCGATATTCAACATCAAACTTATACGAGTGGGTCAGTACTATATGTTTTGAGTGTGATCAGTATAGTTTCAATTTATTATATTCGAAAGTTCATTACAATTTCGATTAATATATTCAATTTAGAACATAGTATTTCAGATGTTAGGTGTTCTGTTATTTGGTGAGAACATAGCCTGCGTCATCTTCTCTAAGATTCCTATCGGTCTATCAAAACATTAGTGTTTAAAAGACTGTATTAAGTTTGTAGAGATCGATTTATCTGGTGTATCGGAATTTCGCAAAAGACAAAGGCGCTGCGATCGACTTCTCTTAAAAAATTAATAAAAAGAAGCATGTATGATAGCTAAATCGAAATGCCGAAAAATCAATATAAAAAATTGTATGTCTAATTTATGTATCTATATAGATTTTACATAAAACGCATGCAACGCTCGCATCAGATGTTAATCTATGTATCGCAGTTGCAGTCACATATTGAAATTGATATGACCACTAAAGCGACTGTTGTCAACAATATCAACAAATCACTGGACACACGCTATATGTATGTAGCCGGCAAAAAGCGCTATTATTTTCTCTTAATAAATAAACTTTAGCATAGAAATCAAAGTCAGTTGGTACTTACAGCTTTAATAATCGCTTTCGTGAATAATTTTGTTAGATTATTTGTTTGTGGATTTCTCATACATATATGTATATTATAATCTGTATAGCCGACTCTTCAAGTTTTATACGCCCACAATCCCGCCAAGGGTCATACTTATTCATATGAAAATATACACAGTATTTGTGTAAAAAATACCTTTGTACTATTTATAGCTCACAGGGAATGGATATTATTTGGTCAAATATGACTGAAATAAATTCTCTTGGTAGGGATCGCAAAAGCCAAAGAAATAAACGTTGTGAGATATTTGTTAAAGGAGAAAAATGTTTGGCACACGTCTTAGGAATACTTTTGTAGTCTTTTATGGGTTTGGGCATTATTTTGGGATAAAGAATGTACATTCCGACATGCAAAATCTTTATAAGGTACTGTACCTTCAATAAACTGGGTAGGTGACCATATTTCTGTGCTTTATTATTAATGGGCAAGTAATAAAACATTTTTTTTGACACAATCTTTTAAGCAACGGACACAACGAACATCCGCTGTCAGTATATAGAATAGTACTTGTGGATTACATAATTTTTATGTAGACATTAATCTACAGACGAATCAAACATTGTGCCGAGTGTTATAGGTTTAAACATTCGGCGCATTGAGCTATTCGTGTAAGAGCTTTTTCATGAAACCGATTTTGATAAAAAATGGTATAGATTGAACGCTAGAAAGAGATCTTTTAAAAAATTAACAAAGTCTCGAGTATTAATCAGCCATTTGTTTATACTAGCGGTCGCCAAGTGGTCGAAATTCGACCATATTTAATTTAAATTTTAAGTTTGATCGTTATTAAGGTTTTATTGTCTATAACTATACCCTTATAATCATATTTCATTTAGATTTCGCCAAGACTATACAGGTCAATTTATCTATCTTTTTCAAACAAATTATTATTTACTATTCTTTCATTGACGATATTCCTAAGCTTGCTACTTTATTTTGTCTTTCATATAAATACGTTAATATATTATAATATAAACAGTCTATATAGTCATATATTATTTTGATAATTATTTTCTGAATTGTCTTACAATACCATAACCTATATGGTATTGTAAGACAATTCAGATTACTGCTTCTCCACAATTTTCTATTTGCAATCCTATGTATATTGAGCAAACTGTATTTCACAAATTATTATAACTATGTATAGAAGTTGTCGTTATAAACCATAAACAGTTACTGTAACTAAGCACCAACCAAATATGGTAACTATAGTTACGAAGAATTGCACTTTTTTTTTTTTTTTTTACGTGGTGGAATGCGTTGACGCATATCCCTCCGCGGGGGCGGGCGGAGGGATTATGTCGGACTCGCCGGGGTAAAAGAAAGATGTTGAAAAGATAATGTACCTCCCGGAATACCGACTAAACCTACCACGGTGTTCCTCGACAAAACCACTATCGACGGGGCCGCGCGAATCGCTTTCGCATGCGGTCGCGACCCCGCCGAGGTTACGGCCCGCCGTGTGAAACGGCAGGCCACTACCCGAAGAGACCTACCCAAAGGACTCACGCTCAAAAATTCCCTACTGTCTCCCCCCTAAGGGGGAGACGGACTCGACACAGAGGCGCGCGTGGGAACACGCACGCCGCCTCTCGGACCTGGTGCTGAACGGATGGTGGGCAGGCCCACAAAGCCCGCCACCCCCAGGTCAAACCTCAGGGTGGCTGGACGTCATCGCGCGCCCTCCGGCGCCCGGCTCTGCGGTTGGGGAGAGGGTTCAAACGCTCCCTCTCCCGCTCCGCCGCCTCCTTGATGGAGATTACTTCCTTGCAAAAGGAGGCGACGGCGTTCCACGACCTCTCACTCCGGACCATAGACTGAACTACGGCCGGGAGCGAGAGGGCAATCGATCCGACTGCCGCGATCAGCTCACGGCGCTGCGATGCCCAGGCGGGGCAAACCGCCAAAGTGTGCAGCGCCGTGTCCTCTACAATGTCGCGGCAGTCGCCGCAGCGGTGACAACCGGGCGTCTCTTGCCGGCGTATACGACACAGGAACTGGCCAAAACAACCGTGGCCAGTCAGTACCTGTGTCAGCCGGAAGGTGAGGGCGCCATGTCGCCTCACCAGCCACTCCTCAAACACGGGACTTACCGCCACGATCGTGGCGTGCCCGAATTGTACGACATCAGCCGATCAATGCCGAAATACTACCAACGCGATTCGACTGCGTGTGTGCGTACAGTGTTTTTTAATTAATTTAATGTATTTTTAATGCATTTTATAAAAATATTAGGATTCGCCACTCCTTCTCCATATAAACTTCAACTGTGCCAAATTTCATACTCCTTCGTTCGTAAAAAGGTGTATAAAGTAGTGTACAAAGATTTTGCTTCACGACCTGCAATTGTATTACCAATCGGTATTAATTGATTGTGATTTCGTCCAACAAACTAAATCTTAACAACGTTTTGCATTCCAATCACCAGATATAGCGATTAACATGTCGTGTTCATATGGCTACGTTGACTACGCACAAACAACATACAAAAAAGTAACTAGTCTGCTCATTCCCTGTTTCCCCCTAAGGAAAATCAAGTAAAGACCCACATCATACTAAATACGTACTTTTTAGTTACAATGTTGTTCAGACCATAAATTGCAACTATGTTTATGAACGGCTTAACACATTTTATGTCTTATAACCTATGTAATAAAAGTTATAATTGAATGCTACCGTGTATGTGATGTTGAGTACATTATGCTGGTGTGGCGCCGGGCCTTAGTGTGTGGAGCATTAACATTTAAAGACAGGTTCAGAGTACTTTGAGACAGTTATGTTCAAACTGTGATTGGTATTTAGTAAAACTAGATTGACAGTTGGAAAGGAGACCTTGGTTTATGTTTACTGAGAACAACATTCTGGTAAACTGACAAGCGAAAGCCACAGTGAAGAGAGTCAGTGATGCAATGCAGCTGTGTTAGGTATGCGGTTAATGGAAAACCTTCGCCACTGGCTTTCTTGTTTTTGGACAACAAACTGCACTGCCTGCACTGATGGCGTAGTAGTTTAGGCGTTGGGTTTGAATCCCACACGGGACAGAAATTTGTGTGATCCACAAATGGTTGTTCCGAGTCTGGATGTTATTTGAATGTTTATAAAATCCCCTGCGATACAGGAATAATTCCTAGTGCAGTTGTATTTAAAAAAAATATATAGCAAATAATCAAACCATCCCTCTAATGGTTAACGTTTACCGTAAGGTATTATCGCTTGCCATACTAAGCGTATCACTCGTTTATGCTTTAACGCTAAGAAAAAGGAATTAAAGATAAAAAGAAAGGTATGGAAGAGAGACGACGGAATTTTAACTTATCTAGCGAAACACAGTAATAATGTTACTATTCTTACGTAATTTCGTTATTGGAAGTAGTACTCCTCGAAACGAGCAGGCTTATTGGAAATTGTTTCTAAACAATTGCCAACGAAGAGTTATTGCACTCAAAATTCAACACTCAAAACGAAGGAAACTCTCAGGCAACGAGCAAACAGTGTCACAGCTAATGGCCAATTTAATAAAATCTAGCATTCTATATTTAGTCATTTCAAATAAATAGGTACATTTATAATGACTCTACATTGCCAGTCATTATAAATTTAATCTTATCATATCATATTGCAATAAAATATATGGCATTTCAATCACTTAATTATAATCTCTCTAACGGACATCGCTTGACATTAAAATATTTAGAGTACTTATCGTCGACCTAGATTGTAGAAAGTTGGCATAATACTGGCTCTCATGGCTCACGTAAGTATCCACAGTGAAAAATATTATAATAAATCATAGTCTGGTTGACCAAGGATACTCACACGCACTTGTTCGTTCTTCGGTAAAGTCAAAGTCAAAAATGAATTATTTATTAACGGCTATCTTACGCAGACAAATCGGTCTAGTAGTTTTTGAGACTAACACGTTTCATCATACAAGTTTTTTATAACATTAATATAGATTTTCATAATCTAACTGATTTTTCGGATACTGTCTAGATTTGGTTCGTACGCGACAGCTAGACCGAATCAGCTGATCTTAATTCTTGCAGACAAAAGCTCGGATGTACACGTACCTTACGTAATGATACACTGGTGTGCCCACTTATTTTCTCACATGGTCGGGAGCGTCGTCGTGTATGTAATTATATACCAGTATAAAAATTAATTTTGACCTAACATGTATCTGGAACGCGATATTTTTAGCCTGCATGTTTTGGATTAATTAATTTTTCCATTAGCTGAGGTAAAGCCTCGGCTCTAAATCTAAATAATGTCAAAATGAAATCTAGCTACACTCATTACTTGGCTTTGGGTGTGAACGACTTGGGCACACCTAGTGCTTTTAAAGTAATAGGTTTTCCATGAAGGCAATTGATTTAAAGAGATAGTTACTGAAAGCGTCATCCATAATGATATCAAGGGTTGTTTTCATCAAGATTACGGAAAATAAATTAATTTGCAGACTACTTCAATGTGATCCATGTTACTAGAGCATAGACTTTTTACATCAGTCCTGGCTTACGGAAATAATAATGTCAGTCGATTTGCAGATACAGAAGCCTCAAAATATATCGAGTATTCAGTCACTGTTCTACCTCATACATAAATGCCAGTCACAGCTATCGAGTCAATCGGTTTTCGGAAGATCGATTTAGTGATTGAGCTAAGCATAGATCTATCATGTGTCATAACGTAATGCATAACAATGCAAACACTAAAACGGGTGATTTCGATACTGCAGTGGAATATAGAGTCAGAAAAGCGACGCGGCATTTTTAGATTTCCAAATTGGTCGATACTAAAACTAGCCTGTCTGCATTTTCGTTAAGTGGTGCATATTCAAGTATGCTGTTCTATTGTAGTCTTCGATAAGTGAGATTTCCAGAATACGATATACTTGTAGGCAGGCGTACACATGTATGTTAGCTATTTTATCAAGAGCCTACGATTCTGAGTAATGTGTGTTAATACGCGGTAAGTATGACTGATTTAGCTTCATTTTTATGAGTAATATTTTTATTACGTTATTATATCGGGCGGTTAATAGCGATCGGGATGGTCGTAAAAGTTCACGATAAAGTGCTGGAGTTCTGATGTTAAAAATATTGGACTTATACTACTGTTTCGACTATGTGTTAAGGAACACACGGTCTGAAATATACAAAATTTTAAATGATTGTTTTGGAAGCTACTCAATTACTTCGTGGAATCTATGTGCGAGGCATTGGAAATATTAATATAAATATTAATTTAAGTAAAATGATGTCAAGTATAGTAAAGACTAACTGAATGATTTTTAGAACGTTCTGTCGGTGAACTATTGTTATGTCTTCTCATAAACTAAAGTCTATTAAGAATTTAATCACTCCAGACCCACAATTAGGAAATGAGTGTGTATTATAATAAAATTGCCATTAAATAAATTCTCCTTTGCAAGATAATTAAAAGTGTTGATTCAGTTAACAGATTTATTTAGCCGTTAAGTATTAATTTGAATTGTTTCATTAGTAATAGTAATTTGCAAATCAAACAATTCAAATCTTGCGTTAAGCTCTTTAACCGTGGGTAAAATAATATTGGTATACCTACGTATATTTCTTATATTATAAGGCGTAGAGTGTGCATGATGGGTGTAGGTTCTTAAGCTCCCACGATGCCACATCACAATGTAAGCAAGTGTGGGATCGCTAATTGTTTCAAGAGATTACTTGTTTGCACGTGCTGTGTTTCTCAAGGTTTAAGATATAAAAAATTGAAGTTTTACTAACATAGTATTAAGGTGTATTTACTAACATCAAATTGTAAATTTAGGTTTAGGTTTTTATCTATAGGTCTATACAGCCCGAAATAAATGATTATTATTATAAATCTTTGGTCAGGCCGCCTTGCGCCTTGCCTTATCGTTAAGGCGGAGTTATTTGCAGCAGAAGACTTGACGAGTCAAATAATTTTGATGCAGCAAATGACTCATTGACACGCTAATTATTCCGTAAGATAAAATAGCTCAAATGTTTTACAGAGATCAAATTTTATTTGTACTGAACTTGTTAAGGTATTGACGACTGATCCAAGAGTTTGTTCTAAATAACACAATATAATAGTCAAGTGGAGATGACGCAAATCTACTACCAGCTCGCATGCGAAAGGCTGACCGTAGCAAGATATGCCTATTTTTTTATCTAACTATATAATTTAGCTCCATTTATTTTGATAACTAATTTGCAATTCGAGGGCCTCACGATCGTAAGCTTGCCACAGGAGGAACGGAATAGACATTATATATCCGACAAATGTTGAAAATATATACGCGTTCGTGACCCCCATGAATTGAGAAACACTGAATTAGAATAATTAAGCGTTAGAAACAAAATCTGTTTATCCCTTGGATTTCTTACTCTCAAAGCGTGGGTTAGTCCCATTCGCCACCTCCAGCACCTCCGGTGGCGAATAGGACATATTCCAAAAAAAAAAAAACCCGCACGTGTAGACGTACACTCATTAACAATTAAAATTATATCGATAAATTGCCAGAGTGCCTAGTACACGATCGACACGTTTATGAAGTTCGGTGCTTCGATTGGCCCACTTCAAACTTTTAACCAATCAGAGAGCCAAACGCGGTAAATATTTTGATTGCGTTAACGTAAAAACAATTCGCACTAGGCACCGAGTACTTAATTTGGTATTAATCATCGCTTATAAAACTGAGTTTATTGTTGCATGTTAGCACTCGTGTATTAATCAATTGTTATGTAAGTTAATACAATCTATAGTTATTCTTGAGAATTCACACAGTATTTTTGCTGTTTCATAACTTATACGCAAGGGTTTTTATTTGTCTGCCTCATGGTAGTTATGTATAGAGATGCTCAAGGTTGGCAAATGCGCGTATTTCAAAAAATCTTAAGAATTTACATAATAGGTAGGTATGTGATTTCAAATATTTTTTTTATCACTTTCTCACTAATTGGTATAAGTTTTCGCTTGTACCTGACTATGACATCCCGGTTTCGTTGCAAGAGTGAGTCATAGTGTTAAGTAAATTCAATTATATTAGTTACTGCCACATTTGTCCAGTCACAGTGTTCGTGTAAACGCCTGTAATGGTCTATTATGCAGTCCAGAGGATACACATTTTCATAATTTATATCGGATATTCACAGTACGGAGCACATTCTCCGAATGCTGTAGCTCTAGAAATGTGCCGTATTAACGTCAATGAGCTCGCCTCTTATAACGTATTACGACATATAGGTCCGATAATAATAAATACTTTATTTCTTTATCAACAGTTTAAAACATAAACGTTGTAGAGGCCTTCTTTTAAGTATATGAATACTTGTGACAGAAGACCCCACTCTTCCATATCTTTAAATAAAGTAAAGTTTGAGCACCATAATATGCTGGACATGTTCTGTAGCATGCAGCCTCATTTCCCAGGACAACAATCAAACCTGCTTGCGACCGTATGTGGTCTGTGAACCTACAAGCCGTACTCGGTGTGCGCATCATTTGCACAGTATCGCGCCAAAGTGATAGGCGTGCTTCCGTAAACATTACCAATGTACGCAGTGTGGAGGCAGCTTAAACAGCTCACTAAATTATGAACTGTTTGTACTTACATATTTCCCTATCGTCTCAGTGCGCCATGGCAAGCTTACGATCAACAATTTCCAAATTTGAAATGGGTTCAGAAATGTTTCAACCCGTCAATTCTTGGAATACCAGATATAATTCAATACTCATCGTGTCTGGCCGCTGGTGTGCCACTGCGACTCAATAGTTTAATAGGTCTTTCTAAATTACGGTCGTTTATTGGTCTGTTAGCGTAAAACTGTGCTACTGGAGCCATAAAAGAGAAAAGATATATGTAGGTGTGATAATGATAGACGAGAGATCAAGTTCTTTCTCCTGAGTAGAGTGGAGATAAAGGCGCGAAAGTCTTCTTTATATGTAGGCGTACACAAATTCAACTACCTATTTTAAAACAAACCGATAGTTTAAACCCAAAATAGTCGACTAACAGAAGATAAGGCAACTCTTATCCATTAATAAACTTGAACTTAAAAAACTGCCTAATGGATCAACGGTGTAATGAAGATTTATCGACGCAGGGCCTACACTGCGCGAGCATTCCGTATTCCAACTACTTGACACTGTGTTAGAACTAAGTCTCGGTTACTTACTACTGGGCTTCATCTAGTGGGAAATCTGACTCGGTGATTAATTAGCAGGCTAACGGGGAAAGTGGTCTTGTAGACTAAGGATGTCAGGTAAAGTTTTGAATACCAACTTTTGATAAAGTTTCTACCGATCTAAAATATTGATATTCTAATACAAATACTGCATTTATTGGTATCAGTATTATTACAGATGCTTTTAAATCGTACCGTTAATGGCTGTAAAGAGTGGCTTGAATAAAATGCCAAAAATATTAGGTTTGTCTGTGTACATTTATGTCGAGGATAGTTTTCTTCAGACCGCCAAAGTGAAAAACTATAGTGTCACTTACTAATTTAGTGGTTGGGACGTGGACTACATTAACTTTACCGCCATATAAGCTTATAAGCCCGACTTACATAAGTAAAATGCTCGATCCAGGCTATTATGTTTAATCTAGCACCCGCAAACCGACAGTGTTCTTTGGTTAGCTCATCAACATATTACATAAAATATCTTAATATCACTTCACTGTTAATAAATGGCTTGCTTTTTGAAACCATAGGAAACAAAACAAGCAAGTTTCTTTTTACTGTCAGAATGGTAAAAATAATAAATTTGCTAGAAATTTCTACGTTCGTTCAGATGACACACTCCACATGTAACCAGTAACGTATTAGTACCGTGTAGTAGGGGGACAGCCTATTGACGCATGCCGGACACGGTTCTAATCTCCGTGATGCAATCAAGTATTTTTGCTCGAAACATCAAATCTCAAGGCACAGGTCCATCCTTGAATTTGTTTTTGAACAAAGAACAAAAGCTCTCTCTATCTCGAAACTTAGAAATATGACTGCAGGTACCCGCATCGTGTGACAATTATTCTATGCGAATTGGCCGGCTCCCCCGTAGAATTACTTTACAGTAAAGCGGCATAAGAATAGTGACGACTTTATTGCTTTGGCCCGGTGAGATAAGTGTTGTGTAGGCTTAATACTTATGTTTCGCATTCCTCTGTCCTGGAATCGACAACGCGCAAAACTTAACCCCTGCAAGCAAATATTATGTTACCAGCAATCAAGCATGGCGTCTTCTTGATTGAAATATTGTTGTATAAAAAAGCTTCCTTATTAATTAATCACTCTAATTTCTTCGTTACGCTGTCCAAAAAAGAAAACTGTTACATCGGCAGATACTTTATTTAGTGTTGAAGTAAGATACCTACTTGAAGCTGTAAAAGATTAATTGCCTGTGCTCTCGCACTGCGGAATTGCCGAGTTTTCCAACTAGCTAGCTCTGTGTTAAAGATTAGACGTTTTGACCTACTTCTAAGCATCTTCAGTAGGAGGGCTGACACTGCGATAAATAGAAGGGGTAATTTTCTTTTTATATTCTGCACCCGCAGTGTTTCGTGTTCTACTTGATGAAGTGAGGGTGTTAATTCAGAAAGCAGCCTTGTTAGAACATGAGCTCTGTGTTATAAGAGTATTATGCGTATTTGCTAGGATAATTAATTATTTCAGTGGGTTTCTCACCAGTGCTATACCTATATATTAGGTTAGTATAATAGTGTATACGTTTACCTCTTATAAGGAAACCGGGTTATGCGTAATTGCTTTCAAATTATATTCGAATTATCAATTATGTAATTTTATGAAGCGATATAATTGTTAATTATGTCATTGATTAACGATAGATAGATTTTTAGTGATGTGAATGTGACAACTCCTTTTAGGGAGATTGCCGCAGATTCAATGCAGATGCAATATGTTAATAGATATAGGCCGTAGGCGTCTTTCCTTTATACACACTTCAAACCATTATTTCAATAATGACACAAACTGATGGGTTTAGCAGTTATATATAAAATAACTAATTTCAATCTAACATTTTAAACAATCTTAATTGTCAGACCAACCAATTGCTCTAATTTCTTATTTAAAGTGGACGTTCGGTTAATCAGAATTCGGCTTGGAATTCAAGTTTTCCCTTATGATTTTTACTTGGAAGTTTGGAGGCCAATTTCTCAAAAAATTCATTCTATAAAATTCAAAAGGCTTTGTAAGAAGTCACTCGATAGTTTCGAAACTAGGTCAAGCTCCTTATTCTGGCGGATTTACATTTAAAGTCCCTTCCGTGGTCGGTTTTACTGTTGAGCCGACGTGGCGGATTTTACGCGTTTCTTTTTTAGCAAAATGAGGGTAGTAGAAATTATAAAAAGGATCTGCGACCAATTTAATTAATCCTTATAAATCTGTTTGATTAAAAGCATTTTAAATTTTGCAGGATAATCTAAAGAGCCTTACAGATAAATTTAAAACATAAAATGAAACTGCAATGTCTGTCTCGACGAATTAAATTCTTAAGTTGGACAGTGTTAGAACAAGTTGTTTAGAACTCAATAACAATACAGTGACGCGAACAGGGCGGTAGACGTTAATATGATTTATCTGTTACTACATGGAACTTTAATATGTTCTACATCAGACTGGATGTGGTAGACCAATGTTGTAGTACAAATTGGTATATATATTTTTATCCAGCAGTGCATTGCTTCTGGTTGATCGATCTTATTGCCATATTACTGTCAAGTCCGATACTCAAGCAGAGGTCAGAGGCATGCATGTCTGCCTTTTTTATTAATTATCGCTTGCTTTAACGGTGAAAGACAACATCGCGATGAAATCTGCATGTCTGATCTACTTGATGTACTCGAAGATGTGTGAAGTCTGCCAACCTGCACTGGGCCAGCGCAGTGGTCTAAGGTCTAATCCTTCTCATATTGAGAAGAGGCCCATGCACAGCAATAGGGCATTTTGTAAAAAGGACTTACAATATTATTATTATATTACTCGGAAGAGGCCTGTACCGTAGTGGCAATTGAGCAGATGATGGATCCGCAATATGAATCAATGATACCACCATTCTAAAAATGGATGACCGTATACAGAAAGTCGCACACCTTTTGCTGCGAAAACGTAAACCCGTCAATCTTGGTTGTCATGGCCATCTTTCATCGATACAGGGAGCCAGTACCCTTCATATAATCCGAATCTGATCTTATCTTAATAAATTCTTATCTTCTTATCTATTTACATTGCAGACCTCTGATTGTCATCTGACAGTCGCTCTGCAGAAAAAGAGATATTCAACAAAATAATTGTTAGATTGTCGACTTCGGTTTAATAAAAATGATAGTATGAAGTGAAGTGTAATGCACGTCTACCAAACCGTTCAAGCTTAAGTAGTGATAATGTATACAGCGGCCATAAGGGAATAATACGTATCAAAAAAACATCTACGATATTGAGTTTTTTACGTATTTGGTATCAGTAAAAAAAGACGCACCTGCCAGTATTATTATATTAAATATAAAAATGCTGGCAGATACGTGTTTTTTGCTTATAACGGCAGTTAATAGCTCCATTGCAAATCCGTAATACAGAATAAGTAGTCCAAGTGTTAAATGCGCTGATGCAATCCTTCAGCGCTCTCCAGTTCACGTAGTATGCAAATTCATCAGACTACATTATCCCTTGCTTGCGTAACCCAGCTGACGTTAATGCATTGGTTTCGTGTGACCTACTTGTTTTACATTTTTATATACCTTAGTTATCATACATACATCTCTCACGTCTGAGGGATTGGTTGGAACGAATTTTCAATTACTACGATCGATTCTGGAAAATGCCTCTTCCTTCATTCACTCTCATTAAATTTTTCGCGTACTCTTTACTTGGCGTTTGTCCAAATTGTCTCCAGTCTAGTAAGAGTACGTTCGCCTAGGTCTGCCGAACGTCCCATTCATACATATATCACGCTGATATTTCGCTAAAGGGGTATGCAGAGGTATATAGGTATACAGGTGTCCCAGAATATGGGAATCAAAATGAAACGGGAGATTCCTTAGGTAAGAACTTTTCAAATGTGATAAAAAGTACGACCTTTTTCAGACTTTCAACTACAGGTGCTTCATTTATGGCTAATTTTCATTTTATTTTCACTATTGTTATTTGTTCTTTTAAACGGACGTGGTTTTGCAATCGCTGCATAAATAAGTGTATTTTTTTTGCACCAAAGAAAATCTTGTAAGTTTGACCAACACAACATAAGTTTTTTTTAGCACCTTTGACCGATCCTTACCTAAAGACTCTCCCGTTATAATTTGATTCACATATTCTGGGACACCCTATATATTATACTCTCATTTTGTGAATTGAATAGAATATATTTATTTGTTAAGCATAAGTAATGAAATATATACATACATAAGCTCGCTGGTTTACCTTAAGCTATACAATTATAACCGATTATAATTTTAATAGAAATGCAAATATAGTACCTATTATTATTATTTTCTACATTTTTCTTACATTATGCAATTATTACAATTATATGAATAATATAAAATAATGTGTGAGGAACTTTTTATTAACAACGTATTGGGGAGCGAATCTATTGCCGTACATAGTTATAACTATTTTAGAAAAGAAATAGCAATACTGCTCGATCCGTCAATAACTACACATATACAACTAATGTTTTTGGTCCAACAAAGTACTCAAGACAGTAGTCTGGATACAACAGATAGATATACCGCGTCCGAGTGGCTATATCAGCGATTCGAATGCTTTCAGTCCTTTAGAAAACTGCTTTGTTGGTTACGTTGGATAAAGTTTGGACTTATGCCTACAGCCCATCACGAGTTCTTGGTTTCAATTGCTGGGGTCGGTCAAAGTATTATTAGGTGAGTATTTAAAAATGAGACCAGAAAGTAGTTGGCGAAATACGGCTAACTATTTGGATGTATGACTGTGATGAATGTGGATACCCTTGCTCACGACAAAATAGCAGTATAGGCATAAAACAATGTATGTATGTATATGTGTAGGAGTTAATATCTAAAACTTACGTTATGATATTTTTATCGCCAGAGTTTTATCGTAAATCCTATATTTCACGACGGTGAGATACACTTTATAAGTTATAAAGTGTATCTCTTAGCACTTAATACGAGTAGAGTCAGCAAAGGATTTAACATAAACATAAATAAGTAATCCAGTTACTCGAGAAATCCGACCCGATGTATTGCCTCCAAGACTACCTTCAATAAACAAAACGTAACTACCCTATTTCCTTAAACAATTCAGTTACTCCATCTTCAGACTCCCTGTTACAGGGTGTTGCGTTAAAATTTTACATAACTGATGTATTTACCCGTGTTCTGGCATCCTGCCAAGGACGCTGGGGAAACTTTACGGGGTCATACCTATCGGTATTCCTCTTCCCTTTCCTGAAAACTTGAATAGTTGTTACGAGTTTTGATATGTTCTAGGTTAACATAACATGATATCGAGGGTTTGAATTTAGTGTCTTCTCTATTAATTTAACAGTGCTGTAAACATTTATAAAGACCTTCAAATATTAGCTTTGAAATTTCACTACTCATGTCACAAGTAGAGTCTTCGTGACCATGACTGCTGAAAAGCAACAGAAACATCGGGATAACTGGAAATACAAAATTTTAACTGCACGGATGCTGTAGTGTTTTAAATGTTCGCCTCGTCCCTAAGCCACGTATTGACAGTTGGATATGCACACACAACAAATATTTTTGTGACATTACAAATGGTTGTTTGCAAAGTCCCTCGCGATACGAGCATCCTAAAAAAACAAATTAATTGAAACCCGTCTCGTATCGTTTTAAATTAATATGTATAATTTATATAGGACAATAAAAGTAGCTTATATCCGAAAACTGCAATCTATTCGATGAAATTGGTTAAATAGTTTATTCGTAAATAGCAGCGTATGCGAAAGTACTTTAGCATACAACTACTTTGTATTTACTGCGTTTTCATTTTTCATTTATAATAGATAATACTATCGTAATATAGTTACCTGATCCACTGACTTGCTTATAAGATGTAGCTTAAAGCATAGGGAAAAACAAAGGCTATTTTTGACATTATATTTTATAAATACCGATTGTGCGATGTCACGGTACATCCAGTTAGTAATAAAAACGAAAATAACGTTGACACAATGTCCACAAACATTGGACGGCTCAAGTAATCTGTTGGCAAGTGTTTGTATGACCTGCAGAGAATCCGCTTTTGTTGACGTTTATCCGTGTCAAGTGTTTTCAAAACAAATTTTGTCGGTTTTATTATATACCTTTCTAATGTACAACAACATTTTTATATATATTTAGGCACAGTTAGGCAAGAAACAATGTCTATTAACATTTTTATTGTTATAATATAAAATAACGTGTGCATGTCTCCTAAGGATTCTATCTTTGTTTAGGCTCTAAGTAATAAAGGATGAGTCAGATTGTTTTGTAAGGAAATATTTAGACCTTAAATTCAATAACATTTTACCCGATACGTGAATCAAACTCATGACAAGTAGTTTCACCATATGTAGTTACGAGACCTTTGCGCCTTTAGATCAACGCAAATCATTACATCGATCAGCATAAAAGTATTACAAAAAATCAACCTATTTTTGCAAACAATTCGATGATACCTATAAAACCAATCAAACGGCATTTAAACTTTACGAAACAAAGAAACATTTCGTAACCCTCGCCTATAACTTTACGGAGAATCGTATCGAATATCGTGAAACATCCCGTCGATTCCAACATCTAACTTCACAGTTAAGCTTAGTACACATGCTGTGAGCCGCAGCGGAACGAATCGACCGAATGGAACGAATTGTACGAATGACCGAGCGAACGAGTCTTGCGAAACTTGAGTAATTTTGATAATCGTTTACTCGAATCACGTTTAGCCGATTTGATTGGGATATTCACACGGTTCGCCGTGGCCAATCTGATTATGATTAGTGACGGTATGACACGTCTGTTGCTATGTTGAGTCGTGCCTGACGAAATGGGACAAAAAAGTGAATTGCAGGTAAAGATGTTAGTTAAATGTAACATTATATAGACTTTTCAAGTGTGTTATCAGCGGTTTATTGGGAGAAAACTATCCCCAATATATTATTAGTCTCTTAGGATGAAATTAAGGTTAGTTTATATATTTATTTCAACAACAAAAATAAAAAAACGGCTAAGTTTTCGTTGTCACTTTATAATCAATGTAACCTGTATTATTTGTTCTATTCCCTCACGTAACAATTCTGTTTGAAAGACTGAAAGACTAATAAGAAGATGCGAGCTTCAATTAACTTTTGCTGTGTATCTATAGAGCACACGAAATATATAAAATAATACAAGCTTAGACACAATACAAGGAGTCTATTCCTGGAATAGTATTAATAATACAAAAGAATAAGCACCTTGTTGCTTACAAGACAAGTGGCATAAAGATCATAAAACATGAACACATAAAACGCTATAAAGAAGTCGCCGAGATGCCTAAGAAAATAACTCAAGTTCTTCGAATGTAATATGCTTAAAGACGTATGTGAGACTACAACACACCCACGTATCCGTCTCAAGTGTAAACATCAGATTGACCTATATTTTATACATTTAAAATTGTCGTGGGTTGATAAGTAGTAGAAACATTTACATAATTTGTTCCTACTTTTTTTTGTTAGCAGTAAACAGTATTTATTTTAAATAGATCTGCATCAAAATATTATGTAAATTTATTATACATTTATTCCTTGTTTTTTGTTGCACTGTGCAGTCACAATTTCCACGTTATTTCACAAGAATAATTTATTTTATATTTTACATTTTACTAGATTTTGCCCGAGAATTGTAGGTTAGGTTAGAAACAGTACTTTTCCCTGGATTAAATGGAAAGCTTCTTTCTGTTCCACTGACAACGTATACCTATTTATTTACATTATTGGAACACAAATCATACAAAACAGTTACACATTAAATGTGATGCAAACATTTTATATATGTAAAAAAAAAGAGTTAATGTGTAACCCACAGCAATCACCGCGAATTAACATAAAAAAAAATGGAATAAAATAAAATAAAGACGGACGATAATTGAGAAAGGGCAAATCTGGCCATAATTCTTTTAACAATTCAATAGTTTGTTTACAAAATGTTGAATACGGGAGTTCAATTATATCTAAGTCTATAAGGTGTGTGTTATACTTTTTAACAAGGCGAAGAAGAGGTGCCCGTGTGTCGGCGTTGGTTCTGCATTTTGCAGTGTAGAACAGCTGGGGCACGCACGCCTCTCGTCGTCGTGTATGCGAAATTTCAGAATAATTAATCGAGAAGATAAGGTCTGAAAGCGTAACATACAAACAAACTCACATTCACATATACATATAATATTAGTTAGGATTTGATTTTGAACCGATGTCTCTATACTTTATCCTTAAGCGGCTACTGTATAATGTAATGTGATTGCCGCAATACAAGCCTCGAGCTTAGTACCGCTGGAAGCCGCTGCTAATCATAAAATGTGTAATGTCATACATGAATAAATTAATAAAATAAAATCAATAAATATATTTCACCAAGTCGAATTATTTAAAATGTTTTAGACAAAACGCAATCATTTAATCGCAAGTCCGACATCTAAATCATGGGACACAATCCAAACATAAATTAATGCAAGCTGTTTGGCAGTTTAAACTAATACCACTAGTGTGCACTACGCCTAACGTTCATTCACCTTTATTTTATCGCTTGTTCACTGAATGGATTTGTCCTATCTCATTCACTATAACAAGTTGTGATAAGCACAATTCATTTTAGAGCTTGCTTTTAAATGTGGTTCGGTCTGCATTATATCCGGTATGTTTTTTAAAATGTGTAGGTGTGGCAGTTCATCGCTGTTTAACGTGGTACGAGACGTTGAAAATGGCGTTAATTAAAAACTTGAGGAGTGATTCGTGGTAGAATGTATAATATGTTATGCGAGGGACAACAGTTTAAAATGTTAAAGATTATGATGATAGAAAGAAACTTGTTGGTGATTCTCGGATGATGATAATGAAGATGCCATGATTAGAATGGCCTTTTTATACTTTAAGGGACACCCACCGTGTGCTGATTACTCCCGTATTATTGGATGTACAAATAAGAAGTCGCTTCGCTCACCTATATTCAGTGGCATTTAGTTTGGTCTTGCTTAAATGTAGTTAGAAGATATCTACATTGTCCCTTGCTGAACATTAGCCTATAACTGGAAGTGCAAGCAAGATACATTTCTGATAATTTACTGTTAAATGCAGTAAATTAAGTGAACTGTGCTTGCCTTATACTGAAATCTCAGGCATGCGACTGAAGACATTTTATCTGACGCTCGCTGAACACATCGTTGTAAATGCTTGCGGTCTTCTACTTATTAGTTGGGCTGTTTAAAGTTCAAACGAAGAATAGTCCTACTATTCTGGTATATGTCTTAGACCAATAGAGACAAAGAATATTGCTAAACACATATTGTGCAAAAAAAAAGGTAAGAGCATGAAAGGAGGATGATGTAATGTTCTTCAAAGAACATAAGCGGTTAGTAAGATTGGATACCGGTGCTCTAAAGTGCGTACGAAATCGATTATGTTTCGCTTGAAACTATCCAGTTAATGATAGAATGGAATTTGCATTATGATGACTAGCTTAAAAGCACTTTGAATATCAGATCAAAGCACTAGAGTCAGCGCGCTTTGATTGCTTGCAGTAAACTTAGATCTAACTTGAAAGTTAATATTGTTTGGTAAACAAAAGTACTTGGTAGTGTGGTCTGTACACATAATATAGTGCTGCACTTCATTAAAGTTTTGTTCAGAGGTTCGATGTCTTCTCATATATCATTAGGATTCATTAGGTTGCAGCGTCGAATATACATAAAGGGCGAGTCTATTGAGAATTTTTGCAACGTCTGTAGAATTTTACGTCTCGTTATGAAATGTTGTCTTCCAGGCATTATTAAATATACTTTTGGATCTAGATTACATTGTTTTTATAAAGCAAATTGGATATTGGTCGTTCGTGAAAACCTGAGTTGATTCCTCAATCAGGTATAAATTTGGTTACTGGATTTTCTTTAGGACTTGTGTTCTGAAATCGCACGGTGGTCATGTTTATATGAGAAAGAGAAAATGTAGACCTTTTATTATCACCTCTGCCTAATCTCTAAAACTTACATGATGACATTTCCGATCGATATATTTAAACGATTCATTTTATGTTCATTGTGAAAACAGTGTTTGTTTCTGGTTAGAGGTTGACAATGATATCTGTTTGTGAAATATTTTGCTAATAAAATGAAGCGATTATTTAAGTTATTATATAAAATAACTTCTCACTAATACGTTATTAAATTATTCGCAGTACGATATTTATAAACAAGTCAAGATAATCTTCCTATTATTATAAATGCGAATGTGAGTTTGTTTGTTATGATTTAACGCCTTAACTACTCGACCGATCATCATAAAGTTTCGCATACACGTTACAGAAAAGGACATGGGGTACCTTTCACCTAGAAAAAAATACTGTTTCCGAAAACAACGAGACAACACCTATATTGACGTAAGCGAAGGGGCGGGCAATATCTAGTGTAATATATAAATATATCGTTTCTATGTAGCTAAGTTGATATTTGCGTATCAATATCTAATAAAATACAATTGGCTTTGTCATTTTCAATAACCTTTGTATCAATACCAGCCAATCGTAAACACATAGGAACGTATTTTGATCATATGAATCTGTAAGCATCATGGCTTATCATATTTCGCATGTCTGAAGCATTCTGTTTCGATATTAATCTGACACCCATTATTGCAAGTTTGTTATGGTATCTACGACAACTTAATATGGAAGAGGTTATATATTTATATAGGCGACACGATACTAATGTCTTTGTTGCTAACTGATTTCATGGTGGCTAAAGACAGTCCTATCTACCTACGTTTAGGTACTAGAATGAAGTAACTACTGCGGTTTGTCCAGCGTCCTATGAATGATCAATGACACTGTAATACGCTACGCTTTGGCGTATAATATAAGGGAGGGCCAGGTGAGCGTCCTCACCTTGGAATTGGTTGGTGCCCAGCCCAGGATGTTGTTTTAAGTCAACATTCTCAGGTAGTATATAGGGCATTGCTGCGCAGAAGTTTATGCATCACTGAAGGTGTCATGATGCCTGTATTGTCAATTCCGCTTGTATGACTTGAAGTACTGCTGGCAGAATGATCTGTCTAAATGATCCGACGGTTAGAAAGATGTTACTTCTTAATTAATTATATTGTATGTAATCTCTATTAACTGACACTGTTTACGGCGTTAAAAGAAAAAGAGCACATTGGTATCCTCGCTCAAACCTGGAATTATGCTCAAACTGGAGCAGTTTACCTGGAGAAGTATCTTCACTCTATACAGGCGATCACAACCAAACAGTTTTGTCTATCATTATCGCGGTTAATAGGATTCGACGTTCTGCTGTCAGCTGATTTATCAATGTGCCTCCCTATCTATATCTATATATTGCAATCTCTTTTTTTGCAGTGTCATTATTGTACGCTAGCATCCCTGGTGTAAATTACATCCAGGCTGTGGTACCCGCTTACTATCAGTTGGGCCATATACGTATTTACTACCGTGATTTTATAAAAACCAAACGTTTCATAAACGTTTAAAGGGCTTCAAACCTGAACCGTGAACCATAAGGGTTCACGGTTCAGGTTTGAAGCCCTTTCAAGCTAATTCAGTAAATTTTATTGACGTACCCTAACCATTTCGGTTATAATTATCATTGCGGTGTCTACATCTAAAGCACTGTACCTACCTTATGATTTTTTTGGATTAACCGAATACCCGAACCCATAATCGGTTTTAGGCGTAATGAGATTTAGTTTTCACCCATATCGGATCCGTGTCGTCGTCAGCCCACCTAATATGAATAAGCCTTATTGTATTGTATGAATTCTAAATAGTCTGCCTTATAAGCAACGCGGCGACGTGACATAGATACGTATGCACTGAGTCATGAAGGCGTGTTGAAAGTGTTTTAGTTTTAGATGCGTTTAATTAATGTTTCGGTAATGTGCAAGTATTTACATGGCAAGACGTTCTGGGCCTTGAGTTTCTCTAATATAGTATCTTAGCTTTAGTGTACTATCCTACTGCTGTATTCTTGGAATCTTCGTCTACAACAGAAAGAGAGGGTGTTATACACTATGTATAGCTTTGTCTTGTTCTTTCATAAATAAAGATTACAACAATATTGCTATAAGTGGTGTTGGTAAACCCTGCCCAATGCTCTGTCATGTCTACTTGCGCCGTGGAACAAGTTTGCGTACGACACGTAAGTCGTAGTCGAAGAACGTAAGTCGTAGTCGAAGAACGTAAGTCCCAATTTAAATGCCCGTGACGCGCAGTAAACACTATTGGGGTTTTCTGTTAGGAAAATCTCAGGGTCGGGACCCGCTGGTTAATAATCGTCCCCCAGAATAAAATATTTAGATTCGGCACCTATATAGGTGACCATTGGTCCCTTGGTAGGAGACCAATCAATAGTAATTTATTTTAAGGTACCCACTCGTCCCCTGGAATAAAAGTTATAGATTCGGCACCCGCTCAGGTGCCCTTAAATTAACAGAGTGAATGGGAAATATGTATAAACGATTTTAAAATAAATGATATATCAGGGGACGAATGGGCACAGGGTGCGAATTTCAGGGGACCAATGGGTACCGACCCAATTCTCAGTAGTAACATGGAGCCTGAGAATATGTCCGTTGAACGCAATAAGTTCGCTCTCTTTTACGTGATACATTAATACATAGTTGATGAAATATGAATGTGATACAGCTCTGCCTACCCTTGTAGGTTACACAAGCGTGAGTCTACGTATGTATGGTAAATCGGATTTATTTTCAAGTGTACAGAAGAACTTCGTTTTAAAATTAAAATTTATATTGGTTTATCTGCTACAGCCACAGGTCCACACTTCAGACTAATAAATTTATTGATAGACATGTACCTCAATATTTAAACAGATGCCTGTTTTTCAGAGAGACTACTACGATCTTAATATACAAGCAACACCATGATTTAATTTTACGTTATGTTAGGTTAAGAATTAACCTAAGAATTAACCCCTTGTTGAGCCCTCAGACTCAGCTAATATAATTATGGTAGGAGTGGTTTTGTGTCTGTAGTGCAATGAGTGGGATTTAAACCTACGATCTTTTGACCGCAATGCCCATGCAATATCCATCAGGCTATAGCCGTTTCATATCCGATGCTTCGTTACATTCACTCTCATCAAATTGTAAATAGGAAAACGCAATTTACTCTATCACCTGAGAAATCGGTCTCGGGTGATCATCCACGACTAATTCAACAAAAAAGAAAGAAATATAAACAACTAGCGGTTTTGCTTTGCTTGATCAAGTGAAGCGTAAAATACGCAAGTTTTTATAGTATTTAGCTGACTTAGAAGATTATAAACCATCAGTAGGTCTACCATGAAAACGACTGTCCGAGACTTTAGACCGAAAGAAAATAACTTACTGATAATATTTTCTCAGAATTCTTTCTTTCAAAATAACACTACTCCGTTTTACGGACTACTTCATGAAGGGTTAATCCCTTCAACAAAAATCAAAAGGTTATATCCTAAAATTAAGGACATTTTGGAATGTACAAACAGTCGGCCTCAAACTTCAGCATTTACGTTTAATGGTAGGCCTACTGATGATAAGTAGGCTGTTGCAGTGTATCTATGGACACCAATTACTCTCCGTAACTTTATAAAAAGCCACTAGTTCCGACGTGGTATAACAGCATCTATTTATAGAGTTCTTCCATTTTTATAGTGGTTTTGTATACTACACACTAACGACCACTCAACCATCAAGTTAATCTAAAATTCAATATTAGAACAGTCTACCTGTATCTTATTATCTTAGATAACAATTATTCTGAACTATCTCATTGGCCATGTAACGTTTGTACTTATATTTGCGATCGGCTGTAAGATCTAGGTTCGCTACCGAAGTTCTGCAGGCTTTATCGGGAATTCTTTAATTTAATTTCGGGAATTCAGGCAGGTTCGGCAATTCTTAGTATCAGCAAGTAATCCGGAAATGTGATGTAGGCTTGCTTTTTATAGGGATTTAAAATTGTAACTGGTATAATATGGAGGCAAAACATTTCTGCAATCTTCGGGCAGTTGTCATCCAATTCTTGCAAATATCACCACGCTCAATACCTCGCAACACTGTTCAATCTTCCTACTCAATTATTTCTAGGTACAAGCAGCGTACGATAAGCTAAACCAGACTGCTGTCAACCTTAGAACCCTTTACACGTCCTGATTACTAGCCAGTCGGCGTCAAGCATCCGGTAGCGATATATACAAGCAGTGTATAGCTATCATATCGGCTTTCTATCGGCTTCCATACATTTTGTATCCCAAGTACGACAAACCGCAGTTTGCGTTGATGAGAAAACTCACTGGAAAAAGGAAAGTGGGTCGTAGGAAGAAAGTTTGGGGACAGTGTTGAGATGTCGACAGGCTTGCTAAGCGTGGACGATAACATCTGGTACTTAATAGGTTTGTGCAGAATTGGTGTCGAACATACACTAGTCCTTATTTTACGCTTAAAAAAGTAACTCTCGCGGTAGGAATTGTTACTGTGTCGTCGGGGAAACTGTGTCTTTACAAACATCGAACTACGAATACAAAGAACATCCGAGACTAGGAACAACTATTTGTAG
The DNA here is from genome assembly GCA_963675205.1 of Catocala nupta. NCBI lineage: Eukaryota > Metazoa > Arthropoda > Insecta > Lepidoptera > Erebidae > Catocala > Catocala nupta. The sequence continues at coordinate 18,374,319 of OY776099.1, forward strand.
ATCTCCTAAATCTTTGTCCCGTTTGGGGATCAAATCGACAATACTCAGCGCACTGTCAGTAGCAAGACAAGCACTTGAACTATTGCGACATTAGTAGGAGCTGCACGTTAAGAGGAGACGTATACTTTTTATATAGCTAAGTTGGCAAACATGCGTAGGGTCTAGGAAGCTGTTACTTCAGCCTATGAATGTTGGCAACATCATGGAATCAGCTGCGCGTTACCGATTCTTCAAAACTGCTTTGACTGCTACAGGCCTAAGAGACAAAAGTCCTGTTCCCGCAACTTTTGACTACACAACGAAATTGATACCCACTCAAAAACGCTGTAACCTAAAGTGGACTATTGTCAAAATATGAAACCTATTTCTTAGCTATTAAGAATTGAGGGGTAATATTAAAGCACAATAAGTTAACATGAATGTAAAATGTATGTATTTTTACAGTTGTTATGACAATTGAAATACAAGCTCAAAATGGTTATTTTCATCTAGCTCTTTATTAAAAAGTCTTCTTTGTCTGTCTGTAATATAACAACAAAGCCATAGCCGAATAGTCCTCTAACCAAATGGACTTAAATTTTTCGTAGGTACCTGGTTTCTGAAAGCGTAATCGTGACGTATCAAATTGGAACTCATATCAAGTGATTTGATTGGCTGTCGCTAATTCAGACAGCGAATCCCAGATGACATAAGACTGACCGTGTGTTAACTAACTTTTATGTTAATCTGTTATCACTATTATCGTGCAGTTTTATAGATACCTACTTCATTCACGCTTACTTTAAGTAGCCTGTGTCCTTCAGGATTCAGACTATCTCTATAATAATCGATTTAGCAATTTAGTCGTAAAAACGTATTTAGAAAGTAACATTTGATTTTATATTTCTATGTAGATAAACCTTATGGCACCTACATGCTTATAATCCAAAGTTTATCCCTTTATTACAGAGTTTGTAAAGTATTTTAAATAAGTAAACAGCACCTGGTTCGAACAATATAAACCGCAAGTAAAATAAGCAAACGATTTTGTTGTACGGAACTTTGACGCTTGCAAACAGAAACCCTCGAACTTTGGTTAGTGGTTTTGGATCACAAATCCTACAACGTAATAGTTAGGTGAGAGCAATAAGTAACAATTAAGTTTTTTTTAAAAGCGTAGGCAGCATCTAATTCATTTACAACGTTTATTCTGTAACTTGTGAGCAAACTTAACTATAAAATGTCAAACTCTATTACTAGAAAATATGTTAGAGACAATTCCTGCACTTGGCAGAAGTGTATTTTATATTCGCCTTGATTAAATTATTTTGTTTTGCTTTATATTAAGAAGTTGGTGTAGACCAATAGTAAAGGCTCCCTCTAATTACTAACTTCGCGAAACTTCCATGGACATCGTTGAAGACTTTAGGATCTCTTGAGATATTGAAAATTATCTACGTTTTCTCGGTATGCTTTAAGAACTCAGTATTAAATAAGGTTAAGCCAAAGGCGTTCGAACTTACATATTGTCCGTGTTATTAGATAGTCTATGTCATAAAGAGATGTATAAGATGCCTAAAGCAAGACAATGTCATGACAAGATGTATATACTTTTACCTGTGTATCTTTTAGGCCCAATTCAAGCCTAATTTCCTTATATCACACTCATCAGTAAACTCTGTTGCTACTACTAATTGGTTAACAGAAAACCACTGAGTGTAGCGCAGACGCTAAGAGGTTAATGAGCCAGTCATCCTAAACTTATAATCCTAATGTAGCGCAACTAAAAATACTCCGTGTGTAACCTTATTCAGAAACATTATGCAAATATTCAATCCGACCATTTACCTAATCTGACCATGTTATCCCAGTATATAGGAAAGTAGACGCGAACCCTCGCCACTTCCGTCGACGATACTGTGACGACACGACGTCTGTATGTGTGTGTATCTACGTGTGTATGTGTGTGTGCGAATTCGTGTTCGGGTAGCAATGGATTTACACATTTATTTCGGGATAACCCGTACTTTTTATCGGGTATAAAATATTCAACAAGCAACCACGAATTTGAGTTTTCTAAAAATGTCTGCCGTGTGATCTGCATAGCCTGCAAAATGGAAAGAGTTATTTTTAAATGTTAGACGATGTTATTCAATTTACGGGGTAATATATAGAAAAGTAGTAACTGAAGTAGCAAGACCTCTCTTCTTAATCGTTCTTTCATCAGTATTATGATATACGCGTTAAAATGTAGTAGGTACCTCCATTTTCAAAACCATGTAGAAATTCAATGAATCTGAATATGTCCTTACTTGTCATATAGCACTAAATATATAATAAATCTTCACTAATATTATACAGAGAAAACAACTGTAATTTTGTATGTAATGTACCTACACTCAAAATCGAATTTAAAAATTAGTTAACTAGTGGAGTGCTACATTATTATTGAGTTAGATAATTTTTATCGACGCGACGATCTACGAGTCACGGAAGCAAAGCAGTAATCATAAACGAGGGTGAAACCGCGGTGGATAGCCAGTACAAAATAAAAAGTCAGTATTTTTATTAGTGTGTCATGTTTGAAAATATGATCATCAATTCGTTTATAAGAAAATTGTGTAATTATTATGTCATTTTTAACGTTCCCATTTGATTGATAAACTCAATTACAAATTGTTACAGCTCATTTTGTGACGTGTGTGAATTCTGTATATTTTAGTTCATTGCTGTATTCATTTGCACACAAAAAACAACGACTTTCTGTTTTTGCGTAGTGCTTTCCATCCATATACGAATAGTGATGGAGAATGTTCTGAGGTGAACAGTTTTCTATAGGTATGTCTAAAGTAGCTTGCAGTAAAGAACTATCCGTATAATGACAGTCAACTTTCTGATCCCTTCAAGGGCGAGTACCTATACACACGGGTGTTCTTAAAATTCGTGGATGTTGAGGGTTGACTAAACATACTGGCTTGCATAATAAAGGGTTCCTATTGATTATAGTATTTCTTGTAAATTTATTTAAGTGGTTCATACAAACACAATGATATTATATTTAAGCTAAGTAATTGCTACGACAGATATTGAAATATTTAGTTAAGCTTTTTTCTTTATTAGTTATGTTATGACTCTGACTCCAGAAGTCTTTATAATCAGCCTGTGTCAGTCCAGTTCTAACATAATCTTACACACTTTAAACTTATATCCATTTCAGACTAACAAAAGTTCTCACCGATTAAATTATCGTGATCTGCAATTAACCACGCAAGTGAATCGGCATAAAATGTGTCGACGGAAATCGTCTCTATGCAGCATTAAAATAAAACTTTCACTGACATGAAAATCGCTATATAAATTATTTAAAGTGTAGATATATTATAGCAATATATAAAAATGGTTGGTGATGATGCTGGATACAGTACTGCATTTTACACGTATATTATAAAAAACAGTAGAAATTCTATGAAACGTAAATGCCGAAGTTTCAGGAAGATTGTTCGTTCTATTCTTATCAGGAAACACGTATAGTAACATTGTAATCCTACTACATGGTCCAAACGATATATGACATTCTAAAAGAAAGAAATTTGGGGAAACTTTGGTAAACATTGTATTATACTTAGGTATATTTAACATTTTGTTTGTCCCAAAGTTTAGTATTGTAATTTTGCATGGTGTATTCATGGTCAATCGCTTAGTATCTATGCGCGCGGGATCTTTCTTATCTATCTTATCTTTTTTACTTAAACTGGACTTTTACATCTTTTGTTTTGAACCTATGTATGTCGAATTACTGTTTCCGTTACAAAACATAGATTGATGATTAGAAACCATCTTTAATCTTTTCATCAGAGGTGATTCACACTAAACATTTGTCATTATGTAGGTCCAACATAATTGGGGTTCACTATCACTTACCAAAGATATATAGATTACAGACGAGTTGCTACTAAGACCCAAGTATCGAAACTAAAACCCCACATTGAACAATCGTATTAACGCTTGGGCCACTGAACTAGCAAGGCTATTTTAACTTATAAACATAAAAAGTTGAATGTAAATCTTGTGTCCAATTCACTTTGCCAAAGGCCTTGTGTTCGGACGTTGCGTTACGATTGTTTTAATACGAAATTACGTGGGCTTACGATCTTTGTATGCAAATCTAATGTTACAAATAAGTACAGGCCTACCGAAAGTAATAAATAAAACAATGACATATAATGTTCTATAGTAATATATAACTATGGATCTGCTATATGATGCGCTATCTATACAGATATTATGAAGAGATAATTCTGTTTTGTTTATATGTGAATGGTAATCTCAGTTAAGGCTTGTCTGGCGATTGAAAATCAACCAGTCAATCCCTTTTTCAATAATAAAATTATTGGGAAGAGAGGAACCCGCCATGCTCCCTCGGATTGCCCACTCCAGCTATTGCAATAGAAAAAGGTTGACAATACCGAATTCCTCTGGATAGGGACAGCCATGACGTGGGACCCGGGCGTACTCCAACTTGCTGCTCATTCGTCGGATGAGGATGCCTCGCGTTGAGGCGATACACGTGTCGACGCATATTTTGTGTCTGAAGCGGAATACTGCAAGTTCGAGTACGCCTGTGTCCCACGTCGTGGCTGTCCCTATCCAGAGGAGTTCGGTATTGTCAAACTTTGATTCTTGCTGACACTAGTCATTTATATTTTTATTTTTAAGTGCACCAATATTATATAAAATATAATAATATCAGCCCTGTTTTAACCTATACCACTGCTGGGCACGAGTCTCTTCTCAGTGTGCGAAGGGTTAGGCTAAAGTCCAACACGCCGGCTCAGTGCGGGTTGGCAAACTTCACATATCTTCGAAAACATTAACGAGAACTCTCAGTCAGACGTGCAGGTTTCCTCACAAAATTTTCTTTCACCGTTAAAGCGAGCGAATAGAAATTATGTCTATTACAGTCAGACTAACAAACAACTACTTATTTATTGCTTTAACTCTTACGGTGGCACTTCACAATGCATATTTGTACTAATATTTGCCTTATACGCTCAAATGAAAGTCAACGTTGCATATACAGAGTTTACATGATTGTTTTGATAACGTATGACCAATATTTGTACAAATACGCCACATATAGGTATATAATATGTAACCATTATATAACTACTACCTGCTTTTAATAAAGGAAAATTATGGTTAAATATATAATTGCACATATAAGGAAGGAAAATAAGATTATTACAAGTGGAATGGTTTGAATAAAGTTGTTCTATTTCTAACCACGCGGTTGTTTTTAGTTTTATTTAGCTATCGGTTAGGTTAGGAGCCGCCAAAGTGTTTGGCGGCGGCCCATGTCGTGCGGTGTCCCGCAGGGATCGGTTCTTGGTCCGCTCCTGTGGGACATGGGGTACGACTGGGTCCTACGTGCTGTCCTACCCCCCGGGCTGAGCGTCATCAGTTACGCTGACGATACCCTCGTCACAGCCCGTGGGGGTAACTTCGAGGAGGCGGCCCGTTTGGCTACCGTGGGGGTTTCCCAGGTGGTCGGGCGTATCGAGGCGCTGGGTTTACGGGTGGCTATTAACAAGACGGAGGCCCTGGTCTTTCATGGACCTCGTCGCAGTCCACCCCGCAGCGCCTCGATAATGGTGGGCTCGACGCGCGTTCCCGTCCAGGCCCACATGAAATATCTGGGCTTGGTGCTGGACGGAAGGTGGCACTTCGGCGAGCATTTCAGACAGCTCGCTCCGAAGCTTCTCGGCACTGCGTCCGCCCTTGGGCGGTTATTGCCAAATTTGGGCGGGCCCAGTGCTGGTTGCCGGCGACTCTACACGGGGGTTATCCGGTCGATGGCGCTTTACGGCGCACCGGTGTGGGCGGACTCCCTGACCGCTCAGTGCAGGACTCTCTTGCGGAGACCGCAGAGAGTCATAGCGGTCAGGGTAATACGTGGATACCGCACGGTGTCGGCCGACGCAGCTTGCGCGTTGGCCGGAGCACCCCCGTGGGATTTGGAGGCTGAAGTGCTCGCCGAAGTGTTTGCAGTGAGTGAGGCGGTGCGGGAGGAGACGGGTTGTCGTCCCCTCCCGACAGCTATTGAATGCGCGCGCAATCGAGCCCACCAGGGCATGATTTTTAAAATGGAAGGCGCGGCTGGAGGCGCCCCTGGCCGGTTTCAGAACCGTTGGGGCCCTCCAGCCGGTATTGGAGCGGTGGGCAGGGCGGCAGCATGGGACCCTTTCCTTCCGGCTAGTGCAGGTGTTGTCAGTGCACGGTTGCTTTGGCAAATACCTGCACACGGTCGCTAGGAGGGAACCGAGTCCCGTCTGCCACCACTGCGACTGTGAGGAGGACACGGCGCAGCACACGCTCGAGCAATGTCCTGCTTGGGCGGTGCATCGCCGTGAACTCATTGAGGTTGTTGGTGAAAATCTCTCGCTGCCGGCCGTGATCAAAGCCATGGTCGACAGCGAGAGGAAGTGGGCAGCGGTCGCGTCCTTCTGCGAGGACGTCATCTCGCAGAAGGAGGCGGCGGAGCGGATCCGTGAAGAAAGTATCCTTGCGGATCCGAGCCGTCGCCGGCGAACCGGGCGGCGCAGGCGCGCTTACGCGCGCCTTATGCCGCCATAATGAAGGCTGCGGGCGGGAGAACGGGGATCTCCCGTCCGCCAGCCATTGAGTCGGTCCGACGCCCTATGTAGTGCCGGGGCGTCGCCGAGGAGCTGTAGACTGCTGGATGGGTCGCTGAGGTAGTAATTGTTGCCAGCGGCCCATCCACTATACAAGGCAGCGAGCGTGCACACCGTGGGGTTTTGGTCCGTAGGCCCGAAGTACGGGAGAGCCGGACATAACCCTCTCGCCTCCCCTTGTGGCGAGAGGGAATGCATCAGGCGCATTTCCCCACGTAAAAAAAAAAAAAAAAGGAGCCGCCAAAGTAGTTCCAGTTTCTGCGACCCACCCACCATTTAAGGCAGCGTGTTGGCACACTGGTAGGTTTAGTCGGTAGGACCCGAAACCCGGGACTTTTCATCTTTCTCCGGGTGAGCCAGACATACCCTCTCTAATTTCTTTTTACAGCAGAGAGATACGGCGTAAATGGCATTCTCCTCCGTTAAAAAATAAAGTTCTTGGTTCAATGTGATTATGCCATATACAGGTAAACTACCAACTAGCGCCACTTTACGGAGCTTTTGAAACCTTACACATCGTACGAATTGTATACAAGTTTTGTGGCTGTGATGGTACCTTACAGGTGCTTTATTAATAGGGCTGTTCGAAGCTTGCAGTATTCATTTTTATGGATTTTATTTTTATTTCGATCGTCTCACTAGATCTCAACTCAACCACAACCCTAGGTCATTGCCTAGGGTTGCGGTTATGCTTACTGACGATTGTGAGGGAGATAAATTCATGGAACGGCTGAATCTTTATTGGTGATGTTATATATCTCTGTCTAATCCTTCAGAGATACAGAGGCATAAAGTTACATAGAAACCGGCATATGCCTGTAATGCACTTATGTTTAAATACTGCTGTTTATTATAAACTGTCTCGCATAACTTTGCAATTGTGTCGTGCGCCGAAATCGGCGCCAGAGATGTTCTATTGATTTTTTTCTGTTAAAAGTATCTTAGTAGCAGCAAGGAATCAGGAAATCGGGCTAAAAACCATAATAACCTTGACTTTTTACGATTGACCAAAAATATAGCCAATTAGATGAATAATATACGTCTGGGTCAGCCTATATAGACGACTATATATGTATGTTTTTCTTAAAGCTATTAAATTTTGTGGTCACCCCTTCATCAAAGTCATCTGTGTCGTGTGTACCCATGTCTGTCATTTGCAGTTCCGCTTGCATATTGCGCCCTCTGCCTACTCAATCAACAGCCTTAATTAAGGGTCATATTATGAAAAACGTAATCGAGTGCGACTCGTACGCCCTCCGTGAGAGTTTAGCACCAGCGTTGTATTACGTAAATAAGTTTGTCACGTGGAATATTTACAGTTAAATTATAAAGGTGAGGAGTTTGTTTTGGGCATTGAAGCTCACGAATTACAAGTGTAATATGAAAATTCTTTTTCGCGTTAGGACGCCTGTTTATAGAAGAAGGCTATAGACTATATAACATTACGCTACGACTTACAGGAGCGTCATTACATATATACCATTTAAAACTGCTGTAATAGCATAATTACTGTTAAATAAAATCACCAAGCATGACGTAGCTTTGCACCTGTAAGCCATGTCAGGGATAGGCAGAGATGAATTACGTCTATATTTGGCGAGGTGGTCAGCTTTGGTCGTCAAACAGACGTACGTTTTCAGGATCCGTGCTACTATAAAAAAAGTATTCAGTGACAATCCTTATAGTGTTTAATTTAATAATCAAAGCAATCACGATTGGCCATAAGCGAAAGCTCAAGATTTCAGAATCAATGAGATAGATTTATACAAAACCAATAGAGGTAGTCTATTTTAGATTGCCCTTTGGGTCAACTTTCAAGTTTCTATATACCGTGGTATTATATTTTACGATCAACCAATATGTTAAATATTACGAAAACATAGTTTAAAGTAAATACGATTCTATTATATTAACTCAGATTCTTGAATCTTCAATACTTAATCCTATAGACCTTTTAAAACCATATACTCACTTGTTTCTATCTCGACTTTTAAAATGTCGTGCTGTTTTCAGATACGATGCTAAAAATAATGTACAGTATTTTTAATGTGTCTACTCAGTTAAATATGTCTTCATACACCGTATAAATCAAAACCCATGCATATTCCACGCGAAATGCCGTCTGTGTCCCGACGTGATTATTTATATTTGTGTGTGAAGAGGGTACGTCGTTCTATATACGGAGTGTATCGACCGGTAACCAACTTTGTCACGGCCAGACCTTTGGTGGGTTAATCCTGTTTATATAAAGACCCTACCGTAAATTATAGAATATGTTATGCTGAGTTACGGTTGCCTTTTGGTCCTTTTTAAACAATCATGAGGATGTACAGAAATAGAACTAGAGACTGAAATTGTACATGACATACATAGGTACATTAAAATGTAACATAAAAATAAAATATGGCGTTAATGATATGAAATTGATTGATAATAAACTAACACTGACTAATAGTCTTAAAATTGTGTTGATCGGTTTATATGTCAAAAATAAATTCTGTAGCATCATTGAGTCCGTGTATGCCCATGAGACGGTATCTAATAGGCTGAGTTCTTTGTTACGCTAAGGTCCTAAAAATATGTAAAACGAAATGTGGGTTTCATATATATTTTGGTATCTCTTCAGCAATATTCTGGCGCTATTTTATAAAACACCCTTTTATAGAAATTAAATAAAACACTCCTACCTCAATGAAACACGTAATAATGAGTCAACTTAACCTTATACACAACTAAAAAGTATTGTAACTAAACGCTGGCGTCAGAACGTCTACTTACAAAATATTACTAAAATAAGAATTCTCTAGATATCAGTATTGCACTTAAGAGGAAACACAAGGGCCGTTTTTCCATACAAATGTAGTCCCCTGTTTCCTCCCTGGATAATGCCAGTAGAACAATAATATTTTAAAATAACATGTATAGCCTCTATTGGCATGTCCCTATGTTTTCCTTTTTTTAATTATTTATTATTAAAAGAGATATGAGCCTTCAAAAACCTCAAAAACTGGTCAGATTTTCCGCTGTGTTCAAACATCCAGAAAACAAATTTGAGTAGATTATATAAAAAAAGAAAAACATAGAAACACGGCCAAAGCCTTTCTTCAATTTTTAATGAAATAAGTAGTTAAATCGGTCAAGTGTTGGAGAAGGAATCAGGGGACTACGAAACGTTGATTTTGTGTACTTTTATAGGTACTTTCGGTCCAAGGTGCAGTTGTGTCTATCACGCTCTGCGGGCACTGCGCGACAGCAATAGATTTTACAAATACCTATTTTTTCAATTCTCTTGCCCGTGGTGTTTCCTCTTAAGCGCAGTTGAGAGTAACGAAGTATGTTTGATTGCCTAAGGTGGCAGACTAGCAAACTCGATGGTAAACGGTACCTGCCGGTCATGGATGACTGTGTTATCTTGACATTGAGGTGCAGGTGGTTATACCAAGAAAACACAGCCAAGCCGCTACCTAACAAGAAGATAAAAGAAATTACTAGCCTGCCTTTAAATAGCGACGCAAATCTACCCGGCGTGACGACTGAAATAGACAGTATGGTAGTAGGAACTGACTTTGAGACATCATCTTATTCTATTCTATCATATACACAACACCATCTAGCCCAAACTAAGCAGAGCTTGTACTATGGGTACTAGACAATGGATAAACATACATATATACTTTTTTTGTAAATACATAGGTACATACTACATACTCGTTGGTCCAGTGGTAGTGTATACGACTGCGGATCGTTAGGTCCCGGGTTTGATTCCCGGGTCGGGTAAAGTGTTATTGAGTTTTTCTGTTAGGAAATTCTCAGTAGCAGCACTGAGTCTGGAAATGTGCCCGGTAGACGGCAATAGACTCGCCCCCTATTACGTTGGACCAAAAACATAGTTGGCGAAATGTGGGTGTGTCATACACCTCTGCCTACCCCTTCGGGGGTACAGGCGTGAGACTATGTGTAACAAATGTTAAACTGGCCGATATTTTAATGGTCTTTAGGATGGTTGAAGAAGGCCTTCCTGTTAATTTATCATGACTATATTGCAATTTGCTTAACGTAGGACCAGAAATAAGTAACGAAGGCAATTAAGAGCCAGAGAACAGTTACCATTCGCGTAACAGCCAAATAAAACAGGCACATACGTGCGCGAAAATAACAGAAAGTAATACATAAGTAAAAATTTAGAAATACATGTCTAGCGAATAAAAATAGGTTTTTTATATACCAAACTTTGCCAGCGGCTTCGCTTGCGTAAAAGTAGGTTATGTAAATTTTTATTTTTCTGGATAAAATCCTATATCCCGTGTCCTTTTCTGTATCCTTGACAACGTGTATGCGAAATTTTATGATGTTCGGTGGAGTAGGTAGATAAGCTGTGTAAACAAACAAACGTTAGGAATAGGATAGAGATGTCTCGTTTTGCTTTTACCTAAATCAAAACTCGTTGTCAGATTTCATAGTTTACTCAGCAAATTGTTCAAAATCAAGACTACCTTCTTTTAGAATGATCGAATGGAAATGGTTTAATTAACTGAAGTGCTGCCGCGTAAATTAAAAATAAATGAAATGGGACAGGCAGTTGTTTATTCGGAATATCTTTTCAATGCCATTAAAGGCTCAGGCGGATTACCTATTGTTACGGTTTGGAGCGAAAGCAATTGAGCAGATACAATCGTGAGATAGTACTCTTAATTCAAATAATAAACTTATAAGTTTAGATATTGGCCATTAGGGTTAAAAATGCAACATATTTAGTAAAGTATTATTACGTACATACATAATGTCTTACGTCTATATCTCCGAAGGGCTAGGGCTAGGCGGAGATACATTACATCCACATTTTGACAACTTATTTTACGTCCAGACTCCATACTGCTACCGAGAATTGAATGTCAAAATACCTCGGAAATGAAAGCCGGGGGGGGACTTATGCAAAGAAACAGTAGTAATATATCGCACTCTTGATAAAACAGAAACTTAACTGGAAAGGGAACTGTCCACTTTCTATGGGGGTTTTGGCTTGTAATGGAACTGTCCATTACAAGCCAAAACCCCCATAGAAAGTGAGAATAATAATTATATATTAATTTAGAAGCATTAATCAGTAGGAATTAGAAAATAACAGTTTTGTGACCAGGTGTTCCTAATTCGTTTGCTGTGGTTGTTTATATAAACGTATTTGAAATAAAAAAATCATTGTTTTCATGTTATTTTTTTATTATTCTGATTCATATGTTACTAAAATGTTATCTAAGAACTGGGTTGGTGGATTTAAATTATTTTGATATCTTGCCCAACTCGGAAACCAAATAATTGTCATTATATGGGCGCAGCAACCTACTGTCCGTCGTTTTTATATACGAATTCTCTTCACGCTAAGCCAATAATGGACAATTCCCGTTGGAAGTTAGGCAATTTGAACTGTAATAATGTGTTAGTTAGAGTTCAAATTGCCTAACTTCCGAGTATCGCGTTAAGTCTCTGTTTTATTAAGATAACGATATTATGCTACAGTTAACATGTCAAATATCAGAAACATCTACATATACTTCTATTATAAATAAGGAAAAAGTATTTTTGTTTGTAATGTCAAAAATTATTGGACTGATTAAAACAATCTTTGACAACTTGAGAACTACAGAGTAGTTCTCAAGTTGTCTAAGATTGTTCCAGAAGTAACATAGGTTATTATAACTTCATGCTATGAGGCACGGGAACGAAGCAGTAATCATAAAAGTGGAACCGCAAGGGACAACTTGTAAATTATTTTAGCTCTACTTTTTTATCTCATTAAGGGTATAATACGTAGGCAACCATTACTGTGTTTACCAATCGGACCTCTTTGTGTGTCTTTATGTTTGTAATTTTGTCCGCCATTGAAGAGCGGAAATAGAGCTTCGTGTCTATAACGACACATCCGCTTTAAGTATATGCACATATTTGAAGGTAGATGGTCCAATAATCGTCAGCCAGCCGTTCCCTTTCATCGACTATTGGAAATTAATTCTGCTAATTGGAAAACAGGCGGTGTTTCCATTAGCATTTTGTATGGTCGCATATTGTCAGGTCACGTTCGCACTTATCGATTGGGATCGGCACATAACTATGATGTTTACTTTGGTACTCAATATTGGCGTGTGATATACCCTCTTATACGTATATCGCATTTTTTATTGCTTTCGTACTTGGCGAATAAGGATGATGGTATTAAAAATAGGGTATTTGTTAACTATCTAGGTGGTAGACTAGCATACTGTTCAATAATGGTAAGCGGTTGGCGATGGCAATACCACCGGTGTAATTATCTTGTTGCCAACTCTCAAAAATATGTATCTCTGTGGTAAGGTAAAGTCCACTACAAAAACCATACTACCTATACAACACAAAATTTGTTCTTCTATGATCTTCTATATGGCGCTATTACCTACGTCCTCAGTTTGGCAATTGTTTGGGTGTAATCTCAGTGTTCTGCGAAAATCTCGATATCTCTCTGATATAAACTGTGACTTCCTCCGTGGCGCAACAGTAGTTAATGCGGCTACTGGGCATGAGATATAGTGTTCAATTTAGAGCAGTTTTATAACTTTTTATGTCAAGATATTCTCAATAATAATAATAATTTTTTATTCTATAAAAAAAGTCTACAAAATTATATACACACTAGCTTTCCGCCCACGGCTTTGCCCGCGTGGAATATGGTTATATCGCGCCTGTTCACCCCGTTCACCCCCATCGGGGTGGAATTGCCAAAAATTCTCTCTTAGTGCTCCCCTACACTCTCCAAAGAACATTCATGCCAAATTTCAGCTTCTTGCGTTCAGTAGTTTCGGCTGTGCGTTGTCTGTCAGTCACTCAGTAATGGAAGAGTTTTATATATACAGATTACAGGCTACTTATTGTATTAAATTCACATTAAAACTATATTTAATCTAAAGGATAACATTTACAATTTAAATATTGGACACAAGAGACTTGTTTATGAAGTCTGTTTATACCTACATTGTATTACCTGAACTAGGTCAGAGACCTGTGTTTCAGGCTGTTTCTAATATTACATTTTTATTCTACTGTTAATGAAGTAAGGGTCTACAAAAAACAATAACAGCGAACTCTTTCGAACTGTAGGTACTCGGTTTATGACAATATACGCATCCCTTATTCCGTGCGATCTAAATTTGTAGTTGGGTTTAAAATGTGGGCGTACGTTGACTACAGATAGCCGCGGGCCGAACACTGACCCTGTATAATTTTTTTTTTAATTTAACTGTAACAAAACAATACTTCCTTAATTTTAACGCTAGAATAGGTACACAATGCTAATATTGTAGGACATTTGCTTACATGAATTTCGGTAGGCAGTCGTTCTGCCGTCTAAAATAATGTTGGCCTCCTGGAAAAAAAGCCTTGAGACAATGATTACATGTACGACAAGATTTTGTCCACAGCTCCGCTAGTGTAGGTTATGTCGTTTTCTTTCCCTCGGGAGCGGCACTTATTTCTTTCTTTCTGTACCTCTGTCACGTTGTGCGGCCGAAATTTTATGATGATCGGTCGAGTATTTAAGGCGTGAAAGCGTAACAAACAAACTCACGTGCGCATTTATAACATTATTTACGATAGTACATAAATTGACTTACGCCTGTGAACTCCTGAATTCGTAGACACATTTAGTCTGTTATCTTACCGAACTCTGTATTGGTAGATACTATTACCTACTGTGTATTGCCAGATAATTTTTGCCGTGATAAAGTGGTACATGCCTAGTTTTAATGTATTTAGCGTATTAGGTCTTTTCCTCGGTGAGCCCGACATAACCTCTCCGTCGCACCGCGGAGAGGTAAGCGCCAAAGCATTACAGCACGTAAAAAAATATTTAAGTATCAGTACCTTTTTAAATAAAATACAGCCTATGTTACTCAGTGATAATATAGACTTAGAATTTTTTAAATCGGTTAAGTAGTTCTTGACTTAAATCGTTACAAACAAACCAAATCAAATCTTTCCTCTGTTATATAAACTATCGTACTACTAGTCACGGGACTCTTATCATTGTAAGAAGTGAAGAGAAGAGAACATTATCATATTAAAAGTTATTTTTCTGTTTGTTTCCAGCACCCTGGTTCCGTGGAAGATCTTCCGTGAGGAGTTGAATAACGTGCACCCTATATCCTCGGGGCTGGAGACGATGGCGTTAAAGACCACTATTGATCTGACGTGTAACGATTTCATATCCAACTTTGAGTTCGATGTGTTTACAAGGTAAGATCTGCTTTACTTCAGCTCCACTTAGGATAATGTTTTACGTTCTTTTGTCCCTTCCGTAGGTATTCTTTTAACTCTGAACCCCTATCGAAGTCCCTTGGTCCCTCCCTTCCTTTGTTGCATTATGTATCAGATGGAACGTATGCACGTCTGCCGCCGTGTCGTCCGCATTAAAAGAAAGAAAAGCAACTTACAAAGAGCGCTAACAAATATCACTTTTTAAATCACCTTACAATTTGAAGACGTGGATGCAGAAAACGACATACGCAGCTTAATTAGTCATCACTTTGACATATACACGACCCTTTCTAGCGTTTGGACGACTGAAGAGATGCTAAGACATTTTGCAAAGACTACTTCAAAGTTGTTATTGTAGCCTATCTGTGTATTGAGTGAAAGTTAGAACAGTATATATGCTTATAGCAACGAGGAAAGCCTGTTACGTAGAAATGATCACAGATTTGCAGATCGATTGATTTATGAAGTAAACTAACATTGTTGCCAACTGTCTCGTAAATGAGACCATTTACAAAATCTCACACATCTTTAAAAACCACTAATCACATTTTATTGAATATTCAAGCCTGTCTTTTCGGTTGTTTTTTTTTAGGTTGTGATGGTCTGATGGTAGCCACTCTGTGCATAATCTAAAATTCAGCGGACACTCTTTAATCTGATACTTAACTGGTATAATAAGTTTTATCCAAAATCGTGTATGATTCCAGATTATTCCAACCGTGGAGCACGCTGCTCCGCAATTGGCAACTGCTGGCTGTGACGCACCCCGGCTACGTGGCGTTCCTCACTTACGACGAAGTGAAGGCGCTCCTCCACAAGTACATACACAAGCCGGGCAGTTATGTCTTTAGGTAAGCTTTTCGTCAATCCATAGCACTCCACGAGATTACTGACAAACACGTATATATCCTAAGGAGTAGGCAGTGTGTTATTGCCACATATCATGTGTTGTATTTTTAGGTCATACACAAAAGGTAATACACAATGTGTATGCAAAATTTCACGATGGTCAGTCGAGTAGTTAAGACGTGAAAGCGTATAAAAAGGGATCTAGTTGAAAGCTAGCGCTAGGCTTCCTTAGCCTGGCATATGCTGAACTGGGTTCCATATGGAAAAATAATTTATTTTATATATTATACTTAACCTGTTAATGTTGCTTTTGCTGAAATAAGTAACTTTTTTTATTCTTTTTAATTTTTAAACAAACGCGCATTCGCATTTACCTATAATATTAGTTGGTATGCCAAAAGCCAATATGTATGTTATTTTATATGTGTTTATAAATTGCAGGTTATCGTGTACGCGGCTCGGACAATGGGCAATAGGCTACGTTACGGTCGAGGGTGAGATCCTACAAACGATTCCGCAGAACAAGAGCCTCGTGCAGGCGCTCTTGGACGGATATAGAGAGGGATTGTGAGTACCTTTACATATTTTAATTTGATTTAATGTAAATGTATTAAATGGTTGAGTCGATGAAGTGTAAACAATATTCGACGTATGTAACAATTTGGGTGACTGAAAAATGCATTGTGAGCTGTGTGTATGCAGAATGTAACGTGCAAGTGACTAGTCTAAAAGATTCAAGCATCAGCAAACAAGATCCAACTAAGTCAATTTATAAGAAGATTAGGATAGCAAACTATGTATAGATATTATTGCTAAACCCTCAAACTAAGCTAAATGTTAAGATCTCATATAATTATTTAATATTAGTAACTTGTATGGCAATTTACTAATGTCCTTGCTAACGCTTTCAGCTAATCTAAACAGCACTGTTTTGACTTGACGTAAGCCTACTCCTCACTCGCTTGTGTGTGTAGTATGTTAATGTTTAGTCAAACTCTTAGATTATTGGTTAGAAATTGGCAATACATAGAAATCAATCCCATGACCCCTCGGTCGCAACTCTAATCATTGCCTTATCCATTAGTAATGCAATGAGTAGAAAACAACTTCACGACCTCTCTATTACCTACATATTTTGAAACTTTATCAACTGAGTTCCCGCTGCTTCAATGATCAATTTCTAATACTACTGTTCCAGCTACCTGTATCCGGCTGGTAAGGATTTGAACCCGGACCTGAGCAGTGCG
The DNA here is from genome assembly GCA_963675205.1 of Catocala nupta. Lineage (NCBI taxonomy): Eukaryota > Metazoa > Arthropoda > Insecta > Lepidoptera > Erebidae > Catocala > Catocala nupta. The sequence goes on from OY776099.1 coordinate 18,391,366, forward strand.
ATCATTTCACCTGCCGAGGACCACATCACGGTCACACAGGAACAGTACGAGTTGTACTGTGAAATGGGTGAGTATTTCTATACTAATTATATTATATTATAAATAGAAAAGATCTAATTTTTTTATTGTTTGTTTGTAACTATTTAACTGTAAAACTACTCAACCGATTTAAAAACTTTTTTCACCATTAGAAAGCTATATTATCGTCGGGAACATAGGCTATATTTTATTTAAAAAAATACTGTTACTAATATAACCTGACCTAAGTAAATACTTATCATAGACTGTCACCGCTTGTAATAGTAGTCACTCGCGCTGTGTGAAAAAAAGAATCAGGATAAGAATGTAAGCGGCCGAAACTCTTACATACTGACCAGACGCTGTAACAGTATTGCTAATCTCTGCTAACCAGCAGAGATCAGCACTGTATGGTGGTTACCGTGGTAGTATCTTATAGCGTAACATCCATCGATAGTGGATATTTTAGTGGACAGCCTATATGCAACAGTTATATGTGAAGTGCATTTGCCTAAATAATGGAATGGTTAATATTAATACTATAAATGGTAATGTTTGTATGTTTCTCATTCAATAACACGTAAGCTGTTAAACACATTCACAGGCCATGGTACACACATAGGCCATGTCCTGAATAGATGTGTAGTATACTTTTTATCACAGTTTGCGTGCCAGTGCTATTCGCGCAGAGAAGCCGCAGGCAGTGGTTTGTAAGAAAGTAGTATAATGCTAATAATTCAATTGTACGGTTTCCAGGTAGCACGTTTCAGCTGTGCAAGATTTGTGCCGAGAACGACAAAGACATTAGGATAGAGCCGTGTGGACATTTGCTGTGCACTCCCTGTTTAACTGCGTGGCAAATTGTGAGTACATCCCCACAATTATTTATATTTATCTATACTCTTATGACGTTATAATGTTAATAAAACGTAGCAAAATGTCTGCTAATGCTTTAGGACTAATTCTTGTTGCAGCTGCTTGTAAAGTTGCAGGCCTTGTTAAAAAGTTCCAAGAGAAGAGAGTTAAAATTTTACATATATATGGAAGACCAGGATCAGATAACAAACGGCAAAATGCATGCTTGCTTTTCGGAGCATAATAATGTGGGCCTTTAAAATTACTTAGCGAAAGATACTATCTCCACCAGCTAAGTAGGCGAATTTGACGGTACGGATGGCGAAGTGATTTAAGTTGCCTGTGAGACCGACCGATACATGACATGACAAATCCACGAATAGTTGTTCTGAGCCTGAATGTTCTTTGAATCCGTTCGTTGTTTGAATGTTTGTAAAGTATCCCGCGACACAGGATTTGATATAAAGCTGCATTTTTCAAATAGAAAATTATTTAAACGCTTGCTTTATTTAGGAATGTTTACCTATTCGAGATTATGATGCTTTATAAAATGTATCTGTCTTTATATAGACTAATAATGAACTGTATCGTTTCCAGGACTCTGAAGGTCAGGGCTGTCCGTTCTGTCGCGCGGAGATCAAGGGCACGGAGCAGGTCGTGGTGGACGCCTTCGTGCCGCCGCGCCCGCCTAACACTACGTCTGATAAGTGAGTACTTATTTGTATGTTTATATAGGCTCCCCTTAATGCCTGATGTGGGCAGATAATGTTTGTTTGTATGTGAAGTTTCTCGCGATCTGGGGCTTGATGCCTAGTGAGGAAGTAGACTTTTTAAATCTAGAAAGAAATTTAATAAGTGAGTACATACCTACATATGTGTATGTCTATAAAGGTAGGCGCCCGGGATAGAAGGCTTAATGCCTGATGTGGGAAGGTTAAGGGCTTGATGCCTAGTGAGGGAGTTCTCTTTTATAAACCTAAAAAGAAGTGAATTATAATTTGTATTTTTACTTAAAGATTCATCATTTGGGATAACATGGCAATTAAGACTGTGAATAAAGTTGGCATGTGATAGTTACAAATATTATTATATTATCATGGGCCCAACGGCAATAATCTTTGTACCCTCTGTCTATATGGCATTTCTGTTGAAGTATGTGTCCATTTAAAGAAATCAGTTATTACAATTATTGCTGCGTCAAAGATATACCTACCAAATAAATCAAAATTAGTTTGAAGCAAAATTATGCGATGCCATATTAGTATTAAAACAATGTAAGTAGGAATATCAGCCCCTTGGTGTTTACTTATCCTGTAATCCTGTAAGTCAGTCAATTTCTAAATTGATTTCTAAATAATATGCAAGAATATATGACTGGCCCCAGTGACGGTACCGTAGTGAATGCGACCCTGGCATTGAACCTAATGCATAGCGTATTATTAGGTTCAATGCCCAGGGCTGATAAAGTATTACTGGGTTTATTTTTAAAGAATTTTTTTATAGCAGCACTGAGTTTGAAACTCCTAGGCTCGGCCTCTATTTCGTGGGACGTAAAACCATATCGTGCGAAATGTGTGTTATTAGCCTCTGTATACTGATATAATATATACCCTCTTTGATTCCAGAAACACGAAGGCTGCCGTGAAAGCAGTATCTTCAAACTCATCCGGTTCATCCGGGTCATCCGGTTGTAACGGATCAAGTACGTGCAGATTTAGTTTATAATATTAGCAATATTGCTTGATACTCTCGTGATGTAGGCGAAATTCACGTGATTTTGCCGTGTGGAAACTTATAAGATTAGTGTATTCAGGAAAAGGAAATATCATTTATTTAAACTTAGGAATAATATTGACTACTTAGATTTAATATATGATATAATAATTAAGAAACAAAATGAATGAGCTGAGGAAACACTAAGGGCGAGAGATTTCAAAAATAGGTATTTGTAAAATCTATAGCTGTCGCGCAGTGCCCGCAGAGCGCGATAGAGACAACTGCAGCTTGGACCGAAACTACCAATTAAAAGTACACAAAATCAACATTTCGCCCCCTGGCCCCTGATTCCTTCTCCAAAACCTGAACGATTTAACTACTGTTTTCATTAAAAATTAAAGAAAGGCTTTGGCCGTGTGCCTGTGTTTTTCTTTTTTTTTATATAATCTTGTCAAATTTCCAATTTCTGAGGTTTTTTGAAGGCTCATGTATCTTTTAATAATTAATTTATGAAATAAAAGTAACAAAAACGAAACATATATGCCAATAGAGGCCATATATTTTTTGGAAATAATGGAGGAAACAGGGGACTACGTTTGTATGGAAAAATGGCCCTTGTGTTTCCTCGCAATTTATGTGTAGGACTGCGAGGGAGATAGCACGATGTCACACAATGTCTCATCTTTATACACATACCGGCATTTAAAACGACAGTCCTCTTTCTATTTTAAACATCGTTCACGATCGAATGCAGTTACATTTTAAAAAATCCGTAATCAAACATAGAAAAAATCCTATTCCATAAACATCAAAGCTAATACATATTCGTGTGTTTCCAGGCGCTGACGTCACAATATCGAATAATGCTAACGGCTGGTCCTCAAGGAACACGACCTTCAACGGACTCACCGATGACATCGATGACGCTGAAGTAAGTTATATATGCTTTTAATACTTGTATTAGTGATGTCCAGACATATTGAGGTACACAGTTCATAAACCTACCTACCGTAAAACAACTATAGGACATGAAACCAACTGTAGCCGGAACTGTACCCTGTAGCTCTCAACGTAGCAAAGTCATTTGATAACAGAACTACAGGGTATTGAAGACGAGATGTCCAATTGTACGATGTTTATGCTTTTGACCGTCACAGTCATGAATATGTATACAAAGCAAAATGTGTCCAGCACGCCAGCACGGTCACGACTATATGACAGACTTTTAAACGATAATAAATTATCAGAGATAAATTTCAAATTACCAAGAGTTCAAAATAACAAGCGTTTAAATAACTACGAGGGGGAGGGGAGACTCAAGTAAATAAGAGTTTGATCAAAATTCGTGATTTATTATTTCTTTATTATTATTATGTATTAACAATTAAATACAATAATGCAATTATAATAAGTAATAAGTCCGTAATATTTTTTTGAGTGAGTGACTTCGGCCTATCATTGTTCAAGTTCAAGTACATATATGTAAACAAACGAGAGGTCTGTGCATGATAAACGCTTCTAATTATAAAGGGTAGGGAAGCCCGGTCTTAAAATTATTGCATTTTAAATTACCGAGGGGACCAATTAACATTGATTTTATTCAATTTATCGAGTATTTTTCAAGGGACCGGAAAAACTTTCAAATTCTCGAGATTCAAATTAACGAGTGTCAAATTATCGAGAGCCTAGTATAGTTTTGCTTATTTGAGTTGTTAATTATGTAGCTAAACTCTTACCAATTTATATTATGTGAACTGCTTAATATTTATTTAATCCATATTAGCATAAGATCACAAAAACTATATAGGTATTAAGGGATGAAATCGTAGCGTTGCGCTGAGAGTAGGTACACTTTTGCTTTTTCGACGTAGCGTTCAAAGGGTTAAAATAACTACAGTTCTATAAAAAAAACCTAAGTTATATGATAAGAGGCTACAAGCTATCATAAGGTCCTTCATAACTGTTCATCGTCGATATTTAAGCAATGAATCTTTAGCTAAAGACAGATAACTTTCATCATATTTTTCATAGAATGTGTCAAAAATACGTATCTGTTTATCTGTAGAAACATCTCGTTTCTTGAATATAGGAACCGAGCCTGTTTGCTATATATTTTGAAGGTTATTCAAGTTTTCATGATATAAGTACTTGAGATGGTTGCTCTTATGCGTTCTCAAATTATAATCGATACTTACCCTTATAGAACAAACAAGTGAGAAACGGCAATGAATTGCCGTGAATCTTAGAGTTCGAAAAAATGGTATCACGTAACCTCAGAGGTCAGAGGTCAAAGGTCATAGTCATTTCGGGGTATATCGACTATGCTGAGTCGAATGACGCTGCGAGTCTCTAGCTCTTACGATTTTGGGTTGAAAGTTTTATAACAGACAGACAGACGGACAAAGCTGTTGTATAAGAGTTTTTTCGAACTCTAAAACGGGATACTTCATAAATATTTATTACTTTTAAATTTTATATCTGTATCATTTTTTAATGAATTTTGTTAAGAATTTAACTGGATGGATGGCGTAGAGGTTAAAGTAATTGCCTCGCCATTGCTATTGCGCCGAATATTGTGTTTACGGTCACCACACGGGATTAAAATGTGTGTTTTCCACGAATAATTGTTCCGTGTATGACTGTTATTCTTGTCCGTTGTTTGAACGTTTGTAAAATCTCTAGCAACACAAAACGAAAAGAAAAGTAAGATGGAAACAATTACTGGCAAAGTACGCGGCACAAACACAAGAACTTCAAAAGCAACAAGACTTTTTGTTTGTAATTAAATTAACCCTTTCTCTTAGTAGTTATTAAGTGACAGACGCATTATGTGACACAGAAGCATACCGGTGCGGGAGTTGTCTTTTCATGAAAAAAAATTGAAACCAATTTTCGTGCTTTGTATTTGCCTCCCAGAAAAAGTTACAATCATAAGTAAATAGAGTATAGGGAACATTATTATTTATTAAGACTGCGCCGAGCGAAATATGCTAAAACAGGCGGTCACAGTTAAGTTGATAAAATCAACACTTTTTGTTTAATACAAATATAAAATATACATTTACCATAACAATGACTGTGTTTACAATTACTCCGTGTAAAAATCTAAAATAATTAATATTTTCGCCTACAAAATTACGTAAATTTGCACGAAAAATGCAAAAACATAAGCTCGTGTTACGTGATTTTTGGATTATAACAGTAGAAATCTATCCTATTTTACAGCTTAAATGAAATATTAATAGTTATATTACAATTTGTCCGTCACTTAAAATCCTCATACAATTTCACTATGGCGGCCGCACGCTGATTTGAATATCGAACTCTGTCATTCAGTCCAACCGTGTCTTACGCTCGGCGCAGTCTTACGCCGGCATTGTGAATATAGCTTCTTTCGTTTTGTAGTGCATCCTTCTTTACTGATGCCAATAGCTACTTTGTTTTAGTATACCAATAATATGAACTGCCTCCGTGGCGCAGCGGTAGTGAATGCGACTGCATGAGGTCTCGGGTTCGAATCCCGGGTTGGGTCAACAAAAAGTTATTGGGTTTTTCTGTTAAGATATCTTAATAGCAGCTTGAAGTTAGGAAGTTGGCGGTGTTAGACACCCCCGTGCCTCAGAAAGCACGTAAAGCCGTTGGTCCTGCGCCTGATCTCTCTCCGGTCGTGTCGAATTACCGTCCCATCGGATCATGAGAGTTAGGGAACATAGAGTGCACTTGTGTTTGCGCACACACTTGTGAACTATAATATCTCCTGCGCAGATGGCCGGTCTCCGTTAAGATTGGCCGCCGTGGCCGAAATTCGGTCTGGAGGACATAAATATGAAGCCTCAAAGACCAGGCGCCATAAAAGCCTTTGTTAATTCGTGTCTATCTAATTATGGTGGGCCATACACAGACATTGGAGGCGGAGAAGTACCGATGGCGGATTTTTTGTATTGTTAAATTAGTATGAATGAAACATTACACCCATGGGCGCTCCGGACTGTGTAATATAATAATAATAATAATATCAGCCCTGTATCAAACTGTGCCACTGCTGGGCACGGGCCTCTTCTCAGTGTAAGAAGAGTTACGCTATAGTCCACCACCCTGACATAGTGTGGATTGGCAGATTTCACATATCTTCGAGAACATTATTTAGAATTTTTAAACATGCGATGTTTTCCTTCACTGCTTAAGCGAGCGATAATCAACTTGTAATACGTACATACATAATTTCGAGAAGACCTCTGCATGTCAGTATTACGGTCTCCCACTAGGCTATCGCTGCTTTATCTGTGTAATGTTTCATACTAATTCGTACAATACAAAAACAATACAAAAAAAAAACGTCACCGATACGCCCTTTTTTTTAACACGGCATCCACTTGAAAAATCGTCTTCGAACTGTTATGTTAATTGTATTTATCGGTACTCTGCGCTACTTGAAAATATTACGTTCAGATAATGTATATTCATATAATAATACAAAGGGTATATACCTGACTGCCTGATTGACGGTATCACCCATAAATGGATTAATTGGGTGTTATATTATAATAAAGCATGTAGTGCATTTGTTTGTTTGTCGTGTGGAATGTCTTTATATTTGATTGAGCTTATTTTTACATACTTGTGTCATTTTATTTTAATATATATTTCTCATTTTTATCAAGGGTTGACGATTATCTGTGATTTAAAATTTATAATATCTTATTCCTCGTATTTTTGTAAAATAATATTAATTTATTTAGTCCAAACAGTAGTTTGGTTTTATAAGGCCCTTCGGCATTCTTCGTTAATCTTCGGTAAAACAAACGCGTTGCGAATAGTGCGGATGAGAAGCGGAGTGCGACTTAAATTTGAAAATGGAAGCCCGTTTCTCCGAATATGGGCGAAGATTGCCGCAGATTATATAATATTTGCTAGTAAGTTTGCTTTTTATTATTTCTGACACAATTATATATAAAATCATCTGTTTGTTTATTTAGATATTTTTAAAATATCTTAGTTTTCTTTTCTATGAGATAATCACAGATATTTAGGCAACCCGTGCATGCACAACATATATAAACGTATTTTATATCTGTTTACAGAGACTGAGGCGAAAATCACCGCATGCTTAGCTTGCACGGCTAGTTTTGCTTGACGACGGCGAAGCGACGATCGTTGTGTACTTATGTATTGTGGAGCATGTCTTGTGTGTTTGTGATGATACATTTCTTTTATATTGAGCTTGCCAGCTAATAAAAATATAAAGGAAAAAAAAATTACAGTCCTGGAAAATAGTTATCAGGTCGATTATTTATCACTAGAGATCGAAAAATCGGATGCATATTTATATAAAGTTAATTTTCGGCTAACATATTAGGCTTCTGAGAATATTTTTATTAAAAACAAAAAACCGGGATTATATGTAGGGTGTGAAGGAAAAGGTGGTGTGGTAAATACTGAGTATATGATGAGTATAGATAGAACTGAGTTCAATAAGAAAATATTTTTTTTTAAGGATAGGTATCTTACAAAATATTTATTTGTTTTGTACATACAGAAAATACATAGGAAAGAAATGAAAGATAATAATATTCGTCGATAAAAAGCCAACACATGAACTTTAGGTAAATATGCGGCCGTTTATCCGATCTCTATTTATCACCGGTCTTGGTTCGACTGGCATAATGGTTACTGCAGCTCTATTCGGTTGTGCCGTAATGTTATGAAGCCTATATTCTTATTGGCAGTTCTTGAGGTTAATGCATTTAAACATATGAACTCTTAAGCTTTATAATATAAGTATGGATGAGATTTGAAATGCGATTTGCTGGCAAGCTCAATCGTGGTAGATTTTTGTCATCTGAGGGTATGTTGTGAGAAGCAGATTCACAATATAAATCTTGACTGTTTGTATGTTCGTTGTATATTGGAATTTGCTTTTAAAGTCTTAATCTGTATGCTGTTATGTTTAATGACAAAAAATATGTAGAATCTACCGGAATTTAAAATTTAAAATAAGAACTTGATAATGGTTATTGCAATAAAAAAAAAATGGCCAGCATGTCGATGGATGGCCAGTATAATCTAACCTCTCTCGTTCTGAGAACTTAAAGAAGTATTTAGTTGATTGGTCCAATCTGCGCGTATTATTAGGAAGGCGTATTTGAATTGACTTTATATTAGTTTCTGCCATCACAACTTACCCTCTGCTTGTTGTCATACAGTTGTAAGTCTGTTTACATATTATACAGCGTGTAACAAGGTGTGGTCACGAATAAAATTCGTATTGTATCTCAATATGAAAAAGCATTCGAAACCATTCTAGTGAGACGAAATTTACCTGTATCTTCAGATATTCTATTTTGTTACAGTAACGAAAAATAAAAACTTTAATTAAGTACAATATTAGGTGTAGGCATGCGAGGGAGATGCATACACGATATCTGCACTACGAGCCCTCTTTGTCTCGTATTCAAAGTTTAAATGTAAATTGTTGCCTCATTTTGCAACTGGTTTTAATGCTGTTGTCACAAATCTTTTCATTACCACAATTTGATTTGAACATCAATTCAACACACAATTAACTTACAAAGATTAGTTTACTAAAAAGATTTAAGGGTATCACCTTGTCTAATATAATTATTCGAGAATTTTGTACCTATCTATTTGAAGCAAGGAATAAAAAAATTACCTCTGATCACAACATGACGTCACGACTTTTATACATGACCACATCTTCTTGTCACACGTTGTATAGTCTGACCAGCGAAATAAAAAAGCCTTAGTTAAGTACGCTGTTGTTGCTTAGTCCGTAGGAACTTATGACTTAATTTATTTATTGGTTACACAGCGAGGCTTTTTGTTGTTCCTGGTGAGGCTATACTTTAGTTATGTTATCGATTTCGTATTACGGCTTAGTCATTTGTGTTTGTCTTATTTATTAAGTGACTTTTTGCGTTTATAATAAATTTCATAGGCATTTATATTGTTGCGGGATGAATATCACATGGCAGTGCAAACAGAAAATTGACTGATTTAGTGGTATGCTTCTCTTTTCTATGAGGTATGATAAGGAGTTACATCGGAATCTTGTAATTTGAATAAGCATACCAACAGTATAATTTCACAAATCTTGGTTAAAGCTTTCTTGTTTCTAAATAAATAGCAATTACACAGATAATAGGTATGCATAGCATACATTTCCTTTTCTAAGAGAGATTACATGCACGCAATTCTAAATACAAACTTTAAATACGATTTTTAATTTTTAACATATTGAACGCCATGTCGTTCATATGACCGCGAAAATAAATACATTTTCTATCGTGTGCTACATGGCATTATTGAGTTATAGGGATTTAACGTTAATACTTATGCGAAACTATAGCTCGTACAACATATCTTCTATATCTTGGCTACTTACAAGTAACCTGATATATGCAAGATATTTTATTTAATTATACATTTACATGCATACAGTCTCACATCATAAATCATAGAAAGATGTGTATTACACCCATATTTCGCCGTCTACGATTTTAGATTTTAGGTACCACATAATAGGCGTCGAGCCCGTTGCCGCCTATCCAAAACTCGTGCTGCTTTTCTTGTCAGAAAAATCCAATAAACATTGCCGACTCAAGAATTGAACCTGACGTCCTGCTCAGTCACATTCACTATGATTTCATCGATTCTATTAACGAGGCACATTATAAAAACTGAAAACTATTGCCAATTTGATTATCCATTTAATTGGCATGGCATTCGTCTCGACATCATACTCACCGCAGATACACCACACAAGGTTGTTTTACTACGATCTCCTGTAGAGCGAAGGTATTATTCCCCGTCGAATTGCATTTCTTTTTAACAAGACAGCGGGATTTCTGAAATTTTAATTAAATGCAAAGTAACATGCACAAAAGAACATTTACTGTTTGCGGACACCTGATGATCGCGGCAGCGTTCAATGGCTTAATAATAATAAATTCTTTTTTTGCAACATGCAAAAATAATGTTTAAAAAGATACATCCGTAAATAAGTCAATATAAATTACAATAAAATGGTGCTATTGCGATGCAAGTTTTTATTCACAAACTGTTATCAACAAAATGGTCAGTATTATGACGAATCCATTTCTATATTTTAAACGGATAAAGTCACTTAACTATTCGGTGCAGTTGTACCGAATAAAACTGATTGGCATTTACTTTCTTTATTTCAATAGTGTTGTTTATGCTTGCAGTTAATTTCTTTTATTTTTGTTTTAATATTTATTCTAAGTAAACATTTCTTTTGTATATTAACAACAGTATTGCAATTCGGTACTTTATTATTTATTAATCAAAAATTTAAAACGCGAGACTTTAATTTGCTAAGCTCAGTTATTATTGTGCAAAATATTTTGTAAGCTTTTCTTTTTATACAAGTTTAGTCGATAATGAGGTTCTAAACCGAAAGGATGACTAAAGTTCAAATTTTGAGGCTCTTTTGGGTTTCTGTTGGTCTTTAACAACAACACAGAGGTGGTTTTTGAAAGGCAAGACAATATTTTTAACATACGCATGTCACCTACTGGCATTGGCTGACTAAATAGCCAAATCAAATAACTTGACGTAAGTCTATTAACGCGATTGTAGACTATCCCACAATAATTTTAGTTGATGAATTTCGAGTGCAAAATAACTCAGCCTAATTGTTTCTATCTATTCTTCATTAAATTTTAATATTTCTTTCGATGTTTAATATAATAAAAATATATTGATATCATGAGAAGTTGCACTCCCTTTTGGCTTAGAACTCTCTTACCGGCTAATCACGAGTTTTCGAGATTTAGGCGATACCACGCATTCAGCCTATATAAAATATTTATTATAATTTTAATCTACGACATTCGTGTTGAAAAGACATTTTATTAAGTTTTTACGTAGAAAAGTATAAGTGATTTTGTTTTTCTATTATCTATTATTATTTCTGTCAAAATGATGCACTTAGTCTTAATGCAGTAGTATTAATTAATTTATATTTTTATTTTATTCGATCATTTTCAATAATTTGCGGTGAATGAATGGCAAATAAAATGTAAATAGCTCTTGATAAGTATTTTGACAGTTGTAATGACGTATTTGGTTTTGACATTTAAACGATGTTATGTAAGAGTGCGTTGGTGTTCAATGCACTCTTTCGTAATATTTGAACAACACAAAACTGACTTGTTATTTCAACTTTATACTATAGATTTATGTAATTTTTAGTGCTTTGCACTATGAGTTGTTACGAAGAACTACATAATTTAAGTAATTATAATGACGAAAATTCTTTATGTTGTAATTTTTTATTTTTATATTTGGTCCGCAATTAGGTAAGTAATAAATTAAATCGAACGTTAGACACTTAGTTATTTCTGCGCTTAGATCGTATTATTGATATTAAGCAATAAATTAATAATATTACTTATTTTAAAATTATGATTTAACGATTTATTTATTTTTAAGTGTATTTTTATGTTGAAAATATACGCTTGGTGATATGTGTTTTGTGTGTTTTTGTTACCTTTCTGTTTTCTTTTTGCAATTAATGACACTATCTTGTTATTGTACGATTACAATGATTACACTTTTATTGTCTCTAGTTTCATACTAGCTAGCAGCCCATATCTAACTCTCTGAAGTGTTAACTACCACTCACGAACTTGGAGAATGTCAGGGGATATACAGCCAAGTAGATGCGTACTAAGCTATAGTTCTCTCTTCAGACCTTGCCTAATATGTCTATCGACGTACAGACGCCGGCATCCAGATACAGTGCTTCTTTCGTTGTGTCTATATGGTTTAGCTGACAGATTACAGCAGGATAAATCATAGTGGTACATTGCACCATCGAGACCACAGCCTGCTCGTACGTTGGCGCATTGATAGCTGAGAACTTACTTCGCTGGTTAGGTCCTTACCACCTGGTGGTAAAACCTAATACTAAGAGAGATAACCGTACCAATTCGAAGAGTTCATAAAAACTCTCCCCGTAGTGGAAAAGATCCATCGTGCGTGAACACGCAGAGACACCCAAACTCTCCACAGTTCTAACCTGCTCACGTTTCCAATCTGTCCGTGAGATTGAGATCATCGACAATTCGAATAGTAGGTACGCCTTGAAAGGAATTAAGTTGATCGAGTTAGTATGTGAGGATCCTTCGCAGCGATTAAAGCATAAAGCCATATGAGGCGATTGGACTTTGCTTGAAATTTTGACGCCGATAATCGTAACATTGTCATGTGACTGTTGGGTGATTTTGTTCAGATTTGGTACCTACACTACACAGCCAGTCTATTAATGCCATAGTAAAATATTTTGGTCACAAAGTAACACTTATAAACATCAAAGTCCACTGGTTAGTGTGTTTACCTAATAACAGTTTGAATAGTTATTATGATGCAATCGAACTGTTTAGTTGATTTCGAAAATGAACTACAGTACTAAATGTTTCGATTTCATTGGGCCGACAAAATGGTAGTAATGCATGGTATTGAATGCATGCATGGCTTATACGTTAATATGCATCCTAAAGAGGTCTGGGTTGGTTTAGGTATATAAATCATTCCAGGCAATTACATTTTAAAACTTGGGTTTCTGTATAGGTACATCTGGAAATTATCTCAAGCTTTGTAAAAAATCACCTTTTGCTACTTGAGAAACGACGACATATCGTGGCTTATCGGATTACATGAATAGAACTGAACTACTAGGAGAAATACATATTATATTCCACAAAAAAAAAATTACGTCCGCCCGTCCATATCCAAGTAGCTACGAGAATTATCGTCAATACTCATATATACATGATGCAGACGACTAGTAGACTAGTATACAGCCTCAAAACTCATACCATTCAAACTCATATATCATGTGTGCTCGTAGGCAGTTATCCAGGGTTAACATTCATACATGGTTCGAGATAGTAGGCAATTATACAAGGAATGCAAGATATCTTCATGCTGAGTTAGACAAGTCATAAACAGTATCGTGATAGCAAGACTGAATACCTAATACTACCAACAACAATTGTATTTTCTTGTCGAAACGATTTCCCATAAATATTTGTTCGATCTCTTTTGTTTGTTACACGTACGGACGCTGAATGTGTACTATCGCAATTTGATGTCATGGTCCGATCGCCGATTCGCTCGAATGGGGATTTCGGCAAATAAATTTCTGAGCAATATTAATTTTTGCCACCTTTTGTAGCAAGGCTACAGACGTAAAATTTAAACGGCACTACATACGGCATACAAACAGAGTAGTGGATGATGTTTGAAATAACGAGGCGCTCTAGCTGCTAAAGAAGTTGTCGCGCGAGCGCTTTTATTTAAAATTTTAAAACCATATATTTGTATGTCGCATTGAAATTATATTTCATTCAATAGGTATTTATCTGTCCCTACATATTATAGCAAATCATTTTGCCGTGTATTGTTTCTACGTGGTTGAGCTTTCTACTTGGATATATCCTCATGGTAATTAAATATCTCATCATCGTCACGTGGCTTTGTAAGTAGGTAAACGTACGTAAAATTACGATCGAACTGATCATTAGCTATAACAAATTAAAATAACACCAGCAACAATATTCCACTTGTTCAAACAGGACTGGGCAGAGTTCAACGCGGCGACGTCAACGATCGACGCGCTCCGGCCGGCGCCGGCGCTGCGCTCGCCGGGCGCGTCCCCGCGCCACAGCCCCCGCGCCCCGCGCCGCGCGCCGCCCCCCGCGGAGAACGCCTACGGGGAGCTGCGCGCGCCGCCGCTGCCGCCGCGCAAGAGTCTGTCCCCCGCCGAGCCTGTCATACTCGCCGCCTCCAGCGTGCAGGACATCGCTGCTGCTAGCGAGCAAGGTATACTACTACACACACACACACACACACCACACACATACATATACCTAACAATAGTTCTTCTTTTGCCATCTGACTGCATTGTTTTTTATAACAATCGGCAGCATGGATAGTGAAGTGGTTTAAGTGGTCGCCTCGCCACTGGCTTTGCGCCGAATGTTGTGGGTTCGAATCCCACACGGGACAAAACATTGTGTCATCCACAAATGGTTGTTCCTAATCTGGGTGTTCTTTGAGTCCGTTATTTGAATGTTTGTAATGTCCACCGCGACACAGAAATTATTTCTAGAGCGGGAGTGATGATGTCTTTTTAAAGAAAAGAAGAAGATAATCTCCTCTTCTCCGAATTTTGGTCACGGTGGCCAATCTTAACAAATACTGTCGATCTACGCAGGAGATATTAAGTACACACGTATGTGCGCCAATAAAAGTGCACTTTCTGTTCCGTAACTCTCATGATGGGATGGCAATCCGACGCCACCGGAGTTAAACCAAGAGCAGAAACAGCTTTACGTGCTTGCGGAGGCATGGAGGTGTCTAACACAAAACTTCTACTCCGGGCTGGTATTAAGATTTCGTAACAGAGAAATCCAATTTTGTTGCTCCGACCAGGGATTTCAACCCGAGACGTCATGCACAACAGTCGGTTTCACCACCGCTACGCCACGAAGGCAGTGTTATAATGTTATATTATTTATATATATATTTTTATTTATTATATTGTGTTTTTAAAGGGTCAGTATGTACTGGAAAACACAATATTGTCCAACACACAAAATATAACAATAATATATGCCCTCTATTATAATTGTCCTACTAATATAAGCAGATTTCCTCACAATGTTTTCCTTTTCCGTTGAAACAAGTGACATTTAACTATTTTATGCACATTACTTTAAAAAATGCGTGCCTTGATATCAATCCCGAGACCACTGCGTGGCATGGCACCGATTAAAATAGCCCTATGCTAAAACATCGTAAGGAAACCTGCATGTCTGAGAGTTCTACATAATGTTCTCGAAGATGTGTGAAGTCTGCCAACCCACACTAGGCCAGCGTGGTGGACTATAGCCTAACCCTTCTCACGCCCGTGGCCAGCCGTGGATCAGTTTAATACAGGGCTGGTATATATCTGTTGAAAATACGTTAATAACAACTTAAATATGTTAAAGTTGTTATAGCTGAGCCTAGAAGACGTTCCTCATTGGAACCAGAACCAGACTCGCGGCATCGCTTGACTTCCATCATCACAGGGTCCACGGAAACCATCACTGGAGTCATCGACACAAGACACGAGGTATGTACCAATAACAGCATCTATGTTAAAGGAGTCTGCCCGCTACCCCGTCTCATACCATGACCGTGCTAGGAACGTGTCAGGCAAAAAAATATTCTTTGTAAGAAAATGTATAAGACTATGCCCACTAGACCGTTCCGTCACCGACCAGCAATGCCTATAGTAGGGCGTATCGTGTTGCTTTTCGTGTCTGATACGTTCTTAGCACCGTCATGGTATGATACGGTGTAGTGGGCAGATTCCTTAATACGTGAAGAGAAAACTATATACGCCTTATGGTTGCTGAAATTTGTATGAAGTCCTCCTCCATATAAAATGAACAAAAGCTAAAATTTATAGAAAATAAATTTAACCATCTAGTGGTCAAATTTTGAGCACCCGTTATTAAAAATATTCCTAATAACTATTTATTGAGATAGTGAATTACTTAGTTTAAGTGATAAAATATTTACTTGCTGATAAAATTCGACTTTTATTTAAGAAGAAAAGCTAGCTTGCCAGAATTACTAAATGTTTTGATCTATCATTTATTGTTATATATACTATATTTGTGCTAGATTGAATCTAATTAATTATTATTAATTAGATTCAATCTATCACGACTGTAGTGAAGTATGCCTTAGACTTGGTTGTATAGAACACGCAAGAATCATTAAAATAATTCCTGAACATCATGATTTTCACTGCAATTACCAAGGAATTACATATTGCGTTTGCCCTATCCTGAAATTTATTAATTATCACCAGATTAATTTAGGTACTGTGTTCTGATATCATTATTTATTATTATAGGTACCACCGGACCCTCGAGCATTTGAAAAACCCCGTCGCGCGTGCACCCCACAATCCAACAGTCGACCTCTCCCCGCGACCCCACCCGAACGCCCCGCCGAAGCACCCACCCCTACCGAACCCAAACCAGACAATCGACACTTATCAGACAACCGACATCTGCCAGACAACCGATATATACCCGAAAGACACGAAAGGCATTTACCAGATAGACAAGAACGATCAGTACCGGCATTACCAGACAATCGAACGGAGAGACATGTTCCTAATCCACCAGAAACTAGAGAACGCATGCCTATCCCGGACACCAGACAAGATCGACACGTGCCTACACCAGACACCAGACAGGAACGACATGTGCCTATACCCGACAACCGGCAAGAAAGACACATAGAACGGCAAGAAAGACACATAGAACGGCCAGAAAGACATCTAGAAAATCGCTTAGCTGATCGGCACGTGCCAGAAAGGCAAGACAGACATATAATACAAGATAACAGGCAAGAAAGACACTTGCAAGAAACAAGAATGGATAACAGGCAGTTAGAAAGGCATTTGCCTGTAGATAATCAGAAACTGGACAGGCATGGGCTAGATAGACATACAGACTTCAGGCCTCCACCAGAAAGGCCTCCAGAAAAGCCAGATTTGAGGTCTCAAATAGAATCTAGGAATAGTTTTGATAGGGAAACTAGGTTGGAAAGTAGGGCGCCACCTAGGCAACGATCTTTGCCGGCGACGACTAGTGGGAGTATTGACCAGCCTACTAAGTCGACTACAATGCCTAAGTTTCCTTCTGAGGATATAAAGGATCCACCTTATGAAAACGTGGCGGTTGAGAAGAATGAATTGGCAGTAGCTCGTAAGTATTGCGTTTTATCTTATATCATAGATTTTGTTATATTAATATGTAGTACTACTGTATGTAGCAAAATTGACTATGTGTCAGTCGACTAAAGTATTAACCCTATTATTAAACGAATAGGTTCTTTAAGTAGGATTGTTTCTACTTATGATACGTGTATCGGGACGTGAAAAGCCTTTATTTACTCTCCTTCACTTACATTTAAGGCAAATGTGTGCGATCATTTAAGCCGCTTTATATGGCTACGTAAGTCCATAAACTCGATAACATTTATAATGGCATGCCGTAGTCTCGCCTATCCCTCGTGGCACAGACCAAAGTCTTCCAATGTATGTATGTACTGCAAAAATCAATTATCGAATAGGCAATTAATTATTCAAAACATTATTTGTACACAACCCGATAGTAAATATTATTATGCAAATGAATATCCTACTGCAGTCATGATATTTTAGTTATATATAGGTAGTAGATCTATAACATATAATAAAAGCAACTATTAAAATGTTTTTGTTTGTCTTTCTAGCCAAGAAAATCAACCCCTTAACCCACGATAAACACGGCAGAAAGTATGGGGACAACGTATCTTATGAAAACATTAATTTGGATTACATCGCTCGCTTAGTAGGCGAGGGCTATCCAAAAGACATCGTCGTACGCGCATTGGGCATCACACGAAACGATCTGGAGATGGCGTGCGACATCCTACATGAGTTTGGATCTAAAGTACCTAATAAGTGTTAGTAACTCTTCGTTATATTATTATTAAGTTTGATGGGATGAGTTATGATACCGATGCACTCTTATTGGTATAATTTTCATTATAGAGGTTATACACGCTAATATTTAGTTAAGGTTGGTCTGTGTTCCTAGTCTATGGTAATTTGACTATTGTCATTTTTGATAGCTATGACAGCTGTCAAAAATGACAGCTTTCAAATTACGATTTAGTAACTAGTCTTCAAATAATAATGTCAATTGATATTATGGTTGCTCTTGCAATATAATAAGTTTGTTCAATCCTGCGAAACTAGGATTTAGCTTCTAATACGCGAATGAAGTGTACGAAGAATGGAATCCTACGCATAATCCTCTTCCTTATTTATTTTATTTATTGTTTCCGTATAAATAAAATGGCATAATTTAATATATCAAAGGAATATTGATTTTATAAAATAAATATAATTATTAATATTTTCTACAAATGCCGTGCTTAAATTTTAATACTAATTAAGAGTAACAATGAACTAATTGATTTATCGTACCGTAATTAAATGTTGGAAATCAATACACGAAAATATTTACCATAATTTTTTTTACAGAACATCTCTTACAATGTATACGATACAAACGTCAATATTGAAACAGTGCATTAATATCACAACTCACCCCACCAAACGTATTGGCATTAAGCAACAGGTTATAATAGAATTCGTACCTTATGATCGTAAATATAAGTCTGATTTTGACGTGTACATATTTCGATGTCTATCTCAACTGTATCATATGTTTAATAGAACAAAATAATACAATTTTCACTTTGAACCAAACAGTTTTATGATTTAAAAAAGACGTTCACGAAATGATGATTCCTACGTTAATTAGTTCTGACTAGGAAGCAAACAATTCAGCGTAGCTTAAAGTCGCAGATAATATAAATATATATACATCATTTTGACCTTAACACTATAATGTGCAGGAATACAATTAGAATGAAATCTGTCAAAATCAAAACAGCGTGGTGAAATGATTTTATTATGTTTAAAATGTAACGTAGGCGGTTCGTTAATATAATAATAGTAATACTAGGCCTATTAAAACTCACTGCCCCACTAGGCATGGAACTCGTATAATTCATTACGCCGCTGCGGTCGATTTACGCCACCTGTATGACAGCTAGAAGAAAGGGCAGAATATCGACTAGAAAGTAATAGTTTTGTGTCTTGTGACGGACGACATAGTGTTATAATGGTATCGCATAATATATGTTGTTGACACGTTTAGATTGTATAGAATATGGTAGCTGAGCGTCTAGTAGGAAAAGAGGAGGGAAGAAGCGTAGTTGTCTACTCCAAACCAATAATTCATTAAAAACAGCCGTCTGCGTTACGCCAAACATTTTATCAGTACGATATATCATCTACCACAGTCAATAGCTTAGAATAGGCTATAAACCGGGTGTTTAAAAAAGACATGACCAATAAAAATATGTGCTATATTTCTAACAGATTTTATGCTGCCATTCTTATTAAATAGTGATCGATTGCGCTATGTTAGGTGCTAGATACCTATGTATATATAGATAAGCTTAGAATTGAGGCCAGTTATTGTTATCTATTACGTTTTATATTCCAAAATGCAGGGCCTGCCAAATATATTATATTATTTGTATAGGGATACAGATTCTATCCTTTAAGATTTGAGGTCGGATACGGATTCAGCTAAAATCTTTTAGAAAATGGAAGTTTACCGAAATTTTCACTCAAAAACATCTAGGATTTTTGTTTCTGAATCTATTTGTCACCACAAGAAGACTAAAAGTCTGAATTATAATTTATATAATATGAAGTAAAGCAGTCGCCTTAAGATGATTTTCACATATAAAATATAAATTAAATATGAAGAAAAATTAAATGATTTTCTATCAGCATCATTTTGACAGGTTTTTGTTTAAAACTGTCAAAATATGACGTAAACAAACTTCTTCATGATTATGATATTAAAATAGAAATTGCAGTTTCTATA
The DNA here is from genome assembly GCA_963675205.1 of Catocala nupta. Classification (NCBI taxonomy): domain Eukaryota; kingdom Metazoa; phylum Arthropoda; class Insecta; order Lepidoptera; family Erebidae; genus Catocala; species Catocala nupta. Next base: position 18,411,522 of record OY776099.1, read on the forward strand.
ACTAGGTTTAAAATCAATCTTATGCTTTTCTAACTTCTTGTAGTGACAATATGATGAAAAACGAAAATAAAAACTAAAACTTTTATATTATCGCATTACCACAAAGCAATAGGGCTTGGTCCTGTCTTCTGTACGTGCCTAAATAGCTAGCTTAGGCTGTGAAAACTAATTTTGTTGCTAAGAATTTGTCCTGTAGACTATTTAAAGTGCTCAGAACTAATATAGAAATCAACGCTAAGATCGGCTGTTACGTAACATTGGATTTAAGCATTTCTGGGTCATCAATGATTTCCAACATTTCTAGGACATCAAAAGAATTAATTTTAATACAAACTTCAAGTAAAATCATTTTTACTTGGAAATAGGAATTTATACATAAAGTCAATGGTAAAAATATGCTTAAAATATAAAATTTTGCAGTCTTTCTCATAATATAGGCGAATCCAAAAGTTTGCCGGTCTGTATTTTGTATCAAATCTAATATAACTCCCTATATTAAATCAAACACATTGGTAGGCATATAGGGGGATGAGTTCTTCTAACAACATTTGCTATATATGGAACTGAGGAGTATGTCGCAATTCTCTTAAGTCTTTCCCATACATGTGAAGTTAGTAGAAGCCTATCCTTAGCCCTATGTTAAAGTGATCTCGTATCTGCGAAGGAATCACAGTGTTCATAAGCGAATCAAATTACATCTATGCCGGTCTTATTGCATGTATGACATAATAACCATCACACTATTAAAGTAATAATGTAATCTATTAACACTAGAGCGAATATTATGGCTACTATTAGAACGTGTAAACAATTCCAATTGAAAAGCTCTGTGCATCTATAAGAGATATCCATCGCACCTATGATTAAATATTATTGAACGTTGAGGTCATTCCAACGCGGTACTTGAAGAAATGAGAGAGACATATAAAATTGCCAAGGCCGTCGCTAAGCTGCGTTTATGTATAAGTTTTGTTAGAAGAATTACTCTCCATATTTATAATCGTAATCTTTGAAGTTATAATTGTTAACCTCGCTCAGCCATTTTGAATCCATCAAGAGCGTGCTATTATTCCTATAGGCGCAAATTCTCTATTGTAGATGTATAGTAGTCAAAAATAATATTGCACGCGCCAATCAAAATATTAAAATTATTGTCATAGAAGTAAATGATAAGAAGTAATCTTTACATTAAATTAAATATTAATACACGTTAAAAGTAATTTTAATAGTTATGCAAGTCACTAGAATACGGTGAGCTAATGTTCAAAATATGTATACAGCGGTTAAATTTGACAGTTTATGTCAAAACTGTCAAAATGCTGACAAGTGTTCCAGCGGTCGTACATTTATCCTGTCATTTGAATTTCTAAAATTGTGTGATAGTATTATAGATAATTAAAATAAGCTACTATAAGGCACATACGTTCTGTATTTATTTCGCATCATTTAGTTACAATAACTATTATTCCAGTGGTTTTTTATTTAATCAGTATTCATTTAACTCAATATATTTTTCATTAATATATAAAATATAATGTTTGTAAATAGTTACTTGTACTATAAATTATGTATATTTTCATATAAAATCGCTGTCTCAAAGGTTTACTTAAATAGCGGTTCATATAGAATATATTTTTTCATATATATGTCGTGCGATATAACTAGACACAAGTTTTGACACTTTGACTTATGATACTTGCAATATTTAATGTTTAGCATAACACCTATTAATATTGTTGATGTAAATATAATTAATATTTATATTTTTTTAACTAGTACGTGTTGCATAATGATCTTCCTTTTTGGTATAAAATTAGAAAAAACGACGTAGCTAGTTCGATAAGTTTTTACGAAAAAAAAACAAAGTCTTTTTTAAATTGGATGAGCTTATAATGGCACCAACATTTCCTGAAATTTATTCTCTTCGTATTTTTCTATATAAGAAATATTTTGTAAAGTGCAATTTTACTAATCATTCATCTTTTCTTTTTAATTGTCGCTTTTTGCTTGTAACGAAACTGCGTCACTCGTTTGCGCGTTTTTGTTCAAATGTTACATATTTGTTTCGACCTATCTTGGTTTAATGAATCGATGTTGATGCAGTTTTTGCAAGATAATTAATGTGCTTAGTGAATGACTTGACTGAATTTTTAGGTTATAATCTATCTAGTCTTAATATTTCACTTCTTTTGCTATTTTTCATCTGTTCGTTTATAATAGATAATTAATCGAAGACGCTATAAAATGTAATGTCTGTAATTTTTAATATTACAACTGTAATAAACATAGTTTGTAGTATTATCCACTGAAGTTTTAAGTACCTACCTATTTATGAGTGAATACATATCCACCAGATTACTAGTCAGATAACACTTTTTTATAAAAATGTTTGGCATTTAGTGTAAACATTTTTATCGAAAAAGATGTAATATTAGTAGCTTGTGATGAACAGATTGTGTGTACATTTAACGACATAATACAGTACAGATACGATAGTAAAGACAATTATAATAACTTTTTTAACTAAATATAATCCTCAATGCAGTGTAAAAATGAAGATGCCTTGTAAAATATGTAACATTAGATACATTTGTTTACGACGATAATATATCGTTAAGTGTATACAAATCGTTAATGTAATTCCCTTATAATCGTAAATAACATCGAATACGCAAGCTATATTACGTCATTTTATTTTCAAGACACGCGTATGGCTTTTTATTAAAATATTAGTTATAATGAAAATATTACTTAGTAATTATTTATATTTAGTCAAATAATTGTTTATAATCTCACAAAATATATTTTCCGGGTAGATTTAATAAATATTAATTAAACGAAAGATTCTTATCAACTCTGGTGGGATAATCAAAGTATCATGAAATTGTTGTAATTGACTTTGAGTGGTCGACAACCGGCGCGCAGTGTTGAACAAAGTGAGACCTTATCCGTCTTTAATAGTAAGTACGAATAGATACTGCCATTTTCTTATTCTCGTGAGAGAAAAATGTTCTTTTATTAGATACTTTGATTGTATCATTTAGGGACTTTGCGCACTTTTCACTCACGGCAAACTCACCCTATGAGACCAAAAAAATCGTTCGAGTGCCCAGAACTGGCATCCAAGTCGTGTCTATACGTAGCTATTATTGACTCGTCGCCATGCCGAGCACACACACAATCTGCGTTCAAATCACTTATTACACGTCTCGGATGCAAGTTTTGGGCACACGAACGATTTTTTGTTCGACTTAAATAGGGTGAGTTCTGGGCATTATCAATGGCACCTACAATGACTATCAAACAGTTAAGTATGTGTAATTTGACGTCATCAATAATATACTACTGTAAGACTAAAAAAGCGACTTTTTGAGTAAAGTAAAGCGTCGTCACTTTTCCGATACACGGTCCAGTCGTGATCGAATTATGCGCGAAGTACCGAAGAGTTTAACTAATATAATCTTTTACACACGAGAGAGATGCCTAGTAGAATTTCATATCATGCGACAATATGACGGTTGCCATATAAACCTTGATTTACAATGCACTTTTACCAGTGTTACTTGTTACTGTGTAATGTTACGGGGGTTCTGGATAAGCTGGGTAAATGCGTTTGGTATGGCCGACTCAGGAAATTATTTGAGATGTGATTATATTTTTTTCCCTCTTATATCTTAGAACAAAATATTAATAAATATCAACAGGTATCTTTTAGACAATATACTAAGCATACATGAATATGATGTCTGCGGATATTGGATAATATTAAATATTATTTCCAAACGTTGCAATCATCACCTTATCTAGACATATTCAATGAAAGAAACATAATATATCGGTCATTAACCTGTCAAATACCGCTAACGCCGATCGCGTCTACGGACTTGTACACGTCAATCAAATCCGAAATCCGGTTTTGACGCCGATAGGCGTCACGGGGTTTGAGCGGTTAAGTAAATATGTTCTTCCTAGTATACACGGCTACATATCAAGTTAAACACCCTATATACGCATAACTACGCTACATACAAAATAGACAATTCTCGGAAAGGGACAGTGCATAGTGGTGTAGATCCATCACGGTACACTAGCGCGACGCCCGCGGCCCGTTCAGCGTGAATGAGACAAAATAACAAAAATATAACGTAGGTACTCTCTCGCACGATTCCCAGCGTTCAACTTCTAATAGTTCAAAGTCCAAACAGTCTAGGTTGATGAGTCGCTGTGTGTACATAAAATTAACTCAATAATGTAGATACAATTTTTTACACATCCCAAATAATTTTCTTTAAACGAGAGAAAAATATTATGAAATTGTTATTGTATTCGTTGTAAAGCTAATTGCGTTTTTTGTTTTTACTTTTTGGTGGATTTGTATAAAAATTAAAAGAATAAAATTGTAATTTATAAACTGTAACGCAACTGAAATGTCAAAATTTGTTATTTTTAGTACAACGCCACCTGTCGGGTGAATGTCAACGGAATGTTTTGGGGAGGCTGCGTCTTGTTTTACGCTTTAGTGAAAATACGTTGCAAATATAATTAAGTAAAATATTTATTGTGTTTTTATTCCATTATCCCTTTAAATCGAAAACTTTGGTACCTTTGAATATTTACGACAAACACAGCATACAATATTCGTTGCAGGTTCCTTTTAGTACTTATACAGGTGGCAAAAAGGGCCGAGGGTCATACAACCGCTATGCGCGAGCTAAGGCTGGAGCCAAAGTTATAGTTAGCAGCTAACTGTTAGCTATATTCTTTGTCGATAGATATGACAAATGTCAAAACAGCAAAATAAGTCAGTATACTTAACAGAGTGAAAATCACACACAGATTAAGACCAAGAAAAATCATACACACGCAGCAGGCCTGTGCGATCGAATCCCACACGGACAATCATTTGAATGATATACAAATTATTGTTCTGAGTGTGGGCACAGATACTTCTTAGTAAAGTCCCTCACGACACTAGGCTTGACCGTTAGTGCGAGAGTTTTCTTTAAGAAACCTTAAAAAGCAATAAATCTGTTTTCAAAAATACAAACCAAATAAAGCTTTTGATCTTAGCTGCAGACTAAGGCCAACTAAATAGAGCTGAAAGAAAAATAATAAGGATTTGTGTGTATTTGTCGTATCTCCTATTTACTAAACGTACATATTGAGTACCTACCAGCAGCACCGGCGGCTGGACACTACAGCTTTTCAATTATGTTTGGCATTCCAAAAAGGGTCAAGATTAAAGTAAAACCATATCAAATTATGGAGACTGTTAATCACAAATATCTTAGTGTTTAATTAAATTAGTTAAGTGTTTCGTTTTACATTCGCAATTATACATACCTAAATATATTTTAAACGCAAGATCAATCGAAAACATAAGTGGAAAATGTATATCATCAAAATAATGACTCGTTCGCTGATTGCAATCTGTTTTACGACATTTCGTAATTAAATTATGTGACCATTTAATTAGTAAATGATTTGATTTCGGTATTGAACTATCAAGATGAATTTGTAAAGGAGGAATGATGTATTTAGTCGTACTATGTCTTTTTATTTTAAACGTGAGTACTAAAATATTTTTATATTTTATCTGGAGACCACATATATTTCTCTAATTTACTTTTAATAATAACAATAATATCAGGCCTGTATTAAACTGTCACATTGCTGTACACGGGCCTCTTCTCAGTGAGAAGAACTAATCCACCACATTAGCCCTGTGCGGGTTGGCAGACTTTACCTATATATCTTCGAGAACATTATGTAGAACTTCTATGACAGGCAGGTTTCCACACGATGTTTCCCTTCACCGTTAAAGCGAGCAATAATCGACTATTATATAATATAATGTCCTCCAGACCGAATTTCGGTCACGGCGGCCAATCTATATAGAGACTGGACATCTGCGCAGAAGATATTATAGTGCACAAGTACGTGCGCATACACAAGTGCATTCTTTGTTCCCTAACCCTCATGATCCGATGGGACGGATAAACCGACACGACCGGAGGGAGATCAGGCGCAGGACCAACCGCTTTACGTGCTTTCAGAGGCACGGGGGTGTCTAACACCGCCAACTTCCTAACTCCGGGCTCGTATTGAGATTTCTTAACAGGCAAACCCAATACCATTTTGTTAGCCCGACTCGGGATTCGAACCCGAGACCTCATGCACAGCAGTCGCATTCACTACCGCTGCGCCACGTATACGACTTCGAAAGGTCAGAGATGCGATTTGGGATCGAGCTCGGGACTTCTGCATGGCAGTCCACCGGTCTATCCTTAGGCTATAGCTTTGATTTGATATAATTATTGTATTAGCCTTAGAGCTACTTAAATCTACGAACAACTTTCAGTTTCTGTTTAGTTGTCGTTGTAACAATTTTTTTACTCATAATTTTACTTTCAGTTAAAATCATCAACATCACAATTTCCGAATCATATGGACCTCCAAAAAGTAGGCGAAACTATATTCAACAATGAAAAATATAACATTCTGAAACCCACCACGCATATAATATCAGATTACTTCAAAGATTTTGTACTTAGACGAGATAATGTAGCCTTTCCAACATCAAGAGTATTTCTTGATGACAATGGTTTCAGACATTATTGGAGTGGCTTCGATAAAAAAACCAAAAGCTTGCGAAAAACAGAAATTCTATTAGATGCCGTTGAAACCGTTACTGTTAAAGCTGAAGAGATAACGACAAATAAAACAAATGATCCCAATGAAACCCACAATAGTACTGAAAAGGTAAATTCTACTGACATTAGCGGTGAATCTAATAACAGCAGTGAACCGAGTTTCAGAGCTAAGAATACAAATAGCAATAGTACAGCAACTACCAATGATGTGTCAGAAATAAAAGAAAATACGACTGATAATAAGAAACCTACAAATAGTTCTGATGGGAAAGTGGCAAGGATATCAGAGGGTAATGATATTAAAGTATATAAGCATAAGAAAAAAGAGACTATTATTAGTGACAATACAGTTGTGTCTAGTAATGATGTGAATTTGCGTGGAGGTGCAGCTGCCGCAGCGTCAGGCAAGGAAAGAACTGTTGCAAAGACAACCTTCTTTTGTCCCTACTTTGGAGTTATAACTATGTCAGCGTTTATTGATTAATGACAAGGTGTTTGAATTACCAGTGATAAATAAATGTTTAAGCTATATATTGGATTTTTCAATATTTTATAGAAAGACAAAAGCTTGTTATAAATAAAAATAAAATAATAATATTATTACCAAACATTATCATTAATTGAGCAGGATTACTCTGATATTTCACTAAGACACAAAAGTCAGTGCTAATTAATTTATAGGAAAAGAGATATCTTACAAAAGAAAGATTTTACCAAATACGTACATATTTGGTTTTTAATTTCCATCATTGAGTAAATCAATGTTAAAAACAAAACTAATGAGTAGACTTCTGCTTAGCTCGTTTAAATTATATAATACTCAGCTTATAAAACAACTAATAAAATTAAAAATGGATACGCTTACTTTGAATCAATACAAACAATATTTCATAAAATTTTATTATCATCTTACTGCTTCTTCTTAGCATCATCATCCATAAACCGTCTATTAAATCTTCTTGTCATGTACGGATCGAAGTCATCTTCCATTTTATATTGATCGAAGGTACTCAGAAACGTGTTCATTGCAGTTTTAAACGCTCTTCTATAGCTGGTCACTGGCATTTTCTCTTTTAGCATAACTACCGGTTCGAATGGTATTACCAATCCTGCTGCAGATGCTACCAAAGGCAAAATGGGCGTCGGCAAATAGAAACTAAACAACTCCATAGCGCCATTGACTAAACATGTGCCAATATTTCTCAAAACCAAGTTTACTTTAGGTGTTCTAAAGACTTTGATGAGTGGTTCTGATATAAATCTGTAAACTTTAAGAGAAAAGTTGACATCTGGCACAAGGTTTTGACTGAGAGTTTCGTTCGGTTTTGTTATGACTATGTTCTCCTCAGTAATTTTGACTGTGTCATGATGATCTGCCGGTGGAGAGTTAGTTACTGGATCTGTAATTTCTAATTGCTCGTTTACCTCTGGTTGCTGTGGCTGTTGATTTAGAATATTAGGTTTATGCTAGAGTCATATAAATTTATTCACAAAAATATCAAGATATACAAAATGGTATCCAAGTGTGCCGTGATAATCCAGTAAAGGCTGCGATGTACTTCCAAGTCAAAGGTATTTTGTCGACGCATTCGACTGATCTGTTGAAGCTATGTACTCAAAAAACATAAATATTGCAGTTTTAACGGCAAAAAATAATCCTATAGAATCCTGCATCATTCGTGTTCTTGAAGGTGTATGAAGTCTATGAAATAAGCCAACCTGCACTTGCTTAGCATGGTGCACCCTGACATAGCTTTTTTAGTAGAGAGAAGAAAACCGTCCTTAGTACTAGGCACAGTGGTGAAAGTATAGTGACGATAACATTAGGGGCTACATCAAAATAATTACAAAAACCTATTAGTGACTAATTTGAATTTTCAAAGATTTTTTAATTATAATTTAGTTTTATATGTTGTCTTCCCGATACTTACAGCAGTTATTGACGCATAAAATAATGATATAAAAATGCTAAAGTGTAATATTTTATACATTTTATAACGACTGTTACTTGTCTCGAAAATTACATTTCTTTATCAAATACTTCGTAGAATGTAACTTTGTGTGTTGGCGAGGAGCTATAAAAGTTTATTTTACTCAATAATTTTATCGATAACGGTAAACCGTATTTATTTTATAACTTTATTGAATAGCTGAACTGGCATTATGAAATTGGTATAAATAATATTTATATTGCTTTGGGTAGTAGGTAGTAAATCATTACCTACATACTATATTTTGCGTCAACAATTTCATGCTTTTGTTGGAATATAAGATGTCATTTTTATTATTATAATAGGTCAAATGTATATAATATTTACCTATTTTATTAAATTACCTGAGTAAAAGAGACATTATAAACCAGTGCCGTCGTTTATTTTTTGTTTGATTATGTAGAAGACATTATCTTTTCTACCGAAACGATTTTTAAAATGAAAATCCAATGATACGGATTACAAAACCATATAAAAATTCCAGCTTTAACTCTCATAAATGAACAATAGTAATAAACTACCAAATATCGGTATAAAATCGTGCGTGCAGCCGTTTTAATGAAACAAACGTCAAAAGGCGTGAAGCGGCCATACTGGCTGTTGGCGCGAAATGGATTTATTTTATTTGTTTTTTATCTGTGCTTTATTGTTCGTGTCTGTGGATTCGGCACCACAGGTAAATAATATTATTGGATTTATTTGTTTGCAAACAATATTTATTTTACGTTACAGAACGATAATAAAATTGGTGTGTTGTAATGCGGTTTCGTGACTGAATGGTGATCACGTAGATAAATAAATTAGACATTGGCTGATCATCATAGCATAAATATCTATAGTTAATTCTTCGAATATCGTTAGCTATTTGGTTTGGTGGAGATCATCACTTGTCAGAAGCTAATATTTAATTTGTGCTAAAGTAGTTACTGGAGTACTCGATTTTACAAAACGACCTTGTGCTGAGCCTAGCTTAAGGTCGTTTGGTATTTTAATTGATAATAGGTATATTACTAGATATTGCTAGATGAAATTCAGATCGCGCGTATGATACATTAACCTAAACTTTTTAGGGTTAATTCATATTTATAGCAACTGTCAGTCACACCACAGTTGTTTTTCAGCCATGGTCTCACTCCTTATATTATAAATGAGGAAGTCTAATATTATATAGAGAAAATATTTATATTTTTGTTAGAAATGGCTAAACTCAAGAACTTAGTAGTACTTATTTTAATTCCCCCTAGAAAGTCCTAAAGTCCCCTCTAGAAAGCTTCTTTTTCTAGACGTAGCATAGACGTGACGTCACGATACAACGCACTGGAGCAAAGCAGTACTCATATAAGGGGGTGAGCTCAAGTCGAAGTCATGGCTCACTTATTCAACTACTTATTTATAATCCTGTTTTACATATCGTTCGCTTTAAGGTTGACATTTTTCCTTATTTATAATTTATATTGATCTCAAGCGAAGACCAAAAATATAACAGGCTGCTATTTTGTGTTAAATATTTCCCTTACGATAGAAATATATTACATAACCGTACCTCAGAAAGCACATAAAGCCATAAGGACATAACTCCTGAGCCTAATCTCTCTCCGGTCGTGTCGGATTGCCGTCCCATCGGATCATGAGAGTCAGGGAACAGAGAGTGCACTTGTGTTTGCGCACATACTTATGCACAATAATATCTTCTGCGCTGATGGCCAGTCTCCGTTAAGATTAGCCGCTGTGACCGAAATCGGTCTGGTGGACATTATTATTATTACATACCTGTTGTCCTATATATACAGGTACCATACGACTACATCCCAATAGGACGGAACTCCCGACGACATGACAGCGCCTACGGTTACCCATCCGATGTGAACCACAACTATGAACGTCTGTTCCCCTCCAGACGCAAGTTCGTAGATTCATACGAACCTAAAGTAGCTAAATATAAGTGAAGATGTCTTGCATTAAGACAAATTACACTTGTGGTATCATTTTAGTCTTTTAAATAAAGTTATTGTGTAAAAATTTGTATGTTTTCTTTGCCAATTATATTTAATTTTCATTCGTTTTAAAATTAAATAGATAATTACCTTCTTACCTTTCTCGAATGTTATATATTGAAATTAAACTACTTTAAACGGTTATTTATTTAAAAAATACTATTATTACATATATTTGAAACTTTAAACTACTATTGTTAAACACTGTTAGGTACTTGTGACTGTTTACTTCAATTAAAGCTATTTAACCTCTCAAAACCCGCTGACGCCAATTTGTTACTATTGTAAAAACTATTTAATTTTCGTAACGTTTCGTTTGTCCTTCAACAGCTATATTCACGGGCAGACTAAGATGTTGGATTAAGACTAAAGTAATTATCGCTTGCTTAAACGGAGAACGAAAATCATGAGAAAACCTGCATGTCTTTGACTTCTCCATAATGTTCTCGAGGATATGTGAAGTCTGCTACCCAGCACTAAGCCAGCTTGGTGGATTATGATCTAACCCTTCTTAAACTGAGAAGAGGCCCGTATCTAGCAGTGGGACAGTATATATACAGGGAGCATTGTTCTAATTTAAACTAGAAATCAAATTAATATAGAAAAATATGGCATATGGCATAAATATGGTAGTCGTTATTGGGAAGTTAGTGCCCTATAATATCCTGACGCTGGTTTAGCTTTACGTTATCATTAGCCTTCGGGTTGCGGAGGTCAGGTGGCAGCCGCTCTGTGTAAAAACTGATATCCAGTCAAATCCGGTTAGACCAGAAAAGCCGACATCAAGTGACTTGGGAATAATAAAGGCTAGGGAGAAGATACGTAACCGAACTTACCTTACCGTTTCTTGCAGGTTTCTTCTCATAGGCTCAACTCTTTGCCTGAACCTAGCAACTTACCTAAATGTAGGTTCAGTACTGAAGTAAACTCACTAACCTATATATTTATACTTTTATATTCACATATCTAAACTCTTTGACTTTGACTTTACCGAAAGAAATCGCGCGAGTCCAGAATATAAATGGTTTGGAAGTTGAGGATAGTGACGGGTATAGTAACATGCAGACTCCAGATTTCAGAACCTATATACGGGACAAAATCAGACAGGTGAGCATTATGCTTCTGACAAAGATTTTCTTAATAAATTAACATTTATTTTACATTTATTCAAAATAAAGGTTATGTGCATAATTACAAAGCACTTAGCATATTTATTTTTCTATAATAATGTTTTATTTGATTTTAAACAAAAAAGGTCTAAATAGTCATTCTGGGAATGCGTCCTTATACCATGTTTCATAGTTCAGACAAGTCAAAAATGTTTATAATTATGACTTAAAATTGCCATATTTTAATATTAGCTTTGAAAATCATCAAATTAAGAATATAGGTACGTATAAATTACATTAATACCAGTTTAATTTCTTTATATTTTGGCTACTCAAATGCTGTCTGACGTTTATCAAATCATTCCGTGAACGCGGTGGATATCGGTCGATTTAATTAAAGCAACACACGCTAGGTGGCGTAAGCGAGCAACAGTGTTTTACCCAGATCAGTCACAGAACAGTCAAAGCAAAAGGCGTGTGGCGTGTTTACGGAAAATATATGTGAAATTTGATATATGTGAAGCGTACTTTAATTCTCTGTCACTATGGGAACGCTGTTTGCTGATTAGTTTATCGAAAATTTGCATACTTTTTGCAAAATTCTTATAAATATTACAGCCCACTTGTGCATAACCTCTAAAACCAATATCTAACATGGCGGCGTCAAGCGTGGCATGAAAATATTTATCGACTAGTCATTTCGGGAACGGTGATTTAGGGAATGTTCTCATATATGACGGGCGTTCCTGAAGGGTAAATTTTTGGGCAAAATGATGCTCTAATGCTTTTAAAAGCATAACCATGCAAAATTTTGGTTTTAGGTATCCATTTGATACGAATAACATAGAAAATGATTAAAATGAAGAGAAAAGGAAGTCGAAAAAACGATTAAAAGAAGACAGTATAGCTTATAAAAAATATCGTGAAAAGGCTAATGCAAGGAAACGCAAGTTTTTAAATAAAATGACACCTGAACAAATAGATATGAAGAGACTGAAATATAGGGAATATTACCAAAGAAAGAAAGCTGAAAATAAGGTTAAGACTGTTAGTGATATGACTAAAATACAGACGAGGAAACAGAGAAAGCTGTGGAGAATAGATTCTCAAAAGTATAGGCAGAAAAAAAGATCATGGCAAATATTTTAGCTAACAGCCCCACAGATTCTTAAAATGAGATAGAAAACGATATCGCATGTCGAGGCAGTAATCAGGAAGAAAAAGATTAAAATAGATAAAGTGCAGGCTTACAGAACTGTTAAAAAACAGAAACATAAAATACAGAAAATGCCAAGAATTATAGATCAATTGCGAAAAAAAGTACAGAGAAGCAGGAGACAGGAAGAAAGAGCATCTCAAAAGAGTGCTGATACGCCTACTCGCAAAGTTGATGAATTAACAAGAGGATGTTCTGTTACTCCGGAAGTTCGTAAACGTCTATTATTTGGCGAGGTTTTGACAACCCAACTAAATTACACCGTTGACAAATTACCGGAAAATTCTAAACAGCAAGAGGCTTTTCAAAAATGCGTCAGTGGCAACCGTATCAAAAAACATCGTTTAAATAATAAGGCCAAACAATTTCTCCGCAAAAATAAAAATAAATCGGAAGCATCCAAACTTTGAATTCAAACTAAACAAATTGAACCGACTAGGAGAGCTGTCGCACAATTCCACATCCCAATGTATAAACAGCTGTGACATTACGAGTACTTCTTATGTTTGTATGCTTGATTTGTGCGGTGAATGCAAGGAGATCAAGATGGAATCAGGGAGTAATGAAGATACCTTTCAATATTTTTAGTGCCAAGTAACAAAAGAAGACCGAACCATAAAAGGAGATAAGAAAACCGTCAAAGTTACAAAAAAAGTTACTGTACAAGCACAGTCAAATATTTGAAAATGTCTTTAGCTGCGGATATTTCTCCAATGAAAAAACACTTTTATGGAATTAGCGAAAACTTGAAGACCAAAAGAGAACTGAAAGATAATTTAAAAGAAACAGAGTTGATGATTCAAATTGATTTCACTTTTATTTTATTTTATTAGGGACAACAAACAACAGTGTATTATACATTATAACAATTTTAGGAGTAAAATGATAGAATTAACAAACACACTGCTCACAACGTTATCCACAGATTAAAATGTTATATAGTATAATTGACAGTTAAGACAAACCAGGTGCTATAAATATATACTTACTCGTTACTCAGGTATGTCTTGACGTTAAGAATTGGATAAAGATGCAAGATATTCGCCATACAAATAATTGATAAAAGCTTGTAACGTAGACATTTAAGGTTACTCATTTAAGATTTCCACAATACCATTCTTAAACATATTCTTGCTCAAATATATTATATCGACAGAACTAAACTGTTTGTTGTAAGTGTCGACTAAACGATGCATGAGTGAGCATACGCTAGAGTTGCTACGACATAAATTGGTGGGAAACAGATGTCTTGTGCGAACTTCACGGCCGCGTACAGTACGAGGCACCAGGTAGCACAAACTGTTCACAAGATCAGTGCAGTCAATCTTATTGTGCCATAAACTAAAAAGAGTGACTTCATTTTTGAAAAGTAGTTTATTGTTAGACTTTAAGTTCAAACTTTGATAATCAAGTTACTTTGTGATATTATGTGATTAATGTGATTATGCATATAATGTTTCTAATTCCTAATGTCTGTTTATTTTAAAACTACAAAGTTTATATTTTGATTTTAAGCATTGATATGCAAGAAATCTTAATGATAGTGTGCAATTAGCATTTGTTCCTGATATCTAAAGTTTGTTGATTGAAACTACAACGTTTATTATTATTAGGTTTTAAGTTTAAATTTTGATACTCATTCTACCTCCGAGTTGATACGATACTCTTGAAGCTCCGTAAATTATTTTGATTTAAAATAGTAAACATCAATTAATTAACCAAAAAACAACTGAACTCAGTGACTATAGTGACAATTCATGTGTGGAAGTGTTTGTAAACATTAATAACTAAAATACAGTGAATAAAAATGTAATACTACAAAAACTACTAAAACAGTGAAAAAGTATAAATAAACAATAAACCAATGATAAACAAATATTAAACAGTCAAAACAACTAATTTATAACTAACAAGTGTTCATTTTTGTGTTAAATAAGTGTATAAATATTATTCATTCCACAAGAAGTACGGTATACATTGCAAAAAATTCCTGAGCTATGAATCATATAACCGCCGTTGCTACATTTCAAAATACACATTTCTAATAAAGTATACCACAATTTCAACATTACTTGCAACGTTTCGATGACTGAGTTGCATAAGACGTAGTTCAAGACGATATCGAAACGGGGTGGCGGGCGTTCAAACCCAGGCCTGTACTGCGAGACACTTTTTGTGACATATTTTCAATTCAAATTATAATACTAAACAAATCATAAAATAAGAATAGCAGAAACCACAAAAAGTAAAGAAAATCATCTTGCTTTGAAGTATTTACCATCAGCAAATCTTCAATAGAGGGCGCTGCGGTGTAAAAATGGACACAGAAAACATTACCTATCGTAGACCTCACAGAACAAGTTCATTGAATAACCTTGCTAACATTTCAATTGACAACACCATATTTGATAACACAATGTTGAGTATACCCGACAGTCTTCACAACAACAGCTGTTCACTAGATGACCTAAATGAGCAGGTTAAAACACTTAGGATTCAACTGCAGAGCGCGCATCAAGAAATTGAAAACCTGAACTGCGAAAATTTTCGTCTTAAATCAGACCTACAGTACATTTTGAAATCTAACAACGCGTACAAAAAATATGTTCAACGCCTGAGAGGAGAAGTATGACGCCTGGATCAGCGCGTGGGAGCAAAAAACGGGTAAACAAAAATGTATGTAGTTTTAAAAATTACGACCAATCACAACCCTGTGAAAATGTCGCTCAACGTGCGACTATGCTACTTGACAAAGAGACTCAAACCCACCACTCACAAGAAGACACATTATCACAATCGCAACGCTGTGAGAATGTCGCTCAACGTGCGACTAAGCTGCTTGACAAAGAGACTCAAACCCACCACACACAAGAAGACACATTGGAAATTTCATCGTCATCTAGATGTCATGTAGATCATTGCATAAAACCTATAAATAATGTAACAACACCGAAACGAAAGAACAAGCTTATTATTTTAACAACTCATTCACCCAAAGGTTCATTGCCTATGGTGGATAGCGCGTTCTCGGCTCATTTTGATTTTTGTCAATATGTAATTCCAAATGGTACTGTAAAGGAACTCCTGTGTGATATTGAAATCAAACTGAAAGACTTTACTTTTAACGACTATTGCATTATCTTTATAGGTGAAAACGACATAAAAAGTGAAACAAGTTACTCATATATAAACACTATAAACTTGATAAAAAAGGCCCTACAAAAAGTGACTCACACAAATAAAATAATTTGCCTACCAACATATATCACAGGAGCCCCTATTTATAATTATAAAGTAGAAATGTTTAATAATCTTCTTTACCTTGACATTCAAAACAATGACTATGCATTCTTGTATGACAGTAATTTTTATCTAACACTTGACATGTTTTCTCAGACTACTGGTAAAATTTGTAAATACGGTATGAAAAGTATATATGACCATATTATGAGTAATATCTTAATAGATTATTCTTTAATTAACAAAAATTATATCAAAGGACATGACATTATATATAATAATAACAGTATTAATTGCCAAAAAGAAGGTTCCCAAACTAATGAAAATGTAGCCAACGCTCAGTTTTTTCTCTGAATCATATTTAAATATACTTCATCAAAATATAGCAGGGTTATTGAGCAAATCTGATGCCCTTTGTGTGCATTTGGAAGAATTAAAAGGCAATAATAAAACTGTAGATGTTGTATGTATAACCGAACATTTTATGATGGCCGGTCATGAATTGCATTTATGTTTACCTAATTACATTTTGGCCTCGTGCTATTGCCGTAAAAATAGTAAAAGAGGAGGAACATGCATCTTATTGAAAAATCAATATAAATTCAGAGAAATCGTAGATGTTAGGAAATTCTGTATTGATAATATATTCGAATGCTGTGCTGTTGAACTTGTCGATTACAAAATAATCATTCTTTCCATGTATAGAGTACCTCAACAAAATAATTTATATACATTCTTTCGACGTTTAGAAAACTTTTTAAATTTTATAACTAAGTTTGACTCAAAACATATATTAATTGCCGGTGATTTTAATATTGATGTCATGAAACAAAACAATTTAACTTTAGATTTTAAATGTCTACTGTTAAATTATAATCTAAAATTAGCACTACACCAACCAACCAGACTAGCTAGTCAATCATGCATCGACAATTTTGCGCATAATTTTAGAAATAATTTTAAAACTGAAATTTTAGATTTGGGTCTATCTGACCATACTGCTCAATTAATAACAGTTCCCGTAAAGAGAATGTCTACAATAAACTATTGGCGAACCAAGAAACGCGATTACAGTATGGAAAATATTAAAAAATTCAAAACATGTATTAAAAGTCTATCATTCTCATCTATTTATAACACTGAAGATCCAAACTTAGCTTACCGTAACTTTATAACAGATTTTAAGTTATTTTATGACTTATGTTTTCCAGAAATACAATTTCTTATTAAAGTTAACAGCAAACCAAAATGGGTATCGCGAGGTATCATGACATGTAGTAGAAGGAAGAGAGATTTACTCTGGACATCTAAATTAAACCCTACAAAAGAAAATAAATTAAAATACTATAAATACTGTAAAATATTTAAAAAATGCATAGGACTAACAAAAAGAGCACAAAACAACTATAAAATAAAAACTTCAAAAAATAAATGTAAAACAACATGGCAAATTATAAAAAAAACAAGACTTAATATACCGAAGCATAGCATCTCTAAAATAAAAAACATAAATAATAATTACATCAATGATCCCACAGAAATAGCAAATGCATTTAACAATTATTTTGTCGACAGAATCAGTCCTTTACCAGGAGCTGGAAGAAAAGCTACCTCCTTAATTAACAATCAGCTGAACTCCATGTTTCTCGCACCTAGTTCACCTAATACAATAAGTAAAATTATCAAATCCCTAAAAAATACCAACAGTGTGGGATACGATGGTATATCGACGAAAATAATAAAAATGGTAAACGAGGATATATGTCACCACCTGAGTCATATTATTAATTTATGCATATCAACAGATACATTTCCTGAAGATCTTAAATTGTCTATCATAAAACCTTTATACAAAAAAGACGACACAGAATTATTAGTAAATTATAGACCCATTGCTTTATTACCAATATTTTCAAAAGTTTTTGAAAAATATTTATATAATGAAATGAATTCTTATTTAGAAAAACACAATATCCTTTGCAATGAACAAAAAGGTTTTCGCCAAAATAGAACTATAAACATGGCTATCTATGAGTTCATTAAAAATATTATATGCCATGTTGACAAAAGAACTCCAATTTACGCTATTTACTGTGACATGTCTCAAGCATTCGACTTTGTGGATCATAACATACTGATCGACAAACTTGACGCATATGGCTTTAGAGGCAACATTCTGAACCTAATTAGATCTTATCTTACGAATCGACGACAAGTAACTCAAATCACTAGAGTAAATATTAAAACCAAAACTGAAGAAATATATACCTCCTCTAAACGCTATTTATCGTATTCTGTACCACAAGGTAGTGTATTGGGACCGCTTTTATTTATAATATACATCAATGATCTACCAAAAGCCACACTTCAACCTGTTACACTATTTGCAGATGACAGTACAATAACAATTGCATGTAACGACATAAATCAGTATAAACTTAACATAAATCACTCTTTGACATCGATAATTTCGTGGCTGACCAATAATAACTTAAAAATAAACTTAGCAAAAACAAATATTATGCATTTTGGACAAAAATCTAATAATCCCCTAAATATAAATCTGATCGTGAATAATTATAATATACAGGCAGTAAACGAAGCTCGATTTCTCGGTTTAACTATAGACAGTAAGTTAAACTGGAAAGAACATACTGAAAAACTATGTAAAAAGATTAGCAGCCTATCATATGCCCTATACAAACTAGCATCAACTGTAAACACTGACGCACTTCTATCTGCATATTACGGTTTGGTTGAGTCTGTCCTATGGTATGGCGTAATTTTTTGGGGCAACTCTAGTAACAAAGATATAGTTTTTAAAATTCAAAAACGATGCATACGAAACATGTTTGGAATAAAAAGTACTGAAAGCTGTCAGCCTTTGTTTAAAAAATATAATATTTTAACATTACCATCTATTTATATTTTGGAATCGGTCATGTTTGTCAGAAGTAATCCACAATTTTTCCTCGTATGTCAGAAACAGTAACTCGAAATCGCAGAAACAACGATAGATTACGTGTCCATCCTGCTAAAACTGCACTACTTCACAAAAGTATATTATGCAGGGCTCCAATAATTTATAATAAAATACCAAATTATATTACCAAATTGAATACAGACCAATTTAAAAGAGCATTAAAAAAACTATTAGTTGAAAAATGTTATTATAATTATGAAGACTTCCTTAAAGATAAATTTTAACTGACATTATTTGTTGAAAAATCTTTGACTCTGTATTTTTGACTATTTCCTATTTCCATTATTTGTTAAAAAAAAAAAAAAAAACTTTTTGACTGTATTTTGACTGTTTCCTGACATATTTCTGATTTGTTTTGTTTAAATATAATATTTTATTGACATTTTGTTATTAAATTAGTTTATTAATTATTAAAATTTATGTAATGCATGATTAATCTTTGATATTTGTAAGCCAGCAATGGTCAGACATGTTGAAACAAATTATTATGTGACATCTATAATAAGCATCTTATCAATGTTTTTTATTATGTACACGTGTCTTAGCAAATAAAAATATCTTTATCTTTATCTTTATCTTTATCTTCTCATTCCTTAAGTACAAATAAAGGTATAATACTGTAAATGTAAATTATTTTCATGCATAAAATATGCCAAAAACCGGGCGTTGCGTTCATTTAGGGAACGTCAACGTCATTTAGGGACCTTCATTGTAATTTTAGGAACACTCCCATCATTTTCGGGAACATCACAAAAACGGCAAATAAATCGCTAATAAATAATGCTATAGTTTAATCTTGCATATACAACATTACATACAATTTTGTATTTATATTATTAATGTATAACGCAGTGCAAAAATGTATACAATAAATAGAAATTTTGGAGCGAATTTTACACCAATTGAAAATTTAAGGAGATTAATTCAAAAAATTAGTGTCTTCCTTATAAAAATATACAAAATAACAACATTTTCCGATTTAGGAACAGGTTATTTACAATTTCTTGAAGGTGATTCTTAAATGCGTTGGTTATATTATTATTAAAAAAATATTTAAAAGTGTTCCTGAAATGACTTTTGGCTCTGCCATTATTCTCATTAAAAGGTAGAATTTCTAAAATATATATTTTTGTGCGTGCCTCTTCACAGGAAAGGTTCATGACATATGACACAACAGACTCCACTTGTTACTTTTCTTCGAAAGAAAACTTAATTTCTCAGATATTTGAAAACCTAAAATGCTCATCTCTCTATAAACTTATAAAAAATTTACACAGAAATGTAACCAATAGCGAGTCTTACATTCGATGAATCAGAAATGAGTTTAGTTTACGCTAACTTCCGTGCGCGGCGCTAACGTCGGAGCGAGCGTATGCAGTTAATAACGTGCATATGCGGTTCAGGGCTGCATTTTTTTTTCACAGTTGTGGACTGCCAACCATCTAAATGATGGGAATGGAAATTCTGTCGCGTAGGACGATGGTGAAAAGAGGCGGCAGGGATCAGTCCGAACAATTCCTCGGAGCACTCCCCATAGTAAAAGTGATAGAAGATGCATAGCGAGGCCACATCTCTACGCAGGGGTCTAGCCGATTTGAAACAACCCGGCAGTCGACGATTCGAGTCGCTCTCCGTTGAATGCGGTCTAGAGGGAGAAGCTGGCACTGGGGTGCCCCTGCCCAAAGATGAGAACAGTATTCCATGTGAGGCCGAACCTGCGCCTTGTAAAGTAGTAGGCGGTGGCTCGGCGTGAAATACTGTCTCGATTTGTTGAGCACGCCAAGCTTTTTCGAAGCTAATTTAGCCTTACCCTCTAAATAGCCGCGGAACTGGACTTCACTCGATATTTCGACACCAAGTATTTCAATATTGGCTGAGGCAGTTATGGGGATGTGCTCAAATAATAATAATAATAATAATAATCTTTATTTGCATAAAACATGTGTTCCAATAAATAGGTCTTAAACGATAGCAGTCTCAACATGTTTTGCCATTACTGGCATACAAATGTATTTTGTGAATAAAATTTTATGTGCATGCAATCATAGTAATTAATTTAATTAAATTAAAAAAAAATTAAATAAAGGTAATAAAAATAATAAAAAAATAAAGAAATGTTAAAAGGTTAATGTCATACTGAAAATGTCCGAGTAAAATATTATGTAAGTCAATAGTAATAACATTAATGCCGTAATTATTAAGTATCGTTTAGGTAGTCATTGATATTATAGTAGCATTTTTCTGTCAACATTTCTTCAAGTCTCTCTTTAAAAAGGTTTACATTTAGTGTCTTATACTCATTTGGAAGTTTATTATATATTTTAGGTGCCATGCAAAATATACTGTTACCCAAATGAGCAGTTTTGGCGCCGTGTGAACGTAGGCGATCATTGTCGCGCCGGTTGCGCTTCACTGTGTCAGATAGTCTTGGGAATAGCTCTGGGTTTGTCTTTACGAACACGCATACCTCTAATATATATAAGGAAGGTAGAGTTAATATTTTATGCTTTTTAAAGTGTGGTTGACAGCTGTCTGTAATTTTTAGCTCGAACATAGCACGTATACATCTTTTTTGGGGTTTAAATATTGATGTTTTATCTGTCGAATTGCCCCAAAAAATTATTCCATATCTTAGGATGGATGCCACTGATCCATGATACGCTATAAGTAAGGTATCTGTATTGACTGATGGTGCTAGTTTATATAGAGCATAAGATGACTTACTTAATCTACTACTAAGATGCTTAATGTGATTTTTCCAATTTTCCCTTTCAATTTTCCCTAGAAATTTAGTACTGTCAACTTCCTTTATTAACTTATTATTATAGTTTATATCAATTTGTGATGGAGTGTTTATGCGTTGGCTGAAGTGCATTATGTAGGTTTTATTTAAGTTAATTTTTAAATTATTATTAATTATTTATGTCATTTTTATAAGTGTCAGGATTTTTGCAAGCAATTGTCAGTGTACTGTCGTCAGCAAAGAGAGTCATGGGTTGATTTATGGATTTTGGCATGTCATTTATATAGATAATGAATAATAGAGGTCCGATCACGCTCCCTTGTGGGACGCCGAACTTAATAGAGCGTTCACTTGAGGTGTAGAGCACTTCTGTTTTAGTTTTAGTGTCTAGTCTCGAGATCATCGTGACTTGCTTTCTATTAGTAAGATACGAGTCTAAAAGGTTTAAGACATTTCCTCTTATTCCATAGCACTCCAGCTTGTCTTTTAGGATAGTGTGATCTACATAGTCAAACGCCTGCGTCATATCGCAGTAAATAGCACATACTGGCGTTCGTTTGTCCATGTTTGTCATTATGTTCAGTAGAAAAACGAGTAGATACGACCAACGGAAGATTTTTAGCGGTGAACGCGCAGACTTGTGTCTTTGTGGGGTTAAATCGGACCAAATTAAGTCTGCCCCAATCTGAGACTTTCTTTAAAGAGGTCTCAATTTCAGACACAAGTTTGTTTCGGCTCTCAATGACGTTTTCCCGAGAGATGTTAGCGCGGCCGGTATAGAGAGCATCGCTCGTGCTGTCGTCCGCATAACAATGAACGTTGCTTATTTGCAACATGTCATTGATATGGAGGAGGAACAGAGTAGGCGATAGCACACAGCCTTGCGGGACACCAGCATTTACAGGCATGGACTTAGAGCATTCACCGTCGACTGCGACCTTAATGATTCTGTCTGCTAACGTGCATATCTGCATACGTGCGGTGGCTACAACGGCAAGCGAAGTGTCATCGGTCTGGGTTTAGAAATCTAGTCTGACATACATCTTCGCTCTGCCCAGAACGAAGGTGTAAGTCAGACTTTTTGTTCACCAGGATGATCCAGGTTCGATTTTAAGTAAAAAATGTGTCATGGCGTTTTCCGTTCTTTTATTTTAAATTAATATTAAATTCACATTAAATAACACGGAGTTTCAATTTGCACGGCAATAGTCATTACTTACACGGCCTACAAAAATCTAAAAGGAATAATGTTAACGGTTCTATTACAACAACTCTACATTCTCTTCTTCGAGCAACGCAAATTCTATCTAAGAACAAAATTATCTTAGATCCATTGAACTCAGTACGTAAACTTAAAAGTTGCAGACCAAGTCACATAAAGCAGTAGTTTAAAACACATTACTGTAGTCGTTTATAGCGAGCAAATTAATTAATTTGCTAGAAAATTAACTGCAGTTTGAACAATATTAACCCGAGCGGGGGACCAGTATTTGTATCGTAAATAAACCTTTACTGAGTATCAAATTAACAGAAGATGAAAAGAAAACAAGTCGCAGTCTGTAGTGAACTCACAGATCTTTTAACCTATGTGTTTAACCTTTGCAAGCTACCACTATACATATAACGACCCAACAGTTATTGGAAGGGGTTGGGGTAATCTTTATCATCTGCCTCGGTGTGCATGAGATTCCGAGTTCGATTTTTTGACTGGAGAATGTGTTATTGGATTTGCCTGTCAAGATATTCACAGTAGAAGCACGAAGTCTGAAAATATGAACGTCAATAGAACCTAAAAACCATAGCTGGAAAGTATAGGTGGTGGTGGTCGCCTCGCCACTGCAATCGTGTCGAGTGTCTTGGGTTCGAACCTTACGCGGGACAAAAATGTGTTTAATCCACATATGGTTGTCCCGGGTCTAGGTGTTATTTGTGTCCCTTGTTTGAATATGTGTAAACTTCCTACGACGAAGGAATTATTACAATTGCAAGTGTTGTCTTTTAAAAAAAAACATGCGGGGCAGTGTTTGGGGACTGCCGATAGAAGTGAAAACTAAGTAACTAGCTTGCTGTGACGATGACGCGAGTTTCACGCTTTGTTCATCTTGTTCACCCAAAAAGTACACATACATATATACACAGTATACATATAGCTCATGGAAAGCGTTCGGTGACGATGACGCGAGTTCCATGATTTTAGTTTTTACTTCATAAACAAAAAAGACACTGCCCAATTCGCGGACATGCGCCTGTGACTGTGTAAGTATCATCCACATCCCATACATTGCGCAGTATATAGAGCTTTCTATACTTATGCTACTTGTCTTGATCCTGTGTCAATCTGAGCCACAATAGTCCTAAGATTTTCCCAATGCGGCATGTGGCAAGAGCCTGGGTTCTTTTGCCTCAATTATGTGAAACCATGAGAAGGTTAAATATATATGTACATAATTATATGTGTGCGATACGAGCTTATTATGGACTCTATTACTTCATTTGGAAGTCAATATGTAACTTTTATATTGACTCCCAAAGATAGCTCACTAAACTGCCTTGACCTAAACGGAGCAGCCTCCACCCAATAAAACACCTTCACTAACAACATTGTGTTGTGTTTCTGCACTAAATAACGTTTCCAGGTTCTTTACAAAAGGTCTGTTATCAAGAGACTACGGGAAGTTTTTTTTTCTTTTTTTTTAAACTGTTATATTTAGATTAGAAGCAAATCTGATAATTAAGGCTATAAGCAAGTAAAGAAACCCATTTGACGAGCAAACTTACACACTTTAATATAGTATATACAAAATTCAGAATCGTTCAACAATTAATATACCATCAATAAATATACTACTACTATATAACAATTTAAATGTCAATGATGCATTTAGTGGGACTACACATAAAGGCGCACGGCAGTGCACCAGCTAAGTTTCCAATAATATGACCACGATTCGTTATATAAAATTGTTTCATATTGTGCATTAAATAATTACATATTCATAATTCTAATTACTATAACTGTTTACATATTTTTTTATAAAGCACATCTTAAGAAGCCAAATTTGAGTGGTCATTGTATAATAAAACTAAAGTAACAATTTAGAATGTTTGAGAGGCATTTTAAGTGTAGGTTGTGGGTCGAGTAGGTTGTGTTAGTGTCCAGCGGCCGATAGCGAAGCGATCAGGTCTGGCAGGTTGATGTTTGAGGGTACTGCGGACGCGAGCTCCGCGTACCGACTCGTGTAGTCTACTGAACCTGAATTGCGTGACTCCGCCGAGTCATCAGCCTGAAACAATTTTATTTATTTTAGAACCAACCTTTATTTGTCAATTGCTATAATGCCAGACATAGTAGGCTATTGTGCTAGACAAAACAAAAATACCTCGTCACATTTATCATCACCATTACATACAAAAATTCTCACCAACATATTTGTACGTATTTACATCTTGATTTCTTTTATTTTATTTCTATATATCTTAGTTTAGCTTTATTACTGCTGTATTAAGTGTTAAAATTTGTGTCAAAATATTGTTTAATTATTCTTAAATCCTTGAACCGTTTATATTGACTCCCAAGATATAGGCTTGCCTAGTTTGGGATCAATGAATATTCATTTATACATTATATTTTGTTTTATTTATTTGGAAATAAGTAACTAACAATAGTGGCAACCATGCTATCCTATCAACATGTCACAGCCGTTTGTATTAGGAATGGACAAAAACATTTTACACTAGATATGTCATTTCTATAGTGATGACATTGAAAATCAGACACATACAATTTTGTTATAAACAACTGTTATCATGTTGAAAATTTGATGAATTAGTAGCGCAATAGATTACAAAAGAGCTTACGTAAAGGAAACAGTTATCATTCCAACAATTGTGCTTAGATTGCTTTGCAATAAAAAAAATTAATCCGATTTTAAGAACAAGAGAAAAACGGCCCAGTTGGTTCGCTTTTGCGTCTTCACTTTTCATGCGCTAGGAACATACTTATTTTATGTATCTAGTATTCTAAGGAGTGGATTTATTCATCAATGTGTCTTTTAACTATAATAGAAATGAATAATAGCCACTGTTGCCATAATATATAACTTACAGTCTTTTCAGTTTTTATGAATCCTAATATAATATAAATTTACACGAATAAACGAGGGTGGTGCAATGTTATGGAACATCAATAAATATTAATCATTGGCTTTTGTTATGCCTACTCTTGCAATAAATAGCAAGTGCGGCGATAACGCAGTGGGACGACCGTGAACTGGAAATATTGTGGAGAAGATCCATGGCTTATAAACCGAGCGCACCTTTGCCAAATGTGCATTTGGCAAAGGTGGTGGCTTATCATATTCTTAATTATTACCAGAAAAAAGGGAGGGAAGGTCGAATGTCCGTAAAGATATACCCAAACTAACCATTATAACCAAGGTTAAGAAGTAAATCGACTCACATATAATATCGCAAGCAGCGTCAAAATAAATCTTATTCTAAGAAGCATCTTATTGTCAGCCGGGCGATAGTTTACAAATATGTAGATATTACAATCAATTGCGACAAAGGTGGATGGACTTCTAGAACATGACTATTATTTTCCAGGTTTCCAACGAATAAATTTTCTTGTCGCTTCTGATCATAGGCTGCTCCTAATGTCCATCACAAGATCTGACCTTCCCACTGTTGTAATACCATATAAAAGTCTAATATAGCTACGTTTACGTAAAATTTGGAGCTTGAATGATAGAATGTATCCTTACCAGAGCCGCCAGCAAGCCGAATACCAAAAACAATAGCACCAGCCACTTCATTTTGATGCGAACCTCACACTCAGGCTAAATCGTCCGGCGGCATTTCACATTTATATGGAAACGTCTAACATCCGTGACAACTCCACGTCGCAATTTAATCATTTTTCAAAGTACGACGGATCGATTTGATATAATAAACATTAAGTAAGATGGTAATACAATAAATAAAATTGGGTGGCAAATCTATCAACCGTGGTAATTACTATAAGGATGGTAAAGATAAGTATTCAGGCGAAAGGCTAGCAATACATCAATAATAAAATCCTAGAAAATTGTTTGACTGGTGTTTGTTTATTTTAAGGTACATCAACAATATAAATTTATACGTCATGGTAATATTCTGCTGAAAATGAGTCAATATGCCCAATATTCATTGCACTGTCAGTATAAACTAAAAATGAATAAAAATGTTTAACATAATGACTTATATCTGCTACCTCGCTTACATGCCATCGGAAAGCATACCAGGATACAAAATATTTTATGTGTAGGACGTAATCTATTTGTGTTAAAATTCGATTAACGATTTACGTGTGGTTGAGGATTACTTGACCACACCTGATCGCGTTAACAACATCCTAAAATCCAATTATGTTTTAAAATGTATTAAAACATAAGTAGAATGAATCAGCTAACACTGTCAGACAGATTTTGCTGACGATCCTCGCAGTTTCTTTCTTATGCGTATCATAATCATCTCACATTATACCCATTATACCAGGGACACTTTCAGACCCCGTGTTGCGACAGCGTTACCTGACAAAGAAACTCAATAACACTGTAACCGTGTAAATATTCGACACCAGAACAGATCCTATCTGATAACCCACGATCGTTTACAAACATAACAAAGATAGTGCAAAAATTGTAAATTAAAATATTTATAAATTTCGGCCCAAGTCAAAAACGAAAATTTATTTGGTTTATAGTTTATTAAAATGGTTTAAAAGAATATCACCAATAAACTTAAAGTACGACAATAATACGTATAAGTATGATGATGATATATCATCGGCGTTTTTAAAACCAGTACAGATGTAGGTACTTGTATATTCTATAAGCAGATGTCTCTAACACCTAATTTGGCAAAATTAGTTTTTTAAGAACCTATTGCCGTCTAGAATGAAAGGAATTTTACTTTCTTTCTAATTGCTGTCTTCTGGGAATATTTATACACTCCATATTGTAATAGAGTTTTCTAACTTTACAACACTTTGCCTAACCCGGGTTTCGAATCAGAGACCTTACAATCGACACAAACATATATGTACGCAATTGTAGAACTTGTAGATGAAACAATTCGGATCTTTCAAGTCGTAAAATAAAAACAAAAACCGTTACGCAAAAAAATTTTCATTAAAACATTTTCACATGGCATTCCAAAACTAAGCTTTACAGCAGTTATTATATAACAGGTAAAGTCAACACGTGACCCAATTGTGCTTCAAATGAAATCTAAAATGATGTGGGTAGTGAAAGTAATGAACCATTTAATTGAGTGCCACCCACTCACTATACGCTTGTAGCTTTACGTAACTGTTTTGAAAATGTCTGATGAATGGCTTAGTAGTTTAATGATTGCTTCGTTACTGCCCGTGATATGGGTTTGACCTCCATACGGGACAAACATTTGTGTGATCTATAAATAGATGTTCTAAGTCTGTATATTGTGTTATGGACACAAAACAAAAAAGAAAAGTAGGAATAAAGAAAATATTTCCCAAGGGAGTTTGAAGACACGTCTTTAACCTTAATTAGGCAGTAGGCCTACCACTATTCTATTGCACGTATAAAAGTTCTACTGAACAGTTATACCTACAAAGAAAAGTAAAATCCTAAGTAGTATAATAAATACTTATATGAGTTTGTTTGTTTGTTTGTCTTGCTTTTACGCCTTAAATATTCCACCGTTTATCGTGAAATTTCGCATAAACGTTGTCAGGTTTACAGAAAAAGACATAGGGTACCTTTTACCAAGAAAATAGTACTATTTCTGAGGCATAGCCAGTAAAAATATAATAGAGTAAGCGGCCACCATTGTCTATAGAAGTTCGCCATATTCAATGCATTAATTTTACCCCTTAAAACGGAGTCGCTGTGTTGTCAATGTAAGAACAGTTCACACATCAGCGCCATTTTAAGTGTTTACTCACCGTAGGAATACAGCACAAGATTGTTTGGCAGCGATCGTCTGTAAAATGGAGTTACTTTTCCAACAGCATTGCGCCAACTTAATTTTCATGTCACAAAGAGTATTTCTTGATTCTTTTCCTGTGTCTAAAAAGTGTTTATTTATTCCGTTCAATATTGTATAGTAAAACTTTAGCGCAATAAATCATTATACAGTAAACAGAATCGCAAAATTCTAACTTCAAGACTATTAAAAATCGGTTGTGATTTACTTACAAAGATTATTTTCATAACAGCTGTATTTTACTGGTACGTGGCAATTGTAAGTATTTCTGTAACTTAAATGAACTGAAAATATCAGAATCTGAAAAGAAAAATATTTTTGGTTTCCACAATCATAAAGTCACACTAAATTATCGTAATTCGATATTTTGCCTGAAAATAAGCCGTCGTAATCTAGTGTATTTAATAGCAAAATGATTTGCACGCATTTATACACGCTCTTAATGAAATATGAGTCAGAATGATCGGTATGAATCAATGGTATTTATTTTTATGTCTATTATATAATTCTTATTTAGACTAGTAAGTTGTGGAAAGATTTAATGTGTCGTTTAGCCGCTTATAATGGGTAATATATTGCATGTTAGATCATCCCATGAGATGTAAAATACGCAATTGCCAACAAATAGATAAGGAGAACTGTCTTAATAGTCTTGAGCCAAAATTATATATTCAAATGTAGTGTCTTGTCGTAATCCTAATCCTAACCAATATTATAAATACGAATGAGAATTTGTTTTTTACACTACTCGACCGATCATCATGAAATATCGCATACACATAGTCAAAAAAGGACAGGGTACTTCATCATTCCTTCATTGTTGTAGGTATCGATTGGAATGTGCGGCTATTGTAAGTCGATAAAAATAAAAAGTTTAATAAAACTAACGGATACGTATTTATTTGTCAGTGCTTTCCATTGCACAAAGGCTATGTGACGCTTGAATATACCTATTACCTTACTTTTACACTCTGTATACACTAGTAAGGACCAGATGCAAATAAAAAAGCAGCTAAGCAAAACCATGTATTTAAGTGTAGAACTCAAGCACGTAAAGCACGATCTCTATGATGGCGGCGATTGCGAGCGATATACAGGAGGCTATACGGCTGTACAGCTTCACGTTATGAGACAGTCCCGTCGAGGACTCGGGTATGACAGATACCACATCAGTATCACGGCGGCTCCGACCGATCATTGGTATCACAGCTCGCCATGGTGAATCCTGCAATATTTAAACATACATTTAAAATCGTTCTTTTCAGCTAAAATTATGCGTAGCTTCAATCTGCGTGTAATGAATTTTTATGTTACTTAAGTTGTCATCATAAATATAAAAATTCAGCTAAGTGCGACTGGGACTATTGCTCAGAAGGTTCCGTTCAAAATCACATTTACAGCTTTCAAATTACTGACAAACTGGCTACAAAATGGCTTTCATTTTCCCCTTGTACTTGTGTTATAAGGCATTGCTTTTTGCTAAATTACATTATTCTTGGTTAATAGAAAGTAGCCTATATATTTGAAATCCTTGCGAGTGTCATAATATACGGTATAATCGACCGTAATTTTTTATTGCGTTTACTTAGAAGTTTGAACTTTTAGAGCTCTAAGGGATTGCAGATATGCGTATTTGATATATTAATTTCAACTTGATACCCCACGTTTCTGAGAAAAGGGGTCTTGATAAACAGATAGCCAGACAACAAACTGATCCCATAAGGGAGTCTTTTTTCCTTTTGAGGAACGGAACCAAAAAAAATGGCATTCGAATTCGTTACACTATTTCGGCAAGTTCGAGTCGTTAGTATAGAATAGTTTGGCCCATAGTAAGATTTAAACTAGCGTTTCTTAAAAGCTAATATGAATGGTATTTACTCATGTCTGAGCTAAATCTCAGACTTAGGCAGGAATTGCACTATGCACTTTAATATCTAATAAGTAGTAATTAAAACGCAAAATATTATAAATTTGTCCTTGTGTTTTTCCTCACAATTATTATAAACAATTAAAGTCACGTGTTCAATTCACAAGGCATTTGAAATTATTTTTTTATTTTCTCCTTTATAATTATATAAGACAGAAAATGCAAAGACTCACAGCTGCATATTCCCGAAGGGGAAGGCAGAGCTGTATAAAAGCCACATTTCGCCAACGACGTTTGTTAATTACCCCGTTATAGGAATCGATCCTATTGCCGTCTGACATATTTGCCGCTTACGTGTTTTTACTGAGAACTTTCTATTATAATACCCAATAATAGGTACATTGTTAGATCCGGGAATCGAACTCGGGTCCTCACGATCGCACGCAAAGATATGCGCACGTTCGAGTTCATGAACATGATTATGTTCGTTGTAATTTGACATAGTTAGGTATGTACCTAGTAACTATATCAAACCGCGAACATGATTATTAAGCTAATAAATTAGCTAGTTTTAGCATGTCGCCTTTGGATTAACTGTTAAATATGACCTAATCAGTTGAATGGCAATATAAAGTAATCTATTCAAGTGTTAAGACTTGCGATTAGTTTATATTAAAATAGTACCTAATCAATGCTAGTAATTTTGTTCAAATTTCCACTGGAGCAAATACTATTAGGTACCCTACCGGCCAAAAGTTTGAGACCACAAGTTAAAATATTGTTTCACAATAAAATTTGTTAAAAATACATATGATAAACAATTAATTTGAACACCTGCATATACAATGGATATTTAACTATTTTTCGAAGTCATTATTTCTATTTATTTTTATGTAATCATCGTATAAAGGTCTTTTGTCTAGAAACATCAATGGGCGCCGCGTGCGGACCGCGCGCTAAAGTCATTGTAATATTATTGTTACCTGACTATTATTCATTATTTGGGCTTTGTTTTGTGTTAACAGAATTTTAGGAAATTTTAACTTCCTAAAACACTGTGAACACCTGAGTTTCCATGGAGTAAATATTTCTTAATCTTGGTTAGTCCGAGCTCGTCGTTCTTACAGTGAAGACATCTCATTATGGGAAAAGTACGCCAAATTAGCGGTGAAACTCGTGCTGTCATCATTGCTTTACACAACGAAAGCAAATCTGAACGTGCGATTGCTACTCAGCTCAAGTTGTCGAAGACTTGTGTTCATAACACAATAACCCGATACAAGGAGACTGGCAATAATCAAGATCGTTCGCGGTCGGGAAGGCCGAGAGCTACCACTTCTAGCGAGGATAAGTTCATCGTGGTAACAAGCAAGCGGAATAGACGCCTGACAGCACCAGAAATCCGCGCTGAAGTGAACAAATCCCGGTCTACACCTGTGTCATTGACCACAGTGAAAAGAAGACTAAGAGACGCTAAGTTATTTGGTCGCGTAGCAGTGCGAAAACCTCTCTTAAGGCCACAAAACAAAAAGAAGAGAATGCAGTGGGCCCTTACCCATCGAGACTGGAGTGAAGAAGACTTCAAAAGAGTTCTTTGGACAGATGAGTCCAAATTTGAAGTGTTTGGGAGCAAAAGACGTGTTTTTGTTCGGCGGAGTGCCGAGGAAAAGATGATGCCAGACTGTGTCCTGCCCACAGTGAAGCATGGCGGTGGTTCCGTTATGGTTTAGGGTTGTTTCTCGAGCCGTGGAACTGGAGATTTGGTACGAGTCGAAGGAATTATGAAAAAGGAGCAGTACAAAGCAATATTGGAGTGTAATGCTGTACCATCGGGACTTCGGCTAGTTGGAGATGGCTTTATTTTCCAACAAGACAACGACCCTAAACACAGCTCCAAATTATGCCGGGGTTATTTAGATACAAAAGAAGCAGAAGGGGTGTTAAAAAACATGGTGTGGCCCGCTCAGAGCCCCGACCTTAACCCTATAGAACTTTTGTGGGAAGAGCTGGACAGAAACGTGCGCAGTTGTTGTCCCAGCTCACAAGAAGATTTGTGGAGAGCATTGCAAGAAAGCTGGAACAATATTGCCCGCATGCCAAGACTTGTCAACAAAGTGATTCAATGCAAGGGAGGGTTTTTTGATGAAAAAGCTGTTTAGCTTGTCAACATATATTTTAAGTTAAATTGTCGAAATATTTAATATTTTTATTTGTATTTAATTGCATTTGCCATACTTAATAAATATCACAATAAATCCTTTCATGTTTAGCTTTTTATTTTGAGTTTTACATCCATTTGCAACTTTGATGTAGGTGGTCTCAAACTTTTGACCGGCAGTGTATGTAAATTTCGAGAACATAATTTATTGATCTGCCACCCAGATATATCAAGTTTAATCCCAAGGCACGCACCACTGACTTTTCAATGTTACGTGCGTATTAGATAGTTAATTATCGCTTGCTTTGACGATGAAGGAAACCATTGTGAGGCAACCTGCATGTCTGAGAGTTCTCCATAATATTCTCGAATATATGTGAAGTAGACTGAGCCGCCAGCTTAGTGGACTATGGCCTAAACCTTGCCATATTGAGAAGACGCGCATGCCCAGCAGTGTGGATATACGGGGCTAATATTATAATACATAACAGGCTCAGCGTAGCGACTAAACGGAATATTAAATACTAACCAGTTAATATATAATAATAATAAAATCATTTATTTCGGACATAATCCATATGAGATACACATATTAAGTATACATATATTACAGTTTTTCCGTAACGATGCCCACCCAGTGTGCCTGTATGGGACAATCTTTACGGTTAAGCTGGTGTTTCATAAATTGTAAAAAGAAAGGAATTAAAAATGGGCAAATTTCTTTTAATGAAAAATGACTGACTAACACTGCCTGACAAATTTTCTTGTCAGGATATTTTTGGACACACTGCATCCAAAAATATCCAGACTATCATGTTTGTGCAAACCCAAGTATAACTTTACGTAGTCTTCGAAATGGTGTGGCAGATATTTGTCTATCGATTCTAGGACTTCATACTGCTAATGAGAATATCCTGGCAATTACAACAAATTATATTTTACTCAAAACGGGCATCTGAATTTATACTGGCACAATAAAAACTAAGACACTCCTATATCTGGGTCAGCAATCAGCCAGTAACAGATTATGTAATATATTTTAACCTACTTTGAGATCTCACCGTCAACCGAAAGCATATAATATCACACTAATTAAGAAAGTCAGAAAGAATAGTAGAAGTTCAAGAATCAACCAAAATTATCCACCGCCGTACCTTTCCAGACACAAATTCAGGGTTCAACTCTTGAGGCATCAGCTCCGCTTGCAAATCCGCATCGTTCTGTAAGGCTAAGTCTGCATCACTTTGTAGAGCCTGCAAGCAAAACCGTAGTTTTATTTATTTATTATCTCTGAAGGAATTATATATAATATTATACATAAGCTTGTCTACTTAAAATACGTAAAAATCATATTTAGTGTAAAGGAAATTTTCATATGGTCGAGCTTATTGCTATCTATCGACTTTATGCCGCTTCTGTGAATTTCTAATAGAAATATCACAAATAACACTTTGCCTGTTCTGGGAATCGAAAACTGGATATTACATTTGGTAGCAAACCTATGCCGAGACTAGGATCAACCAGCAATATTTCTTAAACCAGTAATATATTTTTATGATACTGTTAGATAGGTTTTTTAGTATGAGACAATAGTTAAAACATTGGTAAACAAAATTATTCTTCTTGAATCTATGTATTTCTAGAGTGAAGTCTAATATCTCCTTTTTCTTTCAAAGAAGTGTTACGCTTACAGCTAGTAGGATTAATAAAGAACACTACAGCGCGATTTTAAATGCCCATTATTAAGTAACAGCTAAAGTCTTAAATTGGCTTTTTGACGAATTGGAATTAAAATCTGACAGATTGAGCTCACTTCGACGATTGAAAAATCTCAAAGTCACTTTTGGTTTTATAAATTTCTGTGTACCTACTATATTATAAAAAAGCGTAACCTATAATTTCATACAATTTGCCTCAAGAAAAGTCATTGCAAATACGCATTGCGGCATAACTACATTTAACCACCTATATTAGAGAAAATTTATAATATTTCCACGCTAAAAAACTAAAACGCTTCATACAGCGTATTTGAATAATTGATGAATGCATATGGTGGGTCTCTCGGGAATAAGCTAATAAAATATTCTCAGCGGAAAACGTTCAGCGACACAACTGTCCTCGAGAATAGTCATCGTGTATTCCCTTTATGGCCAGAATACGGCGTGAGGCAACCAGAGTGGAAATTATATCTTTATAAAGGAATACTTTAAGGTATAAAATAAGTTTTGAAAAGAACACATCCACATTTTAGTTTATTTTTAAGGTAATAAGGAAGTACCTATTAGATATGATACCAATTAACTTATATCGTAATAATATATATCCTCCAGACTGAATTCCGGCCACGGCGGCCAGTCTTAACGGAGACTGACCAACTACGCAGGAGATATTATAGTGCACAAGTGGGTGCGCAAATACAAGCGAACTCTCTGTGCCCTAACTCTCATGATTCAATGGGACCGTAATCCGACACGACCGGAGAGACATAAGGCGCAGGACCAACGGATTTAAGTCACGGGGGTGTCTAACACCGCCAACTTCCTAATTCCGGGCTACTATTGAGATTTCTTAACAGAAAAGTTCAATAAGTTTTTGTTGGGCTGACCCGGGATTCGAACCCGAGACCTCATGCACAGCAGTCGCATTCACTACCACTGCGGAGCGCTACGGAAGAGTAATACCGCACAGTTGTTTATTATTTTTCCTTCTCTTAAATAATGACTGTACGGTCTTCCTACCGTACCTATATTTTAGCAAGTCAATAATATAAGCGGCAGCGTGAGAGGTGTACTTACTTGCTATATATTCATTACATTTAATTATTAGAAGTAGTTCACATTTTCTGTCAACAAAGCAAAAACTCGACACTATTTTATACATTTTTATACATTAATACGTAAACACAAATAAATAAACTTTTTTATCTATTAAGGTGAAGGGCTTTTATGTGTAACCTACCACTCAATAACAACTAACAATTATTACAAGCAAAATAGTGAAGGTGTTAAGATTTGTTCCACATTTGCCCCTACATTACGTCCCACATTCCAGAATGTTCCTCATTCATCCCATTTTTTTTAATTATTCCCCTTTCTTACTATATTTTTGAGCATATGGTTAGCAAAACATAACAAGGTTAAAATTATTTTACATCTTTTCGTTGTCGGGCTCGTGATGTCATGCAATCATAAGCCCAAAGTTTTGCCGAGAGATCAACGAGGTATTCCAAAATATTTTTTGGCGGACGGTACAACATAAGCTTCCATACAAAAAAAACAGGGACAGAAAAGGAACATAATTTGGGATAAAATAGGAATTAAATTAAGAAATTAATATTTATCTAAATTTAGGGGCATATAAGAAACAATTTTTGGGACGATTGCGTATTTTTACGTTTGGGACGAAACATGAGGGTCGAATGCGGAACAAACCATGCTTAACGAGCCCCAGACACAAGTCACTCGCCGGTCCATATATAACGTATGGACCGGAGAGTGACGTAGATTACTTTATGCTGAAAGGAATGTACGGTACAGAGATCAGATCTTTAGAACTACAGGAGCCGAAATGCAAGCATAAAAAGTTTTTAATAATAGAACTAACAACTCTACTTATAAACTGTCCTACTATGTAAACAGACCTTTTTCTTTGTATAAGACGGGACAGGCCACAATTTACGAATTGTGGCCTGTCCCGTCTCGCAAATGTGTAAAATCTGCCAACCCATAATGTTACTGTAGCAGCACTCTATACAGAACTTTCAGATATGCAGGATTTCTCACAATACTTTAGCCGTTAAATCGACCGATAATTGTGCATTTAAATACACACATTACTGCGCAGGATATAGTTGCGAGTCGTAGGATAGAACTTGAAACCAGTGCCTAACAATGAAGCGGCCTTCCCACTAGAGTGTTCGTTCCATGATGAGCGTCGGTAAAATTACACAATATAATGTTGACTTTGCGAGGCAGGTCGCTTCTTCTATAGCTCAAAAGCCATCGTGGCATCCCAATTCTCTAATGTATGCATGGGTCGATATTCGTGTCAGCGTACGTGTGGTACGCGACGTCGATAACTTATCTATAGTTTACTATCACTGCCCATTACGCCTGACGGAATGGCTGCTGAAATTTCTACAGATGTTAAAATGTAGTATGTCGTGTTGTCTGGACAATAAACGGATTGAAGGCCACATACAAACATCGAATATGAGAATTGGAAATCAATAGTATCAGTCGGCAACATAAGTCGATATACACTTGAGAGTTCTCAATTGATTCTGTCTTTCAAAATCCTAACTAATGTTATTAATGCGAATGTAAGTTCATTTGCTTGTTACGTTTTCACGCCTTAGCTACTCGGGCGATTATCATGAAAATTAAACTCGTAAACACGTTGACAGGGGTATAGAAAAATGACATAGGGTATCATTCATCCAGAAAAGGTATTGTTGCCGAGGGATAGGAATTTATTGACAAATTTACATTGATGCGAGACGCAAAACTATGTGAAAAATAAATGCTAGTTTTATAGCAATAATCGTTATAAGATTGTTGAATTAATCATTGTTCAATAATATGTTAAATACTCAGTTAGCAATTACATAAATGTCTACTACAATTTCGAGTTCTAGTCGAACTAAACTAACTAGATTTTAAAATATTGAATTACTAGAAGGCAGAACTTGAGATACATCTTAGTCTCCCCGCAGACGGGCTACTTGCTAGCACAAAACGCTGTCAGTTGAAACAGGATTCGTGGCGTGTGACGACAGCTATGTGTGAGTTCATATAAAATGTATGAAAACTGTGGCCCGTAAGCTCTTTGGCGGCGTTTTATGTCGCGTGGTCCGTATGCGGTGAGACTTAGGGTGCACTGGCAACCTTTCAACAGTATTACAATACAAGTGTATTAAATTGTGTTATTTCGTAGGGCAAGACATTTAGACTGCTAGATTGTTTTTCCCGGTAAAATGACAACGTATTTATAATACCAGTTATTGCATTTTATTTTGTTTTTTTTTTAAATGGCTACTCCCGCACTAGGAATAATTTCTGTGTCACGGGGGACTTTACAAACATTCAAACAACGGACACAAAGAACACCCAGACTCGGAACAACCATTTGTGGATAGACAAATGTTTGTCCCGTGTGGGAATCGAACCCACAACGCTCGGCGCAGTAGCAGTGGCGAGGTCACCACTTAAACCACTACGCCATCCGTGCCGTCTACCGACCTATGTTAGAGCTGGGAGTAAGCCCTTTACTTCGTTATGGGACTTAAAGCGATCAGATATATGATTCATTATTGTTTTCCTAATGTTACAACCTGTAGGAGGTCTGCCATGAAAATGTATATCTGAAACTTTAGTTTGAACGAAATAAAACTTACAACGAGGTTTCTTCGGATCTCTTTCTTACAAAATGACATTACTCCGTTGTTCGGACTACTTTACTAAAGGCTTTTAAACAATAAAGAGGTTACACACCGAATTTCAGGACAAATTTCAGTCGGCTCGAAACGTCAGCATTCCATTTTACAATATTTTGTACATGTTGCACCGGTGAAAACTATGCATAGCGAAAGTTTAAATGCTATTATATTATTATATATTTTCATTAATTAGTTTTGTATCATATCAACAGGAGTGTAACAATCACGCGTAAACAAATGAAGGTGATAATTAAATCCGTTCCGTCGACAATCTCATCCTCAGACATTAATGGTTCCTTGTCTCGTGGGAGACTATAAACACGAACAACAATTATGGCAATTATCCGTCTAAAGAAGGCTATAGTAGCTACGGATCATTTGTTTTTATGTTAAGCATGACAACGCTTTCTGTACATCCTTTTCAATTTTTTTTTATCACTCATACCTACATGTATTCTGGATTTATAAATTATTATTATAGAGTTCCTTTTTTAAAAAGAAAGGGTGACTGCCAACATTGTACGAAAATTGTTTTTCTATTTCGTATCTTTAAAAAGTAACTCCCGTGGTATATAATTCCTGTCTTACGGACTTTACAAATATTAAAAAAAAACGGACACAAAGGTCATTCAGACTCGGAACAACTATTTGTGCATCACACAATTTTTTGTCCCGTGTGGGCATCGAAACCACAACACTCGGTGCAATATCAGTGTCGAGGCCACCACTTAAATCCCTACGTAATCCATGCAGATACTTTGAGGAAAAGGGACAGTTAGAAGAGGAAATCTTGGGCGAATGTTCTCAAGCCAGGAAAACTATTCATAAGCTCACGATAACTCAGTTATAGCTGAATTATTTCGATTTCACATCACATGATTAACAATATTTTTATTCAGCAATATCGTATTAATAATTAACTCTATACAATCAATATTGAATTCATACAAATTCAATTAAAAGTCGAGTTGGGAAAATGAATAGAATCATGAATATTACAAATCAAATCATAGTTATTCGATTAGTAATATGAAAATACCTGATTCGGACTACGAAATACAAAATAGAGAAGTTCAGAAAAGCTATATTAAGAGCACTCTTAATATACATTAGCTTGCCTAGAAATATTAGAAAGAATAAAATGTGGTGATTTGACTAAAACAATAAAGCAACGCCAGGCTTTCAGTGGCAGTTTCCGACTATCCGTACTATAAAATAAACACTAACGATCTTATTCATAAAACATATCTTACTGGCTTAATAAGATGGGTACTTAAAATACTCAAATAAAAAATAATAAAATACTCTCATAAATGCATTATATTAAGATTTTTTTATAAAATTTCTGTAAACCATAGCATCGCTTTTAGGCGACCTAGCAGTTTTACGCATTATTATGAACAATACTTTTAAGAACTTTAACACTTATAACGACGTTATAATATTTTTTATGAATATAGCCGTATGTGTTTCCAGGTTTACATATAGACATATTTCTAAAACTTCGTGTTCAATATTAATGAGTATTCACAAACTCTCAGTAATCTTTTAAGTAACAAGTAATAAAGGGATGACATTCTTTGACCTATTTTTAACTCTGCTCTGCTATTAAACGTCTCCTACACTTCATCCAATAACACCTTGGTTGAATACCTCGAATACGGCGTAAGTCTTCTGCCATGACAAATTAATATCAGTTTCTGAAACACCAGCTAATAAATTGACGCAGCTCATACACCTATAGTGTTGGAGACCACCATTGTATTTGTCCATAAAGCATTGCTATTCTCACCGTCTAAAATTCAGGCCTAGCGATAATAAGGTACGGGCCTGCTGATTTCCCGAGGGCACGTTAAATTCACCAGAATATACTGTTATTCTAGTGGTCGGGACCTCTCCTATTCAGTTTGCCTGCTGTGAAATTAGAGGTATGTGTTATGGTAGCTAATTACTTTGGTTAACGTTTTTGTTAAATACATTTTAATTGTTCATAGCTGGAATCGAGACACAATAGAAAAACATTTCTGCAATGACATCTCGGAGGCCAAACAATGGCGAAATGATTAAGTAAACATTTTTACCATTTAATAAATAATAATTTATATAATAATTATTACTTATTGATACAAATATTAATATTTTTAATGATGCCCGAAATTTCACTAAGAAATGGGACCGTAAAAAAGCTAAAGCAGTTTCCTCCATTTTAATTAATGTGTCAGTCTTATAATACCAGACATAATTAAAAATCTACTGTATCTGGTCACCGGTGTGCTGTTGCAACATAGTAGGTAAAGTAGCTTTAAACATGGTAGCTTAAATAAAAAACATAACCAAAAAGAATATCGTGATAGAATAACATTATATATTTCTAATAAAGGTACATACATACAATGCAAAGGAAACTACCAACGGCAGCCAGTAAAAATAATTAAGAAATACTGAGTCTTTACAGAAAAATAATATGCGGGCCTGTCTCCGGAAACGGAAATCCTTGGTACTTAATTAAGAATCTAATGACAATAGTGAGAGGAATAGGCTATTTCCCTCAATGAGTTTAAATTAAGACACGACGAAACCTTGCTTTATAAAAAAGATAAGAAGATAATTAATTATCTTTGTATGTGATGAACATTTAATTTAAAAACTATTAACATTTATTAACTTCACAGTGTTGTCAAAAGTCAAGTCAAGATGCAGCTGTGCTCTACATAAACTACGACCCCACAATATAAGTACCATATATACCTAAAAAATACAGTTACGCTAAAGTCTGATTTTCAATCATTAGATAAAAGCTATTCTTAAGATAAATTAAAACAAAAATACTGTTGGTTAAAATTGTTCAATTATTTTTACTTTCATTTTCAGACTGTATTGTTTAATTATTATTCGAAATACATTAGTTTATTACGAAATTTCTTTATTATTTCGATAAATAACCATAATATATAATATAATTTGTGTTCAAACATTGGTCAATTGCATTTCGCCATCATTTTATGACGGTAGCTGAAATGGAAAGGCAGCCTGCCTTTCCATTGAAGCGGAGCTAGTCTGCGGAGCGAAGAAACGGAGAAATATTAGCCAATAGAATTGCATACTGGAGCGGAGCGGAGATTTTATGCAATCCTATTGGTTAATATTTTTCAGGCCTAGTCAGGCAACTACATACATCATTGAATTGGGATTAGTCATCAAAAAGAATTTATATAGTTTTACGGTACCAATTTCCTTCATACAAAACGGCAGTTTCATAGTAAAGACCAATAATTTTATATACAGAAAATAAGTAGATATGTTAATTTCGTACGAAAAGTGAAGACTCAGTATCGACCCATTTGGATCGTTTACCAACAGAAAATCGATTAGATGGTCGATTGAGCCCAAAGCATTTGAATTCTTTTTTGTTTTTTAATAATATTAAGTATCTACAGTGCTACATATTTACCAAATTTTTAACACAAGTACAGTTATTTATAACAAAATTGAATAGATTAATTGGTAAAAACCCAATATTTTGTTGACGGGCGACTTTATTTGTGAATAAAAAGCCCATTTTTAATCATCAGATAGTTTACCTAAGGACAATGTCTGACTGATTGCAACTCAAAAACTGTCAAAAGCCTTTATCTTTCAGCTAAAGCTTATACTTAAAATCACATTTGATTAAAAAACTCAGCACTATGGGCATCTGGTGGCGCAGACAAATAACCTTATATATAATCCAGAGAGCATATTACTTCTGTATTTCACATTGGTCAGAAGCATACTGGCATATGCATCTCTAATCTGGTCCCCCATCTACCAGATACACATTGACAGAATAGAGGGCGTCCAAAGACGCTTTCCTTGCT
The DNA here is from genome assembly GCA_963675205.1 of Catocala nupta. Classification (NCBI taxonomy): domain Eukaryota; kingdom Metazoa; phylum Arthropoda; class Insecta; order Lepidoptera; family Erebidae; genus Catocala; species Catocala nupta. The sequence goes on from OY776099.1 coordinate 18,453,778, forward strand.
ACTAACGACGAAGACTAAGACGAAAATTACCATCCTACGAGTCGAGACTTGAACATTATAAGTTGGACACTCAAGTCCAGGCGCAAGACATATGAGTACTTTACACTTCATAACATTATTAATGTCTACTGGGAGGCGCCGAGTTATTGAGTCCACGCTGACAATAATTTTTAAGACGCCATAACGTATTTTTTTTAACATCTAATTTTAATTTAATTGCTTTATTGTTTCTTTCAATTGATTTATTTTTCTATAACTTTAATTCTAATTTATTTAAAATGTTGAATTTCAATGTATAATTGTATAGTATTCTTTTTTTTAACAGTTATATAATATTTTATTTTCTTAACCTACCTGTCCTTTACTTGTAAATTATTTTATACAAATGATTCTTGAAAAATAAATAAGCAGATTAACTTTAGGTATATCTTGTAGACAAATCAGTGAGTCGACAATTTCGTTTATTTTTCTTCATTAACCTCGACCTACTTTACGTCCGACCATTTTATAAAATTAACCCCAGACTGTCTATTACAGATAGGAATCACAAATTTACCTTAACTTCGTTCAAAAATCTAGCTTATAAAAGTTAGACACATTTGGACGAAAATAAGTAATATAAAAAGCGCTTATCTTGTTCCTTTTAAAATTGTAAAAGTGTAATTGCACCCATATTGCCTTATTATATTTTATATTGCGTTAGATATTTATTATTTTTGTTTATTGTAAAATGCACTATTCGAATATTTACACAAATTAACTTATGATGACACAGAAAAGTTATTAAATATATTAAAATAGCTACTAAATACCTTCTCTAACACACACCCTCTCATACATCCACACCCACAAACGTACCCTCTCACGCACCCACACACAATTTCAAGTATTGGGAGGTCACTACTACTCCACACACTTTTTATCATTATTTTATTTTATTAATTATTTTGTTTTTAGTTTTTATATTTCACTTTTACTTTTTTTATTTTTTAGTTTATCTGCATTATATAAAGTTCATGCATGATCTATTTTACCGAAGGGTTACTAAAATGTCTTTAAATTTAGGAAGAGCCCTGAAGTCTGAAATACGGCTAATTTAATTATATCTAGTTCGGACTCAGATTTCTCACTCAATCGAAATTAAGCCAAATAATGTACCAAAATGTAATTGTTGTATTTACATGTTCCTTGGAAAAAGAAATATATATTATACTTTTTATTTGTTGTTTAATACCACTAAGTATCATTATCGGCGGTAGCCTAATGGATGTGCCATTGGATTTGCAATAGTAGGCAAAGTTGCGGGTAGGAAGTTAACCAACGTGAACCGAATTCTAGCACATGCACTCGGGCTTAGCTGGAAGGGCAAAAGGAATACAATAATTTGTAACCCAAATTGCTAGTAATATGCAGAATAAAAGAGTATTGTAGTGGAATTAGGATTGCTACACTGGGGATTGGAATCCCCTCCCCCATAGAAAGGTATCGAACTTACCAAAATTTACATAGGTAGGTGATACTACCAATGTGAATTCTGACACGCGCATTCTATTCCATTTAAACTAATAAAGCTTTACCGGAATAGAATATAGCTCATCTGGAATGGGTTTCTAGAACTGTGTCTTTAAAAAAAACCTACAGTAGAAGAAAAGCCGCGGGCAACATATAATCTTCTTAAATTTTATATTTTTATATCAGATGCATAGCATTACGGTAGTGTTTTGATTTTATAAGTACACGTGCGTAATATTATAAAATTATTATTATTATATAATAAATTGGAAGCAGGCTGTGCATTTGAGCTGCACTATAGCAAACTAATTTAGACTAGAATATTTTGATACGTTTAACCCTCTGGTAGTTACCAATCAATTCAGCCAACTAAGTTTTTCATAATTAGCTTGCTAAGTTACCTACAAATTATAGTTTCGTCAAGTCATCAGTTCATCCTATCTTTTATCTTTCATTCATAGTCAATCAAATCTATACTATACTAGCTGACCCAGCAAACGTTGTTTTGCCACAAAAAAATGTTTTGACCAAAATATAAAAAAAAAAAAAAAAGTTGTTGGCCGATTCTCAGACCTACTCAATATGCTCACAAAATTTCATAAGAATCGATCAAGCCGTTTCGGAGGAATACGGGAACGAACATTGTGACACGAGAATTTTATATATGTATAAGATAATGGTAATATTATAAAGAGGAAAAAAAAATTCTATTTGTTTGTAAGGATTAAACTCAAAAACTATATAAACGATTTTCAAAATTATTTCTGCATTAGAAAACTATATTATCACCGAGTAACATAAGATAAATTTTATTTAAAAAAAGTATTGTTACTAATATAACTGTACCTACTCTTATGCGAGCGAAGCCGCAGGCAAAAGCTAGTTATGAATATATTCATAGCAAAATAGCAATCGAAAGGGATCATGGGTTCGCATCCTCCATTTGAATACCGACTTGAACCCCTGATACAAGTATTCCAGCTTAGCTGTATGGGTTACAAAATAATACTTATTTCTAACCTTCTTCTCCCTACCCTTTATTGTTCCCAAGTCACTTGGGGCCGGCTTTTCTGGTCTAACCGGATTTGACTGGATATCAGTTTTTACACGGAGCGGCTGCCACCTGACCTCCGCAACCCGAAGGCTAACGATACTCTAAGGCTAGACCAGTGTCAGGATATTATGGGGCACTGACTTCCCAGTAACGACTGCCATAGATGTTCATGGCAACCGGGACCGACGGCTTAACGTGCTCTCCGAGGCACGGAGCAGGCGATAATTGTCAATCAATCTGCACATAATTTCGAAAAGTCATATAACTTCCGAAAGTCAGAGGTGCGCGACGTGGGTTCGAACCCGAGACCCTCTGCATTGCAGTCTGTTGGTCTCCCCACTGATTATTATTTCTAACCCTTGTTAGTAATCTTTACAGAAGTTGCCATCGTGAGATTGGCTTCAAATACATTCTATCGTAAAAGAATTTACTTCACCGGATATTTAATGTTAAGAACTCGTTATAGTGAGTGCATCTCTATTCACTATTCGACTTAATATTTAAGGTACCCTCTAGTCAGTATTTGATGTGGAAGGTATTTGCGGGGCTGAATGAAAAATAATAAGTAGATAGGATATTTTGTGTTACTTTTGACTTGCCTCTAATATGATTTTAATATGATAAAAAGAATTAACATGATCAATTCTATTAGACGATTTACGAAATTGTGGAGGTAGGCATACTCTGTTTATTGGGTATATTTTAGATGAATATATTATTCATCTAAAATATAACTGAACTATTTAGATACATGGGCGCCCAAAATAATAGCTTTTTGCCTGTCTGTTTTTTTAGTAGGTATTACGCAAAAACCACTAAACGGATTTTAATGCCTATTCTCATTTAAAATACCTATAACTAATTACTGCTTGAGGTTCGACTTTAATATAAACCAATTTCATATAATTGTGTTTAGTTAAACCAGAGGTATACATATTGTATAGTGTAATCCATGTAAGCAAATTCGTGGGGAAATTTTACTATACGCGAACGAAACCGCGAGCAGAGGTTTTAGCCCAATTACAATATTCCATAAATATACTTACATTAGAATGGCCATGAATGCTTTGAAGTAAATAAATCAAAAACAATGATAGTATTGTACTCATTTTGTTGTCTTTATAAACTGTTACATGACACGTAAATATTGTGAGTTATTTTCGAAGTAATGGCAATGTATACAATCTTATCGATTGTTATTTTTATAACTTTATTTTATATATATCGTTTATGTTAATAAAAACGTGACAAGTTTTATGTTGAATCAAGCACAATGTTGAAATCATGACGGCGCGTATTTTATTGGTGTTGTTCGCTTCTTGTAATGTTTTAGCACAATATGACGGAGAGGTAAGCTATCAGACTAAAGGTTAAATACTTCTGATTTTTTGCAGAAAATTATTGCCTCATAACTCTAAACCTTGATTCATAGATGTAGCTTCTAGTTGTCCAAAATAATGATCAAATCTAGGAATTAGCGCCCTAATTAAATAAGTAAGGTCTTCCAGATCGAAATTTTGATCACGGCCGCTAATTTAAACAGAGACTGACCATCTGAGCAGTGGTATATTATAGTGCACCAGTATGTGCGTAAACTGAAGGGCTATATTCCCTAACTCTAATTTTGCTGAATTCTAAACAGTCCGAAGTAAACCCATTTCTAACACAAGCATTCTAGTTTGGTTGGAGAGGTTGCCAAGAATACTAATTTTTTTTCTTATGGTGTAGCGATCAACCTTGTGTAAGAGCCTTTGCATCACTTGAAAACTCTTCTGAGAACTTTTGATTTTAGAAAGAAAGAAAGAAAGAAAGAAAGAAACATTTATTCGCACGAAACATGGTTACAAGGTTGTTGGAAAAAAAAGAACATGTCCACAACATATTTCGCCTTTTCTAGGCATGCGAATACTAAAATCTTATAAATAAATGTTTACATAGCTCAAGAACAGTATTGCTAGCCTATTATTACTTATTATAATATCTTATCTTCTTATTAACAATATAAATTAATGTAATTACTATGCATGAGTACTTTTTAAAAATTCATTAATACTAAAAACATTTCTCGACTAGCCACGAATACAGCCTAACTTTGAAGAGTGATAGGGGCAGATTTCTTATATTGTTTGGAATCTTATTAAATATTTTTATTGTCATAGGATAACAATTCACATTATAATACCTCGTTTTTATATTTGGAAGTATTAGTCTAGAGGGATACCTGGTATTGAAATTACAGTGTTCGCCAAAAGACTTATATAATTGAGGATATTTTTTAACAAAGACACTGCATTCAAATATGTACATTGAGGGCACAGTTAAAATTTTGAGTTTACAAAAAAGCGGTTTACAAGAAGACAATGGTTCCGCATTACACATAGCGCGTATGCACTGTTTCTGAGCAATGAACACTCTATTTATATTTACAGAATTACCTCACAGAGGTATGCAGTATCTCAGGTTTGATGCTACATATCCGTGGTACGCTTGTAGTGCAATCTTTACGTTACATATTTTTGTAAGTCGCCAAAGTGCATATGAAAACTTGTTGATCTTGGTGCATATATTATCTATGTGCAGATTCCATGTACATTGATTATCCACATTTAGTCCCAAAAACATTACATTGTTAGTTTCTATTAATGAGTGATTATTGTAGGTTATATTTAATTTATTATTTATTTTGTGTCGGTTGAAGAATTGTACATATTTAGTTTTTTCTATGTTTGCTTTTAAATTATTAATTTCCATCCATTCAACTACTTTAGTAACAGTAGAGTTTATCTGCTCGTTAAAATTAAGCGTGGTATTCCGTGAAATTACTACAGCAATATCATCAGCGAATAGACTACATGGGTAATTTATATAATCAGGTAGGTCATTAATGTAGATTATAAAGAGAAGCCAAGACCAACTGTCTATATTAAGAGTTCACAATCATAGGTCCCACCTGTATCTTGGCTGTTACAAGGCCTTGTGACAGTCGAAAACTTAATTATTCAACTACAATTTCTCCACACTAAAATACTATGACATCTAGTTCCTCTAGGTGTATAGTACAGTATTAAACCGCTTCCATAAATCAGCTTGTCTTATCTCATAATTATGTACATCTATAGTTTGATATAAACCTATTTATCTACCTTGAGTCTTCGTTAAGTAACACAAAATGATGATATTGTTAAATCCAGGAGCAGCCATCACCATCGGTTCAGCCAAGAGTGAAGCGCAGCGTGGTGGGAGCATTACACATAGTAACGAACCATGCGCAGCCGATACATGCTGATGTTAAGCACGAGAGTGACGCTCCAGAATACGTAGCTGTAAATATCCTTATTTTTTATTATGTTCAGCGCTACTAAACGTGACTGTCTTGCTTCAGATCTTGGGTACGAATCCTAGATTGTAATATAAATAGTTTTATGGAACTTTTGTCAAGAGACTCCATAGCAGTCAGGAGTTAAGAAGATAGCTCTGTTGCACACTAAATTGTCTCGGAAAGCAGGTAAAGCTGCTGGTCCTGCGCTGGATTCGTCTCCGATTGTGTCAGATTGCAGTTTCTATGTGAGCTATCTGACATGACCGTACCGGACTGGTGAAGGTTAGGGTATTTTTGAATACGCAGATAGAGTAGTAATCTTCGGTAATATATAATAGACTATAGGTCTGATCATACAGCCCTTTCTTTTGGATTCGTCTTTACTAACATATTAAGTTTTAATACATTTTAACATGGTTCTACAATTGCATAATACAAAGGATTCGTTTGATCGTCATAATAGAAGATAGCTATTATGACGATTTGGCAATAACAGGTAATAACATCTGTTTCAGAACTGTTGTAACAAGCAACTCTAAGTACTTACATATCTATGAAAATTAATTTAAAATATGTAAATACCTTAAATTTGCAACTCACACTTTAATACTTAGATTAAAGCATTAAAATATTATTAAGGTATTTGTACTTTTCTTTTATGCAAAAAATTATTGGAATTTCGATTCTATCTGTAAGACAAGGTCGACCGAATAACATCCTTTAACCACCGTAAAATTGTGAATCGAATAAAAATAACAATTGTTCAAAAATTTGTTTGACTTGTTTAGTAACGTACCCTAAATAAACATCACGAGGTATGACAGGTTTTGGTAATTTCTAGCCGTGTCCTGAAGGCATTAGGCCTTCGCACATTGAGTCCGGCGTTGGATTTCAGGTAGGCAATTTATTAATTTCCTTTACAACTATCTGTAGAAGAAAGCAGTAAAAGTAAATTTTAAGCAAGTTTAAGAGTACCTATAACTATAGTATATATAACTATAGTAACCTTTACTATCAGAAAATACTTGCGAGTAATTCTTACATAATATATTTTTAGATTTACAAAAGGGTTTTCAGATACATAAAGCATAGCGAAATGGTAACTTAAACATGAGATTTTGCTTACTTGGGCCAGACTGACTTTGATGTATCTTCTTTGACCTACACAAAGTGTAAGTCAAACAGACTTGTTATCTTTTATTTTTCTTTCTTTGTTTGTTGCTACCTTCTAGATCCTAATATTGCAGAACCCAGGAGCTAAGCTAACCTGGATTGAGTGTCAATAAATTGATATGGTCCCAACGTATTAAACGCAAGAGATTAGCTGCTTCTCCGCGAGTCCGTTAGGTATGAACATGACATACAACGGCACTCAATTAAAATATATAAATAATAATGATGACAATAACAAGCCCTTTTTTAAACAAAAAAAGATTATAAAATTATGAGTGCGTTAATAATTGCAGTAGTTTGCAAACTATGTCGCAGCTGTGAGCGCCCATCTCCAGGGCAAGTACAAAATACAGTTTTAAATAAAATTTCTTCTTTAGTAAAAATTTCTAAACATACATAGATAGTTTTTCTCAGTACGCTTGCGACTCGCAATTAGCAAAGATAAATTACCCGACTTAAGAGTTTTATTAAAATATAAATTTATATTCATGAAGTCTTTGTCAGATACACGGAACCATGCTTTCTATGTATTTTTCTAAATAATCCTCTTTTAGTTCAAAACATCGGATGAGTTTGATATCCCAATATTTTTAAATTAAGCTCGTCCTAACACTTTTCTAAGCTGGCTGTGATCACATTATTATTATTGTATGAGTAGCAGCGATATCCTGGTAGAAGACCTTTAGAATGCCACGCAGAGGTCTCGAGTGCGATCCCAAAGCACGTACCTCTGACTTTTCGAAGTTATGTGCGTATTAAATTTAATTGGATTTCGCAGAATACCAGTGCAGTGTTGCGATTTAGCAATCGGCAATTTGGCACTGATGGGACACACACTTTTACATTACTTTTCAAACTTATGTAATATAATTTAATTTTATATTATTGTTTGTATCGCTGGTCATTGCCAATACTAGCCATGATCTGAATGGCTAGCCATGACCTGAATGGAGGCAGTTTCCGATTAGTTAAGCGGAAGGTGTGGTGTTGTCAGTGAACAGAAATTTAAATTATAGTCAGTATTTATTTTATTTTTCTAGTTTTATTATTGTTCTGATTTTATTTTTATTTTGTATACTTTTTGTATTTTTTATTTCTTCGTATTTTGCGTGTGTCCTTGTGTGCCAAAATAAAGATTTTTCTTCCTTTCTTTCTAAATTGTTAACTAGCGTTAGCTTTAACGGTGAAGGAAAATATCGTGAGAAAACCTAGATGTTTGAGAATTCTCCATAATGTTCGCTAAAATATGTGAAGTGGTTGACTATGGCCTATCCCTGTCAGAGGCGATAAAGGCGCTACACAGACTATCTGTGCATGGGCTGTGCAGCGTCAACATGCCGGTAACACGACACACAAAATTGGAGATTTCAAAGGATCTCAAAAGGATTATGAGCATGGGATGCGACAAAATGCAACCATTGCACAGTGATTCAGGTTTCATACAAAGACGGTCATAAATACACAAATCCGTTATAAAAAGTATTTTATTATTTTACACGTTGGAATATATTTAGGTAAACGTAAATAATTAAAATTATAATATATTATATAAGTTTAAAAAATTCTTAACAACATTTAGGTGTAAAAATGTCTCGCAGTAATTTTATTTTAGACGATCGATGTATCTAAAACATTTTATATTGCGAATTTTAATAGTAAAACTGTAAATAATGGTTATTTGTATTAACAATAACCACAAAAGAATAAAATAAAATAGCAAAAATACATAAAATAAGTTTATTTTCTAAATACAAACAACCTACAAACTATACGAAATATTGGCAAAATTACCTTTAAATACATAACAAATCTAAAACAGCTTTTGACAGTACACTCTTTTTTTTGACAGGTAACTTTCGTAGACCTATTATGAAGGGATCTGAATGAAGAAGAAGCCTATTAATTAAATCAGTATTGGTCAAAATGCGACTCATTTTTCGCGTGTGATTTCTCCTAAATGATTTGATGTGTTTGTTAGTTGCTTCAGCTGCTTCTTCAGACAGCTCTCCGACTGACAATAAAGCGTGATCAATAACATTAGCACCATGAACTAGGACTTTGTGAACGGAAGCAGGCATGTCATACCACGGATACTCGGCAACTAATTGCCGAGCTGTCTCTAATGCGAACTCTTCGAAGTTCGTCTTATTAATGTTATATCCCGAATTCAAACATTGAAGTATGATCCAGCAACGATCTAGGAGATCTTTCTTGATCCCAGTAATTTCAGCTGAAATTTCTGAGTTCGAGAATAACCGTCTGGCGGTATTACCATTATACCAGTATATTTACATACATTCGTAATTCTAAGGCTTAAAGGTTCTAGGTTAATGTTTTCGATGTAATCAGAAAGGCATGATGTTTCAGTCAAAGTGTTCAGGACATGCTGTGATTTTTCATTTGGTTTACCCACTTTAGAGTACCAAATGTTAAAAATTGACATCCTCGATACAGAACATTTGAAAAATGTACCTGAAACAATATAAAAACTGAACTTAAAAAAATGACTTTATTTTTATTCTATGGGCATACATACTTTGACAGCCCACTAACGTAAGAAGAGGCAGGAAGAGGCAGATGAAACTTATAGCCCTTTATAAGGATGTTCTCCTTATTCTAAAAAGATATGCTTCAAGGGCAGCAAAGTACAGCGAAAAGTTGTAGGTCCAAAAGATATAAATATACATCACATTTTTTAAAAAGAAAACTACCCTCAATAATAAAATGATACAAAATAAAATGTGCATAAAAAAAAAAAAAGTGGTTGATAATAAAAGTACATACCTTGCTCTTGAACATCCATACCTTCACAATACGTAAACACTTGATTTGAAATGGTGACACTCAAAAACAACGTGATTAAGTTTTAATGACTCACACGTAGCGTTAATTAGTATCGCGATGCGCTCACTTCCGCTGCACAAAAGTGAATGATACCTTGACCTAATTTCGTTGGTATTTATAGTTTTTGGAAGTATGTGAACTAGCTAATGACTTAATGAGGTGATCTTACTGGAGTAAGACAATGAAATTTTTCAATTTATGGCCTAGGGCGGAATCACAGTGCATTGCACATATTCAAAAAGAATTTTAAAATAAAGGTCCCTACGAGGGACGAATGGAGACAAGGTCTACAATCCCCTGACAAGGGTTGTCTCATCTGGTACACTGATGGTTCCAAAATGGAAACAGGATCGGGCGCTGGTATCTATACCAACGACTGCAAGGTGAGCCAAAGCATGGGCAAATATGCAACGGTCTTCCAAGCGGAAACCTATGTTATAATTGCCTGTGCTCAGGAGAATATCAACAATAATGTCACTGACAGGACTGTGTATATTCTCAGTGACAGTCAAGCTGCTCTCAAGGCTCTGGACTCGTGTAGGGTAGACTCCAGACTGGTCCTGAACTGTGTTAAGGCCTTAAACAAACTTGGCAGGAAGAACACAGTCAGACTGGTGTGGGTTCCGGGGTATGCAGGGGTGCAGGGCAATGAGGAGGCTGATGAATTAGCCAGAAAGGGCTCGGAGCAACTGTTTGTGGGACCCGAGCCATTCGTGGAACTCTCTGAGAGCACCGTCAAGGCAGCTTTGAATGCACATGGCAATGACAAACACAGGCTAGAGTGGAAGGCCCTGAGGGGCCTGGAACACTCCAAGAAATTCATTGCAAACAGAGCCACAGGCTTCACCCGGAAGTTCTGCGGGTATAACAAGAGCCAAATACGCCTGCTCACAGGAGCGTTCACTGGCCATTTTGGCACCAACGAATTCCTGTGCAGATTGAGATTGGCTCACAATTCGATCTGCAGAGCCTGTGGTGAATAGGACGAGTCCATATCCTACCTACTATGTGAATGCGACGCGTTAGCTGGATTGAGGATGGGTCTGATGGGATTGGCATATCCAAACCCTGAGGACTTCAGGCTTCGCCCTCTGAAGTGTACGCTACGACTGATGCAGTACATTCATAGGGAGATAGCTAAGGGATAAATCTTGGGGCCGACACAAAAGATCCCAATGGGTCGAAGTGTCGCCGGTCTGTGCTGACTGGCCCCCATACATAAGATAAGATAAGATGGCCTATCCCTTCTCACACTGAGAAGCTCCTAGCAGTAGGACAGTTCAATTTAGGGCTGATATTATTTTAAACACACGTGACTTACCAAACACGAAGAAAATTATTTTGTATTGAATGTAATGTAAGATTCAAATACATAAGCCAATCGTCACAAAATCAGTGCAAGACTAAGTTTTCGATTTGGAGGATAAAGTCTTATCCACATGCTGTTGATCGGAGTAAGAATCGCTTTTATTGCTCCAATACTTTCAAACACTCCCTCGCGTCACGAAAGTTATTGACTGTTTCTAGAATGTATTGTGGAAAATAATATATCTGGACAATTGGAGAAGTTTTGACTGCACGTATGGCGCGGTGGATTAATTGGTTACCTCGTCACCGCCAGCGTGTTAATCATTATGTATCATAATGTTCTATCCTCACACAAACAAGCCAAAGGTCCCAAACATTTAGTCTGACTAAGAACAATTAGTTGTGGTGCAAAAAAAATGTGTCAAACGAATGAGTCTGATTATTCTTTGTGTCTGGTGTCTATGTTGGTAAAGTTGAGGTACAGTCAGCGACATAAGTAGCTGAACATTTAACAAATTTGTTACAGTATTTTATGAATAATAATTATTATTAAAATAATAATCCTTTAACTGATAATTCAGTAAAAGAAAATAAATTATCATTATTGTCTATACTAATATTATAAAGAGGAAAGATTTGTATTTTTGTTTGTTTGTTGTGATTTAACTCAAAAACTACACAACCGACTTTAAAAATTCGCGAGCAATAGCTAATGTTTGATAAAGCAGTACCGAATCTTGCTCATGTCCATTGAATTATGTTGCAAACTGTATAACGGTTATTTTTATTCATTATTAATTATTCTCTTGCGGAACATATGCTTAAAATATATTTTACCTTGCAGGTAACACCGCCAGAAGACGTAGTATACGAAGTCAAATCACTACGTAAGTCGTTACCGAATTACGTGCCTCCGACGACCCTGGACTTACTGCGCAGCATCAGCAGGGTCGTAACGCTCATCATCTTATTCATATCGGCGGTGTGCGAGTTCTATCCTACGTTCCTGAACCTCGTAATGACTATATATAATTTTATTAATAATAATTAAATAATTGCATATGTACTTCTTGTTTTTATTCACTTCATTTATCTACTTCGTTAGTTTTCTGACATAAGTTGTTGGCAAGTTAGTTACAAGCATAAGCTGAAAGGAGAGCGATTCTTCCAGGTAAAACATAAGATTCACCTGGAAGAACCGCTGTCCTTTCAGCTTGTTGGACAAAGGTCCTGCAAGAATCTGGATATGATTTCCAGACTTCAAACGTAGCTCTATTTGGAGTCTAGAAACTCGCGGCAGGAACACACAAGTGGAAGTTAATTTATTTAATAACTCTCTGTCGCAAAACGAAGGAGCTTTGGGCTAAAATCAGCGTAAACTGATTCTCAGAAGGCGCTAATCGGTAACGTGGTACACAAAGGCGGCGATAGCGAAACGACTTGTACAGCTGAGGCTGCGGAGTGAAGAAACGGAGAAATATGAACCAATAGGATTGTATAAAATCACCGCTCAGCTCCAGTATGCAATCCTATTGGTTAATATTTCTCCGCTTCTTCGCTCCACTAAAAACTGCCGCAAAGTGAAGGGAGGCCTTTGCCCTGCAGTGAAATAAATAAGAAAATTTAAATTATTTCCTTTCTCTGCTGACACATATGAATCAATTTATTCTCTCTCACAAGTTTCTTATGCTAGTTTGCAGAAATGCCAAAATAGATCAGGCAAATTTGTGAACGTAGGTTTAAAAAAAATCTGTTATTATCTATCAGAGTTTGCCACCGAGATCGTTATTGTATCTTCTATATATTTCACATAACTTGGACTAGGTAATATTCTTATCCTTAAGCTATGTAGCTTAAGGATGACTTGCTTAAGCTTGGCATGTGCCAAGGATACCAAGTACCAATACCTGTACGTCTGGGACCTTACGACGAATTTTGGTGCCCAAATAAGATTATCCCTGGCATTAATTATTGTTACAATTTGAGAAAATGTGTGAGAAAGTGTTTATAATTAAATATAATTTTATATAAAAATATTTAATTATAAATATGAATAAAAAGAAGAATACCAAATTTATAATTTGATTGGTATAATATAGCGTATATTATTGGCACCCAAAAGGGGACCATATACGTATTCAAAGAAATTTAATATTGTTATAAGTAATTTAAGAGTGTAATTACATATATATCTTTCGTCCGCAACTCGACACTGTGAAGACGTGTTACTTGTCTATTTTAAAATATATTTAAAACTATTAATCTTATTAAGTTCAAGTTACATTGCAACAAATTAGCGTTATCATAACAGCAACAGTCAAATAGCATCCCTGCATATAAGCGAATATCAGCTTCAACGGCTCAACCGGAGTAGGCCATCGCCGAGCTCGCAGGTCTCAACGGGGCGCCCCACTCACCCGCAGCTTGTAAGAGACAGGTGATATTTTTGTCCCTTTTTACCTTCTGTGCGCCTACGAAGATCGTCAAGTTGTGGGCAGCGCGTCCCATTATACATTGAAATCGACGAAAGGATTATACCTACGTGTTGTTACTTATATATTATACTCGCCGCTTCGTAGCGACCAAACTCACGCCGTGCTGACGTCCTTTAACGTAGCAGGTTATTTAATAAATACTATCGACATGTCAGTGCGCCGATCGCCCGTAACTACCCCAACCTCTGCTGTAGTACACACACAGTCGGAATCCGACCTTAATGCTCTCGAGTTGTCCGATATATCATTTGTAAATGTCAATAGAAATAAACGACTCCGTTCAAACCAGCCTAGTCCAACGTTAATGGAACAAAATCTCAATCAGGACATTATGGATATGTTGAACAACTGGAAAACGGAGTTTCAAAACAAAATAGACGAAATGCTCAGTTATCAGAATATACTTATCACAAAGCTATCCACAGATATTATGGAACTAAAAGTACAGAACGCCAAAATCCAAAAATCTAATGAGGATATGGTACAGAGCATGTCATTTATAAATAAACAGTATGAGGACATTAAGACCGGCCTTGAGTGTTTGCAAAAAGATAGGGTAGAACAAAACAAATGTATCGAAAATCTAGAGAAAAAAGTACATGACCTTCAAACCCGTACTAGATCTGCTAATGTGGAATTCAGGAACGTACCTCAAGCTGAAAAAGAAACCACTCAGGACCTCGGCAACACAGTTTGCAAGATCGGACAGGTTATTGGAACCTTCATTTCCCCCGCCGACATACGGGACATTTATCGCCTCCCCGGTAAACCTGGTACGGCGCGTCCGGTAATTGCCGAGTTCCAGACTGTTCAAATGAAAATGGATACACTCTCCGCTGTACGTGAGTTTAACAAAGGTAAAAAACCTGAAGAGAAACTTAATACCAATATGATTCACATTGCTGGCAAACGACAGGCGGTTTACATTTCCGAACATCTTCCTGCAAGTTCAAAAAAGCTGTTCCATCAGGCGCGTGAATTTGCCAGCCAAAACAGTTTTAAATTCTGTTGGACCAATAATGGAAACATCTTTCTCCGCAAATTAGAAGGCGAGAAACAAATTCTTATTTCTTCAGAGAAGAGTCTATTAGACTTGCGCAAAAATCCGTGACTAACATCTCGGTCCACATCGGTCACACAATACGGCATAATATATTTTATTACTATATGTCTTAAATTATTATTAAGCAATGATAACTTCTGTATGTCGCTTGGTTGTTATAGTACTCATTTTTACAAAAAAGATATGTTCTATTTTTTTATTTTTAACTTACTTTTACTCCTCATTATACATACATATTCACACAATGTCTCTTTCATGACACTATTTACAAAAACATATATACTATATACATATTACATTTTATTTATTTACTTAGCTGTTAAACTATACTTATTAAATCCCGCTGCCTGCTCACATGTAATAAAACAATTATTATCGATCACACAATATGGTACAAAATGTTATACGTATAGTATTATATGCCTTAGATTATTATTAACTAATGTAAACTTCTGCATGCTGCTTGCTTGTTATATCACTCATTTTCCTAAAATAGAAATGTTTTTCTTTATAAACATAATATGTAATATAAAATCACTTTCACTCCACACGAAACATACATATACACACTCTCTATCTATTGTTATACTATTTACTAATACATATTGTTATTTACTACATACATATAACGTAAACGTAAACAATTTTATCAATTTAGCTGTTAAACTGTCTTCAATAAGCCCCGATGCCTGTTTACTTATAAATAAACAGTTATTCATCACACAATACGGCATAAAATGTTACATTACTATAATATGTCTTATATTATCATTAAATAATGGAAATGTATACATGCTGCCTGACTGCTATACCACTAATTTTCATGATAAAGTAAAATCTTATGTTTTAAATATAATATGTAAGATAAAAATTCTTCCACTTTTTACCAAACACACGTATACACGCAATATCTCTGCCAAAACATCTTTTACAATACCATACTCACAGCATACATATACCATAAACAAAAACAATATAATTTACTTAGCCGCCGAACTATATTTACCTGCTTACTTGTAATAATATTGTTCAGTCATCTATAAATAAACAATGGCTAATAATATTAACGATATTAATTCTGAACTAGATACTAGCAATACCACCTCTTCCTACCTTTGTCATCCAGAAGATTGCCAGAGCCACATTTGTAACTACTCACAAGTCCTTAAAGTAATTCATGTCAATATATGTAGTATCAATAAAAATTTTGATCAATTTCGCATAATGCTTTCCATGACGAAAGTGAATTTTGATATCATTGTTTTCACTGAATGCTGGCTCAAGAAAGTAAACACACTTCCTTCTCTAGAAGGTTACATAGCGCACTCCTCAAAGTCATTATTGAACCAAAATGATGGTATTGTAATTTACTGCAATAGCAAACTTAAATGCAAAGTAACTGAACCATATTTTAAGGGCGCTAGCTGCCTGGTTTGCCTAATTAATAATAATATTTCCATAGTAGCAATCTATCGCTCACCTTCATTAAAAACTTCAGACGACCATAAAAATTTTATAGATAGTTTAAATAATGTTTACAGTAGCTTAACAACACATTACTCAATACTTGTGGGGGACTTGAATATTAATATACGCCCTTACAGCTTAGATCCCCTACGGGACGAATATCTAACACTTAGTGCCTCCCATGGATTATTTCCCACTCATTCCTTCCCCACAAGAGATAGTCAAAAATGTGTTGATCATATATTTCTTAGATCAAATCTTCCTTCCACTACACTGGTCTTAGAATCCTATATAACTGACCACACCCCCATAGCTTTATTCTTAAATTTAACAAAATCATTTCGTAACCATCAATACTATACCAAAACTTGTATTAACCATTTAAATATAAAAACTGAAATAGAAACCACTGACTTTTCTCGTATATTAAACATGAATGACGCTAATCAGGCAACCGACACCTTTATCAGTATGCTATCAACAATCATCAACACACATACGTATACCACAAAAATTTCAAAAAGATACAGGATCTTAAAACCATGGATAACACCGGGGCTAGTGCGATGTATAAGAAATCGAGACAGACTACATACTAAGTACAGGAAATCGCCACATAACATGACGCTTAAAACAACATACACCCGTTATCGTAATTTTTGCAATTGTCTTCTTCGGAAACTGAAATTAGCATATAACAAGAAACTTATTGACGATGCGGGCTTAAATCCTAAGTCCCTCTGGAGAGCCATAAAGAACGTCACTAATACAAATCTAAGAAATGATAGCCCCATGGAACTCTTAAGAAATGATGTTGATTCTATGCAAACTATTGACTTTATCTGTAAGTTTTTCTCTTGTATAGGTCAGAATCTAGCCGAAAAAGTAGTTCAATCTCGCGTAGGATGCACCATACCGAGCTTATCCTCAACATCTTCCTCACTTAATCAGTGTGGTTCTATGGTCTTATTACCAGTGACCGAGGGTGAGATAGAGAACATAATTTTACAACTACGGTCTGATTGTGCCACAGGGTGGGATGGCATATCATCTAATATTCTAAAGCTCCACCGTCAGTTACTGATTCCCCCTATAACTCATATATGTAATCTCGCCATAAATACCGGTGTTTTTCCTAACGCCTTAAAAAAGGCCTTAATTCACCCAATATATAAGGGCGGTGACAGAGACTGTGTCGATAATTATCGTCCCATTTCGGTATTACCGGCGGTATCAAAAATCTTGGAAAAGTTTCTAAACACCTCATTAAAACAGTACGTCGATAAATTTAAAATTCTAGCTAACAACCAGTATGGATTTAGATCCGGAGTTTCTACTGAAGACGCTGTTATTGACTTAACTAATACAGTGGTTAAGAAATTGGACGATAATAATAGATGTTTATGCATATTTCTAGATCTTTCCAAAGCATTTGACACTGTCTCTGTCCCGCTCTTACTTAATAAACTAGAAAGGCTTGGTATTCGTGGATCCACGCATAGTCTCTTTAAAGATTACCTATCAAATAGGAAACAAAGGGTAAAACTAGGAGATTTGATAAGTAATGAGGCTACTGTCTGCTATGGCGTCCCCCAGGGGAGCATTTTAGGTCCCACTCTATTTCAGCTATATGTCAATGACCTCTGCACAATGTCTCTTCCTTATACAGATATTTACACCTATGCTGATGACACCGCAATTGTAGTGAGTGGTCCAAATTGGAACTTAGTTAAAGAGAGAGCGGAATACTCGTTAAAAAAAATCATGGTTTGGCTTTCTAATAATTTACTTACTCTAAATTTGAATAAAACTCTTTATCTTCCTTTCTACTTATCTAAAATTAATTCTCCATCCCAGGATTTCTCTATTAAAGCCCACACCTGTGCTTCTAATAATAACTGTACTTGCCCCGATTTGATAAAAGTAACAAATGCGAAGTACCTAGGTGTGCAGTTGGATAGTGGGTTGACGTGGAACATACAAGTTGAAACCGTTAAAAACAGGACAAGAAAACTTATACACCTCTTCAAAACCCTACGCGATATCACCTCGCAAGACAAAGTACGAATGGTATATCTTGTCCTATGTCAATCCATCGTTCAATACTGCATTCCGGTATGGGGGGGTTCCAGAAAGACACAGTTACTTGAATTGGAACGGGCACAAAGAGCTGTGTTAAAAGTAATGAATAAAAAGCCGATAAGATACCCTACTAAACAATTGTACGCTGACAATAAAGTACTAACTATTAGACAGCTTTTTGTGCTCAGAACAATCCTAAGAGTGCATAAAGATGTTCCCCTTCCGGATCCTAAAAAACGTAGCAAGCAGTCGGTCTGCTCGAGCACTCGCTGTAGAACCGCCTTTGCCAGACGACAGTATAAAAGCCTTGGTTGCAAACTATATAACATAATTAACAAAAACCAAAACATTGTGGGACTCAACATCCATGAGGTTAAGTCAATCACAACCAGCTGGCTACTCCAGCTAGATTACGACGATACGGAAGTGCTCCTCAAGTTCATAGAGTAAAAATACACTTTATACACACACACCCTTTAATTCAAATTCACACACACACACACACACACACACACACACACACACACACACACACACACACATGCACGAACACTCACACACATTCTGCATATTATGTAGAATTTTATTATAGTAATTATATTATTCTTTAGATATTAAGTACCTTTGTTTATGACCTACCGACATCAATAAAACTACGTCATCCACTGTGTTAGCGTAAAACTTTTTGACTGAGCACTGTCTCCCAAAATACAGGCTACAGCCTAGTTTGGGACACAGGACCAGTACCGTTTGTAAAAATTAAACAACACTATTTTGTAATTACATTGTTGGTAACTCATTTTTAGTTCAAATAAACATTTTTATTTTATTTATTTATTTTTTTTGATTCACTAAAACAATATTTAATTATGAATTTTAAGAAAACAACATTTATAATATAATGTTTAATATGACTGCAACAAAAATTTTATATAGACTTAAACAAATCTATAAGTTTATAGAAATATTCTAGGATTGTGGCGTTCAGTAAAAAACACCTTATAATAAATTTGGTATTCTTCGTTTCGTTAAATTCAAAACTAATGTATTAAACGTTGTCATATTAATATTTTAGCGATACATTCTTCCGGATTTGATTTTTGTTTGAATGTTGAAAAGATATAACATGGTGTAAATATTAATCAATGTAAAAGTCAAAAGCGTAAAATTCAAGTTCAAACAAGACAGAATCTATTAACTGACATGTGTATTTGATGATATACAGGTAACAGTAACTTAAGATTAGTATGGTAAAATCAATTAAAATGTTTTAAAAACAATTTAAAACATTAGATTAGAATCCGTCAGTATTTTGTATTCTTTCGCTGTGTTATAACGAATAGGTGATACGTTCGTGATTTAAATATAAAACAATGATGTTATTTGAAACCTTAATCGCTTATATAGTTTTTTTGACAATATGTTCTACTTCAGATACTCAAAATGTAAGTAATTTATTTACTAATATATTTGATTTATTAGTTTAACCAAAGTGAAAACGAAACCATGGATTATAATGTTAATAGAGTAATTTTCTGGATTTATTAGTTTTGTGGAATTAACACTTGGTTCATTTCATACATAGAATATGGTATATATAAAAAGACTTGTAAAGCAATATTCAATTAATATTATTAATTCTTTATTAGTTTAGCTTTTAAAATGCATAACAACGTTTTCTAAAATACAAGGCATTTATTAAGCATATATCTTTACGACAATAAGTCTGGAAGCTCATTCGTAATATAAATTGTACCTGGGCGGCTATATTTAATTTTGATATGTAACTAGAGACTATTTTCCATTTGTTAAATGATAAATAAGTAATATACATTCAATCAAATTTTATTTTCAGACAGATTTAAAAACAGCGATAAATATCACTAAAAATACAAGCAACAAATGTGCTGAAGAAAGTGAAGGAAACTTTCAGAGAAAGGGACGAGACAGCTCCCCAGGCAATAAACAAGGCATAGGTGCAAAGTCAATCAACCTAGGCTTGATACCCAGTCCACAGCTGAAAGCGCAGATGTCAATGCCGAAAACTAAAAGTACGCAGATACCACTTAATTTTGTTATAGATACTAAACCACGAACTATACCTAATAAAATACCATTCGTTTTAAAAACAGCAAATGCCATGCCAGTCCCTGGGCATTATGTAAGATTAAAGGCAGATCCAGATAGAAAAAGATCCTATTGCCCTAAAATAGACATTAATTTAGGCCTAAAAAAAGTACCTCCAAGAAGTAAAGTAACTCCAAAAGATAAAGTTACACCTAAACCTATTACTACTCGAAAAAACAATCTCAAAAGAGTCAATTTCTTTGAAGATGATACTAATATTGAATCTTTGCCGCCAGCACCGAAACAACCAGTTACAAGAAAGAACAAGAGACCAGAAAATAAGAACGATTCATCACACTCTGAACAAGACAATGATCATAATAACGATGTTGTACATATAAAAAACGCGACACATTTGATACGTATTTCAAAATTACCCCAACATTCAGATGGCCATGAAACACACAAAGGACCAAGTGCAGGGCACCATATTAAAAAGCCACAAGAGGAAATATCTCACGACAATAGGCCAATTGATACTTTAGATGAATTCAAACAACCAGTTATACCTACACAGGAAGAAGTAACTGTAGCTATGTTTATTAACAGTGATGGGATCAATGACCTAAATGCGCAGCCTGAAAACAAAATTGAAGTTTTGA
Organism: Catocala nupta; assembly: GCA_963675205.1. NCBI lineage: Eukaryota > Metazoa > Arthropoda > Insecta > Lepidoptera > Erebidae > Catocala > Catocala nupta. Next base: position 18,474,824 of record OY776099.1, read on the forward strand.
AACCTCGTGAACCACCTATTATTGCACGGAATATTGAAGATGGTAAGATAACACAATTTGGTCTGTGTCAATTTAAAAATAATGCATGGACTCTACGCAAGTGTTTAGTATAATGAAAAAGTTTACGAGCCAGTTAATAATAAGGATAAAAAAGAATATGCATTGCCATAAACTAGACAGACTCTTGGTCTTGGTATATTTTAAATCTTTAATGCTTACGCATATATATTTTCATCATATCCAGATTTTCTCTATCTTTAGAGACCTTTCATACAAGTTCATCTGTCTTTTTAAACTAAAAATAATTTTAAGAGTTTATTATATAAATTAATGCTTATTGTTTTAATTTCAGATCCACAAGACGTTATCACTATAACAAACCGGAATTACGAAGAAGTTGAAGAACGATCTGGTGCTTATCCCGAAGCTAATAATTTTATAGAAGATGATCCTCCACTTGCAACCCCGGCATGGAATACTGCACCCACAAACCCATATAATAATTACTTACAGAACTATCAGAATACCTACGATCAATATTTGAAATATATAGCTGAGACTAACCCGAATATGTACAAGAAAGGCAACTGTTATCCTCGTGTAGCAGATTCTGAAGAAACAACAGATTATTCACAGACATTACCTTTAACAAGTGAAGGGCAAGCTGTCCAAGACGTTTTCTATGGACTTAAGCCTGATGGCCTAAACAACATTATAGATGTTCGCCCAGAAAATAATTTAGGCAGAATTTGGAGGACATGGAAAGATACAGAAATAAGGATAAGCAAGCCGACCTTTTTCAATAACAAACCAGCGGATTGTGGAAGAAATTTCAATGATTTAAACTTTGGAGAAATTATTGCTAAGGCACCTTCTCGTCCATTGTTTGGGACTCCGGCTATCGGTCTTAATGGATATTATGATAATTTAAACAATCCTCTACCGTATCCGTATTCATATCAACCTTATCGATATGTCTTGTGATATTTTAACACTTTTATGAAAATAATTCTAATTTCACATTTCATTATTTGTATAAATCACTTCAGCTTTACAGTATCATTTAAATAATTACTTATCTACTTTGAGTAGTCTTCACGTATTGTATTTATAGTTATAAAATAAAATGAGCCATAATGTCTGTAGATGTGTGACATTTTCCTAGTTATGTACTCAATAGCGATTATTGGGTAATACCAGACACCGCGCCGATAATTCTGGCACACACACTTTACACTTTCCTCATTGTTACGTGTCTGTATGTCTATTTGTATGGACTTGTATTAATAGATAATATATTTACGTACCAATTAACTAAATGTTAGTTCATGATTGGCTAGGTGAACACGGTTTTACGTCAGGCGAAGTTTGTCGGAGACAAAACGCCTTCAAGCCGTCTTTTGACAAATGTTTTGTTGATGCTCAATATTACCAAATACTTTTGTGAAACTGCCGGTAAAAAAAAAAAACAAATTACTACCACACTAAACACACACACAAATTGCTATTGAACAACAACAAAACTCATATTATTATGTTTACATTTACATTTGGTATATCCTTGAAATTTTCTAAGCAATTTTAGTTAGTACGTTATTTATCTCGATAAAATCAGAATTCATTTATTAATCTGTATTTATGTGTTTATTCAGGTTACGAGTGATATTGTTTATTGACTTCATAGAACATTAAAACAAAAATTATAAATACTTCGTGAAAGGTTGAAATAAAATGTGGAAGAAACATGTAAACATTATTTCAAAGATGTTTAATATAGTAACGAGTGCTATTATCTGGATTCCCTATGAAACTAAGTACAGCTGGTAAAGAAAATACAAACAAGCTCACCCGGTACCTTTACTTGAAAGAATATGAACTACCCCATCTATCCTCTTATGTATCCAAGCCTTTTTGTGGTAGGAATGGCATAAACGCGAGGTGAGATGGAACTACTCTTTGCTTAAATACATTTACCTTATCATAACAGGCAAATTGAACAACTCAACAATATAAGCATCGCTCCAGTTTCTTGTACCTAAGTATAGACTATTATGACAGGAACCACGCGGAAGGCTGTTAGATTTGTCAGTTTTTCGCACAGATGTCTTGAAATACGCACCGGTGGTGCATGCTGCTAGGATGCTGCACGTTGACGGAATTTGAGAGGGTGACGTTACAATATCTGTCAAAAAATGGGTAGTTATTATTAAAATGTATTAATGTCCAATAAAAAAACAAATCACATATATCCGTAATGACATATGCGATTTGTTTTATAAATAAATAATTACCTACTACATAACGATTTTGTATTTAGACTATATAGAAACTATTTGATGTCAATGCGGTGCGCTATAGTTACATAGACGTTACAAAAAATTGTTCAAGTCAACTTGGAGAGTCGAGCCTACCCTCATAAATTCTGACCAGATTTCATTTTAGGATATTTAAGTTGCGGAGCAAAATAATTTTATTAAGCTAAACTAGAAGTAAAACTCAATACGTTAAGAAGTAGGTACAAGTTCCTAGCAGTACTTACTTTTAAACGTGTTGAGTTTATTGAAGATTTACAGATTTTCTCGTATTATGTAACTTGAATTGTTAATATATTCATATCTAGAGAGTGTCACGCGTGAATATTCCTTAGAAATCTATGTTTTCTCAACTAATCTGAAATAGGGACAAGGCTATAGTCGTCTATCGTTCACATATTTAGCATCCATGCTGCTAATTAGAATTTCGTAACTAAATAAATTACATTCACCCGGTCAGGGTATCGATCCCAAGACCAGGTGAATTTCGCATGTAAACTTATACCAAGGGACAAATGAGAAATATATTCATCCCATTTTGATTTTCACAGCAAACTTCACGAACCTGCCTTTACACGACATGAGCCGAAACCAGACTTATTCAAAATAGCTTTTCACATTCATACAACTTAACTACCGTAATTAAAATTTCACTGCGCTTTGTATAAATCTGCAGATCAATTTCAACCTTTTATCGTTCGACGTTAAGTATCAAATTTGTGTGGGTAGATTGCTGTTGATTCGTCGATCAAACCAAGCATTCAATAGTAACTGCTGACATTGATAAGGGTGAAATCCGTTCTTTGACAAACGATGTGAAATTCAAAATGGCTTCCGCGTTAAAGCTTACATAAATAAGGAAACATCCTGCTTTAATTTGTTATTGAATTGAAGCTTTGAGTAATTTGAAAATATTTGCTTGATGTTGGCCATTTTATTTTAAAAACGTTGGTCTAATATAAAAATCATTATTGGAATATAGGGCCTCTTTTTTATTCTGTTCGGACTCAAGTCTTTGTATCTCAAAAGAGTTATTCGTAACTTATTTACCGTCTTTAACGTAACTGTAGTTAATGCATACAATTGGGTAATAATAAAAAAGTTATCGAATATACTATTTAATGAGATTAATGCGTTGATATGGTTTCAAAAAGGTTATCCATCCACGCTTTGTTTTTTTAGAGGCTACTAATATAAAGACACTATGCATAATACCTATGTCACAGGGGACTTTACACACATTCAAACAACTGACACAAAGAACATCCAGACTCGGAACAACAATCACAATTTTTTTTGTCTCGTGTTGGATTCGAACCCACATTTCTCAGCGCAGTGGTAGTGGCGAGGCGACCACTTAAACCACCATATCATCCGTGCAGTCAAATACAGTTTGTCTATACCCTGCTATAATAGTTGTCTGGATCATGTTCTTATAAAGTAAGATCTTAGATCGACGACATTAGTCGTCGACACTTATATCACTGATCATAAACCTACTTTAATCAATATAGAATGGAGACATTCACTTCCAAAACCTTCAAGTTACATTAAAATCGATCATCCAGCGGTCATCACAGAGATTGCAGCAGCTGATTAAAGCAAATTTTTAAATATTACAGACGCAAATGTGGCTGCCGAATTTCTAACTAACAAAATTGTCTCTACCATCACTAAACACTCTAAATCGACACGAGTTCCATCTAAATATCGTATAATTAAGCCCTGGATTACTAAAAGTTTACACCGATGTATTCATAATAGGGACAACTTATGCAATAAACTTTAAAAAAACCTAAAGAGAGATTTTGATGAAACGGAATTCCTTAAGGCCCAGCGAAATTCTAAAGCTACATGGAAAGTTATTAAATTAATTACTTCTACACATCGAAACATCTCATTATCTACAGAACTTTTAAATATAGCTTCATAGAACAACAGATCGTTAAATTGTGTTAATGATTTCTTTGCAAACACTGGTAAAAGTACTTTTACCGATAGATAATATCGAAGTGGAAAGATTTATTCTTAGGCTTCGAAAAGATGCAGCAGCGGATTGGGACGGTATCTCAGCGAGGATCTTAAAATGTTGTCGGCCATCATTAGTACCTGCTACGACGCATGTATGCAACTGCTCCATATCGACAGGCTGCTTTCCTGAAGTATTTAAGCGGGCAATAGTTCATCCAATTCTTAAGGGTGGGCACAGACACAGTGTTAATAATTACAGACCCATATCCATTTTACCGGCTTTATCCAAAATACTAGAAAAATAATTAACAATCGTTTAGTGGACTATCTGGAATCACACAAAATCCTAACACCAAATCAGTATGGATTTAGTAACGGAAAGTCTACTGAAGACGCTGTTGATTCGCTTGTGGACCATACTGTGGCTAAGCTGGATGAAAATAAGAAGTGTCTCGGTATCTTCCTCAATATTTCGAAGGCTTTTGACATTGTGTCTGTTCCGCACCTGCTCTCTAAGTTGGAAAATATTGGTTTTCGTAGTCTAACTCATAAATTATTCCAAAACTACCTAAATGACCATAGCCAACGTATTAGAATAAATGGTCTATTGAGTAACACTAAAACGCTATCTTTTGGAGTTCCGCAGGGTTCAGTTTTGGGGCCAACGCTGTTTTTAATTTACATTACTAGCCTCTGCAAGCTCAGACTAGCAAGCTGTTCCATTTATACCTACGCAGATGATACGGCCATGTTTTATACGGTAATGACTGAACTGAGACATACATGTACGCGGAAAAAGCTATTAAGACGGTGATAACTTGGCTCTACGCGAATACGTTAACAATTAACCTGAACAAAACTGCTTACATGCCGTTTTGTTTGAAACCCTTTGCACTGCATTTTCTGGATGCCCTGGATCTCAAAGCCCACACTACCACCAACACCTTGACAATCTTACTTTAAGAATACGAAAGCTTATATTTATCTTTAAAAAGCTAAGGCACTCTGCAGATCCAAGTACGCTTAAGACCGTATACTATACGTTAGGTTAATCAGTACTCACGTATTGTATTACTGTGTGGGGTGAGGTACCAAAGACGCATCTGCTTAAACTAGAACGACCACAAACAGCTGCCCTCAAAGTATTGACCTTCAGAACTCAAATATTCGACTACCTTGTTATACTCTGAATGTAAGGTTTTGACGGTGAGATAGCTCTTTGTACTTATTACTATACTCCGTAAACATATCATAAGCCATCATCAGTTTAATGCAAGTGCCATCAGAGGCCGTTGAGACTACATATACTACTAAGTTTGTCCTACCAACAAAACAAACAACAACTGCACAGCGTCATTTCTACATTCTAGGCAACTTTATTTATAACAAAGTTAATAAGCTATGTGATATAATTATACCATCTCACTAAACACAGATGTAAAATAGTAATACATAAGTGACTTCACACATTAAATTATACAGAGCCAGAAAACTTGATTATTCTATCAACTCTATAAGATTTTTATGTAATAGCATAAAAATCCACATACATGAGCAAGAACATACACACACGCACGCGCATCATCATATACACACGCATACTCACGCTCAAACACACAGGCGCGCGTGCTTCACAGTCACTCACACACAAGCATGCTCATTTCCTAATTTTAGTAGTCTATTTTTGTAATAATCATAATTTTAATCACTTGTAACCACGCTTCATCTGACTGAACAATGTAAACCTAAATGTTAAATATGTGGGAGACCTGGTACCCATAACACAAGTTGAATCTTACTTTGGATACCAGTGTCACAACACACTACTTCTTATATATAAAATTCTCGTGTCACAATGTTCGTTCCCGTACTCCTCCGAAACGGCTTGACCGATTCTCATGAAATTTTGTGAGCATATTGAGTAGGTCTGAGAATCGGCCAACATCTATTTTTCATACCCCTTAGTGATAAGGGTTGTCCAACCCTAATTTTATTTTTAAATCTTTTGGTTAGAATTTTTTTTTGTGGCAATACAACGTTTGCCGGGACAGCTAGTATTATATAAAATTGTCAGTGCGTTATTCTATTTTGCTTTAGCTGTATGTGGTTTTATGTACAAAATTATTTAAAAAAAGTTCTGCTAGAAGTTCCAGTTTTCATGCCACAGCTGTAAAAAATTCATCTCATCTAATTCTGTCTGTGGCAAAGCTAAATATTGTAAAAGAGTTAAATGATGAGATTTAGTGTAAATCTAGAGGTTAACTTGGGTCTGGGGTAAATAAATACAAACACAAAATAAATAATGTAATGTAGGCGAATATTAAATATTTTATTTAATATAAACCCTAAATATACCAGCAATTTACAGGAAATTTCAGCGAGATCGTGTAATAATATTAACACATGATAATTATATTAAATGAACAAATTAGTGTAAACATTATTGTGTAAAACACAACAATTTAAATAATACATTTAAATCGAAGCTGTTTAGATGCTACTAAATCTATTTAATCTTAAAACTACATTAATCTAAAATAAAATATTAATTTTTCAACAAACATTGAAGAAAGGAGATGGAATGTTAATAATAAAAATAAAATGTCCGTATTGACTTATAGGTACACGAAGTATTGTGATCAAAATTTATATATAGTAAAACGGGATAGATACCTAATATATTTTATAAATAGTTCAATTCATTCCAATCAGTATTTTCTACTCTTCGGTAGTCATGAGACACGTCAATCCTATGCTAAAGGTAAAATATTAAACTTATATTTATTTGCAAACAAGAAAATATTATACAGAAAATAATAAACATTTTGTACAACTAAAAATACATTAAAATAATTTTTCTTGCATACTCATTGTACTTTAAGGTAACGTTTAAAATTGTAAACAAATAGGACTATTAGAAATTATAAACAATAAAAATTACAAGTCAAAATTGACAATTATTTTGCTTCTTATACAGTAGAGAATTGACATACCATACACGATTACACAGTTTTACTTTACTAGTAAACATTTCAACTCCTGACTTCGTATCCACGATTTGCCAAAATTACTGAAAACAATTTTAAATTCAATCATTTATAGGACTTTACATAGTACTGACTAGAAATGATAGATTAATTAAACATTATTTAGTCCATTTTAAACAGTTGACACACACAATACGCTTTCAATGGTAATTCTGTAATTACACAAATCATTGATACTACAAGTCTATGTGTATTTACATTCAAAGCCAACGTTTCAAAACAATCTTATTGTTTTACATTATTTGAAACTGTAAATAATTAATTACTCATTACGAAAATTATTTAAAATTTCCATTTAATAATTTATCAGGTTTATTCTAAATTCATATTTAAATCGAGTTTCAAGCTCAATTTCAAAACAAAGAATTTATTTCGGATTTCAAGTCAATAAATAAATTAATAATTGTTAACAAAAACAAAAGAAATATTTTTCATCACGTGTTTACGAAGTCAGAGACAATCCCGCCCTGTTTTGGCCTGACGGCCTTATTTATCCTTACGCACTTTGTGGCCTCGGAAGGAGGCCTGAATTTTAGTCGCGGCCTTGTTAAGATCCGGATCAGTGAGGTCAATCTTTTCGATGTCCTCCTGTAAAAGAAAAGCTTATATTTATTATAAAAGGTAAAACAAAACAAAGATTTTTTAGAAGTTTATCAAGAACAATGGTAATAGTTCGTACTTTTTGCAAACGAATGTCTATTGTAGAAGATATCGATATTAGACATTACTCGTGAAGCAGCATTAGGCTCCATATTCACCAAAACGGAAAATAGGCAGGGGTAATTGTTACAATTTTGTATATAGCTCATGGTCATTCAATTATTCGTGCATAGATTCGAGTAGAATGCGACAAAGATGAGAAGATGATTTAAGTGATACCTATGTTTCGAGAACTTTTGACAGTTTAATAAATACATTGTACATACATAACATTACTTAGTATAGATTTTCTCTACGCTTTGATGTAAATAGTTTTTCTGCTGTACTGTTTATTTGCTTTTCACCCATCTCCGTTTTGGCTAGCAGTAGCCTTTACTAACCAATTATTTTGTCAATTACGTTGCTAATATGTCTCTATAATTTGCAGTAACATCGGCTTGGAGCTATCTCAATCCCGCAGATTTGCACTGCTATTATCAAACACAAATGTTAAATACCTTGTCTAGCGTTGAAATATTGAATGGGATGTTATTATTTGTGAAGGTATACAAAAACGTCGGTATTGTCCATGTATGGAGTGAATAGCAAACTGAAATCTCTTTATGATGATTCCAGAGCTTGTGTTCGGATAAATGGGACCTACACAGAATGGTTTAGCATCGAGAAAGGTGTTAGACAAGGATGTGTAGCGTCACCTTGACTGTTTAACCTATACATGGACAATTGTTTGAAAGATTTAAAAGATTATAAATGGGGATTAAGAATGAATGAATGACTTGTCAAATGTCTCCTTTATGCCGATGACCGAGTAATACTTGCGTCATCAGGGGAAGAGTTACAGGTGATAGTAACTATTATGCATGGTGCTTTTGAGAGTAAAGGAATGAAAATAAATGTAAGCAAGACGAAAGTAATGGTATTTGAAAAGGAAGAGTGCGTGACGATGTGTAATATTATGATTGATGGAGAAAAAGTGGAGCAAGTGAAAGAGTTTGTATATTTGGGTACTTTGTTTACAAGGGATGGTAAACATGAGGGAGATATTGAAAGGAGAACGATTGCCGGCAACAAAGTGAATGGAGCTCTACGCGCTTTTATGAACAGTCGAAATGTATCCGAAAAAGCACGTTTGGCTGTTCATATAGGACTATTAGTGCCCACACTTATGTATGGAAGTGAAAGTTGGGTATGGCAAAATAAGCATGAGAGCAGAATAAATGCTGTAGAAATAAGAGTGTTGAGAAGCATATGTGGTGTGACTCTGAGAGATAGAATAAGGAATAGTGTGATTAGAGAGAGACGCGGCAAAAGTGGATATAGAGATAAAAATAGAAAAGGATATGTTAAGCTGGTTTGGGCACGTAGAAATAATGGACGAGGAAAGACTGACTAAGAAAGTATATAAGGCGTGAGTGGAACAGTCGCAAGAGGTAGACCTAGGCGAACGTTTCTCGATCAGATTGGAGGCGTTCTGGACAAAGGCCAGGTTAAGAGCACCTTGAACCGACGGGCAACTATGAGGAATGTGATGAAAGTGAATGAAGCCAGAGAAGTGTGTCAGGATCGTAGCAAATGGAAATCCGTAGTCTTTACCTATCCCTCTGGGAAACAGGCGTATATCTATGTATGTATATACTTATATTAGGGTCAACAGCACATTATACGAACATATGTAATAGATACCAAGTAACATAGTCGCATCACCACATATATCATTTATACGCGACCATAGCCTAGTGGGAAATCATTGGACAGCTCGAGTTTGACCCCGAAACTATGTGCGTATTAAATTGATAATTATCGCTCGCTTTATGGGGAACCCGGATGTCTTAAAGTTCTACGTAATATTCTTGAATATGACATTATGATTTTAAGTGAAGACTATCAACCCGGTCTGTGCCAGTTTGGTGAATTATGGCCCAATCCTTCTCATACCAAGCAGAGGCTCATGCCCAGCAGTGGGACAGTTTATAAACATGGCTGCTGAATGTACAATTCATTTTATTGGAATAATCTCTATACTCTCATATCCACGTTTTTTATCATCTTAATCCAGCCACAAACAAAATATAAAACTTAAAAAATCCTGGTAGTTCCTCATGAGAAACTGCATGGAGAAAAGTAAACTACGTACCTTATCCTGCTGCTCCTGGTCTTTCTGAGCTTGTTCCTTCTCCTTGCGTGCCTGGTGGCCTCTAAACGATGCCTGGATCTTGGTCGCCGCGCTGCATAGCTCTGTGGACAACAAAGCCCATGATTTAGTCATCATTATACTGATAGGTATTTACGTGTCTGGGGAATATTCTGGAAAACATAAGCACTTTTTTTTTAATGGAAAACGAAAGAATTATAGAACTATTTATATAACCCTGACATGAATCTTAATGTATAAAAATATTATCAGCATTTTCTTAAAGAAAATAGGGCACAGACATATTTAGCTTTAGATTTCGCTTAAACTAGAACAGCCCGGCTCTAGGAATATCTTCAACCTACAGGATTAAAGGTTAAAAAAACCTTAAGTTGTCTCGCAGTCAGTAGGGTTTCTTGGAGCTCAAAAATACGCTCAGCTTTTAGCAGAAGATTTATAATAATATCATTATCTATACATGTTAGCAGAGGAGTAATCTTTACCCCTTACGATGACAGCATGGCGAATTCGTTTATAAATGATATGTATGGTTCGGATGATTCTACTAGTACTGCTGGCTTATAAACTATAAAAACCACATACCATTGTGCGAGCTGTATGCATAATGCTTATTATTATTTATATTAGAGATCTTGTAACAATTTTATGTCGAAACATTCGAAAATACTCTTTTATAATCGTATATATTCTATTAGGAAGGAAGCCATTTTGCAATAACACATAGCCACTACAATTTTATTTATATATCTATATACATTTTAGCGGTTGTTATTTTATACCCCGGATTCAATCATGTAAATTCTAGGTTATGTTCGTAGTTTGACTTTACGCCCGCACTACGGAATAATAATAAATTTAATATAGTGGAATATTTTACAACCACATAAACTATACATATGTATACTCGGAACTGGCGTTATAGGTATATAGGTACCAGATCCAATTGCCGAGCCTCCACAGATTTTTTGTTAGGAATCTCTCACTAGCAGCGTAAAGGCGCTCGATAAATGATATTAGACTCGCCCTTATTGCCTTCTATCGGGGAGTTATACTGTCTGAAATAATGTAAGTATACTTTTTGGTACATATGTACCTCCATTTACTTCTTGGTCACATAGTGTCCGTGGCCTATGTTTATTTGTAATTATGTCAAATATTGGTACCTGGTACCAAAGACAAGATTCTAAGAACAGAGAAATTTGTTTTTGTAATCTTTCAGGATAAAATGAACTCGTTGGTGTCAGAAGTTTGCGGTCGACCGTAAGTTCTTGCGTTCGATACCTGGATCGAGCGAAATGGTATCAAGTTTATCACTTCATCTGTTCTGCCATTGGCAATATATAGTAACACGGCTTCTAGAAATATGCTCAATATTGTATCCGAATTTCGCTAGGCATGTTTCAGGTTAAGGTATCTTAATCATAGCTGGCAAAATGCTAGATTACTCATCCCTGTATACAATCATCCGTTCGTGTTATATGGGAATAGAACATCGAAGTACATTGAAAAACTTGTTAAAAACATTCCTGAATCGCTAGAGGCTAAGATTGAGTTGAACGCTTTGTGACAAGCAATTTACTAATATTTACAAGCTTTGAACTATTTGCAATAAAACAAGGCAAAATATCAACCGTTTTAAACGGCATTGTGGAATTTCATCAGGCTCGCCCTAATCTCTGTTGACAGCGGAGAGATAGCGGCCACAGGGTTGCCCCACCTACTATTATTATCCGTATTCCGCTTCTCATTTGAATATTTTACATTCAGTTTCAGTTCTGGTATGTTACGTTTGAAAGTAATTTAAATAATACAGTATTCATATAGCCGTCGATTACATAAAAATATTAGATAGCATAAAATATAATTTAGGTAACCATAATTTTTCATAAAATATTCCTCGGGCATCCCCGGGTCTTTTGAAGTCGGCACCAGTGTGTATTCTTTAATACTGAATAACAATTGAAATTTATAATAAATCAAATTATTAATCTTAAATTTATTCTGCTTGGTTTTCATTTTTACCGAATACAGGTCGTAAAGCGTTCAAAAATATTGTCGATTGATATTGCTATGCATGTAATACCAACTCCAGTAACAATATTTTTGAATGCTTGCTACAATTCAGCCAACAAATTTGTTGTATTTTACGCTAGTACATTACATATTAATACCAAAATGTATCAAAAGAAAAAAAATAGATGTTTGTGAAATTATTTGGAAGTTTACGCATGACTGAATCACAAACATCAAAATGTTTGTTACTAGGCATGCGTAAATCGTTTGACGGATTTCAATAAAATTTGGCACATAGATAGTTCATGTCCTAGATTAATAGATGAGATAGGACTTTTATCCTGATAAGCGTTCCCGTTGGAGCCACGCCAACGGAGCTGCGGGCGAAAATTATTATTTTTGTGCAACGTATTTCAATATTTTTAACAAACAATTTGCAAGTAAACCTTTTTTATTCGTCTGATATGGCAATGGTACGGATAGTAAACAGTTTCCATAGCCTTATGGATGATTACAATATCAGAGATGAAATTCGCTCATGACCATCTCTTTAAAAAAGTTACACAGAGTGTCCCTAGCGCTGGTAACTCAGCGGCTTCTAGACACTGACAGCATAACTCCTTTTAAAGGGCCCTGGATATCCTACCCACCAGAGGAATACAAAACAAGGTTATTTAATAACTATACACTGTGAGATGCAGATAATTTCCCAAGTGGGCTGCTTCAATTTCAGCGAGATCCCAATTTTAAGACAATATTCCATAGTGGCATTATCTTAAATGAAAATAACATACACTGTCAAAATTTCACCTAACCTAGCTATATATGGTTTGAAAATATCCATTGAAAAGTCGAACAGATAGACTATTTATTGCACTGGTATATAATGTATTAGAGGCAAAAATTAAACGCACCACGCACTTAGCACGAAGATATTTATTTAATAATTCTTGCGACCTTTTCACCTTGCTCGGTCCTCACGAAGTAAATCATAGCGCGATTCAGCTCCACCTACCAATGCCATCTATCGACGTGTCAGGTAAACTTACAATGATGAGAGATGAGAGACAATGAAAGCTTAGTAACAGGGTTCCATTTCCACTCTGTCGGTTCAAAACCCAGAAAATAACGATGTTTAACCCCTAACAGTTTGCGTCGCGTGCTTTCTGTGTCCTTAATACTCAAATAGTGGCTCGATAACGCGCTCTAAGTATGGCTATCCAGTATCTGTTGTTTTATTCATCCGGATGTCGCCACCGGTGCCCGGTGACTTATTGAACCATTTGTTATCGTTGATTGCGAGTAGCTGCCTGTGGAAAAGTAATATAGATTTGGCGCATACGTTGCAGGACACGTTTTAAAATTTTTCAGAAACGCTATAATAGCTCTAATGAATCTCCATTACCAGTCATAGTTATATGAGTTATACGCTAAAGAAATGATTCGTCGTAATAAAGTTCAATAGCGCGTATACTCTATCGGCATTTTGTAGCACGAAACTAAATGTAAGTCTTATATTATATTTTATTTATTAGTAAAGTAATAATTTATCTATAGAAAATATCTTGTTAACAGATAATAAATTACATTTTCTTCCTGTTACTTTTATAATTACAGCATAAATGTAAATAAATATAACAAAAATCAAAAAATATCTTTACGTAGCTGCAGAATAACTTTCAAATAAAAAAGATGTACTGTAACTGTAATAAAAAAAGATCTAATAAATCATGTATATGTGAGCCTATTTCATAACATTGTTGCATATTAATATAAATTTAGCTGTTTAATATTTTTTTAATATAGCAGTGGGTTCGCGTCGGTAATCCAAAGCGATGACTTATACATTGGGTTATCGCTTATATTTAGCCTCATCATAAAACTATATATCTCATTTTTCCCTACACCAGCATACATTTTTTTAACTCAAAATTTCCGGAATTTTGCGAGTAACACGGGGATATGGGTCGAATGTTCAAAGGCCCTTAGAGAGTATTAATCTAAAGTGGGTTGGGACCACTACTGAAGGGTAGAACTATTGCTATAATGTGGTACCTAATAAGTCAGACCTATGGGGATGGGTGTTTGATGGACCAGTACAATGTTATACATATATTCATGAAAAGCGAGGTGAGGTTCTTAAATTCTAAAATTATGTATATAGAGATATTTTAATAAAACATATATCGTCTTCTAGGGTTTCCTTGGGGACGCATCAGTAGTAAATGTGATTGCTGTGGATGAGAGCTTCAATTTTCGATTCGAGCCAAATGTTATTGTTTTTTTCTGGCAGTGATTCTCAGTTGTTACAGAAAATCACTTTCCAGAAAAACACGAGAGAGACTTGCCCCATTTTATGTGGATCCTAATAACCAAGGCTGGCGAAATATGAATGTAATAGTATACGTCTCTGCTTATTACAACTTGTATTGAGTATTGATTGCACGCATGACGTAGTGGTTTAAGTGGGCACCTAGCCACTGCCACTGTGCCGAATGTTGTGGGTTCAAATCCCACACGAGACAAAAATTTGTGTGATCCACAAATGGTTGTTCTGAGTCTGGATGGTATTTGTGTCCGTCGTTTGAATATTCGTAAAGTCCCCCGCGATACAGGCATCATAACTAGTGTAGGTTAGCCTTTTTAAAAAAAGAACTGTCGTGTACCTATATGAAAGTCTAGCTTTACGCTGGACAAGAGCTCTAATTCGTAGCTTAAAACCCATTTAAAACGGTTTCATACAAGTTTAAAAAACTTATATATCGATTTAAAACCGCTATCTTTACCGCAAGTAATACTGACTGTTTCTGACAAGGTATAGCATCATTGACCTATCTCCAAAACGATTCAGCCGTGTGTTCAACTGTGTAAACATTTACAGAGAGCAATACATTCACCGGAGCCCCAAAAGACAGGATGCAAAGTTTATTTTAAAGGAGAATGGGCGTTTTGGGCTATCGGCGGCCATTGATGAAGTTAGTGTCAAATGAAAGTACTGATACTTAAGAACAACTTTTGCTTTGAACGTTTTATTGTATTCCATTTAGTTTAGCTAAGTAATTGCATATCACATAATAATAATTTATTATTTGTATGTACCTAATGCTATTGTGTGTACCCAATAAAACCAGTTTGATGAGTTCGACTACCTGCTCAAGCGAGCGACCAATCAGCGCCAAGCGATAACAAAGACATCGGACGGCTCGGCGCGTGCGTCGCTCTCTTTTTATTTGTGTGCCGCGCAGTCCTTCGATTACGCTTGCGTCGTTGAGTACTGTGCGATTTGTTTGTTTCTTGTGCGCTTCCCTTTGATCTGTTTTTTCTTCCTGGACTTTGTTTACTCCTAATCTGATAACTTGGCATTCATTTTTGGACTTTGATTCTCTTTGTGAAGTGGACTTTGTTGAGTATGGCACAAAATCGACCAATCTGTATTTTGTGTAATAGATCAATGGTAAACAGAAGGAGGTTCGAGATAACTCACGCTCTTTTTAAGGAAAATGCCGCAATCGCTCAATATATTATTGAAGCTATTGCTCCACAGCCAGTAAGTTTTTATTTTAATTAAGTACTTACTAATAAGAAGTGATGTAGTAAAGAAGCGTTTTTCGAACCTTTAGGTTATGCATCACATCACATCATATGTGCTTATTTTATTATGCGTTTAGATAATAATGTGTCATGCTAACAAACGTATATTTTATTAGTTTACTATCTTCATTCACAAGTCAATATCTTCATTCCAGATTCAATACAACGCCTTGGAATACGTTTGTAGACCATGCTGGCAGCAAGGTCAACGAGCTGTACAGCCTAATCCAAACTCATGAATGTGTACTGCAGATTAAAGAATATTCTCGAATGCCTAATACCGCAGTGAGATGCATGTTTGATAGATGTACAAGAACTACACGTCATCGCATTCCAGAAAACATTCGGGTATCACTTTTGGTGGATTCCAACTTTTACATACCAGCAGAAGCCAGAATATGTGAAACACATTTATTATCGAATGACTGGGACGAGATTATCGATAGTCCAAATCTACTGCACGACTTCAATAGTACTCATTTCGTAAAGATGATGGGTCTTATGAAAGCAGCTGTGTCAAGAAGTGCTATTCTGAACTTTGAAAACATTGAAAACATGGAGACGAATGAAATACATGTTCGGCTGGGTCTCAGTCGAGAACAATTCTCTGAGATTTTAGTACAGACGCCTACTTTGTCAGGTTCGAACTCAAAAACCGCTCTAGCCATTTATTTGATAAAGTTGCGTAGTGGCGAAAGCAATGAAAGGCTAGTAACGCTTTTTCAAATGAGCAGAAGAACTCTAGAGAGACACTTAAAAAGAGCAAGAGATTGTTTATCGGCCGACTTCGTGCCTAGACACCTAGGTTTTGATCACATAGACAGAAGACAGGTGATTAAACGTAACTTGTACGTGCCAAACGCCTTGTTTGGAAACCCAAACTCACCAATCGAAAATAGAAAAGCAATTTTAATAATGGACGGAACATACATCTATATCCAAAAAAGCTCCAATCACTCGTTCCAAAGAGAAACATATAGTTTACATAAGTTTTCAAACCTTTTAAAACCATTTTTAATTGTGAGCTGTGATGGTTATATATTAGATGTCTGTGGGCCTACGCGGCTACCGACTCCGATGCCTCAATCGTACAAAGAATGGTGTATGATGAGGAAGGTACATTCCATTGGTACTTTCGATCTGGTGATATTTTTATTTTAGATCGTGGGTTTAGAGACGTGTTGCCCGATTTAGCAAGTTTCAATTACTCTGCTTATATGCCCGAAACTAAAAACCGCGGTGCTGATCAGCTCACCACCGAACAAGCGAATAGATCTAGATTGGTCACCATATGCCGCTGGGTGGTAGAAGTAATAAATGGCAGATTCAAGCGGGATTTTAAGTTGTTCCGGCAGGATTATTTTAATCGGGCTTTAAACCATATATTTGAGGACTTCAAAATAGCAGCATCATTGATTAATGCTTTCCAGGAGCCCATCCGGGACAGTGTGCATGCAGCCACATTTGTGAATATCATAAATGACCGCTTGAATCGACCAAATCACCTGGCGGATTTTGTTGTTTGCAATAACATAAATAGACAAAGAGCAACGTTCGTAAGTATAACTGGTGATCAGACTATGTTTGAAGATTTTCCAAATCTCCCAGAAAAAGACCTTATTATTTTTGCTCTTGGTACATACCAAATCAAGCTAGCCCGTAGTTATTATGCTGAGCATCTTGTACAGGGTTTGTATAATATTGAGGTGTACCGAGAGCAACAAATAAGAGGGCTTAGCGAGTATATTGAAGAGCAAGATGTTTCGTTCCTACGAGTCCGAATTCAGTCTAGACACGTGAGGTCCAGGGTTTATTATTCTTATATTGTCATTGACCGTCAAAGAAATGGACGAGAAGCGATCGCTCATTATTATTGTTCGTGTTTGAGTGGAAGGCGCACGGTCGGATGCTGCGCACACATTATGTGCGTAGTCTGGTACCTCGGTTGGGCAAGAAATCAAGCCGAAGAGATACGACTACCAGCAGCGGAATTAAGTGCTATTATAGAACACGAATAGGTAATAATAAACCCTGGAACTCCTTATAAAACATAGTTTATATAATTATTGTTGTAATCATTAATAATGCAATATGTGCTATGCTATATTATTAAGTAATAATTACATGTTGTTACTATCCAAGATTTCTTATTTCACCTTCAGTTGCCATTTTTGCTCTAAACATAGGCTAGGATTATTCAATTATTCATATCATCCTCAAAAATGAAAATGTATTTTATCCACTTTTGTAGTACATTTGGGCGATAATACATCTCCACTGTAATGTAGGACTACATAATATAAATACATACTAGAATTATTCTTGGCCGCGGATAGCCCACGCTCCATACAATATTGCCTATTCTCCTGTGCTGTGCTGGTTAATATTTTACCATTTTATAAAGTAAATTTGATTAAAGTGCACTTTAAAAATTGTTGGCTGGCTTACAAAAAAAGCAAGCTTTGCTCTTATTTAAGATAGCTGCATTTGTGGAATTATTTTAAAAACGTATACCAATTTATTTTCTTCTTTTTACCGATGGATAATTCAGAAAAAAATATTCTGGTATAGCAACGCGCATTTTGGGTTTTCTACGCAAGCCATGGTTATGTGCTAGCTTTCAGTAGCTAACAAGGATGATGAAAATGCGTGTTGCTCTGAAAGTTAATATCGAATTAAATTGCTCGATCCGACATTAAAACCCTCTACAAGCGTAAACGACAATTGACACAGTCGATGAACTAGCTTTGTTTCTGAATTGCCCCACACCTGGTCACAGGCCTCTTTACAAAAACTAGTGTTAGCCTAGTGGTCCAAATTCGAAAATAATCATTATTTTTATTTGAACTAAATATATAAATATGTGTTACCACTAAACTAAAGCTCTTCAAAAAATACAAAAGTAAATGATTGACAAACAAAGGAGAATAAGGTACTGAACTGTTTTGTATTTGCTTATTTATATATCGATGCGGATGATGGATGTCGTTGAGTACATTATTGAGAACGCCTAGATATTATGCTATCCTTCACTTTTAAAACGAGTGAAAAGTCTGTAGTGCCTGCGTTAGGATCGAACACGATAACTGCGTGGCAGTCCAACGATCTCACACGAGTTGATCGTTACTATGTTTACATGTAACGTCACCAAATAATTGACAACGACGAGTTGTTAAGTTTACTTCGAAACGCCGTGGAAAAATATCAAAGACTTGAATATATTAGCCATTTTGTCCGAGTTTACAGCGGCCAGTTTGGCAGATAGGCTTAATTAATCGGGTGCCGTAAACATAATCCAAATTCATTCGATTCAATAAAGTGCAAGTACCTTCGCTTTATTAGAAATTAGGTTTTATAGAGAAGGTATTATTTGCCAGTTCGGTGCAGATAATATAAAATAAGGCGTGTATTTGGAAAGTAACTTTATGTGCAAAATCACATAAAGTATAATTCATGAGTGAAATTAATTGCCTTGTTGGACGTATGGCGTAAGTTTGCAGTGGGTTGCGTGAGGTTCAGTGTTTGATCCTCGCATTCAGCATAGTATTATTGACGTTTTCTGTTAGGTAATTCTCAAGAGCGGCAAGGAATTTGATCATGTGCCTAGCAAAGGACAATAGGCTCGCTCTTCATGTGCGGAATGCGGATGACGTTAACTATGGAAGATGTTTCTCTGCCAATCTTCTTCTCCCTAGCCTTTATTATTCCCAAGTCACTTGGGATCGGCTTTTCTAGTCTAACCGGATTTGACTGGATATCAGTTTTTACACGGAGCGGCTGCCACCTGACGTTCACAACCCGAAGGCTATACGATACCCTAAGGCTAGACCAGTGTCAGGATATTATAGGGCACTGACTTCCCAATAACGAATACCATAGATGTTCATGGCATCCGGAATCGACGGTTTAACGTGCTCTCCGAGGCACGGAGCAGGCGATAATTGTCAATCAATACGCACATAATTTCGAAGTCATGTAACTTCCGAAAGTCAGAGGTGCGCTACGTGAGTTCGAACCCGAGACCCTCTGCATTGCAGTCTTTTGGTCTCCCCACGGACCTATCGCTGCTCTGCCAATCTAATTCGGGAAAAACAGGTTTATCTATGTTACGAATGAAATAATATACGATACTTTATATTTTTACGGCAAATCTGATGTCATAAGTGAGATACAATTTTATAGAGCTCTCGTAAAACCTAGAGTTATTTTATGCAGTCTGAATGAAATCAGAAATAACCAAGATTTTAGACTCTATAAAAGTTGAATGTGTTACAATCGTAACTATGTTGTTCCTAACTAAGCTGGTGAGGATGGTTGTATGGATGTTTGTTTACTATTTTACGCAAAAACTAGTTAACCTCAGAATAACATAAAGGCTACTAAAAATATATCTTAATATTAATCTACATTAACGCGAGCGTAGCCGCGGGCAAAATCTAGTAATATAATAAATGCGAATGTCAGTTTGTGTCTTTGTTATGCTTGCACGCCTTAACTACTCGATCGATCATCAAGAAAGGAGAATGCCCATTGAAGTATAGAGCATGGTTTTACATTTCCCATTCATGAAACGTATCTTGATTTGTTGGGTATTAAATGTTTATTCCATTACAAAAAAAAATATCGTTAGTTCGACGGGTTATTGCACAAAAGGCTTATGAAGCTCGTTAAATTAGGTTATTTTTTCACATGCAAATAGAACATGTTTTTCGTCTTAACGTGTGTTTTCACTTATAGCTTGCCAAACCTTTTTTTATGTTACTGTGAATATCCGAGGTGTAGTGTATCTAAGATAAACTAAGGTTCAAGCGTGTATATTAACGTCCAGGTTTGATTGTTGGGAAAACGAAACCATGAATGGGCATACTCCTTTCGCATATACGTTGTCAGGTACATATGGTACTTTTTATTTAATAAAAGAGGTAGGAATATATTCTCAAAATTTACGTTAACGCAAGTGAAGCCGCAGGCAAAATGTAGTAATTTATAAACTACGCACGAAATTATGAGTACGAATTAATAGTGAAGTTAAAGTCCCTTTGAAGGGAATTTCAGCGTTTATTCATGGCTGCGTGCTCAAATGTTCAGGATGTTTTAATAAAAATATTGTCCCTTTAAAAAGATTGTAGGGCTTACGAGACTAAAGGTAAATCGCGCTTGGATTGTTACTTGCGGCACGCAGTACTCCATTTTCTATGATTATAATTGATATTCAAATAATAAAAACAATTGTATTTTAAGCAATACATGATTTTGAAACACATATTAAATGCATGCAAACCATTTTTGTATAAGAGAGGTCTATTTTATTATTACAAATAAATGTCAATTTCTCATTTTTGAAAAATGAATGGAATTGATCTTAAGATTTATAATTATAAATACATCTTATGCTACCTATTAATTTGTAATGCCTAAAAAGCACTTCAAATTTTATATCTATCAAGAAAAACAAATATCAGAAGCAAAGCAAATGCTATTCGCTTCGGAAGCGAAAATACAAGTATTTTACTGCACCTCGATTAAAACCAAACTACATACTAAATCCGAATCATCTGAGATAATCTCCTAAAGTTGCTGGTTGTCTATAAAGCACCCACAGAGAGGTTCTATTTTCATTTAAGTTTAGTTATAAAACAACAATATGGCCTTCAAGGCCATTAGCGAGTATTAATTCAAAGCCCTATTTACATATAATTGAATTTTCCCTAGATAAATGTGTTGTTATTAATCTTTTGTTTTATACCTCGACTCGGAGATAAAATATACTTTCATAGTATAATATAGCTTGTAGGATTCGATTAGGATTTTTAAGATTAATTTAAATTATTTATTGCGATGCGTGGGAGGCCGTGGGACTGCTACGCAGAGGTCTCGAGTTCGATCCCAGGGTACGCATCCCTGACTTTTCGAAGTTATGTGCGTATAAAATAGGTAATTATGGCTCGCTTTAACGGTGAAGGAAAACATCGTGAGGCAACCTCATGCAGGTTACCTCACGATGTTTTCCTTCTCCGTTAAAAAATTTCTACGTAATGTTCTCTAAGAGATGTGAAGTCTGCCAACCTGCACTGGGCCAGCGTGGTGGACTATGGCCTAACCCTTCTCACATTGAGAAGAGGCCTGTGCCTAGAAGTGAGACAGTTACATACAGAGCTGATATTATTATAAATTATTTATTGATTTAAATAAGAAACAAATAAAAGTAAGTATAATGATTGCACTTTGTCATCGTCAGATAAAGAATCTAAAGCCAAATTGTGCCTTTGTTGGATGATTTAATTACCTAACTCTCTTTACTGTTTATTGATAATTTTATTAAATGAATTTCTGTCGAACACTTTCTGTCAATACTTCTCGCTGTTATGCTGAGCGTTTATTAACAGTTCCTCTTCATCAGAAACCTAAATATATTGTGTAGCTAGTGCTTAGATCTGGGTCTATAAGCAAAAGCGTTTATCTTCTTTACATACATACTAAATTTATATACTACTAATGCCCACACATCGTCGCACTGGTAGGCAGAGACACTTTGGGTACATACGTACTCTATTGCTTTCTATCGGTAACTTTACCAGACATTGTATTGCTAGTGACAATTACCTAACAGAAAAATACAAACTTATGCTACGAGATTGACGGAGCAGCAAAGAAGAATACGTAGCCATGTTCTACGAATCTCTACGAAATTCGTCTACATGTCTACGAAACTCGTAACATTGTAATTTGTCGGTAGTCGAAATAATTGCAAGCTGTATATGATTTAAAGACAAAAAACATGATATGGCTCGCAGATGTTTTTTGCCGCAACCTTTAATTTTGTCATGTGTTTTTATAGTTGACTTTTTGTGCTTTTGAACAATTTATAAATTGTTTATATAGGTGTAAGTCGTTTAAAACAGAATTGCAAAATCCACCAAACAGTTCTTAAGAATCATGATCCACTTACAAAAATTGCCACATAAAAAAAAACTTAATTCAATTAGGTATAGGCACAGAACGGTACAGGATCCATTAGTATTCAGCAATACCAGCATTCATCGATTTGAGCTGTACCTAGTCCTATATAAGAATTTCATTTGGAAGTAGGTATAAATACTTTTGTAGAATAGAAGATATATTTTGTATTCAGGACACGGCTTTGGAATTTTGTTTAGTTCAAAATTAATTTACAAAAATGTTCAACTCGTTTATGACCAAACATATTTTTATTACTTTTAAAGGAAGCAGTTCAAATCATTTATTTAATACGGTGACAAAGACATCGCCCATACTATAAAAAATCCAAACAATGGACACAAAGAACATCCAAACTCAAAACAACTATTAGACACCAACCACCACCACCTCCACACAGGTCAAAAATATTACACAATATTTTTGACCTGTGTGGAGAACGAATCCACAACGACGCGATACCGTGACAGTTGCCAGGTGGCCACTTGGCAACTGTCAGGCTTTAGTTGTTAAGTTCAGACAAGGGGTCGACCCTATAAGAAGAAGCTAGTAATTCCCAACTTAAAGCCGTTGCTAACCTATAACCATTTGACTGTACCGATAGCTGCTGCACTGCTTTTGTAGCAGTGTATACGTCTGCTGTGCTTGACGCCTCGCCTTCAATTCTCAGATTGGGCAAAGTGTTATTGGATTTTTCTGTCTAAATATTTTATGTACGAGCACGGAGTCTGGAAGTAAGCCTGGTAAACGCCGATTAGCTCGACCTGTGTAACATAAAACTAAAACCATAGCTGGCGGAATGAGGGTGCATTATACCTGCTTTCTCCTTTAGGTACATAGGCGTGAGGCTAAATATATGTATGTATAATTTTTATTGATTTATTATTAATATTATAGTGTTTGCTTTTGTTTTTCAATGTTTTATTTCCAAAAATAAAATGTATACTTGTCTTAAGCAAACATTCGCATGCCTGTTACTTGATGTCACCATCTAATGTAACATATTCTTGGCGAATAAATACCTTTCTTTCTTTCTTAAACACTTGCAAAACCAGAAGCATCATTAGCACGTTGCTGACTTTGGAAAAGGGAGTAACTGCGAGCGCTTTCGAACAAAAACGAGTAGTCCCTTGCCGAACACAACGACTCTTTAAGGATCCTTGGAACCCCGTTTCTCAAAATGGCCGTCCCATTTAATTTATTGATGCTTACTGTATCGATTAAGGTGCGAGTATATTGTTGTTATAAGGCGTTTAGGTGAATACTTTTGGCGAAATGAAAGTTTATCCAAATAAAAAATTATTTTAATAAGAATATTTCGGTTGTTGAAAATCTGTTTTCGTGTGTAGTTCGATTTATTAACACCCACATATTACCAGCTATGTTTAAGTCACAAGTGAAATGGTGTGTTGTCTACAGGGCACGTTTCTAGACTCTGTGCTGCTGTTAAGGACGAAGAAATGTCTATCCCCTATATGTAAAACCACAGGCATAAATACACTTATCTTATCTTATCTTGTGGGGGCCAGTCAGTACAGACCGGCGACACTTCGATCTAGTGGAATCTTTTGTGTCGACTTCCCCAATAACGACTGCCATAGATGTTCATGGCAGCCGGGACCGACGGCTTTACGTGCTCTCCGAGGCACGGAGAAGGCGATAATTGTCAATCAATACGCACATAATTTCGCAACTGTCATATAGCTTCCGAAAGTCAGAGGTGCGCGACGTAGGTTCGAACCCGAGACCCTCTGCATTGCAGTCTGTTGGTGTCCCCACTGAGCTATCGCTGCCCTTATATACATACATACACTTACACTGATTCTCAATATCCAATTGGAAATCACCGTAAATGTCTATGCCTATATTTTTATTTTTATACTTCTTGTCATCAATATTTTGTGAATTCTACCTTTAATAATATAATAATAATAACAATACCCTGTTCCCGATACCGGAGGGGTACCATGTATTTTATATTTTAAATGTATTTCTATAGCTATATGTATATTTAAAAATTAAAAGTATATTGAAAATATTTGAATAAAAAGTATAATAATAATATAATATCAGCCCTGTATTAAACTGTCCCACTGCTGGACTCGGGCCTCTTCTCAGTGTGAGAAGGGATTAGGCCATAGTCCACCATGCTGGCCCAGCGCGGGTTGGCAGACTTCACATATCTTCGAGAACATTATTGAGAATTCTTAGATATGCAGGTTTCCTTACGATGTTTTCCTTCACCGTTAAAGCAAGCGACAATTATTAAATATTTAATACGCACATAGCTTGAAAAAGTCAGAGATGCGTGCCTTGGGATCAAACTCGAGACCTCTGCTTGGCAGTCCAACGGTTTCCCACTAGGCTATCACTGCTTGTTAAAAGTCTCTAATGCCTTTGGCACAGCTCACTGATGTAGACCTAATATATTTCAATACTCGTCTGCTATACTAATATTATTTATAAAGAGGAAAGATTTAATTCTTTGTTTGTTTGTAAGGATTTAACTCAAAAACGACTAAACCGATTTAATTTTTTTTTCATTAGAGAGCTATATTATCATCGAGTAACATAGGCCATATTATTTTATACAAAAATACCGTACTGTTATTAACATAACCTAACCTACTCTTACGCGAGAGCGAAGCGGCAGGCAGAAGTTAGTATTCAATATAAATAAGCGTACATGTCCCGCTGTCCGCTCCGCTATGCTCAATGAGCTGCCTCATACAAAGTTTCATATTTTCAGAAGCAGCCCTTTGTTCCCACGACATAATAGAAACATAATAACCACTCAGAAATTTCGTGTTTCGATGCCAATCAATTGAACGTTTCATCAATTTAGTATTACAAGCTTTCAGTTTAGAATTTCGTTTAAAATATCTTTGATTTGTTATTTTTTTTCAATTAGGTCCGACTTGAAAATAACTTTTTCGTTTAATTTATAATGAAGTAGAAATTTGACATTCACTTTGGACATTTTACTTTAGCTAGCGGCCTAGTGGTCAAAATTCGACCATAATTGATTTAAATTTTAAGTTTGATCGTTATTAAGGTTTTATTGTCTATAACTTTACCCTTATAATCATATTTCATTTACATTTCGCCAAGGCTATACAGGTTAAATTTACCTATCTTTTTCAAACAAATTATTATAATATTCTATCACATACACACATTTACTTGACTCTCTTTCATTGACAATATTCATAAGCTTGCTACTTTGTTTTCTTTTTCGTTATTACATATACATTAATAAGGTATAGGTAACCATAGTTATAAAGAATTGTACGACGTCAGACGAACAACGCCGAAATACTACGAACGCGATTCGACTGCGTGTGTCAAACGCATGGTAGTGCACGTGTAGGGTTTTTTCATTAATTTAATGTATTTGTAATGCATATTTTATAAAAATATTAGGATTCGTCACTCCTTCTCCATGTATACTTTAACTGTGCCAAATATCATACTCCTCCGTCCGTGCAATTTTCGTGAAAAGGGGTACAAAGTTTTTGCTTCACGTATTAATATATAGCTAAAGAATTTTATATTTAAGAAACAAGCGGCGATAGCCTAATGGTCATAGTAGAACTGCTGGAGTTTCACGCTGACTTTTTGAAGATATCTAAATTAGGTTAAATAGTTAACTAAGGCTCATTTTCACGGTAAAGATAACAAAAAATCTGCATGTTCGAAAGTTTTCTATAAAAATTCTCGAAGATGTGCAAAAGGTTGCCAACTCCCATGGGGGCAGCTAGGTAAACTATGGCTTATTTATTGTACATAAAAGAGTCCCTTGCACAATAGTGGGATGGTTTATAAACTTTATGTCATGTTTTTCGGATTCCATACCAAAAATACTTTCGAATCGACTTATAAATAATAAAATTATAAAAATGTTTTCGTTACTGTCTTTTGAAATTATATAAAAGATTTAATAATTGCTTATTGATTATTTTTGCGTGATCTTAAGACTTATGATAGTATGTATTACCAACAGAAAGTTTTCTGACGCTATTAGCAATATTCTTATTGGATGCACGGCTGGCGCAATAGTTTAATGTATCACCTGGCATAGACTGATGCGGCATCCGTCTTAGTTAAAATCTTCTAAAGAAAACTTAAACTAACAAACAGAAAGCAACATTTTCAAATCATATAATAGTTTTCTTATTATTAATATCATAAAACCATAACCTAAACATTCAAACCAAGAAATTATACCATCAACCCGAGCGTAAAGAAGCACCCGTAATCAGGGGAAAATATGAAAAGAAACAAAAAATAACTCCCAAGTTTATGTTGTGAATTTTTTAATCTGGCATCTCGAGTGCGCTACCCTATCTGCTGATTGAATGAAATTTTAATAACGTACACATTTCGGGGGAGTCGAGATTGGTTGCGCATTTTTGTGTTTTATTAATTATGATGTATTTTATAAGAACTTATTGGTTTTTGCTTCGAGAATGTTGTAGTATAAATGTATTGTCGAACACAGGGACCAATGAGGGCTATTGCGCTTGAATTGCTAGTGGATGGTAAGGTCTCTAGAGAGGTCTAGAGACCTTACTATCTACTCAGATAGTATATGTATAGTAGTACTATAGAGTATCTTCATACTTTATAGTACTGAGTGAATACTATATAGTAATTTCAACAGTAACCGTAGAAACCGATGGATTTTACCACCAAATACGACGTTTGACAGCAGCTGGGTTGATGGGATCTTACGCGCTAGTGGTACCAACTGGTGAGCATAGAAGCGATAGGCCCTGTGCAGACAATGTGTTGCCAGCACAAGGGCCAAAGATTACACCGCTTCATAAAAGTAAGTACCTATCAAATAAGTGTGTACCACGCCTAAGTATATTTTTTGTAAATGATAATTCGATTATAATTACTAAACGAAAAGGGAAGGATTTTAATAGAAAAGTCTTTTTTATAAACACCATTTGTTTGATGAGCTACTTAATCCAATTTATAAACCCGAAACCTTTTAATGCGATAAGCATTACAGAGGTTTTCGTTTAACATGTTAACTAATCTGCTTAACTGTTATTTAAAAGTAGCATTAGTATTAAGCTCATTTTCAATTTCAATTTCAATTTCAATGCTTTATTGCTCTTCATATGTAATTACATGTTACAAAAAATAATATAAAAGACCAAATATGGACCCTATCGAGCATGGCAAAATATATAGAAGAGAAGAAAGGAGGAAGCCACTGGTATAATTTTTAACATATTGCAACAATAAATAATTAAACGAAAATAAGTCATCAAAAATTTACGTACCTAAATTCTATTTTCAACTTGTTTATGTTTTATTTATATTTATGTAATAATAATATTAATGTATTTAATAACTATGTTTTAAATTATTGTAGGCATATCAAATTAGTTTGTAATTAGAGTTTGTCATTTAGATAGGTACTCATTTATGTTGTAAAAGCTTTTGTTGAGGAGAAATTATCTTAGTTTATTAATGAAGCTGTTGTTTTTTTCGTTTCGTATGGTACCTGGTAATTTATTATATATTTTTATAGACATTACAAATGCACTAGTCGAGTGCATGTTTAGTCAAGAACTAGGCAGGTTAAGCCTGTTTCTGTGCCTTAATGTAATTTTCGTTTGTAATTATTAAAGATTTTTAGGTACCGATTGCGTTAGTAAGTATTTGTACCTAATGTTTTTCATTGGCATGTATACATGTCAATTGCTATAAATACTCATTTCTACACACATACAAAGCCTTGCGCTAATCTCCCGGAAAGGGTAGGCAGAGGTTGTATTACATCAACATTTCACTAGTCATTGTTTTGGGTTTCGGACTGCTGAGAATTTCCTAACAGACAAACCTCGTATTGTCCAGGCCCCGGTTTTCAACCCGAGACCCAATGCATAGGCAAACCAAATAGCACTTTGCCAAAAGCAGGCATCAAATTCAAGACTTCAAGACTGCGCTGTAGTCAAATTTAATACTATTATGCCACTGCGCCAGTCGCTCTCTCATTACGTAAAACTAATTTGCTTTATAAAACCATCGATTAAATGACTCGAAAAATAGAATAGCTCCTTATACCATTATTATTTGGATCCCAGAAAATACTCGATAACTGTAGGATAGTTATTTTCCATAAAGTATAAAACCTAGTAAACCATAAACCTCTACCGTTCTCGAGTTGTAAACATCTCGATACCTGTCTACCGATACACCTAAATCGCTACCCGAATCTATCGACGTAATTTAACCCCTCTATTTGACATCAATACCGATTCAATTCCGCGTACCGACCGCATCGATTCCGCTGCTACCTGTGAATCGATGACTCGGCTCTCAATCGAATCGAGTAAATTATTCTTGAGTACTATTGAGTGCTTTTCGTGATACTTATGTTGGAATGAAGTATCGGGGTACTTTAGAGTTAGAAAGAAATAAGAAAAATATTTATTGCATACTTACTTAGTTTTAATAAATATGTAGTAATATTTTCAAATGTGCTTGTATGACTAAATTCTCAATTGCATAAATAACTCCTATTATCCTTACTAATCTATATTAATTAGCGGTCGCTTAGTGGTCAAAATTCGACCATCATTAATTTCAATTTTTAGTTTGATCGTTATTAAGGTTTTACTGTTTATTACTTTAGCCATATTACATATAAATAAGGTATATGGAACCATAGTTACGAAGAATTGTACGACGTCAGACGAACAATGCCGAAATATTACGAACGCGCTTCGACTGCGTGTGTCAAATGCATGGTTGTGTGCGTGTCGTGTATTTTCATTAAATTAATGTATTCTTAATGCATATTTTTTTTAAATATTAGGATTCGCTACTCCTTCTCCATATAAACTTTAACTGTGCCAAATTTTATACTCCACCGTCCGTGCAATTTTCGTAAAGAAGGGGGAACAAAGTTTTTGCTTCACGTATTAATATATAGATATTATAAAGAGGAAATATTTGATTTTTATTTTTGTTTATTTGTTTGTAACGATTTATCTCAAAGTCGACTCAATTGATTTTAAAAATACTTTAGAAAGCTATATTATCACCGAGTAACAAAGGCTATATAACCTAACCTAATCTACTTTACCACGACCGAAGCCGCGTGCAAAAGCCAGTAATATTATTATACTACTCGTAAATGCGAATGTGAGTTTTATTGTTTGTTTGTTTGATAAGCTTCCACGCCTTTACTACTATAATAATAATAATAAACTTTATTTCTCTCATCACAAAGGTTCACGTACAAGTGCATCTTACAGTAGATAAACAATAAATAGGTATAGATATAAGGATCATTTGTGAGAGACTGGAGTCCGTACTAGACAGACCCCTGTGTGACGGATCACCAGGCCCCCACCCGGGACTGGTGGATGTATTTGCCTATTAAAAAACATATTGGGTATAGACTTGTACAAGACATTTACGAGACTATTGAATGAATTATTTAGAACAAGATACTACTACTACTCGACCGATCATTATGAAATTTCGCATACACGTTGTCAATATTCTTGTTAGCTATAAAATCCCTGGTAATATGCGTATTGTTGTGGATCGGGGACAGTTATAGAATATGTGTCCTCCAGCAATTTTTATTGGTAGGGGCGCCCCATGTCGCTCTGACCGACCCGGGTATCGAAGCCGAGACCGTATACATAACAGTCGCATTAATTACTGCCGTACCACCAACTATAAGCATAAGTGAAAATATTCGCCAAATGCCGATTATGATAAAAACTTTTAGTTCAATATTTATACTTCATACTGTACTAGAAAGCTGGGACCAATTTTGATAAAATGCTTTAGTTAAGTTATAGAAGATATTTCAAAAAGAATTTTCTCTTTAGAAATATCAGCACTTAACAAATATTAAAGCCAGTCAAAGAAGGCCCCAGGTTACCCAGGTACTACATTTGTAGCCATGTCATAGCTAGACGGACGTCTAAATAAAATTTACAAAGGTCAATGGGCATTTTGTTTGGACTTTTGACCCACGGCGTACACAAACCAAATATGGCAGACTATGCAGAGAATTGTCTATGAAACACAAGAAAATTTTAAAGACACCTTTTTATATTGAAATATCAGATGACGCGGGAGACTTTACAAAAAAATTAAACAATAAACACAAAGAACATCCAGACTCAGAACAACTATTTCTCGACAACACAAATTCTATCCCTTGTGGCGATTGAACCCACAAAAAATTTGCGCAGTGGAAATAGCGAGACGATCAGTTAAACCACGCTACGCTTTACGCTCCACGCTATCCGTACTTCGCAATTGCGCCATTCTTGCAACCAAATTAAAACCGAATTGCCTTTTCTAAAATCACACGGCGGACGTCGTCCATTATCAAGATTCCTGCTTAAACAGCATGATAAAGAGTACAAAAGATTGTGCACTGTGTTTTCTGGCGAATCGCCAGCGACCGAGCACGGATGCAATAAATATCTGCGGGCGCAACTTCACGGGAGACGGTTTATAACCAGGATTAACATTCACGAATATGCACTGTTACTAAAAGATGGCCGGGTTTTGCTGCTCGAGGATATATTACAGCTAGTATATTAAGAGCTCCTTTATAAGCATTTCAAATGTATTTATGTAGAATGTAAATTATAAATGAGGAAAAAGACAATCCATGAAGTTGATTCTGCGATCCTGACAAACCTGTGATATTATTTGTCTCTGTGTTTGACATCAAAGGCAATTTATTTATACGATAGATAACGCATAGCATCATCTTAGCAAAACGACTTCTTGTTCTGCTTCACGGATTAGAAGCTCCGCACTTCGAACGCGGCGGGTAGTCAAATTTTGTATGCGTGTATATGGAATACAACACACCGAACGCAGTGCGGTGCGGTTGCCACCCGCACCGCGCCCAATGTATTTTCTTGCTGCATTTATAGAATGCACCCACGATCTTCTTTTACTGTATTTTTAAATTATATCTATTATATAAATAAATATAGCAAGATACTTATTTTACGTCCATCGCGTATAATGCTTGAAGTAGTACTAACGTTAACACGAAGCGCCAGTAAACATTGCGGATAAACCGCGCTGCACCGCGTCTCTGCTGGGCAATGCACACCGGACGCGGCGCAGCGCAGTTTCTAACCGCACCGCGCCGCGCCGCACCGCGTTTTGTATGTATAGCTCCTTATATTTTTACTCACGGATTTATAATTTACTAGATTTTTCCTGCGGCTCTGCTTGCGTAAATGTAGGTTATGTCAATCATTTGGGAACAGTACTTTTTGTGACCGATAGGTACCCTATATCCTTTTCTTTAATCACGACAACGTGTATGCGAATTTTATGATGATTGGTAGCTACTCTGCCAATCATAGGCATGAAAGCTTAACAAATAAACCCACATTTGCATTTATAATATATGTAAGTATGCATATACTATAGCTATTGTAATTCGATTGTTTAATCGGTAATCGTACATCTCTACGTAATGCCAAGGCGATATCTATCGAGAATACACCAGCTATACTTCAGTATGGTATAATACAAATTTAAAAAACATATGTATTATTATTACTACATATTATAAATAAAGCAAAGTCCCCCGCCGCGTCTGTACGCGATAAACTCAAAAACTACTGAACAGATTTTGATGCGGTTTGCACCAATAGACAGAGTGATTCATGAGGAAGGTGTATAATTTGTAAAGGTTTTGTACTACCCGTGCAAAGCTGGGGCGGGTCGCTAGTATAAAATAATGTAATTAGTATTCATCTCAAACGTATGCAGATAAAATGCGCACCTAATTGTTCATTGACCCGATGCATCATATGTATCTGTGTCCCTTGACCACACTTGAGCTACCGTATGATCGGCTAAGGTCATTGCGCGTGTATCATAGGAAATGAGTGAGAATTTGACAATTATAGTAATTTTTTGCTGATGTCGGACATTGTGGTCTGATTCATCTTTTTTAATATTACTGTTAATAAATCGATAACCTGAATACTGCCGTTATAAGGAAAAAGACGTATCTAACATATATTTCCGATATTAAGTTTTTTACATATTTGATATCAGTAAAAGAGACGCATCTGTGAGTATATTTATAAAAATATTTTTTTTGTCATATATGTCTTTTTTTCTTATGACTGCAGAGTAGTGTATGTACTAATAGGACAGTTGCCTAAATTTTATTTTGTAATTTATTTTACACACAAGAGCAATCAAAAAAAATGTTTTTGCGATAACAGTATCAAATTGGTTGCAAGAAAAGGGAATTATTAATGTAATTAACTTGGATTTAAGAAATATTAGGAGTGTGGTGGGGTTATTTCGTTATCTCCTTCGGACAACGGCGTTTAAATCCTACTAATATTATAAAAGTGAAAGTTTGTGAGGATGGATGTATGGATGTTTGTTACTATTTCACGCAGAAACTACTGAACTGATTGCGATAAAGCTTGGCATGTAGATAGCTGGAGACCTGGATTAACACATAGGCTACTTTTATCCCGATATTTCCACGGCATCGGAACTTACGCGGGTGAAACCGCGGGGCGCAGCTAGTAGCTGTTACGCCGCATTTTTTATCGTGCTTCTTTTTCCTGTCATTTAATACCCCAACTACCAGATTTTAAACGCTTGTATCTTATTTATTTTTTAATAGATTTTAATTTCTTGTATAGCTTTTAGACTTTGGGTAATGTAACGTTTTTAGGAAAATTTAAAAAATAAAGAAAGATACTCAACTGTATAATCGTATCTACAGTGTAAAGGCAGTTAGATGTCCATTCAAATGCAACCATAAACCCATTAGGCCTTATAGTCTGTTCTAACGATAAACTCTAGCAAAAAAGAGCCGTTACTGACAGACAAGGGTTGGAGAGCTTTTTGTACGTAGCCGCCATTTGTAAATGATGAATTAAGTGGACAGTTGATACAGATGGCAGTGGCGCCACTGTCTATGTCGACCGTCAGCTATTGTTCATGTTTCGTTTTAGTTCCTGCTTTGTCCGTTCTTCGTACTGTATTCTAGGATTGAGTTAAAACGTATGTACTTGACCTTGTTAAGCAGAGATGTATTATAATTTATAACTATATTTTGGCAGTTACGCTTTTAGTTCTTACGAAACAGGAATTGATCTTATTGCTATCTAACTGATGTAATTGTGTAGTTATAGTATTTCTTCTAATGTAAGACCTATAATTAATTTATATAATTGATGAATTGAATCCGAGTTATCATTATAGGCCATGAGCTTGGGCGGATACTTGACCCATGGATTTCATTGGTCCCGTCACCCGTGACATAAATGCAATTTATTAGTCACGTAAGAAAAATAAAAGAAGGAAAATGTTTTATTATTATTTCTGGTATGTTATTTAAAAAGACACTGAGCATATAGTGCTTTTAAAACTGCCAGCGTTCAAAATTAGTATAACATATTTCCAGATTAAGGCAACTTCTGTATATGCGGTATTATTATTTACATTAATGGCTCGTTAATTTAAATGATCATCAGTCCTAATGGCGAGTGTGGGCTCGTTATACAAATATTCTGTACTAAATTAGAGTTCTGTGTTTAAATGATCTTTTGGTAAGGTTTCTCATGCGATATTCCAATTATTTGCTAATGCAACAATTTGGCTCGCCTGAAATATTTTAAAAATATTCAAAAAACAGAAAAAATATCGAGCCCCAATATCTAAATATGCATAATCCCATGCCTTTAACCCCAAAAAAGTAAACAAAAGTAACCTCCGTATTACTATTTTAAACCCCGCTTTATAGAGGCTGCGCCTTTTGCTGCCTTCTAGACATGGTCCCTAATGCGTTCTGCTACTACGAATTGACAAAAAGATCCCAATTTGTTCGAATCGACAATCAAAGCCTAGACGTCTCATACAGCTGTCGTATTACCTCAGCACCATCGAGACAGTAACCATACATTAACGACAGGTAATTCTACTTTAAAGGATCGAATTTGACTACACGGCCATCTGTGTAACTCAAATTTAGATCTAAACCACTTAGATTCACTAAGACCACTTTGCGATCGCAGTGGTTTAGGCTGTCTGTCCATTAAACTGGACCGAGGCTGCGGAGCGAAGAAACGGAGAAATATTAACCAATATGATTGCATAAAATCTCCGCGCCGCTCCAGTATACAATCCTATTGGTTAATATTTTTCCGTTTCTTCGCTCCGCAGCCTAGCTCCGTTACAATGGACAGCGATGAACTTCGATAAAGTGGTCGCCACGCTTCGTTGTATTTAAAAAATAAAATAAAATATAATAGTCATAAATTCATAGTTGACTATCAAATACATACATATTTCCACACTGAAATATTTACACAATTAATCAGTAACGTATGTAATTTCAAATCTTATCTTATAAAAACAGCCAAACGAAAATGGCTCACCTACTTTATAATCCTGTGTGATGTTGATAGATGGACGTTGGCTAGTAGGATTGCTGCCCCGGGGTTAACCATCCGCCATCCGTCTTAGTTCATGTGTTACGGGAAATCTTTGAGCTGCTTTAGTACAGTATATATTATACTAGATTTTAACCGCGGCTTCGCTTGCGTTAATGTAGAATTTATCAATATATTCGTTTCCTTTAGGAATAGTACTTTTAGATTGACACTCAGAGGGCTTAAGTTTTAACTCCCACAGCAGTGGCTCTGACTTTTTAGTGTTATTTGTGTATTTTTTTGTTTGTTACTCTTTCACGCATAAACTACTCGACCGATCTTCATGAACTTTCGCATACACGTTGTCAGGGGTGCAGAAAAAGACATTAATTTTTTTTGGATGAAATGTACCCTTAATTCAGGAAAAAGTGCTTTTTGCGAGGGATAGAAAATTGACATAACATACAATTACGCGAGCAAACCCGCGGACAAAAGCCAGTTCATAATAATCAGACCATTAGCTTTCATTAACTACAAGAGCGCTCGCACAAGTTTAGGTAAACGGTTTCAGAGCTCTCTAACACTTACAATAGGATAACTGCCTATGTCTGATTTTGTAGGTACATTATTTTACACACAAGAGCGAATAGCAATCAAGAAATAAGAAATATTTTTGAAAACGGTATCAAAATTTATTGCGGCATAAGAAAGTAATTCATATTTTGAATTTGGATATAAGAAAAAGTGGGGTCATAGTGGCGATGTCTTGCTATCTCCCTCGCACTGCTGCGGTTACGTTATAGCAATGGCAGAAAAAGGATTCTCCATAAATAAATATCGAGAATCCTTTTTCTGCCATTCAACAATTGATCCTACTACCAGATTTAAAACACTTGTACCTTATTCATTTATCAGTAATAATAATAATATTCTACCACATACACACAACACCATCTAGCCCAAACTAAGCAGAGCTTGTACTATGGGTACTAGACATTGGATAAACATACATATATACTTTTTTATTTTTGTAAATTTTGTTAGTAGATTTCAAAAATTCTTTAACTGTTAGGGTTTAGGTAATGGCACTATTTGAATTATTTGACTTGAACTGTAAAAAAAAAAGTTAATCAACTACCCTATTGATTCAGGGCGTTTCAAGAATCTTAAGATATTGAATCGCAAAGGATGATATAAAATAAATTTCACAGAAAGAATACCTACCTTGTTCCAGAAAAATAAATAAAAGATGAATTGTTTATAAAACATTAATGCTCTGTAGGAAATCCTCCGTGATTCATCCGACGCTTTCTTTTAATAGGAATCGCTCTCTATCCGGATGTCATTAAAATGTTGAGATAAAAGTGTTTGTTTATTTTATATACAAAGACGTTTTATATGTATAAAGATTTTTATTTGTGACGGATAGGATTTGTATTTGAAGATCTCGTAGTTACTTAAATATAATTATTGGTATTTTACTTTTTTTGTGAGTTGTTCTCTTTTTGTACCAACAAGCTAACATAGCATACAGCCTGCTTTATTAAGCAGCTTTTGCCTGCGGCTTTGCTCGCGTAAATATAGGTTAGGT
This sequence comes from Catocala nupta, assembly GCA_963675205.1. Lineage (NCBI taxonomy): Eukaryota > Metazoa > Arthropoda > Insecta > Lepidoptera > Erebidae > Catocala > Catocala nupta. Next base: position 18,511,543 of record OY776099.1, read on the forward strand.
TAGGAACAGATTTTTTTTCTGGATATGAGGTATGTATGCAAAATTTCATGATGATCGGTTGAGTAGTTAAGGCGTAAAAGCATAACAAACAAACAAAGTCACTTTCGCATTTATAATATTAGTTAGGATACGGTAGCGTGAGTGTTATTAGCATTCATATGACGCTTGTAACATGTATATCCTATACTATATTTACGTAACAAATAAACGATCTAAAATTTCGATCAGAATCGATATGAAGGTCTCAGACCACTTGTCAACTTTTTATTGCATGGGGAAATACGTTACGCAATTTGGGAAGCGTGACTGATAGGGTTATGTCGGACGCTTCCGGGTTAAACAAGCAAAGCCCACGTAAGCCACGTGTGCTTACCTTCACTTTAGGTGTGGGTGGACCATAGAAACCGCAACAACTTCGGGGATCCACCACATAACACATAGTTCCTTTAGTTAGACTGCACGGATGTTTTAGTTAGTTATCTCGCCACTATCATTGCGCCGAGTGTTGTGGGTTCGAAATTCGAATCCCATACGGGAACATCTTTATGTGATTCACATATGTTGTTTCGAGTCTTCTTCTTTGTGTATGTTGTTTGAATGTTTATAAAGTCTCCGGCGACACAGGAATCAGTCCTAGGGCGGGAATAGTTTTTGAAAATAGAAAAAAGTTAGTATACATGAAAAAAGGGCACAGCGTAAAATATTAGGGAGGCTGGCAGGCAACAAAAAGAGACCATCAAAACAACGCAAATGTAACCAGATTTAACTTTGTTAACTCAGAGTTATTTCAGGCAGTTATCAAAACATAGCTCCTGCGACTTCTCACGTTTAGATAACGGTCCTAACACATTCCAGATAGGCTGCTACGATTCAATTTCAATATCCGGTATTCACACAAAGGATCTCTCATTGTCAACAATTTATCTACAAACGGTAGTCAGTCAATCGTAAATATTCAATTGAACATATTGTTATCTAATTTAGAGCTATGCCAACATAAATCTGATTGACAATGGCTACAATTCTTTTGTAAAGTTTTGTGTTTTGTAAGTTTTTGTGTCAAACACGTAATTAAATTATTATTTTGTTTCGTAGCAAAGTTTATAAATAAAAATATTAATTCAATTGTTACAATCTTTATTGTATGGGTAGTTTAGTTTGCTCATCGCTTCCGCTATTGTTGCGGATTGAATATTTATCCAAGATGCTGGATCGTCTGAAACCTTCTTAGCCCCAGGACCTTTAAAATATCCTGATACAACAAGGGTACCCTATTGCAGCAAAGAGCTCCATAAGCAGACCGGAGTATGATTGTATACCTGGTATGCAATAAAGCGCCGTGCTTACAACAGAAAGACCAAAAAACTCTTTTGTCAAAACGTAAATCGAATTATAACACTTCACTATTACGAAACTATAGAGCCAGCGAATAAAACTGGTTTGATAGTTTATGCACCAATAGACCTTGTAATCCGATAAAGCCTATTCCAAACTTCTGTCCAATATCTAAACGAGTACAATTGAATCGCAACAGTCTCTACCTGGACTGCACAATCCAATTCCATTCTCAATAACAAAGCCATTTAGAGGGCAAACCAACAAAACTATTTTAGAATTCGTATCAGACCTTTGTAAAATATACGTCAGTATTTCATAAACATTACGTATAATAAAGTGATTTTAGTGTACAATATTATAATTTTTATTATGGTTATTTGGTTTGGTGGCATTATTACTTTTTTAATCGAACCATGCTTTTAAAACATTTTAACGTGAATCAATCCGGTTTGATAAATGATCAAATCGTCGTACTAAATTGACCCAAGTGTTAGAAGGTTGTTCAGAAACAGTTGTTTATATCCATATAATCGATGATCGCAGGAATCGATCTCGGCTTCTCATGCATCTATAAAAGCATAACTAGCAAAATGTAGTTCGAATTCACCACTGTATCATATTCTAGCTAATGGCAACCGAACCGATTTTGAAATCATTCATCGATTCAGTGCTTAAAGTATATTTTAAAAAGAACTATTCTTTGTCCCTAATCGATTAAGAAGGTAAGTAGGGATGAAGAATCGTTACCTATATCTTGCGAAATGTAGCTGAAATACACTATAGTAACGTTTCAAGGTAATCCATAACGTGATATTATCACAATCGCGCTAATGTTAATCTATTCAATCTGTCAAAGATGGTGACAGGTGACGTACAAAGACACTGGCTAATCAAACGGTTACCTCGTCCATCTTGCCCCGCAATCTCCCCGCAGGAGTAACTTAGCAGACTGTATAGATTAGGTTTAATTACATGCGCTCACACCTGTTTCCTGGATAGGTAGGCAGAGACTAGAGATTTCCATTGATACAATCCTCACATAGCTTTATTCAAAACCATGTAACATAGTTTGGGTTTTAAGTAAACTCTTATTCAGAATGTCTTTGATCTGGCCTAAAAGGCTTGACGTTTCAGTCAGTTTGCAATGGCTACAAGCAGACTCTATAATAAATTATAGGTTTTCTTGAAAAATGATATTTGGTAATCATTTATGTAACGCGGGGCTTAACAAACATCCAAACAAAGCGAACAAAGGACATCCGGACTCAGAACAACCAGTTATGGATTACACAAATTTTTGTCCCGTGAGGGGATCAAACCCATAACACGAGATGTAGCGATGCGACTTCTTAAACCACTACACCATCCGTGCAGTCGTATACATAATTTTTAAAGACATAAAAATTTAAAATAATAAATTGCATACAATATTAAATTTAATTATATGTGTGTAATTTCACCAAGATTAGATTAAATGACGGCATGCCGCCCCTCGTCACGAAGTGATTTATTACTCATTTTAATGTACGGTCGTATATTTTCGGCAATATCAGCTATTCCATTTAAAAGCCCGTTATTATACTCATTTTAACGAGCTTTGCAATGACCTAGTAATCCCATTAATATTGTAGGCAAATGTAAAAGCTTGTAAATATTTTTGGAGGTTAGGTGTAAACTTTTAAGCAGATTTGGTTAAAAATTGGTAATAATAATAATGTCCTCCTGACCGAATTTCGGTCACGGCGGTCAATCTTAACGGAGACTGGCCATCTGCGCAGGAGATATTATAGTGCACAAGTGTGTGCGCAAACACAAGTGCACTCTCTGTTCCCTAACTCTCATGATCCGATGGGACGAATAATCGGACACGACCGGAGAGAGATCAGGCGCAGGACCAACGGCTTTACGTGCTTTCCGAGGCACGGGGGTGTATAATACCGCCAACTTCCTAACTCCGGGCTCGTATTGAGATTTCTTAACAGAAAAACCCAATAACTTTATGTTGGCCCGACCCGGTATTCGAACCCGAGACCTCATGCACAGCAGTCACATTCACTACCACTGCTCCATTAACAAAAAGAGACCTTTTTATCCTAGTATATTGTCGCATAGGATTAATGCGATCGAAACGGCGTGCAGAAACTAGTACAATTATAAATACATACGAGGCAATGACGATGAATTATTCCTCCTTTACGATAAAAGTAACGAAAGAAATGACATGATTATAAGATTTATTGGTTATACATACATATATTCAAATCATAAGCCGACATGTACTACCTGTTCCCCGTGGTTTCACCCACGTTTATGATTGCTGTTCCCATGGCTCATAGCGTAATGTTATATAACCTACAACCTTCCTCAAGAATTCGGCTATCAAATGCAAAAATATTTTAAATCCTACCAGTAGGTCCAGAGATTAGAGTGTTCAAACAAAAACACCAACTCTTCTCCAATATTATACTACTATCTAATCATAAATTGCCAACTTTATAAACACTTGCTTCCAGAAATATAAAAGCGTAATGATATAAAAGGAAATCATGCGAAAAGGCATGCATATTGAAATACGTACAAAACGATTACCCTACATTTTATAGTAGGAGGTAATTTCGTTATCTCCAAGTTTTCGTGACCACGACCGTTCAGGCCCGCAATGTACGCAAAATAAAATTCATGATCTTCCCTTCAATGTAGTTTGTACTATATTATTCGAGAGAATTCTTATTGAAAATTTTCTAAATACATTGTGCTGTTCGAGATCCCTCCTTTTCGCATAATGTTTTTTGTCCTAATATACTTCGGCATAACGATTTTGGCACAATTTGTTTTGGCATAATAATACTTTGGCATACTTTTTTTAGGCATACATTTTATGTTGGCATAATCATGTTAAAGACTAATTTGTTTTGGCATAAATTTGATTCCCATAACGCGATAACGTTAGTAGGCCTAATGACTATTAGCATAACGTTAGTAGGCCTAAAGACTTTTAGCATAATAGAAGTTAACTCAGATAGAAGTTAACTGATTGAAATAGTAGTCCTTAATTATTTATTTTAGGTGTATATTTTCAAAACCGACTTCACGTAGTCTTGTTTGTCCTACCCCTAGAGTGTTATTTAAAATCGCGTAGGCGTGTAGGGGCGAGGCGGCCCGCGGGCTGAGGAGCAGGCGGCTGCGAGCGAGCCGTCGCGGCTGAGGCTGGCCGAACAAGCCGAAGCTGCGGTGGTGAGCGAAAGCCGTCTGCGACGATTAGCACGCGTGGGGCCGCCGGAGGCCCGCAGCGCCGGAGCCGTGACAGAAACTCATTCAACACATCATCAATTTATGCTTTAGGATATTATGCTTAAAAAAGTTATGGTTTAGAACTTTATGCTTAATAAATTTATGCTTTACAATATTATGCTTAATCATTATTATGGTTAGAGAAATTATGCTTAAAAAATTATGCGTAAGCTGTTATGCGTAATTATATTATGCGAAAATATAATTATGCCAAACAACATTATGCTAAGTTATATTAGGTCTTAAAATTTTATGCTAATGGATAGGGAACCGTGCTGTTCATTTAGGTTTTGAGTATATATTTCCAAGGTTAAGCTATTTGTATCGTCATACAAAAATATTTTCATTTGATTAAGAAACTAGTGGATGTTATTTATTTATTATACAGACATACATACATAGTCTCGTATATTCCAAAAGGGGAAGGGCAGAGATGTACTGCACCTACTATTCGCTAGTTAATGGTTTTAGGTACCACGTTATAGGGGGCCAGCCTAGTGCCGTTTACCACAAATTCAGACTTCATATTGTTACTGAGGTTTTCTTGACAGATGAACGCAATAAGACTTTGCCTGCCTGGAATCAAAACTGAGGTCTCATACACAGCAGTCGCATACACTACCACTGCGCGACCAAGACTCTTGCTGTCCACACATATATATAATAAACATAGCTTATTTTTAGGTTTCCTTAAATAATCTACCGAAGACCGAGTTGGTAAAGAAAAACTGTCCGTTTACTGATAAGAGGTTTTCTATTGATGCTTGCTTATCCCGCGTATACTGTGCTGCCAACCCTAAGGACAAAGAAAGAAATCTCCGGTAAAGAGCAGAGCAACACATTTCTTCCTATTTTTATTCGAGAACTCCGTCATATGCATACTCTTCATCGCGACGGGACGCGGAGCTATTTTCGGTATTTCGGGCCTTCCGAAGAAGTTTGGGCATTACGACTAAATCCACCATGGTATACGTCCTCATTGCTGTTGGTGTGGGGGTAGATCGCTGTAACTATGAAATCATCAGCGACCCATACAAAAGAGCTCGGCACAGCGCCTCCTTTTTTTTTAACTTTGGGCAATGCCATTCAGGCCTGCCGTTTGGAAGAAAAAGGGTGGACGGAGAGGATATATAGGGCTTACCCGGAGAAAGTTAAAGGTCTCGGGGTCCTACTGATTAAACCTCCCTCGGTGTGCCAACTCACTGCCTTGAATGATAGGTGGATCGCTAAAATAGTATCAGTTTCAACGATCCATCCATTCTTATTCCATCCATCCATCCCATTGCAGGTTTACCTCTATGTTGCTTAAATCTAATCTCAAATCTAATTTGATCTGTCTCTAAGATCTTTATCTTAGAGATAGATCAGTTAAGATTTGAGCATAGATTTGCTACCTTCGTACTGTTCCATTTCATTTCAGTGAGAAAACTGCTGTGATCTACCTCTATGAAGATAAAGCAAAAAATACTCATCTCTTTTCATTTTATTATGTTCGTAACCCTATTCCAGACTGGATGTTATTTTATACCGAAATATATTCCAATGAAGTCTGTGAAAAGGATACATTGTTCGTCAGAAACTTTATTACAATAAATTATTTGAAGGGACCGACAACGCGTATCACGGCTAACATGATTTAATAAAATATGGTTTGCTTTCTTGAAGAACATGTTATTAAGTTGTTTTATTAAAATAAAGAGCTATACTTACCCGAGCATGATGTTATTGTTATATACAGAGACGGCGTAATAACAAATTTTTAAAACGTCTTTTTTGTACTAGCTATCTCGACTTAACGTCTATTAATAATAAGAACGTCAATTGATGACTGGAGAATTAACCTCTAAACGACGCGAAAATATAGCTGATTTCAGAAAGTATTTTGATCACGTATGATTCAATCTCATGTGCTGTTTTTATTATTTTGGTATTTATTTAGTACAATGAACTATATAACGAAAAACGATAATGCTCAGTATTATGACATATCATTTGAAAGGCTTGACATTTCGGCTAGGTTGCACTGGCCGTGGTGACAAGCTGACTAGATTGAAATCATGCAACACAAAAGTAAAAAAGTGATTAAAATAGACTATTCATGCATTCCCTATGTTATAATTCACAACTAGAAAAATTGTAGGAAAATATATGGAATTTTAGCTGAAGAAAATTCCAACGATTTTTACCTTTGAATGATGGTTTGAATCTACTATTTCATTCTTCGGTGCGCTCTCCCTTATACACGGTATAAATATTACTCGATAAATTTAGTTTTTCATTGAGACCTTCTTTTTACTTCTTTAGAGTGTAGACTTCGATTTTCAAGCCATTCTATAACTGCCACGAATTCTTCCATCCTATCCACTACGTGTTTAAGAAGTAAAGTAAAGTAACATAATTTACAAGATTGTAAGATTTTTGGTATGTAATAACTAGCTGCTAATCACAGATTCGATATCGTAGTTTTAAAAATTGTCGTTTGAAACGTTTTTGTCTTACAGGAATGGAGCATATTAGGCATATTATAATAGCCTTAACGATGACACTGTCAGGCACAGAACTATCACTTTAGAACAAGTCACGTCGAATTATTGCTATATGATAGAACCTAAGCTACACACGGACACACTACCCACAGAAACACTATCGCGTGTTTAATATTGCTAATTATAAAGATAAGGGAGTAAGTATAATTTTTTAGAGATACACAAACTAGTTTCAATTTAAAGACCGCGATTTTGATAATTGCCACCATAGCAATGATCAAAATCAGTTATTCGCTACGTTACCAACAAACATTGTAACAATAGTCATTTAAGTAAAAGATACCGGTCCAGTTTGGGTTTAACAAAACCCTTTCTTGTAAATGTTTATCGGAAGATAAATCTTTTCATAAGGATGTGTTCCTCTGAACTGGGTTGAAGACTGCCCGTGTTTGTGACACGGTAAATGTTTTATTTATAGACTGACCAACGCCCGTGGCTTACCAAAGATGTTATGTGAATAAAAATGTGTTGTAGGTATTCTTGATACTTTTTCGTAAATATTTATATTGAACTATGTTGCTATTTTAAATTAGTACATTATTTATTAAGCCTAGTGGGTGAGCGTCATACTGCCACGCAATCGACTCGAGCTCCAAGATTCCAAGACACCTTAGACTTTTCGAAGTGCGTATTAATTTGTTAATGTTGTAAATGTAAGTTTGTTAATTATGCTTTCATGCCTTAACTACTCGACTGATCGACATGAAATTTCGCATACACGTTGTTAGGGGCACATATATTGAAATAGAGTACCTTTCATTTGGAAAAAAATACTGTTCCCGATCGAGCGAAGCCGCGGGCAATAACTCGTATAAATATATTGATCTTTTCACGAACAACAAAACATACACTACCGTAAACATTTTTCTAACAACATATTATTAAATACCGATTTATTAACAGGCACTCACTAAAGACGAACTTGAAAGCAACAAAAAAAAATATATAGCAGCCCATAATTTATACAAAATGGGTTGCGTGGTTAAAACCATTATACAAATAATTCCACCAGACCCAAGTTTAATGTTGTAGTAATTGAAAAACTTGGAGAGGGCTCTGGAAAATGAATAAATACTTTTGGTGACTTTGTGTTTTTACGTGCCTACAAGTGAGTGCTGACTGGGAAGAAAATTATATATACATACTGGGTGTAAGGGACAGCGTACCGAAAACTGAAATAGTAGATTCAGACCATTATTCTGAGATAAAATCGTTGGAATTTTCTTTAGAAAAAGCACAATATTTACCTGCAATTTTTCATTTTTCTGGCTGACAATTTTATTAAATACAAATAAGGAATACCACATTTTACTAAAACACAGCAATGTAATTAAATCGTCGTGATTTAAACAGATCAGCTCGCGCACGGAACATAGAGGTCATTCCCCGCTCGCAAAGTGCGCGGGCGCGAGCGGCGCGGTTGTATTGGAAGAAATTCATTGACGGTACGCAATTAATTTATATTATATTAATTAGTATTAATGTTATTCCATGTAAAATCTCAATCTTGCGTTTTTATGATTAATAGAAGATTGCGTCGAGATAAGTACCTATAGAAAGACGTCTAGCTAAAGTTTTCGGTACGCCGTCCCTTACACCCAGTATTTATGGCTAAAATTCTGTGTGAATACGACTTAATTTTTTGGCTTTGTTCAATGTTTTGAACTGTTTCGCTTGTGGATTTCAGTCGCATGTTATATGGCTATCGGAATATTTCATGCAGTTGTGTCAGCTCACGGATATTAAACCACTCAATTGGGGTTCATTTTGTATCATGAAGATAAAATAAAATGAAATAATGTCAAAACAAATTTGTTTTATAGTGCATACGTATTACGACGCTGCAAAAACCCAAAATGGTAGAGGTGTTTTATTTATACATACGTATTACCATGACCCTGGATGCAAATGGTGGTCAAAGTATTACCAATGCTTTCTTTAAACATTATGTTTTAGGCGTCATATCCACGATCGCTATTAGGAAGCATTTATATTGCTGTCTATTGGACACATTTCTGGATTGTTTTGTCTCTTGTTTTTTTATCAGAAACTTCTCATATAGCCATAATATCGCATGATATATAGATTCGTAAGAACGCGTACTAGGATACGGGAATAACATAACATGATTGTGACATGCACCTACAATTATATATATAATTAATATTTGACTTTGACATTCCTTTTTAGCCTTTTTTTCTGATATGTCTTCTTATTAATTTGTTTTTATTTATTATTTTAATCTCGATTTAAGTTGTATCTCATTTGCGATGTTGTTTTATATTTAATTAATTGTCTATCTATTATTATTTTATATTCACACACAATGTTAAAATTGATCTTGAATAAATAAATTCAATCCGAAGAAACTATATCCCAACCTCTCACACTTAGAAGAGGCCTATGCTCAGCAGTTGAACAGTTTATAACAGCGCTGATATCATTATTTTTAATAAGTACCTCCGTATAAAATACCATACGCGTCTCTCAGTACTGGTACCTAACAATTTTATTATATTCACAACGCAAAGGCATTCGGCGGCGTGAGAATTGGATCGTTCAAGAGCTTTGCGAGATGTACATAAGTTGTCGTTCGTTACTTGACTCGTCAAGTGCTGCTTGTATTTGCCCGCTTCTTTGACTTTCTTTCAAACGTTGTTAGCTTGCGATACATATGTAGATATATATTATTACTAGATTTTTCCCGCGGCATCGCTCGCATAAATTTAGGTTATGTAAATTTTCTATCCTTCGCAATAGTTCTTATTTCTGGATGAAAGATATACCCTATGTCCTTTTCTGAAAACGTGTATGTGAAATTCCATGATGATCGGTCAAGTAGTTAAGTTGTGAAAGCATAAGAAACAAACAAACTGACATTCGCATTTATACATTTATATATTTTACGACGCTGCCTGAACCAGCCATTTCCTTTCTTTATATTAAATTTATAGACCCATATTTTGTTACTTTCATGTTTTATTTATAAGTGGTTAGGTTTATTAATATTAGTTAATTTATATATTAGTTAGAATGTTAGAGAAGATAAAAGATAAACTATTTTATCGCAGTATATTTTTCATAAGGTACAATAATATTCTTTTATAATATCAACTGTTTTAATTAAAAAGAAATACCAAATGAATATCGTTTCTAAAAAGCAACCCAAACGTAACGTTGCTTTGAAGGTTGCGTTACAGCCTCTATATTCACGGACATTAAGATGGTGGTCGTCGCAATATCTAGATATACCATCTTATCATCATCTATAGTTATCTCATAGAATATGAACATTATTCAAAACCTGGTGTAATTATGAAAATTAACCACTACAATATCTATATAAACTAGTTTAATTTCAATGCCAAGTAAGCTTGCAATCTAGTGAAGGCTGTTTTAAAAAGTAATCACACCTTACGTCTCACGCCTTTATCCCCAAAAGATAAGGTAGGCAGAATCGTATTAGGTACTCCCAGGTTTCATTTCTTGACAGATAAAGTCAATACCATTTTGTCTATCCCTAACGTCTAACCCGCAACCTCATGAACAAAAGCCGCATTCACTACCGTACTCCCAACAATACAGATTACAGAGTCTGCTACAAAACAGCATGCTTAGTTTTTATGTTTATCAGGAATATCAGGTTATTAAGATTGGGATATTCGGACTGGTAAATCTGCGGTAATCAAATCTTATCAAAATACGATTATTCGTTTAGATAAAATAATACTTCTGACCGACAAAGTTATAATTTTATTGTAAATTTACATTTACCTATCATATTTAGCATAACAAGAGCTATGAGGAAAACTGGCAAGAAACTCTTGGCTAAACCACTCTTTTTAATCAGCATGTTTACAATATCATTTATTTTACAAATCAGATCAAAATATCATTTATTTTACAAATCAGATCGATGTTTGTATTAATCTATTTCCTGTTTCCTAACGCAGGTGGCAGCTTTGGGTATTGATAGGTATACCTTTCTTAACGAGGCCCCCGAATGGATTGGGAACATCATCCTATCTACTTTAGTTGCTAATAAGTTTGTTATTAGTAGTGAAAGGTAGAAAAGGCATTTTTGTCGTGTTTCTTATACTAGCTAGCATTATCTGCTATTTCTTTGGCATTCATTCCTTAGTGGACCACACAACATTTTGTCCGGGCGTGAAAAATGTTGTAACAAATATAATATCTCAATATTCCATTGAGATATTATATTTGTTACAACATTTTGTCTGTTTTCAGATACCGATTATAATAGTATAATCTTAGCCTTGTGTAAAAACTGCAGGGGACGGGATGCCCGTGCCCAACAGTGGGACAGTTTATATTACAGTATACTGTTACAGTACAGATCTTACTGTTAGGCCATAGTCAACCACGCTGACCCAGCGCGAATTGGCAGACTTCAAATATCCTCGAGAATTTTATGGAGAACAAGTGTCCTTAATATACATAAACATAGTGTTTATCTTCAACGATAATGTGAGCAATAATTAACTAATTAATATACACATAAATACTTTGAAAGGTCAGAAATGCCTTAGGATCGAACTCGACACCTCTTTGTAGCTGGTCCTACGGTCTTCCACTAGGTGATTAACTTCATAAAATTCTAACGGTTAAATTTGTAATACCTTATATATGAGCGCCGGCTACCGCTTATCATCAGATGCCGCTAACTAGCCAGAAGCAAAACAGTAAAAAAAGCAATATGACTGGGCGCCGAGGTTTAAGCGTTGGTCAAGAGGTTAATCAATGTATTTTAATAATTTTCTCTCTAGTAGCAGCTTAGTTTATCTGATCTTTGATCAGATTTGCCAAATATTATATAGCATTTCAATTATATTTATGATCTTTCTTGTGGTCATGAAATCTTAATTAGGCGCCTAGAATTTTGCATAAAACAAAATATGACACTTACAAAAACTAGGCCAGACGCCATTTAAAAATGTAAAATTTAATTCTGGGTGTTTAATTTATACAGGGTGTCCGGTAATTAATGTATAACCTGGAAATGTCTTATAGTGGAACCGGAGGCCGTTCAGAAAAAATATGATAGAAAATCTATGCTAACTACTACCTGAGATATGTGTTTTTTTTTATTACCATGTATATGAATGAATGATATCCATGGTTTTTTTGTTGTTTTATTATTAAACACTAATTATGCTAATAGATAGACAGTCAAAAGTATGCTATGCTAATATAGCTTGCACTTTTTAATATATATATTTCTTTTAATTCTTTTATTATATTTTTTTCATTTTTCTGAACGGCCTTCGGTTCTACTATAAGACATTTCAAGGTTATCCATTAATTACCGGACACCCTGTTTAATGGAATCTATTTATATGGCAAGTGTCTCGTGGGAATATTTTATCCTTCCTAATATTATAAATGTGAATGTGAATTTATTTGTTTGTTTCGCTTTCAAGCCTTGACTACTCGACTGATCATTATAAAATTTCGCATAAACGTTGTCAGGGGTTCAGAAAAAGTACTGTGCCTACACGAGCGAACAGAGCTGCGGGCAAACGGTAATATCAAATAAAGGTTATATTAGGTTCAAATGCTGGGTGCAGTCAGAAGTGCTGAGTAATCTCCAGGATTTGGGATGATAGCCATCATCGTATACATCCTAACTATGCTAACTTATATCATAAAATTGTGAATGTGATTTAGTTTGATTGTTTGTTACGGTTTCTTATCATGAGATTTCGCATACACTAAGTCAGGTGTACAAATAAATAATAGTTTAAAAAACTAAAAAACACACTTTGCGTGCTTTGGGTGCTTTCTAAGATATTTTGATAAACCACGCTTTTTTACATTAAAATTATTAAATTATTTTCTATTTTTTTTAATAAAGCGTGTCTTTTTAGTTTTAAAACTAATATTTAGTTTTCTTTAAATATGTTTTCATTCTTTTTCTAAATTATTTTATTGTCGTCGGTCCCCGATAAGTGTGCAAAGTTTCAAATTAATCCGTCATTTCTTCGGTGAAAATTTAAAACGTTTAAAGATTCCGTTACATAGATTCATAGATACATAGATACCAAGCTAATAAAAGCATGTTAAAGAGGGCATAGGGTACCTTGAAAACCTGAACCTACCTGGAAAAAGGACTGTAGTTAATCTAACCTAACCTTAATTTACGCAAGTGAAGTCACGGGCAAAACGTAGTAGGATAATAACAGCAGGCAAAAATAAAATCAGTAATGCTAGACTTAAATAAGTGATTAGATTGCGTGAGCATCCGTGTGTTAATGCACACGGACTAACGGACTGTGTAATGACTGTCTAATTACAAGGTAATTCGTAATGTCGGCCTCGATGGCGTAGTGGTTAGTGTAACCGACTGCTACGCCTGAGGTCACGGGTTCGATTCCCGCACAAGTCAAACATTTGTGTGCATGAACATGGATGTTTGTCTTAGTCTGGGTGTTTCTATATATAATATGTATGTATTTACAAAAAAAAATGTATATATGTATGTTTATCCATTGTCTAGTACCCATAGTACAAGCTCTGCTTAGTTTGGGCTAGATGGTGTTGTGTGTATGTGGTAGAATATTTATTTATATGATGCTTACGTGTAAATATAGTACATACATACATATATACATAGATCAGTAGCGCAGAAGTAGTGAATACGATTGCCATGCATAAGCTTTTGGGTTTGTTTCCCGACTCAGTGTTATAGGGAATTTTACGTAGAAGTATTGAATACGACTGCTATGCTCTTGAATTTGCTTCCCAAGTCAAGTAGAATCAAGGGGAATTTTCTGTCTGATATTCATTTGCAGTAAATGTGCCTAAAAACATAACTAGCGGGAACTCACAGATAATTTTTTGGATTGTTAACCTACCCCTTCGGGATACAGGCTTGAGACATTCCTACATAATAATTCCAATGTACGGAAATCTATTGCGCGTGCCTTACCTATTATCCAATACGTAAGGTACATCCCTGCCTGTATGTATATAAGTTTAAGGAGGCAAAACTATACATAAAACAGAAACGGGCACAATATTTCCTTCTCAGAAATACTATAAAGTTTCATATAAATCACTTTAGATTTTAAGAAATATTACTTCTACGGAAATATATATATATACTTATAAATTATACTTTTATGACATTTTATCAGCACATTTTGTAGATATTATCTTTGTACTCTGTAAAAGTGTTCCATAAATAAAATTCTTTAATCATCGAAGAAAATGGACCCTATTTTTTGATAACACAATCAACAGTTTTAAAAACTGCAATTAAATTATTCGTTCTTTTGACTGAACTACATACAAAGAATGAAAATAATCTTCTTTATATGCATATTACGTACAGAACCCTAACAAATATGGATGACGCAGCAATATCGTAATTTATTTGGAAACAACTTCAAATCGCCGGCGCAGCAGTTGCATCGCCGATGACATCCGTTCGGGCACGTTTCGCTGACACATCAAGTTAATTTTAATAATTTTAGTTAATAAAATCATCATTCCATATTCTCGCATCGAATAGGTTTTATTTATTTTAATTGTAATTTCTTTTATAAATTAAAGTTAAATTTATAAGTAACTTTGGTTTTTTTTCGAACTTCCGACTGCAGTAGGTATGCTTGATTTGCAAATAAACAAATAAATAATGATCACGGCTCTATGCCCGATGAGCAGTGACCATTATTTATCTATCCATTTAGAAGTGTATTACATCAAAATTTCGCCAACTACGATTAAGGTCTCATGTAAAAGAGGGCCAGCCTATTACCAGAGATCCACAAGATCTAGTGTTTCTACTGCTAATTTCTTGTCAAGAAAACCCCATAACATATTTTAACTCACCAATTCCGAGAGCACTTATCGCACTCAACGTTCTCTTGCAGTCAAATCCAGCCTGTGACTTGTTTGCGGATCGATGGCAGACAATAGTAACCGATTATATCAAATCCGTGACGCAGTGGTAGTGAATGCGACTGCTGTGCATGCGGTCTCCGGTTCGAATCCCGGGTTTTTTGTTAAGAAATCTCAATATGAGCCCGGAGTTAGGAGGTGTGCGGTGTTAGACAGCCCCGTGCCTCGGAAAGCAGGTAAAGCCGTTGGTCCTGCGCCTGATCTCTCTCCGGTCGTGTCAGATTATCCGTCCTATTGGATCATGAGGGTTAGGGAACAGAGAGTGCACTTGTGTTTGAGTACATACATACATTGAGCACAACAATATCGCCTGCGCAGATGGCCAGTCTCGGTTAAGATTGGCGCCGTGACTGAAATTCGGTCTGGGGGACATTATTATATACCAATATGTTTGGTGTACTGCGAGAAGTCTGTTTGTTAGAGGTGTAGTTTTTATGTAGTATATATTATATCTATACTTATATTATTGAATGGAAAAAAAATATTTTTGTTTGTTTGTTTGTAAGGGTTTAACTCAAAAACTAATCAACCGACTTTAAATTTTTTTTTCACCATTAGAAAGCTATATTATCAGCGAGTAACAACAGCCTTCTAGCGATAGCAGTTAACAGCGAGTAGAAAAATTTATATAAAGAAAAGTATTGCTATATTTTTGTTTCTTTTACGTGGTAGAATTCTGGCAACGTTCAGATTAAGATCTAATGAATAAACAAATAACACTTTTCGGATCGCAAATACAGCAGTTGCGCAGAAAACTTCTGCGTCACCGAAGCATTAAAATAGATAATAACATGCAGCCTTTAAACTATTTTAAGCATTTCGTTAATTTATAATACTCTAAATACGTCAGAATAGTTAATGTTGTAAAGTTCAACCGCAGGCTTTTACATTAAACTATTTGAAAACATATTTCGAGACAAGTTCTTCAGAGCGGCGGACTTTAGGCTGTCCAAAGTTTGTACACTAAGCGGATAAGTTTGAGAAAATCTGATTATATCTGACAAAACTGTCAGAATTTTAAAGTAAATAGCAGTTTATTGATTACCTTTTGGCTGGCCTTATCTTTTAAAGGACGGAGCATACTGCGAAAGGTTCAATTCTAACTAGATTTCCCGCGACGTCGCGTCAATAAATTCTTTGCGCTAATGTACATTTCGTCAATAAATATCTAATCCTCGAGAACAGTCCTTTCTTTTTATTAAAAGGTACCCCTTGATGTACTACTCTTTTGCTATACTTCCGAAAACTGTATGCGAAATTTGTTGATGTTCGGTCTATTAGTTAAGATGTGAAAACGTTACAAATAAACTTACATTCACTTTTATAATACTCGCATACACGTTGTCAGGGGTATAGAAATGAATACAGTGTAACTTTTTATCTAAAAAATAGTACTGTGCCCGAGGGATAAAAATTCATTGACATAATCTAGGTTAACGCGGGCGAAGACGGCAAATTCTAGTAAGTTAATAATTAAAGGCTGTTGAAAAACGTATCCTGAACAGTGAAAAAAGAATATAAAGGCGATTAATCATCTTGGATACTTCTATTATTATAATATACGTTGGATGTGGTATTGGTTAGTGGCAAGGGGTGTAAAAGCACAAATCACTTAATGGATACAAAACGAGGTCGCGCACACACATTGAAGGTGATTTATCATATCGACATACGTTTTTGATATTCTATCTACGCAGCGTGCGTTCACATTCTTAGGCTTTCTATAGACGACTACATTTTGCCCGTGGCTTAGCTAGCGTAAATGTAGGTTATGTCAATTTTCTATCTCTCAGAGATAGTATTTTTTTCTGGATGATACATACATACATACACAGATTCACGCCTGTTTCCCAGAGGGGTAGGCAGAGATTACGTATTCCCATTTGCTACGATCCTGACACACTTCTCTGGCTTCATTCACTTTCATAACATTCCTCATACACTCTCGCCGGTTTAAGGTGCTCTTAAGCTGGCCTTCATCCAGATCGTCTTCAATCTGAAGAAACGTTCGCCTAGGTCTTCCCCTTGCGACGAAAGGTATACTTTGTCCTTTCCTGTACTCCAAACAACGTGTATGCGAAATTTCGTGATAATTCGGCTAGTACAGGCGTGAAAGGGTAACAAACAAACAAAATCACATTCGCATTTATAGTATTAGTTAGGATGAATAATTATTGTATATAAATGTAGTAAATCGTATAAATGAATAAATTACTAGCATTTACTAACCTTACCATCTAAGCTCGCAAGTGATTGTATTAGAAGTGGATTAACGTCTGTAGTGCAATGGGTGCGAATCGAACTAATGAGCTTTCAATCGCAAGTCCAATTTGTAAGAGAATAAACTAACGTTAGTTGATTGAATGTAAGAAAAGCCCTCGCGGCACAGCGCTTGTTTCTTTATTTGGATAGCGATTTATAACAACTAGTATTCGCTCAGTGCTCGAAATTCGACCATAATCATTACGCAAAATTTAAGGCAAGAATATAATAATGTATATTAAAAACATGTCATATTTTTATTGATAGCTCTATTGCTCTTCAATTGCTACGAAACAAAAGAAAAATGGAAGAAAATCGTTTGATAAATAAAGGAGAAAATGATAGTAAACTGTTTTATCTTTGCTTATTTATATATATTAAAAATATGTAAACTGTAGAGAATAATTTTTAAAATAAAGGAAATAATAATATTTCTTTAGAAACGTTTGTTACAAGGCATTATATTATTTTGGTTTCAAAATAGGCCAGCCCAGCCTTGGGCACTACGACAAAGAGCGTACTGTGGATTTTATTATAACTAGCAGTTGCCAAGTGGTCGAAATTCAACCATAATTGATTTAAATTTTAAGTTTGATCGTTATTATATATACCGCGAGTGCAATAGATACATAAGGTATGTAACCATAGTTACGAAGAATTATACGACATTAGCCGAACAATGCCGAAATACTACGATCGAGATTCGACCGCGTGTGTCAAATGCATGGTAGTGTGCGTGTAGTGTATTTTCATTAATTTAATGTATTTCTAATGCATATTTTATACACATATTAGGATTCGCCCCTCCTCCGCCATATAAACTTCAACTGCGCGAAATTTCATACTCCTCGGTCCGCGCAATTTTCGTAAAAAGGGGTACAAAGTTTTTGCTTCACGTATTAATATATAGATTGCACTGCAACAAAGAGAAATGACAAAAAGTACATATCAATTCTTTAAAAATAGAGATAGCACTGTATGTTTATATATATATATATATATATATATATATATATATATATATATATATATATATATATATATATATATATATATATATATATTATGCATGAATGTTTTATATGTACGACCACATCAATTTCTTTCACCATCAGCTTTCATTTACCAAGTTGTAAGTAAACGAGAGAGATCGCTAAACGCTTTGTCAAAATTAGTTCATGAATTCAAAGGATTCAGGCACATTAATCAAGCTAGTATAATACTCCATCGTAGGTTTATCCAGGCTTAGAATAGAGCCTTCCTGCAGCTTTACATTAATTAATAATATAGATACGCAATAGTGTTTGTCTTGGTGAGAATTGTGGACTACCGAAGTTAGTTATCAATCTTCAGAACGACGTTCATGTTTTAAGTACGTGTCAAGCGGTGATTTATATTTCGAATGTCGTTAAATCATTTAGTATACACCTTTCTGTGACTGACGGAATCGCTTGAAAAGTAGTGTAGCCATATTTTTTCAGACATTTTTTATTGTATTTGTATTTTTAACCCCCGACGCAAAAACGACGGGGTGTTATAAGTTTGACGTGTCTGTGTGTGTGTGTGTGTGTGTGTGTGTGTGTGTGTGTGTGTATGTGTGTGTCTGTCTGTGGCATCGTAGCTCCCGAACGGATGAACCGATTTTAATATTGTTTTTTTTATTTGAAAGGTGAATTAGTCGGGAGTGTTCTTAGTTACGTTTGATGAAAATCGGTCCAAGATGGTCGCCGCCACAAAATGGCGGATTACATGTTTTTTCACAACTTCCTCAATATGGGTATCAAATGAAAGGGCTTGATTAGTAGAATACTATACATTATGATAAATTTCAAATCCAAGATGGCCGCCGCCATAAGATGGCGATTTACATTTTTTTTTCACAACTCCCTCAATATGTCGGGGGTTTCTAAATTTTTTAAAAGATGACTCCCGCGCTACGAATCTTTCCTGTATCGCGGGGGGCTTACAAACTTTTAATTCAAATATGTTTTTAGTCCCAATTAATCGGGCTAGCCTATTATAAGACACGTATTGTACTAAATGTACCTCAAATTCCATGTAGTGACTTTATAAAATAATGAAACAGCGGACACAAAGAACACCCAGAATCCGAACGGAACAAATATTCGTATATCACATGTAGAGATCAATCTGACATAACTCTGCGCGGTGGTCATATAGCATTGTGCCATATGATGAAAACTTAAGAGAAAGAAAGATCATATAAGAAAATGAATTGTATCGTTAGAAGCGTTGTGGAGCATTATCGATTGAAAAGACAAAGGGTGGACATAAGTCTTGCCTGGTTCTCAATAAACCTAAACTCCTCAAACAGGCATTTTTATAAACAATTTCCCTTTTTATTATAGGAATGTATATATAATATAATATTGTATAGAATGAATTATTTTATTATAATACCTAATTGTATTTATTGACGTGTCTTAGAAATAATTGTAAATTTAATAGATATAAAGATTTCCAATTTAAAATTTTGCCGGCACCTTCAAAATTATGCAGATACAATTTTTAATCCACACAAAACAACTTTATTTTTGATTTTGCGTACACTGCGACGACTTACAAACAGAGCTAGCTTCCAGCCTTCATAATCCTCGCATCGACTGACATTTTAATCTTAATACCACTCGGGAAATTTCAGTGTTTCAATGCAAATTCGTCGCATGACAAATGGAACATTTGAAAGTGCAATAAACTATGGATAATGCATATGTCGTAAACTGTAGTTCCCTAACAAACGTGGCTTTGTTCCAAATAATACATTAGGTGGAAAGTTCAAGACAGCTCTCTATTTATGGGTGCTTAGGGTATATTCGCCGGGGAGGCCTGTGCCACTGTAGAAATTGCGCAGGTTGATCGATTCGTGACGTTAAGGCAAGCTGTCATCGTCATGGTCATATTATGTGAGTTACTATTGACAAAAAGTTTTGAGTCAAATAGTATTTACTTAGAATAATGACACTAGAACAAATAATCCACCATCACACAATTTATATCCACCACTGCCGTGTTCTATTAGATAGATATGATTTTTTTAATATAGGTATTAATAATAATAATATTCTATCACATACACACAACACCATCTAGCCCAAACTAAGCAGAGCTTGTACTATGGATACTAGACAATGGATGAACTTGCTGATGAAACTAGCTACCTATAAACATATTATACATATAGCTGACATAATTTGGGTGTTCTGCCTACCCTATCAGGAATATAGGCGCGTGGCTATATTATTTATATATGGAATATTCAAATTTGGGCCTTTGTGCTTTTAATCTAATCTTTACTTCTAGAATAATTATCATTATTCTTTTGAATTGCTATCAGATCTATGTGTGTTAGGGTCTGCCGTTGTCATTTATTAGCAGTATGAATAAGCGGGATACTGCCCTGGATGATCATCCAGGGCAATACCTCTTACAGGATACCGGCGTAGAATTAGTAACACTGTTACTGAGTTTCTTCCAGTGGATAAAATTGCCGGTTACTCACATATCAACCTCTTCCGTTCCTCACTAACGCAATAATATCACAATACTAGACGTAGATGGCAAAAAGCGTGACATCTGTTACGTGTGAACAAATTATACTTGGCATTTTCTGTGATTCACCTTTGCCTTTACATTTAGAGTTGCCAGAGTCAAACCTGAACCTATGTATGTATATGTACTTGTTGGTTACGTTACGGAAGATTGCAATTATTTAGAGAACAAATCAACAGAAATCAGATTCGTCGCTCGGGTCCAGCTGGCGACCCCGAAGAATACAATAAATCTTAGAAACGTAATGTGATCTATGTGGAAATTTGGGCCCTTGTCATTTTTCTTAAGCCACAGTTATTCCCACAGATAAGTATTTAAGGAAAACAATGATATATGGTATGAAATTAGCTAGAACCCGGACATAGGTTCAAATGATATCCAGTCTATAATAACTCTATTAGTTTTTAAAAATGGGTCTGAATTCGCTAGTGTTTCATAAATATAAAAATAAAATTTAATATAGCACTCAGTAAATTTATAAATGAATTCCTACCTTGCATTGCCATCATGCTTAATTGAGTGAAAAGTTTGAAAAATGATTTTCTTCATAGTACTGCAGCGCGGCGCACGCTGTATAGCCGTGTACAGAATGAGGTCATAAATCATTGGAGTTTAATCGCGCCTATCCCTGAGTTATGAGTTGCCGATGCCCGTGTCCTGTGGGGGGACTATTATGACTGTGAGAGGGGGAATATTGGGACATTTCCATTGTGTTTTTAATACACGGTTATTTGGACTTGGTTGGCTTTATTGATTTATTTGTTACAAAACCAACAGTGGTACAGAAATGTAACTTATATAGCAATAGATTTAAACCACTGCTTTGCTTGCGTTAGTTTAAAATTTCGTTAATAAATTTATATTTTATTAAATATTACTTTTTTCTGGATTAAAGGTACCTATGTCCTTTTTCATACTCTTGACAACGTGTATGTAATTTATTATGATGATTTGTTGAGTAGTTAAGACGTAAAAGCATAGCAAATAAACAAACAAACTTACATTCGCATATATAATATTAAAGTAAGGGTGACACAATTAATACGGCTTATATAACGTTTCCTTGTTTATCACAAAAGTATATAGTCCAGTGTACAAACGGAAAAAATTATATAAGCCAACTGGTAAAAATATTGAATGGAGAACGAAAGAAGAGGCTCGTGCCCAACAGTGGTACAGTTTAATACAGGTCAGATATTATATTATTTTTATACTTCAGAGTAACAGAAAATATCTATGTTATTAAAAGTGGCATTGTGCGTTTGAGTAATGCGTTTTAAACATAATTTTTTGCATTGTTTCTGGAATGTCTCGGAACGTCAAACATAGGTGTGTATCGAGGTTGGTTTTTCTGAATTCCAAAGAAAATTACACAATGTGATAAATTCATTGCACGAAGCACGGCTTAAGTGGCCACTTTGCTATAGTTATGCGCTAAATTTAGGAAATATCCACAGTGCACCAACATTTGTGGAAACCCCAAATTGTTGTTTCAAAGACTTCCTAGCTAGTAGCTAGCTAGTTTGACTGCAGCATCTATCTAAGTTAACCACATCTATAACTAAACTGCTGTTATACATATTTTATACACCTGAAGGCATTACAAATTTTATCGTTCAATTTCTAATATGAAATTGTTAGTCGCCAAAATTGTAAAAGTTAAATCTATTTAGGGTAACCTCATATTTGTCAGCGCTGCAGCCGCGCTGCTTTGTAAATACATCTATAAATTAATACGTGAAGCAAAAACTTTGTATCCCATTTTACGAAAATTGCGCGGACCGAGGAGTATGAAATTTCGCGCAGTTGAAGGTTATGTGGAGGAGGAGGGGTGAATCCAAATATTTTTATAAAATATGCATTAGAAATACATTGAATTAATGAAAAAACACTACACGCTCACAACCATGCATTTGACACACGCAGTCGAATCGCGTTCGTAGTATTTCGGCATGGTTTGGCTAATGTCGTATAATTCTTCCTAACTATGGTTACATACCTTATTGCAATTTCGTGGTATATATAATAACGATCAAACTTAAAATTTAAATCGATTATGGTGGAATTTCCTCCACTTGTCGACCTGGCCATATACTGGCATAAATAAAAACATCAGTTCACCGATTGACTAGTGACTGTTACGCGGCGGCAGCGCTGCAGCCACGCGGCAAATTTGAAAGCATTAGGTATAATAAGTTTGGTAGTTATAATAAGTAAACATAAAAAAAACCATAGAATAAAACATTTTGAACATTCAATATTTTACATCCGAAAGATTTTCACCATGAAACCTTATATAACAATTTTTCAATCAAGTTTCTATTGACGTAAAAAGTTATTATACAATAATTTTTCTCTGTACTCCTGTTCCTAGCAAGACCATAGTCACCCTATTCACAGAACAGCTCTGTTACGACACCGCTTCGACAGCTTATTGGTAGAGGTAATGAATTCCCGTTACCGCCGGCAAGCGCAATAATTCGACGACATGATCTACGGTTGTATTATCGGACATATGTCTTTGTTTTCTTACCGTAGTATTATCACGCCAATGATATTTAACGGTGCTTGTTAGCGTTAGCTGCTTAACACACATGTTACTGTAATAACATGTGTTAGATATACGTTCTTTTATTTAAAGTTGACCATGATTGCAACGTTGGTGGATTTGTTTGGTTTGTCATGTTTAGGTTATACACGATATACAGGATGTCCGGTAATTAATGGATAACCTTGAAATGTCTTATAGTAGAATTGATTGCCATTCAGAAAAAAATATGATAAATCTATTTTAACTACTACCTGATAAATGACTTTTTTTAATTAACATATTTATCTTTCTTGTACACTACGACCATAAATGAATCAATTTTATCGGTTTTTTGTTGTTTTATTATAATTATGTTATTAGATAGACAGTCAAAAGTATGACTAGATATTGCACTTTTATAACTATTTTTCATTTTTTCTGTACGACCATAAGACATTTCAAGGTTATCCATTAATTACCGGACATCCTGTATATACATAAACATATAGACTCATGCCTATCTATCCGTAAAGTGTTAAGAAGAGGCCTATCATATCTAATAGATATGTGAGCGTTCTGCTCTTTAAAGTTGGTCATGACTGCAGCTTTGGTAGACTGATTTGAGTTGTTATATTGCGGCTACCAATACACGGTATGTTTCTATAATTATGTTTATTAATTCACTATTTTTCGAGTGATATAATATGCTCGATTTTGCTCGCGGCTTCCCTCGAATAAATGTAGGTTATGTTAGTAACAGTACTTTTATTTGGATGAAAGGTACCCTATGTCCTATTCTGCACCCCTTATAACGTGTATGCGAAATTTCACGATAATCGGTCGAGTAGTAAAGACCAAAAAGTGTAAAAAATAAATTTACATTTGCATTGATAATAATATTAGTTAGGTTTACACCTACGTTAGTGCCACATAGTAAGAGCGCGAGTCTATTCTCGTCTACCAGGCACATTTTCTGACTTCCTACTGCTTTTGAGACTTTCATAACAGCAAAACTCAATAACACTTTGCCCGACAGAAGGTTTATCATGAATCGTACATACAGATGTTTAGAAACATCAATAATTTGGTAATTCGTTGCGATTTTCGGCATAAATATGCGTTTCGCCTGGTAATCAAAAGTTACCATACTGTCTACACATTCGTTTCCGTTCATACCATCTTTATATTTTTCATTCCACTTCTTAAATTTTTTGACGCGTGAGTACTTAATTCCAATGTATTAATACAATGTTTGAGTAATAGAGCCTCGCTGATTTCAGCATGAATGGGCCGGGTCGACTGGGGAAGGACTACTGTCTCACAGAATATTGACGTGTAATAGCAGTATTCCTTCTTCCTTTCCTAAAGGGTTGTCAATGCGCAAGTGATGCCTCTGGTGTTGCAGGTGCCCATAGGCTTCGGTAACCACTTACCATCAGGTATGCTTGTTTGCCACCTCAATTGTATAAAAAAAGAAAAAAGGTTTTATAAATATATACGTAATGACATTTATTTTAGATAAGCAGTATGAGTGATCTAGTTAATTGACTATAACTTTTTTATTTTAGTTTAAGGGAATTCCACATTGGCGTAACACATTCTTAAAAATTTTCTCTAATTGTTTCCCGTGTTTTTGTTAGGAATGGTGCACCGTGCAACTTTTAAAAAAGAAAACTCAGACCGCATATACATCTTGGTATTGCAAGTAATCATAGTTAACGGTAATAATTTACTATAAGGTGGATTTATATTAAAAATACAATAACGTTTTCTAGTTAATTTTGAAGGTTTGGGTCGGTACTCATAGAACGCGGCAAGAAATCAACAGCTAACATACTAGAAAAAAAGAAAATGTCGCTTCGTACTAGTTTGCCATCTTATTAACAAAAAAAGAATTGTAATTTATTCCAGAATTGATATCTATATACCTACCATTACTTATAATAAAATATACTGCCTCTATATATCGCCTACGAAACTGTTCTATTTGTTTTCCTATCTGATGCTTTGTATTTTATTTCTTGAAACACAATTTCGATGATTTGGATAAACAGTAAAAACATGGGCGATATCGGTTACTTAATATTCTACCCACGGTATAGCAGTGGACTGGCGTGAGACGTAATTGTCGTACTATAAGAAATGGTCTGACAACTTTTCACTATATACGATGGTTAGGAAGAAAAGAATAATGGACAAGAGACGAATAGCTCTGTATAGAAGAAAGGTGAGTCTTGACTTTGGTATAAATAATGTGGATGTATTTATGTCGCTGTCCTTCAGTTCAAATTCAAGCACAGCAGCTAATCTCAACGATAATTAACCGTTTACCAAGTGTGTGTCAATTTCACACGATCGGAGAGGATCAAGCGCAAAGCCACGGGTCTTACGTGCTTTTGGAGATACGGGGATGTGACCTTCATAACACTGAACTTCTATAACTCTATTTTGACAGATTCTGAAAATTCTTTAACAGAAGAAAGCAATAACTTTTTGTTTTTACGGCTCAGGACTTGTATTCTTCATCTCGTCTTTTGAAAGAGAAGGCGGTAGAAGGGAGATTTATATTTTGATCTACATATATTGCATTGCCGGTCCAGTGGTATAGCTGCTTGCTAATGATTGCGGTTGACCGTGAGATTCAGTCTTCGGATCTTACTAAATGTTACTAAATTGTACTCTTAAGAAATTCTTACTAGCACAGCACGAAATCTATTATCGAACTACATCAAATGTAATCTAATACATAGCCCAATGTGGATGCATATAGTGGTGTTGCCAGTGAGCAGAAATTTAATTTATAGTGTTGGTATTTGTTTTATTTTTCTAGTTTTATTATTGTTCTGATTTTATTTTTATTTTGTATACTTTTGTTTTCTTTTCGTTGCGTGTGCCCTTGTGTGCTAAAATAAATATTTTTCTTTCTTCTTCCTTTTTTTCTTATTATCTACCCCTCCAGGGATATATAAGCACTTATGTACATTTTAGTTACTCAAGGCAATGTATATAAACCTAATAATGTCTTATGTTTACGGAATAGTTAATTTTTAAGCTTATTCCCTCACTAGGAATAATTCCTGCGTCACGGGCACTTTACAAACATTCAAACAATGGACACAAAGAATAAAAATTTGCGGCTCACAAAAAGTTTTGTCCCGTGTGGGATTCGAACCCACAACTCTTGACATAGT
Source organism: Catocala nupta (assembly GCA_963675205.1). Lineage (NCBI taxonomy): Eukaryota > Metazoa > Arthropoda > Insecta > Lepidoptera > Erebidae > Catocala > Catocala nupta. Next base: position 18,538,194 of record OY776099.1, read on the forward strand.
AGCAGTGGCGAGGCGACCGCTTAAACCACTAGACCGTCTATGCAGACATTGAAATTAAACTACTTTATACGGATTTGATAAATACTGTTACTATATAGTTACTGATTACTTCTATTTAAGCTGAATTAAAGAGTCTCGCCATGGCTGCTGAAAAGCAACGGTTGCCGAAACGTTGGGGAAAGTGTAAACTTAAATCTAAATACCTAGTTTTAATAATTTAAATAGCTTAAATAGAAGTAAACATACAGTAACTAGCAACAGTGTTTAAAGCAGTATAAGAGTTTCAAAATTATATAAAAACTTAATATTTTAACCGCGATGTCGCTCGCGTAGGGATGTAAAAATCCTGAAAAAGTACTATTAATACAGTTCTCTTTTAGGGATGTAAGATGAAGGTACCCTTTGTCTTTTTCTATTCCCCTGACAACGTGTACGCAAAATATCATGATGACAGGTCGAGTATTTAAGGCGTGAAAGCGTAGCAAACAAGCAAACTCACGTTCGCATTTATAATATTAGTTAGGAAAGTGTTTAAAAATAAACAACGCGATAAAATCAGTATAAAGTAGTTTTATTTCAATGTACATCAACCTTTTGATCACACCCCTTTCTAATGCTCCGCTTCGTGACTAGACAATCCGATACACAATAGATAGTGCATCAATTCCATTACTCGAACTAGATGTCATTACTAGTAACACGGTTTACTAGTAATATCGTTACGGTAAAAGGCTTTCAAGATATTCGGAGTAAGACGACGCATACTGGATTAGGTTATGTTCACAGCTGTTGTCGGTTTTGGGGTAAGCAGGAGTTGTAGCTTGAAATTTGTTTCAAGATTTTATAAATAACGGTACAGGTGGCGCAGCGAGCAAGTGGTGACCTCATTGAGTGTAGTAGGTTCAATTGTCACCGGCGATTAGTTTTGTGGTCACTAAATCATTGTTCTGGGCCTATATGCTTTGCGTCCGGTAGTCCGTTAAGTCCTCTGCAGTACAGGATCGGAATGATCTCTAGTGCGAAAGTTGACTATTTGAGAAGATAAGGAGAAGAATATAACAGCTATCATAGCTTTATTTAGCCTGTTGATTTCGTGATATAAGTTATCTTATCTTATTCGGAGGCCTGTCAGTGTAGATCGGTGGCACTTCGACCCAGTCGGATCTTTTGAGTCGGCACCGAGGTCTAACCCTGAGCTATCTCCCTATGAATGTACTGCATCAGTTGCAGCGTACACTTCAGACGGAGAAGCCTGAAGTCTTCAGGGTTCGGATATGCCAATCCCATCAGACTTAGTCCGGCCAACGCACTACATTCACACAGTAGGTGTGATATAGACTCGTCCTGTTTACCACAGGCTCTGCTTCATATTTGGATTGGATGACGTGTTTGTGTAAGTAAATGTAACATATTCCCGTCAGATGTACAGGCTTAAGTCTGTGTATGTATATATTTTAAGGTAGCCTGAACGTAAAATATTTTATATTATACTTCCATATGTATTTCTCAACTAATTATCATAAGCAAACTATTATCACCAAATGTTCTAATTGCATACAGTACGGTACGCAAATACATTCGGATACGTGTTTAGAGAACTGAATTGGAATATTGATAACAGGTGCTTTAAACGATTTCGTATTCAGTAAAAGTAGTATTATTTTGGTTAAGGAAATGTACATTTATATATAAAATAAGAGAAAATATCAGAAATTTGAGTGGCGTGCGAGACTCTACACATCTTCGAGAATATTACAGCGAGCGATATCAATTATTTTAATAGGCATGTAGTGTAGTTTGGAAAGTCAGTGTTGCTGTTATCGTGATCCAGTTTGAGTCCTCTGCACGGCAGTTTAATGGTCTCCCAACTACGCTATTTCTCTGTTTTTCCCTACAGAAAAGGGATTTTTTGATGGGATGCAAGACAGTAATCAAGAGAGGTATAGGTTACGAGCCTCCGGTAGCCTAATTTATGGGGCGCAACGTAGTAACTGTGTAATTACTATTACTGCTCTGCAACAGCACACCATTTCTACAAGAAGATTCGAAACTATGTTTTGCAGAAACACAACACGGTACTTGCGATCTTGTTTAAAGCTGAGCTACTTTCCGAACGACTTGTACGAAATTCCAAATTTAGTGCCTCAGCGTCTCTTTCTTTCTTCTTTCTACAACTCTCTTTCTACAAACGCTCGTTGAAGTCTGCTGTGTGTGAACACGTACAACAGGGGACCAACCACTACCTGAGATTTGACAAACCACAGATTCTCGCTAAAGAACACCGATTCCTGCCAAGGATGCTTCGCGAGGCTATTGAGATCAAAAAACATCCCAATTTCAATAGAGAAGATGGTTGGAATGTACCACCAGCTTGGGATCCAGTACTTCAAATAGTCAAACCCAAGAAGAAACAAACCACAGCTAGACTTCATGATACTTTGAGCTCATTCTGCGTAAATAGAAACACCAATAATTAAATTATGTTCAGGTACTTTGAAATAACTACACTGAAACATTGAGACAACTACCATCTTAGTCTCCCCGTGACCATGGCTGCTGAAAAGCAACCGAAACGTCGGGGAAAGTGTAAACCAAAAATAAATAGATTTAATAGTTTAAATAATTTTATTAGCTTATAAATTAGTCAAATAAAATCAATAGTAGTAGTAGTGTAATATTTTCAAAATGTTGTAATACAGTGATAAATAAACAACGCGATAAAATCCGTATATAGTAGTTTAATTTCAATGAATAACATTCGCGTAAACAGAAGACAATATTATCTAGAGAGTCTAACTAGATTCAGCGATGTTAGATAAATGTCCAATATATGAAGAGTTTGCGTTATCTAACGATCAAGGCAATCATTCAAAGGTGTGGTTGTGTCCTTGACGCGTGACCTCGGTGGGTCGAAACGTTCCACAATCGATCGCGCAATCCCTTTAAATGTAAAATGTATTTCGGGTTTGTGAGTTACGTCACTTGATTTCGTAACAGATTAAATGCCGTGCAGTAAATATAATAGAACATTTATAAGCCGCGGTCAGCGGTTACCGCAGTTGTGTTTGAATTAGTATTCAGTCTTTTTAATTATGGAAGGTCATAATTTCGCGGATTTTTGAATTTGCACGTTATTTTATACTAAACAGCAGTTTTGAAGCTGAATAGATAAAAAGGTTTTGCTTCTGTGATGACAACTATAAAATTGGAGCAAGCAATAAATCTCACTTCACCGATCATAATATAATCTCGCATACACGTTATCAGGCTACAGAAAAATACATAGGATACCTTGCATCCAGAACAAAACTCTGTTACTAATATAACTTAACCTGGATTTACGCGAGCGAAGTTGCGTGCAAAATATAGTATTTTATTTTTAGGTATGACTCACTGTTTAGTCATCGTAGATATCTTGCTGTTTCCCTCACACGCACATCACAATGTTGTATCGTTCCTCTATTTCTGTCATTTAACATTTGCACCTAATAGTTACCAGATTTGAAAGGCTTCTATTTTATTTATTTTAAATAAATTAGTAGGAATTAAATGAAATAATTGAATTTTAAGTGTCTGAGTTTCTAAAAAGTATAAATACAATATATTATTATATCAACACTGTATATTAACTGAGCCACTGCTGTGCACGGGCCTCTTCTCAATTAGAGAAACGTTAGGCCACTGTCCACCATGCTGGCCCATTGCGGGTTGGCAGACTTCACATATCTTCGATAATGTTATGGAGAACTCTCAGTCATGCAGGGTATCTCACGAGGTTTTCCTTTACCGTTAAAGTAAACAATAACTTAACTATTTAATGCGCACGACAGCTTCGAAAAGTTAGAAGTTCCTTGGGATCGAACTCGATATCTTTGCGCGGCAGTCCTATCGGCAGGCTATCGCCGCTTTACATTTTTCTCATAAAAGGTATACGAAATATTAATATATGATGTTTATGATTGAATGTCAATATTGCCCGAAGTGAGTACGATCATAAAATTTTCATCATGTGTTAAAATATTGGGTCCAGACCATATCGATCGTGAGTCGTAAAGCGAGGTAACATCTGGGACGTCTATAACAATATGTGCTCCCTTGTCACCTAGCGACAGAATCGTAATAAAATGACTCCTATATACAATAGGTAGCCATGTTTCGGCTGTAGAGTAAGATCGCACTACTAAACGATAAACCATAGCGTCAGATTTTGTCAGTTAAAAGAAATTTACAACTTTTAAACTACGTAAGAAAAATTACAGGCAAGCTAAATAGGGAATAATTTCTCTGATAAAACCGTACTATGTTGTAAAAACTACAGGCATGGCATCACTGCATGTCTCAGATGTAAACAATGGATGCCGGTGTATTTGAAATAACGAAAACACTTTTTAAAACGAAAACAAAATTCGAAAGTGTCCGTGAGATTGCAATGATTGATTATTAAGTCATAAAATAAAATACAAATTATTGTTTAGGTAGAATGTTGAAATTAAACACTTTATACGGATTTTGTCGCGTTGTTTATTTTACTTTAAACACTGTTATTACATAATTTTGAAAACTCAACTACTATTATTGAACTTTACTACTATTTAAGCTATATATTTTCTAATTAAAGCTATTTATATTTACACGGTTCCCCGTGAACATAGCTGCTGTAAAGCAACCGAAACGTTGGGGCAAAGTGTAAACTTAAATATAAATAGTTTTGATTAGAAAATATATCTCACGTAAAAGTAGGTAGGTTAGGTTATGTTAGTAACAGTACATTTCTGTAGCTTTAGAGTTAAATCCTTACAAACAAACGAGCAAAAAATTAAATCTATCCTCTATAATATTAGTATAGACACCTCTATCTTGCGTGTCGAGAGTGTGAGGAGGCGTGAGAGTATATATGTGCAAAATAATAACGTTAGTATAGAAGAAAATAACCTAATGACCTTGTCACGAAGTTCATGAATACGATAATGACTTGAAGAACTAACTAAATAACTAATGGTATCAAAGTAAATATGACGTACAAATTAATCTTGTATACAACACCTTTGCGCGCCTTTGTTGTGTTGTATACTAAATGTCTTTCATTTATAAAAGCAGAATAATGACGGTAATAAAGAAAATAAAAATGCGTCAGAATTTCTTGTAAGTGTACAGTTAGAAACGTAAGTAGCTTAACATTAAACAAATTTGTATTATATTAAATATTATTAGTATTTAATGGGTTAAAAATTCTTGTTGGTGTTCTATTTGTTTGAAGTGTGATTAAATCAAAAATTTTTAACTATTACTTCTTAAAAAAAAATGTTTCAATGATTGTGAAAGATATAAGAAGTTTTGCAAGTGTGTTTCGACTCATGTTGTTGACTGTATCACCTTTCTTATCGTACCCCCTCTTTTAGAGTCCTACACCTTTTGATTAAAGTGGAAGAGCCAGACAATTATTTGGTGATGGCACGAATGAGATGGGTTGTCCGTGGTAATACCACCCTCATAAAGTAGTGAACCTTTCTCTTATAACCAATCTTGTATCTAGACGTTTGATGTATTGCAAGCGACCAAAGGTAACTGCTTACTATCGGAATGTAAGCTTATTCATTAGTAGTATTAAAGTACTACTACAATTTCAAAGAAGCCTTTCTAGACTTTAGTGAGCGATAGACAACAGTATTATATTATATGGGCATCATAGACTTTGTATACATTTATTCATTACGCTGACAGTCAACAGTCTTTCTGTGGACAATGTAGTGTCTTTTAAGGGATTCGGTCTTCTGCAGAGTATTTACAAAGATATGTGCCTATTTGCAAGGCTCTAAGAATGAACTAGATTTTCGTCGTGCTTTCCTTGTCGTATGATTTGGTTTTACATTTAGGTCACCTATAAGATTGAACCTTTTTGACTTTCTTAGAAAGTATTGCATATGCTGAATTATAAATAAGACCAAAAAAGCAAAGAACTAAGATACATGGCTTCACATTTGTAGGAAAAACAGCAGAAGAGATTTATAAATAAATTTGTGGATATATACAAATTGAACTTGCCTGGTTTAGATGCGTCCTTACAGAAATGTGAGAGGCTTTGCAGTTAAAAACCTGTCCTTCGTGTTATTGGATAATTTTGAAGATATATAATAAAAAAAATATTTGTAGAGATGTTGCAACTAGCGCGTAATATGGTTCATTCCTAATTGAGTATAATTGCTTATTGAGTATTATGGTAATTGAGTTAACGTCCATGCTAAAAAACATATACTACTTAAAGCCTTTTTTTATAGGTTTATCGGGGTATCTTTTCTCCGGTGAGCCCGACATAGCCTCACCATCGCCTCGCTGAGAGGTATGCGAAAAAGCATTAACTCACGTAAAAAAAAAGCGTTTGATTTATAACTTTTCTAAATTCCTATTATTTTAATGGCCTAAATTACGTGTTTTATATTCCGAGACTTATTTTTAAAGAAGTCTTTTAGAGCCTACTCTTACCCAATTTTTCCACTAAATTACCCACTGTAATGTGTGGCGGAGCCAAAAGCCTGGCTTTTCAACCCTGTGATATATGTTCTGTGATTGTAGCTGCGATCGATGCTAAGCCTGTCGCACATACTCGCGAATGTAAGCCTCCTTATCCTACTTCAGCTAAGGATAAAGCTATCTCAGATTTCCAAAGAGTTGATCCTTTTTTGACTGCTTCATTAGACGTGTGGTATATATTTTCGCTTATGTTTTCAAATGATCGAAGTTCAGAATTTCGTTCTCAGTTTGGACAAAGTGTAATTAGGTTTTCTTCAACAATAACTATAAGTATATAAGTACCAGTATTTTTTCTAAAAAAGGCAACTCACTAGTAAGAATTCTTTTATCGCGGGGCTTTTACAAACATTCAAACAAAGAACACACGAAACAATTATTTGTGGATTACAAAAAATGTATCCCGTGTGGGGATTGAACTCACAACACTTGGTGCGGCGTCAGTGATGAGGCGATCACTTAAACATTACGCCATACGTGTAGTCATTAGTTCATAACTAGCAAAATATGGGAATAATACCTTACATCTTCAGAAAAATATATAATAATATCAACCCTATACAAACTGTCTCACTGCTGGGAACGGGTTTCTTTTCAGTTTGAAAAGGGCTGTGGTTAGGCTTTCTGGTGAAAGAAAACATCATGTGGAAACCTACATATCTAAAAGTTCTCCGTAATGTTCTCGAGTATATGTGAAGTCTTCCAACCCGCAATGGGCCAGCGTGTTGGAGCGCTAGACCACAGCCTAAGCCTTTTCAAACTGAAAAGAAGCCCGTTCCCAGCAGTAAAAGTGTTTATGACCAAGTGTTGTGAGTTCAAACCCTACACGGGATAAAAATTGTGTAATCCACAAATAATTATTTCGAGTGTTCTTTGTTTGAATGTTTTGTGCGTATTATTTGTTAATTTTGTCGCTCGCTCTAGACACATAAAATTAACAAATGAATACGCACATAACCTCAAAAAGTCAGAGGTGCGAGCCTTGCGATTTTGGGATCCGCCATTAGGTTATCGCTCCTATTGCTAAAATTTAGTGCCCTTTATTTTAGCTAACATGCTAATGATCAATCTAATTGAAAATGTTAAGGGCCAACCATGGCTTTCTTCAATATAAACGCACACAAGCCCAGCTAGTACGTGACAATAAAGCCCTCTTTAAGCCTTGTTTCAAGAAGAACAAGTCATAGCGCTCGAAATACACTGCGGCAAATAGTTCATTTTAAAGAGCGATAGCGAATAAAGCCAGCACGTATTCGGGAGAAATGAATGGCGAAATTGCTGTATTGAACAGGAACATTGCTAGATGGAACGTGTGAAACCTGCTACAGTATCTATGTATAAATGTATGGACTTCTATTAACTTACAAATGTTCACCGTCCGATTGTACAAATATCCTCTGGTTGTGAAAATTCACATCATAATTTACTCGCTCCTCTTGCAGACGGGCGAGGCACACCCTAAGGGGGAGCCAAACTTGGCTGCACACTCCACAGACCATACCCGGGGCAGGAAGAGGCGCAGTGGGTGTGCCAACCGCAAGCGGCGTGAGCTGCAGCGGCAGTTGGCGCTGGCACCCGATGCAGTCTCGTCAAAAAGGGTCAGGGAAGTGAGCGACGATGCTGTTGCTCAGGCAGATGGCAATAAACGTGCCAAGACCCAAGGTGACTCCTACAGGGAGGCGCTGACGGGGGTTAAAATGGCCGTTGTTGCCGACAACTTCCCTGACGCTCTGCTCAATGCAGAGCTGGTGGAACCCATAAGGGTTGCCATTTGGGACCAGCTGGAGGCCACACCGGATCCTCTGCCGGCCATTAGTGTCGGTGCACTGCTTGGTGGAGCTCTGCACGTGACGTGTGAGGGTGAGAGAGCCGCAGAGTGGCTTCGCGGCCTCAGCGGTAAAACCGTTGGGGACGTGAAGCTCAGAGTGGTCAGCGCCAAGGAGCTTCCAAGGCCAATAAAGATGGCCTGGAAGACCAGGAATACCTGGTGCCTAGATGCCTCCAGGGTGCTGACCATGCTGCAGCGCCTCAACCCCTCTCTGAGGACCTGCGAGTGGAAGGTGCTGAGCACGCAGGTCGAGGAGACGCACACCAGGCGCATTGTCCTGGTGGACAGCGTGTCGGCTGCGGCCATAAAAGCAGGCGGCTTCTGTCTCCATGCTGGCATGGACAAAAGCACGTTCAAGATCCTTGAGGATCTGAACGTGCAGAAGGTGACAGTGGGTGCCAGCGTGGAGGAGGAGGCCCATGCGGTGACGGCACCACAGGTGGAGGACGGGGAGGAGCCCGTGAACCCAGTGGTGATTGAACCAGGTACGGCTCTCTACACGTCGTCGCCATGCGTGTCTCCGAAGACCGACGACATAATCGGACATATAGATTGTCTAGATCTGTCGTCGCCGGAGGCTGCGGGGGCGCTGATGGAGGAAGGGAGTGAGGGGGGCGGCCAGCAGTGCCTGCCACCGTAGACGCCACCATAGGCAGACCGAATGGCGGGACTAAGGTGCGTACAAATAAACCTTCATCACTGCATCGGGGCGATGGCCGTTCTGGCCCGCCACCTGCGGATGAAGGAATATGATATTGCCCTGATCCAGGAACCTTATGTTAAAGAGGGAAAGATCAGAGGTTTGGGTGGGACAGGAGGTGTAATTTATCATAACTGTTCCACTAATGATATAAGGACATGTGTGTATGTCAGAAATGGCATAAATGCAATGCCCTTATACAATTTTTGTTCTAGGGATCTTACGACAGTTAAGATAGATGTGCGAGGGAGCGGAGGGCGGGATACTGTAATCCTGACCTCTGCATACTTCGACTATACGGACAAGGAAACTGTATCTGGACAGATAAAGGACCTTGTTGAATATGGCAGCCGGGAGAACCTGGACATGATCCTGGGGTGCGATGCCAACGCACACCACACAGTCTGGGGGAGCACGGATGTGAATGTAAGAGGGGAAAAGCTACTGGAGTATGTGGTAAGTACCTCTTTACAAATTCTAAACAAGGGAAACAGGCCAACGTTCGTCAACTGTAGGCGAGCAGAGGTAATTGACATCACGTTAGCCACCAACAGGGCTAGCACTAAGATTGTCGAGTGGCATGTGTCTGATGAGATTACCTTGTCAGATCATAATTACATATGCTTTAAGTATAGGACGCTGGTTCCAGCTCCTATAGCACGTAGAAGGAATCCCAGAAATACGGACTGGAACTCCTTCAGGAGTGACCTCAGTATAGATTTGGAGGATTCTAAGGGTAAGCTTAATTCTATATTAGACATAGAGTTTACAGCAGACAAATTGGTCCAGACTGTAAATACGGCCTGGACAAGTAACTGCCCTGAAAGGGAAGTTAGGCCCAAGAGGGTACCGTGGTGGACGCCAGAGTTGGTCAAGCTGAGGCTTGAAGCCAGAAGAGCGTTTAACAGTGCTAGGACCAGCAGGGACTATAGCGGTTACGCTCGCTGTTTGACCAACTACAACAAAGCTGTGCGGAAAGCCAAACGGAAGGCTTGGAGAGCCCACTGTGAAAACATCAGTACTATTCCTGAAGGAATGAGACTCTCCAAAGCTATCTCGACTGTCAGAGCACACCCACTGACAACCATCAGAGATGGCAATGGGCAGCGAACAGGGTCCGGTAAGGAGACACTAGCAATGATGCTAAACACACACTTTCCGGACTGTAAGATAATAGAAAAGGAGCAGGAGGACCCGATTAGCCTGGTTGAACTAGGCTACCGTACAACCAAAGCAGATTGGGACACTGCAAGGAAGGTAGTGGATGAAGGGAAGGTCGGCTGGGCTCTAAATGGTTTTCAACCGTTCAAGTCACCTGGTCCAGACATGGTTTATCCCATTATCCTACAACAGGGAGCTGCACTCTTGGTTCCGCATTTGTGCAGACTATACAGAGCCTGCATAGCTTTTGGATACATTCCAAAGATATGGAGGCGAGTTAAAGTCATCTACATACCGAAGCCGGGCAAAGAAGACTACGAAGAAGCCAAGGCATACCGACCTATTAGCCTTGAGTCGTTCTTCTTGAAAGCCCTGGAGAAGTTAGTAGATAGACATATCAGGGAGGGAGCATTGAGAAAATTTCCCCTCCACGGGCTACAATGTGCCTACCAGTCGGGAAAATCCACTGAGACGGCACTGCATTTTGTGGTAAATAAGGCAGAACATGCATTAGATAACCGGGAAGTATGCATTGCTGCATTCCTGGATATTGAGGGAGCTTTCGATCGGACCACCTTTGATGCCATTAGTGTGGCATCAGCAAATCACGGCATAGAGCCAACCATTTGCAAGTGGATCGATTGTATGCTCAGAGGAAGAATTATTAGGTCTGAGTTGTTAGGGGATGAAATGACTGCAATGACCACCAAAGGCTGCCCTCAGGGTGGAGTACTCTCACCGCTCTTATGGTGCTTGGTGGTTAATTCACTCTTAGAACAACTCAACAAAGGTCCGTACTTAACGGTCGGATATGCGGATGACTTGGTGATACTTGTCAATGGAAAATTTCCGAGCACAGTATCCAGTCTCATGCAGAGGGCCCTGAGTATGGTAGAAAAATGGTGCAGTAGTAACCATTTATCGATCAACCCAGGGAAAACTACTGTCGTGCCGTTTACTAGGATGAGAGATCCGACTGGCTTGGGAACTCTATCCATGTATGGTACACAGCTACAATGGTCCACGGAGGTGAAGTATCTAGGCATGACCTTAGATAACAAGCTAACGTGGAAACCTCATGTAGACAAAGTCATAATGAAGGCCCAGCGGGTCTTCGGTATGATTCGTTCTACTTATGGGAAGACCTGGGGCCTGAAGCCCAAGGTCATCAAGTGGCTATACACGATGATGATAAGACCCATAATCACATATGGAAGCGTTGTCTGGTGGCCAAGAACCAAACTAGCAACATGCAGGAAAGCGCTGTCGAAGGTGCAGCGATTAGCCTGCATGGCTATAACAGGGGCGTTCCCTACTACGCCAACGGCTGCGTTAGAGATCCTGCTGGACCTAACGCCGCTACACATTGTTGTGGAGTTAGAGGCGATGAAGGCGCTACATAGACTATCTATACATGGGCTGTGGAGCGTCAACATGCCAGTAACTCGACACACAAAACTGGAGATCTCGAAGGATCTTAAAGAGATTATGAGCATGGGATGTGACAAAATGCAACCAATGCACATATTCAAAAAGAATTTTAAAATAAAGGTCCCCACAAGGGACGAATGGAGACGAGGTCTACGATCCCCTGACAAGGGTTGTCTCATCTGGTACACCGATGATTCCAAAATGGAAACAGGATCAGGCGCTGGTATTTATGCCAACGACTGCAAGGTGAACCAAAGCATGGGCAAATATGCAACGGTCTTCCAGGCGGAAACCTATGCTATAATTGCCTGTGCGCAGGAGAATATTAACAACAATGTCACTGACAAGATTGTTTATATACTCAGTGACAGTCAAGCTGCTCTTAAGGCTCTGAACTCCTGTAGGGTGGACTCAGCACTAGTCCTGAACTGTGTTAAAGCCCTTAACAAACTTGGCAGGAAAAACACAGTCAGGCTGGTGTGGGTTCCGGGGCATGCAGGGGTGCAGGGTAATGAGGAGGCTGATGTATTAGCCAAAAAGGGCTCGGAGCAACAATTTGTGGGCCCCGAGCCATTCGTAGGTCTCTCTGAGAGTACCGTCAAGGCAGCTTTCAATGCACATGGCAATGATAAACACAGGCTGGAGTGGATGGCCCTTAGGGGTCTGGAACACTCCAAGAAATTCATTGCAAACAGAGCCACGGGCTTTACCCGGAAGTTCTGCGGGTACAACAAGGGCCAAATACGCCTACTCACAGGAGCGTTTACTGGTCATTTTGGCACCAATGACTTCCTGTGCAGATTGAGATTGTCAAACAATTCGATCTGCAGAGCCTGTGGTGAACAGGACGAGTCCATATCACACCTACTGTGTGAATGTGACGCGTTGGCCGGACTAAGGATGGGTCTGATGGGATTGGCATATCCGAACCCTGAAGACTTCAGGCTTCTCCCTCTGAGGTGTACGCTGCGACTGATGCAGTACATTCATAGGGAGATAGCTCAAGGATAAACCTCGGGGCCGACACAAAAGATCCCACTGGGTCGAAGTGTCGCCGGTCTACAATGACTGGCCCCCGGATCAAGATAAGATAAGATAAGATACTCGCTCCTCTTACCTGAAACAAATCAAAACGAAATACATATATATATATATATTGTAGATCCTCGTGACATTAACTTTGTATTATCTCTTTGCTATATGTAAAATAGTTATGGTAAATACTAAAATATAAAATATAGACGTTACAGACAAAGTTTCGTTAAAAGTCTGAATCTAAATTATTACTAATTGCGGGAAAGTTCATTAATAAGTACGCATTCTTCATATGCCTTTTCTTTTAAAGAACAGGAGTATTTTTTGTATTATAATTGCTTTCACAAACATTCAGACAACAGGCATCAAAACACACAATTTTCACGAAATGGAGTGAACCCACGACTCTATGCGCAGTGGTAATAGTAAATTGCTTCACTGCGCTATCCGTGCTGCCAACATTGTTTTATACATAAGCATCTATACAACACTTGTAATACTAAGTTTAATATTTACGACTATTTAAATGAACAAATATTTTTAACTGTAAACAATATATTTACAAAACCTCCCATGCGATATTTTATATTTGATTATAGAAAATATTGTCCTCACTTCACGTCATCTAAAACAGTAAACGCAAAATATGGGTCTAATACTTTTGTTCTACGCGTAATCCAATAGAATATATAAAGAATATAAAGACGTAAGAATATAAATGTATATAATATACGTTTATGTTTCCCTTTTGCAGTGTGAGTAGACGAACTACAAGAACGCCGAATTGCGTGCGAATATCCCGCGTAAGTAAGATGAATGCTTTGACTTATTCAAGCCTCAGTAACCATCGCATACAGCCATTATGTTCTATTATGTGACCGAAATGGCCTAAAATAGACGAGAATAAATATCTTGCCTTGCGTAAAATGCTTCCGAGAAAAATATTTAAAATATAAACTGTTAAAATACACTATTACGTAGGACGGTCTTCAGGCTGTAGGTTATTTTAAAAATGCTGGGAGATTAGCTTGGAAATTCCGTTATGGTTTTGTATATTGGTATAATATTTTTCTTTACACTGCTTCGTTGACTCAGCAGTAATAAATGCTACTGCTGTGCACGAGGTCTTAGGTTGAGTCAGTCGAAGTGGAATTCTTATTTCTCTTAGTTCTTATTTTCAAAGTGCACTTCAATCAAATTTACTTTATAAAATGGTAAAATATTAACCAGCACAGCAAATTTAAAATAAACGGTGCATCCTATCTTTTGGGGTTCCGGGTGTATGTATTGCTCTCTGTAAATGTTTACACAGTTGAACACACGGCTGAATTGTTTTAGAGATAGGTCAACGATGCTATACCTTGTCAGAAACAGTCAATATTATTTGCGGTAAAGATAGCGGTTTTAAATCGATATATAAGATTTTAAACTTGTGTGAAACCGTTTTAAATGTGTTTTAAGCTACGAATTGGAGCACTTTGTCCAGCGTAAAGCTGGGCTTTCATCTAGGTATACGACAGTTCTTTTTTTAAAAGGCTAGTCCCGCACTAGGTGTAATTCCTGTGTTGCTAGGGACTCTACAAATATTCAAACAACGAATACAAAGAATACCAGACTCGGAACAAATATTTGTGGATCTCACAATTTTTGTCCCGTGTGGGAACCGAGCCCACAATACTTGGAGCAGTAGCAGTGGCGAGGCGACCTCTAAAACGCCTACGCCATTCGTACAGTCATTAGTCATTATTCTTAATAGCAGCTCGAAGTCTGCCCGATAGATGGCCATAGGCTCGCTTCTTATAACTTTGGACCTAAAACCCAATAGCTGGCGAAATGCGAGTAAAAGGCTGGCTGTCCATTGAAGCGGAGCGAGGCTGCGGAGCGAAGAAACTGAGAAATATTAACCAATAGCACTGCATACTGGAGCGGAGCGGAGATTTTATGCAATCCTATTGGTTAATATTTCACCGTTTTTTCGCTCCGCAGCCTCGCTCCGCTTCAATAGACAGGCAGCCTAATACGCCTTCAGAGATATAAGCGAGAGACTATATAATATTTCTCCTTAGATTGAAATTTTACAGAACATTTCTTGATATAGAATGCTTCCATTTTTAGTGAGCGTTTATGGGCGCGATGTGCCCCACGCATAGCGTTACCCGAGAATGAAGAGAATTTAAATGTGTCTCTGTATTTATGTTGATTAAACTAAGAGGGGTTGGCTGCACAGTATGCGCTGCAAGAAGAAATTTGACGAAAGGCAGACTAATCCGCGGCAAATATGCCAACTGGTGTGAGTAATAATATGATGATGATATTGAAGGAGCGTCTAAACGCAAAATATTTTTACTGCAATATTTTCAACGGCAGTTTGACCATGACAACATTATTTGAAAGCGTCGGCCAAAAGTACATACATATAAGACTGACTATACAGCCGGGCAATACGCAAAAAATAGATGTGAGAGTTTTTATTTAATCTTATCTCCAGTAACCCTGTTACCAATAAACAAGGATTAAAGCGTAGCATAACCAAAAATATAGTTTAACAATATTATGCCTTAATGTTTTTGTCGTAAGGTATAATATTGCTTTACATTTTTGGTATTTACGCTACGTAGATGTAATTTTATTCTTCGTTTATTGGTAGCGAGGTATAAGTTTACAGCTTGAACTAAAACCGTATCTAGTGGCGCCTTTTGCCATAAAATAAGGCTTTCGTTGTGCTATATAATATGAGCTGTGTAAATCGTTTTAAAATCTATCCTCCCCGTACGTGTAAGAAAACCTAGGAGCCATTGTTAAGCTTCTATAGGCCACTGCAATATTTTTAAAAAAATGATGCTATAGCATCCGTAATATATACCATATATACCGTTAAGTAATTCAAGACGCAGCTCTTAATATTTATAGAATTACAAAAGATGGCGTAGTGGTTTAAGTGGATGCTTCGCCACTGCCAATGTAGTTGAAAAATCTATTTGTAATCCACAACAATTCCACAAATCCACAAAAACGAAGAACTCGGAACAACTATGTTCCGAGTTTAAATGTTCTTCGTATCCGTTGTTTGAATATTAGTAAATACCTCCGCCACCGAAAAAAAACTTTTTTCGTCTTTATATGAATTCTATTAGGAAACCTAAGTAATATTCTAAATGCGAATGTGAGTTTGCTTGTTTGTTACGCTTTCACGCCGTAACTACTCGAACGATCACCATGAAATTTTGTATACACGTCGTCAGGTGAACAGATAAGGGCAGGATACCATTCATTCAGGAAAAAATACTGTTACTAATCTAACCGCGAGGCAAATACTAGCGAAAATGATTTTGTTCGAATTTAAAATCAACGATCTTTATAAAAATTACAGAAAAGAGTTCCACTTAAAACTCGTCTTATAGTTTGCATGTTTATAAATCTTTAGAATAAAAAAGAATTACCTTATTCTAGTTCTGCTAAGTTCAATTATTAAGTCATTAGAGATATTATCTGTAGTCGTTAATAACTAATTATTGTTGAATATTTAATTACTGTTGTGCTTCAACGAGTATGAATTATGAAAATGTGTTAAGTGAAGTAAAAAACGCAAGGACTATTAAAAATAACTAACGGTGCAGGCAACACAATTCTTCAGCTAGCCGATTTCTATACTAATATTATTAAAAGGAAAGATTATATAGTTAGTTTGTTTGTAAGGATGAACTCAAAAACAACGCAACCAATTTAAAAATTCTTTAACTATTAGGAAGTTATATTATCACCGAGTAACATAGGCTATATTTAAGTCTATTTTAAAACGTACTATCCCTGATATAACTTACACTTTTGCGCGAGCGATACCGCGGGCTAAAGCTAGTCTAATTTTACACAAGCTCATCACACGAACAATATTCGACCAACTAAATAAATTGGTTGCTTTATGAGTTGAAGCGGCTCAACCCAAGTTGACAACCAGTCTGGTTGTTATTATTATGCCT
This sequence comes from Catocala nupta, assembly GCA_963675205.1. Lineage (NCBI taxonomy): Eukaryota > Metazoa > Arthropoda > Insecta > Lepidoptera > Erebidae > Catocala > Catocala nupta. The sequence continues at coordinate 18,554,851 of OY776099.1, forward strand.
GGCGTACCAGCAATAAACCGACTGAAGACTATGTTTACTTACTGTAGACTTTATGGGGAAGACCTAGGCGAACGTTTCCTGATCAGATCGGAGACGTTCTGGATAAAGGCCAGGTTAAGAGCACCTTAAACCGGCGAGCGTGTATGAGGAATGTTATGAAAGTGAATGAAGCCAGAGAAGTGTGTCAGGATCGTAGCAAATGGAAATCCGTAGTCTCTGCCTACCCCTCTGGGAAACAGGCGTGAATTTATGTATGTATGTAAAACAACGGATTCAATAAACACCCAGACTCGGAATATTTATATTGGATCACACAACGAACTCACAACAATCGGCTCGGCGCCGTGTCAGCGGTAAAGCGACCAAGGAAAACAAAATACCAATAAAAAAAAAACCTGTAACCAAATATTTAGGACAGACAATCCCAGCTGAACTTAAAACTCATACCAGTCCACTATATCAAGCAGTGGATTATTGTACCTACGCTCCTGAGCCAAAAGAGTTACCTAGTTTTCTTTCTATCCAAATAACAAAGAAATTATTGATGTCAGTACTTACATATGTATAGCCTGTACTCCGGCGTCGGCAGTTTCTTGGAACAGCTCGCGTGCCATTCGGCTTTGCATGAACGGAAATCAAAACATCAGGGAGGTCTTTCGTTTCTTTCTCTTTAATTGGGTGCTAATTATTTCCTTTTGTGCTCGAATAATTTTGCATGATATTCATAGTATAATAATGAATGGAATAATTTTGCATGATATTCATTGTATAATAATAATAGATTCTAACTAATATTATAGATGTGAATGTGAGTTTGATTGTTTGTTGCGCTTTTACGACTTAACTACTCGACCTTACCACACCTATTATCTAGAAAAATCTTCTGTTACTAACTTAACCTTACCTACATCTACTGGAGCAAAGCCGCGTGCAAAATCTTGAAACAATATAAATGTAGGCGTTCAGTTTGTAGCTAGTGAGTATAAAGATAAATGTGACAACATTTGGTCCTAATTTCCAAATACATAATAATAATTAATATAATATAATATTCTACCACATACACACAACACCGTCTAGCCCAAACAAAGCAGAGCTTGTATTATGGGTACTAGACAATGGATAAACATGCATTTATACTTTTTTTTATAAATACTTACATATTATACATAGAAACACCCAGACCAAGCCAAACAACCATGTTCATGCACACAAATGTTTGACTTGTGCGGGAATCGAACCCGCGACCTCAGGCGTGGCAATCGGTTACACAAACCACTACGCCATCGAGGCTGACAATACATGCAGCGATAGCCAATTGTTAGACTCATGACGCAAAGGTTACGAGCTTAATCCAAAGGCCAGATCTCTAACTTTTCGAAGTTAGCTGTGTTTAATAGACAGCGTAGTTGTGTAATGCGGAAAACATCGTAAAGTAACCTGCATATCGGTAAACGATTAGCGAGGTTAAGCAACGTTGGGTGCGGTTAGTCTATAGATGGGTGACCGCTTAGTGGTATTTCATCTGAGCGTCTCCGTGCTTCGGAGGGCATGTAAAAAATCGGTCCCGGTTGTTGTCAAATTGACAGCAGTCGTTAAGCCACGTCAGAGGCCTACGGTTGGCTTGAACAACTCTTGATAGCAGAGGTTGGCCACTAACCACACGAAAAGAAGAAGAAGAATGTTTTCGAAGATATCTAAAGTCTAACAATCCGCACTAGGCCAGCGCGGTTTATTATAGCCTAAATCCTTCTTATATTAAGCAGGGGCTCTTGCCCAGTAGTGGGATGGTTTATGTATAGGGCTGATATTCTTACCTACAGTTTTAGCTAGTGAGTATAATGGTAAATTCTAATCCTTACTAATATTATAAATGCGATGCGAAAGTTAGTTTGTTTGTTACGCTTTCACGCCTAAACTACTCGACTCGATTATCATGAAATTTGGCACACACGTTATCAAGGGTACAGAAAAGAACATAGAGTATTACATAAGGTACTAGAGTACTTTCGTCCAGAAAAATAATTACCGTTCCCGAGGAGAAATTTAGTCACATAACCTAGATTAATAATAATATAATAATAATAATATTTTATCACATACACACAACACCGTCTAGCCCAAACTAAGCAGACCTTGTACTATGGGTACTAGACAATGGATAAACATACATATATACTTTTTTTTGTAAATACATACACATTATACATAGAAACACCCAGACCAAGCCAAACAACCATGTTCATGCACACAAATGTTTGACTTGTGCGGGAACCCGCGACCTCAGGTGTGGCAGTCGATTACACTAATCACTACGCCATCGAGGCCGAAGCCACAGGCATTATCAAGTTTTACGATGAAGAGTTTTGGACTCAGTTCCAAAACTCTTTATGTGTACCTAGTTCATGTTAAAATACTTAAATCGCCTCGTTTAGACGACACACTAGAGACGGCATAACAACGGGGTTATATTGGCATACAATTGCGTAAATTTGCTTTTAGACTTCATTAATAGGCAATAAAGTGTTGATAAGCAATATTATTATTCAAATTAGGTGAAAGTAATGTGCTCATAAAGTACCTAAATATTCAACTCATCGTATGTATATTAACACGATTTAATTTATACTAATATTATAACCCTGAAAAGTTTGTTTGTTTGGTTGAATGCGCTAATCTTAGGAACTACTAATTCGAATTAAAAAATTGTTTTAGTGTTGGACAGCCTATTTATCGAGGAAGGCTATAGGCTATATATTATAACGTCTCTCTACGACCTCATTGGGCGGCGCAGTAACCACAAACGCGAGTGAAACCGCGGGCACAGCTAGTAGAATATATTATTAGTGTTCTAATTAACACTTTACAATCACGAATATAAATAAGTCTATTTATCCCTAAATAATTAATGTTAAATAATATTATAGAGGTGTATAACACTCAAGTTTCGTTAACTATGTTAAGGTCCCATACTGTAGGAGGCGAGCCTACTGACAACGAGCAACTCTGGCACTAGTTGTAATTCCTTTGTCGCGGGGAACTTTACAAACATTCAGATAAACACAAAGAACAGCCAAACTTTGAACAAACATTTGAGGTTCACACAAATTAGTGTCACGTGTGAGGATCGAACCCACAACACTTAGCGCATTAACAGCTGCGAGGCGAACACCTTAACCATTAAGCTTAAACTAAATCCACGGCAAAAACAAGGCAATTTTTAAACTGCTGTATTTCGCGGATAAAGGCGAATCTAATCTATTCTAATGTAAACATAAAGCATACAACGGCTTCTATACAGACTTACTTCAATAGAGACCTTCGAATTTATCATTGTAGATACTATAACATATGTATGTCTAACATAAGTCAGGTGACATACCACCGTCGTAATATAAAGATATAAACCGAAGGAGCTATAAACAATAGACCTTCAGCAGAATTCAATAAGGAGACCCGCGGAATAAAATTTGTATACACAATATAGTCGGCGGGTTTGTCAAATACATAATATATAAGGTTATGTTATGTATCTTTGAATATAAGGGATGTTTTATATACGTATGCATATGGTGGAAAGTTTCTGTTAGTTTTTCTATATGTTGTCGCGTTGATATGATTGATTTTGTTTATCTTTCGACTGAGCTACACGGTTACTTTTGTAAATTAAAAATTTAAAAACCCCCAACACATATTGAGGGAGTTGTGAAAAAAAAGTAATTTGCCATTTTATGGTGGCGGCCATCTTGGATTTGCAATTTATCATAGTGTATAGTATTCTACAGCTAGTCAAGCCCTTTCATTTGATACCCATATTGAGGGAGTTGTGAAAAAATATGTGATCCGCCATTTTGTGGCGGCGGCCATCTTGGACCGATTTTCATCAAACATAACTAAGAACACTCCCGACTAATTCACCTTTCAAATAGAAAAAACAAAATTAAAATCGGTTCATGCGTTCGGGAGCTACGATGCCACAGACAGACACACACACACCCCGTCATTTTTGCGTCGGGGGTTAAAAATACGAAACAATAACAACGATTTCTTAATATTTACGAACCTTACATAAAGAGATTTTTTAACGTAGTATAGGACTACTGTCGGCTAGCTAGAGTGACGTACGGGTAACAGAACGTACGCGGGGTTATTGGTAGTAAGTGAAAAAGAGGGCCGAAGATTAGGGTTAGTGGCTTGCTTAGATTAAGCGTGTTTTGGTATAGGATCAGCAGTAGATTATCAAAGATTGTTTATGATGATGGCAGAAATGTTTATTTTTTAATCAAACTACTTAATACTGATCTATTTGTGGTTTACTGGGTTGCTTTTGTATCTCAAAATTTCGTATTTTGCTTGTCGTCTTATGACGATTAACTTACAAGAATGTTTTATAAAATGCATTTAACAATTACTATTGAGTAAGTTAGGTTAAATAAGCCTAAAAAGCCATTGTAATAAAATATCTATATATATTTATTTTTTTATACTACTAAAGTGGCAAACAAGCTTACGGCCCACCTGATGGTAAATGGTTACCGTTACCGTTATATATACAAATCTTATCAGATGTAATGAGGAACCATGCAATATTAAGTGTCTAACAAATCCTTTCAGTATTTCATGTAGTATGAAATTATGATTTCCTTATTCTGAATAGAATGTTCGTAGTTTTTACGACGTTTGTACTGCTCTTTTCGCTTTTGTCACAGATTATTCAAAACGTATGCCCAACGCCCGCCATGATTGTTCCAACGCAACTGAAACAACCGATCAGGGGGCTAAACGGCACTACACGGCAGTTATACAAAGCTCGCAATATTTTCTCTTCAACCCAGAAAATAAAAGTCGTAAATTTTACAACGGTTAAACAATCTGGATTTGATTACTAGTAGCGCAGCAGTTATTTTTCGTCGAAACATAACTGATGTTTTATTCGTCGTACGGTTAGTGGCACACATTTTCTGTAATGCTATCTTAAGTTTTCTAATATCGTCAGAAGGAAATGTTAGAAAGTAATATAAAATGTTCATACCTTTATATTTACTGTTCAAATACTAAGCACCGCAGTTATTTCTCTCAGGGGAGAGTATTCTTTGTAATCTTTGCTTCAATATTTGAAAAGTATCTCGAAATACAATAAGTTAAAGGAAAAAAGAAAAACTATTTCTTAAGGATCTTTATTAATGATTAATTTAAAACAACTTATTTTAATTATATGTTGCGTGATTTCTCCAAAAGCTTTTATAACCCCAATAATACTTATAAACACAATATAGTACTCATAATCATCAACATTTAACCTAATGAGTCGCAGCAGCATACCGGCGACCAGACTCTATATGTTTTTAATCATGCGTGACATTCTAAGTCTTGGCAGGCTTATTGTACAAAAAATTTACTAACCTCGGTATACATAAAACATAGTAATCATAAATCCAAAGACATTAAAAGTATACTTTGATAAAACATATAAAATGCTCAATAAATGGACTAATATCCTATTTCTTTTACGAACCTCCTTACTAGTTCATAAATGTAGTAGTGGTAGACCATATAATATCGCGTGTTTGCTAATATCCTAATTAGCACCACAAACGTTAAACACTCCTAACAAACATTTCCCAGCTGCCATAAAAGTACTTTCCATAAATCCCCCGTCAACTTACATATATTCTCGAAATTTTACTTCTAATATTAGACCCAGTACACAAGGTAAGTTCTCAAAGTGAACAAACATTTCGTGACATAGAACACTCCTTATATAAATTCTGCAAATGGCTACCAGTAAAAGTGACAGATGAGAGCGTCATGTATAATTCCTCGCCTCTTTCGTCTGTTAATCCATTTGGAGCAAGTACCTTGTCCCTTTTCGGCACAGGTGGTTAGAATAGGAGGGGATGTCACTTGTGACACGTTGACAACGGAAAGTTTCTTGGATACTTTATGTAAAGGTATGTTTTTAGGAGGAGAAGTGAGGCGTGAATGATATCAATATTTTAAAGTATACTACAGACGTTGTGTGCAATGACAAGCAAAATTTGAATGTCGTAAATATTTTGCTGCAAGGATTTTACAAGGTAGGCTTAATAGCTGGTTTAAGTAGAAATAATATGACTGAGAAAATACATCTAGGTCTTCTAAAGACAACAACTAAAGAACTAAAATGTATTCAGATACAATCGATTCATGTTTTTGGAACAGTTTGGGGTAGGTGCAGAACTAAATGTCCCTAAATGAGTATAAAATATATATATTAATGTTAATTAATGTCCTCCAGAATTTCGGTTACGGCGGCCAATATTACCGAATGATCATCATTTCATCCCTGTTGATTAGAAAACTATTAGCTTACTTATCATCATTATGGATCAGGACAGGACCAGCCTGCCTGTTGGTAAGTGTTTATTGTAGTCTGTTATCACTTGTAATACCAGATAGGAATAAAAGAGGTAGGTTTGTTTTTCTAAGAAAATGTCACTACCGGAGTAGTATCTTTATCTAAGGAAAAATGCCCAAGGGCCAGCCAACTCTTTGTAATAGTTGGGCTTCCACTTAAGGAATATTGAAAAATCTTGATGGAATCTGTATAAAATATTTTTATTTCAATGTATAAGATTCGCGTAAACATAAGACAATATTATATCAGTTATGTTGGATTGTCGAATATCGCGTCCAAAAGATAACACATGTCACATGATACACAATGTTAACACATTTTCCTAAATATATTAAGACACATTAAAATAATATATTAGGTATATTTTTCGATCAGATCGGAGGCGTTCTGGACAAAGGCCAGGTTAAGAGCACCTTAAACCGACAAGCGTGTATGAGGAATGTGATGAAAGTGAATGAAGCCAGAGAAGTGTGTCAGGATCGTAGCATATGGAAATACGTAGTCTCTGCCTTCCCCTCTGGGAAACAGGCGTGAATATATGTATGTATATATTACGATAATATGGGTCTACTCGCGTTCCAAATTGTACCAATATTCGTTAAGCTTTCGGGCATCTATTATTAGGTGACCGAAACAACACATGTTTTCGTTTATAATATTAAAATTATAATGTGTATATTTATAAAGTAAGTATAATTAATTAATATAAATAATTATTGTTACAAATACTTATTAAGGCAACATCTCAACGGGGCAAAGTCCTTTCACCAAAATTCAAAACATTTTAATTACCTTGTTCATTTTTAATCAGATTATTCAACTTATTAATTATTTCTGCTAATCACAACAGCTTTCAAGGCTGAAGCCATTTAACACTTAAAGTAAACTCGTGATAAACAAAGGGAAAATGTTTAACATTTTAACCCTTGCTTTCCTTTATTTGAAGTAATCAACTAAACACGTTTTTAAAAATACATTTTAACACTTTGCCTAATTGTTTTGATCCTTTTACCGACTATTAGAAGTCGTTTTATCTATACATATAAAATAGAACAAATATGTACAATAAATTAATTGATTTATACTAAGTAAATCCAATTAATTTTTTATGCATCTAAGAGGGCAAACAAATCTCCTGATGGTAAGTGGCCACCGTAGCCTAAAGATGCCTGCAACACCAGAGGCATTACTTGCGCGTGGCCGATCCTTTAGGAAAGGAAGAAGAGAAAAGGAAGTGGGAAGGAAAAGGAGCGGGAAGGAGGGATTCGGCCTCAGCCTCTCTCACTCATCAAACGAAACACAACAGTAGGAATACTGCTATTTCACGTCGATATTTTGTAAGGGTAGTCCTTCCCCGGCCCATTCATGCTAAAATAAGCGAGGCTCTACTACTCACTACTATTATTAAAAGTAAGAACAAATAGTGTAGAAACTGTTGTTATTTTTATGTGTTAACTCATATAATATATAATATCAGCTCCGTCTATGAACTGTCCCGCTGCTGGCCATGGGTGTCTTCTCCGTGTAAGAAGGGTTAGCCCATAGTCCACCACGCTGGCCTAGTGCGGGTTGGCAGACTTCACATGTCTTCCATTAAATTATTGAGAGCTCTCAGACATGCAGGGTTCCCCATGATGCTTTCCTTCATCGTTAAAGCAAGCGATAATTAAATTTTTAATACGCATATAACTTCGAAACGTCAGAAGTGCGTGCCTTGGCATCAAACTCGCTGCTTGTAAGTCATATATAAAAAAAGAGATAAGATATTGGATTTGCGAAAGTCGTGTGTTCAAAAAATATTTTATCTTACAGCATTCGTAACCAAAATTGGACTGTAAACTTTAAAAAAATAAATTAAGAAAGGTCCACACGAGACAAACAATACATTAAGAGAAAAGACACATTAAGATTAAAAAGGCGTCTGACCTACATCATTTTAACAAAGCTAAGATTGGTATACTAAATGTATAATATGGGTAAATAATGTATGCCGACTGGCCAGTATAAAATAGAGCTATTTTCTTAATTCTTCTTTGTTTTGGAACTGGTAAACCCTTTGGACTTTTGTCTTATGTATTCGAAATTTATACTCATTTTAGATTTTAACCGCAGCTTCGCTCGCGTCAATGAATTTTTATCCCGCGGGCACAGTACTTTTTTTCTGGATGAAAGGTGTCCTTTTCTGTACGTTTGCCAACGTGTTTGCGAAATTTCATGATGATCGGTCGAGTAGGCAGGCGTGAGAGTGAAACAAACACACATGCGCATATATAATATGAATTAGGTTGACATTGATAGAGCAATAAGATCGATTTGATCGCACGTATCATATCAATTAAGATATCGCCTTACCCTTTCCTTTTTATTTATCTAATAAATAAGTCAGAAACAAAGTCTACAGAATGTATTACTAAGCCGCAAGGAAAGAGAGTGCAGGATAAAAATGTGCGGAGAGCGCTCGGCGATAAATTCTTGAGTAGGACAGCATGAGGTGTACCTAGTTAAAATAGAAGCTCTGTAAAACCTTTGATATTGGACGAGAAATCCACGTTAAAACGAAGTTGTAGAACTAAATATAAATTACTATGAATTTTTCATCTTAGCGCCAAACAAGTTTGTTTGTGGCTTTGCAGCTCAAAAGAAGATGAATTCATTTTTAATGTGTTTTAAATTAAAGCAGTAGCAACGATAGTCTGGTGGAAGACCATTAGGCTGCCACGTAGAGGTCTCAAGCTCGATCCCATGGCTCCTAACTTTTCAAAGTTATACGCGTAAATCATTGGCTTATCAGTGGCGTAAATAGTTGAATTATTACACGCTTACGGTGAAGGAAACCATCGTGACGCAACCTGTATATCTGAGAGTTCTCTACAATGTTCTCAAAGACATGTGAATTCTTGCAGTTCGGCCAGCGTGATGGACTACACACCTTCTCACAATGAAAAGAGGCTTGTGCCCAGCGGTAGGACAGATTATTTGCTGGTGTTATTATGTTATTTAAATGAAATACAAATTTTAGCGAGATGGTTCTTAGCTATATTTGTTTATAAGCTATTTAGCTAAAGTTATGATCTCTTTGCCGACATATTTACATATTTAGACATACTACGACGCACGGATAACGTAGTGTTTAACATAGTCCCTCACCACTGCATCAAGTATTGTTGGTTCGATCTGGATATTTTTGTGTCCGTTGTTTGAATATTTGTAAAGTCACCTGCGACATAAGCATTATTCTAGCAGCGGATGTTGTCATTGTAAACAGTTATCAATCCTTACAGGATCACTTTGTTGTCCGTCCGTCTGTCTGTCTGTCGAGACCCTTTATTTCGGCAACGCGTGGAGTATCGAGTTGAAATTAAAACGATATACTCAGATCTACATTCTTTTAAAGCTGTGTAAAAAAATATACGGTCGTTTATGCCGCAAAAAACGTATATTTCGACACTCTCAAGGAAATCAAAATTTATAGGGTATTTTCCGTTGACCTAGAACTATAAAATTTGGCAAGTAATACATAATTATACTACAAGTATAGGAAAAAGTCTAAAAACTATACATTTGTAATTAAATAAAAAAACAGGGCCTTCATGCAAGGACATTTTTTTTTATAATATATACCTACAAATTTGTACGAAACCCTAGGTAGGCGAGTCTGACACGCACTTGTATGGTTTTTTTCCATTTATTATTGTATAACTGTACTTATACTTTACCTCGATAATAAAACACAATGGCTATCCATTGAAATTAAACTACTATATACGGATTTTATCGCGGGTGACTTTATACAACAAATGTATTTTAAAAATTAATTAGTCATTTATTATAAATTATTGTACCTAGTATTTAAATAAATATTATTATTATTATTATTCTATGGAGTCTCCCCGTGACCATGGCTGCTGAAAAGCACCCGAAACGTCGGGGAAAGTGTAAACCAAAAATAAATAGATTTAATAGTTTAAATAATTTTATTAGCTTATAAATTAGTCAAATAAAATCAATAGTAGTAGTAGAGTAATATTTTCAAAATGTTGTAATACAGTGATAAATAAACAACGCGATAAAATCCGTATATAGTAGTTTAATTTCAATGAATAACATTCGCGTAAACAGAAGACAATATTACAATGGCTATCGTCACATCGTATTGAACATTGCGGATCAATTATAAAAGCACGAACTGTTTCCATATACGAGGGAAAACGCCAGGTGTAGGACGACACGTGTTATTATGGACTATATAATATGGCGCAATTAATCGATCGATCAAAAAATGCAACCATCGATAATACCTTATACAATAGGGTATTTCTGTGTTTAATGTTGTACATTTTTTTAGTCATATAAGAGTAAAATAATACCTCATAGTTGCGTTTATTTGATTTTGAACATATTATTTTACGCACAAGAGCAAATAGGAATGAAAATAAATCTTTTTAAAAACTGTATCACAATTGGCTGCAAAATAAGGGAGTAGTTAAAACTTTAAAGAACAATGGCAGAAACCCATATATTGTTTTACCTGAGATAAAATTCCTGCGTCTTGAAATGAAAAATATCTGGTTTAACTCAGCGTCATCTTTTGAATTAGTTTGTGCAAAAATGTTTGCTCAAGAAGGCCGACAATAATAGATATTCAGTCATGAACTTTTGTAGGTTATGTCTGCAGATAACTTTCAATAACATGTTTAATATGTAATATTATTCAATTTCGAGGGATTACAGGGCAATATCGTATTAGTATTTTCCTTACCTAGTCACTTCAGGATAAAATGTCTTTGAAATTAAACTACTATATACGGATTTTATCGCGGGTGACTTTATACAACAAATGTATTTTAAAAATTAATTAGTCATTTATTATAAATTATTGTACCTAGTATTTAAATAAATATTATTATTATTATTATTCTATGGAGTCTCCCCGTGACCATGGCTGCTGAAAAGCAACCGAAACGTCGGGGAAAGTGTAAATCTAAATATAAATAGATTTAATAGTTTAAATAATTTTATTAGCTTATAAATTAGTAAAATTCAATAGTAGTAGTAGTGTAATAGTTTCAAAATTTTGTAATACAGTGATAAATAAACAACGCGATAAAATCCGTATATAGTAGTTTAATGTCAATGAATAACATTCGCGTAAACAGAAGACAATATTATATAAAATGTCTTGTAAAATATTTTAATAGTAAGTCTGTAGGTAAGTCCAGTGATAACACGGGCTAAGAAAAGAAGCACTCTGCGACACACATATTGAAAGTGCACCGTACTCATCTATGTGTGTGTGATTTGAGAGATACCAGATGAATGGATAGGCAGTACATGCAAAGATGCACGTCGTGTCGATCTGCGGTTCGACGTACTTACTGTGCGTCACTTTCGATATACGAGGCGCTGAGTTATTTTTTTCCTAGTCCTGGTCTTTCTTTATCCGGCCCTAACTGGTTAATGTGATACTTAAAAAAAACGTAGACAATTAATAGAATTTATTTTCTAAATAATTCACTTTTAGACGCTCAAATTTACGTTTGCTAAGATTTCGCCATTGTTCTTTGGATGATAGAAAAAGTGGGGACGTAGTGAGGATATCTCTCACACAGCTGCGGTTAAATAGCGGTTATGGCATAGTTTGTATCGCGTGAAGAAGTAATTTCCATCAAGGAGTCGGCGGAGCGGGAGAGTGAGCGCTTATATCCCCCTAACCGCAAAATGACCTCCAGCCACCATAAGGTTTTACCTAGGAGTGGTGGCTCGCACGGCCCCGCCGACCCTGGTTATGTCGAGGAGCATCGGTAGGTTTAGTCGGTATTACCGGGATCATCATTCTCCGGTAAGTCCCACATAACCTCTCCGTCGCCCCGCGGTAAGCGTCAATGCATTCCCACACGTAAAAAAAATGGTTGTATCGTGCATTCTTTTTCAGTTGTTTTAGTGATTGAGTAATTGCAATAATATTAAAAATCTGAGTCAACTAGCCTATTGCATTCCAGATATCATAAGAATTTTAATTTACAACCTTGTATATTTTACCGAAATATTGGTTTCACGTTTAATAATGTATCAATACGCCGAATGGGAAAATTTTTGACACAAAATATTTCGATAAGACGCTTTCCTAACTAAACAACGAACGCCATTTTTTTCCTCATCGGTTCAAATATAGCGCGAGCAATATGGCGGCAGGCAATGTTGGATTATGACTGATTGTTTGAGACCTGGGTCGTTTGTCAATCCGAGCTTGTTACACGTGAAATTTATATTTTCCCAAACTTGGAATAAAGCCGCCATTACGGTAATTTGGTGGCGAAACAAATGAAACAAGGCAGTCGAGGAATGTAATCTCGGATAAAATGTTTTTTGGCTTGAAACGAATCTTGGTTATCTTTATCCGAATACGGTGCGGTTGAAAAGTTGACGTATATGGATGTGAATAAATAAGCATGTTTAGATTGATAGAACGTAGCAACTTAGTCCCACTGCTGGGCAAAGTCTCTCGCTTGGATAAAATCACTCTGTTCGAAGATATCCCCTGCCAGTCCCTTTCAAAAACATCCCGCCGTCTCAGTTTAGGTCTCCCCCACGACGTCGAATGTCGTCTTATGGCATTCAATTGGTCACGATCTTTGCCCACCTCACTGAGTGCATGCGGCAAAATTTACTAATATCTATTTCTAAAGTGGTCCATCTCATGAGAAGCTGTCATCGTAGTCTGTACTTTATGGGCGAATTGAAATAAAAATATAGCCTCACGCCAGTATTGCCGAGGATAGACAAATGTGAATCGTAGGTCATTTTCGTTTGTATATCCCTAAATCGGTAAATACAGGTCTGGTACAGCTATATATCGTCAGCGATGGTTTTAAGTCCCATTGAGAAGCAAGCCTATTGCCACATAGAGGTAAGCCACAGTTCAAAACCTGTTACTAAGAATTTATTTTCATAAAAAGCTAATTAAGACTTGCCCGGGCCAGGACTCATACCCCAGATCATATCATGTACAGCAGTTGCATTCATTGTCACTGTAGTACCAAGCCACGCATTTACTATCTTTCAAAACGAACGCGCTATGCTAAGACAATCAAATTTATCAAGACAGGCCGCTGAAACTTAAATATAATACATACGATAAAAATAAAATATCTCCAGCACTTAGTACACAAAACGGAACAATTGTAAGTAAGAAACTGAAGTAACAAAACAAAGTTGGAGACCTTGGATCCTTCCGAGACGACTTCAAAACAGAATTATCCCTTACACTGCAACAATTTGAACTTATCGCATGACCCTTTTTCGCTTTACTTCAATAAGAACAAAACACACCATGCAATCAGTTTGCTACTAACTAAATGGTCAATGACATATAAGCCACTATTAAATGGTGTCAGTTTTGTTGTATACTTTCATTGTATAGGTATAGCTTTTAAACGAAGACAAGTGGTGTACGTACTAATAGGGTATTTTACTTATATATTATTATATTTTAGCGATAGCTCAGTGGGGAGACCAACAGACTGCAATGCAGAGGGTCTCGGGTTTGAACACACGTCGCGCTCCTCTGACTTTCGGAAGTTATATGACTTTTCGAAATTATGTGCGTATTAATTGACAATTATCGCCTGCTCCGTGCCTCGGAGAGCACGTTAAGCCGTCGGTCCCGGCTGCCATGAACATTTATGGCAGTCGTTATTGGGGAAGTCGACACAAAAGATCCCACTGGGTCGAAGTGTCGCCGGTCTGTACTGAGTGGCCCGCACACAAGTTAAAATAAGATACTTTAACTGTACGTATAGCAAACTGAAGTACCATTCGGCTCTGCTTAAAATCCGTCGCGAACTATTTGCCTTGTATCAACGTGATCCTTAGATACGAAATTACCACTGAGAACAGGAATTGTACTTTCAGAATGAAGCGGAAATACATAGTATTAGCTCCGAGATAAGATAATCATTCTTCTAGAATGATTATCTACATACAGTTTCACAAATATGGAGTATACTGGTACTTCCTTTCTGTGGCAATCGAAAATTAAGTTAAAATAATTAATAAAATTGGTTGATTGAGAGTTAGAGAATAATTACTTATTTTTTTTATAGTTATATTTATTTATAGTGCCACAGTAGTACAGCGGTAGTAAATATAATATAATATAATAATAATATTCTACCACATACACTCAACACTATCTAGCCCAAACTAAGCAGAGCTTGTACTATAGGTACTAGACAATGGATAAACATACATATATACTTTTTTTTTGTAAATACATACATATTATACATAGAAACACCCAGACCAAGACAAACATTCATGTTCATGCACACAAATATTTGTCTTGTGCGGGAATCGAACCCGCGACCTCAGGCGTGGCAGTCTTGGCAGGTTATACGCCATCGAGGCCGACAACTGCGAGTGCTGTGCATGTTTTCATTTGTGTATAAGTCGCAGACCGGATACCCGGTTTAGTTAAAGGTGGAGACAGACTTTGCGAGGCATGCACCGCGAACGGCGCACAATGAATGTCTCGCAAGGTGTGGTACCTTCATATTTGTGGCGAGGCATGTGCCACGCACGTGTGAGGGCAGAGCCATCGTAAGTTGGCAAACGCTTCAAGATCAAAGCGCCTCAGTGCGAGCATTACATTAGTTGTGGACGTAGTCGCGCATGCACTTTACGAGGTGTGCGCCGCGTACTATATCCACGCACGCCTCGACTAAGAAAATAAAACTGCGTTTGCTCGAGCAAAACAGCGCATGCTCGGACCGATCTAACCCACACGATGGGCATATATACTTCATTCGAAATTATGTGCCATATGTATTTTTTTTTGTTGTTAGTAATAACAACAATGTTTTGGAATCCATAATAATCGGTTACTTTCATATAACGCAACTGCTTTTCGTAAAATTTCTTTCTCGTCCATATTGCGCGCGAAAATCACGGACGGATGCGGACACAACCGTTCAAACGCAACGCACTGCTCGCAATGAGCCGACACACGCTGGCTCGCCTCGCACGTGAGCAGCCTGTGCGTAGCACATGCCTCGCCACAAACATGAAGACAGACAAACGAGGCATTTGCTTCGAACGCAATGGCTCGACCCGAGCATATGTCGGTATATTTATTCGCCACGCAAAGGCATTTGTTGTGCCCCGTGCGGGGCGCATGCCTAGCAAAGTCTGTCTCCACCTCTAAGTGTTCAGTTTTCGGCAAAAATTTATCAGTACCAGCATGGAGTCTCGAAATGTGTCCAATAAATGACAATAAAGTGGCTTTGTGGCCTTTAAACTATGCTTAGCGAATTGTGTGTGTAATAGCGCTACTACTCCTGCTACCCGCCACGCTTTGAATACAATTGACTGCATAGATGACGTAGAGGTTTAAGTAATCGCCTCGTCATTGCAACTGCACCTAGTGTTGAGGGTTTCATTCCCATATAAGACAAAAATGTGTGATCCGCTGTTAGTTGTTCCGAGGTCTCGGCTGTCCGGCGTCCGGTCCGCTCTTGTGTCTGTTGTTGTTTGAATGTTTGTCTGATTCCCCGCGACACAGAAATTGTTTCTACTGCTTTGTCTTTTTAAATAATAAAGTGAATATTACGTAAATCTATGCATATATTATTATATTTTATTTTATTATATATTAAACATAAATAATAGAAAGTCTGCATAGAAATATCTGTAAAAGAAATATGACGTGTCCTGGTAAGTATCAATACAAATTCGTTTACCATAAAGGTTCGAATACAAAATGCCATTTTATCTATATAAAAGGTCCCTTTGTCCGTCGAAGATCGATCGCCTGATAGATTTCAAGAGTTAGGGTCTCTATCTATCACTACCCGGAGCGGAAGGTTCTACTTTTAAGCATTACTAATCGTCTTGTCGTATTCAGAGAAATGGTGGTATTTAGGAGGCCGAATTTGGTTATTTTTCATGGTTGGAATGTTCTTATATACTTTATATGGTATGCTAATAAATATTTGGGTGCTTTTTTATACATTTTATGTTCACGATCAACTTAAACAGCAAGTACTTGTAACGTTTTGTGTGCGTACTCTTATTCGTTGTTTTACGAGTAGCTTGCAGCAGAAAAACAGTTTTGTTTTATTTAATCTACCCACTGTGGGACATAAAAAAATGATTAATTGGAATGTGAAAGAATGCCAATTATCTTTTCAAATTATTACCGAATTGTAGTGTGTAGAATTTGCCTTAGAATTTCTTGAAACTTTGTTCACCAATGGAACGTAGCTCAAAGGTATTCGACTGCGGTATTCTGTAAAGTACTAACAGAATAGCTTTATTAAAGCAGTTTTTTTGCTCTGCTTTAGTAGGACTGCTTTAGGTATAATGCGGATGTCACCGTAGTGCCTTATCTCTAAATGATTGTCGGATTAATTATAACAAAAAATACCAATAATGAAATTGTTAGCAGACCAAACCAAATATTAGGAAATAATATTATGCTATTATTACCAACTCTGTAAAAATAATCTAATATATTTTTCATCTCTCTAAGTAAGAATGTTTTGGCCTCATAAAACGTCGAATGGATTCGCGAACATGTTCGAAGTGTTATTAGATCCATCGTGATACTGAATATGACAGAATTATTGCGTCACGTAAAAACAAAATGGCTACCAGAAACTTGGAGTTCATGTGCCCTTTGGCTTAATGTAATAATAATAAAAATTTGATTCTGTACTTATACAAAAATAAATCGCTGATCCAAATTTGGAAAAGACTGTTTCTGAATATTTAGATTACTAAAAATTTGGGATGCAAATCACAAGTACACGTTTTATCTCTCCAGATAAGCTAAGTGCCTATCGATACTGCAATAGGTGGCTCGAATCTGTAACCTTTCAATCGCAAGTCCAACGTCCTAATTATTGGACTAAAGCCGGGTTTAGTATTGACAACTACGGTTGATAACTAATCCCACCCGCACTTCCACCACTAATAACTTTGATACCTGTATAACCAATTTCAGCAGTAGTAACTATGGGAAACACCGAATTTGGCGCTCGTGAAGTCCAGGAGCAAAAATGTCTCGGAACCCGCAAGAAATTTAATCAGACGTTTATAGGAGGAGCTGAAAATTCAATTGATGTATTTTTGAAAGGCATTTGTGAATTTATACAATATACACATGCAAAAATCTTGCTATCTACATCAATACACTGATATGATATATGAATGAAAAGCCTTTTGCAAAGGATTTTTTTATCCTTTTGCATAAGAAGAGTATAATTTACCTTCTATAGAATATTTTCCTTTGAATCGAAAGCTAAGGATCAGACCCATTGTATATATGTAATAGATCATTAGGCTTAAAGGAATACTCATTCATGGTGTAAATTTTGTCACGGTTCATCAATTTTCATATACGCAATTAACTTTCCAAAATTAGTTTACTCACTTGGAGAACTCCTATCAAAGGAACATACCAGAGTTTTTTGTAAAGGATACAAAAGGCTAAAATCGGTGTAGCGTTCTTGTGGTTAAAAGACTTGTATATATATGCAAATAGGACCGTACTTCTATCCTTGCTTCCATGAATAACTAGAACTTAAGACCGTCTTCTACGTTGATAGGGATAAATGGATATGAGGTAGTCAATTCACCTAACTTTATTGATTTGCGTCGATAGTAAGGAATCTACGCATATTTGTCTTTATTTCTATAAAACAAAACTCTAAGGTGTCTATGTCTTTACATTGAAGACACGACCTGACTTGAAGTGGGTGGCGCAGTGTTAGTGTATGCAAATACTGTGCATGAGTAATACTGTACTCGAACTTCGAGTTTGTAAAAATGCTCAGTTTAGAACTGTGTTCGGTAGATAACAAAAGGCTCTTCAAGTGGTCACCTATTACTTGGGAACTAAAATATTAGTATTTTATTAAAATATTTTAGTATTACACCTCTGCCTACATCTTTGGGTGTATAGGCGTGATAAATATATTTATAAGTACATAATATATATACACATAAAAAGTAAAATATTAAATTCATCGGTATAATACACACAATTATAATATTTGCGTGACCTGATCCCCATCTCAATTATCGAATATCATCTCTCTTTCTCGATCCTTAAAATACAGCCGGTTGATATCTGATACGATTACGTGAAACAGGCTCGAATTCTATTAACGTCACTCATTTTGCAAGGCTCGTGTAATACGTTCACGCATTATTCACCGTACTAACAATAACAAAGGCCGAACATAATATTTTGACATGGCTAGCTCACCGATGTATAATGTTACAAACGTGTTAAGCTTGGGGCTATTATCAATTTGCTCATCATTAGCTTACATTGAATACAAACGTGGACTCTATGTTTACGTATCTCTACAACTGTAGGCAGAGGTGTAAGATACCCAAACCTCATAAGCAATATTTAGGTCTCATGAAAGAGTGGGTGAATATTTTGCTGTCTGATAGGCATCCTAATCACTATCACTACATATTGTAAAATAAAGACTATCTGTTTGTTCGCGCTAAGCTCGAAAACTACTTAACGTATATATATATATATATATATATATATATATATATATATATATATATATACACACACACTGGTCACGGGCCTCTTCTCAGTGTGAGTAGGATTATATATATCACGATATTAACGTAGAAGTCACAAATCGTATATAATGCTTGTGGTCAAAGTAGTATCAGATTTATGTAGTTATTCAAACATTTTGATTTGGTTACGCCGATGCTTTAACTAGTCGTAAGGGACGTTAATACCTAACTCCCAATATCGACTGTTATATGTATATATTCTGACAGTCAAGATGGATGACTTTAAGTGCTGTGTTAATACATCGCTGTGGTTTTAGGGTGGCAATCTTCCTGTAGGTTTAGAGATTATGGTGACAAAACATTATGTCTGATTAGAGTACAGATCCATAACCTCATTACAAACTGTCAAATCATTTTGATGTCGTATACGATTGACAGATAGGATTTTCAAATAAGCAATTTATTTTCTAACACAAGAATGAAACCTAATGTTCAGTCAATGTTACTATAATCTAATACCATACGATCTGCGCAGCATGAGGCAAACGATATCACTCTTTAAATATAGAAAACCAGTAAAGTCTAAAATATCGATGGCTGCGCTTCGTTATTTTCACTATGTTAGATTTATATATAATACCGTTGCATTTTTACAGAACGTTACTTTTTATCTCGAAGAATTTATGTGAATGGTTAATTTATACTAATAATATAAAGTTGAAGAGTTTGTTTGTTTATTTCAATGAACGCGCTATTCTCAGGAACTACTGGTTCGAATTGAAAAATTATTTTAGTGTTGGATAGCCCATTTATCGAGGAAGGCTATAGGCTATAACATCACGCTACGGCCATTAAGAGAGGAGCATCAATGAAAAATGTTGCAAATACGGCGAAAATTCTCTTTTGTGAAGCAGACGAAGTTACGCGGGTCGGACAGTTTTTTTTTTTTTTTTTGTATAGCTGGCAAATGAGCCGACTGATCGCCTGATGGTAAACGATTACCGCCACCCATGGACATCCGCAGCACCAGAGGAGTTACAAATGCGATGCCCGCCTTTTAAAAAGAAGTACGCTCTTTTCTTGAAGGTTTGTAGGTCGTATTGGTCCGGAAATACCGCAGGCGACAGTTCATTCCATAGTTTAGTTGTGCGAGGCAGAAAATTTCTGGAAAAGCGCACAGTTGTGGACTGCCAACCATCTAAATGATGGGAGTCATAGGAAAGCGTGCCGGGTTAGCTAGTACCTATAATTTATAAAGTGCGATACCTGTAATGATAGCATTCGAATATTATTGGAGTTTAGTTTCACGTAATGCAAAACCGACTTTATACGAAAGACGCAACACATGCATTTACGTATCTTAGTTATCAAATTGTTGCTCATACATTCGAATATAATTGTTGCAAATTCCATTATACAGAACACATGTGAGGAAGCCTCTTTAGTAAAAAGTTCAAATTGTTAATATCTTCTATTTTTACCATATCTTATTTGCTTCGCTATTTCATTAACTAAAGTGAGCATTATTTATAGACAGCCGCAAGAACTAATTCACTTCAAGTCTAACCACAAAAAGCAGTTTAGAAGAGTGACACACATTGCCAACCTGGATATTTATAACGAGAAGTAGCTCGTGACCTGACACCGTTAATACCTAGTCCAACGGAAACCTGTGCGTGAATCGTTATCGTGAAGACAGTAATTTTCTCAGCTTTGGCCTTTACTGCAATGTATACACACCCCATATACTTTACATAGGCAACGGTAAAAGCGGTCAAATGTCAGACTGATTAAAAGTATTTGATGATATTGTATATAGAATTGGCTTACTCTAAAGGACATTTGTGTTTATCATTATCATCTCAGCCGAAGAACGTCCACTGCTGGACATAAGCCTCCCCCAAAGTTTTTCACACAGACCGGTCTTGAGCCATCTGCATCCAACCGCCTCCCGCGACCTTTACCAGGTCGTCGGTCCACATTTCTGTTATTTCAAAGAATTGTGGTAGATTCGTATAAAAAAGCTTTCATTCATTTAAACTTCTAACACATTTCATTCTGGTAATATATTCTGATAAAAATTTGTGGTTTTTATCATTGTTAAAATATTAATATTGTTGTAGTTTTATATGTTTGGTATTGTTGGTGAGTCTATTATATATAAAGAATTATTTTTTGCAGTTAACAGCTAGGATTAAAACATGCAACAAGAACTGTCTGCATGTTAAAATTCTACGGCCAGATGATTTTCTAAACATTATGTCTGGAAATATCTGCAATCGTAAGAAATATATAAGCTGCTTGTAAAATAAATGCAACGAAATCGTCGATAGGCAACTTATTTATAATCGTGATATTTTAATACTGTGCATTGATTTAAAATTAATTCTTGTCCATGCATGCATTCATTTAAAATTTACGCAGCAGTAAAAATGTTATGTTAATTTTTATCAATTTCGTGCACCGTAGCTAGGAGCTGTAAAAGGCATTTTCGGCAACAGGGATTAATTTAAAAACGTCGTGAATAAAACCATCACTGTTTTGCAACTTTGCAACAACCTATAAACGGGCGCCCAGCTATGATATTTTATATTTTATTTTTTTATTTTAAGACAGGTGTACGTATTTTAAATGACTTGGGTATTTCAAGTAAAGTTTATAAATGTATATACAAGTATATAACTGGACGGCTGTATGTATATAATGGAATATGGAAAACAAGATTCTATGATATCATCGTATCAATCTAATATTTCATACCTATGTTTACAAGTTGCCAGCTTCTATGCAAATTTACTTGTACGAAATATATTTAAAATTTATAACCCCTAATGCGTTAACAGATGTGTACTTCGCTAGGTGTGTTTTTGGTTACAATCTGTAAAAATTTTAATGCCGATTGTATATATAAGGTCCACCTTTTATCGAACGCATACGCATAAGTAAATTAACCAGGATTTAACAAAACAGTAATTAATGGACGTTAAAAATCCATGACTATTTCGTTATTAATAACTGCACATGTAGTGTGAATTTTAAACAAAGTATCGCAATAGAAATGGAAAGTGCTGACGTGGAAGAGATGGCTATAAAGCAAGGGATTATGATGAACCGACTTGATGACCAACAGAAAAGTCACAATTGGGACAGTTTTGTCTCTTCACTTTGCGTGCTTTAGTAACAATACTATGTCTATATATATAATTAACTATAAAAATATATTTCGATTATTTTAGAAGAATATCTCAGTGGCGCAGCAATAGGTAGTGTACGTGATTGCTCTGAATGAGAACTCAGATTCGATTTTGAGTCGGGTGAGTGTTATTGTATTATTCTGTTTAGAAGTTTTCAGTAGCAATAAGGTCGCTCGCTACTTCGTGGAACCCTATAATATAGCAGGTGAAAGGTAGCTGTAATACACGTCTCCCTAACCTTTAGATGATATAGATCTGAGAATGTGAATGTATGTATTCCAAACAAACTTGCAATTACATTCCTCTAACCAAACCGATAGTATTTTAAGAAAGGCTTGCAACTATTAGAGGTACAATTAGGTAATTCACGAACTACGACCCAACTATGGATTGCTAGTATGTACTCGCAGACGGAGTTGGATGAACTTCCGATTGGAACCCGCACTCCAACCTTCAGTGTAATAGCTCCTCGCTGACAGTTTAATAGCCTTTAATATCAAGCCAATCTGCCTGAATTACATGATAGCGAGCGAGGTGTACTTTCACAGTACATTTTCAGAAATCAATGACAGGTTTGAAAAAAGAAACAGCGTGTTACAAAAAAGTGTGGTCACGTTTTAGGTCTGTATCTGATATCCGCATTAAATCACTACCAAAATTGCGCTTGGTCATTTTGAGTTTCACGAAGTTTACCGTAAGCAATTATTGTTGTTTATGTATTGAGTAGAATGTGCTGATATTGATAAGTCCATAACATAGAAAATACTATATATAATATATTCTACTACTTACACACAACACCATCTAGCCCAAACTAAGCAGAGCTTGTACTATGGGTACTAGACAATGGATAAACATACATATTTATTTTTTGTAAATATGTACATATTATACATAGAAACACAGACAGACCAAGACAATATATACTAACACTATATGGACCATTGGTCTAAAATAAAATTATTATTATTATATTATTATTATATATATTAGCCCTGTGTTAAACTGTCCCACTGCTGGGTACGGGCCTCTTCTCAGTGTGAGAAGGGTAAGGCCATAGTCCACCACGTTGTCCCAGTGCGGGTTGGTAGGCTTCACATATCTCTGAGAACATTATTGAGAACTCTTAGACATGCAGATTTCCTAAAGCAAACGATAATTAACTGTATAATACGCACATAACTTCGAAAAGTCAGGGATGCGCGCCTTGGGATCGAACTCGAGACCTCTGCGTAGTAGTCTAATGGTTTCTCATTAGGCTATCGTTGCTGCTCGAAAATACTATATTTTAGTGAAAATAATGTATACGGAGTTATTTGGTCGAGGCTTTTCATTGTATAGAGGTGTAGCGACTACATTATTACACGTATTCCGATAGAGCACATCTTAAGATAAGTTAAAATGCACACGCATGCAAATGTATACACGCGCCACACTAGTATATAAGCTTTACTTTTACTGAAATTAAACAGACTATAACACTATCTGAGTCTCGTTATACTTATTGCCAAAACGTAGGCAAAGAGGCTTTATTTTGCTTAAGATTGCGCCGAGCGAAATGTGCCAAAACAGGCGAAAAAATCAACAGTTTTTGTTTAATACAAATATAAAATATACATTTACCATAACAATTAATGTGTTTACAATTACTCCGTGTAAAAAACTTAAAATAATTAATATTATCGCCTACAAAATTACGTAAATTTGCACGAAAAATGCAGAAACGTAAGCTCGTGTTACGTGATTTTTAGATTATAACAGTAGAAATCTATCCTACTTTACAGCTTAAACGAAACACAAACAGTTATATTACAATTTTTCCGTCCCAAATATTTAAGTTATTGGTTGACAATATAGATACATATTTATCAAAAAAGCACTTCAAATCCTCCATACAATTTTACTATGGAGGCCGCGCGCCGATTTCATGGACCACACTTTACTTACATTTTTGCTTAGTTAGTGCAGCGGTAAAGAATACGACAGTACGGCTGAAAAATTTGTACATCGTACAAACAATATTAGAAACCTTAAAACATAACGGATGGTAAGGAAAGAGCAAGCGACATAAGTGTGACCTAAATATCAAAAGATCATGTTGTCCTTCTCTCACCCATGGCGCCCCAACCAAAATCGTATTACCAGAACACGTTTTTATCGGATCCGTTTCCAATTACAAAGTCAGTTTACAATAGCCCCTCCATTCCTAAGCTGCTTTAACGATTACATGTTTGCTGAATTATGAGGTGTCGTGAAATTCTTAACGATATTTTTATAGCTGCTAGACCTTGCAGCTATAAAATATCGCCAAGAAATTCTAGTTACTGATAAAATTATATTTTGGACTAATGTTTGACGGTGCAATATGATCATGGATATTATATACATATTTCATTACATACACTATACATCCAGTTCTATAGAGGTTTGCTTAGATTTTGCCAAGCTAGCAAACTGTGAAAATCGCATCTAATCAGATTAAAGATTTTTCATATAATGCCGGAAAAACATACCGACAGACAACAATTCTAAAAAGGTTTGTGTTGAGCCCAGACTTCCATTAAAATAGTCAAATCCTTACGAATATTTAAATGCGAGTGTGAGTTTGATTGTTTTTTTATTTGTTGCGCTCGCATGCCTTGACTACTCAACCGATCATTATGGTCTTTGACATACACACGGTTAGGAGCATAGAAAAGAACATAGGACATTCCTTAGGAAAAAGTACTGTTCCCGAGGGATAGCAATTTATCTACAAAATGTTGTCAGATTAACGCGAGCAAAACCGTGGGAACAATCTAGTCCTATTATATTTTAAAGATATCTGCAAGATCTAATAACTGCCATAGCCACCTTATAGTAAAACAAAATATAAATACAGAAATACTCGTATTTTTTGAAAAGGTATTGCTGCGAGAAAATTTATAATGTACATTTTCACACTTTGCATTTCTAATGCTTTTGATAGAAACGGCTTCGAAGCGTTATATGTTCCTACTTTGATTCGTGCCTTCGTACTTATGAAATAGTGAGATTATTGAACAGCTAAACGTTATGTATTGATTAGGCCAAGTTTAAGATTGCCTGTTAGAAGAAGTTTAGCCTCGTAGACAATTGGTTCGCACAGTATTATCTTGGACCTAAAAATCATAGCTTATAAAATGTAGACAGCAGTAAGAGTAAAATACTAAAACGTAGTTAGTAATAGAAATAATATACAATTGTAGGATTGTAGTATTCGGGGCTACTAAAGCGTGAGTGTCCAACAACATTCGAATGATGTATATTCGAATGTATTCAGAATACTAAACATCTGTGTTCCTGACCATACAAAGTAGTCCAGTCAAATACAAATCATTTATTCATTTAGGTCACAAAGTAACAAAGTTTATTAGATTTACTTAATTTACATTTATTTATGTTAGTTGCTAGGTTCTGGCAAAAGGTTTAGCCTATGAGAAGTCACCTGCAAGAAACTCAAGTCTATTTTTTTTCAGAAAATTCAGACATTGTGCAAAAACTGTATTCGAAAATTATTCGAATACAATTTTGGGAATCACTAAGCGTGACTACTATGGCTGTATGTATTATGTTATTGTTATAATGAAAGCAAACTGTAATACTTAAATGTACCCACAGTGTATTCTTTGTGGTAATAAAGTTTTTATGATTTATTATTAAAGGTAAGAGTCTCGCTGTAAAGTATTTAGTATATTAGTTTCAATGTTTAGCATAAAGGCTCTTTATTAGTTGCTTGTGGACTGTAATACACTTTGTAAAGCATTGCTGCTGTTTTAGTGTGCTCTTGAATATTAAAGGGTTTGTAGGATTATATAGCTCTATCTAGAAGGTAAAGGTAAAAACAATACCAGCCCTGTTTTTAATCTGCTGTACTACTGGACACTAGGTTTTTCTTAGTGTGAGAAAATTTAGGTTACAGTTTAGGCTGCTCCAGTGCAGTTTGGTAGACGTTACATATATTCGAGAGCATTATGTAGAGCTGTCAGATATGCAGTATTCCTCGCGATGTTTCCATTTCTTGTAAAGGGAGCGGTAATTAACTATTGCGCACATAACTTCGAAAAGTCAGTGATGCGTCCCTTTGATTCGAATGCAAGACTATTGGCCTCACACTAGACTATCGCTGCTTAACTCCAACAACAAATGTATTTTATAAATTAATTAGTCATTTATTATAAATTATTGTACCTGTATTTAAATAAATATTATTATTATTATATTAACCAACCTAGTTTTTTATATTAATTGCTAATATCCCCAATTTTATCTGCTCATTAAAAGTACCCCATGTGCCTAATTGTAATTAAAACTTAATCAAAATTTATTATGCATAATTATTAATGCATATTTTATAAAAACTTAAATACTTATTTATTTTGTAGCATTTTCTTATATTGCTTTTGTTCGCGTCGCGGTCTACTTGTACAAGTTGTGGCACGTAAGCGGGTTGTGTGCATCTTGTAAACTACCAACACGACCTACAAAGAAATAAACCGTATGATTAACAGATTTCTGAGAAGCCAATCAACAACATGTCAAACTCATGTTAAGGGAAGTTATTGGATGTTTCTAATTCAGTCAGCCAATCACAGCAGTTGACATATGTTTAACTATCTTTTAACTATGTTCGTGTTGTATTGTCTTTTAACACGAATTTTATACATTGAAATTAAGGTAGGTACCATATTAGTTTTCCCGTGACTATAACTACTGAAAAGCAACCGAAACGTCGGGGAAGTCTGAACCTAAATATATATAATTTAAAATTTAAGTAGCTTAAATACCTAGTACTAAGTTTAACAGTAGTAGTAGTTTGGTAGTTTTAAAATTATGTTATAACTATATTTCTCCCGCAGCTACGCTCGCATGTAAATGAAAAATGTAGTTTTGTAAGATTAGATAAATAACAGTACTTTTTTCTGAATGAAAGGTACCTCTATATCCTTTCCCGTTCCCCTGACAACGTGTATGATCGGTAGAGTAATTAAGTCGTGAAAGCGTAACAAGCAAACAAATAAACAAACAAATTCATATTCGCGTTTATAATATTAGTAAGGATAGTGTTTTAATAAGCAACGCTATAAAATTCGTATAAAGTAGTTTGATCTGCCTTTCAGAACCGGGTGTAAATCGCAAGGATAGCTCGCGCGAGTAGTTGGTACAAGTAGCCAGCTCTAACCATCGGCTACATGTTTCAAAGGTTGAATATACCGAACTATTATGGATAGGGACAGCCACGTCGTATGATCCGGGCGTACTCTAACTTGTAGTATTGCGCTTTGAAGACAAAATATGTGTTGACACGTGTTTTGCTTCAGCGCGAGGTTCAGGACCGTCTGTTTTACCTCTTTGTTTTTCTATTGCAGCCTTTTTCTATTGCAATAATTGGGTTGGGCTATCCAAAGATGCGTTGCGAGTTTCTCTCTTCTAAATAATTTTATTACCATGGATTGCCGCCAAGTAACACCTAATTCGATTCAATACATCTGCTTCATGTATAGGCACTACAAAATCAATAGACAATTTATTCTTGTCTTCTTCTTCTCCCTAGCCTTTATTATTCCCAAGTCACTTGGGATCGGCTTTTCTGGTCTAACCGGATTTGACTGGATATCAGTTTTTACATGGAGCGGCTGCCACCTGACCTCTGCAACCCGAAGGCTAACGATACCCTAAGGCTAGACCAGTGTCAGGATATTATAGGGCACTGACTTCCCAATAACGACTGCCATAGATGTTCATGGCAGCCGAGACCGACGGCTTAACGTGCTTTCCGAGGCGCGGAGCAGGCGATAATTGTCAATCAATACGCACATAACTTTGAAAACTCATATAACTTCAGAGGTGCGCGACGTGGGCTCGAACTCGAGACCCTCTGCATTGCAGTCTGTTGGTCTTCCCATTGAACTATCTTATTCTTGTCTATTTACAAGTAATTCAATTTACAAACTATATGGTTCACAATCAATTGGTTAACTAGCTTTCACTCACTATAAATAATTTCCAAAGGTACTACATTCCATTGCTGCTATGCAATCAATTTATCCGTGAATTTGGGAGGAATGTCACTACCTCCATTGCCGTTCAACTAACGGCATAGTACGGTCCAACTCGATGTAAATGGTATAAACTTTAAAGGTACCAAATAGTATTCGTTCAATATTAATAATAATTGAAACAAAGCCTTGTTTAAGGTATATTATCTGAATAATTTAAAATCTTTTATGGCATTTGATTATTCTATAACTAACTAACTACATATGAATAATAATTCCAAACATTTGTTATGTAACAACATAATAATATTCTATCACATACACAGAACACCATCTAGCCCAAACTAAGCAGAGCTTGTACTATGGGTACTAGATAATGGATAAACATACATCTATTTTTTTGTAAATACGTGCATATTATACATAGAAAGACCTTGACCAAGACAAACATGCATGTTTATGCACACAAAATATTTTTGGAATCGAACCCACGACCTCAGGCGTGGTAATTGGTTACACTAACCATTACGCCATAGAGGCCGATTTTTTTTATTGTTTAAGTCTTCGTACACATGTAATTTGGAAATCGGTATCTATATATTTTTTTTTTTTCTATGCACGGAATTCTCGTAAATGTGGAGTACCATTGTAGCCTCTCATTCTGCGAAAATGCCCATGCCCAGCTGTAGGACAGTTTATATTTTATATACAGTGCTGATATTATTATATTATTACAGATTTAGTATTAGTATGTACTCTTATTGTACGTGCAGTTAATCGAGTTCTTACATATCTATACTAATATTATAAAGCTGAAGAGTTTGTTTGTTTTTTTGCTTGAACGCGCTAATCTCAGGAACTACTAGTCCGAATTGAAAAATTCTTTTAGTGTTGGCTAGCCTATTTATCGAGGAAGGTTAAAGGCTATATAACATCACGCTATAACCCACGGGAGCGGCGCAGTAATCATAAACGCGAGTGAAACCGCGGGCACATCTAGTTAACGTTAAAATTATTAATTTAATCATAAATATTTTGGAAGCGAAAAAGCACGCCCATGGAAGTGATGATAATAGATATATTAAACTATACGATTTATTAGAATATTTGTCATTTTTATAAATTCGTTGGATTATATCCTTGGTTCAACAAGAATTAATAACTACTAGCGGTCGCCTAGTGGTCAAAATTCGACCAAAATTCCTAAGCTTGCTACTTTGTTTTCTGTTTTTCTCTATTACATATAATTATATAAATAAGGTATAGGTAACCATAGTTATAAAGAATTGTAGGAAGTCAGACGAACAAAAAGGGGTAGAAAGCTTTTGCTTCACGTATTAATATATAGATTATAATCATGTGGCATTAGAAACAATTCAAACAAATTATTTCACACTAGCGTTCACCAACGGTGTGTATGTGAAATTTCAATGAAAATCGAAAATCGAAATTCCGACGTGTAAAAAAAAAATTCATCATCATCAGTCGAGTAGTTAGGGCTTGAAGGCGTAACAGACGAACAAAATCACATTCACATTAAAATATTATTTAGGATGTCGAAACTGCTTAAATTAATCTAGCACTCGTACAAAATAAATGGCCGTAAAAATTTATTTTATAATCTACAATTTTAAGAGTAGCCCATTGCAGATAAACTACCTTTGAACACAGTCTATCTTATAGCCCGATGGATAAATAAATATACATATATTACGTATATATAATTAAAAATACCTACAAAATTATGCTCGATATACATAGTTTCTTGTTGGTTTAATCTACGAGAAAGTTGATAGTAATAGTAAGCGCCAACGAGCCTCTGTTTCGATTTGATTGATTTGACACTCTGTCCAGTACCAGCCCAAGCATGATTCATCTTCACGACCTTTTTTGCTTGACTTATTTTTATAGCTATTTCCAATGTTTTTATGACAAGGTTCTATATAAAGCCTATTGTCGATTAAGTATCGTCATAAAAATTATATCAACGTTTATTAGAGTCGTTAAAAAGTCAACTTTCGGTTCCCGAACGAATTGCGGGATTAAATTTTTAATTTGAATTTTAGATTTATTGTTCCCGTCCGCCATTGTTGGTCGGCGAATTTTGTAGGTCATGTCATTAAGTAATTCTGATGACCTTTGGGACTTTATTTCTAAAAACATTATAATGAGAATACTATATTATGTTCGAGTATTCTTTTAAAACATATTTTATGGCAGACATACACATACATAAAGAATTAGGCGCTTTAAACTAAAAACTCCATAATATATCCATACATTTAATTTCGTCTTATCTAGGTTCCTTTAAATTAAACCTGGGACCTGGAAGCGGCGCTTCTGGCGTCTCTCTACCGTTGGCGCCAGGAGGCGCTGGCTCGAGGCGAAGGACCACCTCCTCCCGCTCTAGAGGCGGCACGGTCCGAGCTCCGCCAGGTCCTGGTGGAAGAATGGAGGAATCGACTTGTGCACCCCAGTGCCGGGCACGCCACGATCGTGGCGGTAAGTCCCGTGTTTGAGGAGTGGCTGGAGAGGCGGCATGGCGCCCTCACCTTCCGGCTGACACAGGTTTTGACTGGCCACGGTTGTTTTGGCCGGTTCCTGTGTCGTATATGCCGGCAAGAGACGCCCGGTTGTCACCTCTGCGGCGACTGCCGCGACGTTGTAGAGGACACGGCGCTGCACACTTTGGCGGTTTGCCCCGCCTGGGCATCGCAGCGCCGTGATTTGACCGCGGCAGTCGGATCGGTTGCCCTCTCGCTCCCGGCCGTAGTTCAGTCTATGGTCCGGAGTGAGAGGTCGTGGAACGCCGTCGCCTCCTTCTGCGAGGAAGTGATTTCCATCAAGGAGGCGGCGGAGCGGGAGAGGGCGCGTTTAAACCCTCTCCCCAACCGCAGAGCCGGGCGCCGGAGGGCGCGCGATGACCTCCAGCCACCCTGAGGTTTGACCTGGGGGTGGCGGGCTTTGTGGGCCTGCCCGCCATCCGTTCAGCACCAGGTCCGAGAGGCGGCGTGCGTGTTCCCACGCGCGCCTCTGTGTCGAGTCCGTCTCCCCTCTAGGGGGAGACAGTAGGGAATTTTTTCGAATGAGTCCTTTGGGTAGGTCTCTTGTGTAGTGGCCTGCCGTTTCAGACGGCAGGCCGTAACCTCAGCGGGGTCGCGACCGCATGCGAAAGCGATTCGCGCGGCCCCGTCGATAGTGGTTTTGTCGAGGAACACCGTGGTAGGTTTAGTCGGTATTCCGGGAGGTACTTTCCTATTATTCCATCTTTCTTTTACCCCGGCGAGTCCGACATAATCCCTCCGCCCGCCCCCGCGGAGGGATATGCATCATTGCATTCCCCCACGTAAAAAAAAAAAAAAAAATTATAAAATATTCTTACAATGAAAAGGCGATGTTATATGAATTTTAAGGCAACATTAACTATTATTTAAAAATAACCATGAAAAGCTTTAAAATAAATTACGTATAATACACGCGCAGTTTCTGCTCGAACAGTTGAATTCTTTAAAAACAACTTTAACTTGCTAGAACTCATTTTATGCATATAGTTCTAAAGTTAATTTACAGAAGAAATACCTCTCAAATGCACCATTCAACTTGCGATTGAAGTAATTAGCTTTTGTTGGTGGAAGTTATCAATAAAGTAGAACTCGTTGATGCCGCGGACGCAGTTTCTTCTGTTGTATATCATCATGTAACAGTTAGATGTGGTCATATCTTAAGGTTATTAATTAGATCACAGAGTCTACTTCATAACCTTAAAATATACTAACACAATCCTTTAAATTTTATATGAGAGATAAAAGTCACAGTAATAAAAACAGAAACAATAAATTTTGAAAATGTGGATATTGACCTAAAATATTCGAAAAAGTGATTTATCATTGAAGGTTATAATTAACTTAGGTAATTTAAAATTCGAATTCATCCGGCAATGACCTAGTAAAAAATGAATAAGCTAAGTTAATATTGGCTTGTAAGGTACATAATACATGATGTATTATGCATATTGAAATGTTAAGAATACAGCATCTCCTCGGAAAAATATAAAAGAATATTATGTTCTTTGGATTACGATAGGTACTTTTTGTCAGCAATACTTTAATAGAACGTGATCACCATTGAATGTTATACCTTGCATATAAACTACTTTCACCATTATGTAGCAACACTAAGGTCAATTACCAGTCGTGTAAGTATACCTTGATTAACAGTTAATTATTTTACTATTAAATTCAACTAATAAATCACTTGTTTGCCATACATAAAGTATTTGTATCTGTTGAAATTTGGCCAGATTTCGCATTAATTAAATTATAACCTCTGTAGAATCTGTACTTCCAATCTATTGACAATATTCTAAGCCAAATACTGTCCGCAAGCCCAAACATCGAATTCAAACGAACACCTCGCTTGAAAATGACTTCTACTATCACAGTTGAGACTGCGCCGAGCGTAAGACGTGGTTGGACTGACTGACAGAGCTCGATATGCAAATCGGCGCGCGGCCGCCATAGTAAAATTGTATGGAGGCTTTGAAGTGCTTTTTTGATAAATCTTTATTGTCAACCAATAACTTAAATATTTGGAACGGACAAATTGTAATATAACTATTTATGTTTCGTTGAAGCTGTAAAAAAGGATAGATTTCAACTGTTACAATCTAAAAATTACGTAACACGAGCTTACGTTTTTGCATTTTTTGTGCAGATTTACGTAATTTTGTAGGCGAAAATATTAATTAATTTAGATTTTTTATACAAAGTAATTGTAAACACATTCATTGTTATGGTAAATGTATATTTTATATTTGTATAAAACAAAAAGTGTTGATTTTATCAACTTAACTCTGACCGCCTGTTTTGGCACATTTCGCTCGGCGCAGTCTTAACATACTTTAAGTCGTATGCAGGCAGTAGCTTTTCACTACTAAGTGAATGGCACAAGCTGCTCATCAATGCAACAGCCAAGCTACTGCCCGCGTAAACGCCTTACCTGGTGGTAGTGCGGTTTAGGTAATAAAAAAAAGGAAATGGTTATCCATCTCTGTTCTTATGGGGTAGGGCTAGGTTCCACGTTATAAGTAGGTCATAATATAGATTGTGTTTTATGGTAGATTAGTTTCGCTTAGGAGCCCGTCGTTTCATACAGCAAGCTGGATCGCGATTCGCATGTGAAAACAATTCACGCGGCCTGGTCCCTCTGGTAACGTCGAGGAACACCGTGGTAGGTTTAGACGGTAGGACCGAGACGTGCCCGTGTCCGACATAATCTCTTCGCCACCCCGCGGAAAGGTATGGGTCAATGCATTCTACCAGGTGAAAATAAAAAAAGGTTTCACGTTACAAAAAGCGAGCGTATCGCCGTTTATCGGGCATAGACAGTGCCAGAATCCGTGCTGCTATAAAATATGTTAAAAGAAAAATCTTTTCTCGAGCGGGATTCACCACCGAGGCGGTAAAATAGTAAAAAAAATACCTAACTCCATATAAAACTTGGTTATATTACTCCAACATTACTCGCTGGAACATGCCCACATTTAGTGTAGCAAATATTCTTAATATTGCCAACGTTAAGCACACATGGTCGCCCGAAATGCGGACGTTTATAAATAGTAGCATTTTCCTGTATACTCCTGTTTGTGTCAAAGGATGGGAGGAAATTAAGTCGTATATCCTATCCTGAGGGCAGGGCAATATTTTAAGTGAGAGTAATATACTTAAGTGGAGTTCTAATATTTTTGCCAAAGTTATTTAACATCAAGAGTGGTTACTCTTGACGAGTTAGGTAGACCAATTATGACGCTTTAGATTCTGTTAATGGACGTTAATCTTATTACCGCGGCGCCGAGCTAAAGATTTCTTGGTCTTTGCAGCAAGCCTGTGTTTTAGAAACTTCAATATTATATTAGACTAGACTTTTCCCGTGGCTTCGCTCGCGTGAGTGTAGGTTAGGTCAGGTTTAATTAGTACCAGGACCTTTTTGTGGATGAAAGGTACCCTATGTCCTTTTCTGTACTCCGTATGTTGTATGCGAAACATGATGATCAGTCCTGTGGTTAAGGCGTGAAAGCATAAAAAATAAACAAACATACAAACTCACAATTATAATATTAGTTATAATTACATTGATATATGTATGATATGATAGCTCAGTGGGGAGACCAACAGACTGCAATGCAGAGGGTCTCGGGTTCGAACCCACGTCGCGCACCCTTGACTTTCGGAATCTATATGACTTTTCGAAATTATATGCGTATTGATTGACAATTATCGCCTGCTCCGTGCCTCGGAGAGCACGTTAAGCCGTCGGTCCCGGCTGCCATGAACATCCATGGCAGTCGTTATTGGGAAAGTCAGTGCCCTATAATATCCTGACACTGGTCTAGCCTTAGAGTATCTTTAGCATTCGGGTTGCGGAGGTCAGGTGGCAGCTGCTCCGTGTAAAAACTGATATCCAGTCAAATCCGGCTAGACTAGAAAAGCCGACCCCAAGTGACTTGGGAATAATAAAGATATAGATATATAGGGAGAAGAAGATTACATTGATACTATATAAATCGAGATTTTTTGACATTATGGCGCTAGTGTATTCATATCATGGCATTTTATTAGTTTAATACTTTATGTAGGTATTCCTTTTCTACTAACTAACCTTTTTAGTCGTTTGTATTTTTTTTTATACAACTAAGATGGCAAACAAGCTTGCGGCCTACCTGATGGTAAGTGGTCACCGTAGCCTATGGACACCTGCAACACCAGAGGCATCACTTGCGCGTTGCCCACTCTTTAGGAAAGGAAGAAGAGAAAAAGGAAGTTGGAAGGACAAGGAGCGGAAAGGGGGAAAAAGGGGATTGGGCCGCCGGCACTCTCACTCACCAAACGCAACATAACAGTAGGAATCCTGCTATTATACGTCGATATTCTGTGAGAGGGTAGTCCTTCCCCGGTCGAGCCGGTCCATTTATGCTGAAATCGGCGAGTAATCCTTACCATCCTTACTTCCTTAAATATTAATATTATAAATTCGAAAGTAACTGTGTCTATCTGTCTGTTACCTCTTCACGGCTAAACTACTCAACCGGTTTAGATGAAATTTGGTATAAATATAGTTTAAAATCTAGGAAAGGACATATGCTTCTTTTTATTGATTTAGGAACCACGCGGGCGGAGCCGCGCGCAAAAGCAGTCACATGTATTCAGCTCAAAAATAATACTCCCAGTTTTAAGACAACTTTAACAACATCTCATTTATCAAAATACATCGAGTTGTATAGACTACCGAGCATTGAGACTACAAAGAAAGAAATTCATATACATACAGAAATTCGAAAATCTTCACCCTTTTTTGACGCAGTCAAGTAAAAAGTTGAAGTGTAGTTATTATTAATCGCTTCTCTATAAAATAAATATTTATTTGGAAAAAGTTCAGAATCGTCTACCAAGGAATGAACATCTAAATTAAATTGTTTGAGCATGCTTGAAGAACTTAGTATTCAAAAAATTGAATACAATATCTATTTTCTTTGCGAGGAAGTTCTACTGTATAATTTATAGCTCTTTTAAGCTAATAAAACAGTTGATTCTACCCTGGAGTCGCTTATATTGGCTATTTATAAGGAACGTGCCGAAAAATTTTCTGTTAAAATTTTCTTTTATCTTAGGGTATGTTTCCATCTGGGTAATAGTTTGTTACTTAGTAGCTGGCTGCTTAAGAGTTAGTATTG
Organism: Catocala nupta; assembly: GCA_963675205.1. Taxonomy (NCBI): domain Eukaryota; kingdom Metazoa; phylum Arthropoda; class Insecta; order Lepidoptera; family Erebidae; genus Catocala; species Catocala nupta. Next base: position 18,590,737 of record OY776099.1, read on the forward strand.
TTTAGGTAGGTCACCTGTATAGTCGTTTGCATGTCGATATGTTCCAAAAAGTCGATCTTTGAATTGTGACAACTTAGCGACTTCTGTCCTGACATTCGGGTACGATAATCGCTTACCTTTAGGGAAGTCATTTATTTATTTGTCACCTTGGTTGTATTATAACGCATTATTTGGATATTGAGATGAAAGCATCACGTACCTATGAATCTTACAAATAGTATAAATGTGACATGTTGTGATGATATGTGGCTATATTTTACTTAATAAATCGTTAAATGGATTTGGATGAAACTTAACAAATAAGTAGATCATGTTCGGGATTAAAACATAGGACTTTGTATTCCAGAAATCCGTGGGAACAATGCAGGCAATAGATACTACTATTATAAATATAAAAGTTTGTGAAGATGTTTTTTACTCAATCACACGAAAATCGTTTTCGGATTTATATGAAACTGGCACACAGGTAAATCATGATAGATTAACACGTAGGTTACTTTATATAGTGATAATTATGTTCCTGTGAGATTTAGACAGAGGAACCAAAAGACAGAAAATATAAGTAATTAATAATTTTTAATATAGTTATTCAACAAAAGTAATTTTATGTTCTTTTGGTATTTTGGACCGGCGCAGGCGGTTAAACAGGTCTTGGGAATCAAATTCAATTAACCTAAACAGTTTGCCACGAAGTTTTTGCTCAGTGTGAATGCATTTGTATGGAACACCCCTGTGTAGAATTAATAGCAGCGATGAAGCGATTACTACCCTGCGTTGTAAAAGTTCGGATTAACGTATTTTTTGTGTAAAAAAGTTATTTAATACCTAATGTTGGGCCATAGAGGTATACGAGAAAATGTAATAAATACGTAAATGATGTTTAAAACTGACATATTATATCGGGAACAAATATGTAGCGTTTCATTTCGGTAAAATGGAAAATTACAATTGATCATTGATATGGTGTTTTGTACAAGAAGCGATGGCCGCAGAAGTCACAAGTTCGATCCCAAGGCCCGCATCCTTTCAAAGTTATGTGTATATAAATACTTCTTTAGCGCTTGCTTTAACGATGAAGAAAACATTGTGAGGCAACCTGCATGTCCGAGAGTTCTCAATAATGTTCTCGAAGATATGCTAAGTCGGCCAACCCGCACTGGACCAGGGTGGTAGACTATGGCATAAACCCTTAGCTCCCAAAGTGGTCCAGGTGGACCCCAGGGGTCCATGGGAGACTCGTCTACCATGAGAGTCACGGAGGTCACTCCAACATAGACACCCGTCGAGACGGGGGTCTATGTTGGCGTGGCAAAAAAATGGGGGTTCACAATTCGTAAGCGGGGCGGGGGAGGGGCAGGGATTTATTTGCTTTCGATAGCGAAGAACAAAAATGTTGGCTCGACTTCACCTATCAATGTAGGCAGATAATATTTCAGGAAGAAAATTTCTAATAAATAAAAGTTCACCCGTATAGGTTTGATATTTTTTTTTATTTAACTTTGGTCCGAATATATCGATTTTATTTGGCGGATTAAATTTCCAGCTACAGAGGGTCCACCGGAAACAGCAAAATTATTGAAAATGAGAAAAATGTATGCGATCCTCTGGCCTATATCTGGCCTGGTATTGTTATAAAATCTGCCTTTAAATGTTTAAGTCGATATTGTCTGCTTCAGTGATTGTTATTTTGTGTTAAAATACTTACAGATATTCTTCAGTTGGCATCATCTATTTTATTTGATTCCCTTACCTGAAACAAAGCAAATGGTAAATTATTGTAAAGATTATATAGAGGCTTTTATCGTTCAGATGTCTGCTTTAAGATGGGTGTTATATTTGAAAAGAATATATTTTAGAATAAAAAGGTACGAATAAAATATAGACTAGTCAGACTGTAGAAGAGCAAAAGACTGCAACAAAACAACCTTCCAAAAAACTGCCAGATTGAGGTTTTTTATTCACTCATTAGAGTAAATATGGACTACTAAGTTCAAACGATTTTGGACTTCGAAGTCCATAATTATTAACTCTACGATCGGGGAGACTCCCCGTGACCATGGCTGCTGAAAAGCAACCAAAACGTCGGGGAAAGTGTAAACCAAAAATAAATTGATTTAATAGTTTAAATAATTTCATTAGCTTATAAATTAGTAAAATAAAATCAATAGTAGTAGTAGTGTAATATTTTCAAAATTTTGTAATACAGTGATAAATAAACAACGCGATAAAATCCGTATATAGTAGTTTAATTTCAATGGTTTAATATATATTATTATTATTTAATTGTGACGTATTAAATGGTAATTTAAATAAATAATATGGTATTACTTTTTAAAGGAGGAAGGTGTTTACAGTTAAACACCTCTTTCCTATATATGTGGGTAATTCATACCTAAAATTATCAAATATTTTGTTTCTTATGTCAGAATTCTTGAAGACGAATACCTACTCATTTAGTAGCTTTAGTAAATATTGATTACTCAACTTTGATGTTCATAAATGTTGCTTTGTGTGTGTATAAATAAATGTATTCTGATTTGATTGGCTCAACAACTTAACAAAGTTTTGCAATCATATTAATGATGTAGGGAAGTATACGTAACAGAAAGTCTTAATATGTCTTCATTCAGATTAAATATTATAGTTGTTTCCTATGTTTGTTACTTTCCTAAATACATGTTGATTTTGTACATGATTTAATATAGCTAGAAAAATACGGGCGACTCATAGACAAAAGGCAAATGATGTCGTGCTCTATGCTAGTCTATATAAAATGGTTGAAAAGGTGCAAACCGGTAAATATTTTCTCCCGTGGCTTTGTCTATGCGTTGAATTGAAAACGACATAAAATATTATACAGATAACTAACATAACTTTCTCAGTTTTATTTTGGTTTGTTTCGTTTATGTGTAATAAACGATTAAAAACACATTACAATAGCATAACATTTTTATTCATATTTATAAATATTCTTCATAATCAGAATTACTTATACTTCCACAGTTACAATTCATAGAAACAAAGATATGTACACTGTGATACTAATGAGTGAATATAAATAAATAAAACCATTGAATCGGCACCGAGAATCTTTGAATCTGTGAAATGGTAAAACATTAATTCAGACTACACGTGAAATGCTTAAAATTAGTGATTTAACGTAGGCAGCTTAAAAATAACAATCGGTATCACAAGCTTTCCGAAAATTGCCGAGTTGGAAGCTGACTCAATTCGGAAGCCATTTCTATGCTAATCGCGATTCAGCTATTTCAATTAATTCTATTCAATTTTCTACATTGTTATGGCCAGTACCTGTTTCCTTTGTTTAAATTAAATTCGTTCCAAATTCACTTTCGTAAAGCCATCAAACGAATTGCTGTATAAAACAATGTCTCCCGCCGCGTCTGTCTGCCTGTCTGTTTGCGATAAACTCAAAAATTACTGAACGGATTTTCATGCGGTTTTCACCAATAGCCAGAGTGATTCATGAGGAAGGTTTAAGTGTATAATTTGTTAAGGTTAACCCGTGCGAAGCCGGGACGCGTCGCTAGTTATTTTTATACGTTTTAAGTGATTTCATTTTTGGTATACAACAGTAATGACAGAGATACATAATATACAGGGTGTCCGGTAATTAATGGATAACCTGGAAATGTCTTACAGTGGAACTGACGGCCGTTCAGAAAAATTTGAAAAATAATCTATCCTAACTACTACCTAATAATACTATATGTGTTTTTTTTTAATTACCATGTATAGCTTTCTTGTATACTACGACCATAAATGAATGAAATCCATCGGTTTTTTGTTGTTTTATTATTTAACACTAATTATGCTAATATATTTTGCTTGCAGCTTGCACTTTTTAATACATTTTTTTTTAAATTATTCCAATATTTTTTTTAAATTTTTCTGAACGGCCTTCAGTTCTACTATAAGACATTTCAAGGTTATCCATTAATTACCGGACACCCTGTATAGTTTCACACCTATAAGGGTATCCCTTGAAGCATAGACAGAGGCATAGACTAGACCAAATTTTCGTCACGGCGACCAACTTTAACGAAAACTAGCGCATAAGATATTTTAGTACAATAGCTTTTGCTTGCGGCTTCGCTTGCGTAATACTAAGTTAGATTATGTTAATAATAGTATATTTTGAAAATAAAATAGTCTATGTTACTCGCTGATAATATAGCTTCCAAATGGTCAAATAATTATTAAAATCGGTTAATTAGTTTTTGAGTTAAACCCTTACAAGCAAACAGACAAACAAAAAATCAAATCTTTCTTCTTTATAATATTATTATAGATTAGTGTATTCCCAACACTTGGCAGTTTTGCCCCCTCTGCCTCGAAAAACAAGTAAAGCCTTATTGGTCCTGCGCCTGATCCCTCTCCTGCCACGTCGGATGAGCACGTAGTTAGGGGGTTAAGAAGGAGTTACATAATATTGTCTTCTGTTTACGCGAATGTTATTCATTGAAATTAAACTACTATATACGGATTTTATCGCGTTGTTTATTTAAAACTGAATTACATAATTTTGAAACTGTTACACTACTACTACTATTGAATTTGACTAATGTATAAGCTAATAAAATTATTAAAACTATTTTAACTATATATTTGTATTGTATAAGTGTAAACCTAAATATAAATAGTTTTAATCGTTTTAATAATTTTGAGGCGGGGCGCAGTAATCATAAATGCGGGTGAAACCGCGGCCACATCTAGTTAGCTTATAAATTAGTAAAATTCAAGAGTAGTAGTAGTGTAATAGTTTCAAAATTATGTAATACAGTGTCAGATAAACAACGCGATAAAATCCGTATATAGTAGTTTAATTTCAAAGAAGGAGTTAGTTGGTACTTCCTAACTCTGTGCTGATATTGATAATTTCTTGACAGAAAAAACTTCTCTTCCTGTGTCATGCAAAGAAATATCTTATACCATCGCTGTGTCAGCGAGACAGTAATATATCATAACATAACTAGAAACTGTTTTGGCTCACCATCATAATAAATAAACACATTACGTCACAAACGATAAACAATGTAAGCATGCAAAACAATTAACTGTCGAGATGTTGTTTATTGCTACCGTTGGCGCCTCTAGAATACAATGTTGCAGTTTTATTACATCAAGTCTTGTTACTCCTATTTTTATATATTTAGTTGCTCTTTACACTGACGTCGACGATAGTTCGTCTGCGCTAAGGGATGCATTAAAAAGGACATGAAAAGTGTCGTGCAAGTTTGTTTAACAACGTGTGAGCAATTTGATTTAGCGTTTGAAAAAGGCTCAATCGCGTGGGCCGTTAGCTTGTTCGTTTACGTATCACTACGTTATATTAAATATTATAAAACAAAGTCCCCTGCCGCGTCTGTCTGTCTGTCTGTTTGCGAAAAATTCAAAAACTACTGAACGGATTTCCATGCGGTTTTTACCAATAGACAGAGTGATTCATGAGGAAGGTTTAGATTTTGTATTACACCTGCAAAGCCAGGGCGGGTCGCTATTTATGACTATATGACATGTTAGGTAACAAGATTTTTAAAGCGAATTGTCTTACTTGGAGTCATTATTATGTAGATATATAGTCTGGTCAATTTAGCACCTAAAATAGGAGTGAAGATAAATAAATACACATAAAGTTGAAAGTCGGTAAAATTGTTCAAAACGTAATTATAAATCAAATTTCGTTACCGTGGCAACAAAAATCCTATTATACATTACTCGACACAAAACTATATTAATTACCTATTTATTTAATCTTTATATATATAATTCTTCTGTACGTGTGTTGACAGTGAACTCCCCCTAAACGGCTGGACTGATTTGAATGAATTTTCAAGTGGATTCGAGGATGTATTAGATATACTTTTTTTTTCTTTCCTCTACAGGACATTGTCTGTCAGAACAGCTAGTTGCTTATAATATTTGAGACACAGAAAATCACAATGCTGTGCAGCTTTCTTTATGAATAAACAAAAACTCTTTGTACTTATAATAACTTCATTAAATAAATAAATAAATAAATATTTTATCACATACATATGTTATGTTAACGTATAAGTTTTGAGGTCAAAACATTTTTGTACCACAGCAAAACATTGTTTCTAACATAGTCTGGATATAAGTAGGTCATGTAGCCATATGCTCCCAACTATTAATAGGCCTCATCTATTCTCCGTGGCTTCATAAGAGGCAGTTAACTCTGTGCGAAGGACAGATAGCATCAGACTTTCGGAGAAAAACCTAACATGATGATAAAACGTAAGAAAATATACTGTAGACAAACGTTAGAGGTTGTCTATACTAATGTTATTAAGAGGAATGATTGTTTGTTTGATTTTTTGTTTGTCTGATTGTAAGAATATAACTCAAAAATTAAACAACCGATTTAAAAAAAAATCCCCATTTGAAAGCTATATTATCACTGAGTAACATAGACTATATTTTATTTAAAAAAAATACTATTTCTAACATAACACTTTTTTTTTTACGTGGGGGAATTCCATGGCTCATGTCTCTCCGCGGGGGTGGGCGGAGAGACATGAGCCATGGAAAAGAAATAATGTATCTCCCGGAATACCGACTAAACCTACCACGGTGTTCCTCGACAAAACCACTATCGACTGGGCCGCGCGAATCGCTTTCGCATGTGGTCGCGACCCCGTCGAGGTTACGGCCCGCCGTATGAAAAGGCAGGCCACTACACAAAGAGACCTACCCAAAGGCACTCACTTCTAATTAAACCCTACTTTCTCCCCCCTAGGGGAGAGACGGACTCGAAACAGAGGCGCGCGTGGGAACACACACGCCACCACTCGGACCTGGTGCTGAACGGATGGCGGGCAGGCCCACAAAGCCCGCCACCCCCAGGTCAAACCTTAGGGTGGCTGGAGGTCATCGCGCGCCCTCCGGTGCCCTGCTCTGCGGTTGGGGAGAGGGTTTAAACGCTCCCTCTCCCGCTCCGCCGCCTCCTTGATGGAAATTACTTCCTCACAGAAGGAGGCGACGGCGTTCCACGACCTCTCACTCCGGACCATAGACTGAACTACGGCCGGGAGCGAGAGGGCAACCGATCCGACTGCCGCGATCAACTCACGGCGCTGCGGTGCCCAAGCGGGGCAAACCGCCAAAGTGTGCAGCGCGGTGTCCTCTACAACGTCGCGGCAGTCGCCGCAGTGGTGACAGCCGGTGGGCGTCTCTTGCCGGCGTATACGACACAGGAACTGGCCAAAACAACCGCGGCCAGTCAGAACCTGTGTCAGCCGTAAGGTGAGGGCGCCATGCCGCCTCTCCAGCCACTCCTCAAACACGGGACTTACCGCCACGATCGTGGCGTGCCCGATTTCTAACATAGCCCAGCCTAACCTACTTTGACGCAAGCGAAGCAGCGAGCAAAAGCTAGAATCATATAACAATAGGATGGTTGAATCAAATTGACTCAAATTTATTATTATTCTAGTCATATAGTTTAATTACCCAAACTATAAAGATAAAGATTTTTTAAATCTACTTATAAATAAATAAGATGCAAGCGTTTTAAATCTGGTAGTAGGTTAATTGTCAAATGACATAAGATGCACGATATAAATTGTGACGTAGCCGCTATTTAAACGCATCTGTCAGAGAGTGATAGCGAGATATCCCCACTTTATCTTATATCCAAATTTTAATTTTAATTAGTCACTTCCTTTTGCAACTAATTTTGATACTCTTTGCACTAAAATATTTATTTTGATCACTATTTGCTCTTGTGTGTAAAATTATGTCCTAAATCATGCATAGCTAACTACCCTACTATTTTAAATGATCTAAGAGCAGTATTTATATAGTCCAAAAGAATTCGAGATGAACAACCCACATAATCAGAGATCATCAAGATAAATGGAGCAGAAGTATTTCAGTCTATATCCCAGAGATGGCAAGCGTAATAGAGGACGCCAACAAACGAGATGGGAAGATGATCTATAACTCACAGCGAGACAATATTGGAGAAGGGTAGCGCGGGACAAAATTGGAGAAGGGTAGGGCGTGACAGAATCCAGTGGTAAAATGTTAGACGAGGCTTATTTCAAGAGGCAAATTGAACTTCGGCACATGTTATAGTGTAACTAGAACACATTTAATATTTGCACTATTTATACTAGTACTGATTTTTTGTTTTTATTGTCTGTACTGGTTTATGTGGTGGTTATGGTCGTCTGGTTGCCTCTCCACTGCAGCTGCGCCTAGTGCTGTGGGAAAGGTTCAGATACATAACAAAAATTTGTTAAATCCACAAATAGTTGTTCCAAGTGTAAGTGATTTGTTATTTGAATGTTTGTAAATTCCTCGGGTGTACAAAAAATATTTTGTTTACAGGAGTAGTAAAACCTACTTACAATAACCCACTTGTATCCTACGCTAACGAATTTAAGATTTTAGTAATGTTTTTTGTTTTGCACGAGTTATCTGCTCTAATATGTACAAGTTGTGTACACTTCACTTCACAATCATAAGGAAGTGTCCTTATGATTACTCTCCGGTTTTTATTTTATGTTCACTATTACTACTTACTATGATAAGAGTGTAATCTGTTTGTGTACCTATTATAAATAAATAAATAAAGTAGTATTTTAAAAAGAAAACTGTGAATGAAATGCCATTCAGGGCATAAGCGTTGGGGATCTGTATCTTGCAACAATTAATTAAGGTAATCTAAATTCTGTATTTTGCGTTAAGTCATTTTGCAGCTTTTAGATGCTTAGTTGAAGCCTTGGGTTCAACGCGTAGAGGCACTTAGAAAGTTTTATTTTGGGTCGGAGTAAGGCTCCATCATTTACCATTTTTACGACGGAGTAGAAGTTTTTGTTACCCTTATTCGGGTGATAAAGGCGGATTAAGTGCTTAATCTTCTAAAACTATCTAATAATCTGTAGTGTCAACAATAACTCGCAAACACATTACCTACGTACGTACCTACGTGAATATTATCACCCCTGAATATAAACTTAAGCTGTTGGGTACGGTTTTCATTTCAGATTGACAAGGGTTAAACTATAGTCCACCACAGTGATTAAGTGTGGGTTAGCAGACTTCGCACATCTGCTTACTTGTATTTAAGACGTTTCTGTTGTGAGAAACATTGCTAACATTGAATCAACAAACATGAAGATCAATCGGAGATGGAGGAACAATTTGCGGATATTTTTATTTATTTTTTATTGCTAACAGTGCCAGACAAGCCAGCGGTCCACCTCATGGCAAATGTCAACCAGCGCTTATGGATTTTGACAGTGTCAAGAGTACACAGCCAAACCACTGCCTTAAGTAATATATAGCAATACTCTCCTTAATTCTAAAAAGGACAAGTCATAGCGCCTACACGTATGTGGTAAAGGATCGCTGAAAACGAGCTGAGCTAGACGAAAACAGTACACTGAATTCTTAGCCATGCAGGTTTCCTCAAGATAAGTTTCTCCCTAAAATCGAGTAATGTAATGAGGTACTTCATGCACGTATAACCTATAGAAAGTTAGAGATAAGGTAGTAAATGTATTTGTAAAAGTATTATGAACAATATCAGCTCTTTATGTAAAATCTCCCACTGTTGAGCATGGGTCATTTCTCATTGTCAAAAGGGTATGCCATAGTTCACAACGCTGGGTAAGTGCGGGTTGGCAGGTTTCATATATTTTCCAGAACATTCTAGATAACTTTCACAATTCACATGCAGGTTGCCTCACGATGTTTACCTTCATTACTAATACGACCGATAATAATTTATTTCATTAGACAATGTCATGTCAAATGTGGATGTCTTGGGAAGTAACTTAAGACCTTTGCGTGGCAGTTCAATGATCTACCACTAAGCTATTCCTAGCTAAAAGTTAGAGGGCTTGTCTATATATAGCACCACTGCTAAAATGTATTAAGGTATTTTATTTAAAACATATAGCTATTTGAGAAGGGTAGCCTTATAAACGATAGATCCCTTCAATAAATTGGGACTTTAGGCCTAAAACCTACGCCTTTTGTCTAGCAAATTGTTACGAACAAACCTTTTAGTACACAACTACGTACAAAGCAGGTCATGTAAGTATATTAACTGAAGTATTCCCTAGGAGCACTTATTGTTTTTTGCTACCAAGATGGGAAGCAAGCATATAGGCCGATTGGTGAGAAGCAGTTGAAGTAAGATTAAGAAAGCATTTAAAAAAGCTGAACGATATTTGTTCTGTTTTCTATTGTATCACCAAATAAAATTAAAACAAGTTTTGTTTGGTGATATAGTATGTGGCTTCTCTTCACCTGTTGTAATTACTCACAAGAGATATTCGCGAGAATACCTGCGTTGCAATTGCAACTGCAACAATAGCTGACGTAGTTACCTGATTTGGTTTTCATTAATAGATTGTTCTGTATATGTTTATATTTTATTGTACTGTGTTATGGAGATATAAAAAAAAAAAATGTTCTTTCTCACAGCTGCCCTACAGTCAGTACTCGCGCGTTACCTACCCTTAATAATTTGTCGCTAAGCTGCCAGTTCAAAGTATTGTATATGTAAAGAAGCCCTGCTAATAACACGAAACGGTGAAACACCCGACTAATAATAATGTATTTATAGCAGCCTGAAAAATTTACACAACGCAGCCATACATAACTTAAGGTTCTTTGACTGCGACGTTCTCTAAAATGAAGGCTATTTACGAGCTGTTTTAGTCTGAGCTAAATCCTTGGGATAAGTAGAGATACTACTTTCACGAGCAGTTTTATACTTTGGATGAAGCTCCCTGTTGGGTACTTAGATTCATCCCTAAATATATCTGCCAAAACATCTGTGCTGCCTTTTGGAGGCTTACTGTCGTGATAATATTGTGTATTTTTATTATAATTCAATTTCATAAAACGTTTATTTTTATGCTATCTGTATAGGTTGTCCAATACTCTGACATCGAACTAATAGCAGTTTCGTGGCGTTGCTCGCTCCGTAACCGGTGCTAAATTGTGCTTAGCTCTGGCTTTGCATATATACAGTCGTTACAGACACACACCACAGGTTGTATTGTTGTTAAGCTGGCTTTGTGGTGTAATATTAGTAATAATTTATTTGTGTAATATTAATTTTGTACATGATATAGCGGTCTTGATGATAATTAATAAAAAATTTGGGAGTGCGATTGGCTATCATTTCTTTGAGTCAATCAAAGAGAAGTACATCTATTTACACTGCCTCCGTGGTGCAGTGGTGGTAAATGTGAATGATGTGCACGTCCCGGTTCAGTTCAGTTCAGTTCCTAAATCGGACAAAATGTTATTGGGTTTTTCGGTCAAGACATATTCAGTATCAGTAAAACGGCGATGTGCTCGCCCAAACTATATCTTGTGAAATGTGGGAGTAGTAGACTCCGAACCACCAATTCTGAAATATAGGCGTGAAACTATATAGCTAGGTAAGTATTACTTACGGCCGGTCTCAATAACTTACCTACCTTTGACAATTGGTTAAATTAGCTACCAATAGTAGCTACCACCGCATATTTTCGTTTCATTATACGACCATTGATAGGAATTCACGTCTTTGGCACTAATCAACCATTCGAAGGGCTTTACCACTTACCAGAGACAAGAAAGTGTATAGAAAAAAATTTTGAGCGTTTCAATACCGTTGGACAAGTTATAATTAATAATAATAATAATAATTTGTTTTATTTTCATTAAACAGATTTACATTTTTTTGTGTAGTGATCGAAGTCACCTAGTAAGCAAACAATGCCTGTGACAGGTGACTACGCTCTTCCATAGCTAATAAAAACTAAAACATTAAAATAATAATATTACTTAAAATAATAATTATAATTTGTACTTAATACGTGAACTTAATTCTTAAGTACTGCGAACATACTTAATTACAGAATAATTCAGTATAGTAACTTAACGTTTATAATCATTCTCCCTGTAATGTGTGTGTGTGTGTGTGTGTGTGTGTGTGTGTGTGTGTGTGTGTGTGTGTGTGTGTGTGTGTGTGTGTGTTGTGTGTGTGTATGTGTGTGTATGCGCGTGTATAACTTAGTGTTGTTATAGAGTGTGTTGTAATAAAGACTCCGTTTCCTCATAACTTAAAGGTAGTAGAAAGTTAGTTATTGCTTTTTTATTTTCTTGAAAGGTTTTAGTGTAAATATCTACGTTATTATTAATTTTATTGTATAAAGTCTCAGAACGACTGTTATATTGTCTATTGGCAAATGATGTTTTTATTAGAGTACGAGCAATTATGTATTTTCTTCTTTTTGATCTAGTGGTTGGGGTAAAGTTAGTGGTTACATGTTTTTTCAAAACAGTATAGAGAATATAAAGCTTTCTTACTGACAGGACTTTACTGATGGAGTATAGACTGCTAGTAGAAAATCTTCTTTGTTTAAAATGCATTACTTTTAGCAAGGCACGTTGAGCACGTTCTAGCTCCAACATTTTTGTTTTACCCGCTCCTCCCCAGACAGGTAAGCAGTAGGTTAGTATGGACTGCGCCAATGCTGTATAGATTTCCTTAAGAATATTCCTTGAGGTGTTTTGAACATAGAGCTGCTCCCTTGGTACCACATGTCTTAAGGTTTTAAAAATCCAGATAAGCTTTCTTATTCTAGCAGTGACTTGATCAATATGGGAATGCCAGGACAGTCTCTGGTCAACCATGATTCCTAAATATTTTGCGTTCTCAATTTTATCTATAGCAGGACAGTCACAAGCGTCTGTGTTAGTAGTCAATCTTTTACATGAGTGTATTTTAAGTTTAAAGTCGGTATTAGGTTGTGTGTGGTTTTGGATACTGTAGCAGATAAAGTTAGTTTTTAGTGTATTCAGTGTAAGAAGATTATGATTTAACCAATTTGCAACTAAGCACAGGCCATGTTCTGTATTTTCTTTTACAGCAGCCCATGTTTTACCAGTAAAGACCAGCGCAGTGTCATCAGCATAAGAAAAAGTATGTGAGTTAGTAATGTTTAGATTACAGAGGTCGTTTATATATATTAGAAATAGTGTAGGGCCCAGCACACTTCCCTGTGGAACCCCATAAGACACTGTAACGTCTTCACTCGTATACTGATTCAGTCTCACAGTTTGCTTCCTTTCAAAAAGGTAACTGCTGAAGAGAGACAGCGCCATAGATCTTAAACCAATTTTTTCTAGTTTGTAGATTAGAATAGGGACAGAGACGGTATCGAAGGCTTTTTTCAGGTCTAAAAATACCGATATGCATTTTTGACCCTTATCAACTTGTTCGGTGACAATTTGAGTTAGGGCTATAACTGCGTCTTCGGTTGACTTACCACGCCTGAAGCCATATTGTGAGGGTGATAGAAGTTGGTATCTATTTAGGTAACTTATAAGTCTAGAGTTTAATAGTTTCTCTAATATTTTCGAGATGGCTGGAAGTACAGCAATTGGCCTATAATTACCTATGTCGCCTCTGTCACCACCCTTGTACACAGGGGTAATAAAAGACTTTTTTAAGGGAGCTGGGAATAATCCTTGTTGAAAGCAGAGGTTAACTAGGTGCGTAATTACGGGAACAAGTTCATCCTTTGCAAACTTTAGGAAAGCCATAGGAATGTTATCCCAGCCGGGAGCACTATTAGATTTTAAATTCATAAGGGTTCTTTCGACTTCATTAGTATCTGTTTCCTGTAAAACAAAGGAGTTGGCCTGAGGCAAGTTACTGTTAGTAAGCGTATTTTTAGTTAATTTGATGTTGGTTTGTATGTGATCGGCAAGATGTTTTCCTATGTTTGCAAAGTAACTATTTATAAAATTGACAGACTCAGAAGGATTACTTTTAAGGTTGATCAGCTCTTTATTATTGTCTCGTGGTTTATTAGAGTAAGTTATATATTTTATATTCTTCCACAATAATTTGCTATTTTTCACTGACTTAGCCAGTAACTCTCTTTCATATTTTCGTTTGAGCTTTTTAATAAGGTTGTTGCAATAGTTTCTATAACGAAAGTAGGTCACTTTTAGAACCTCATTGTGACTCTCTTTCTTAAGTTGCTTTTGTAATTTATTCCTATTTCTAATGCAACGTAAAATACCAGGAGTAATCCATGGCTTTAGTGTGCGTTGACTTTTAGGAATAGTTTTATTAGTGGTGCTGGCTTTTATGCATTCAGTAATTTGAGCTATCAGATTCTGTGTCACAGTGGTAGGGTCGTTACAGAGTAGTAATGCAGAGAGGTTTTTTTGTTGAAGTTTCTTAAGAGCCTCTGAATAGTTTGTATATGTTTTTGTTTTATTTATGGTGCGTTCGAATTTGGTTTTAGATAGAGACAGAAGTGTAGTAAAATGGTCTGTCACTGTGGTTTGCAAGATTGCAATAAATGCGGAGTATTTATTGTTATTAATCTTTATCATAATGTGATCCAAACAGTTTCTTTCTCTTGTAGGTAAAGTGTGTCCAGCCAGTATACCATAACCGGAAAGAGTGCTTAAGTAGTTAACTCTGTTATTATATTCGTGAGTTGGTTCGTTCGTTTTGGGTGCAATGTTAATGTTTATGTCTCCTACTATGATTATATTGTTTTGAGCTGTTAGAGTATCAATATGCGATGAAAGTGAGTCTATGAAACTAGTAGCATTTACATTAGATGGAGATCGGTATAAGCATAGTATTGTGTTAGTGAATAAATCCAGCTGAAGACAGGAAGCATGTGTAACAATAATTTCTTTTACTTTGGGTTGTAGAGATTTTTTAATATATGCAACTACCCCGTCGTTCTGGTTCAGCTGACAAGTAGTAAAATAGGAGTTATAGTTTTCAATTTGTGGTAAAGATTTATTAGAGTTAAGTCTACATTCATTTAGGATCAAAATATCGGGGTCAAATGAAAGAGTAGATAATGTCACTAAAAAATCATCGAAGTTGCGATATATGCTACGTATATTTTGGGATACTATAGTTAGATCGTCTTTATTAATTAGCTTGTAAGATGAGAGATTAGCACAGTCACATTCAACTACGTGGGCAATTTCAACATCATCTATCACGTTCATGTTATAAAGTGTATCTCCCATTTTGTGTTAATAAAAGATAAATATGTTGTTACAGGAGTAGAGGTAGGTTTGAGTTTCAATTTATCTGTTCGAGTATGTTTAAGGTTTGAGGAGTAAATGTGTATTCTGTTGATAGCTTGTAAGTGTAGAGTTTTATAGGTAAATTGGTGTAGAATGATTTGTGTGAATTCGTGTGTGTTTGTTTGTGATTGAGATGTATGTGAGTTGTGGTGCGAGTTGATTATTTTAGTATTCAAATATTTTAAAATACCGTAAACAGTTTGTATTTTACAATTTAGAAATAGTAGAAATGCAGACAATATGCATAATGAACAAAATAAAGACGTATCATGCGTTGAGGGAATTTTATATAATGTCGATGGGTTACCTTGAACAGTCGGGTGAGGTTCAGATAGTCAGATTCCTTGTGGGTCACGATGATGGTCAGTCAGGAGGTGATGTATTTGGTTCTCATTAGTAATCATAATAATTGAAGAATGTTCATTCTCTCGTAAGTACACCTTTCCATAAGCGGTCCAGCAGAATTTAAAGTTCTTTGATTTAGCTAGATCACGTGCTAAGAAGTACAAGCGCGCGGCCTTTGGAGAGAGGTGCTCGGATATGTATACTGGGGTGTCCTCTTGTGTCTTAAAGCCAAGGTGTTTGGCGCATAGCTTACTTTTATGTCTGATATTAAAAGATTTTGCTGCTTTTAAAACATCATTCTTCAGTAATGTCGAGTTAGTTTCCACTACAATGGGTGAGTTTTTATTAGTGGCAGACTTTGGCCTCACTCGGTATATATCATTGATGTCTGATTTAGAAATGTTGCTGTTCACAGACTTGGAGAGACTAATAACCATCTGGATGAGGTCCTCTTTGTTTTCAGTAGGCAATTTTGGGACATTTTTAATTTCAAAGCTTGATTTACGGCGTCCTATTTGAATTTCTTCTATTTTATTTTCCAGTATAGTAATGTAGTTTCTATCTTTCTTTACTTGCGTTTCTAGGTCCACTATTCTCTGCCTAAACTCATCATTTTGGGCAGCAAGAAAAGAAACAGTATTTTCAATATTGTGATTTGATTGCTGTATCTCTTTAAGTGCAATATTAACTTGCTGCAGCTCGTTCGCCTGCGAGGCAAAACTGGATGTCATTAGTTGTCGCATTTCCTCTTTGAAGTCAGTCATTTGGTTGGAGATTGAGTCTTCCTTCTGATTTCTAGATTTCTTCTCGCGTTGTGAAACAAAATTCAGTGGAGTAGTGTGCGACAGGTCCGAGTCAGATATAGATCTATTCAGATTGGAAACCATCGATACGAGGGATTCGACGTTGCAAGGAGGTGAATTCGTAGCTGCCACAGTCCTCGGATGGCGTGTCTTCTCAGACTTCACGTTCATATGCGTCTTTGATGGTGTTCTTTTAAGCGGCATTATTTTCTTCAATTAGCAAGTACTAGGGTAAAATGACGTAAACGGCGGGCAGATTGTGGTTAGATATCGTAATTAATTATGTTGCGTTGTAGCGAACAATGAAAGAAGATTCAAAAGTTATACTTTAATAGTTTATGTTACTAATTGTCAAAAGTTTGGCTATCTCTCAAATTCGACCGATTTACTAGCAGTTAAACAAAAGTTTCCAATTTATTAACAATAATAGCCTTATATAGCAATTAAAGTGATAATGAGATGTACGAAGCCGGTTTATTTGATTCTGAACCGGCGACAGAATCTGAAGATCGCAGAGATTAGCGACTTAAACCTTTACACCATCCGTCCAATCAATAAGCTATTTTACAACTAAGTAAAATTTCTACTATGATGGCAGATCTTACTTTGAATAAATCCTCAGTACATTGTACGTTGGAACAAAACAGATACACATAAAGATTGCATGTCTGCGCACTTCATTACATTGAGTACTCATCAGGCTGATGGGCTTGTATGAAATTATTCCAACGCTACGTAATTAGGCAAACATCAACGTACAATGTTACAGGTATTTTTAACCTTTTGTTGTTTGGTATGTAAACTAGTCTTATCGGATATTGAATCTATAATTGTGTTTCTACAATCCAAACGTATAATTATTATTGAGTAACTCTGTTTGTTTTGATTCAAATTGGTATGGAAAATAGCTCAGATAGTTGTTGTTGTGAATATTCTTGTCTGTTATGCTGTTATGTAATATCTTAGTATGAAAATTTGTGCACTAGTATCTATAGTAACCGTAGTAATTTTATTTATTTAACTAGGTGTGCCTGCGGTTTGACCGGGGTTTATGATTACTGCGCCGCCCCTCTCGATCGTGGCGTGATGTAATATAGCCTATAACGTTCCTCGATAAATAAGCTATCCAACAATAAAATAATTTTTCAATTCGTACCAGTAGTTCCTGAGATTAGCGCGTTCAACCAAACAAACAAACTCTGCAGCTTTATAATATTAGTATAGATATAGCATGGTTTCTAATAGAAAATTGTTTACTACATCTATTATAATTCATGATGAAAACTCACTCTATATCTTGAACTAAGTATTATTTAGAACTAGATTGTGCCCACGGCTTTATTCGCGTTGTAAATTAACTTCGTCAAATTCACTCGGCAACGGTACATTTTACCTGAATGAAAGGTACTCAATGTCCTTTTTATACTACTGATAATGTGTATACGAAATTAGCGGTGATCGGTCAGGTAATTAAGGAGTGAAAGCATAATAAACAAAATCAGATTCGCATTAATAATAAGTATTAAAGATATGTGAAGTCTGCCAACCCGCGCTGGGCCAGCGTGTTGGACTATGACCTAACCCTTCTCACACTGAGAAGAGGCCCGTGCCCAGCAGTGGGACAGTTTAATACAGGGCTGATATTATTATTTTTAGTTAGGATAAACGGTCTGATAAAACACACGCTAATTAAAATAATTCATTGTTGTGAAATCAACGCAATTAACGACACGAACATTAGATATCAACATATAAATCTGTTTACCATGAAAATGTATATGATAGATGATCGAAGCGTTACTTTATATGTTTCATTGTACTACCAGTAGAAACTATGGGCTTGAAACTTTGGCATTTACGTTTTTTGGTATTGATTCCTCATAATTTGTATCGAGTTGAAGTAAATTATGATGGCAGCATAAATACACATAACCAAAAATATCAAAACCGTAA
This sequence comes from Catocala nupta, assembly GCA_963675205.1. Lineage (NCBI taxonomy): Eukaryota > Metazoa > Arthropoda > Insecta > Lepidoptera > Erebidae > Catocala > Catocala nupta. The sequence goes on from OY776099.1 coordinate 18,608,964, forward strand.
TAAGTTCTGTCTTTCACGATGTTTAATCTGGTTTGCGTAAACAACCTAAAGGTTTAGCTACATTTGCAATTTTATTCTATCTGGTCGTCCGTTGTTTCAATTTTTGTAAAGTTACTCGGAACTCAGGAACAATTATGCTTATTGTGAGAGGTAAAAAAGTTCTGGTTAAGAAGTCCAACTTTTATAGAAAAGATTCGGTCGCACATTTGCGGTTGGCTTTTCCAAGGCATATTCATGAACATTATCATCATTGGTTTTATATTTCAGACGAATAAACTATTATTGTCTCGTAGACAAGCACTTTAATTCGTAGCTAGGTATATATAAGCCAATTCTAGAGTAGCATTTATGAACAATTAAGTGAGCATGGATCCCACGTCAATTCAGGCAATAATAGAAAATATTAAGAGTAATTTCCACTATGGGAATATTCATAGAAAATTATTCAAACTCACGCAGATTCTGGTAGCAGAGTTAAGATTTTAATACAAGTGATGGTTGGAGCCAGCTGTATTCTATGTATTCTATAACCTATATCGAAACAATATAATGCAGTTCAAATTTATGTATGCGCAGTAAATATAAGACATTATATTTATAGCACGACAGACACGCCTTCTGCAAGTTATATACGTATTTTAATTAACACATACAAACAAAAGTTTATTATACTAACTCATATTATTCATAAGGCTGAAATAAGCCAACAACATTAAATTCTGCATATTATTTAGTAAAGTTAGATTGAATGCTTTTTAATTGCAAAGAGAAGAACCTAGGTCTCCGTAGTTATTTTAAAACTTAGCGTAATATTCCTACGATTCAATTTTGAATGACAAACTTATTGCTGTGTATAACGGCCTTAGCATTCGCTACAAAAAAATGCTGACGAAGTTTCATCGCAGTTCAGAACCCTAACTCCCGTCCCGGGGACGATTTGTTTCTTTATATTTTCTTTCAACAACAACATCTTGCTAAATGTCAAACAAGGCCTACTTTTTCGGTTGAAGTTTGTTACCGAATGTTTTTGTTGTGTCCATTGTTCTAGAAACTATTATGAATTCTGACGAGCTTTTCTCGTGGCAGGCGTCGGTTTAATAGACTACAAACTTTTATATTATACTAAGAAACACAGTGAAATATTAAAATTTAAATGAACTACAGTAAAAGGCTTTGCTAAAAGTATTAATAATTATCAGTTTCATAAACGCTTTGGTAAAAAGGAGACTTTTAGTCTGTGTGTAGTATCAACGCCTGGATGAATGACGATAAGCTTAAAAAGCTCAAAAAATCATCACGTCATCCATCCATGAATATTTCTGACATAGATGGATGTAATAGATCTTTTAATTTGCAATAGTTTTAAGCTTAGAATAAAGTTCTACTTTTTGCGTTGTTGGTCTGGTGGCAAATTTGCGTGTATGCTTGTTTTAGGTGAACACTTTTAGTGCCTAGCACTTACCCTATGAGAACAAGAAAAGGTTGGTGTGCCCAGAAGACGCATTCGAATTGTGTCTATTCGTAACTACTGTTGACTCGTCGCTAAAATCACTCATCACACGACTCGGATGCCAGTTCTGTGCACACGAACTAATTTTCGTTCGATTCATATGGTGAGTTCTGGGCATCGAACCAGTTAAATTCTTGGGTTTTATTACGTATTATTGGGTGATTTTAGCATAATTTCAGTATCAGAATGGATTTGGGGAATATTCCCAATAAAAACAAGATATCAATACGCATGCTCCCTAAACAGTCATGACTACCAAAATATGTCAATACATATCTTCCTATGCTATGTGAATACAGAATGTAGAATATGTACTAACATTCGTATTTAGGTACTAGATAGTATAATAACCCTCAAACCGTTGAGCCAAACGTTACAAAATAAACTTTTAGGACCCCAATGAATAACTTTATCAAAGGACCTCAATACACTCAACAGTAGTTTTGGGAGTGGTAAAGACTTTGTCAATTATTTGGTGATGTAATCAACTGGCTCGTCAAGGCCCTCCTTGATTGGCAGCCGATTTAAGATTAGTAACACTGTAACTTACGCTCTGCGAGTAGAAGTGCCGGAGGCTAACGTAGCGTATTTTTATTTTTTATTCGTCTACCTCTTTTAGGGTCAGCAATGCGGGATTGATGCCCTTATCATCACAGGCGGTCATAGACTACGGTAAATGCTTACCATCAGGCTAGCTGTGTACTTGTATGTGAAATTTATTGTATAAAAATAGGTTTAATATTCTTTTAGTAGTCTTACAGTTACGCGAACGTTATACATTGAAATTAAACTACTTTATACGAATTTTATCGTGTTGTTTATTTTGAAACACTATCATGTTAGCAATTATAGGTAGAATATAAATATACATATTTAATAAATTGTAGTGATGTATATGCATTATTTGAATATATTTAATTGTACCCGTTATTTTCTGTTGGCAACACTGATTTCGCTCGACTGCCCTACTACGCTTGATAGCGGAGGGGATGAATAAAACTAACGCGGGGAACGATAACAGGCAGTCGTGCGTTGAGTGGCGATCGGATAAGTTTGTGAAGTAAAAGTGTATTAAGTGGCGAATATTGCATTGAATGAAACAAGCTTTGCATACTGTATAACTATGTAAACTATTAATATAAATTCTAATTATATTACAATTATTAAAGAAAATAAATGCCTGAGAACTGATTCTGGAGTTTCCTTACAATCACTACATATTATATACACAGTCCCCCGCCTGTTTGTTCGCGATAAGCTCAAAATCTACTGAGTGGGTTCTCATGCGGTTTTCACCGATAAACAGAGTGATTCATCAGAAAAGTTTAGTTATATAATTTGTTAAGGTTGTGTACTACCCGTGCGAAGCTGTGGCGGGTCGCTAGTTATTACATTATTCTAAAACTATTAAACTATAAATGTTAAACTTTACTATTATTTAAATTATTAAACTATTTAGATTTAGGTTTACACCTTCCCTGACGTTTCAGTTGCTTTTCGACTGCCGGGTCACGGTCGGTCTCTCCGTAGTTGATAGATGGGATTGGACGATTGGGTTAGATATAGGTATTGGCCAAATAAATGAATAAATTCTGTAGGTATTAGGAGCCAATCCCTTCGTGAAAAATTTGATCAAAGCTACCCAAAGTAAATGTCAAATCTGCTACGCTAGCGAATACCATACAAAGAGAGCACAGTTGTCATAAAATCAACATATATCAATACATAAAAGAGAAGAAAATACAATAAAATAAATCACAAATGTTCGCTTAAATCATGACAACCGATCGTAAAATCGATTTAAATAAACCTAAATCGATTACCTTTTATGGTTCTCGAAAATTGCACAGCGTTTTAACATGCGACTCGATTATATTCAAATATGTGAGTATTTTATTATGCAACGACTGCCTAAACTGCGCGACGCGATAACATTTCCGGATCGGGCAGAGTGTTATTGTAGTTAGCTATATTAATTTTAAGAAGAAGAAATATTAGATTTTTTATTTGTTTGTAAAGATTTAAATCAAAAACTAGTCAACCTTTTTTAAAAATTTCTGTTTCATCGGACATTTCTGAATTCAGAATTAAGTTCTGTTCAGATTACAAATAAATTTATACATTTTATAATAATATCTTTGTTGTAAGGTCTCGAAAGGATTGTTTCAAAAATACATATAATTCTAGATAGTGAATATTTAACTCAGAAATAAAGTAACTCTTTCTTCCCTGTATGTTTATAGGTTATTGGATAACATATGGGGATTGTGCAATAGAGTCATCGATTTTGGTGTGATTGCCAAGACTATACTAACAATTTGATCAAAATGACTATCACAAATATTACTTCGTTGTTATAGTAGCATAAATCTACGCTTAAGTTTACTCCTTATCATGGATTCGATTTTAAGGTTGGATCAAGTGTTATAGTCAAGTGTGATTTATTAGTCAAATTTTATCAGTTAATGTAGTCTAAAACTATGTCCGTCAGATGACAATAGATTCGCCTGCTGTTACGCAAAATCTATAGCAATAGTTGAAAAATTTGGTTGATTTACTTTTGCTCAATCCTCTTTTAATTTCTCGGCTAGAAGTGATCCAGAGGTTGCATTTATATATATTACAAATCTTTTTTAGGAACTTGAACAAACAAGCAATGAGAATAAATGAACAGCATTAGGTCGTACTTTAACAACATGTCATTGAGTCAGCAAAAATCAGTATAACCAAGAACTGAACAACAAACAACTATAACTGCGCAAAGTTGAACCATCGCCAACATAACCGCTGCCCACTGCGTCACCCCAAAATTATTGTACAAGGGTGGCATCCAACTAAAGCGAAGACAATATACGTACCCGAAGCTTTTCAAATTTTCAACTGACGCATATTAAATAGTACCATGTATCTGATTCTAATGTTGAGAGTTCAGCTGAAATTATGAATACCTAGGTAAGATAAAATCCTAATTAATATTATAAATACGAATGCTATTTTATTTGTTTGTTACACATTCACGCTTTAACCACTCGACTAATCATCATGAAATATCGCATACGCGTTGTCAAGATAACAGACTTTTCTGTACTCTTAAGCAAATACAATGGTATTTGGTACCTGGGAACCTAGTACTTTTTCTGGACGAAACCTTTTCGCAGAAAGTAATAAATGCACTGTCCTCGAATGAGCGATGTCGAATAGAGGCAAATAGAAGCTTAACTTATCAACGGCAAGAGTGCATATCATTATAGCAATACTTAAAAGGCCACATTACTAGCCACAACGAGTACAGCTTATATTCAAAACACATAAATTCCATGTCATATTTATGATACGCTCTGATAGATCTACACTCTTATTTCACTCACTACGTCAAACGTTTCCCCTTTTATTTGCCATGGCGACACTCCGTCGGCAACTATGTTTTTTCTATAAGTATCTATAATCTCTTGTTTTACACAATTGCGATAGATTCAGCAATTCCGGTTCTGATTTCATGGTGGAATGGTAAATAGGGCAACCTGGTTAGATGTTATCGTATTATTGCATGGGTGATCATTTACATGTGTTATCAAGTAACACTTCCGGCCTCACATATACTACTAGTTCGGGTACATCTTAACCACTATATGTACATTAAAACCAATTATCGTTTTATAATTTAATAATTTTATAATCAAGTATCTAAATAGTTATCTCATATTTCTTTATACTTAATTATATTTATTTGCTTGGCGCCTTCCGCTTGTCAGCTTCCGGCGCGATTAATAAATAGTACGTATTGTTACTGATCTCTGTACTTTTTCTTACACTATGTCGAATAATAAATCCTATAATCATTTTGTTTACTATGTATAATATAATGATGAACCTATTAGATTCTTACTGATTTTGGGTTAGGCATAATATTGTCACACCGGCGCCTCTGCTTCCGGTGTAATAAATCCTTAATGTTACATAATTATGTATTATTAAATAATAATTGTATGTAAATAATCATCAGAATAATTAAGATAAACAATGTTTAATATTATCTATTGAGTTTGTGAATTTAGTATTAAATTAGGTCAAATGTTTGTATAAATACCGGCGGTTAGAATATTTTAGGGCATTCATATTCTAACCGTTCGCATTTACACATGTTTCTGGATGAAGCCTTACTAAGGATGTATTGTTTCTATCGTGTATAATATTTGTGTATTTGGTTCGGATTATAAGTTTCTTTGTAATATGCGGCCACGCTGTTTTGTGTACGACCAAGATAATAGAAGGTGTATTAATAAATCTTGTAGAATTGTAGCGAGTCAAAACATTATTTAAAAAAAACTGTCTCTCTATGTATTATACCCGCATTGCAAAGGACGTTTAAGCATACAAATGAAAAACACCCAGGTTCGTAACAACCATTTGTGAGCTACAAATTTTTTGCTGTGTTGGATTCGATCCCACTACAGCAATTAGTCAGAGTAGTCAGGATAGGCAGTGGCAAGGCGACCGCTCAAACTACGTCGTTATGCAAACCAAAAATTAGTTTAGTTTCAAGTATTTTGTATATTTTTACCTATCATGTAAATCATCCAAACAGCAAAATAAAAGATACTGGAAATCAATATTATACTCAAGGCGATATACTTGTATACAATAAATACTTGTGTTACGCACTACAAAACACATTTTTAACATAATCAAATTTCTGACAGCATTAACCTGTCAATTGTTGGAATGCCAGACATAATTGAAAACCTATTGTGTTTCATCGCGTGTGATCCAATATCACTCAATAGGTTAAGTGTTTTACCATTTACATAAAATAAGATCAAATTGCCGATATAACTTGAATAATTGTGGCTTTAAATCTCCACAAAAGCCAAGCATGCGGTTACCAAAAATTACCCCGCTTAGCACAAAGTAAGGAAACTAGGTTATTGGGCGAAAAGGGTCAACAAAATTGGTGCTTTCACCAGTAAATGCCGAGTTTTACTGTCTTAATAACCTGTAAGAATAGGCGGTCCAGTCACACTTAGCGATAACTAACACAGTTATAGGTTTCGTTGGATGAGCTTTTGTCTGGTACGTCAGGATAATGTGGTTCATTACGCCCGAGTCGAGCAGTGTTTTTGGATTTTGGATTTTTCTGTTGAGAAATTCTAGAAATTCTAGTAGCTGCAAGGAGTCTGAGTAGTGGAGCCTCGGTGATTTCAGCATGAATAGGCCGGCTCGACCGGAGAAGTACTACCCTCTAACAGAATATCGACGCGAAATAGCAGTATTCCTACTGTTGTGTTTCGTTCGGTGAGTGAGAGTGCCGGAGGCACGATCACTCTCTTTCCACATCTTCCCGCTCCTTCTCCTTCCCACTTCCTTTTTTCTCTTATTCCTTACCTCTTCAAGACTTTTTGGTCGGTAACGCACACGTGATGCCTTTGGTCTTGCAGGCGTCCATAGGCTACGGTGATCACTTACGATCAGGTGTATGCTTGATTGCCACTTTAGTTTTATAAAAAAAAGGCTAGTAAGAGTTAGACGCCAATAGGTAAGCCCGCTATGACGCGGTAAATCTAGCTGGTGAAATGTAAATGTAGTACACTTCTGACTTCCACGTTGTGGATATTGATATGAGTTGATTGCTGATTGTGAATTTATTTGTCGGTCAATAATAAAACTTGGATTTTAGTTAATGCGTTTTGCTAGTTTCTTTCTTCTCCTTCGTCTTTATTATTCCCAAGTCACTTGGGGTCGGCTTTTCTGGTCTAACGGAATTTGACTGGATATTAGTTTTTACACGGAGCGGCCTCCACCTGACCTCCGCAACCCGAAGGCTAACGATACCGTAAGGCTAGACCAGCGTCAGGATATTATAGGGCACTGACTTCCCAATAACGACTGCCATAGATGTTCATGGCAGCCGGGACCGACGGCTTAACGTTTTGCTAGTTTCTATTCCACAATAATTTACGCCCCAGCGTTGTTATTCTTGTTTGGTACAGTAATATTTTGTATCAGACCAATAGCTAATGGCAGTGTAAAGCCAAGCTAATAATAACATTTGTACAAAATTATAAGAAATTGACACTTTGTTTTTTTTACACACAAATTGTCGGCCTCTATGGCGTAGTGGTTAGTGTAACCGACTGCCACGCCTGAGGTCGCGGGTTCGATTCCCGCACAAGTCAAACATTTGTGTGCATGAACATGAATGTTTGTCTTGGTCTGGGTGTTTCTATGTATAATAAGTATGTATTTACAAAAAAAAACGTATATAAGTATGTTTATCCATTGTCTAGTACCCATAGTACAAGCTCTGCTTAGTTTGGGCTAGATGATGTTGTGTGTATGTGGTAGAATATTATTATTATTATTACTTTGAGTACATTCAATCAGGTTTCTTTACGATGTTTTCCTACGCCGTCAATGCGAACGACTAACTATATAACTTCAGAAAAGTCTGATGCCTTAAGATCGAACTCGAGATCTCTGCGTGGCATTCCAAAGGTATATCACAAGTAAAAATGTTATACATACCTATGTATAACATTTTTACTTGTAGTACACGTAGCTCTCTAGCTATATAGCTAGATAGCTATGTATGTATTTAATTTATTAGTTAAACTGAATCTGTAAATACCTAACTAGACTGTTTAGATGTCTCTTATAACTTAGTGTGTCTATAAATATTAACTAATTTATTAAGTAGTTTTATTAATTTTGTTACCTCTGAAGAAACACTAAATTTGTTTAACACGTATTAAATATAAATGGATTCTCAATTTAAAACGCGAAAACGGACTCAGTCACACATAGAATATAGACACGTTTTGGCACGTGTTTATACATGTGCGTAACAAAGTAATTATAATAAAATTCAGAAAGAGGCATGTGTAGTAACTGACATATTTTGCCAACGCGGCAATACTATAGATGTTCTATTTATCTATGCAAATCGAGACTAAGAAGTTGGCAACATATCCTAAAAGAAATGTCTCTTTGTAAATTATTAAGCTTGTTATGTCTGGGTGTTCCAGACTTGCTAATAGCAAATACTTGCATTTACATAACCCAGCAGCTAATAAGATTATACGTAGGATGTCAACCCTGAAATATCTGCTGATCTATTATACCATTAATAACAAATGAAACTAGATCCCCAAATGGTCCGTTCATGCACTGGATGTTGTCTCTCGTGGTTAGGATAAATAATGTTTGTAGATCTGAGTAATAATTGACTAATAGGTGATAACGGGTTATCTTTATGCGTTTACTTTTTGTGATACAAGCTTCGTGATGTTACATTATGAGAAGCCCATTTATAAAGAATTTATGAAGTTCCAAAATAATTCAACTGATCAAAGAGCACATTAAAAAAAACGAATATGCAGAAAGGATTTTTCTGAGTCTAGATGTTTTTTGTGTCCATTGTTTGAATGTTTATAAAGTCCTTAGCGATACAGTAATTATTACTGGAACGGGTGCTATTTTTTATAAAATCAATTTGGTTTACAAATCAAAAATATATTACCTAATTTCTTTAACTATTCTTGTGTAAAAATTTCATGTTGATAATGTAACGGGTGGTCTTTAAATTCACGACTTATCGATATTGTTAACCATTGGGTTACCGCCAATTTCCCAAAAAATGACCCTTAGAATTCTACTATAGATATATAAATCAGTGTATTTGCTTGAATAAGCTATACGAAAGGCTGCCAAATAGTGGCCCGTATCATGGCGCCATGCGTCGGGCTTCTGTATAGCTTAACTGGATGCCACAATAGGCACATATTTAAAATAATATCATACGGCACCGGCCAGACGACGAGCAGCAACAGGCTGGAGAATTGTATCACGTCGATTGAGCTTGTGAATTCCTATGTGGGTATATGGACGTAAAATAAAATGACTATCGACTATAAACTCACGTCTAGTTTTGCCATCTTACGTAGGCTATGATAACTGAAATGATTTGTCAAAATAGTTGATAGGAGATTTGAGAGATTCTGATAGGAGATCAACCATTAGCCAGAAGAGAAATCATAAAAACACTTCGACTAAACCCGAGAATATGTTCAGACTGTCGTTACGTAGAAGTAAGCTCTCTAAAATATTGCTCAGCGTGTACTTGCCAGAATATTCCAGACATGAAGGTGAATCTACAGGATAAAGGCTATAAGGACTTGAAGTTAGATCGTGACGATAAGCGTATAATACCGTAACTGACAAGTTACCTCCATCGTCTGCTTACCGATGCCGCTGGTGTCAATGATTGATGGGTCTTGATTGACCCTGTAGCATAGGTACGATTGCATTAGGTTTCGAGTTGGATATTGTCTGATTTGACTTTTCTGTTCGGTAGTTCATAATGAGCCCGATAGACGGCAATGCGGCGCTTTCTATTAATTAAAGTCCAGTTCCTATATCTATGAACGGCTTTTTTTAGCTACGAACAGTTAAATTTTGACATATTCTTTATAGAATACTAGCTTTTGCGCGCGGTTCTACCCGCGTGGTACATAACATAAAGTATAAATACATACATCAATATAAAGTAGCCTATGTCCGTCCCTAGATTTTAAACTATTTCTGTACTACATTTCATCCGAATCGGTCGACTGGCCGTGGAATTAGCCGTGAAGAGGTAACAGACAAACATACAGATAGACAAACGGACAGAGTTAATTTCGAATTTATAATATTAAGTAAGGATGTGACAAAATTATAGGTAAAATAACTCGTTTTTTAATATAGAAACCGGGCCTAAGTGTACCTAAGAACAGAGCTAATGAAATGATAGTATAATATCCTTTAGCGTAATAGGCAGTTTCTAACAAGTGAGTCCAAGGTTACGTATATAAAAATGTAAGCAAAATAGAACCTAAGAAATCTCGATTTGATCTTATTGGGATATGTCTGTATAGCAATAAAGCTATCAATAAAATGTCTTATTTATGTTACTAGCAATGTGTAAGAGAGCGAAAACAATGTTCACAAGTGCCGTAGGCGTTTTTCGGTATTCATTACATTTGACAGTGATGTTAATGTTTATAGTCTATAGACACATTCAGAAGAAAAGGCAACGATATATTTTGGTAGAATATTTTTATATAGATATGCTCATGGATATATAAAGGAGCTAATATAGTTGAAGGAATCGAAAAATATGTTGACGTAGTAAATATTATATTCGGGATAAGGAGGGCACATAGAAATCTTCTCTGAAACCCAGGATTGCGCTTAAGATAGGACAGCTTGACTTAATGAAAATCTCAACCATACAGAAGATCACATTTTTAATAAGATATCATAATCTTCTATTAATTATAAAATGGCGCACCTAAAATGAAATTTGAAAAACATATGTGCACATATGTTTATCAATCCAAATTTAAGAAACTATTCCTATAACAGGTAATTTGATTTAATAGCTTAAGGAATACGTAACATTGTACTGTTTTCGTTTTCGTTATCGTTTATTTTAACAAACGCAAAAGTGTTAGCAAAATTGTCCTGTAAATTGTACAGGACACATATGCCAACACTTCTGCGTTCGTTTGCGTGTGCGCAATCACCTTGTTAAAAAACGTATGCTTCGTTCGAACTGATGACTAATAAACAGTCATAAACAAATTGGGATCCTTTTTCATATTTCTACATGATCCATATAATATATGGAAGAACTGTGTTCTTGCCTACTTGTATTCCACAGGAGTATAACCCCTAAAATTACTCTATGTGTTTAACCACGCCATGCTCTGTATGTATTCCAAGTATCATTAAAATTCGTTCATTGGTTTATTGACTGAGGCATAAACAAAAAACATCTACACAAACTCTTACAATTACAATATGTCCAGCACCTAGTGATCTTAATATAAACTGTTAAAATCACCACAGTTGGCCAGAAAATTAGAAACTTCCACAATTATCAGTTACTTGTCCAAAAATAGAACTATGCAGCCGCTTGCCCTTGTACAAAGTCGTCAAATTTCATTATGATAAGCCAGACCTAACATCCCCTAACGATGGAATCTTGTTCAATAATTAGTTACAAAGTTATTTATAGCAATATTCGTGAAACAGACAGATTTAATCTACTTTACAAATAGTTGGTTAACTTTGTCTACGGTAGAACGCTATCAGAATCGGTGTTTACTTTGAATAATACTTTGTGTTTACTGAATCGAGGTGGTTTAACTTCAATAACGATAAAATATTACTAATTAATTAGTTAATATAACTTTTAAGTTTGATTTAGTATGTAATGAATTTTCTCGCATAATTGGTGAAGGAATACATCGGGAGGAAACCTGTATGTCTGAGTATCTTAATGCTCTTGAAGATTATTAAAGAAAAATTACTTGAAGTCTGCCAACTCGCATTGGGCTAGCATGGTAGACTATCGCCTAAACCTTTGCACATTGAGAAGAGAATTGTGCGTAGCAGTGGGACGGTTTATGTCGTCTCTCTATTTTTATTTATTTTTAGCTTGAAAATCCATATTATGATGTCGCTTACCTTTTAAAATCGGTAAATTTTATTAAAGCGTAAAATACGAATGAATCGGATATACTTATATTTAGAATGCATTTGCCGGCAAAGGCAAGTTTAAAGATTTATACACCATAAATATACAACGAACCTCTAAGTAAGGATATATTGCGTATACATTTTTGCAAGGCTAAGTTTGCTACAATAAAATCGATTGGTATAATATCAGCCTTACTTATAAACTGGTCCACTGCATATTAAAATAAGGCCCGTGACCTGAGCCTCATCTCAGTATTTGAAGGGTTAGACTATTGCCTAACACTTCGTGGCTAACCCACGCTGGCTCAGTACTGCTGGGCAACAGAATTCACAGTTTTCCGAGAACATTATGGAGAAGGAGAACGCAGAGAGAGAATTAATGCGATGGGTAAGCGCCTATGTAATATACCTATGTAAACAACGTTTGCATACTCGCTAGTTGTCCTGGTTCATTCACTGGTGAAGCCACGAGCAGAAGTTAATACTTGATAAATAAAACCGCACACTAGAATAATATAGAAAGCAACACTGATTTACCGACTCATCTGGCTGGTGAACATATCGGGTTACATCGTATGGCTTCGCTTTACTACAGTGAGCAAAGGTTGTAAGTACTACCTGCTACCACATAAATGACATTGTATAAAGGTTATAGTTGAACTAGAAACTTCATTGCGTCATATGTTTTCGTGGTAGTTCAACTTTAGAACATAAGCAGCAATGAATTTTAAATTCATATGTTTATCTTCAAGTTTATTTGCTACATAATCCAGTTTTGTATGGTACAAACTTCTTTTACCGTATCGTACTAAACATGGCACGCATGCTCTAATTATTGAGATTTTCAGATAATGTTGACCCAGTGAGGATTTAAACCACTATGCCAGATTGTCTATTCCAGTTACCAAGCAATATAGTGTTTTTCTTGATATTGCAATCGCAAAGAGACGACTAAGTTGTGAGCCGCTGGCTCGTCTGCCAAAAGCAATAAAAAGGTCTTTACCCTTAAAAGAACTTTTATTAAACGCATTACTTTACCATTCAATAAAACACTTGTGACACAAAGGTCTTGTTTATAAGTTGGACGGTATCCTTGAAAAAGTGCTCGGGTGCGATCGTATGCGGGAAACAAAGCGTATAGGGAGTAGCGAGTATGTACGTTGATGTGTACCTGCTATATTTCAACCATTGCAATGGAGTATTCGCCTATATTTGCATTTTTTGCACATTTTGCACATTATTTTTCATACAAGAGCAAATATCAATCAAGAGAACTCTTTTTGTAAAGACAAGATCAAAATTGGTTGCAGAATAAGGATGTCATAAATATTTACTCGAACTAGAAGTACCTCGAGCAATCTTCTCAACTATATGGCAGATCTGATCCTGGCATTAGACAGTGGAGTGCAAATCGACGCCTTTTTTAAATCAAAATAGGCGGTATTTTGATTTTACAAAAGCGTTCGACAAAGTCGATAATGACATATTGCTAAAGAAATTAGCCGGCGTTGGTTTTACTTCACGCTTACTACAATTTCTTGCCAGCTGCATGACAGACAGACAACAATAAGTTGAGGTTACGTGTCAGAGCCGTACTTTATTCGTTCGGGTGTGAGCCAGTATGTGTAATAAATAAATAAGTAAAATTTTTAGTGCAGATTTTAGAAAAAGAGTGAGTTGTAGTGGAGACAACTTGCTTACTGATACTTGCATATAGTCTTTTGTCAGCGATTCACTTTGATAGAAATGGTATTTTATTAATTAGCTGTACATTCCTAATTTGCACTTTGAAATCTTTAATTAGGCATTAAATTTTGCATAACTTTGTGCTTTGTTTCTGCAGTCAGTAGGGTTTTCAAGCCGGTTTTAGACGGTATGTTATTAGTAAAAAGAGGCAGTGTGATTTTTGCCTCTTTCGCTGGCAGGACAGGGACTACTTTTATGAAGGCACCGTGCAAATTATATTCTTGGTTTGTAGACAACCATAGCCTAGTATACTCATCATCAGACAGGCTCTATGCTTGTGTATCATTGTGACAGCGTAAAGACACATACAGTGTCTTTTTATTCTTCGTTAAATAATATAATGCTACTTATGTTAATGCAACCCAGGCTTCATTGTGTTTGCTTCACTGACAGTTTCTTTTTTTTAAAGTCACTCATGACCACAATAGTCAAGAACAAAGTTAGTTCATACTTTGCGTAAGTTAATGTCAATTAGTGTGAACGTCAAAGGGTCCGCTACCCGCGTTCACTGGCACTTGGCCCGCGGGTTCGGAACTAATCTCTTACATAAGTACGAACTTGAATAAACTTTTGTTCCAACCCACGGTCCTGGCGTCGGGTGAAGTCAATCGCGTAATTGAATAGGTACCAGGCAAGCGCCGTTTATTATAAGCGATACAGTTACAAAGGCCTTATGGTTCTAATAAGTTATTTCCTAATAAGAATGCCCATTCTTATTATGAAATAGATTATATTAATTTTACTTTCGCCAAATGCGTTTTTTAATCCACGAATCTGAGTTTGTCTATTACGATTTCAAGCGTTAACTACTCGACCGCTCATCATGAAATTTTGCTTACACATTGTAAGAGATACACAAAACGACATAGGGTACCAATCATACAAGAAAAAGTACTGGTTCCGAGGGATACAAATTATTGACAAAATTTACATTAACGCGAAGCTGTGGTAAACTATAGTACTGTATTAGTTTAGAAGTCATCTTGGTTTTTTTTGGGCGGCAGGATTAGCTAAGTTTCCTCAAACGTTTATTATTTGCTTAGCGTTTATCAACAGAATTAAGAAAATCTAGATAAGGCAAGCCTAAGTCTAAATTAGTTTTGATTGACTCGAAGGGCAGCGGATAGCAAGTTTAATGCCAAGACTATATTTTGTATTGTTGATTATTGACTACGGTAACTGCTTATCATCAACTGGTCCGTATGCACAGTTGACACCTTTGTTGTAAAAAAGCCTTAGCTAGAAATTAATGGACGCACGCGTCTATGTAATAGGGGTATAATTAATATGAAGTTGGCTATTTGTATAAAGAAAATCGGTAACGTTCTGATTTTCATACTATTAAATGTAAATGTAAATTCATATTATAGTTTAGTTAGTGTAACCTTGACGTTCATAAGTGTTACTTTGTGACCTAAATGAATAAATAGATTTAGATTTAGATCAATGTATATCATTATTTTTTTTGAATAGCCAACGCCAATTCTTTTTATTTATGAATAGTTGCATATAGTCTATTCTAGAAACATTAATTAATTTTTGAAATAACAATTGCATTTTGTACAGAAGCCATTAAAAAATATGTAGGACATAAACGATAAGTTCATAGTTAAAGATCTAACATTAATATGTCGATTTTGACGCTACATACACAACCTATCCATCTAATGAGTAACACAGAATAAGTTACATTGACACTTAACGGATAGATCATGCCCAACCTTACGAGGGTCTGTTTCCAGATCATTAATTAAATAGGAAACTAGAGGCATCTGATTTCCTCGTCCCGAAATACAGACGGCCGTTGCTTCCTATTTAATGAACTTCGCCAACCCAATTAGAGAAGTGTATCTGTAATGAGAAGTTAGTCGTCGGATTTTCACCAGCTACTGGTGTATTCATGTTATTGTTGAAGGCATTAAGAATTGCAATATTACTGTTGGAATGCCAGACATAATTAAAAACCTGTTGTATCAGGCCGCCGGTGAAGAAATAATTTTAATCAAAATCAAAATAAATTTATTCAAATTAGGTTACAAGGTAACACTTATGAATGTCAAAGTTACACGTAATTTTTTTTTCTGTGAATTTTCATTTACTGCCACTTTCAGCAAAGCAAGGGTGTAGGGCTCATGAGAAGAACGGGCAAGAAACTCATAGCCACTTTTTTAATCGCCAAGTATACAATAATATTTCGTTTACAAATCATAACTGTAAGGTGCTGCAACCATTTCTACATGAACTACTACTCAACATACTCAAGCATTTGATAAAATTTGATGGTAGCCTCTAAAGCAGCAGTATGGTAAATAGGAGCATCCACTTACATGTACATAAATAATCAAGACAAGACATAATTGTAGTCCGTAGTTTAATCTAATTGTTTAAATCTATGTATATAAATTTATGTATCTAATCTATTGTCTCTTTGAGTTATCTTGCCACTAGCTTCGTTAATAGCTCGCCAGGTAGCCTTAACTTTATTAGAGGACTGTTTGATTTTGTTACTGATGAATTTGGACTTAGCTAAGTTGCATACCTTTTTAAAAATTTTGGAGTAATTCTTAACATATTCAGTAAAAGTAGGATCAAAATTATATTTCTTCATATTATATAACATACATTTTCACTCTGCTCTTATAAATACCTACGGTTGCCCATTCGTTAAATGACCTAGTTCCTTTAATAACTTTTACTTTAAACCTAAACGTATTATCAAATTCTTTCTTAATAATACCAAAAAAGCTGTCATACTCCTTATTAGGAGATTTATCTTCCCTTATATTAGAGTACATATTACATGAAATTATATTTCTAAAATGTTTGAAGCGATTATTTGTTAAAGGCCTAACAAGTATCTTTTGTTTAATATTATTATTATTAATGTTTGGAAACATTGCTAATTGTCCACAGTGATCTGAGGTTAAGTCAGTGGCAACTAATTTGTATGAAGCGTTACAATCACTAAAAATGTTATCTAAACAAGTGGAAGACGTGGCAGTTATTCTTGTTGGTTCCAAAAACAAATTCGTTAAATTAAATGATTTAAATAAGTTTATAAGTCTATTAGCCAAGGAAGAGCCATCTAGTATATTAATATTAAAATCACCGCATTCTAATATGTATTTCCTACTAGTTCTGATTTTAGTAATTACATCTTCCATCACTGATTCAAACAGATTAAAGTTACTTAATGGGGGGCGATATACACAAATAATTATATACCATTCAAGCTCAACACAGGACGGTTCTATGGTACGCTCTATAGACAGACAAGTTATGTCTTTACGTTCCCTGCAAGTTATTGTGTTTGCAACAAGTATTAAAGAACCACCGTAAATGGCTTGTGTTCTTGAAAAGGTGCTATGTACCATATAATTCATAATATTTAAAAAACTTACTTCATAGCTTTTGAGCCAATGTTCTGTTATACACATAACCTGAACATTGTGGGTCTCTAGAAATAAACTTAACTCTAAATCTTTGCCGGATAGTCCTTGTATGTTTTGGTGAGCAACACTCAATTGATAACCTCTATCCTTTGTCCCAACCTTAAGTTTAAATCAACTTTGTCATTATTTATAATAGAAGAATTGATTGAAATAGAGTTATTTACAGAAATTAAATTCATGGATACCCTACAGGTACCTGTGTCATTTTGTATATTATATGCTAATAATTTAGCAAGTTGTCGTTTGAAATGTAATGAAATATATTTTATCTTTTGTCAAAATAAAATTACTAATAAATATATTAGTATCAAAACATTTGACATGTCAGATTATACATACATAAATTCATGTCATGGATATATTTATTTTCATGATAATGAAATTTATTTGAGTTAGGTAATGCACATGTTATACATTTACATCCTAATTTATTTTGTATTGACAGCATTACCTTACTCCCCGTTGGTCTACCACACACGGGACAACCTGTATATGGATTTAAAAATATTAAACTCATACAACAAAGCAGGAAATTGACTGTCACTGATAAGATTTCTACAATCACATACATATATTATAACGCTAAAACCTTACTATAAACAGTAATCTCAGAAGCCACCAGACTGATTATAAAACCATTTTGCGTTTGATATACCCCTAACTTTACTTTGATAATAAAAGTATTTGCCAATCAATCAACTCTCCTAATCATTAGTATATTTTTAGATAGCATTCATATTTATATTATCTGTCTGTTCATGTAGCCTAAAATATAAAAGTACTGAAACTCGATGGGATTTGAAACTGCGAGCTCTCACTCGCAAGTCCAATGCGTTATCCTTTGGGCTAAACTCCCTTATTAAATTATTATATATAGCGTAAAATACCAGAGCCTTAGAAGTCAGACCATTGTTAAAAAGGAATGACTTTTAATGAATGTCGTAGTTATATATATTTCTTGATTGTATGTCTTAGGTCGATGAGCCATTTAAAACTCTCTAGACACTTACAAATGATCATAAAATAGACGAATAAAATATATAAAATTCAGGCTTAGGTATAACTGATGTCAGTCCTTGCATCTTTCTTAACAGTCTTTTGTCCAGCGATTAGCTGCGTTAGGCTGACTGATCAATTAATTTTATATTTACCGATGGTAACATAGAGCTGTATTACATTCTTTAGTACCGATGAATTAACTCTTTATAAGACACACATTGTACAGACAATAGCTTTTAATACAACAGAGTGTGCCTAAATCCTCCAGCTCAGCTTATGTTGCGGATGACCGCAGCGCTGATTTTCAGCTGAGGCCTACGAGCGACTCACAAACGAACGTACGGAATTATAATGAAATTAAAAGATTAAATAGGTAGTATAAAAGAATAAATAAAAGGAGAATACTGTTGGGATGCATTTACGACAGTCAAGTTAAAACAGTTGCTTATACTATAAATGTAAAGATATTTAAATATATTTTACTCAATCTTGCTCCAACCATGGCACAGAACAATTTTCTCATGGTAATTATGCGTGTGAACCTGTACGCTAAAGCTCGTTACTAATAAATTCGTTTCCTACATCAGTTTCAAGGAACTAATTAAACTTATAAAGATTGCCTCACTTCGTCTTTCATTCGCGCTATCTCACCTTCTGCAAATCGTGATAAATTCGTAATAATGTTCGCTTAAACTTATCTGATTTAAAGCTTCGTCGTTCCCGACGATGTAATAATATCTTATTTGTAATCGATTTGGTGTCTTCAATTTCATTAGGTAAGATGATTTATCTATTTTTACTTTTAATTAGATAATTTTTTACTTATAAGGATAAAAGATTTGAAGAAACAAATCTTTCATCACTAAACCTTTAAACTGAACCGATTTTAATAATTATTTAACTATTAGAAATCTACCTTATCCAAGCTATAGAACATCGCACTACTAGACATCGGAGCGGAGCATTAATATAAAAAACGGGTATTTATACCCGTGGGAAACTGTTTTATATTTAGTTAATAATGGGCTAAAATAACATTGTAGCCTTGGAACTTCGTTCAGTACTAAAATAGCATTTGAAAAGAATGAATGATGAAAAAGTGATCAAGAAAGTACATAAAGTAAATTCGACGCCAGCCATAGTCCGACCTAGGCAAACTTTTACTCAAATGTGGCCAGAAAACATTAAACCCCGATTTTTAAAAGTAAATCAACACATAAAACACATGTCAATTGCTGCCATTAGCTAACTGAATTAGTCAACTGCTAACAAATTACTTGACATGAGTTTGATTAAGACCCGTCATTGATTAGCCTTCCAGAAACCCGATGAAAGCTTAGTCAAAGAATACACAAGAGTACACTAAAAACACAAATCACGGATCATAACAATTTACATAATAAACATAAAGATCAAAATAAATACCCCATTTTCTAGTTTATTTATGCAAATAATTGAAATATCAATAATATATTCACGAATTAATTGTCCTAAAATAAAGATGCACAACGCGGGCTTCTGCTACAGACATTCTCCAAGATAACAAGCTTGTACACGAATCTGTCAGCCATGTTTTCTCAACTCGACAATATAAATGACTCCATAGCAACCCCTCGGTGATAGATGTCAACCCTTCCAGCGGCAAACAAGTCACAAATACTGATAAACATCAGCTCGTAATATTTACGATATGCCAAGGCAATTTTGCTGACGACGAAATTGAGGGCATGTAAAATTTGTGTTATGATTCGAGCTTTGACAATGCATTTTGTGGAGCCCGTACCGTAGTGGCGACCGGGGATCGTTCAATTCATCATGGTAAGCAACGGTGATATCTTCTTGCTAGATAGGTTTAAACTGGGCAAGAAAATTCATCGTATATCATAGTATCTATATATATTTTGATAGCACAGATAGAGTAATAGTTTAAGCTTAATATCGAGGCTTAAGTCTCCTTATATATGTGACTTTAGTTCCCACAAGGAACGACATGGGTGTAAAAACCCAGGATTCAATCTCTTTGTCTTCATGTGACATTTTTTTTCATCAGCTTTTTGTAATGTCCCACTGGTGGGCAAAAGCCTCTCCCTTGGACTTCCAAATCACTCTGTTGGTGGATATCCCCTGACCTTATGACCCCTATATCTCGGGGGTCTTTTGACCCACAGGGCCCATATTCAAACTGGACCGAGGGATGACCCTAAAATATATGTACACCAAGTTACAAGTCAATCGGTCCAGTGGTTCCGGAGTTATGCCTGTCAATAGGAAACTGTCACTAACAGACAGACCCACATAGTGTTTTCGTTAACCTCTTCGAAGAAGACTCAGAGGTTAACAAACAATAGTGTGTTCCACAAATGGTTGTTTTGACGAGTCTGGGTGTCATAATATTTCTAAAGACTCCTCCGATAAAGGCGCTATTTCTAGTGCGCAAGTTCTCGTTTATTAAAATGTATGTACATACATATGTATATATATCTGGAACCAAGACTTTTATCAAGTTTATAAATCATAAAGTATATAATTTAAATCAATGAGTTAGTTATTAGTTAGTAAAAAATATAAAGTAATGCAGTACCAAAGCTTAAGGAACCTTGCATAATAAAATAGAAGCCTTTACATTGCGAACTCAAAACAGGTTTACCTAATAATTATTTCAACAAAAGAGGCAATGGTTACCTCGCAATGCGGTACCTTATTACTGCTGAAACAGTGCAGGCTACGCTATTCATTTAATGAGACTGTCTACAGTACTTAGTGCATCATTTAGAGGAGCGCTCGCCACAAATGCACAATTCAGAAGAAGGTACCGTGTATTCGCAATTATATTAACTATGTCTTATTATACAGAGTTAATTTAAAATACTAAAGGCTTACTACTTTAAATTAACTCTGTTCTCTCTCCCACTACCTTCAAATAGCATTTATCTATAAGATAAAAGTCTCGCCATCTCTCTTCTTTAACCTAACAAGTGTGAGACAGCATGTGATTTATCTTTCAGATAAGTTTTACTTGTTAGTTGTGTGATTGACCATAATAACCTTTAACCCCTGAACTACCTGTGACTTATTAATATCATACTTAAAATCTCTGACTTTTCGAAGTTAATTACCAATCGCTTTCACGGTGACGGAAAACATCGTGAGGAAACCTATGTATACGATTTCTACATAATGTTCTTAAGATGTGTGAAATCTGCCACCCACTGGGCCAGTGCGGTGGACTATGGCGTATTTCTTCTCATACTCTGAAAAGGTCCGTGCTCAGAAGTAGGACAGTCCATAAACAGGGCAGACATTATTATAAGATAGACGTATAAGGAATGTACCAAGTGGATATCTGTACTCTGTCTATCGCTCTATAAAAATGTCAGTGACTGGACGCACTCGAGAATAATAATTATATATTCTATACAACAAGTGGTTTTGTAATGAGCTTGTATTAATAAATATACACTCTTAATAAATTTGAGTCATCTAGACAAATTATTAAGTCTGCAAACAGCTGATAAAGGCCGGAATTTTATTTATTTTCGCCGAAACTAAGGTTAAGTAAAAAAGTGTTGTAGAAAAACTTAGGACGAATAAAGGCAAACAAAATTTATGTAAATGTTATTTGAATGGGAATCTGATTGGATACCTAGTAGTATTTGCATAAAACTGTTTCATTAAGTTATTTATATTTGCTTCATTTCAAAGTGTCAGCAAAATAATCAACGACGTTCGCTTCAATAGTTTTCACGTCATATGTAAATAAAAAACCCAATAAACCTATTACAGCATGACCCGCTTACTCGAGCTAAGGACTAAAAATACGATCAACTTCAATGGATCCTTTTTTACTTTCTATCCAAATCCATAAAAGTGACAAACCTTTCACCCAATACCTTGTACACTAAGTGTCGTAATTTGTGGGACTATTGTAATCCCCTCGCCACTTCAATGGATAAAGTTGTATAATACTCTTATTGTCTGCGAAACCCTTTTGTTTGAGACACTGGCAATGGGGTACCATGATTAGAATTGAAATATGGAGATAATAGTTTGACTTTACGAAGTTTGATTTATCTATATAGTCTGTTTATGTTGTCTTATGAAAGAGCAATTTATTAGGTCCCTGTCTCAGAAGATACGTTGCATAAGTTTGCTCTTATGTTTGATCGTGAGGGCTGGGGTTCGATTCCAGAGTCGAGAAAATATTATTGCGGTTTGCTGATAGGGTATTCTCTGTAGCAGCAAGTTTAAAACATTTTGCCTGTTGGACAAATTGCCAGAGCAATTTTTCCATTAGGCGAAATGTTGTTCCCTTATACGTAGGAATGACAAAAAAAAAACGTAGCAGATTATATGCTAGTAATATATCTCTGCCTACCCTCCTATAATTTAAATGTTGGTATATTCTAAAACATTGAATAGAAAAAAAGCATTACCCAGACAAAAAATACTGTTCTATAAAACCGATGTTAATCAGACCAAGGCACATTAATCTGGTCCAATAAATGTCAACGACCAATTGGCGCGAATAGGTGAAACGAAAAGAAATCTCTATAAAAGCATCCACCAATCACCGTCACTCAAAATCGGTCGTTGTCAGCTTCAAACAAGTAATTGTTAGAATTTACGTCTTACTCTTCTATTTAAAATCACTAGCTTAGTCGACAACTGGAGACAAGAAAATAATTAGTTTTTCCGTGACTTAAATGAGGGTTATGAAATAGACACTCAGCGGTGAGAGAGAGCTAGCGTCAGGTACAGATAGAAAAGGTACTAACACAAGCAGTGTAGCTTAGCTGAAGCAAGAATATAATCAATAATACTATAAACTAGGCGATTAAAAAGAGTAGCCGCAAATTTCTCATTGGCGTAGAGCCCTTTGTTTGTAGAACATTGCAACAGGTAAATGTAAATGTAAATTCATAAACTTTGACGTTCTGTAACCTGTATGAATAAACATAATTTTGATTTTAAATAATGATTTGAAACTATAGTTGCGGCAGTCCTTTTTTTTCAAATGTTTTAAGCATATCAGCAAGCCCAAAAATAAAACCTCGAAGATGATATTCCATAGTACCTATTTTTCGGATAATATTAGATACAGTTAATGATCCAGAACACATAGGCTCTTCCAGTGATGCGTGTATAAACACATGGCATCGTACCACCTGTATAGCCGTCAATGTTATGCCGTCATTCAAAATGTCCAAAGCAACTCATCAGAGGTTCACAGTGTACCTTTGAAGTTACCGACTGGCGTCGGATCCAAGGCACAGCTATGGTCTTTACACTCTCTACTAACACAAACGACCTTCTACCGGTGTGTACTCGTACGTAATCCTAATCTTAACTAATATAATATTGTATTCTGTTTACGCGAATGTTATTCATTGAAATTAAACTACTATATACGGATTTTATCGCGTTGTTTATTTAACACCGTATCTATTACATAATTTTGAAAACTGTTGCACTACTATTACTATTGAATTTTACTAATTTTAAGCTAATAAAATTGCGTTAATTTTAAGCAATTATATTCGGGTATTTTGAAATAACTACAGTGGAACATTGAGACAACTACCATCTTAGTCTCCCCGTGACCATTAGCTGCTGAAAAGAAACCGAAACGTCGGGGAAAGTGTAAACCTAAATATAAATAGTTTTAATAGATTTAATAATTTTATTAGCTTAAAATTAGTAAAATTCAATAGTAATAGTAGTGTAACAGCTTTCAAAATTGTGTAATAAGTACAGTGTTAAATAAACAACGCGATAAAATCCGTATATAGTAGCCTAGCTAATATGTATTATAAATGCAAATGTGAGTATTTTTATTTGTTACGCTTTCACGTCTTAACTACTCGATGGATCATCATAAAATGTTGCATATATGTTGTCAGGGAAACAGAAAAAGACATAGAGTAACTTTCATCCAGAAAAATTCAGTTCTCATAGAAATTGAGTGTCAAAATCTACATTTACACAAGCGCAGCCACGGACAAAATCTAATAATCTCATACAAATCAAAATCACGTACTGTGGCCGCGTGGGCAGTCACCTTAAGAGTGTGAACGTACGCTAATTGGATCAAAAATATTACCGTGTTTTACCAAAGGTTAATGTGACTACTTAGCAAGCAAAAAAAGCAAAACTGCGCTTGAAATTTAATGAAAATTTACGATAGCTTTTAGCTCACGTTTGTTTTAAATATGTGGTCATCTGTTTGCTATGAAAGCTGCTAGCATTTTGGACATAAAACCAGTACGTAGACTTCACAGAGTTTATACCTACTGTATTGTCACAAAAGGGGTTTTTGCCCATATGTATTTACGTCCTGAATCGACTGAAGGTGAATAAAACAACACCTGCCCACACTTTGACTGGGACGTAAACAGACATAGAATATGAGCTTTTACTTTTACTTATTATATATTAAAAATGTCTTAATTTGTCCACTTACAATCATATCATATTAGGTCAACCTTATTGTAAAAAGATACCCTCGTCTATGGACGCTTTGAGACCTAATTTCGTATTATTATTGCTTAAAAATATGTCTTATTTCTGCCAATTAAAGGGTCAATTGTTGTTAGCACTGCACTTTTTAATGAGTCTGAAAACATTTAATCTTTTAGTCTATTCAAGTATATCATATCTGTCAATTGTTAAAATGCCAGACATATTAAAATGATTGTGTATGGCCACCGCGTCGGCTGCGGGCCACAGCTGTGGTTCGCAAAGTTAACCGTACATATAAATAATACAATCATCTGATTTCACCTGAATCAAACTTCAAATAGTATTTAGCCAAGTACTCGTATATGATGAATCCAAAATATATGATAGGTATACTTGCACATAACCGAATGGATGGTTCTCCTAGTCGACAGTAATATTCCGGATATTTTGTCTCTTTGGAAGATTCGTTTGATAGTTTGAAGATAATCCCTTGCTCGGTTGCCGCTTTTGATGTGTCGTATTTTTTTGCTTTACCTGATACATTTTATTACAGTAGAATATACTTAGGAAAATTATTGCATTGATACTGTAACTTTTAGATTGGATTAGTAGGATTTGGAATATTGTACCGTCATTGAAACTTTACTCATCGACCGCAAAAGATATAAATTAATAATATACATTTTACATAATATTGTCTTCTGTTTACGCGAATGTTATTCATTGAAAATTAAAATACTATATACGGATTTTATCGCGATAAAATCCGTATATAGAAGTTTAATTTTCAATATACATTTTACTTCGTGACATATATGGCGTAGTGGTTTAACTGATCTCCTCGCGAATGCCACTCCGGTAAGTGTTGTGGGTTTCACTGTTTGATCTACAAATAGTTGTTCTGACTACGAGTGATCTTCGCTCCAATTATCATAGGAGACAACAGCATGCACGATAATAACTTAACATATAAATATTTTTTTTACTAACAATATTACACTAGCACTTTATTAAACGCTGGGGCCATGGGGTCCAAGTGCTAGGTCTGTTTATAGAGACCTAGCTAAGCGGCTCATCGACGCTTCGCGTGACCAGAGGGCTGGTATTTTATTTGCACAAAGAATAAGTATTGCCATTCAACGTGGCAATGCTGCCAGTCTTCTGGGCGCGTTGCCAAATGACGACGATGCGGAGGAATATTATGACGCTTTTTAATTTTGAAGTTTTATTTTCTCTTTAGTTTATATTTCTTGTAAATAATTTGTGTATATTATTATGTTAATTTTTTAATTATGTCACTAAAATCAACGTACTAGCTACTAGCAAAAATATTAAAATAGGAAATCTATTGAATTTATAGATTCGTAGGTATGCACAAATATATCTTACAGGCTTAGCCTTGTGAATAGTTTATACCCAAAAACTATAAAGTCTACCCATAAAAACCTAAATATGAAATGCTTGATTCATAAATAGCTGCTCCAAGCTCTGGTAAAGTATTTCGTGTTGATATTTAAGCTAATTACGGCGAAGCAAAACAAAAACTAGAGCACTTCCTCGACAATAAACCTCGGTGTCTGTGACATTTCAGGAATGTCACCTCGAATACTTCAGAGATAATGTTATATTATGGGGTGGGTACATGCAGCAAGTACTTTGATTTTAGTATTAAGTACCGTCCGTATCGTGGCTGTAACATTTTTGAGGATCATATAATATCAGCCCTTAAACTGTCCCATTGCTGGGCACGGGCCTCTTCTTAGCGAGAGGAAGGTGAGGCTATAGTCCACCGCGCTGGCCCATTGCGGGTTGGCAGATTTCACATATCTTCGAGAACATTATGGAGAACTCTTGGATATGCAGGTTTCCTCACGGTATTTTTCCTTTACCGTTAAAGCGAGCGATAATTTTAGTAACTATTTAATACGCACATAACTTTGAAAAGTCAAAGAAGGTACGCATTGGAATCGAATTCGAGACCTCTGCGTGGCAGTCCAGCGATCTCCCACTAGGCTGCTATTTTGAAGATCATCGCAATGACTCAATGGCGTAGTAGTGTAACCGACTGCCACGTCTGAGGTCGCAGGTTCGATTCCCGCACAAGTCAAACACTTGTGTGCATGAACATGGATGTTTATCTTGGTCTGGGTGTTTCTATGTATAATATGTATGTATTTACAAAACATAAAGTATATATGTATGGTTATCCATTGTCTAGTACCTACCCATAGCACAAGCTCTGCTTTGTTTGGGCTAGATGGTGTTGTGTGTATGTGATAGAATAATATTATTATATATTATATTATTACAGTCTACCTAAATGAGCCCATATTATAGTCTGACGATAACTGTTGCATTAAAACTGTCATGCGGATATTTGCGGGGTAAGACGGACGAGTAAGTTACAGTCGTTATTAGGGTTGTCGACACAAAAGATCCTACTGGGTCGAAGTGTCGCCGGTCTGTACTGACTGGCCCCACACAAGATAAGTTACCAGATACTTGCTTGATTTGCTGGTACACCACGTTAACTAGTCAAAATGACTATACTTGATCTCATGATAACCAGTCGTGAAGTTCAAGAGCAGAGCCGTTAAAACCACGACCTCATTACAGTTAAAGTGGTGCCGAGATCTCTACTTTGACGGCCTAAAGAAAGCGCCTTCTTGACGCCCCATTTGAAGAACTCACGCTGGAACCCGTCAAGAACATCCAGTAAGTACTAAGTGGAGCCATCCCAAAGAATACAGCAATACTTAATACTACAAGGACCCACATGCGCCTTATTAAAAAATCATCGTTTTTTCGTTAACAGTGGTTAAAGTGTGTTAAAACGTTTTTAAAGGGTCGGCAACGCGCAAGTGATACCTCTGGTGTTGCAGGCGTCCATAGGCTATTGTGACCACTTATCATCAGGTTGGCCATATGCTTGTTTACCACTTTAGTCAGCACCGTTACCTGTATGCATTTACTTGATCAAGTATTATATATGTACGTTTGAGTCTCGAATAAAAAGTGAAGTTATTGTAGCGAAAAAGCACCCATTCAGATGTCTCAATATCAGGCAGACCAGTGTCTTTTGTGGAGATAATTCCACCCAATACTACTGTATTGTAATTGGAGTCAGTATAACACCGAAATTTAATCCTCGTGACTTCCAGGGTAAACTTGAGCTGCCTCGGAACCGGCAACTAATGTATTTAGAAGAATATTGTAAAATTCGGAAAATTATTCCACTTCCCTCTTTAGCAAATAGGGGGATGCATTAACGCATCCCTCTCCATGGAAAACACTTACACCCTAGACCAAAGGATTATAACAATTGCTCAGGTAAAAGTCCCTTTACACGATCCAGTTAGCCTGATATGAATCATTGGAGCGTCTGATAGCAAAGCGTTCTGTAACACCCGATTAACTTGATACGCTGGGGAAATAACCTGAAACTGTTTACCACTACCGCTTACAGCTAAATACTAACATTTTTTACAGTTACCAACTTGGTTTGGATTAGATTTTTATTGGCTAGATTAAAATTGATGACTAGATTAATAATATATACTTAACTACATGTTGTATTCTTTTTTGTTTTGTAGGTTATAATTTAAGTTAAATTATGTGTTGCCCGCGACTTTTGAAAGGTAGATAAATACAAAAAAAATATATGCGCCGGTCAAACGCATGGCTGTCAGCTGATGGCATTAGCTACAGCTAATCAAAACATTTGACATGAATTTTATTTTAAGAAAAATTTCTTTGAAGGCATTACGACGATACTATTTATGGAAGCTTAAGTTCTGCTTTATGAATTGTCTTTTTACTGTGTTATATAGTATATAAATAATGCTACACGAAATGTATAAAAGCGATCATATTATCGTGACTTTATATATAGTACTACATTTAATAACAATGCAGCTCTTATAAATTGTCCCCTACCTCAGTATGACCCTTCTTCCGTAATAAGATAAGTTAGGACGCTAAGTTGGCTTTCAAACAACTTTGACTCTAAAACTCTCACGCATACAAGTTTTCTAACGATGTTTTCGTTTACCACTAAAGTGAGCGATAATTAACCTTGTATACGCAAGAAACTATTTTCCTGGAATGAAAATGATACTAATATACTTAATGAAATATTATGAAAATGTCTTTGTTTGTGTTATTTTGTTTTTTGTGAGGCTGCCTTGGTAGTCTTTAGGGGTGTAGGAGGTTGCGATAATATTTGCGTGGGAAGGTGAATACCCAAGTTGATTTCAGGGTCGGGAAAAGCGTTGTAGGATTTTCCTGTTGCAAATACTAAATGGCAGCAGGAAATCTGGGAGGGTACTCGGTAGACGTCACTTGCCTCGATCCCAATAACGCAGAATCTACATATATAACTAACGAAATACAAGCTTATACCCCATCTTATTCCTCTTTCGGGACTATAATATTTGGATATGAAAGAATATTGTCATAATCTATTGAAATAGCAGAACTAAATGGCGTATTTGAAACGAAGTTAGTTTTATATTATTGTTCAACACAAAATAATTAAGAAAATCACTAAGTAATTATACAAATATGACTATTATTGATAACCCTTCGAGCAGATATTACGAAGTTAAAACCACAAGCGAAAACAAATATAAAGAATAATTATGGTCTCGCATTTTTTCGAGTAAGCGATAAAATAAGATTGACTAACAACCTTAAAAGTGCGTTATATCAAGAATATTTACGATGAAATTGTCACCGAAGACCCTTCACAAATAGAATATAAAATTTTCCCAAACTACGTGAAGCATTAGGTATAGACACCTAACAAGTTTTCCGGACAAAATGCCACCGTAACCTCGAAATAGGCCGTTATAATAAAAAATACACGACCATTACTAATAAAGCGACTTCCCCTAGTTTTCCGAAAGACATTACTTCCTCTTCAAACTTGCAAAGGATACTTAAGGGGGTAATCCACTGGCAAATATTATTGCGACTTTATTTTGTTCACCGGTAAAAGCAATTTTTGAGCTTATTTTCAAGTTTGTTTTGTATGTGTTAGCAAAACAGGAGAACAGGCAGGCATATTTGGTAATTGAATAAGGGTAACAAGAAAACAAACGAAACTATTCTTTGTAAGGCTGACATTTATAATAAATAATACCTTTAAGTTTAGGTTTATTAAATGCTAATAGGACAAAGGAAAGCATTAAATTTATGGGCATTCCTCATCATCATCATCTCAGTCGAAAGACGTCAACTGCTCGCGCTGTCGGCCTCGATGGCGTAGTGGTTAGTGTAACCGACTGCCACGCCTGAGGTCGCGGGTTCGATTCCCGCACAAGACAAATATTTGTGTGCATGAACATGGATGTTTGTCTTGGTCTGGGTGTTTCTACGTATAATATGTATGTATTTACAAAAAAAAAAGTATATATGTATGTTTATCCATTGTCTAGTACCCTTAGTACAAGCTCTGCTTAGTTAGGACTAGATAGTGTTGTGTGTATGTGGTAGAATATTATAGAAAAGAATATTTTTTAGCAATCCCCGATGATTTTATTATTTTATTTATATGGGCATT
Source organism: Catocala nupta (assembly GCA_963675205.1). Taxonomy (NCBI): domain Eukaryota; kingdom Metazoa; phylum Arthropoda; class Insecta; order Lepidoptera; family Erebidae; genus Catocala; species Catocala nupta. The sequence continues at coordinate 18,639,214 of OY776099.1, forward strand.
ACGCATATTCATATTATCTGTTACCCTTACTCAATTACCGACTAATAACGGATAGCAAATAGCAATCTGTAGATCCTGCCTGACTCGCGTTTATTTTCCACTAGTGACTCGGCAGGCTTCACATGAGTAGTACAAAACCTTATCAAATTGTATGCCTAAACCTTCCCCATGAATCACTCTGTCCATTGGTGAAAACCGCATGAAAATCCGTTTAGTAGTTTTTGAGTTAATCGCGAATAGACAGACACGGGCGGAAGACTGTTTTATAATATGTAGTGATATGTAGTGCTGAGATAATCCTCGGGAAGCAACAGAGAATCTATGTGTTGCTGTTATAACAGCAACAAAAATTGCTATACATTTTTTTTGCATTATTGTGATATATCACAATAATGCAAAAAAAAAATGGATAGCAATTTTTGACCCGTAAATAAAAAAACTAAAAATACATACCTACTGTGTTTTTATACGGGATTGCATCGCGCAAATTGTACCCAGAGTTGGGACTGTATTCTAAAGAAAAATATTGAAATAACTATTTTAAAAGATGGTTTAAATATGTAAAATGTTTATATGGATCTTATATTATGTATATATAAAAATCTTGTGTATGTATGTTCGGGATAAACTCTGAAACTATGTACTAAACCGATTTTGATCAAACTTCGTAACTATCTGTAGTTTGGTCCAATTTAAATGATAGTATTTATTGGTTAGTTCGATGAATTGTTAATAGATGACTCTGTAGGTTAATTTATCGAACGCGCTAATCTCAGGAATTACTGGTTCGAATTGAAACATTATTTTAGTGTTGGATAGCCCATTTATCGAGGAAGGCTATAGGCTATATAACATTACGCTACGACTAATAGGAGCACAGCATAAATGAAAAATGTTGCAAAAACGGGGCAAATTCTCTTATGTGAAGCAGAAGACGTTGCACGGGTCAGCTAGTGGATATATAAATACTTTTTTATGCGCACTTGAGGCTTAAGTCGATTCTGTTTATCGCGAGTGTAGTTTTAGTATGACCCTCAGAAACAAAACCAGCGTAAGAATATTGCCATTGTTACGGCATTTAATCGAGCGTGTAAAAAAGGAATTAATTACATGAACCGCCATAACTCTTTATGATGGTTAACGTAATTAATTATTTTTCTATGATTACCAATTAGTTGTACCACTCATATAGCAAACGATCATAAGCTACACTAATAATTTTTTTAAAGGAGTCTGCCCACTACACCTTCTCATACTATGACCGTATTAGGAACGTATTAGACACGAAAAGCAACACAATACGCCCTGCTATAGGAACTGCTGGTCGGTGACGTAACGGTCTAGTGGGCATAGTGTTATACTACAAAGAATATTTTTTTGCCTAACACGTTCCTAGCACGGTCATGGTATGAGACGGGGTAGTGGGCGGACTCCTTAAAATTTATTAATATAATAAAACTAGCCATGTTATTTAACTAACAATTTTCCCGTGTTCAGATAATATGTACTTAAATTTTTATATGGAAATAAAATATTTTATTTGAAAAACTAAACCAGTATAAAATAAGTTCTTCAATGTATAACCCTTAACAAGTTCTACAAAGAATATACTCGCCAGCATTCTCTGCAATGGGACCTTCCTTTTATAACCACTACTTTAATGACAAAATGTAGTCCCTTGCTCTGAATAAAATATAGCCCGTCCCCTGTTAATTTCATAACTTTTTGGTTACACAACTGTAGCGTGCTCTTGAATAATAAGTTAGATAAATAGGCATTATACTGTTTTGCTGGAACAATCTTCTTATAAACAGAGATCTGTTCTGTTTTGACGCAATAATTACAAAGACGGAGAAAATTATTTACTGGAGTTTGACATCTTCAATTAGAGCTTGGTATTCAACAACTGCAAGTTTCAATCTAATATTGCCTTTTTTGAAAGTTAATTACTCTTTTCAATTATTTGACTTTACAAATGGCGTAGAGGTTTAAAAGTAGTCACCACTGTCATATCGCCGAGTATTGCGGGTTCAAATGCTACATGGATTTATTATACCTTTTACTTACCCCCAGTTAAAGGTTTTCAATATCATCTTAAACATTTATTATGCTTGCTGGTTGGTCGTGTGGCATACGTTTCATTACGATCGCCCAAGTTAGATTTAAAAAACAATAGCGAAATCTTAGCTAACGTAAATTTGAGTGTCTAAAAGTGAATTACTTAGAAAATAAATTCCATTAATTGTCTACGTTTTTTTAAAGTATCACATTAATGAGTTAGGGCCGGATAAAAAAAAAGACTAGGACTAGGAAAAAAAGAACTCAGCGCCTTGTATATCGAAAGTGACGCACAGTAAGTACGTCGAACCGCAGATCGACACGACGTGCATCTTTGCAGGTACTGCCTATCCATTCATCTGGTATCTCTCAAATCACACACACATAGATGAGTACGGTGCACTTTCAATATGTGTGTCGCAGAGTGCTTCTTTTCTTAGCCCGTGTTATCACTGGATTTACCTACAGACCTACTTTTAAAGTATTTTACAAGACATTTTATCCTGAAATAACTAGGTAAGGATAATACTAATGTGATATTGACCTTTAATCCCTCGAAATTGAATAATATTACATAATAAACATGTTATTGAAAGTTATCTGCAGACATAACCTACAAAAGTTCATGACTGAATATCTATTATTCTCGGCCGTCTCGAACAAAAATTTTTGCACAAACTAATTCAAAAGATGACGCTGAGTTAAACCAGATATTTTTCATTTTAAGACGCAGGAATTTTATTTTAGCTAAAACAATGTATGGCTTTCTGCCATTGTTCTTTATATATTTCTTAGAAACGACACGGATTTTGAAAATGTGCCCAGTAGACAGAATAGATTCATTCTTATTATGACTGAAATAAAATAAAATTAATGTATTATACCTCTCCCCTTCCCTTCGGTGATATGGAGTGCTTCTATATATATGTATTTGTATCTCCTTTTACAACGAGCTTAATTTAATTATTTTACACCAAAATTCAATATCACCAAATACTGCTTGGCTTTACATACCTTGCAGAATACAAAAAGAAATCTTGCCTTAGTTCAGTATCCAAAGAAATATACGAATTTAATTTCAAATATACAATAAAAAAATATAAATAAAAAACGGGAATTGTTTTTCTAGAACAACATTATACAGATAAACTACCTTGACGTGTCGTATAAATCGAAAAGATACGCCAAAGGGAAAGGGATCTAAATCATTGAACGGGATAGCCGAAAGAATTACTGTATTACGCGATGGCATTCAAAGACCTGAGGAGCGAATTGAAATACCCCTTTCTTTGTATGTGGGTACATTCGGGAATCGATACCAAAACAGAGCAATGTTATAGGACAGGCAATAAATTGACTGAAAGGTTTGGTAGGATCAACGATAGCCTACTAATATTATGAATGGGAGTGTGTGAAGATGTTGGCTCTTTGTTATTTAATCAGGCGTAAATGGTTGGATGGGTTTCGATGAATCTTGGCACACAGACTGATAGGCTAGGTCTTAGATTAGTCCATAAGATGGTATATATACCGGTATGCGTTCTGATGGTCTTATACAATCGAATTAGCGAGCATAAAGCGGTAATAATGCATTTAATTTCTTAATTTAACTTTCTAAGCTTCAACGGTCTTTGGCCAAATATGATTTGTTTTGGTTATATCTGGAATTAAAGCGTGGTTATTTTTAAATGGCTATAATATGTTTCACACTCGAAATTTATTTCTCTTTTTTCTACATTTAACGTTTACGTAGCAGAGTTAGCCTAGTTTTTGTCTGCGATAGGTACATCTGGGTCCGGGCAATTATATGTAAATTTATAATTTAAGTATCGCTCCTTTTAAAGATGAAGAGGCTTTTCTGGAAGATATGTGTAATCTGCCAACCTGCAGTAGAACACCGTGGGAGACTACGGCCTAATGTTTTCTCAAGTAGAAACCGGTGGGACACTTAATATTCAGATCTGATATTATTATACAACTTTGTGCCTGCGGCTTTGCTCGCTTTATTATCGAACGAAAGGGACCCTACATCCTTTTCTGAACCTCTGAAAATGTGTATGCGCAATTTTATGATGATTGTTCGAGTAGATAGGCGTGAAAGCGAAACTAAGAAACAAATACGCTCACATTCGCATAATTAATATTAGTTAGAATATACGTTTATTGTACATAAATGATACGTGTAATCATACTACAGTTTAATAGGCTAAGCACCATTTGATATGGATATAACATAACATATGTCTGTAGTACATAATATCATAGTACTCGTATAAGAACCAAGATATCTGGTACACACACACGTACATAAATACACAGTATATTAAATACTCAGCTAAGCCCTACTCGCTACAGAGCTTAATTCAAGGACCGCGTCTAATCCAGTTAAGAGACGTACGGTACTTTGCTGCCAAAATGTCTGTATCTTAAGTAATATATGCACGTAGCTACCTAAGTTTGTCTGTAGGTAAGTATGACTTTATATTAGAGCTTTCAATAGTAGTTTAATAGTTTCAAAATTATGTAATAATAGTATAATATCGCCGTGTTCACAAGGAGACTCATCTCCCCTTGAACATGGCTGCTGAAAAGCAACCGAAACGTCGGGAAAAGTGTAAAATTAAATCTAAATAGTTTTATAATTTAAATAGCTTAAATAGAAGTACACAGAAACTAGTAAAAGTGTTTAACAATAGTAGTTTAAAGTTACAAAATTATGTAATAATAGTGTATTATTAAAAATAAACAACGCGATAAAATCCGTATAAATTTGTTTAATTTCAATTTAGATCAGATATTTCCCCTTTTTTTCGTTATTCGGATATAAATATTACATGTGTTATCCAGGACATGGTTTATCTATATGCTTAATTTCAAATATAGAGTGATCGAGTAACAAACAGCCAAATATTCAAATATAGACACATATTTTCAGATTTATAATATTAGTAGGAAAATGTGTAACACAGATTTATGCTTTTTATTTTTTAAGGAGTGTTTTAATTAAGCTGTATTCATTTACAGGCTCGATGAAGATATTTTAAATACAATCGTTGACAGAATGCCTGGTGGACCAAAAAATTTCTGCAGTTCATTTCATTTTTTGTGTGGATGAAATAATTTTGACTCACATTTGTAATAATTATTAGATAGGCTTCGCAGTCAGTTCTTTTTACCCATCAAAAGACTTGGCAAGGATTTCTAATTAAATAGGTTTTCATCTTCAACGTCACGTGAATCCTAAAGCGAAATCCGAAAAAGGTTCGGTTACAATTCTATCTGATCCTCAATAGTCAGCAGATTCTTAATGCATGGCTATACCTTGGATCTTTCCCTGAGGAATTCGGTTCGTATAGGAAGGTGCAAAGCAATTTCCCCAAGAATCTTAAATTGCTGCGAGGATATGGGCTACAACACCTTCGTACTACACGTGTACCGCATAATACTGCCATCTTGTAATCTCTCTATTTGAATGTAATGCTAAATTATTTCTAGACGATGTTCATGGGTTCATCGGGGTTTTATGTGGGAATGTAAAATTAAGAGTAAAAGTTTTCGATCAATTAGTTTTTTTTATATTTGCCCGTATGTTGGTATGTTACTCCTGCATTTAAAGCTAATGTCGTAGAAAAACACATCGTTTAGCTATTAATATTTTCCGTGTCGTACACAACACAAAATTGATATTAAGAAATATTACTATAAATTTATAATTTTATCAAGATTTTATTGTATTGTAGAGTCGGGACAAGGCATCAGTTAGACGATTATCACTCGGCGTATTTGCCAATTATTTTAATTCTATAACAATTTAGTTAACACGTACGCATAAACGGCGCTTATACCGAGTTATTCGAAAAACTGGCTTGTAAGTGTGTGTAAATTTGTGTGTAAATACTTTAAACCTTATACCTATAATATTATATTATATAAAAAGCTGCAAGCTCGTAGTCTATTATGTACTAGATACGTAAGAATACACTTATAGTATCTTTAACATACAAAAATAGCGTCAATGTAATTTAACGCGTTGCGTTTACCTCTAATTTGACAAATAACAAGTGATTGACGGGCGTAGGCAGGCAGGCGCGTAAGTGCCGCTACATAGCAGTGTTTGTGCTGAACGTGCTTTCGTGCCTCAACACTATATCTACCCACCGAGTAACTAATCGAATAATCGATTTTGAAAATGATATCGAAATTAAAATGGATCACCAGTTAACGTTTAATTAGATGCTACCTACCTCGATAAATGGCATCGAGCAAAGCTCGATACTCGGTGATAACAACACATAAGGTGACAAATTATTTTATATTAAGATTCACATGTAAATAAAATGTTTCATGTTTTTATTTTGTAAAGTGCAGTTCATTTGTTCGTCGGGTTGGACAGTCTGTCTGTTTGTTCCGACGTCACGGAAGCGCTGAACGAATGCAGCTTCTGCGGCTTAGTTGTAATGTTTCGTCGTCAAATTCACTAGAAATGAAAATGAAGTGCATAATGCGATCTACACTAACAAAATTGCCTATTGAGCTAGCTACGGGATCATAAAATCGTGCACAAAGTTTCGATTAAAAATATGCCAGCATGTAAATTGTGGTCCTGGATTCTAATCCTCCCCTTAGTACTAGCGACGTGAACTCTCTCCTTACACAAACATTCTAGTTTAGCTGAAGGTGTTACCAGAAATACTACTAATTAGTACCCCAAATTGCTAGTAAGCCATTTCAACCAAATAAAAAAAATTAAGTCTTGTCCAACTAACTATAGGTCTACCATGAAAATATCTATCCGAAACTTCCAGAAAACGAAATATTAAGAGTACTAGATTTTCCCTGCTTTTGCTCGTGTAAATGTAGGTTATGGTAAATTACTATCACTCGAGAACAGTTTTTTCTGGATGAAAGGTGTCCTTTTCGATACCAATTGATAATAATAATAATGTCCTCCTGACCGACTTTCGGTCACGGCGGCCAATCTTAACGGAGACTGGCCATCGGCGCAGAAGATATTATAGTGCACAAGTCTGTGTTTGGCGCAGGACCAACACCGCCGAGGGTGTCTAACACCGCCAACTTCCTAACTCCGGGCTCGTATTGAGAAATCTTAACAGAAAAACCCAATACCCGAGACCTCATGCACAGCAGTCACATTCACTACCGCTGCGCCACGGAGGCAGTTAGCACCACTTGATAACGTGTATGCGAAATTTCGTGATGATGAATCGAGTTGTTAAGGCGTGAAGTAGTTACAAACGAACAAACTCACATTTGCATTTATTTTATAATATTGATGAGGATATACCTACCGCGAAGTTTCTATGGATTTCTTTCTTCCAAAGTCACATTTCTCCATTATTCGGAGAAACTTCACTGGACTTCAATGTTCAAAGCGTCACTTTCTGTGTTTCAAAATAGTAATAGTACCAACAATAGGCCCAAAACTTAACCGAATATAAAACAAAACAACAAAAAAGATATGTGTTACTACAAAAGAACAACTTCTAACATTCAGTTTTCAAAGTAGGCAGCGAGTTGTGCCGATCGCAGCAATACTGGAGCAAAGCCAGTTATAAATTATGTATGAGGAGCTATTTACCGCGTCAACAGCGATAGCGCCATCGTATTGCTGATCAATATCCTACCCTAGACTTAAGGGTTCCGTTTTCATGGAAGCTAAAGATAGGCGAATTTAGTTTCAATAATTTGGACTGTGTTAAAGTGCTTTTAGTAGATTGAGGATTACTATCGCGTTTGTGGCAAAGTAACAAGTGAATGTTTAAAATATGATTGTCAAAGTTACTGTCTGAAGCATAGTATCGTCTTACGTTTACGCGAATGTCATATATTCAAATTTTAGGTGGATTTTACGCGTTGTTCTTTAAAACCCGTATTCATACATAATTTAAAAATAAACTACATACTATTTTTAAACTTTACTTTTATTTGAGCTTTTTAAATTATTGAACTATTTAGGTGAACATACATTTAGATTTAGATATACTTTTTCTCCAACGTTTGGATCCAGTCATTCAAATAGTCAAATTCAAGAAGAAGCAAACACAGCGAGACTTCATGATACTTTGAGCTTATTTTGCGTAAATAGTTTCAAAATTATGTAATAATAGTTTTTTTTAATGTAAATTGCGATAGAATCTGTATAAAGTAATTTAATTTCAATACTGTCTGAAAATCATTCAGTTGTAAGAGGAGGAAGACATAGAGGGATCTCTACTTAAACAGAGATTTAGCTCAACCTCACTAAGTCCATCCTACAAAAGATTAAAATTTTTGGCTTACAAAAGAAAACTAACATTACCTATTACTGCTTAAAGTATGGTTTGTTCTGTTAGTGATTGGTTCCAATGAACATATTGTTACGGCTAATGCCCTCTGTCGGCACTGTGGGGAAGAGTCGGCGGTTTCTAATAATAATTTATTACAGCACCATCTATTGACATCTTACGGAACTACGTATTTGTCAGTACGAGTTCAGTGGAGAAAGTGCTGGCACATTCTCGAATGATCGCGCTGTTGCGTGCCGTGTGTGACGTTTTCTGGAAAACTCCAGAAGCGCTTTACCCGCGTATAAATAGAACGCACGCGCACCGCCGAGTCAGTTTTACTATCGTAAGCGGTCAAGTGTTCATCGAAGCGAACGGAAGCGAAAATACTACGGAGTTTGAAGCAGTTACAGTGGAAAAGTGTAGTATAGTGTTTGTTGTGTTGTAAAAGTAATTGTGTGCTAGAATAAAACGTGTTTTAGTCGGTAATATTGTTTTATATTCTTATCCGTCGAACCCAGCACGTAACAATATTTTATATTGTGCTGACATCTCGAATTAATTTTATAAATATTAATTTTTAAAAATTGTATAAATTTGCACACCTGTTAAGGTAGGTTAAGGCATATGTACTCTCCACAATCCTGGCGGTAAGACCCATTTTTGAGGAGTTGCAGGAGAGGCGACATGGCGCTCTCACCATCCGGCTGACACAGATAATGACTGGCCACGGTTGCTTTAGCTAGTTGCTGTGTCGCATAGGCCGGCAAGAGACGCACGGTTGTCACGACTGTGGCGACTGCCGCGACATTGTTGAGGACACGACGATGCACACTTTGGGGGATTACCCCGCCTGGGAATCGCAGCACCGTAAGTTGATGGCGGCAGTCGGTATGGTTGCCCTCTCGCTCCCGGCCGTGGTTTAATCTATGGTCCGGAGCGAGAGGTCGTGGAGCGCCGTCGCTTCCTTCTGTGAGGAAGTCATGTCCATCAAGAAGGCGGCGGAGCGGGAGAAGGAGCGTTTAAACCTTCTCCCGAATCGCAGAACTGGCCGCCGGAGGGCAAGAGATGACCTCCAGCCACCCTGAGATTTGACCTGAGGGTGGTGGGCTTCGTGGGCCTGCCCGCCACCCGATCAGCTCCAGGTCCGAGAGGTGGCGTGCGTGTATCCTCACGCGCCTCTCGGGGACAGTAGGGCTTAAATGTAGTGTTGGCTTAAGTCTAGTCTTGTTGTGTAGTGGTCTGACGTTTCATACGGTGGGCCGAAACCTCGGCGGGGTCGACCGATGTGAAAGTGATTTGCGCGGCCCAGCCGATTGCGGTTTTGTCGAGGAAAACCGTGGTAGGTTTAGTCGGTATTCCGGGGGATCCATTATTATCATTACCATCTTTCTCTTTCACCCAGGTGAGTCCGACATAACCCATCCGCGGAGAAGAATGCGTCAATGTATTACACAAGTAAAAAAAATGGACTCTTTGGTGGGTAATACATTAATAACTATTCATAAAAAAACCGTGTCATATCTGCTGTACATTTAGGCATAGACCTGATATTGTGAGATTTTGTTTTCTTTCTAAATATTAATTTCATTTTTAATATCTGGTGTACAATCGATGTTCATGCAAAGAAATGATTATAATTATGATCGTGTAATGTTCCAGGCGGTGAGCCAGGTTGGCAGGTTCTCAATACGCTAAATGCAACACAACCATTCCTTTCCTTGGACCGGTAACGTGATGGTCACTCCTGATGTTGCAAGTATCTACAGGTAGCAGCGTACCATGCTACAGCATGTACGTAGCTATATATGTATGCAGCTAAGTGACAAGCAATCTTACAAGATTGCTTGCAACTTAGCAGTTTTCAAAAATAAAAACCAGCAGATGCTTTTTTTAAAGTAGCACTTGAATCGCAATTGTTACGAAGTTATCTCCAGACTTCCGAAAGCAACCTTATGAGAAAATTTATGATGATAAATTCGAGGGTACTTATTTTAAACTGCTAAAATATCTCAATTTTGGGCATGTCTCAAAGGCCAGTAAGGAATTGTAAAGAGGAAAACGCGTTTCTGAATATAAATTAATGTAAAAAAATAACCCTTACATTTCAGTTATAAGTATAAGTTTGCATGGAATGATTATAAGGTCTAGGGTTATTTAAGCTTTAATCCAGCTCTGATGAAATGTTGCATTCAAGCCTGGAATTTCGCTTTATTGTGATTGCGACTAAGAAAGAATTTCTACCCTACAGAAAATCTCAGCTATAGATTTTTCTTGTGTTCCTATGGTGTACTGCTCCAGCCTTCTTGGAGAGATATTGTGCTGTAAGCTGGCGAGCTAGTACGAATTTTGAACTAACACGCCAGTTTTCTCTTGTGTAAGCGCTCATAGGCTACGGTAAGCATACGCTGTTTTGCCCATTTGGTAGAATTATTAACATAGCTTTTTAATAACAAGAAACACAAATTATCGCAACAATAATATTCATTTCAATGAAACAAATTCATTTCTATAATCACCATAATAACATTCACAACTGAGTATAATTTTAATAGTCAAAACAACAATGCCAACCAAATTTATTAATTAAATTCTACATAAATACAACAGGAAAATAAGGTACAAATCTGTTTCAAAACTGAGGAAACATTTTAAATTAGAACTCCGATCTATTTTCAAAGGAAATTTACAATACAGAATCAAATGCTTCTAAATTAATTTATTTCGGTACCTTCGAGAACTTGCTGAAGTTGTAATGGTGAAATATGACCCTAATATTAAAAAAACAAAACAAAACAAAACGAAAATTGATAGGTACTAAATGAGTGAATATATAAAGATGTGTCTTTTTTCTTTTTTATACTCTAATGGGCTTGTGTTTAACCGCGGTCTCACCTGATCTTAAATGAAGATGCAGTCGACGATGGAACACGCTTGCCTAGAAGATACCTATTCCCTCGTGACTTGAAGACACCCAGATTGTACTCATCGGTAAACACAGACTTAGGTAGTGAATTCCACTCCTTTGCGGTACGCATTATAAAAGTGGAAGCAAAGCGCTTCGTGCATAAATGTGGTTTATCCACCATGTGCCTGTGCCGCTGGTCTGTTTGTCTGGTCGTCCGATGGTAAAAAGGGGAAGGAGGAATTAAATTATGAAGTTCCTCTGCACACTCTCCGAAATGTATCCGATAGAAAACCGAAAGACTGGCAACCTTACGACGATACTCCAAGCTTTGGAGTCGTGTGTTGACCAGTTGGTCATCACCGATAAGTCTCCTGGCCTTTCGCTCAATTGACTCCAAAGCCGCCAGCTGATATTTTGTAGACCCATGCCATAGGTGAGAACAGTACTATATACAGGATCGAACCTGTGCTTGGTACAAATTAAGCAAGTTTTCAGGCATGAAATACTGCCTGACCTTACTGAGGATGCCCAGCTTTTTCGCGGCTAGTTGGGTTTTTGTCTCAATATCGGAGCCAAAGAGTTGAAGTCAATGACATACCCAGACGCTCAAGACGGTCAGTTATCGGCACAGATACATCTCGGAACGTTGGAGCCAGTTGGAATGTGCTCTTTTTTGCGGAGAATAGACACGACTGGGTCTTAGAGGCATTGAACTTAACCATGTTGGCATCACCCCAATCGAGGATTGCCTTCAAGGATAAGTTCATACGCTCGATCATGGCTTCCCTGAGCAACTGTATTTGTGCTCCACTGGCTGTGACACTGGAGACATAACTCTCTACAAGCGTACTACCGTCTGCATACCCAAACTTACCGGGTTTTAGCAGATCGTTAATATGCAGCAAAAAGAGAGTTGCAGAGAGTAGTGGTCCCTGTGGGATTTCGGCATTAATTGCCTTTTGTTCGGACGAGTAGCCATCAATGACTACTAGAATCGAGCGGGCCCTCAGGAAATCTACTATTCAAACGCAGAGGCCAGTGGGTAGGCCAAAGGATGAAAGCTTGCTGATAAGGCTATCATGCCAGACCCTGTTGAAGGCCTTTGAGATATCAAGTGAAACTGCCAACGCTTCGCCGTGTTTCTCGATGGCCTCACTCCATAAATGCGTTGCATACACTAGAAGGACCGGTTTCGGTGAAACTCATATTGCCGATCACTGAGTAGACTATTTAATTCTAGGTATGGTAGGAGTCTGTTGCTTAGTATACGTTCCATACTCTTACAGAGTAAAGAGGTATTTGAAATGGGTCTGTAGTATACAGAGTCAGCGCGACTGCCTTTTTTTGGCACGGGCTGCACATTAGCAAGCTTCCAAGAGTTCGGCACCTGTCCTATGGCCAGGGAGAGGCGGTACAGATGTGTCAACACAGGTGACAACTCAGATGTTCAGTAAGCAGGTCTTCAGTACTATGACTGGGATACAAACTGGACCACTGGCCTTGTTCACGTCAAGATTCTGCAGCGTTTTACGGACCTCGGTCTGATGAATGCGTATATTCGACATGTACGTCTTGCAAGTCTTGGTAAACACGGCGGTGTCACGTTTGCAGTTTCTAGACGCGAAGATTCTGCGAAGATAGAGCATAGTAAATTCGCCTTATCCTTAGCAATGTGAGCCAAAGATCCATCAGGTTTCAGCAGTGGTGGCAGTAAGAGGCAACAGAAATTTGATTCGACCGACTTTGCCAAGGGGCAAAACGCCTTGCTTCCCGCAGAGTAAGAAGCTAGTTTGTTCCTTATCCGGCGTATGTGGTCAAATCGAGCTTTCCGTAGAGTTCTCTTGCAGGACTTTGCAACCATGTTCAAAGCTCTGTTCTTGTCTGGTAAATCCTAAGCTTTACTATTTCGAGCGTCAACCCAAGCAAGGTAAGCTTTGTGCTTCAGCGCTTTAGCGTGTCCACATTCGGCACCAAACCGGGGCTGCCAAATGTTACATCATATAGGAGTTTAGGTGTGAGAGTGTGGTTTACGTTAGTGTGTGTTTGAGCTGTGCTGTGTGTGTATTCCTTGTATAAGGGACTTTATGTGAGTGTATCTATGGGTGAGTACAAAATTATACTTTTAGGTTAGATCTTACTTTATTTTATACTAGACTGGATATTAGACATGGAAAAATGAATATCAAGCTATTCTATCTAAGCTATAATAGGCGTCTCTCAAAATATTCAGAAGTACCTAAATTGTATACGAATGTCAAAAAAGAACGGTAGCCCAATAAATAAGGTATTGAACTTACGATCGAGAAGTCATCGGTTCATTGCTACCCATTATAACTTTTCATAATACAATCATTCCAGCATTGTTGCAAAGCATATTAAGAATAATACTAGTAAGTTGTTGCCCATATTAAGGAAAGATTTTTAAAGAATGTTTAGTTTGTTCACTATTTTTTACACCTGCATACTCCTTTAGAAATATACAGACGTAAGTCTTTATATATTTATGAATGGCTCACCGGTTAAACTAGCCTCTGCCTGCACTACTACAGTCACTGTTTGTTAGGTCACATTTGTACATCTTTAAGTGTTGTCCTCGCGGTAATCGAACTAACTGTCACTCTTTATTTCTCCGTTTACTGATATCTATTACCCCATTAAATATTAAGTTACCAACTGGCTTCTAAGTTACAAGTTGCCTTCCACACCGAACTCTTGATATGCATATTTTATTTTGTTTCTAATAAAAATTCGTCGAGTTTTCTGGCAAATAGTATTAATATTAAAATGTCCCTGAAGCGGATGTGAGCGCTAAATTATGTGTAAACCGGCATGTACATAATATATTGAGCTTGAAGGAGAAGATTATTGTCCTAAGAGCCGTTTGAACACACATTATTGTGATACCTAATGGGAAAGATTATACGACTGTGTAAGTACCTACCTACTTAGCTATATAGGTACATACAAGAATGTCATATATAGTCATAAAAGACTGGCTCATAAATGATTGTTGCATGGATGGCGTGGTGATTTAACTGTTCGCCTCGCCACTGCCTCCGCGCCAAGTGTTGTGGGTTCGAATCCCAAACGGAACAACAATTTTTGTGACCCACAAATGGTTGTTCCGAGTCTGGGTGTTCTTTGTGTCCGTTGTTTGAATATTTTTATAGTCCCCCGTGACACTGTAGTTATTCCTAGTACGGGAGTTTTCTTTTTTAATATAATATGATATATATATATTAACATAGAATTATGCACGTATATTTTTGAAGGTGTAAGTAGTTGTGTTCACCTATATTTTTCTAGATATGTTTTAGATCTTACGTAATAGGTAGCCTATTGCACCCTACCAGACACTTCCCAGACTCCGTGCTGCTGCGAAAAATTTCTCAAAAGAACCACCTAATAACACTTTACCTGATCTGAGTATTCAACCCAAGAGATGACTTGGGTTAGTCATCATTCACTATCGCTACGCTTCTAAACAATATATTGCATGCCTATTTCAAACAACTTCATCAAATTGTAATTGACAATATAAGTAAGTTCTAAGGTTCAGGTAAATAGGTATAAAATATTATATCTATTAATGGTGTCGAACATAATAAGTAAATTACGCCGTTGGTTTTAAATAGAACATTAAGGAAAGTATTATTGTTTATAGTACTTGTAAATAAAATGTTATTACTTCCATTTAATGATTAAGACTGGGGTGGTAATGAAACATTTATTTGAAGTACTTTCGGTTATGTCACAAAATTAGAGTTATCACATATTTAATATTTAGTCGATTAGAAAATTGTTATAACTAGTTGCATATAAATCCGATATCTTTATTTATAATGATACAATCTATAAAGTAGTAAATCAACGATTTGTTGCTTTTTATCCAAGTTATTAGTAGATTAGTATCACGTTTTTTTTATCCTGTGTAGGCCTGCATTTGACCACGATTTCACCCGATGTTAAGCGATGATGTGGTCGACAATGAAGCACGCTTGCCTTTAAGATATCTATTCACTTGCAACTTGAAGATTAATAAAGCAAGATAGGTAATAAGTTCCACACCTTTGTAGTACGCATTATGAAAGTGGCAGCAGAGCGTTTCACAATGCCGCAAATCAAATAAATCTCACAATAAAGGAATAAAGGACAGACAACGTGCTATAGCCTTCGGGTATATATTCAACCTGATGCAATATGTGTGTATTACATTTATGTATTACAATATGGTTCGTTGACCACTCGGACCTTGGATTTTAGATACTATAATTTTTATCATTGTTTCTTTTTCTGGCTAATTGATAATTAAACAGCATTCTGTTAATTATACAAGATATAATCTTAAATACTTTACAAATTTAAACGTGCTATTAATAATTATTCATGGATTGTGATTGATTGTTTAACCACTTTAAATTGCTTCCTCTCTGTTTCCTCTACGCTTAACACATGGCGAGAAATGACACGTTTTAAATTAAATAAAAAGAGAAATTGCACTTTTCTTTTTTAATTCCATTAAAGTAAAGTAAAGTTTTTGTCGTTTGAGACTTTACTAAAACAGCCTACATAATGAGTAATCAAACTTGGAGTCCCAAGTGTCATTGTTGATCGCTCAGTTGATCATAATATGGCCCTCGAGAGAGTGCAATTTGCATAACTTAACATTATGCGAGTCTTTGTTAAAAAAGAAAACAAATTATTTGTAAGTAATTTCTTGGTAAAATATTGCTTTTGTAGGCATTCGAATATTATACATCTTCTTAGTGCGACAATAGCAATCTAAACTGTGTTAGCCAAGAATCAACTACGAGTATTGCACTTACGGAAGTGTCTATAAATTACTCTAACGTGTAGTTACATAGGAACGCAGAGAGTAATATATGGTAAACTACTGTTTGCAATAGTATCACATAAATATGCACTCCAGGTTAATGTCCTCTATAAATCTCCAGCTGATTAGGCTGTCCTGAATCGGAAAACTTGGGCTTCTAATCTATTCAGAGACTTCTAGTTCAGCCAAGGCAAGTTACGACCATATTAAAATTAAATTTTAATTTATTTGTCATCATTTTCTTATATACTATTTTATAATCAGTAGTACCTATCATAATATTTATGTTTGTATCTTGCTGACATCAAAAGAAAAGTAGGGTGAATATCGTGCTGACATGTCTTGAATTCGATGCCACGTAACGCACTTTTGACTGTATAATATATTCTCGTAGAAGTGAGAGAGGTATACCATACACCCTCATTTCAATAGCTATGGCCTATGTATTTAGGTCCTACTGAATAAGGATAGAGCATATTGCCAATCAATCAGTAGCAGACTCCGTGCTGTGTGACAAATTTCTAACAGAAATATATATTTTTTTAAAACAATAACTGGCTAACTAAATAGTAAAAAATTGTTTTGAAGTCAGTTTTTGTTTTTTAATTAAGTTAGTATCTAATTTTTAGTAGGAAGTAGGTAAGTGTATTTTAAATGTTTATTGATTCTTATATATAATATGTGTAGGCCTATTAAACGAGCTGCTCAAATGACAGCGCCGTTTGGAGGAAAGTAGATATATATTTAGATTTTTGTTGATTTTCTCAAAGAGTGCTAAATCAATTTCGATAAAATTTATCCTCTGAAGTATGATCTACCAAACAAAAAAGAATCATCAAAATCGATTCATAATTGGCGGAATGATCGCGTAACATACATAAAAAAACATACAGTCGATTTGAGAACCTTCTCCTTTTTTGAAGTCGGTTAAAAACAACAAAACTTTCTGCGTCCCTAGAATAGAACTCACGACATCACGATCATCCACAAAACATTAACGCATACTTATACCATTGAGTTAACAGAGTTAATATTCTATTACCTCACCGTACCATAGGTGTCTAAGTTACCTAAACGCAGAATAAAACGTGACAGACAGTATCGATTTTAATGTCTTCGAGAAGCTTCTGAGCTAAACCAATTTCTACTTGAACTGTGTTTCTGTGACATAATGCCAGTCAGCGTAGTACGCTCAGTTTCACAATTCAATCAGAAAACTGGTATAATTGATTCGGCTCCGTTTTCATCCTTTTAATTTCCAGTTGCTTTAAAATTTTCATGGCACAACTGTGATTGAAAACTTCAGTGTGGATAAACTTTTTGTTGTTCTCGTTTTATTTATAAATACTTTTAATTTCAGTTCGATTTTCTCGTTGCAAAAATGGATCGCTAGTTATGACTATGCTAGTCTATACATATTTTAAATAACATCTTAAAATATTATATTTTTTGTAGTAAGCTGTAGCATGTAAATTCAGACTGTTTTCAACGTTGTGTAAATCTATCCTAGGATTTCGAGTTATTGTTGGGATATTTATGACTCTGTATATTGTTCAAAGATTTTATTAGAAGAAATAGTCACGAGAACAAAATTCAACCACGTTTTGAGTTATTATCTTTATTGATTATCATGTATTTATAATAATAATTATAGTATCTATAAGTAGATAAATTCCATGAGCTTGTTAAATAGTGTTTGTGTTAGTAATTCCTATGTAATGAGGCATATAAATGTGTTTTAGGCACAACTATTCCATCAGGTGAATCGAGAATATTCAGTTTTGTTTGCATAATGCCCTGGCACTCGACGCAGCACTGACGCAGTTTTTTTGCGCATTATTGCGTAAATGTCGTCAGTATGTGTCACAGCAACGTTTGCAAATTGATACGTATATGATAGCTGCGATTGTCTTTACGTGTTTTCAGAGTTAAATTGGGTTTTACCGCATATTTAAAGTAAGATTACTTATACTTTGAGTGAGCCCAGCACACCAAGAACCCTCTTTAAAGTTTAAGGAAGCCTTAAACAAATAAATCACCCAAGACTTAACCAACAAGATCAATAGCTCTTGTAATAGCCATTTACCCAGGATCCTATTAATTAATTATCTGCCTAATAACATTAAAACGACACGCATTACTTTAAAGGTACATAAAATATTTTCATTAGTACTTTTTTCTCCCTCCATTTTAATTAAACTTGACAGGCTACGAGAAAATTTTGTCCTAATAATTTCAAAGTTTTACGTAATAACATTTACAAAAAGTTCCGATTTATTATCCTGGGGGACGCTAATCTTAGGGATTCCGGAGGCAAATTTGGCGTTCCGACTCCCAATCTGATATACCAATGTTATGTAGCTATTTGGATGTAGGATGCGATAAATTTCCAGCCAAAATAGAGCTGTTTTCACGTCGTTTGTAGGTGATATGTAATCTGAATTGCTATAGTGATTTACGTCATGGGATCATTCTAGTGTGAATGCGTAGGGGAAAGTTAGATGAGATTTTACAAGGATAGTAATGTACATCTATCTTGTTGCTGACGTGCACAACAGAGTTCCCGCGGTTTTATGGTATTTCACTACCAGTAAATAATCATACAACTATTGGGAAATAGTCTTGATTGAAAAACGGATCAGTGAAGCGATTAAAATAAAAATATGGACGAAATAAAAACCTTGCAGGTAACCGTACTAACTAAAAACGAAAAAAAAACATACGAGCGTATGGCACTATGAAGAAAAAGCAACGTAATTCTTATCACATCGCCCTTAAGTGCACTATGCATAATTTTTACGGTTGCTCCGCATTTACAGAACCAAGCTAGCTCTAATTTGAGACAAATGACTCACTCAGTGCTTTATGATTTAGAAATGTAACGTATTTAGCTCACTGTACTAAGCAGAAGTGACAGCCACATAAAAGCGGCTTGTGGAAACATTTGCTGACTAACGGCATTTCTTTGACAGTTTTGTATTACACAGTTAATCATTAGTTGAGCTTTGTTGGCGCCTCGTTTGTATGTTTGTAATCTCTGAGAATACATGAAGAAGGCCAGTGTGGGGAGACGTCAATTAAATGGATAAGGCAATTGATTTACGAACGAGAGGATTCGAACTATAAGCAACCAACGTAAATCCACTACTTTTATAAAATATTCTTACCTTAGTAGGAGCTTAGCTTAGGCTTAGTTGGCGCAGTTTATAAGAGTACTAATAAATTGTGATCCAATTCGCTAGAAATTTTATGTCTGGGTTCCTTAGTCACGCAGTTCGTCCAAAAGTGTCTTGGCCGTGACAGATTCGTCCGTCCACATGTTAAACTGATCTTTCCGCAGCAATTATTATTCCACCTAAGTCGGTGGCTCTTTGTCTTTCCTATGACATAAAAATGACATCTATGTTTTCATTTCCTTATATTTCCTTCGCAAATATTCTATGGCCCATATTTTCATATGCACAAATCACCTTCATACACATTTCCTATTATATTCGTTTTATTACATTTGTACGATTAATGTAAATGTACCCAATACTGATTTACAAGCTATAACTAAAAAACGAATAAGCTTACAAAACACAAAAGGTAAAAAAATATTCAAAACACGCTTTGGTATAATTTTCTTTAGTATCTCCGGAAGCCTCTTCGGGTAACTTTGTATATTATTTTACTTTGTTTGCGAAGTCATTTTTCATTTGTAGCATAAATTTTACCTTTGTTTTTCGTTGTACCAGAAAAATAGCTGTCACTGTCTAGCGATTATACAAACGAGTTTATATTGTAGAATTAATTTGTACTTAAGTACAAGTAAGTAATTATTTATGCCATTGTTTTTTTACACCATGATTTCACTGCGTAGTTGGTTTAAGTGGTCGCCTCGTCACTACCGCCGCGCCGAGTGTTATGGGTTCGATCTCCACACGGGACATAAATTTGTGCGATCCACAAATGGTTGTCTCGTCGTCCGTTCCGATCCCGTGTACGTTGTTCGAATGTTTGTATAATCCCCTACAACACAGTTATTATTCGTAGGGCCACGCGAAATCGTCTGTGAAAAAAAAATTGTAATAAAAATAATGTTCGGGTACTTTGAAATAACTACACTGGAACATTGAGACAACTACCATCTTAGCCTCCCCGTGACCATGGCTGCTGAAAAGCAACCGAAACGTCGGAGAAAGTGTGAACCTAAATATAAATAGAGTTAATAGTTTAAATAATCCTATTAGCTTATAAATTAGTAAAATTCAATAGTACTAGTAGTGTAATAGTTCCAAAATTATGTAGTACAGTGATTAATAAACAACGCGATAAAATGAAATATAGTAGTTTAATTTCAATCAATAACATTCGCGTAAACAGAAGACAATATTATCACCGAAGGAGTAAACATATTTGTATTATAATAAACCTTAAGTTGTACGATGAACTCACTATGTATTTTTTTAAGACAACTCCCTCGCTCGTAATTATTCCTGTGTCGCGGGGGACTTTACAAACATTCAAACAACGGACACAAAGAACACCCAGTGTCGGCACAACTATCTGTGGATCACACAAACTTTAATTGTCCTGTGTCCCCTTAAACCACGTCCGCCATCCGTACAGTCACTGCCGATGGCGAGCAGTGCAATGGATGATTATTGCATAGTGGTATACAACTGTATTGCTATTGCATAAGCACAAATTTACACTAATGTTTGTATGTAGCCGAATATGAAGACCCAGGTGGAATTTCTATTTAAATTGGATTTACTATGCAGAATTTTTAAGAACCTCTGATTTTCGGATGTTATATGACTTTTACAAATTATGTGCGTATTGATTGACAATTATCGCCTGCTCCATGCCTCGGAGAGCACGTTAAGCCGTCGGTCCCGGCTGCCATGAGCATCTATGGCAGTCGTTATTGGGAAGTCAGTGCCTATAATATCCTGACACTGGTCTAGCCTTAGGGTATCGTTAGCCTTCGGTTAGCGGAGGTCAAGTGGCAGCCGCTCCATGTAAAAACTAATATCCAGTCAAATCCGGTTAGACCAGAAAAGCCGACCCAAATTGACTTGGGAATAATAAAGGCTAGGAAGAATTTTTAAGAAGCTGCCGAAGGTCTCAAATGAATGCAAAGAAGACGAAAATAGGCTCCTGCGACCTCTAAAACAGCTAGTGTAATGAGGATATCATACACCTCTGCCTTCGTAAATTAACCGGTGAGTACGTATGGTATAAATATTGCCACAATGTATACAAGAACACTGTAAGGCCCCCACGCAATGCTAAACTGTGCGTATTTATTTCTTTCTTTTTTAGTTCTTAATAGGCTTGCGTTTGTCTGCGATCTCACCTGTTGTAAAGTGACAATGAAGCACGCTTGCCTAAAAAATACCTATTCACTCGCGATTTGAAGACACCCAGAATGTACTTATCGATTAATACAGACTTAAAATCTTAAAGAAATAACTTTCATAATACGTAACTATAAACATATTGATTAAATTAGTCTGGAAACTGCAAACTTAGTCTTCAATCGCTATAGTTCTAACAAAACTTTAATTGTTTTAAGAACACTGGCGGACTTTATTGTAAATCAGTTTTCTACTTCTATTATCATTTTAAATAGTTTATTTTGTTTCAAGCTTCATGTTTCTATTCTAAGTAATACTAGGTAATGGCAGCGACATCGTCTGTGTGAATCGATATGTCATATAAAATAATTAACCCAGTTCTCACTATAAACCCTAACTCGACTGGATAACCAAAAGGCCGCCATGATGATGATGATCATGATGTCTATAACCAATAGACATCATAATCATCATCATCATGGCGGCCTTTTGGTTATCCAGTCTTGGATGTAGGCCTCTTCCCTCTTCTTCCACTCCTGTCGATCTTGTGCCCGACTCATCCAGTCTCGACCTCCGTGTCGTCGGATGTCGTCCACCCAGCGCTGTGGTGGTCTTCCGCGCCCTCAGATGTCCGCTCTGGGTCTCCATTCTAGAACTCGTCTTGTCCAGCCGCTCTTATCCATTCTTGCACATTCATTCGATTATAGACATATCCTAGTTATACTTTCACAATATGTTGCATCTGCAAGTTGATTGATAAATAATATACAATTATCAATTTGTTTTGCGTCTAAATTTTAAGCCATCGCCTAAGACTTCCGTAAAACACAGACTACTCTGCCTACCCCCGTTTGTGCGTGCTACTGGATACTAGATTACATATCTTTTATCCTTTACTGCCGGCCTGCCAAGATTTCACCTGGGTTTTACATCTGGCATGATCTACCTTTTAAATAGTGATAGATGTGGAGGGTATTCACCATTTACAAAAATGTTTGCAATGGTGAAAATAACCTTCCACATACATACACAGAAACTCACAAAATATACACTCTCTTTTAACAATATTACTAGCTAAACCCGGCCATGCATCGCTACGACTCAGTCGGATATTAATTATTATAATCGTCATTTTTTATTTTCCTGTTTATGAACTGTCCTACTGCTGGGAACAGGTCTTTTGTGTGAGAAGGGTTAGGCCAAAGTCCACTACGCTGGCCCAGTGCTGGTATAAGGCTCGCGAAATTCTCATAATTTACCGTTCCCGTGGTAACGTCGGTAGGTGTTCAAAAACAATGTCACATAAAAATGCAACGCTGTGTACAAGTAATAGTGTTTCCTTCTATAAATCAATTTTGGATTATGCGAGTCGTCCTTTTTATAGTCTATTTTACCTTTATCGTCAGCCCTGAATTCGGCCTCGAGCTCGGCCCTAGTTGGCTCCTTCTCCTTCTCAGGCTGCTTGCTGGTCTTCATGCTCATGGACTTCCTCGTCTGGTGCCCACGGAACGCTGCCTGGATCTTTGTCGCCGCCTGTTCTTCTTGCTCGACTTCCGTATCTTTCTGCTTCTCTTCTGCGAAAGTTAGAGAATATTTCGTTAATTTGGATTTGTGATTCAATGTAAAATTATTGCGTAAACGTAAGACAATATTAACTACTTAATCAGTCTATAGCAGTAGTTCCGAAAGTGGTCCAGGTGGACCCCCAGGGGCCCACGGGAGGCGCGACGGGGATCTACGTTGGCGTGACAAAAAAATAGGGGTTCACGATTCGTAAGCGGGGGTCCACGAAAATTATTGAGGGATACCACTAGATGAAGATAAAAAAAGAGGTCAGCGCGCCTACCTTGGTAGGTTTGGTCCCGAGAATTTCTAAACAAAAAAAGGGTCAGCCCGTAGAGATTCGACAATTTTTTTAAATTTTCAATAAGGAATGTGGTAGAAATGTAGCTGTAGTGGGTCCACAGGAACCATATAAATTTTGAAAGTGGTCTATGATAAAAAAAGTCTGGACATCTCTGGTCTATAGGAACAACGATTCAGAAAACATTAATAAGACTAAAGAAAACATGTGTGACAAATGCAACAAAAATGTTTTCCAGTATTCCTACGTACCTTGTGATCACAAATCTAACCTTCTCTAGGTTGGATTTGTAATCACAAGGTCGTGGTTATGAATCTATACCGATATAAATACGTTCTTAACCACGGTACAGAAATAACAATGGACGTAACTAGAAGATAATATTGTTCAACAACCAAGATCGCCAAATTTACACATTTACATATTACTCAATCTGCGATCCACTGTGCTCTTAACACAAGCCTTTTAGCATAGCTTGAGGCATTAACAAGATTACTAGCCATTTGTAACTATAAATGCTATCTGTTAGTTTAATCATGTCGATATTAAATAATAGAATTTGTCAAGACGTTTATTCGTCGATTAAAACCATTTATTTACTCCAAGATAAATGTCTATTTGTCGTAATATATTTACTATTATGATTAATGCTAAGAATACAGTACGTAATTTTCAATTAAATACTTAAAGTTTAAATCAAAATGGTTGAATACTTCTAGTAATTTAAATAGTATAAAATAGAAGTAAAATATAACAGTAGCTTGTTTTCAAAATTATATAATAATAGAGTTCTTTTTATCTGTTTAATTAAGAGGCTTTTACTATATAAAGGCGTGCCTCATCGATCATTAAATAACATTTATCTTATGTTTAATTTTTATAGTGATTTATAATAAACAACGCGATAAAATACGTATACAGTAATTCAATTTCATAGTATAATATTTGTGAAAACATAAAACAATATTAACTACTTTAATCAGTCTATAAAAACAACATACATTGTTAGCCTTCGGGTTGCGGAGGTCAGGTGGCAGCCGCTTCTTAGACTAGAAAAAGCCGACCCCAAGTGACATGGGAATAATAAAGGCTTGGGAGAAAAAAAAACGTGTACAAGTCGCGATAGTCTAAAAACTTTTATGTGTAAAGAAATAATATGTGACAAGCGGTACAAAATTATTTGAACAATTTTCAACAGTTTGTTTTTTAACAGTAAACCATGACGCTTTAAGTTAAAAGTACTAGAAAGCGAGTGAATGTATTCTACGCGTTTGTAAAAGCCCCCACACTAAGTGAAGTACCTAATAGCGAGTGCCTCACTCTCAACGACAACTTTGCAAATGAAAAGCAGAATAATTAGTGTCAAAGCCTTCCTGCTGAAATGTTTTGCCACGTTAAGTTATTCAGGTTTTACTGCACGGAAGTAACTTACGTTAGTTTTTTGATGCATGTATTTGTTAAGTGGTAGTCTTGTTGGCTCAGATGTTAATGTTTGCGGCTGTGTGTTTGATGCCCAGGTCGAATAAGGTGTTATCTGGATTTTTATAGGCAGTTTTTAGGAATGTAACCTCTATAGTTAGGCAACCTTATTGTGTGGTACTAAAACACAGGTGAAATGTGGGTGTAATACTTTTAGATATTATTACAACACACGGGTGACCGCACGTATAGTGTGGCCCGCGAGCGGTCACTTCGTCGCTGTCGCCGCGCCTAGAGATGTGGGTTCGAATCCCACACAGGACAATTTATTTGTGTGATGCATAAATTCATTTTGAGTCTGAGTGTATTTTCTGTATACACGAAATCTCATATACGATTACAGGATCAATGCTGGCATTTCAGATATAATAACGCTACCAAGGTAGTTAACAATACAGCTTTAGGTTTAGAATTTAACGAATATGACTTTATAGGTGTACAACGCTAGACTAAAAACTGCTGCCGAGTGCGAAATGAAAGAAAAAGGCAATGATAATTAAGGCTAACAAGGTTTTTGCTCCGCTAGCTGAAATCTTTTTTAATATGCTGTTATAGCCAAATGAGCGATCGTTAAGCTACCAATTTAGAAACTTCTAATACATAATTATACGCCTGAACCTTTATAAATTTTGCTTATGACTTGTCATTGCAGGTAAATATAATGAGGCTTTCCTTATAATTTTTACCTAAGTATGCTTGGTACTCTCAAATATTTGAGACTACCGAGGAAATTTAATATTATTCTTATAATCTCTTTTTCTTGAAAAACATTAGTTAACACATAACATTAGTATTTTCTCAAGAAACTGAGTAAATGGTACAGCTTTTTCTCGGCATTCTTCGAAAAAAACAAATTGAACACTCATGTTTATAAAAACGATAAACGAATCTAAAGAAACGCTTAATCTGTTTTCGCCTTTTAGCAAAACAAGCCTATACGAGAACAATTGAAAACTGTGAACCTTATGTAAACGATGATAAAGCAAAAAAGAGTACCAACATCTCCGTCACCCGTCAAAAACTTTTAATCTAAAGTAGTTTTATCAGTTGAGTTTTGGATTGGACGCCAAACAAACAGTTTCTTAGAGCCAAAAACTTCGTAACGTCGAATGTAATTTTTCATGAATTTTGGCAAAATACCGAATGTAGGTTAAGAATATATTTCATCTTTGATATACGTTTGCTACTTTCCAAGTGGAGCAATACTTCGCTATTAAGTTTAGTAGAAATTATGATGATGTTTTTTGTAAATTTCACTTCGGTATTATTAGAATTGCTTAGTCTAACTTATTTCATGTCGACGGATTTGGCGACTAAGTACTTCTTGGTACTTTGTGACTAAAATTTAGCTGTTTTATTTCCATCCGATTAGCTTAAGACTATCCTAGTAAGACAAATTTAAAAAAATACTCTCACATTTGTTGAAGTCTGTTTTTAAGTCCTTCGCTAGGAATAATTTGTGTATCATGTACAACATTTTCAATATCATACATATAGAAATCTCCGAATATATGTAAATAGGTATTTGTGAATTGCACACATTTTTGTCCCGTATGGTGATTGAACTCACAATCCTTAGCGGGGTATCTAACTTAATTCATTAGTTGCGTCATTGGTTATAACTTGACTAATACTTGAAGCTAGACGTTCTTAAAGAACAAAGTAGGATGCAAGGTCCAAAGAAGTCAAATCAACTTAAAACTAAGCTATGTTTTAATGCAATCTACTTAATATTTTGAGTTATTTCAAAACGTGACAACAGGCTTTATGAGGAAATAAGGTTTAGTTTTACTTGGTCGTGTCCGCTATGTAATCCTTTAAATGTTTTTGCTGGACAGATCTAGGTCAGGGCTTAAATGGTGTAAGTGATAAACTTGAAGCAGCACTCAATGTTGAGATAAACTACACTCTCAGATTAATGTCAATTAAATTGTAAAGCTTCTTTTTAAGATTGAAAAGATTTATATTAAATTCAGTCTAGTGTTAAGCTTGTTTCAAAAATTGTACTACTGATAAGCTCTGTTAAATTAAACTAAATATTGCCATACATTTTTGACTTCTAAAAGGACTAGGATAGAATAGTTCAGTTCACAGAGAGACTACACAATTTTTCGAGATCGCAGATTCAAGTCCTGTTTTATGAATTCTCTTTTTTCTCTGTTATAATTTACATAAAGAAAAGTCTATGAATAACTGGCTTTTCTATCTGCAGATCTAGGTAGTTTGCATTCCGGGATAAAATATATCCTATATGTTAAAAAAGCATAAGATACGTACGCCAAGCTGTATCCAAATTCATTTAGCTGCTTATGCGTAATCACATAAAAAACGTACAAATATCTTCATGTAATTTTGTGGTAGTCGACTATGAATAGTTCTAGACTTGAGAATTTACGCATGAGAAAATCCAATTACACAATCCCATCTCGGTGATTGTATGTGAAGCTTACGATTGGCATACACGCTAACAATGTCGTCAGTGTACCAACAGCACAGTCCAATGTAAACAAAAGTTTAATATTTACAGTTCATCCATACATACATAGTCTCACGCCTTTATCATTAAATATATATGCAGAGGTTAATGACACCGTTACAACGTTGAACCGGCAAGAAATAGTTTTGGAAGGTTACATACCCATCTTCCATTTTTCTTTTCCTTTTATTTTACACAAGTACATAGTGCTATAGTTATATCATCGATGGGGTAGGCAGAGATGTATTTAACCCAGAATTTGCCTACAATGATTTTAGGCCATATGCATTAAATAGGGCACTATTTCAGACCCCGACCTCTGCTACTGAGAACTTTTGACAGAAAACCCTATAACACTCTACCCCGAGAATTGAAACCGAAACCACAAGCACAGCATTCGCATTTAATCTAAATGATTAAAAAGTAATTATAAGTTTAATATCAACTCAAGTTAGGCTTAAAAATACAATGACGTTGTTTACTTCACAACGTTGCCAACTTATCGTATCTCCAAATTGTTCTGCCGGCTGAGGCAAAGCCTATTATGCTAATGGATGACATTAAATAAAATAAGCAGCACACAACACAAAACAGAATGGAACATTAAATAGTTCAATTATTACATTCTTTCTTTAGAAACTAACCAATTCCAGCCCGAAACAGTAGTCGATGGATAGTAAAATCTGTCGTTATTGCATGAATGTAAAAAGGAAACTATAAGGAAGCAAAATCAACGTGCAAGCATTTTTGTAATAGTTACGTATGCTTTCCGTGCTGCCGTTACTTTTTTTTAACTGCATTTATTTGTCAATTTTAAAAACAACTACGCTTCCAGCAGATTTGGTCTCCATGTATGTGATAGAATATTATTATTATCATCTTTATTTAAATATTGTCAATACATTTTTTTACATTTAAATATTATATTATTAGTGGGGAGACCAACAGACTGCAATGTAGACGGTCTCGGGTTCGAACCCACGTCGCGCACCTCTGACTTTCGGAAGTTATATGACTTTTCGAAATGATATGCGGATTGATTGACAATTGTCGCCTGTTCCGTGACTCGGCGAGCACGATAAGCCGTTGGTCCCGGCTGCCATGAACATCTATGGCAGTCATTTTTGGGAAGTCAGTGGCCTATAATATCTTGACACTGGTGTAGCCTTAGGGTATCGTTAGCCCTTGGGTTGCGGAGGTCAGGTGGCAGCCGCTCTGTGTAAAAACTGATATTCAGTCAAATCAGGTTAGACCAGAAAAGCCGACCCCTAGTAACTTGGGAATAATAAAGGCTAGGGAGAAGGAAATATTATTTTAGATACATATATTTAAAAATACATTTAAAAATATAAAATGTATGCTACCCCAACGGCATCGGAAACAGAGTCCAAGCTGCCGGTGGTTAGGACTCCAGAGACAGGAACCTCCTCACAATGCGTGCCGTATCCAAAAGCACTGCCTTCTGCACCAAACCCTTGATCCAAGCACCTAGTGCAAGTCTCTTTAGATGATGATCAAGGCTCTTGGTTATTAGACCATTGACAGTAATCCACATCCCACATATCGCTAACCTCGCGAGCTAAACCGAGATATTTAATTTGTTTATCTTTTTTTCAGCTTTCTCAAGATTGCCGTCATGAGGAATGGTGACATCGATAACACTGCACAACATAATTGCAACTTTAGTCTGATGAATGACTTTTATCACATGATGTTTACTAATTCGACGTCGCTGATTCTACATAATTATACCCTAATTTTTTTGTAACAGTTCTTGTTTACGAGTTGTAGCATCCACTAAAGTTCGCTGTGTTAGTGTTAATTTGCTGATAACTAGAACAATATTAAGTAATTTGATATGGCATCGTCAAGACGTGTTTGTGTGAATAACCCGAATCATTTTTTGTTTCATTTGCGGAGAGTATATAAATAATAATAATAAGCTCAGCTCTCTAACTTCAGCTTCAGCAAGGACGTCAAATAAAAGAAAGATTATTTCTACTTAAGAAATAAATAAAATAAGATAATCTTTAAATAATATAATAATATAGATAGGTAATCTGTTTTATTATAAAAAGACCCATGAGTACTATTTTGCTAACCAGACCTGACAGAAAAATTTCAGTCACAAATTTGAAATTGTCATTAAATGTTGGAATAATATCATGTAACATAACCCAGTCATCAGACATAATTCTGTACAGTGTAATCATTGCGCGGCGCTCTGATCCATCTATCACCACAATGTCAGGTTTGTTGCCCACAACAGTCCTGTCTGTGATGATAGTTCGATCCCAGTACAACGTGACATGACCCTTTTCGAGAAGCGGTTCATTATTATTATTAAACGTATACATTTGTCTATATGAGTTTTTTTACTGCTTAGAAGGCGCTGTTATGCTAACTGTTATGAGTCCTATTACTGCTGTGTTCTATTCCCAAGGTGTTATTTTTTTTCCGTAGCATATTTCTTTAGCAAGCCGGAGTCTAAAACTGTGTCCAATAGCCGACAATAAGCTTTCTCCCTATCAATGGAACCTAAAAGCCTTGTTTGCAAACAATGAGTGTAATGCCTACCACATTGGGTATATTATATTGAGATATGTATGTATTTTCATTTTAGTTATATTCTATAATGTTTAATAGAAGACGTTAAATATTACATACAATATTAACAGTTTTATCAAAATACAAAGTAAAGAATATTTATGTACATAGTACAATTTGTTACGAAATAAATTATAATGGGTAATCAAAATAAACGACAATCTGTTGGTGACTGAACTTGACAGGCCGTGACGACGCCGCGACGACACATGGGACGGGACGTTGACGAGCTGTGGTTTATTTTCAGCTCTTTGCCTGCATTTACAGTTGATTTTCCTGAATTATCTCTTAAGTCATGATTATATTGAAGTTTACATGCTCAGATAGTCAATCTATAGATATATGAAAACATTGTAACTGGTCTATATTTGTACATCCTAACTAATATTATAAAAGCGAATGTTAATTTGTTTGTTTGTTGCGTTTTCACTCCTTAACTACACGACCGATTATTATGAAATTTTGCATACATTTTGTAAGGGCCACAGAAAAGGACCTACGGAACCTATCATCCAGAAAATAGTTCTATTCCCGAGCCAATTCGCGGGCAAAAGCTAGTAGGAAATGTTTAAGAAAAATATATGTGAGGGATTTTTATAAGAGCTAGAAGCTAAAACAATTATTCAATAATTGTCTGTCTGTATGTTTGTACGCGCATCACGCAAAAGCGACTGCGATTTACAGCCGTATTGCTGGAAGTGTAACTTAAAATCTGGTGTATATTTAATCTTCATACGCCGCCTAGAAGACCAGGACTAGAGAGAGTATTTTCCCATCTTTTTTCTGAAAATGTAAAGAAGCTTTTTCCACGCGTACGGAAGGCAAAAGCTAGTTCTCGTAATAAAAACTGTTCAAAATAGAGCTCCGTTCTAGTTTCAGTGTCACAAATATCACAAATGATACTCCTAGATAAAAATAAACGTAAAATGGGAATTAAATTGCATTTCAGTTGACATTTGATGTTGACTAGATTCGATCGCAACTTTATATAAAATGCATTTTCTTATCATAGTTAAATATTTTTTGACTTTAAAATATCATTATTCTTTATTGGCATATAGTATATAAGTAATACTGCTGTATTAACATTAGATCTTGGCAAATGTACCGTTTTATAAGAACATCATCGTTATACTAATTACATTCCTTTATAAATGAGCTGTCAACTAAATAAGCTTTCCCATCTGACTGCTGTAAAATCAAAATCAAAATAAATTTATTTAAGTTACGTTACAAGGTAACACTTATGAACGTCAAAGTTACACGTAAATTTTTCCTGTGAATTTACATTTACTGCCACGTTCAGTAAAGCAAAGGTGTAGGGCTCATGAGAAGAACGGGCATGAAACTCATAGCCACTCTTTTTAATCGCCAAGTGTTCAATAATATTTCGTTTACAAATCATAACTGTAAGGTGCTGCAATCATTTCTCCATGAACTACTACTGAACATACTCAAGCATTTGATAAAATTGGTAGCCTCTAAAGCAGCAGTATGGTAAATAGGAGCATGTAGTATTAACCATGACCTTTTTAGCTTGTTACGGAACCCTAATACATGCAATATGCACACTCGGCCTGTCGCAACAACAACGGTGCACACGGCACTCGGCCACCTTTTGCAGCATCAGCGTAATATGACTTCACTGACGTCAATCCAAGAATGTGGGAACCTTCTAGCTAATAAAATATATTCATTGTAATTCCAACATCGAATCAATCAACCTATTGTAATATTAGTTTTATTCTTATTAAATTAAGTCAAATAGAATTGGTTTTTTTTGCAACCTTCGGCTGTAGAACACTTAATTAGCTTAATAATATTATTAATTTTCTTTTCGTGTTCTCATTTTAATTAGATGCGATACCATATGTCTTCTTCCAAATGTACTTATCAGTAAACGTACTATCTGATCATAACGTACTATACCAAAACGTGAGAGGTATTAAAACCAAGCTTACTACTTGGAGGAATAACTTAGCCTTACTGGAGCAGAGCCTAGTTGCTGTCACAGAGACCTTCCTAGACGAGTCTGTAACAGATGTGGAACTTCTATCCGAAGACTGGAGCGTGTTGCGTCGCGACAGGTTATCACCGTGTGGAGGAGTGCTACTCGCGGCACGTGCGCCCATTACACTACGTCGGCGCCCCGAGTTCGAAACCGACAGCGGTGAGGATCTATGGGCAAGTTTTTCATGGGGGGGTCGTTCTGTACATGTATGTGTCGTGTATATTAAACCTAGTGCCAAAAACGAAGACTATATGACCTGGTTTCACAAAGTTGAAAGTTTTATAAACGATTTAAAAGGAATTGTATTAATTTTTGGTGATATTAATTTAAATAGTGCTAATTTAGTTGTTAAAAATTATTATTGTTATTTTATGTCTTTTTGCAGCCTGAATGAGAAGAATACAGTGGTTAATTTGCATGGAGGAATGTTAGATGTAGTATTGGTCCGAGATAGCGTAGATGTGCGTGATGTTACTGTCACTCCTACTGATGGTACAGTGTTTCCTGACGCCTATCATCCACCGTTGGAGGTTGAGGTAAGAATCAATACTGCATATTGTTCTGATCTGATTGAGCCAAGTAATATCGACGCCACTAGGGATTGGAATTTTAAGAAATTTGATAATGACCTCTTGTTTACATTACTTTCTACCCAATCATGGAATCAAGTTTTAGAATGCAACAACCCATGTCAGGCGACAGAGTATTTTTATGAAATAATTTATAGTATTTTTGATCAAGCAGTGCCAAAAAATAGAAGATCAAAAAACAAAACTAAAAGATATCCTGTGTGGTTCACGAAGGACATTATTAAGGATTTACGTCGTAAGACTAAACTTCATGCTATGTGGAAACGCGATAACTCGTCCGACACATACAAATATTTTTCTAATTTGAGAGCCCAACTTAAACACCGAATCAAAATTGCGTATAGTTGTTACACAAACACGATAGAAAAGGAGTTAAGAACGAACCCGCATAAATTCTGGAAGTACGTGTCAAACTTGCGCACAAAGAGTGGTTTTGAACCCTCTATTACGTCTAATGGAGAAACATTTAAAGGTATCCAAGCGGCTGAGATATTTGCGAAATACTTCTCAAGCGTTTTCCTCCCGGAAAAACCATCACTAGATGTACAGCAGATAACCGGTCATGCTAGTAAGGATAGTAACTATGTAAATATAACAACCTTTACTCCGTATGATGTTATAGGAAGCATAAATAAATTGAAAAACTCCAGTTCAACAGGTCCAGATAAAATAATGCCCAATGTACTCAAACGTGGCAAAAAACATCTATGTCTACCTTTGTACCATATCTTCAATCTGTGTCTTGGAACGGGGCTCTATCCACCTCATTGGAAGATTTCAAGGGTTACCCCGATACCTAAAAGCAGTAATTACGGATTTGTGGAAGAATATCGGCCTACTGCTATACTATCTGCACCCGCTAAAGTCTTCGAGAACATACTGCACAATTACATTTACTCTCAGGTCAATAAACATCTATGTGATGAGCAACATGGGTTTAGATCCAAGCGCTCAGTCAACACAAACCTGCTGACTCTTGTCGATTTCATATCAACAAGACTAGATCGAGGCAGTCAAGTAGATGTCCTATACTTC
The DNA here is from genome assembly GCA_963675205.1 of Catocala nupta. Taxonomy (NCBI): domain Eukaryota; kingdom Metazoa; phylum Arthropoda; class Insecta; order Lepidoptera; family Erebidae; genus Catocala; species Catocala nupta. The sequence goes on from OY776099.1 coordinate 18,672,705, forward strand.
GATATAAAAAAGGCATTCGATCGTGTGAATAATGACATACTACTTGCAAAACTCTGCTCTATTGGTATCGCTCCAAAACTACTTTGCCTTCTCGCAGACTACCTGCGTGACCGTCAGCAGTATGTGAAGCTTGGTTTGTATGAATCTAAACCATTTCATACACGCTCTGGAGTGAGTCAGGGATCAGTTCTTGGGCCTTTGTTGTTCCTTATAATGCTAAACGATATGCCAACAGTGCTCAAACATGCAAAATGTCTCCTCTATGCGGACGATCTAAAGTTGTTTTGCGAAATACAGTCCGCATTTGATTGCCAGGCACTTCAACGAGATATCGAAGCCATAAACAATTGGACTCTTGATGCAAAAATGGAGTTCAATAAGAGTAAATGTTGCATTATGAGTTTTGGACGAAAGAGGCATCGAATCCTCTTTCCTTACAACCTAAACGGCGATCCTATCAACAGAGTCGAAAGTATGAAAGACTTAGGCGTGATATTTGACCCTAAATTGACCTTTCACGAGCATATCATCTTAACCGCTAAGGAATCCTTTAGACTACTTGGGTTTATCCTCAGGAATGCCAGGGACTTTCACGGTAATGATGTAGTCAGAACACTCTACCAGTCGCTAGTACTAAGTAAATTAGAATTTAGTGCCTGCGTCTGGAATCCACACGAAAGTACCTACGTCCTCTTACTAGAGAAGGTCCAAAAGGCTTACCTGAGATTTTTATACAAACGCACTAACGGGTACTATCCATTCATGTATCCCACACAGTATCTCCTAGGTAGCCTGGAGTACAATTCACTTGAAGTTAGACGAAGACTTGATCAAATCAGAACAATGTGCAAAATATTACTTGGTGTCATTGAGGCCCCTCAGCTCCATGACAAGGTATGTCGGTTTTACGTGCCCGATAATTATCGACGTAGCAGGAGGCACAAGTTATTTGCACCACCTTCTTACCGCACCGTGGCACACAGAAACTCACCCGTTCCTCGGGTACTTACCGCACTCAACGCTATCTTGGACGCAAATCCGAATTGTGATTTGTTTGCGGATGGATGGAAGGCGATTATGTCAGTATGCTTGGAGTTTTGTGAGAGATCTGTACGCTAGTTGATTGTTTTTAAAATAGCTGATACTGCAACACTTTTACTAAGCTTTATTCTACTACGCTGATATATAAGTTCGTTTAGTAAAGTACCTTTATCGGACATCGGTTGAGTACTTACAATTTCCCCGACCGCTACTTAGTTGGCAATTTGTGATGTTGTGGAAAATTATGTGCATGTGTATTCTAGTCTCTGCAGTCGTATTTTGCATGCATTACATAATCAAAAACTGGAATATAGTCGAAAAGCTTTCTCTGTCATTATAAGCACAATGGTACAACAAATAGTAGCTTTCTAAATTGGCAACAGTAGCAGCGATACGCGTAATTACATGGTTAATACATTCGAATATAAACGCAGTGAAATAGTACCTAGTCATCGATAAACGAGGCGCTCATAGCCAGTTGCACTCACTGATCGGTACACGATTAGCGAGGTTAAGCATCATTGGGTGCGGTCAGTCTATAGATGGGTGACCGCTTAGTACCAGTATTTCATCTGAGCGGCTCCGTGCTTCGGAGGGTACGTAAAAAGTCAATTCCCGGTAGTTGCCAAATTGACAGCAGTCGTTAAGCCATCTAAGAGGCCTACGGGCGGCTTGAACAACTCTTGACAACAGGTTGGCCACTAACCACTTGAAAAGAAAGAAGAAAGAAAGAAAAGAAAAATCGATAAACAAGAGTACGGTGATACTGGTCTTCTTTGCACTGTTTCGGCAACAAAGTACCTTTCTAATAATAAACTAAAATAATACCCATAGCTGGCAATGCTAGAGATATTACGCGAGTCGATAATTCTGCAAAATGGTAGTCACTTCTTTGCAAGCGCAATAGACAAAGGTCATCTGACTTCGACAGCTCTGAGAACTCTACTCATTACAGAATTAAACTGAGATTTGTTTAGACGACACAAAGTTATGGTATGTTCCGAAGAATGGAAGTATTTCTGCCATCAAATTTTTCAGGTTTGAGCAGTGTCTGAGGCTAGGGCAGAGATTCCGCGAGAGTATGTATCTTTTAAAAGCATACGGTGTTGTTTGTATGTACGTAAAAGCGCGTGTATTGCAATTTGAGTACGAGTCTTATTATAAATGTGGACACATAGGATAGGGGTGTCCCGAAATGTATATATTATATACTTTATATTTTTCTTCAAGCATTCATACTACGACAAAAATCTTTATCATACGTCTCGATGATGATTTACCATGGATTTAGTTTTGTCCAACTTCGCCGCATCAGCAGGTCGAAAACTAAATGAAACTCCAATTAGACTATGCAACATCTCGCTCAGCCCTTCAGCAGCTGTCCTACTATGACGAAAATAACGTAGGCATCACGCAAAAATATTAAATCTTTGGTATATTCATAGTATAATTTAGTTTAGTATAATATAGTTTTAATATTTCTATGTAATATATGTATGTATTTACAAAAAATAAGTATATATGTATGTTTATCCATTGTCTAGTACCCATAGTACAAGCTCTGCTTAGTTTGGGCTAGATGGTGTTGTGTGTATATGATAGAATATTATATTATTATTATATTATTTTTAATTTTCTTGAGTAGTTTATATAACTTAGACATTATGACTTACATATATGTACACTTTAGATATAGTCAATGCTGTGCTCACTTTTAATTTAAAAGCATGCACATAATATAGGTATTTGTATAAATGTTTTCATGTAAATGCTTAGTATGTATTTTAGTTGGTAAGCCTTATGTTAAATAAATAAATAAATAATACATATTTTGCTAATCTGTCTTAGACATTCATAATAGTCAGAACCAGCTACTTTACTTGGTCTTCGAATAAAGTAAACGTGTCTCTTCGTAAATGCATATATAAGTTACAAAACTGGTTAACTGCGCGGATACATTGATCTACGCGTTAAGGACTGCGTTACGAGCACGCATATTTTGATTACTATAATAACAACATGTTCAAAGGAAATTACTTATGTGAAAACTTGGTATTTCCCATTAGTAGTACACCTAAGTTTTGTTGAGCTTATAATCAGGTTCCTCAATCCAAACTGAAATTATATGCAAATGAAAGTTTATTAGTTTGTTATGGTTTCACGCCTCAGCTACTCGACCGATCATTAACCAATTTCGCATATACGTTCTCACGGGGCAGAAAAGGACATAGGATACCTGCACTACAGAAAAAGTACTGTTCTCGAGAGATGGAAAATATACGCGAGCGATGCCGCGTGTAAAATCTAGTATCAAATAATAATGAGAACGGTTCAAGAAAGAAATAGTTTTTGGTAATGACACAGGTAGTAAAAAAAGATGGCGGATGTAGAAGTGGGTCGTTAGTGGTGCCGCCGTGTGGAAGTATGTTACTGTGTAACTATATGTAGGTAAAAGAAATGTGTGCTTATATCAACGTGTTCACGTGAGTATAACATTTTCAAATATGTGTTTTAACTTCAATAACTGCACTGGATACAATTCGAATTGGAATGGAACACGGAACAAAATTGGGTGATTCACAAATTGTTGTTCCGAGGCTGGATGTTCTTTGTGTCAGTTGTTTCAATGTTTGTATAGTATCCTGCGGTACAGGAATAATTCCTAGTGCGGGAGTAGTATATAAAAAAAGTAAAATATGAATTGATGGTAACATTTTAATAATTAAATGTAGTCACATTTAATTATTAAAATGTTCAACACTTAAATTAAAGTATTTAAAGTTAGCTTAGTTAGTCAACTAAGCTAATTTTAAATACTTTAAATTAAGTGTAATATTTCGTAAACCTATCATGAGTGGCGGGATTTAGACAATTTCTTTACTTTTTTTTTTCTCCCTAGCCTTTATTATTCCCAAGTCACTTGGGGTCGGCTTTTCTAGTCTAACCGGATTTGACTGGATATCAGTTTTTACACAGAGCGGCTGCCACCTGAGCTCTGCAACCCGAAGGCTAACGATACCCTAAGGCTAGACCAGTGTCAGGATATTATAGGGCACTGACTTCCCAATAATGACTGCCCTAGTTCATGGCAGCCACGACCGACGGCTTAACGTGCTCTCTGAGGCACGGAGCAGGCGATAATTGTCAATCAATACGCACATAATTTCGAAAAGTCATATAGCTTCCGAAAGTCAGAGGTGCGTGACGTGGGTTCGAACCCGAGTCCCTCTGCATTGCAGTCTGTTGGTCTCCCTACTTTACTTATGTGATTTAATACAACTAATGTAATATTGTCTTCTGTTTACGCGAATGTTATTCATTGAAATTAGACATCATCAGTCTCCCCGTGACCATGGCTGCTGAAAAGCAACCGAAACGTCGGGGAAAGTGTAAACCTAAATATAAATAGATTTAATAGTTTAAATAATTTTATTAGCTTAAAAATTAGTAAAATTCAATAGTAGTAGTAATGTAATAGTTTCCAAATTATGTAATATAGTGATTAATAAACAACGCGATAAAATCCGTATATAGTAGTCCAATTTCAACAACTAATGTAGTTAACCTATTCATGCAACGTAAAATAATGGATTAATTACACTGTCACTATATTAGTTTTAAAATAGATAAGAGTAATTGACAAGTTTAGTTTTGCACTAGACAATAATCCTTTTATCAAAGAGGCTTTTAAATCACGTTATTATCATTATTGTTATCGTCATTATAAAACTACACCACATTAAGTAATAAGTATAGGGCTATAAATTTCTACAGCGATTAATAATAGGCACTACGATCATCTATTTGATAAAAAAACGTCCAAGGCATTTATTTTCTTTAAGTCGCAAAGTGACACTTATGAACGTCAAAGTTTATGAGTCTGTGAGTTTTGTGAAGTTACTGAATTGACATTTAGGTTAGTTGCTAGGTTTAAGCAAAGGGTAAAATCTAAAGATCATTATTTTAAAGCGCCATATTTAATTATAATTTAAGGTATTTTACAACTCATAATCATATGCAGCCATTATACTATATATTACTGATTATTAAAATCCTAATTAATATTATAAATGCGAGAGTGAGTTTGTTTCTTACGCTTTCAAGCCTTAATGACGACCAATCATCATGAAAATTAGCATACACGTTGTCAGGGTTACAGAATAGGACATAGGGACATACCTTTTATCCAGAAAGAAGTACTATTGCTAACCTAACCTACATTTACGCGAGCGAAGCAGAAGAGAAAACATAGTCAGACATTAAAAAAAATTTTGTTAATAAACTTAAGACTGCGCCGAGCGAAATGTGCCAAAACAGGCGGTCACAGTTAAGTTGATAAAATCAACACTTTTTGTTTAATACAAATATAAAATATACATTTACCATAACAATGAATGTGTTTACAATTACTCCGTGTAAAAAACTTAAAATAATTAACATTTTCGCCAACAAAATTACGTAAATTTGCAAAAACGTAAGCTCGTGTTACGTGATTTTTAGATTAATAACAGTAGAAATCTATTCTATTTTACAGCTTAAACGAAACAAATAGTTATATTACAATTTGTCCGTCCCAAATATTTATGTTATTGGTTGATAATAAAGATACATGTTTATCAAAAAAGCACTTCAAATCCTCCATAGAATTTTAATATGCCGGCCGCGCATTGATTTGAATGTCGAGCTCTGTCATTCAGTCCAACCGCGTCTTACGCTCGGCGCAGTCTTAATGGAATTAAACAAGTTAGTTTAATTTAGCCACTAGTGGCTGGTTGTGTTTAGCTGCGTCTTGGCCACCAGTCCTAGCTGCTAGTAGCCCAGTGTATGAAAGCACTTGTACTCCATTTGGTTAGGTACTTAACTAAAGGTCAGGTAAAAACAATCTTGATGTAACTTTTTACACAAACACATATTAAACATATAAACTACTGATTAAACTAACGGTTCAATTGATTTAGTAATCGCTATTGTTCTTTTTACATTGATCTTTAGAAGCATTTTATTTTTAAACAGAGTTTTTAGATAAAAAGACACATCAAGATTGTTTACCTTTAGTTAAGTACCTAACCAAATGGAGTATATATTACGACTTGCTTTTTCCGTAGTCGCTACTAAAAGCATTTTTGCAAGCAGTTGCAATTATTTTGTTGATATTATTATCATCATAATTGTTCAATCATTATACATAATAAACTGAGCTAATAATATAAAACTGCAAGTAATTAACCATCGTTGGCTGCAATGAACATAATTATATTTAATTGTATTTTCTCGTGACATGATAAAGCCGGAGATAATTAGATGATATGAATTTTCATACATAAAATTGTATAATTATTTTGGTCTGTATAAACTATATCACATTATTTCATAACCAGTTCTGTTTTTAGCCAATTAACTAAAAGCGAATTATCCGTTACATTGGCAGTAAAACAAATAGCCTCAAAAGTTAGTACTGAGTATTGAGTACCACTGGCGTAGTGGTTAGTGTAACCGATTGCTACGCCTGAGGTCGCGGGTTCGATTCCCGCACAAGTCAAAAATTTGTGTGCATGAAAATGGATGTTTGTCTTGATCTGGGTGTTTCTATGTATAATATGTATGTATTTACAAACAAAATATATATTATATATGTATGTTTATCCATTGTCTAGTACCCATAGTACAAGTTCTGCTTAGTTTGGGCTAGATGGTGTTGTGTGTATGTGGTAGAATATTTATTTTATATATTATTTGTTTAATTATTGTTGTGCTTAAGTTAATTGCAAATAGTAAATGCAGTGCATGAGGACTCGATTTCTCTGCTCGATTTTTAATGGGTCGGACAAATAGTTATTGGGTTATTCTGTTAGGAAATTATCTGTAGCAACACGAAATCTGATGCTATACCTAAGACTATTGTTGCCTAATGTTGGGAATACCTTTTATGTATACCCTTGCAGGAATATAGGCTATTTATTATATACTTTACAATGGCTCTATAAATATATATATTTATAGAGCCATTGTAAAGCTTATCTATATATTAATACGTGAAGCAAAAACTTTGTACCCCTTTTTACGAAAATTGCTCGGACGGTGGAGTATGAAATTTGGCACAGTTAAAGTTTATATGGAGAAGGAGTGGCGAATCCTAATATTTTTATAAAATATGCATTTAAAATACATTAAATTAATGAAAAAACACAACACGCACACAACCATGCATTTGATACACGCAGGCGAATGGCGTTCGTAGTATTTCGGCATTGTTCGTATGACGTCGTATAATTCTTCATAACTATGGTTACATATATCTTATTTAGGTATATGTAATATAGGTAAAGTTATAAACAATAATACTAAAAATTAAAATTTAAATCAATTATGGTCGAATTTTGACCACTAGGCGTCCGCTAGTAAGTGACAAAAAGGTCGACAATTTTGCATTCCTAATTCTCGCTTATTCTTATTATGTGCCAATCTTATGAGACCGGTAAATATCACGTCATCAATCCTTCTTGATACCTTCCTATGCGAGCCTACTGAACACCACATTAGTTTAAAATCAAAATCAAAATCAAAATAAATTTACTCAAATTAGGATACAAGGTAACACTTATGAATGTCAAAGATACACGTAATTTTTTTCCTGTGAATTTACATTTACTGCCACGTTCAGCAAAGCAAGGGTGTAGGGCTCATGAGAAGAACGGGCAAGAAACTCATAGCCACTCTTTTTAATCGCCAAGTGTACAATAATATTTCATTTACAAATCATAACTGTAAGGTGCTGCAACCATTTCTCCATGAACTACTACTCAACATACTCATGCATTTGATAAAATCTGACGGTAGCCTCTAAAGCAGCAGTATGGTAAATAGGAACATCCACTAACATGTACATAAATAATCAAGACAAGACATGATTGTAGTTCGTATTATCGAATTCCACGAGTTTGTGTCCTTTAACGTTCATATAACTAGACTAAATAAGTACCCTCGGGTGAACATAAGTACACACACTAGATGTTACAAGAGTAAAGTATGGCATACAAACTTAAAGAATACTATGTTGTCAATTGTTTTATTTATGAATATATTTGGTGGATTCTCGGTTTTTTGTAATTGTGTTAAATTATATATATAAATTTGACCATGGCTGCTGAAAGCGACCGAAACGTCGGGCAAGTTTACATCTATTCAGATTACAACTTTCCCGACGCTTTGGTCACTTTTTAGCTTAATAGTTGAACAGTTTATTAGTTTCTAAATTCTAAAAGTAGTGTTTTAAATAAACTGCGATAAATCTGTGTAAAGTAATTTTATTTCCATGTATATCATTCGCGTGAACGTAAAACAATATTATATCAAGTCTGCTCTATAATTTTATCTTTTAAAAATAATTCTACCCTGGCAAGTATTTGCCTGATCGATGAAAAAACGCACCCAGAATCAGACACAAATATTGAAAATAGATAAGACTATGTCTTCCGCTACTTAGGACTAAAATTAACATCGTGTCCCAATGACGTCACGTTCATTGTCAAATACCATGTACCATTTCCTAATATAGAAAAGGTATGATCGCCTTATTCGATCGGCCGGCAAATAAATAACTCAAAGTTTCCGCCTACGGAACCCTAATTTAGTCGGAACGTTATTAGTTCCAAAGTAAATAGTCGCTTTATATTCATATGTAATGAGTTCAAAACACGCTACCCGTATTGTTTATGGTTTGAACTACGATTTAGTTTTGTTTTCTTTGATTTTTCGGTATTGTTGTTGGTTTAGTTATTGTTGTCTTTCATTTGGAATACTGGGTAGTAATGAGACGGTTTTATATTTAGTCATTTACATTGAAATGGTCGTAAAATAAGAACTGATTTGTCTACTGTCTATATGTAGTCTTGCCTCCGTGGCGCAGCGGTAATGAATGCGACTGCTGTGCATGAGGTCTCGGGTTCGAATCCCGGGTCGGGCTTACATAAAGTTATTAGGTTCTTCAGTTAAGAAATCTCAATAGCAGCCCGGAGTTAGGAAGTTGGCGGTGTTAGATAACCCTGTGCCTCGGAAAGCACGTAAAGCCGTTGGTCCTGCGCCTGATCTCTCTCCGGTCGTATCGGATTACCGTCTCATCGGATCATGAGAATTAGGGAACAGAGCACACGCTAGTGCACTATAATATCTCCTGCGCAGACGGCCAGTCTCCGTTAAGAATGGCCGCCGTGACCGAATCGGTCTGGAGGACATTATATGTAGTCTTGGTTACACATACCATTTGTGGGTTTCGTGTACACTCCTTAATTAATAGTTCCTTAATATTTGAAGGAGTTTTCTCCAATTCATATATAGCAGTAGTTAACGTAGTAACCTCTATTTACATTTATATGGGAATGCGCAAAGGGTTACATTATATATAGGTATGTATGTAATATAAAAAAAATACGTTAGGTCTACGGCGGCATTAGCATCAATAAAGTTTGTGACGAGATGTGTTGACGTTTATAGCTAAAAATATCATATAGAAATTGATAGAAAATATATCTACTTAATCTTTTAACGATATATTGCCATGATGCTATGTTTAGTACTTTGGCGAATTAGTATAACCTTCTTACAATATTTTTAATTTATGAAACTACCCCAAAAGCATTAGAAGGTCCAATCCAAAAATCTTTAGTTCTATAAAAATGTGTAAACAAACATATCATTAAAAAAATAAAGGACATACGATTTTGCAAAGCTTGTTCGAAGAGTAGAGCTCTTGTTAGAAAAAGCAAGCCAGAAACTAACGGCCACTCTTTTCAATCGCCAATTGTTTACAATATGTTTCTTAACTATAAAAATATATATTTACTTCTTTTTTATATGCTCTACTGTATGCGATAGTTACATTGGTTTATTACAAGAACAATTTAAATGGTAAATGTTTCGTCAGGAGTGAACTGAGCCAAAGCGTTATTTGATAAACAAAAATATTGTATTACTTTTGCTATATAGCGTCGTTAGTGTACATTTGGGTGTAGGATTACTCAGAAATATTTGATGAAAACACGTAAACCGATATCTATTTACGTATTTCATCAAATATTTCTGAGTAAGTGTGGTTAGTTTACCGTAAGTTATTTTGTTGACAAAAGTGTTTTTCTTGTGAACATAAACATGACAAGTAAGGAGGGGAGACACACGTGTGACCAATAGGCAATAGTATTCTCATACAGTTTTAGAGCAGTTATACCATGGTTTTTATTAAAACCGAAGCAGTCACTAAACAAATATCGCTGAAACACTTCCTTGTAAAAATCTGGAAATCCTACTTAATGCAGGTATACAATTCCTGCGTGTGATTTCCAGATTTGTCGAATAGACGCTGCACTGCAGCAGAGGGCCAGTAATCTTAATACTTTGCGCTAGCAAAAGAACTCCTTCTTAAAGGGTCGGCCACAAATGATACTTAGTGTTGCAAGCATCTATAAACAACCAGGTTGATTTTCGTTTTATTTTATGAATATTATCAATTTACACAATTCTTTAAAACTAATTTATACCTTTAATATTATAGAACAGAAAAAGAAAAGATAAATAAAACTAAAACCTTCTAATAGGCGTCATAAAATTCCTACGCATCACAGAAGACGGGTAGTGTGCCCAAAAGACGGGCAGCATTGTCACGTAGAATGGCACTGCTTATTCTTACCGCGAAACTCTGATCACGGAAAACGTCGATATTTTTTTTTGCTATTTCTCCATAGAGAGCACTAGCACTGGGACCCCATGACTCTAGCATACATAAGCTTCAACCAGGTTTTTGTATTTGCGCCGAGTCTCTACGGATGCAGAAACAGCGCCAGCACAACCCACCGTGCTGGGAAGATGTGATGGCGCAAGGGTGTCGACACACGTTGCGTCCCACGCCAAAAGCATACCTATCTTCCAAGGCATCAATGACGTATCGTCCGAATTATATCAGATGCAATATATACATATATAACGTTAGTTTGGCGTAGACATCACGTGATACGTTAAAATTATTGTATCATGTGATCAATCAAGCAATCAACCCGAAGCACTATACCTGGACATAATATTGCCCAATTAGCGCCGCAACATCCAGTTTATGACGCAAATTGGAAGAACTATGTCCATCATTGATTAAATAAACTAATATACCAACAGAGAACTGACAGACCTTGAAAATGTGCCCTTGAAAATCACAGCAACTGTCTCTCCAAATTTGCATTAACAGGACTGGTACACAAATGGATGGTAATGAGATTACTATGTTCGTTAGTGGTGTTGTGATTTATCATTTAGTAGTATCTACGTTTACCAGTGAATGCCGCCGCGTTTATGTGACATGGCTGCGGTTGACGGTTGTTAATTAAATAATAACCGTCCGTATAAAAATCCGTTCAGATCTGTCTTAAATCGTCGTAAACAGATACGTAAATACAATTTTAAGCTTAGACAATATTCTTTGTAGATTTTTGGAAAATTTTCATTTATTATACTTTTAGGATTGAGCTGTAGGAATGTGAAAGAGCGCACTTATTATCCCTTTTAAATTTCATTTCATAATTTATATTACGAAAAACGGGTATTGCCGTGATAATGCTCAGTATTTACATACCTTTTTTTAAAGGCTGTCATTGCGGCTAGGCTCACAGGCCGTGGTCAAAAGATAGAAATCTGCTTATGACCTATGTAAAAAAGGTATGTAAATACTGATCATAATCGCGTTATTACCGTGATACAAAAGAGCGCACCTTTGTTAATTATTGCGCTATAAAATGGTAATAGTGAACTGACTCACTTGTGAAAGTACTACCTCCAACTACAATCAGACTAGTAACTCGGTTATTGCTTTTCACACGTTGAGTGAGGCTTTCTGAAGGGAATAGGAGAAGAACGTCTTATTGACTACAACCCATCTTAAATTTCTTTCACATATTAAAACGATCATAGGATACGGTAACATATGAACAGGCTACGCTTACTATCATGCGAGTCGTATGCCATATAATTGCAATATTTTAATATAATTGTCATAACGTCTTACTCGTTCACATTACAAACATTTAAACAACGGCCTCAAATAACACCTAAACTCGGCACAAGTGCTGATGGATCACACAAATGTTTTTGTCTCATATGGATATCGAACCTATAACATTCGACGAAGTGACGATGACAAGGCAACCACTTAAACCACAAAGCCATAGCTTGATTAGTGAGCAACATTGCTTGATGCAAGATTTGAAAACTTTCCAATATAATCATGGTATAAAAATGGAGCCTGATTTTATAAACAAAATAAGTAAGAAGCTGTTCTTCATTTTTCGTCCAAGTGCCTCAATTTGCCTCAATGAAACATCTGCCCGTCCGCGTTTCGGTTATACCAATAAATGTTTATATCTTTGATTAAAACATTCAATTACATCATTAAAATAAGCCCCAAGATATGGAAAAGGTCAAAATATTCCTATATTTTCCTCAATTTTCTCTTAAAATGTTTTAGTTTATGTTTCACTTTGAAGCTATTTTAAGACGCTTGAATCTATATTTATATTTTATGTGAATTTTGTATCTGTTTGTAATGTTATCACGACCGACAAACGATATTTGGATTTGTAATGCTGTAATCCTGGAAGAGTCTACATTGAAATGCGATCAAAGCCGCAGAAGGATGCTTGTTAAAAAAGTTTCTATAATGTTCCACAAACAGTAACTGTTTTGTTACATTTCTACGGCTAAACTGCAGTGCCCACTGTAATGAAATTTGGTATGCGAATAGCTCGTTAGCGGCAGTCCTTCCACAGGTTATAGAGTTTTGTAATTCCAAATCGTATTATTCTAAGAAATTTAAAATTTCATTATTTTAAGAATTTCCAGAAGACTTTTTTAGAAATATAAACTTCTTCATTTTATTGTGAATTTACGAAGCGTTCGCTAAAATATGTCACATTCTTTCAGCTATTGCTTTTAACGATCTTGTTTGATGTCGTTCGTTTGTATATATGCTAACTTGTGCAAACCTCGTTAGCGCGATGCAGGACCTAGTACGATTTCTATGGAGTAGTATGTATCTCTTGTTGCTGTCAGTTATCACTTTTCTTTGTCAAAAAGGCCACACTAACCCCTTTACAAGACTTCCGATTATGGCTATTTGATCTTGAGTATCGCCTATTAAATCCTCACTTATATTACAAATGCGAATGTGAGTTTCTTTGTTACGCCTTCACGTTTTTTAATTACTAGACCGAGTATCATGCAATTGAGCATATACGTTGTCAGGGATACAGAAAGGGTCATGCGGATTGTTTATGGATAAAAGGTATTTTATCCAAGAACAAGTAATGTTTCAGAGGGATAATAATTTTATTTAATTGACAAAGTATAGGCGAATGTGATATAAGCCACGAGCAAAATCTAATAATTATATTAAACTAGTAGCTTCCTTTATCGCTTTTTTAAAAGACAAGAGGATACGGTCTTAAATAAAAATAAGTTAGTGAACTATACCTCTTTGAGTCCCGCATCGATTCAGTCAAGTTATTATAAGTCAATTCAGATTTTCATGCAAGTCGATAATGTCTTATTAAATTGAAGCTACAAATAATTATCGATCCTTCTTTAAGAGCATTAAACCTTATTGAGGTTAAACTAGTTTCATGGTCGTTATCGTCTTTAACGTTGTGTTTTATTAGCACTGTTGAATGACAAGTTTGTGCTATCGCTTATGTCTAGTCGTAGGGTCCGAAGTTCAATTCCAGAATCGTGCTAGGGTGCTGCCAGGAAATGCTTAGAAGTAGCAAGGAGTCTGGAAATATGCCTGAACATTGACCGCTACCGTTTTGCAACATAATACTAGATCTATCTGCATCCGACATATCCCAGTCATCAGCCCAAATACACAGACGAGCTAAAGTTGACAGGGATAGCGGCCACATTGCCGAGACATATATTACCTAACGTGTAAATAGTACTTGCTCGCAGACTCGTTTGCTTTAACGGTTAGTCCTTTGGCAGATACTGCAACTACATTGCCAGTGTACTTTAACTTATTTCGAGCCTTTTCAGGGACTCATTCAGGGGGTCAGATAACATCGTTGAAAATTGTAGCCTTTAAAGAAACAAGCATAGCCCGTTTTATATCTCACTGCATGATGTTTAATTTGTGAATAAATCCCATCATTGCTGTGCCTCGTCACAGACGATGGTCTGACAAAAGACGTTGAGTCATTGCGATAAATGCAAATAGAAAAATCAACATAGCCTGCGAAACACAAGTGTATTAACCGTAAAACAATCGCTAAAAATACGTAAATAATAACCGTTTTAGTTCATAGTAATCGTGTAACTAAATTACAGGTCGATGAATATTAATTACTAACAATTACGAGTAGAAGGAACAATACCGTGAAATCGTTTAATAATTTCACTGTTCCCTGTAATCCACTACAATTTTCTATTCTAAAGCGGCTGGAAAATTGTTGAGGGGAAACTTTAGGCATCGTAGCGTAACGTTAAGACGTTGTACTAAGCCGTCTAGGCATTCCCCTCTTTAGAATAGGGAGCGTATGTGTGTGTTAGAATAAAGTCGAATGAATTTACTATATAAGCTTTTCCTGCTTTGTAGATGCCAGAAACAAGCTATAAATATATTAATAAATTACATACATATGTGTAACGCAATAATTTGATTGTATCGGACCACATTGTAATACGAATCGGTTAAATATTCTTGTCAGATGAAGTGTAGTTTTATTGAAACTTTTCTGCTATAATTTAAATTTATCGGTTGATACTATATACAGGTTGTCCCGAAACTCAACAATAACCTGGTACCGGGCGAGAGGCCAAGCTATACCAGTTATGAAAAAAATAAGAAAAGTTGTACCATTTTGTAATCTAAAGTAAATGGGCCATCTTTTGAAATAACTTGCCAAGGGTAGTGTGGTAGATTTTCCCCAACATGGAGTGTCAAAATTAACTGTCAATAATTTTGTACACCATAACTCGTCAAACTTAACAACTGTCATGGGTTTTTTCTTATTTTTTTCATATCTAGTATACCTTGGCCTCTCGCCCGGTACCAGGTTATCGTTGAGTTTCGTGACACCCTGTATAATTAGTAAGTAGATATTATATATTATTATTATTATTATAATGTAGTTAAAATTAAGCATAAAAATTTGACATTAATATTTTATTTTATTTTTGTTTGGTGTGGAATTAGATTTTATTAGACTTAACTTCTTCACAAAGGGAGCAGACATAAAAAAATCTGTCTGAAAGATTTCCATCCTTGCTTAATTGATTCAATGTCTATTTGTATAGCTATTTTATCAGGTTTAGCTAAATATGGGCATGGATATTGGTAATAAATTTAATTCTTGCCTTATTTTGTTTATAGCATTACAAATTCAAATAACAGTTAGGTATACCTTTAAAATAATTGCTATACAGGCAGAATTGTATATATGTAAACGATGAGATAAAAATATAAAAAATCTATCAAAATTCTTATAGAACATAAACACGCCTTTCTCTACAATATGCGCAGTAAAAAATATGTTGGCAATCCCCAATAAAAATATTAGAATACCAGCAAGACAAAATCCGTTGTCCCTTTGGGAACAATATACAGGAAGAAACTGGGGCACAAATATTTGTTAGAAAAATTAAAACCTATTTTTCGTAACTTGCCTCCCAAAGCACTTTCTTATTATAACAGTCGCCAAAACACTCCAAGGCTTTGCAATCTTCAAAACTCTGTAACAAAATTTCTGAACTTCATACCAGTGTATATAATATTCTGAAGACTTGTTCCAGAACAAAGGCACGCTGAAATGTGCTAAAACATGAACACTTTGTGGTGTGCACAAAGGAATAGCTGTACGGATATGACGTCACGATATGACGGCATAGGAGTGTGTATATTTAGAAAAAATATTCAACCGGAAGCACTGTGGGAAATGTTCTACGTGTGGCAATTTTGGAAGTAAATATTTAGATATTTACTTCCAAAATTGCCACACGTAGTAAGTGTTTTTGTTAATTAGTTTTTATGGTTGACTGTGTATTTCTGTAGTATAAATGTACCGGCATGTTTCAATTACACTTCAGGACAATTTGTTTGTCAACTACTTACCGCCGACTATACTCGTAACGATCGAACAGGGGTGAATTCTGAATTTATTTGCCAATATGACTACACGGATGGCTCTCTTGTTTAAATGGTCGCATCATTATTGCCACTGCGTCGAGAAATGTGAGTTTAAATTCCACACGTGACTAAAATTTGTGTTATTCACAAATTGTTACTCCAAATGTAGGTATCCTTTGTGACTGTTGTTTGAGTGTTTGTAAACTCTCCCGTGAAACTGGAATTATTTCTAGTGTGTAGTTATTTGTTTTTAATAGAAAACTAGCTTTTACCTGCAGCTTCGCTCACGTAAAAGTAGGTTAGGTTAGGGTAGTATCAAACCTTATTTTCTAATAAATATAGTCTATGTCTTTTGGTGGTAACATAGCTTTCTAATTCAGAAATAATTTTAAATCGGTTGCGTAGTTTTAAGTGATATCATTACAAACAAACCAACACATAATCGAATCTTTCCTCTTTATAATAATATGTAGATAATACTGTTTTGTTATTTGACTGTGTACCTACTTCCTTAATGTATAGTGTAACCGAAATATTATTAAATTACTGGATATACTGTAAAAATCTAATTTTTGTGAGAAGGATGGATGATTATGTTTACTTTTATGTGTATTTTTGGTTTATATTTAGTAACTAGCTGACCCGGCAAACGTTGTTCTGCCACAAAAAAATATTTGGCCAAGAAATTAAAAAAAATGTTAGGGTTGGACAACCCTTATCACTAAGGGGTATGAAAAATAGATGTTGGCCGATTCTCAGACCTACTCAATATGCTCACAAAATTTCATGAGAATCGGTCAAGCCGTTTCGGAGGAGTACGGGAACGAACATTGTGACACGAGAATTTTATATATAAGATTATGCCTAGCTGTTTAACTTGTATATTTTGGTTTCATTCATGTAATTGGTGTAGGTTATAATAAAATTTAAATAAATTACAATTACACTTCAAGTCAATTTGTTTGCTAAATATAGACACAATTACGTAGCACTAACAATAACGTTCGATCATGGTCAAGTTCAGAATATATCTGCCAATATATTACGCCAGGAAGTCGGAAGTTACTTAATTGTGCAGTGAATCGTGGATAGTGCATCTCCCATGTATTTATGAACTCCAGAGTCGTAAGATACTTGACCTAATAATAATGAATGCCTTGATTATGTTAAAAAATTTGTAATCCGTTATAATATGACGACAGTTTCCATTTATAATATATTTTTATTAAATAAAAGACAAGATATTTTTAAAGGTTTTGTTCTGATTGTTTGAACCATTCAAATGTGATTTTTGCTTAATGTAGATGTAAATGTGTTATATAATATAGGAAAATATTTAATGTATTCAGAACTCACGAAAGTATAAGTACACTCAACAGAAGTAAACATGCAAAGAGAAAATATATAAGAAAATATAAATATTTATAAAAATCACTATACACAAATGACGACGGTTAACGACGCTAATTATCAATATATATTTCTCTAACATCTTTTACTAGATTTCTGAATATTTATCAGACATAAATTACGGTTAAATTTCTTAAATAATAACTAAAATAACATACATATAGTAAAAAAAAGTATAAAAGGTACATAAATGCATTATTGATCCCAATAATAAATAAGTCTTGGATTTATTATAACAAGTAACGATTTTCCTTGGTACTTACAAACATAAATCAACATGCAACCCAATATTTTTTCTAAACAAGCAAGTAAAATCCAAAATGTCTGCGGTATCAACAACCGCGTATTTATTCCCGCGTCGAGTGTCCATGGACGTGTCGTATTGCGCTGACAAAGCCTGTGTCGAGAGCGGCTAGAGCACTCTTGACACTCCAGAGGAGTTTGTAACGAACTAAGAAGCTGCGAGATACGAACTTGCAATGTTCTCGGCTCGCAAGATACCGTGGATTGATAGTTTCGTGTTTTATGGTTTAAGTAGAACACTTTTGTAGTTGACGCTCGTTATATCAGTTTTCAGTTACAAAGGAGAGTTTATATCGTACAGACAATGAGTCTTCAAATGATAAGGTACAGGCGTATTATACCAACATTGTTTTATTCACTCATTTGTTATATATTAACGTAGCCACACATATGCCTTTGCTTCACAAAACCGTGTTGTCGTTAGACGGTGGGATCGAGTCTTCGCACAAAAACCAATTTAATTACTTACTATATAAGTAATGGTTTTTTAAGTCTCTTTGTTTCATTTCACGTTATACATAATTTTCTCAGCCGAAAGACGTTTACCGGACATAGGCCTCCCCCAAGGTTTGCCACACAGTCCGGTCTTGGCTGCCGTGTTCATGGTTTGTCATTTTCCTCTGTTACCGCCTCATTTAAATTTTTTTTGGGTATGTCTGTATAAACCCGGTTGTTCCATCCCAATGAATTCTGTACCAAACATCGGTATGACAGGCTTTACTACCAAAAACCATTGCCGATTTTTCTTAAACATCGTAATTCTTTTACGATTTTATATTTCAGTTTACTTTAGAAAATGCTTGACCGATTTGAAAACTGATTGTGATGAAATTATAAAAGCAAATAAAGCAGCATGATCAATATTTAATTTTAATAATTATTTGGCCAAATTATTTCGAGTTTATATGTATGTTTTTTTATTTGTATACCAGTGTCTTGTCGATTCCATATATTCTTATATTTCTTTTATCCTCGTTACATGGGGTCTTTACAATTATTCAAAGAACTGACAAAGAGACCATCCTGATTTAAAAAAATATTTGTTGATCGTAAATATTTTTGTCTCGTGTGATCCAACCCACGGTACTCGGCGCAACGCCGAGGCTGTCTTAATCACTGCGTAATCCATCAACTCAATATAAATAAAATCATTGCTATGATTCAGTATGGACTATAGGTGGTATTAAAGTTTCAAATGGAAGCAGTGCACAAAGAAACACAACCAACCCTACTCAACACATTTTTCTTAAAATACATTTAATGTCGCTAACAGTTTTTTGTTGTCGTATTAACCAGACGTATAAATCCGTCTGCAGAACGTTGGAATTACAGAGCTGAGGTGGCCACAAACTCGGTTTAATTCCCCGAACCTTACTGCATAGGCACCGCAAATATATGTCACGGGTATACTTTGCATTCTGGACGATTGTTTGTAGATTAAAGTACGCCATATTGAATAGGGAATGCGATTTAATTACTTAGTGTGGCTAGTAATTCACGTGTGTTGAGAACTTATGTGCTGAAATGAACCAGTCTTATGAAAACTGTTATTGTTGATACAATTGTATAATGTAAGGTTGAGTTTATATTGCTTTTTGTTTGTTGTATTTGTATGAATGTATCTTGCATGGTCATCAGTAAATGTGGTGGTCGCTAAGTGAAAAAGGCAAGAAGAAAAAAAGAAAGACCAAAATACCCAGGCCAGGTTAAAAATAAAATAAATAAATTATGTCATATGGGATATAGTTCAGCATGTCGTTCAGTCATTTGGTACGCTGGTTTTCTACTAAGTCCCTTTGGTGACTGCACGAATGCTAACAATAATTCACATAAAATATAATCAAGATTAAAAAATAACATCAGATAACATAACATAACAAAGCATTCGACTTGCGATCGAGAGATCTTGGGTTCTGTTAAGACGTGAACCCACCTATTGTAGTACTGAGGAGGTTGGAAACCAGTCCAAGCACAAGCGTTTAGTCTAATGGAGGGGTTAACTATAAAAATATTTAACATTTCTGCAAAAAAACAACTCCTTTACTGGGGTTTAACCCTTAAGTCAATAGGCAATTCGAATTCATACAGTTGAAGAATTCAAAGTGCATTCAGACTTAGAAATCCCATTTATGTAGAATAGACCTGTCAGTCTCGATGGCGTAGTGATAAGTGTAACCGACTGCCACGCCTGAAGACGCGGGTTCGATTCCCGCACAAGTCAAACATTTGTGTGCATGAACATGGATGTTTGTCTTGGTCTGGGTGTTTCTATGTATAATATGTATGTATGTATTTACAAAAAAAAGTATATATGTATCCATTGTCTAGTACCCATAGTACAAGCTTTGCTTAGTTTGGGCTAGATGGTGTTGTGTGTATGTGGTAGAATATTATTATTATTATTTTCGAACCCTCAAATGATATTATATAAAAATTGTTTGCCCTTATTCAGCTACTGTATCAGAAAGAATCCTTAATTACAGGTAGGCCGGAATACCCACTCAATCATGAAGTGGCTCGTCTTAGCAAGTACTTTTACTGAACAGAAGATCGCAGAAATAATTCTGAGTTGTATTTCAACGGTGAGTAGGATTTTAAGAGCACCTGAAAGAAGCACTGCGAGTAATTTATATGTAACAATTTAAAGACATTTTTTATACCAATTGTTCTCGGGTCGATGTTCGTGTTATTTACTAATCTCGACCCGGGCATCGATCCCGAGAAAATTGTTTTTCACTCGACACCAGAATCAAGCCCGAAGAAAGTGATACGCTTTTCTCGACTTGGGAATCGAGTCCGAGACAGGCACAGCAGTCGCTATATCGTACATCAGTTGTATACACAAATATCATTATTATCTTAATAAGTAACTTGGTCTTTCTTAAACTATTTTCCTCCGTCTAGAATACACGACTAGACTCTTTTAGTAGCCAAATCAAAACTTCACCGACTAATGAGCTTCGGGGAACTCGTGAAATTGTTGTCTTCGTTGCGAACGAATGACCTGATTACGATACGAAAAAAGACTTTTGGAATTGCTTTTGTTTGTTGGAAGACTTTTAATCATAGGATCATCCATATTAATATGTTGACCATAATGTTGGAACAAGTTTATTTTTAAATAAAAAGGTACAGGCCAATTAGGGGTATTGCGATGTCAGGCATTAACTCGTTACGAGAAAGCTAGCAGATAAAGCTTGAGAACTTTATATTATACTAGCTGTTCTGACAGTTTTTTTTTCATGTACGTCTTCTACATGAAAAAAAAAACATCTAAACCATTCTCGAATCCACTTGAACACACACAAAAAATGTCATCAAAATCTGTCCAACCGTTTAGGACGAGTTTAATTACACGCACAGAAGATTTATACATATATATATAAATATTTACCTATATCTTTGAAAATGACGACCTCCGCATTATTAATAAAAGCTGTAACGCGAGGACTTTACAAACATTTTATCAACAATGGACACGAAAAAGGTCCAAAATCAGAACTATGTTGTGGCTTAAACAATATTTGTCCTGCGGGAGGATAGAACCTACAACATTGGGCGTAATGACAGCGACGAGGCGACTATTGAAACTACTAAGCAATCTGAACAGTCAGGAAAAATCAAGTATTACACCTTCTTTAACACATCTCGTAATGTATTATATAATTTATTTTATACACACTCAATTTCAGACCTCAGTCAGAAATAGAACTCAACTTTGAGTTCAGCTCATTGCAGTCAATAATGCCGTTGGCGCAAGGGGATTAAGAAACAATGAAATCCCAAGAAGAAAGGATACAAAGAACTTAAACCGTATGATCTATAAATAGCTTTGTGTCGAGTGGCGTAAGTTTGCGAGCGTCTGTAAGGTTTCGGTGTCGACTCCTGGGTACAGTGAATTACACGGATTTATGGTTAGATCATTGTCATTAGAAGCACGGAATATAAATATTATGAGCCCCTATTACGTACGACCTAAATTCATAGCTGGAATATTGTAGATGTATCTAATATTTATATATATCCTCTGCCTACCCCTTCGGGGAAATACAGGCAAGAGTCTTGCTTAATAGAAACATTACCGTCATCACCCTTTTTGTTTTCAGTGTATGTATGCAAGTCAATACACAACGGCCATAGCTAAATTGCAAAAGATATACCATCAATTCATCCGCATATCAAATCTCGTTCTTCAAATCCAGTATTAAATCACAATGCCTGAGAATTCCCTTAACGAATTTAACTCCCAAGGATCGACCGCAATCGGTAATATCGCACCGGTAAATGGCTTGATGGGTTTGATTCTCGGGAATACCCTGGAGTGAAATCGGTTAATCCCCTTAGGATCTGCGGAAAAGGCAATACAGGTTTACAGATAAAGAACTTATAGTTGGTTTTGTTATTGTTAAAAGGGTTGGGAAGAATAGCGAGGCTTCTGTAAGTTTGGTAGCAATGTAAATAAAACAGAATAAATTGTATTATATGTTACATCTAAAACAATGGCAGTGGTCTTTTTTTGTATTTTTAGTGTTTCGATTTTGCTAAGGACAACAAATATAATGCTCGGATATGCATGATGGCTTTATTACCCTTTTCGAAGAAGACTCAGATGTTAATAAATAAAAATATGATTTCCGAGGAACAGAAATTTATTGATTGTTTCTATTAACACGAGTGAAGTCACAGGCAAAATCTAGTAGATTTGCCTACCGAACACGACCAAGATAGCCATCAGGGTGGTTATTTGTTCGTCTGTCAATAAAGGAAAAAACGTCAAGTAGTAATAACGGGTAAAAACACAACCGATGACATCGTCAGTCAATCGCGGTATCATGTTTGGATTATGACATATCTGCTTTAGCAAAAGAGTAATTCCACCAAAAACATTTTCATGTAAAATGTTGCCAAGACGAGACCATATGACGCGCACTGTCAAAAAGTTATCAGATCTCATGTAGAGCCAAGCTTCTAACTCTACACGCCCTAACTCTACAAAGCCTAACTTCACAAACTCTACACCTTAGACAAGAACTATTGTATAACAGAAAAGTAATGAACAGTGGATAAATTTTTCACCTTACGCCCTTGTGAATGTAGCGAAATGGCCAAGCCACATATATTGATTAAGGTGTAGAGTTTGTGAAGTTAGACCTTGTTATATGGTTTCGTCTTGGCAACATTATACATGAAAACGTTTTTGGGTGGGATTTAATTTCTTTTTGTAAGTTTCTTGTGACAATTTTTGTTTTATTTTTATTTCTTTTTTGCGTGTATTTCTTGCACATCAGATTTTTTTTTTATTTATTTTAACAAGTAATTCTTATATCAATTTTCAGACCCCTAGCGTCAAAATTGCGGCAGTCTCATACAAACTTCCATCCCCTAGTTTAAGGAGTTGGGGGATAAAAGTTACAAGTTTTATAATTTTTTTGATGTTTTTGTACTAATACTAGCGTACATACCAAATTTCAGCTTTCTAGGACATTAGGCAATACCCTAAGAATTTTGATGATCATCAGTGAGTCAGTGACGAAATCAGGGTTTTCAGATATCAATAAAATCTAAAGTATAAGAGCTATGCAATTAAAACTTTATATGTTTAATGAATCCGCTATTGACAACATATTCCATTTTGTTTATCTGGTATAATCCAAACCCAAGCTATAAAGGTTAAAAAAAAGACGAAGCGCTTCGAGAAAAGGTAGGTAGTACCCTTGCGCTTCGCTTGGCTCGTCTTGGCGGGGCACTACCGTGCCCCCAGATACAAACGAAAATGTTACTGTATATTTAAATTCTACTACTTTACAAACAAGTGACGGTAATCGGGAAATAAACCTAAATAAACAAGCTAAAAGCTAAACACAAAACTCTAAAATAAATACACGCATAAATACGACTCGGTGCCTTAATAAATTGATCCTAAATCTACAAAATTAGGGGCGAGATTCATGAAAAGAGGAATTAAATACATTAAATTTGTGTTATCCAGAATGAAGAACCAGCGATAGTGTTCTTTGTGGAAGATCGTTGGATTGCCACGCAGAGCTATTGAATTTGATTACACGGCGCGGATCTCTGACTTTTCGAAGTTATGTGCGTATTAAATAGTTAATTATCGCTCGCTTTAATGAAGAAGGAATATATTGTGAGGAAACCTGCGTGTCTGAGTTCTCCATAAGTTTCTCGAAGATGGTGGATTGTATGATGGATGAGCCAGCGTGGTAGACTATTGCCTAACCCAACTCACACTGAGATGAGGCCCGTGCCCAGCAGGATAATTTAAACAGTCTTCTAACATTGTTGATTGTCAATTCGAACATATACATGTTGTTCTAATGTTAAAATATGATTTACCAGACTATCTTCTAAAGTACTGTGATATTTAGCCGGTCTTCCTTTTTTTATTTCTATGGACTCACTTAAGTCACTTTTGTGTTAATGCCTTTTTAAAGTGGCTTTTGGAATCATATGCAATCTTGTATATTTATTTAGACCAATTCCTTCAGTTTTGTAATCATATTATATTGCGTAGTGGTTAGTGTAACTGAACACGCCTGAGGACGCGGGTTCGATTCCCGCACAAGTCAAACATTTGTGTGCATGAACATGGATGTTTGTCTTGGTCTGGGTGTTTCTATGTATAATATGTACTTATGTATTTAAAAAAAAAACAGTATATATGTATGTTTATCCATTATCTAGTACCCATAGTACAAGCTCTGCTTAGTTTGGGCTAGATCGTGTTGTGTATATGTGATAGAATATTATTATTATTATTATTTTTGTCAATCTTCTTCTGTCCATGTATAATATTTGTTATCAGTCCATTTTAACCATAGAGTGGCTATGTCTTAAAACAAGTCTAATTAAATATAACCAATAAATGCTGGGAATCGATTCGCCTATGTTAATTATAGATAAAATGTCACTTCAAAACTATAAATTACAAAAACTGTATGCTTATCTTCAACGTAATTATGTCCTTAGTACGGATCAGTAGAATTATATAAAAAATAACAAAAAAAATATATTTTTTAAAACAACAACACAGACGTTCCATGTCACGACGAAAACAGTATGGCCGATGGCAATTAAGTTAGACGCACATCACTTAGTGTTGCCAATATTGAAATTGAAAAACTACTTTTTAAGATACGGGAGTGGTCCAATTTAGCTGTCAGTCCAATACATACTTTCCCCTATATATATATATATATATATATATATATATATATATATATATATATATCCAGAATACGACTATTTTATGTAATGGCGTCCAAAATGGGGGAATTATGGTCGTGTTGAACGTTGTAGAATGTGAAGTGGACCACAAATATGTACGGCACGTACTGAAGTGAGATTTAATAGTTTAATGTTGTAGTAATAGTTTTGTGGTTGAAGCGCTGCATGCAACCAAAATTATCCAGAGAATGCAAAATGAATAGCTTTATATTATTAATGTTGGCAACTGGTTGCAAATTGGAATAGTCGTCTATATCTATACTAATATAATAAAGAGGAAAGACTTGATTTATCGTTTGTTTGTTTGTTTTTAAGAATTTAACACAAAAACAATTTTTTTTCTCGTTTCTTGAAAGCTACATTATCATTATAACCGAGTAACATAGGCTATCATAACCTACCCTACCTTTGCACGAGTGAAGCCACGGACAAAAGATAGTATATTAAACTATCTGTGGTTTCCCACTCGCGTTAATGATTACTACTCCGTGGCACGTAGCGTGATGTTATATAGCCTGTAAGTTGCCTCAAGAATTGAGCTACCAAATCTTCACTAATATTATGAACGCGCAAGTTTGTATGGATGTATGGCTGTTTGTTACTCTTTCCCGCAAAAACTACTAATTCGATTGTGATGATCCTTGGTATGTAGATAGCTGGAGACCTAGATTAATACATAGGCTACTGTTTTTCCCGATATCCCCACGGAATCGGAACTTATGCGAGTGCAACCGCGGGGAGCAGCTAGTGTTAAAATATATTTTTTATCAGAGATGAACGCGTCAAAAATTAAACAGTTCAGTTAACCTTTACCGCAACACTAACTTCATGAATGCGTTTTAAAATTTTCTTTGGTACTAGAGACAATTCAGAGAAAATAAAAGGTATACAAAATAACTGGTCCTTTAAGTAGGCATCTAGCATTATTTTTTATTTATTTTTTCGTTTTGCATTCTACCATTGCATAGATACAGTAGGAGGTTATTTAGTA
This sequence comes from Catocala nupta, assembly GCA_963675205.1. Lineage (NCBI taxonomy): Eukaryota > Metazoa > Arthropoda > Insecta > Lepidoptera > Erebidae > Catocala > Catocala nupta. The sequence goes on from OY776099.1 coordinate 18,698,846, forward strand.
TCGACGTATGTCGATGGTATGCTATCGATATACCTATCAAATAAACAAAGTTGAATTAAATACCGACCCGATAAAAATTAAAAATATTTTCTTAAACGATTGAAAGTTTTCGATTTAGTCACTCTTGGAAAATTCACTCTATTTATGTTTTTTAATATTTCCTTACATAACGGTATTCGAATTAAGAACCACCATTTCTAAATTCAGTAAGATGCTAATGCAAAAGTTCACGTCGTCATTTCGACCACGAACATACATAAAACTTTTAATAGACTTGAATTTGTGTCACGCATGATTAATACTGAAAATGTTCATACTAATGGCAAGCTTGGTGTGCCTACCAAAACTCCTTCAAACATACCTTGATCTTGAAGGCTTTAACAACTAAATTTGTACATCATATTTTTAGCACGAACTTTTGCGATGAATATTTCTCGTCGCCTTTTAAACACCCACGTAGGTAGCTTTGATTTGTTCTATATTTAGAATAAAATCTTATATCTTATTTAATAAAATACAAAGAAAAAGGTTTCGACGTGAACAATATTTTATTCAATATGCTCGCTGTCTGCAAACACTTTTATTAATTTCTTCTTTTTTATTATTTTGTTTCGAATGTTTGGGTGTCTGTCATCAACGGAGTCAGCATGTTGAAACTACCTTCTAATCTTCCACACGCTTAAAAGAACAGAAGCACAGTAGCGGAATAATTCTCTGTATCTGTCCAACTGCTGTTTCTCAGTCTTTACCCTGTCCGGGTTGGCAAACTTCACGTATCTTTTATAACATTATGAATAACTCACAGACATGCAGGTTTCTTCACAATGTTTTCCTTCGCCGTTAAAGCAAGCAATAATTGGGTAACAAATTAATACGCACACAACTTTGACAGTCAGAGACGCAATGCCTTGCAATCGAACCCGAGACATTGTTTTGGCAGTCCAACAGTTCACTTACCCCTAGTAAGTTGGTATATATCACGGAAAACGGGTATTAACACGATCATGCTCAGTATTTAGCGTTAATATCCATTTGCCGTGATATTAATCACGCAACGCGCACATATAAAAGAAATTATATGTTTTAAAAACAATAAAGTTAATTTTTTATTACACAAAGACAATTGTTCTAAACTGTGATGTAATAAATCTATACTAATATGATAAATGTGAGTTTGTGAGGATGTATAGATGTTTGTTACTCTTTCACGTAAAATTTACTGAACCGATTGCGATGAAACTTGGTATGTAGATAGCTGGCGACCTAGATTCACATAGAGGCTACTTTTTATCCCGATATTCTTACGGCACCGGGACTTACGCATGTGAAACCGCGTAAGTAATCAACACTTGTTCCTTACACAGTTTTATTTAGTGGGTCTTTTAATTATTAGGCATTAGGCTAATAAAATTATAAACAATAATTTTATTAGCCTAGTGACTAATATTCCTAATAATGAGCTACTGTTAATTATCGTTTGCTTTAATAGCGAAGAAAAGCAACGTGAGGGAACCTGCATGTCTGCGAGTTCTACATAATGTGTTCGAAGATAGGTAGGTATATGAAATCTGCCAACCCGCACTGGGCCAGCGTATATGACTATAGCCTAAACTTTCTCACACTGAGAACAGGCTTATGCCCATCAGAGGGACAATTTAATACAAGAGTAATATTATATTAGGTATTATTATATTCTACTAGATATGCCTGCGGTTTCACTCGCGTTTATGATTACTGCGCCACTCCCGTGGGTTATAGCGTGATGTTATATAGCCTATAAACTTCCTCGATAAATAGGCTAGCCAACGCTAAAATCATTTTTCAATTCGGACCAGTAGTTCCTGAGATTAGCGCGTTCAAGCAAACAAACAAACAAATTCTTCAGCTTTATAATATTAGTATAGATTTTTTACACTAGGTACCCTATAAGTTTTTGGGTACCTACTATCTCTTTAGACAAAAATTGCATATACTAAAGAATTCTTTTTAAAGTTCTTTCTGGCATGCGATGTATTCAAAAACTATCTAAGCCTTATAAACTGATTGTTAGTTTTACCACGAAGCAACAGTCGACAGTCGCAACAGAAGAATAGCGATTTAAGGATTGGTCAAATGGTCTAGATATTTGTGAGGACTCATTTCAAATTCGACTGGCATAGATTTTGATAAAAGCCGGGTCTGACGACTTTGCCCTCCAAAGAATGAGGCTTCTTTTTATATTGGTTAATACCTATTTGATATAGCAGATAAAAATAGTTTTTTTTTTAGTTGTCTCAGATCTCTATTAAGACCGCCATGATCGAAATTCACTCTGGGGAACCTTATTTTTATATTCGGCTAAAATAAGCGTATGCCTATCTGTGAGTAAGCGAGTCTTCACCCTTTAAACTATGTATTACGAAGCCTATGTGTGTGCATGTGCGTTTCACGAACTATATTATGAAGGGCTCCGGTGCAAAGGACAAAGATCTCTGGTCTGCCTGCAGAATATATACCGTAAGTAAAGTAACCCGTAGTTATTTAGTTAACTCATTCACATATACTGTTTGCAGTACTCACACACAAACGCACCAAAGGCACAGTTTGTGATTTACAACTTACTTTAACTGACTCCACTTTGCACTCTCTTATTACCGTTCTATGAGGCACTTTACTGTGTTTGAAATTGTGCTTTCTAAAATATTATTAGCCTGTTTTTCTTATCTTAATATTATAGCTGGGCCAACCACAGCTGGCCGAACGGGATGTGTTGATAGACTATAGACTCACTTGCCTAAAGACACCACCACTATATTTAAATCTGCAAAAAATGGGATTTGTTTCTCTGTATACTGTATTTATTATTAACTTTTAATTTCAGCTCTCAATGCTCAATCGTACTCCCAACATTCTCTATACGTGGTCAGACACGCACTTGGATTGTTTTGTTTCTACTGTCTCGATACCAACCCTATCGTACGATGAAGAAAATAAGTAATTAAGGTTGTAAAACAATTCTGTACACACCTGTAATTCGCTCTCTATTCATTGCGTGCCCACAAATTCACACCCACATACACACACTATTACATACATACATTCACGCCCACACAGATATATGTATTTTGCATTTATCTTATTTTTGTTTTGTATTATTTCATTTCATTTCAAAATATCTTAATTAAGCGTATATGCTATCACGCCTTAACTACTCAACCGATCATTATGAAATGTCACATACACGTTTTCAGAGGTACAAAGAAGAATTAGGGTACCTTTCATCAAAAAAAAAGAATAGAAAATTGACATAACCTACATTTACACTTGCCGCGTGCAAAATTCAGTAAGGAAATAAATACCATATCAACAAACCGAGACTGATATTTCCATTATGCTGAATAAACTCCTTAACCTGCCAATACATGGAAAGCCAGATATATTTGAAGACCTATTAAGTCTGTTTGTCTGTCACTGTGACTTACAGGTTTACAAAGAAGACATTTGATAAAAGCAAGACCTACCCTTTATAAAAGCAAGACAAGCCTATAGATGTCGCCATGTACAGTCGGCCAAGAACTACTACTAGTTTTAGCAAAAGTTTTTGTGAGATCTTATTATGGCTAAGGTTCACTTTTCTAACGGAGTATAAGAGATCTTAAACAGAGAGGTGTGTTGTTAGCTGTGATAATACAAACTTAACACATGGCATGACATAAATATAATACTTGCTAAAGAGAGCATTGGTCACTATTATATTATTATTGCAAGGGGAAATCGACCTTGTTGTTTCATGATGTACAAATTAACATCAACCATAGGGTGCTAGAGCACATTTTTGACCGACGGTAATAACAATAAACGAGTTGTTAAAACGAATCACTCAAATTGAAGCATCCTGCGATTTACAAATGACGCACGGCCGTTTATAAACTGATAAATCAACTAGCGGTGTATTGTTCGAGTACGATACTAGTTAACAATGCAGATTGCAGATATGCTAATTGCAGGAAGATTTGCTAAATCTGATTGTACCACCGGATACTGGCTATGTACGATATTAAGCGGAGATATGATAAATATGTACATTGTAGATTTTTAGATTGAAATTAATAGATGCGGAGTGTATCCTACTAAACTTAAGTAAGGTGTTTAAAATTGTAATCTAGCCTATTATTTTTGTTTAATTTGACACCTGTATACGTTTATCCGAAGGTAACGTCAGTGATGTTATTATAAAACAAGGCCTACCCCGGAATGAATACACACAAAATTATTCATAGAAACATGCCTAATTCCTAAAGTGAAAGTGAAGTGTCTCTAGTTTTCTATTCCTTTATAAAAAAACACATTAACATGACAAGCAGAGATCTCGTACACTCTCATTTCGTTAGCTATACCTACTCTTATATGTTCTGTGATTAGCTATATTTGAAATACAATGTAATTGATGGCTTACTGAAAACATTGCCAGTTTCCGTAATACTAATTACAATTTTGTATTAAGTAAATCCAATAACTATGCCAAATCTGGCCATTGAACCTGTAACTAATTTATTTATTTATTTATGCCACTGTCTCAACAGACTGCATTACAGAGAGTCTCGGGTTCGAAACCATATCGCGCACATCTGACTTTCGGAAGTTATATGACTTTTCGGAATTATGTGCGTATTGATTGACAATTATCGCCTGCTCCATGCCTCGGAAAGCACGTTAAGCCGTCGCGTCGGTCCCGGCTGCCATGAACATCTATGGCAGTCGTTATTGAGAAGTCAGTGCCCTAAAATATCCTGATACTAGTCTAGCCTTAGGGTATCGTTAGCCTTCGGGTTGCGGCGGTCAGGTGGCAGCCGCTCCGTTTAAAATCTGATATTCAGTCAAATCCGGTTAGACTAGAAAAGGCGACCTCAAGTGACTTGGGAATAATAAAGGCTGGGGAGAAGGCTGTCTCAACCAGGCAGTAACATGTAAAAGCATCCTTGATATAAGAAATCTAGGACAGGGAATTTCTTTTTTAAGCTTGAAGCAGCTTTGATGTCGAAATACAGCACAGAAGATAGTTACTAAATAACCTTGTACTTAATTCCTACAGTGAACAGATACCAGAAGTTTTCAAAAAGATTCGGCAGTGACCTTTTTGTAGTCTTAACATTATGCTAGTTATATTCCTGGTTAATAATGGCTAGTACCCATGGCAGCATGCAAATTAAGGCTCTTGCATGGGTTATATACATCGTATAAACAAGACAACAAGTAACCCGTATGATTAACATGCGCATGTAGCTCACGCGAGTAGCTTGCGCATGCAACTTGCATCGTGCACTACACTGTTATACTAAACGCATTTCCCTGTTGCTACGTAAATAGAATAATCAATACTGTTATTTTTATTCAATTTATTTTCAAACCTGTTTTCCTATTGTCTGGCGACGGGCCAGTAAGTAGCCAATTATGCCTTCAAGTACTCGTATTCCGAATAAAGTTTAATGCCACAATAGTATGTAACCTTTACTTGGCTATCCATGCAGTGTAATTCCTGTAATTGAGCTTTGAATAACTAATGATTACATTGGAAACGATTTTAAATGAATAAGTACTGGGTATACATTTACTGTTTATGGAGTTTGTGTGTTGATGATACAGTCATTTGTTTAGTATAATATGGTTAGTAATTATGTGCCTTGGTAGCGCAATGGTAGTGAATGCGACTGCTGTGAGGCCACAGGTTCGATTTCAAGCAAAGTGTTATTGGTGTATTTGAACCGACATCAAAAAGAGGAGGAGGATGTCAATTCGACTGTAATTTTTGAAGTGAAATCTTCTTTAGGCGCGTTGAGCACTTTTTGGGTGAACAAAACTCATAGAACTTGCGTCATCGTCACCGATCGCTTTCCATGAGCTATATGTATACTGTGTACATATGTGTAGTTTTTGGGTGAACAAAAAGCGTGAAACTCTCGTCATCGTCACCACACGCTAGTTACTTAGTTTTCACTTCTATCTTATCTATTATGTGTGTTACCTCAGAACTATTGTCAAAAATTTTCTGTAGCAGCACAGTTCCTAAAACTAGTAAATTGGAGTGAAAATACACCGCAGTCTATCCTCGGGGATATCATATGTACATATGTAGGTGTAAGGCTATGTGTGTATATATTATGATAATTTACCTCTTTCCTAATTACATAATTAGAAAAGAGGTAAATCGACTGCACTAAGGCGTTTAAATGGTCACCTCGCCATAGCCAATGCGGTGACTAAAATCTGTATTATGGACAAAAATTGTGTAAACCTCATATAGTTTTGCAAGACTCGTGGTCTTTTATGTCCGTTTCTGTAAAGACTCCAGCGACACAAATTTTAACAACTATACCTAGTGCAAGAAAATAAAACATTGAATGAAGATGGAGTGCGTCAGATATGAGTCTAGCAGAAATAGTTTAGTGCCCGGCATGAATTTGAATGGAGCTGATGACGTAGAGATCTTTAATAAAATGTATCAGAACCAAATAGCAATAACGCGAAAGCGCTGTTCAACCTCATGTCAGTGTTTTAAAATAATTTGATATGTTCAGCATTATGTTCAGGATACGATGAAACTGATACACGATGTGCGCAAAACATCCAAAAAAAAAAACAAAAATAAGTAAAATAGCACATCGAATTAAATTTGCCCGAGTATAAAGCGCTATTTTTTATAATAGACAGACACAAATAGCATTAGGCTTTAAGAATAACTCAGTCTCCTATATACTTTGAAATATATTTTCTCTCACTTCGTTAATTAAGCCATAATACTACATTAAGCCAACTAGATATTACGATACTACGTGTCCCCTTATTGGTGCAATCATTCGACTACGGTGGCTAGTAATTTCCTGCGAATGTTCCCGGCAAAAAGGCCGGAGATTGGAACGTGACGAAGAGCTAACAATAGCATTGCGAGCCGTTAAATGTTATATTCCGCGAAAATTATATTTATCGAATATAATATTGAATATGTGAGATAAAGGGCAAAAAGAAAATAAAGGCTGCAAAGCTAAAATTCTGAAGATGCAATATTCTTTGTGTCCGTTATATGGATGTACTTAAAAAGTCCTTCATTATACAAAACTATTCGTAGTGACGGAGTACTTATATTTGAAATGTGCATGTGAGTTAGTTAAGTACTCGACCAATCATCACGAAATTTTGAATACACACTGTCAAGGACACGGAAAAGGACATACCTTTCATCCAGAAAAATGCTTTATTCCCGCGGGGTATAAATTAATTGCCAAAATTTACAATAACACGAGCGAAGCCGCAGACAAAATCTAGTTTCTATATTAGTAGGATTAATTCAGTATAGATTCTACAGCCTCATCAATCATGCTAAAAGCAAAATAGCGACCAATAATAACCACTAGTATAAACTTCTATGAAAGTTTAATACAGCAGTACGTATTTTAAAAATATGGTTATAGCAGCACGGCCTGAAAATAAACGGATCCAATTTTGAAGTCACCGATACAGGTTAATGTAATCTACTCTTTTGACCCTTTACCCTTTCGACACCCACGTATGCGAGGGGCTATTTATAAGTGTTATAAAAAGGCTACGAGTATTTTTTCTGTACCTTTTCACGGCTAAAATACCAACAACCCAAAACATTTGCTTAAATGCCATTGTTGGAATACCATATTTTTGGAGTATGTAGGTAAAGTGTGTGTTTAAATTTCTAGAGCACCCGCTGGGAAAGGGACTTGGTCGGTGAAGCCGTTAGAATATCAAACAGAGGTCTCCAATTCGATCCTACATCATGCATCTCTGTTTTTTATATTGACTAAGCATTTTACGGTTGCTTTTCGGGGAAGGAAAGCATGGTGGCGGAGAATTTAATTATGTTCTCGAAGATATTAAAAGACCGTCAACGTACACTGGAGCAACCTCAATTTTCTCATCCTAAAAAGAGGGCCATGTCCAACCCAATTATGGAGGCATTTATATAATAATATATAAGTATAAAATAATATAACAGGGCTCTTATAATTTTATATATAGCTTCCTAGTTTTATCCTAAACATTAAAACACCAGTACAAGTATGCACATTAATCTTCGTCTAGATTTAAAATAGCGCTATATTGTCTTCTGTTTACGCGAATGTTATTCATTGAAATTAAACTACGTTTACGTTTAATTTACGATTTAAAATAGCGCTGTTAACTTTAAGCATTGTCTGCAATTCTGCCTAGAAGGCAGTAAAATATTACGTGATACATTAACATAGAAAAATGTGAAGGACATACATTAACTTCTACCACTTCTCACTTTATAGATGAATTTTACTGACAGTCTCCTTAGTCCCGTTATATAACATGCACAGCTTGCGTGAAATTGTGTCATTGTGAGGATGGGATTATCTTACTGCGATTTCAGTAAGATAATTCCTCAGTAATAGTAGATAGTCTGGCATCACTTAAGAACATAATCGGCTCGTCCCCATATTATTTGCGACTTAAAACCACAGCTAGCGGAATGCTGGTGTTATAGACCTTTGCCTACCCTTTCCAAGATATAAGATGAGAATCGACGAGTATGTAGTTAAAGTTCGGTGATCGTATCGATCACATCACGTCTAAAGTTCAGTACTAATTGAAGCGAGCTTAAGTACTACGTATCTCGCTAAGCTGTTGACACGAGTCCATACCATGTTACGTCGCCTTAGCTTTATTAAGACTGAAATAATGAGCGTTGGCTGTATTTTCATTAACCCGTTAGTCCAGTCACGTTAGTTTGGCTGGAGTAAGTTTGTCAATACTTTAGAAGTTTAGAGGGTTATCCTTCAAGAAACTCTTACAAGAAAGAAATTCGGATATAAATGAATCCCTGTGTCTCTCTTGATCCCCGAAAAGCTTTACATTGGATGCTATCTATATGTAGCAATAATAATAGGGAACGACTTGTATTCGCGGTCATTTATGACCAACATGGCATTTGATGTGTTAAGATATTGAAGATTACGAATGGATATGTAATAAATTTAATTATTATATGGAATTATCTGCGCCACCTGTTATATATTATAGAACAGTGTCGCATTTTGAACCTTACCATCGCATAGTTTATTTTTATCTTACTGCCTTAAATCGGCAACGTTGCGCTGTGATTCAAACCGATATTTTTAATTTCCTGTTCCCGTTGAAACCTCAGAGTAAAAAGTAAATAGAAACGCTCTTATAGCAAAACGACGATTTATAAAACATCAAATAAATCCAACGACTCCTTTTTTATGTTTGCACATACAAACAAGTGGGAGCAAAATTTATATAAATAAACATTTATAAAATTCAGGATCTCGAATAAATAATATAGCAGACAGAATTTATACAGTATGATAGTATTTGAAATGTGTATTCTTAGTTATGTTAGTTAATGCTTTAAAAGATGAAATATTAAGAATTAATTTGAGCATTTCATATTTCAATATTAAGACAGCATTAATATTTCACAGCGCTGCTGCAACTTAGCGCATAGCTCGTTTATAATTTGCAATGAAAAGTCTGTCAGCTGTTCCTATATTCAGAGAACGTTTTGGATAATCTTTGTAGGTAATACTAGAAAATCTAGTAACTTTTAGGTATGAATAAAGTCTTATGGAGAAACAATATGGGAAGTTCCGCCATCACAAAGCGCTGGATGATCGTGCTTGGCGGCCTCGTTTTATAACTCGTACTAAAAATTTCGTTAGCGCGGTTCAGGATCTAGTATAAACTCTATGGCGTAGTTTTAAATTTAGTACAGCACCATCTTTTGTCGCTACATAACTTTACGAAATACAACTGCCACAATTTTGTTCAAATGTTGTTTAATAATATTTTATTTATGTCGTAAATTTAATTATTTAATCGGGATTGTGCGTGTTTGGAACAATTTCGCTTGTCATCTATAGGTAATTGTGACGGACTAAGTTATAAAAACCCTCGACCTCGCATCATCCTATTAATATTATAAATGGGAAAGTTTCTTAAAACGCCATGATATTTGTTACTCAATCACGCTTGAACCATTAAACGGAATTAGATAAAACTTAGTACACATATAGTCCATGAACTAAGTTAGGGCACGGAATAGTTTTAATCCTGATATGCGTATTTAGGGCAGTAATACAGATGCAGCCATGGGCAAAAGCTAGTGCCTCATAAAATCATCTTCCAATCATCTTACGAACGTCAGGTCAAATAACGAGTATGGGCAACGAAATCCAGTAAAGTTTGTCGTGAAACTCATTATTTACCATCGTTTAGTCAAAAATGATCGTGAATGATCAAAGTAATACCATCATATGACTAAGCTTGAAGCATAAAAGGTATCTAGAAATTAACTACTTTATAATATTTGTGATTTTTTCGCGTTTATATTGTTTATTTGAAAATATTAGATACTTTCGCATAATTTTTAACCTATTAAACTATTACTGCTTGACTTTACTGTTAATTTAGGCTATTCAGCTATTTAGAATAATAAAATAAATTATTAAACTATTTACTACTAAACAGTCTCCCAGTAAACATGTCTGCTAAAAACAACCGAAACGTCGGGGAAAGTGTTATCTTAAATAAAAATATTTTAATTATATATATTGTTTAAATTGTATTCAATAGAAGTGTCATATTTTCAAAATGATATACAGGAAGTGTTTTAAATAAACAACGCAATAAATATAAAATAGTTTAATTTCAATGTATAACATTTAAATTAAACTATTTATTGCGTTTAGACTTTTGGTAGAAACTAGACTTTTGGTAGTAGATCCTCGCTGGTTTCAGCATGAATGGGCCGGATCGACCGGGGTAGTACTACCCTCTCACAGAATACCGGCGTGAATTAACGGTACCCGTACTGATGCGTTTTGTATTGGTGAGTGGGAGAACTAGAGGCCCAGTTACCCCGATCCTTTTCCTACCCTTTCCTTTCCCTCCTTCATTCCTTTTTAAAGGGCTGGCAACGCACTTGTATCTCCTTTGGGGTTGCGGGTGTCCATGGGCGGTGGTAATCGCATACGATCAGGCGATCCGTCTGGTTGTTAGCCACCCAAAAGCATAAAAAGAAAAGAAAATTCGCGCTAACGTAAAACAATTTAAAAAAAGTTATTGGTCAAATTTCAACAAAAGCCCTGCCTCTATAGCTTTATTATATAACACATATAGGAGTCAATTAGTGGAAATAGGTCACTGATGCTACAGGATTAGCTGGCTACATGTTATTGTATATTTTTTTTCAGTTTGTTTGCGGGGCATCGGCTTTGTGTTAGGGGTTGATTTACTTTTTGGCTGTGCAAAATGGAAGATGACTAGGTCAAATTTAAAACGGGTCAGTAGGCAAAGTGAAACGATGAAACATGTACTTTTTTGTATGTTGTTGGCATTTTTCACCCACGTAGGTGTGTTGAGTATATTATTTTTGTATAAGGTATGAAATAAAATTGATTTTGCGTTGTATTATAAAGTTGACTCCATACTGCGAATATTATAAGTGTAATAGTTGGTGATGATATTTCGCTGCTTGTTACTCAATCTTGCTTATACTAAAATATTCTTATATAAATATGGCTGAAATTCAGCACACAGGTACATCATATCCTGGATTAAAACATACGTAAATAATACTGTCTTCTGTTTACGCGAATGTTATTCATTGAAATTAAACTACTATATACGGATTTTATCGCTAGCCATGGTCCCGAAGAGGTCCCGGGGAGTCTCCCCGTGACCATGGCTGCTGAAAAGCAACTGAAACGTCGGGGAAAGTGTAAACCTAAATACAAATAGATTTAATAGTTTTAATAATTTTATTAGCATAAAAATTTGTCAAATTCAATAGTAGTAGTAGTATAACAGTTTTCAAAATTATGTAATAGATACAGTGTTAAATAAACAACGCGATAAAATCCGTATATAGTAGTTTAATTTCAATACAAACGTAAATGTTTATTTTGGTAAAGATAGACAGAGCCACTAGCTAAATATCGCTTGCTTTAACGGTGAAGGAAAACATCGTGAGGAAAACTGCATGTCTGAGAGTTCGCCATAATGTACTCGAAGATATGTGAAGTCTGCGAACCCGCACTAAGCCAGCATGGTGGACTATAGCCTAACCCTTCTCACACTGAGAAGAGGCCCGTGCCCAGCAGTGGAACAGTTTAATACTGGGCTATCATTATTATATTTTATTAGACTGAGCCACGCAAGCGAAGCTGCTGGTATAAACTAGTATTACATAAATTATAAAAATTACATTGTCAACTCTTATTTTTCTAAGAAAATCTAGTAAACGTTAAAGTAACATCCTGTGATAAGAAAGATTACTTAATATACATACATATAGATGACTGCCATTTTTGTTTAATTTTCGTCCGAACGTGAGATTTCAGGTTCAATCCCGGGATTGTGAGTTGTGTTATTGGGATTTATGTAACGAAATTATAAGAAGCAGTAAGTAGTACTGTAAATAGCAAGACGGAAAAATCTATATTCTTCGGCCACCAGCAAATCGTTCCTCTATTTACGATTCCGGACCACATAATTCACTCAGACTATAGTCGTAAAGAGGCAGTCACAATTACGTCATCAGTAAATGGCGACCGTTCGTACCGAAAATGAACCGCACTTGTACAGGTCAATGGTCAACGTCATCCAATTGTATCTCTAAAGGTTCGGTCGTTATCGGCCCGGCTCGAGTGAGTACCTCGCTATTATACAGACTACCATTGTAGCACTTTATCAGCAAGAGGGCTTTTTATTCTTTTGTTCTGCGTTTCATGATGGATGATGCGAGGTTAAAGATGTTTTAGGGAAGATTCTGAAGCGCCCAAATTATATATATAAAGCGCCATCACATACACGGTGTAATTACACAGTGAGGTACGTATAGAGGGGTTAATTGCAAAATCCTAATAACTTTTTATCAATGACGTAATTATATCGTATTTTACATCTTTTGTTCTATCAAATTTTATAATTAATTATGTATTTTTTTCATTCAAAAATATAAATATTGGCATTGGTTGCAACCAAGACATACGAGTTCGAGACTATGTGCGGGAGGCTCATTCAATTTTAAACCTCTTAAAATGTATTATATTACCTCTTATAATGTATTGATTTATTATTTTATTATATAGTGTATTACATCTTATAATGTATCCTCTTAGTGAACTATGATGTAAAGATTTTATTTTTAAGTATTTTTCATTTAAATAATAATATCAGCCTTGTATTACACTGTCCCACTGCTGGGCACGGGCCTCTTCTCACTGTGAAAAGGGTTAGGCCATAGTCCACCACGCTAGCCTAGTGCGGGTTGGCAGACTTCACATATCACCGAGAACATTATGGAGAACTCTCAGACATGCAGGTTTCCTCACGATGTTTTCGTTCACCGTTAAAGCAAGCGATAATTAACTATTTAATACGCATATAACTTCGAAAAGTTAGAGATGCGTGCCTTGGGTTCGAACTCGAGACCTCTGCGTGGCAGTCCAACGATTGCCCACTAGGCTATCGCTGCTTTTTATATAACACTATATATTAATGAAAGCGGTATTAAAGTAATATATATGTATATTTTGATTGCAAGGATATTCCCGAAGTTGTACACAAAGGCAAGCTGCACCCACGTATCGTTAGTTATCAACGGTCTTACGTAAAATATGGATTATTGAATCTCGACATATTTGTGTGATAACTATGAAAAACCTAAAAAGTCAAATACCTCTACCAGGCACAGCTTAAAATTCCTTGCTACTACAAAGATTTAAAAAAAAAAAATTGTCGATGGGCGCATTTATGAACTTTTTGTATATAGATCGCTATTAAAAATAAACTTTAATTTAAATTCTACAAAGCTTCTCTACGTTCTTATATATTTTGTAGCAACAAAGTTGTTATACTCTACCAAAAAAAGTATAAATAAAAGGCGAAGATTTCTAGAATGCCTGTGTTATTCTTGCTTGAGTTCACAATGAATAATTCAAGGCATGTATCCCGACATTGCAAGCAACTTCATCGCTACATGAATCATCTATACATATGTTCATAGTTTCACGCCTATATCACCGATGGGATAGAGAGATCTCCTTTACAGTGTAATATCATCAGCTATGGTTTTAGGTACCATGATAAGGATAGCAAGCTGATTGCCGTCTGCCGGACACAGTTCCGGACTCCGTGCTACAAATGAGAATTTCCGATTCGGCATCGAACTTGAGACCTCATGCACAGCAGTCGTATTTAATACAACTGCGTCACTGAGAGAGTTTACACTAATTACGATAGATTATCTCATGTATCTCTGGTGGCATTATAGTTTGCGCTTATGTTTACGGCCGAATTTAACAAGCGTGTTTAACGCGGGTTAAAGTCCTGAGTTGGACAATGAGTTAACGGGTATTTCTGGAATTCTTAATTATAATGACTTTTATAAATATGGAACCGTAGCCGAGACACAATTATTACTAATATTATAAAAGTAAAAATTTGTTATGATATTTAGATATGTGTAATTTAATCACATAAACCGTTGAACGGATTAAAATACAACTTGAGATCCAGATAGACCATGCATATATGCTGTACTGTGCCAACACATAGGGTAATTTTTATATTCTGATTAGCGTTCCCTTGGAATACACGCGGGAGAACCACGGGCATTAGCTAGTGACCAAAAGACGCCCACATACTCTTCTGATAATAATAAAAATGAATAATAGTTTAAAAAATTAAACAACACGCTTTATTAAAAAAAAAAACAAAAATGTTAAAAATTAAAAAAAAAATGTTAAAAAGGCGTGGGTGCTTTCTAAGATATTTTCATTGCCACGCTTTTCTAGATTAAATTTATTAAATTATTTTTTACTTTTCTTTTTTTTTAATAAATTGTATTTTTTAGTTTCTTTTAAATAATTAGTTTTTTATATTTTTCTAAATTATTGTATTGTCATCGGTTTGAAAGGGGTGAAAATCAAGTTCAAAGGTTCCGTTATATAGACACATATGTAGATACATACAAACCAAGCTAATAAAAGCGTTTTAAAAATAGCTATCCTCACTTGTCGATCCCCAGCAAAGGAGATTGAAAGTTTTTCATTCCAGTTATATCGACCTTGCCATATCGGTTATTTAAATTGACTACGCCTATGGCGTAGTGGTTTAAGTAATCGCCGAGTGTTATGGGTTTGAATCCCAGACGGGACAATAATTTGTGTGATCCATAAATGGTTTTTCCGAGTCTGAGTGTACTTTGTGTCCGTTGTTTGAATGTTTGTAAAGTCTCTCGTGAAATATTCCTGGTGCGATAGTTGTCTTATTTAAAAACAAAAATCAAGAAAACATTTACAGAAATTCCCACCGATATATCTACGAGTACATACTATCTATTTCTGAAATAAAATTGCCTAACGTTATATAGCTACAAATATGATATTACATCATGTGTACGCTATAAAGAATAAAGAATGCCCACAATATTCATAAATTACCCTCAAAGCCGGACCAAAAAAAAATAACCAAAAACACGGACCCCGGTATCCCTCCAAAATTATTTGAACATACATAAACATTAAAGCAACTGGCCTCGTTACCATTCATATTAACCGTTGCATGTTGCCCCGTTCACTCCTACACACCCATTCACCCTTTACAAGGCTGTTTCACCCCCCACGCGATTTGATAACCAACCCACGTATTCCAAATCGGCGAGATGAATGATTTTATTTTACAACTTTTGTAGAATTTTATATGGATTATGCTTCGTGTGTTTTAAAAGAATTACATTATGTGAATGTTCGTGCGGCTATCAGAATACATTTTAAAAGGCAATGTGGTCATGATATAATGTAGAAAATTGGCAAGGTAAAGTAATCTATTGCTATCGCATGTAGTCTTCAGGACATATAAGATAGGCAAGATAAAGTTACAAAACTATTGCTGTCGCATAGGGCTCAAACGAATTATAAATGTGCAAAAGAGATAACTACAGTTCGAACTGATTAAACCTCTATAATATGAAAAGGGTTTTGGCTATGTCTGCAAGTAAAATGTTTTGTATTAGTTTCGTTAACATAATATTGTCTTACGTTTACTAAAATGTTTAATTATTTTTGGAATTCGAATTAATCTATTAAGTCGCAGGAGTACACCGGTGGTCAGTCGTAATAGATTTATAATTATATCTGGTATTCTAAGCCTTGATAGATTAAACCAATAGGGATTTTATGGCGTTTTGTTTATTTTAAAAACTTGTCTAATACTGCCAGTATAAACGACCGATTTCTTTTATTTAGTACAATTTTCCTTATAATATAGTTTCGTTATCTAGGGGAAAACATATGTATACTTTTGTATGGAGATAACGCTGCCAGCTTTTCCTTTTGCTCGACCCGCTGTATATATGGATATCGTATAGGATACTAGTTGGTAGTCATTATTATGTGTCATGATAGTGAATGCGAATGGTATGCGTGAGATCTCGGGAACCATTCCAAAGTGATATTAAACGCTTTATCAAGAAATTCTCAGAAGCAGCACGAAGTCTGGAACTGCGTTAAGTAGACAATTAGCTAAATTACGTGGCTTATTACATATGAACTAAAAACAGATGTGAGAAAATGTGGGTGTGATGAACCTTTCGTAGAGGTGGATATGGGCGTAAGATTATGTATGTACGTTCTTTTAAGCCAACTTCTTACTGCATATGAATTTTATCAAGCTGAAAGGCTGAAACTGAAGTGCTGGAATTTTTCGAACAGATATTGTTTCTCCGTCATTGTCATCCCGTTTCTGAAAACGTAATCAACTACGTGACAAATTCAAACACATTTCAAGTGATTTGATCGGCTGATTTTTATTCGATCAGCCAATCACAGCAGTTGACATGCATTTGGTAGTCTGTTAACTTATTTTTGAACTGCCATTCAGAAACTGGGTGTGAGTTTACGTTTTACGTTTACAGACATACCTAATCTGCTGCTCATTTGTATATACTAGGTCCATACATTAGCTGGCTCTGTTCCTGTCGACTATTGACAAATGATATTAAATATAATGACCATCAATAATACTAATTGCACAGCAAATATTGCACAGCGTAACGAGCACATATACGCCTCAAATCACTGTATTCCGTCTCGGAAGGGTTAGGTTATGTTAGGTTCCTTCGTAAACCCACCCAAAAATAGACTCGACTTAGTTTGATCTCTTTAAATATATTTTGATCTGCAATTAGTATTTTTTTGCTGTGCAATTAGTAATTTTTTGCTGTGCAGTGAAATACTACCCTTGAAAAACGTATTTTAGGATTAAAAGCGAAGACTACTTACTAGCATTTAATTAAACCAACTTATAGAGCCACTAGTTCGATGCTGTGGGTTGATCAAAAGCTTGTTAATTTAGTAAATGGTGACGTCACGTAGTCTCACATCTATATTATACTCAAAAGGTTAGACAGAGGTATATTACACCCACATATCACTAGATATATGGTATACAGCTCCTATGTAATAGTGGACGAGTATCGCCATCTATTTCTTTCTTATACAACTAAGTTGGCAAACAAGCATACGGCCCACCTGATGGTAAGTGGTCACCTTAAACTATGGACGCCTGCAACACCAGAGGCATCACTTGCACGTTGCCGACTCTTTAGGAAAGGAAGAAGAGAGAAAGGAAGTGGGAAGGAGAAGAAGTGGGAAGTGCGGAAGAGAGTGATTGGGCCTCCGGCGCTCTCACTCACCGAACGGAACAACAGTAGGGATACTGTTATTACACGTCGATATTCTGTGAGGGGATAGTCCTTCCTTGGTCGGGCCAGCCCATTCATGCTGAAATCAGCGAGGCTCTACTACTCAAAAATTTACTGGTCATAGTTTCAGACTCAGTTCTTCCACTTAAAATTATTTGACAGAAGAACCAATAACGCTTTTGCCTGGACCTCGTGCACAGCATTCGTATCAGGTACCGCCGCTTTATCGAGTGAATGTCAGCAAAACCATCAACAAAAAAAGTAAAAATATCTTGTCCTTGTAAACATTGACCAAAACCAATATCATTACTAATACCTCGGCTAAATGTTATTGTAACTTCGACGTCGATCGCACCCCATGGAGGAAAACAAACTTTGTGGCAAGCCAACACGTATGCAATCAAAATAATGGCATGTCGACGGAAAAGTTGACTGAATCATTGAATGAAATGTTTGGCTCTAATAATTCTTCTTTAGCGAATCGATATAGGTGTATAATGGGTCAGCGACCTAGAAGAATAAGTTCGTGATTGAATACTATTGAGTATGAAATCTCTTTGTCGATTCCTAAGGCCAATGTTGAGGTGTCAATGCTGACAATAGTCTCCAGAAATTTGCATTTGCAATATAGAGTTTGAGACTAAAGCTTAGTAAGCGATAATAAGTTTGCGCTCTATCTGAAATCCACTAAGCCATTTAAGTTTCTTCATCAGGAATTGCAATTTCGCCACTATATAAGCACAAAGGACGATGCTAAGCTCCATCTATCACATAGTAAATTATGGCTTGTAGAAAAAACCTGCATTTCTGACTTCTGTAGAATGTTCTCGAAGTTATTTGGAAGCCAAGTTGTACTAGCATAGTAAGGAAACTGGCATTTTAAGAGTTATCAAGAATGTTCTCGAATATATATGAAAGCCAACCCACACTGGGCCAACATGGTGGACTTTAGCCTAACCTTTCTTCACCGAAAAGAGGCCTAACAGTGGGACAGTTTATATACACTGCTGAGGTTTTTATTCTTTTTGGATATTATACAAGCATTTGATTGTATGTATAGCATATGTATATTTTTAAATATTACAATGAGCGAAACTTAACTCCTTTACAGTTCCCTAATTCTGAAGATGAAACCCAAATATAACATATAGGATAAACCATAAAATTACTGTTCTATAAAAACTATTATTCAAGGAATACCATGGCTTCACCTGCAAAACGATCACTTTTCTAAAATCTATTAAGCAGTATAAGCCCGAAACACTAGCAACTAATAAAAGCCTATTCTTCGAACAAAATTATACCACAGAACTCACATACGAAAACCACATACAACGTATTCTCGTGTTCATATAAAAACGTGGCAGTTCTGACGTCCCGTATCCGTATACACAAACTTACTGAATTATGAACTACGTACACACTAATTCAACCGCAGAACGTTATAATAATATCATACGATACACTAGTACAGTTGGCAACAGAAGCCTTTTAAATTATTTCAGTTTTTAATTATAAAATATTTATTTAATTAGTGCTTTTGTACGTACAAATTTATATCCACTAATCACTTAATTCACTCACATGCATTATAAAATAATGAAATATTTATAAAACGCAACAAACACTTTCAAATAAATCAGCCCAAACACTTGGCTTATATGCGTAATAGTTATTGTGTATAATGGATTGAGTTGAAATTAGGCTATCATCTGGTTTCTCCAAGGTGCACTGAAAACTACAACCAAATTGGTTCAACCATATCGAATTTTAATACAGGACGTGTCAAATTAACATGGTAATATTTTCGATGTTGGGATTGAGCTGTTATAAAGTGTAACTTGTGGCAATAATTCATCAGAGCTAAGCTTTTATTGCTAGGTTTTTATTATAAGAAGATATGATACCTATTATAAATAATCATATTTAATTATTGTACAAATAACAATTTAAAATCAATACTACGTACAAACACAACACTAGAAATAATTCTCCGTGTCGTAGAAGAAGAATTTACAAACAACAACCAAAACCATCCACACTAAGACCAATCACTGTATATCCCATATATCCAACAAAGATATTCAGACACAAAGTTTATTTCAGTGCAGAAAATATTTTTGAGACACAGGTGGCTATCAAAAATATTTTCCGTACATATTAAAATAATTATTTTTATTTGTGTCTGAACATTTTTGTTGCTATCTGTACTACACTAGCCCAGCAAAGTTTAGATCGGGCGGATAACAAAATAATAACAGAAGTTTAAGTTGTGGCGTACTCAGTTGATTTTGTTTGACGAACTACGGTTAACCAAATGTTTCAGTAAGTATAAAATATCAGGTTTCGTTGTTGTATGCTTTAGCGTGATAAATAATATGGCTTCCATGGTTAAGTAATAATTTATGACAAATGGAAATTAGTGCTGTCATCTCAGACACGTCATATTAAAATACTATTCTTAAGAAAGCTCACGCACTAGGAATAATGCCTGTGTGGCAGGGGACTTTACAAACATTCAAACAATGGATACGAAGAACACTCAGACTCGGAACCACCATTTGCATCAAATGGTCAATGATCCATATGTAGAAAATATAGCTTAATTAAAAGAAAAGTTAATTAAAATTTTCTATAAAAAAGATGTCACCCGTATAACCAATAATTCATGTATTACAGATGACTTTACAAACACTAAGTATAGCACAAGAACCAAAGGATACCTCGACTCAGAACAACCAGTTGGAATTAGAATCCACAGCTCTCTATGAATTAAAAAGCGTAAATATCCAGAGAATAATTCTAGCTTTTTATCTTTATAATATCAAAATAATCCGTGAAAAAATTTAGAAAACAGTTCATTTCAATACTGCGTTGGTAATATTAATAAAATTGGAAGTTCATTTCCGTTCATATACCAGACTAATATGATTATAATCGTCTAGTATTCATACATTATTTATATATAAACTGAACTACGTTATATGAATATTACCGTAGTTTTAACATGGTCAGAGGAGACGCCATATTACGGTTGCTTTTCGTATGGAAACGTGGGGAACAAATATAAATCTAAATGGTTTAATAATTTAAATAATTAAATAGTAACAGTAGTTAAATAGTTGTCCAAATTATATAAATGTAGTGTTTTCAAATAAATCGTAATCCCTATCACTACATATTATAAAATAAAATCCCTCGCCACGTCTGTATATCTGTTTGCGATAAACTCAAAAACGACAGAACAGATTTTCATGCGGTTGTCTCCAATATATAGAGTGATTCATGAATAAGGTTTAGGTGTATAATTTATTAAGGTTTTGTACTATACATGCGAAGCCGTGGCGAGTCGCTGTTATCCGTATAAAGTACTTTAATACCAATGTTTATCATTCGCGTAAACGCAAGATAGTATAATATAATTTCTAGATTAATTAGGAGATAAAACTAATAAACCGATGCATCTAATTAACATAATCCTACCCGGCTATCGACACAAAATACAAATTCTAACCTAAAATACCTCATAAACTATACAAAATTGGTTACGTGCGGGATGTGAACTCGTGACCCTTAGCTGCGACCTAAATAAGCATCTACATAATGTAGGTTATCTATATTCCAAATTTAGTACGTAATAGACAGCACGTGCAATATTAAAGTGTGGTCAAAGCTTTGCCTAGTGTTCAAATAGACGACTCATCATTAAACTGTAACAATTTGTAATGCGCATAATTGATGATATTCTTATTCATTATTTTTTAAATACACAGGCAATTCTTAATTTCCGGATTGTTCAGATGCATTGCCTGCTGGCGACATACATAAAACAACAATATCCGGCCTCAATGGCGTAGTGGTCAGTGTAACCGACTGCCACGCCTGAGGTCGCGGGTTCGATTCCTGCACAAGTCAAATATTTGTGTGCATGAACATGGAAGTTTGTCTTGGTCTGGGTGTTTCTACGTATAATATTTACGTATTTACAAAAAAAAAAGTATATATGTATGTTTATTCATTGTCTAGTACCCATAGTATAAGCTTTGCTTAGTTTGGGCTAGATGGTGTTATGCGTATGTGCTAGAATATTATTATTATTATTATATTTAAAAACAACTCTGCACTAAAAGTAATTCTTGTGTCGCGTAGGACTTAACATTCATTCAAACAACGGACACGAGGGCCAACCCAAAACAATTATTTGTGGACGACACAATTTTTTGTCCGTCTGGTGATCGAACCCACAACATTCGGGCACAGTAGCAGTGACATGGACATGTGACATGTGACTTAAACCTATTGGTTTAAGTAGCATATAGCACAAAAATACAAAGAAAATTAATGGTCCAATCACAAAAAATATTTTTAACCTACTGTTATATCTCTTATGGTACCGAGCAAAATACAGCGCCTATCATACATTAATGAGAATAATACTCTAATTGCATAAGTTTAAGGTTTAAAATCGCATGTAATTTGACTATAATTGCCGCACAAAGTTAGTTTACTACTAATAATATGTGAAGCGCCATGCAATTTAAGCACAGTTTGCTACGAGTGCATTATTTTCGAACAAACATACATAGACCCATGTTTGTATATACCTACGGGCACAGTAGCGATAGTTTAGTGGGAGACCGTTAGTACCACCACGTAAAGTTCTCGAGTTCAATCCCAAGGCGCGTATCTCTGACTTTTCGAAGTTATGTGCGAATTAAAGCTGTAACGGCGAAGGAATACATCGTGCGGAAACCTGTATGTCTAAGAGTTCTCCATAATGTTCTTGAAGATAAGTGATTATTTTATATACATAGACTCATGCTCGTATACCTAAGGGTAGGGGTGGGACGCTGAATTAGTTTCAGCTACGACTCACCAACCAATCAAGGCAGGAGTAGGCACACCGTGGTAGGTTTAGTCGGTAGGACCCAGGACTTTCCATCTTTCCACGGAGTTGCCCTACTTACCCTTTCCAATACTATTTTCCCACGAAAAGGAAGGCGTATAGGGCATTCCATCGCTAAAAAATGGAATGTATTATGCTAGTTATGTTTTTAAGTGTTACTTATTAGGATACTAGTCTATTGCCATCCACCATCTACAAATTCCGTGCATTGAGCATTATCTAACAGAAACATTCAAAAACACTTTGCCTAATTCGGAAATTGAAACCATGACGATTGTGTAAGGGAACTCCAGAATTAGTTCTCAGGCATTTATTTCTTTTAATAATTGTAACATATTTAGAATTCATATTAATAGTTAAAATAGTTACATAATATGGATACCTTATTTAATTCAATGCAATATCCGCCACTTAATACACTTTTACTTCACAAACTTATCCGATCGCCACTCAACGCACGACTGCCCGTTATCGTTCCGCGCATTAGTTCTATTAATTTTTTATTTTAGTCGAGCGAAATCGGTGTTGCCAACAGAAAGTAATGGGTACAATTAAACATATTTAAATAATGCTTATACATCACTACACTTTATATATTTCTATAAAATAACTATATTCTACCTATAATTGCTAACAATTGTAAGCAAACATAACCACAAATTTATATTACAGGAACAACAAGACAGTCATAACTTTCGTGGTTACATCAGTTTAGTAGTTTGATGGTTAGAGAGGCATACATACTCGCTGCGCTACCGGGGCAGGTCTCTTTAATGTTATTATTACTTATAATATGTTTCTATTTGACTGATCGAAAGCTGTTCCAAATTGATTGCGTGAAAACTTTATTTACAAAATACCAATTTGACAAAAATAACACACTTATAAATAAACCGATGTTGTTACACAAAATCCCGAATTTTATAAAACAGCTTACAGAAGGTAACCCTTTTCAAATGTAAATGAAATCACTTATGACGTTTTAATTCATGAGTACCAAATTAAAATATTTACATAAAGTGTATATAAGTCAAATGATATAAAGACATTAAAGATATACATGACCATCTAACTGACCCCGCGGTTTCATCCATGTTTATGATTAACTGTCCGCTCCCGTAGCTCATCGCCTGGTGTTTTTTCTAGATAAAATAGCTTTCTAATTATGAAAGAATTATTAAAATCGATTCAGTAATTTCAGAGTTTATCAATTAAAAACTAAAAAACAAATATTTCCTTGTTATAATATTAGCTTAGATAAAAAAAATTCAATGTTTGTTACAAAGAATATTTAACACGAAATTTTGCCCGCGTACACACAGCGACGCATCAACCTAGACTATATGGACTTTGAACTATTAAAAGTTGAACGCTGCGAATCGTGCGAGAGAGTGCGTTATATTTTTGTTACGCTCTATCCTTACCATTACATCGACACCACTATGCACTGTCCCTTTCTAACAATTCTCTGTTTTGTATGTAGCGTAGTTATGCGTATATAGGGTGTCTAACTTGATGTGTAGCCGTGTGTACATGTTATGTTAAGGTATGGTTATGTCCATTTTAATCTCTCGGAAATACTACTTTTATTGATAAAATGTACTCTATATCCTTTTTTGTATCCCTGACAATGTGTATGCAAAATTTTATGATGTTCAGTCAAGTAGTTAAGGCGTGAAAGCGTAACAAACAAATAAACTAATTCGCATTTATAATATTAGTTAGGATAGTTAGAATATTACATAATCTACCAACATATTATTTCTCAATCAAACTCGAACTGCTGTTCGCGTGATTGAATAACAAACATCCAAAGTTTCATAATTCAATTTACGAAATGGGTTTTCATGCAAATTACGTACGAGGATATTTTGAATGCCAGGAAAATATATAGGTATGTTACAACTACGTTATAAACACAAGTAATATTGCAGGTAAAACCTATAAAACTAAACTATTATTTTAGATTCGAAATTAACTCTGTCTGTCTGTCTGTTTGTTATTTTTTCACAACTAAACCACTCAACCGATTTAGATGAGAAATTTGCCGAACCGAAAAACCGAAAGACAAGGTGGATGACGACGACCATCCGACCACCTGATAAAGATCGCAGCAAGCGGTTGGATGCGGGAGGCCCAAGATCGGTCTGTGTGGAGGACCTTGGAAAAGGCCTGTGTCCAGCAGTGGACGTCTTGCGGCGTGGCGTAGCCATAGTTAATGACACTGTGTTTAAAGTCTCGGGTTTAATTCTTAGATCGAGAAATGTGTTATTGGATTTTCAAGGATTTTTTATTAGCAGCATGAAGTTTGGAATTGTGCCTGGTATGCGCCAATAGACTTGTTCCCTTTAACATTGGACCTAAATAATAGTTGGCAAAATATGAGTGTAATACGCTTCTGTCTACCTCGGGGATATCCGAAGGGAAGGCAGAGGTGCCACGCCTATGTAGCCGTGAGACTATTTATGTAGTAAGAGATTAGAGGCAAGGCTTTACTTACAATCGATAATTAAGAAATTAATATAACAAAGTAATACTAAAGTGGCAGCTTAATGAAAAGCAGCTGCGGCACAGTCTATCGGCACAATCAAGGACAAAAATACGGCCTCGATGGCGTAGTGGTTAGTGTAACCGACTGCCACGCCGGAGATCGCGGGTTCGATTCCCGCTCAAGTCAAACATTTGTGTGCGTGAATATGGATGTTTGTCTTGGTCTAGGTTTTTCTATGTATAATACGAATGTATTTACAATATATATATATATATATATGTTTATCCATTGTCTAGTACCCATAGTACAAGCTCTGCTTAGTTTGGGCTAGATGGTGTTGTTATTATTATTATGTCAACCCTGTATATACACTGTCTCACTGCTGGGTTCAAGCCTTTTTTCTCATTGTGAGAAGATAACTCTTTTTACCTTCTAACCTAACGGCTATAGTCCACCACGCTGGCGCAGCATAGGTTGGCGGACTATAGCCGTTAGGTTAGAAGGTAAAAAGAGTTATCTTGACAGTTCTTCACAATGTTCTCAAAGATATGTGATCTTTGAGAACAATGAACAAACATTGTGAAGAACTGTCAGACAGACTTCACTGTTAAAGCGAGCGATACTTAACTATTTAATACGCACATAACAATAAAAAGTCAAAGTTTCAGAAGATCGAATTCAAGACCTCTGTCTGGCAGTTCAACGGTCTCCCACTAGGCTATCATTGATATATAAAAAATCTAAAACAAAACGTTCATTTAATAAATAAATAAACTCAAGACTTTATCGGCTGAAAACGAAACCACTTGCCACGAGATTACCACGAGACTAACAATGCATTCACCAATACATATTATACGTATACATATTTTCTATTACTCAATCTTCAGACGGCAGTACCCAAATACCAACAAATCATCACACAAGTAAATCCTTGTGTAAAAGCTAGCATGGCTAAAAAGGTGTGCCAGGGTGTCAGGTGGCCTTATGACGTCATATAATACCAACCCCCTTCCCTCGAATAAACTGACGGCTATTGTGCGAGTCCAAACGTTTTTTTTTTTTCATTCAAATCGTTTTGTTCCGTCTGAAATCGTTTCAGAGGAAATTTTGAATACGCTTTTATATGCTTTTGGGTAAAACATCTATTGTTTGATGGAGGCATTATATATATTGAGTTTTTGGACGTTTTTAGTATATGGAACGCCGTTGTCCCATTTAATTAAGCGTACGGGCGTTTAGAGTTATGGAAGGTATGTGTTATGATTTTAAATTTATGGGTATTATCATATATTTTGGTATACGATTTGATATCGCAGGTGGAATTGAAGGGTAATGCGATAAAAATTGTTTTGGATATAATGTCATATATCATTATTTCTGTAATATAAATTGATTTGTGTTGAATTGAATTGATTGAATCGTGTTGTATATTGGAAAGAGCGGCGATGGATTTCTAGCCAGACTTTTCTTATGAAAGCTTTACTCCTAAAATCGCCTTTCGCCAATCGTCCATTGCAAAATTGCTATTCCGATAAGAATATTTTATTTATTATTTTAGTTTAATTGACGTGTCTAAGAAAATGATACACATTTTTATTGAAATAAGAAAATATGACTTGGCTTTTGGCTTGTATAATCCAGTAGTGTTTCACACTCAAATTATGCCAGATATGTTTATTTTATAAAGGACTACACACAGGACATTTACGATTAGGTATGATATCGAGCTCAATCTCCACTTTTCTCTCTCACACACCAACACACAAACTCAATGAGTGTCTTATGAGAGAATAACTAATTAATGTAATCCAATAATGAAAGCCAAGGTTTAACCCTAAATTTTTTTTTATACAACTGTGATGGCAAACAAGCATACGGCCCACCTGATGGTAAGTGGTCACCGTAGCCTATGGACGCCTGCAACACCAGAGGCATCACTTGCGCGTTGCCGATCCTTTAGGAATGGAAGAAGAGAAAAAGGAAGTGGGAATAAGAAGGAGCGGGAAGGGTGAAAGATGCCTCGTGCACTCTCACTCACCGAACGAAACACAACAGTAGGAATACTGCTATTTCACGTCGATATTCTATGAGAGGGTAGTCCTTCACCGGTCGAGCCGGCCATGCTGAAATAAGGAATAACGAGGCTCTACTACTCAAGTTTGTTGTTTGTTGAACAGGTTGTTGGGTTTTCCGTTAAAGAACCCAACTACAACATAGCCACTGAATATGCCCGGTATTGAATTGAGATTACAAGAAGTCATAATACCACGAAATAAAATGTACTTTTGGCCAGATGGCATATTATTTCGTAGTATTATGACTTCTTGAAATCTTCCGCGCTAAAAATAATGCCTTTACCGCAGGAGTCTTTATAAACATTCAAACAACAGACTCAAAGAAATCCCTGGCTCGGTACAACCAAAATTAGATCACACATGGATTTGATCACACAACACTTAGCGTAGTAAACCAATACGCCGTCTTTGCAATCAATGAATTCTGCAATTGTCAATCGTATTAACCCTTACGTTGTTAGACTCAGTCACTAAACCTTAAACTAAATGACCTTGAAACGCAAATAATAACCTGTTTAAAACAAGCATAGCTATGTATTAAAACGTTTCTTTAAAAGTGTTATTTTTAGATACACCCACTTTTATCCATCGACCTCTAAAACTTAAACTATTAATAGTCTCTCGATACCCGTTATACATTTTTCTAGAAACTGATACTTCGTAGCGTAAATACTTTGGATATAAAAACATCTTTGATCTAAAAACGGAGTACTTTACATAAACAGGGCTATAATGTTGCAATGGCGGACAAAAAATGTAAATATTTATATGAAGACGAGTTTACAGCAGGCTAACTGTTTGCAGCCGAGTTTGCTCGCAGACTGAAGACATGATTGCACGAATGGCGTGGTCGCCTCGCCATTGCCATTGCATTGAGTGTGGCTTAGATGTCTGTGGCTACAAACAAATTTTGTAATCTCCAAAGAACTCCCGTGCATAGCTTGCCTTCTAAAAAAATACTTAGTAAAATCGATCCAGCCATGTAGGAGAAGTTCAGGAATATATACGAATACAAAAATAAATAGTGTTCCCGAATCTGGGGGATTCTTTGTATCAGATATTTAAATGTTTATAAATTCTCTCGTGACATAGGATTTAAACCTAGAGCGGGAGTTTTCTTAAAAAAAAGACGTCCTCTCTTTTTTTCAGCTGCTAAGTTGTTATGTGAGTTTGTTAACTTTAGGTTAGTAAAGGCGCCGTCAAAATGGAATACGTGGCAAACTTTGCGTGTTTTGTCAATTAATAGAAATGAACAGCAGGGCTACAATTGAGCTACAACCGCGCATTAGTTCGGCGATTTACTTAAACTAGAATGCAAGTTCGCCTTCAGCTATAAACATAACCGAAAGTCATCGACGTATTTTTATATGTAGATAAAATTAAGAGACTGTCTTGGTGATGCAGTTGTAGTAAATACTACTGCTGTGCATGAGGCCTCAGATTCAATTCCCAGGTACGCAAAGTATTAACAGGCTTTCTGTCAAATAATTTTAGTTGCAGTACGAAATCTGGCACTTTGCCTGGAAAACGGATTGCTGTTTGCCAGACACTGTTTACGACTCCATAGCCTATACAGGAGGTGAGACTGTTAAGGCTCGTCCTCTTTGCTTTGCATTATTGCGTGAGGCCTGAAACTACAGCTTGCAAAATGTGGGTATGTTGTCCACCTATTTTAATCTTTTTACGAATTTATGCGCGAACAGTGTATGTATGGAAAGTGTTCGTTGAAGTTTGATATCTACTAATCCTTACTTCCTTACTAAGATTATAAATTCAGAAATAACTCTGTCTGTTACCTCTTCACGACTAAACCACTCAACCGATTTAGATGAAATTTGGTACAGATGTAGATTAAAACCTGGGTAAGGATATAGGTCACTTATTACTGATGTAGGTACGGCCGCGTGCAAAAGCTAGTACGTTATAAGACAACATGGTTAGTTTGGCTACCTCACTATCGACCTCTTTTAATGGAGGAGCCGTGACTACCAAGACTGAGGGAACATGACGGGTGTGCGCAAACTCGCGTCGAATCGTGTGCGTGTTCACTTTACTAATAAAATGTGCTTTCACATGTATGAACTACCTGTCTGGCACAGCGGTAGTATATGCGACTACAGTGCATCAGGTTCGATTTACGAGTCGGGCAAATTATCAAAGTATTTTTCCACGATATTCACAGTAGCCATAAAGGGCTATCTTGTAAATTGTTCGCTGGGGAACGTTTCAGTGCGATTCAGAATCTCACGACAGTTAAGTTATCGATAAATTCGAATATATGTACTTATATATCAATAATATTGTCTGAC
This sequence comes from Catocala nupta, assembly GCA_963675205.1. NCBI lineage: Eukaryota > Metazoa > Arthropoda > Insecta > Lepidoptera > Erebidae > Catocala > Catocala nupta. The sequence continues at coordinate 18,728,388 of OY776099.1, forward strand.
GTTTGGGCGAATATTACAAATTGCTATTTAACTATTCTATGCATATTTTATAGATGTTTCTAAAAATATTAATTTTACTCTACTTTAAAACAGAAAATCGTTCAAACCTAATAGCTTCTACCCGCGGTTTTCCCGTATAAATGCAGAAAAAAATCGTGCCAGTATAGAAATATTGCCAATAACCTAAAAAAATAATACAATAAGTTGTAGCCAGCTAATCCTGTGACATCAGTGACCTATTTTCATTTATTGACTTCTCCGTCCCGGATATTGAAGCTATGGAGGCAGGGTTTACGTTTAAATTTGATCAATAACTCTAATATTTTAAGCTATGTCATAAAAGAATATGCGGGGCAGTCTTTGGGGACTGCCGATAGAAGTGAAAACTAAGCAACTAGCGTGCGGTGACGATGACGCGAGTTTCACGCTTTTTGTTCACCCAAAAAGTGCTCAACGCGCCTAAAGAAGTTTTCACTTTAAAAATATGAAGGTATTGCTGTGATCATATGCAAATGAGAGTTTGTTTCTTTGATACGCTTTCACGCCTTAACTTTACGATCGATCATCATGAAATTTCGCATACACTCTGTCAGCGATTTAACTTTATTTCGGAAAAAAATTACTATCGAGCGAGCAAAGTCGTGCGCGAAGGTAGTGGATATTTATTAAGTTTTAATCACCGGTTTTGCTAGTTTTCTTAGTCTATAGCTCGGTTTATGTATGTTGTTAGATGAGGAATAAGGATAATGATTATATTAGTCACTAGCTATTGCCCGCGGCTTTGCCCGCCTAAGTGCTTATGAAAACACTCATACTAGAATAAAAAGTATTTATATGTTAATCTATCTGTGTGCGAAATTCCATCCAAACTCGTTCAGTGATATACGCGTGATAAAGTAACAAATAGCTAAATAACAAAACATCCAAAAACTTCCATAAATATTATATTAGTAGAATTGTTTGCAAAGTTGGCGTCAATTTTGTAGTGTTTGCTTAACTGATTTTGCATAGTAGGGACATGCACTCACGGCTCAAAGAGAATGGTGACCTATGTATATTCAGTATATGTAATACTGCAAAGGAATCTTACGTCACAAGACATAAGAGCGAAATTTATTTGGCTGGAGGCTATGGGAATTCTTATTACCTAAGGTAAGCTAAAGATAGAATATTTAATGCTGACTAGGATGTAAATTTTTAAAAGAGCGATGTTTTTTTTAAAAGACTGCGTCTAGTATTGCAGACGTATAATATTGCACATTCCTATTAGTTATTACGTATATTGGTTAAACAACAGAATATTTTTTTTGAAAATAGTTGTATTATGAATTAGAATAATACTGATTATAATAGACATAATTATCTGCATGACATTTTTATATTAATCATTATAATAATAATATTCTACCACATACACACAACACCATCTAGCCCAAACTAAGCAGAGCTTGTACTAAGGGTACTAGACAATGGATAAACGTAAATATATAATTTTCGTAAATACATATATATTATACATAGAAACACCCAGACCAAGACAAACATCCATGTTCATGCACATAAATGTTTGACTTGTGCGAAAATCGAACCCGCGCTCAGGCGTGGCACTTATTATATATATTACGCTATCGAGATAATCAATTTTCTAAACATAGAAACTGTTTTTTATGATACAACTCTAGCATTGATATCTTTTAATAAAGACTTTAAAACATTAAAATATAGGATATACAAAGGACACATAATTGAATCACACAATATTCCGTCCTCGGAAATCGTCATCGTCATCGGAATCAAACCCACAAGAATCGCGCATTCGTAATGGCAAGAGAACCACTTACAGCGACATTCGTTCAATTTTAATAAATATCGATATTTAGTGTTTTAATCACATAAATTATAAATACAGGGTGGCGCAAAAGTAATGACCCTATTTGGTTCATCTACAACTTCGTTCCTAAATTAGAAAACTAGAAATAGCTTTTTAAATATATATATTTGTGCCATGATATTTAGTCGGGGAGATGGGCCTGGAAATGAGGAAATGAAAGACGAGTTTGATAGAAGATTATCTGAAGATTTCTGGACTAACGCAATGTTTTTCTGGAAATCCATTCGCTCGGTTCGAGGTAAATCCCTAACCACAGAGCTGAAATCGATCAGAGATAAGAATAGAAGTTTACTGAATGAAGAAAAGAGCGTACTGAATCGATGGAAGGAATATTTTGAAAGTTTATTTGAAAGAGAGGAATGGCAAGGGCAAAGTTTCGAAATGAATGATAATGATAGGAATGATGAAAGGCCTATTAGTATAGATGAAATAATGAAAGCATTGAAAAGCATGAAATTAGGAAAGGCTGGTGGGTTATGATAGGATTACAGTCGAAATGCTGACAGCTGGACAGGGTCTCATAGTAAATCAGTTGTGCCGCCTTTTATCTTGTGCTGGAATACCGGCCGTGTACCTAGTGATCGGTGCAAGGCCGTCATAGTACCTTTATACAAGGGAAAAAGCTCACAGCAAGATTGCGAAAGCTATAGATGCATTAGCTTGCTCAGCGTCGTCGGTAAATTGTATGCGAAATTGTTAATTGAAAGGATTGTGAAAGTAACCGACGAGAAAATTTGGGATGCACAAACTGGATTTCGAAAGGGTATGGGATGTACGGATCAAGTCTTTTCCTTACGGAGCATAGCCGAGAAAGTTTTGGCCGAAGGTCAAAAGGTCTATTGCGCATTCGTGGATCTGGAAAAGGCTTATGATAAAGTGGTGAGGAATGAACTTTCGTCGGTTTTGTTCATGTATGGAGTGAATAGCAACCTCACACGAGCTCTGAAATCTCTTTATGAAGACTGGAATGAAGCCTGTGTTAGGATGAATGGGACTTACACAGAATGGTTTAATATCGAAAAAGGTGTTAGACAAGGATGTGTAGCGTCACCCTGGCTGTTTAAACTATACATGGACAAATGTTTGAAAGATTTAAAATATTGTGAATGGGGATTAAGAATGAATGAGTTACTTGTCAAATGTCTACTTTATGCCGATGACTAAGTAATACTTGCGTCATCGGCGGGAGAGTTGCAGGTGATGGTAACTATTATGAATGGTGCTTTTGAGAGTAAAAAAATGAAAATGAATGTAAGCAAGACGAAAGTAATAGTATTTGAAAGGGAGGAGTGCAAGACGATGTGCAATATTATGATTGATTGAGAACAAGTGAAAGAGTTTGTATATTTGGGTACTTTGTTTACAACGGATGGTACACATAAGGGAGATATTGAAAGAAGAACGATTGCTGGCAGTAAAGTGAATGGCGCTCTACGCGCTTTTATGAACAGTCGAAATGTATCCGAAATGGCACGTTTGGCTGTTCATAGAGGACTATTAGTGCCTACACTTATGCATGGAAGTGAAAGTTGGGTATGGCAAAAAAAGGCATGAGAGCAGAATAAATGCTGTAGAAATGAGAGCGCTGAGAAATATATGTGGTGTGACTCTGAAAGATAGAATAAGGAATAGTGTCATTAGAGAGAGATGCGGCATAAAAATAGATATAGTGACGACAATAGAAAAGGGTATGTTAAGTTGGTTTGGGCATGTAGAAAGAATGGACGAGAACAGACTGACTAAGAAAGTTTATAAGGCTAGTGTGAATGGAATAGTCGCAAGGGGAAGACCTAGGCGAACGTTTTTTGATCAGATCGGAGACGTTCTGGATAAAGGCCAGGTTAAGAGCACCTTAAACCAGCGAGCGTGTATGAGGAATGTTATCAAAGTGAATGAAGCCAGAGAAGTGTGTCAGGATTGTAGCAAATGGAAATCCGTAGTCTCTGCCTACCCCTCTGGGAAACAGGCGTGAATTTATGTATGTATGTATGATTTAAATATGATGTCTATTAAGTGTTGACCTCCAGAGTTGAAGCACATTTGAGCCCTATTTATGACATTTTCCATAACTAGCCGTAATACTTCCTGCGATATGTTTCTTATTTCTTGGTGTATGTTTTTTTTAAAGCTGCGAGAGTTTGTGGTTTGTTCACCTACACCCGAGATTTCAGATAACCCCAAAGAAAGAAGTCTGGACAGGTGAGATCGGGTGATCTAGCAGGCAAATTGCCAAAACGAGATATAACACGGCCTGGAAAAGCATCCCTAATTAAGTCCATAGTATCGCGCGCTGTGTGTGCCGTGGCGCCGTCTTGTTGGAACCAGGTGTGCTCCAGCCCCATTTCATTCAAATTGGGTATCAAGAACTCACGTAACACACTCTTTCTGCACAGACGCCACACCATACAGTAACTTTTAGTGGATGTAAAGGTGTTTGTTGAATAATGCGCGGATTTTCAGTGCCCTAGAAGCGAGTATTCTGCTTATTGACATACCCTGAGAGATGGAAATGCGCTTCGTCACTCGTAATCAATTTTGAAGAAAAATTATCCTCTTCAAGGTTGAGGTTTATGACGCGCTGGCTGTACTCTAGACGATCTCGGTGATCAGTAGGCAGCAGCTAATGAGTCATCTGAGTTTTATACGGAAACATCTTCAATTCTTTGACCAAAATACGCTGCAGAGTCCGCCTGGAGATCCCCAATTGCGTGGCATGTCACCTCGTTGATATTTTTGGACACTCTTCCACAATTTCGCGCACAGCCTCAATATTTTCAGCTGAACGGCCTATTCTTGGTCTGCCAGACTTACGTCTATCCAATGTTGACCGAGTTGCTTCGAGGCGTGTGGCAAAGCGTCGAATAGTGCGACCAACCGGTGCCGGACAGTGGGGAAATCGTCGACGAAATTCACGTTGTGTTTTTATCACTGATGAATTATTCCGCAAAAACATTGACACGATTATTCCACGTTCTTGGGGAGTAAAGCGGTCTATGATTATTTATAGGGAATTTTACATTTGATTACTACAAAATTTTCAATATCAAAATGACAGGAGAGGTCATAAAAAAAATATAAGGAATTTCTGTAGTGCCAATACTTTTGCGCCAACCAGTATATACCCCTAGCTTTTGCCCGCGGCTTCGCTCATACGGAAATAGTCCTATTTTCTGAATTGAAAAAATTGAAAGGTACCCTATATATATTTCTGTATCCCTGAAAATATGTATACAAAATTTCATGATGATCGGTCGAGTAACAAAAAAACAAACTCAAATTCGCATTTATGATATTCAGGATATCATTACCTACAATTTCAATTTTAGTTCCTCAATTTCAATTTAAGAAAAATATCGTACTAATAAAATGATTGACGTAAAAAACAATTGTTATTTGATAGATAACTGACAGATCAGCGCTGAAAGCACTTTGTCTGAAGTTTTGTTATTCAATAAGAACAAGGGTAGATAAAAATAGAATGATCTTGTTTCGTTACACTGAGCTGAAGTGTTACACCAATCATCCGGCACATTTCTACTTATAAAAGTGGATTGAAACATGTATATATAAAAGTAGATGTCCAAAAGAAATATGCTTACTAAAATACTAATTGCACTGCAAAATATATTTAAAGAGATCAAACTAAGTCGACGGAACCCCGCTTCGCGGAGCTTCTATTTTCGAGTGGTTTTAAGAAGGAACCTCACATAACCTAACCGAGACGACCTTCCGAGACGGAATGCAGTGATTTGAGGCGTAAAGGTGCTCTTTATGCCATATTTTAGTAAGCATATTTTGCTGCACAATAACTATTTTTGATGGTCATTATATTTAATCCCATTTTAAAATTGGACTTGTAGTCATTGAAATTAAACTCATTTATACGGATTTTATCGCGTTATTTATATTCCGTATAAATGGGTTTAATTTCAATGAATAACATTCGCGTAAACAGAAGACAATATTATGTTCTTGTAGTCCTTGTATTTTTTAATTAGAAACAAATACACAAGTCTTTTCTCTGAATAATACTGTACTTTATATAAACCAACATCGAATCATGTTTGGCTATCCTCAATGTAGCTTACATGGGTTTCTCATGGGACTTTCCAAATACCCAGCCTTTTTCTCTGTTTATAATGGTATAAACAGAGAAAAAGGCAGAAAGGAGAAAAAGTTATTATGCAAAATTTCAGCTATTTAGGTTAAGTAGGTCCACTGAGACTTTTAATTCTATATTTATAAAATGATACCTTTCAGTTTTCTAGGGTCACCGGCCGTTACGACATACCTGTGAAAAAAGAAATAAAAATAATTAGCATAGAAGATAATTATAGCTTTTTATTTTATTTTTGAGTTGACTTTACAATGAATAATAAATTTAAATTATACTGTGCAGCTACGGCTATCGCATTTTGTAAGGTATTCATGAGATCATCCTCTGAGGAATTCTTCAGAGGGTCATTCATTCATTCATCATAGCTGTACAGTTGTATGGGCTACTTGAAAACATGGTATGGTCAGGATCACCATGGTTACATTGTGTATTAAGTTAGTCTTGTACACCGCACTTTACTCAATTACGATATCAGCCTTGATAACCTAGTTGGAGACTATTGGACTGCCCCTGGTCACGAGTTCGATCCTAAAATACGTACCTCTGACTTTGTGTTTAAAAATTAAGTGTGTCTTACAACAACTAATTATTATCGGTCGCTTTTACGACGAAGAAAATTCAAATCATTTATTTGCAAACCTAGTGTACATACATTAGGTCTTAAATATTTTATAATAGTTACTTAAAACTTAGCGGGCTTTGGTTGCTCCATGGCAAATTAGAGGGCACTGCAAAATATTATTTATTTATAGCTAGTTTACATAAAACAGAAATCATTCTAAACAAATTCATACAAAGTTAGAAAGCATGTTTGTATTCTTGTAGATCGCCATATTAGGTATTTTTATTCGTAGGCTTATGTTCTTTAACGTAGGTATCTATTTGTTTTTATAAGTAAGTAAATATGGCGTGTTTAATATTTTTATATTAATTAATCTTCATTTATTATTTTAAGAAAGGAATCCTTCAACAGAATAAAAAAAAATTACCAGCAAAGCTTTTAATTTATTATGGAATGGTTTAGGATTTGACTCGTTTTTAATATTTTGCGGTAGTTTATTAAATATTCTAATTGCCATATATTGCGGCAACATCGCAAGAAAACTTACATGTCAGAGAGTTCTCCATAATGTTCTCAAAGATGTGTAAAGTCTGTCAATCCGCACTGGACCACAAAAACTACGGACTAAAAAACTACGGACCTAGACCTACACAAAAAAAACTGCTTCCTTGGACTCTTCTGAGTATGACAAGTGTGTGACCGTAGTCCACGACGCTGGCTCAGTGCGGATTGGCAGACTTCACATATCTTCGAGGACACTATGAAGAACTCCTTGCCGTTCCTTTAATAAATTTTCATTAGGGTAAGAAACGCATGAATGTTAATCCTATTGTGCAATTCTGCTAAACCTTATTACCAAACACACATCCGAATCAGCGGTTATAATGAAAAATTTCTGCAGAAACTGTGGCAATAACAGTTGATTGCTACGGTTAGCTGCGAGGCGGCAATCGAGGTCCAGATAACATTTTTTTAACAGAAGAACTGGTTTTGTCAGTGATATGCGGCTACGGCAACTGCTTTCCACCAGGTAAACCTTTATGATAGATTACCAGCTTTCCTGTATTAAAAAAACGAGCCAAAATATCAGGTTTGCACATTTTGCCGGTCATCACATACATGTATAAATATTAAGCGTACTTCATTAATAATGATTATGAAAGCCTCGCGGTAGACACAATGTGCTGAGTCAGGCAACGAATTGTAATTAAGGTTGTATTCAATGTTTGTAAAATATTTTGTATTTAATCAGCATTTGTAAAATGAATTAACATTTTGAGCTACGAGTATATGCTCGCGTATTATGATGAACTCGAACTCTCTCAATTTATTTATATATTTGTTATTTGAATTCTATGTTATGGTTGTTAGAGTTGATTTTAAATTGTAGGTGAATTACTTTTGCGAATTTTAATGTTATTTATTTGATTTACTGGGTTGTTGTATTTAAATTACATTACACATTAGGGATCGCGCGGGCTGCGGCTGTCAGTGCAATTGTAGAAAAATACACATTCAAAACTAAATATATAAAACATATAGGTATCATAATATGTATTATTTTAATTTTAAATGGTTATAGTTTTCATATAATTATGTATGTACCACTGTACCTATATAATTATTATAATAATAATTTTAATTTGATACAGAATGATCGAGCCCCTGTGCTTGATACCATTAATATGTTTTGTATTTTTATATGTATTTAATTCAAACGTAATAAATAAAAATAACAAATTCAATTTTCAATTTTATTTACATGTTGAGTCGTTTGGGGTGGAAATTACGAAACGGCGATGAAACGCTGCGGTGAGCCTAAACTCATGAGGTCCGAGCGCTCGTATCTTGTATAGAGTGCTCGCAGAACGCCTAAAGGATACTTCGCGTGATTAAAAGGCTAGTCTTTTCTTAGCTTAATAAAATAGCATTGCCATTCGACGTGGCAAAGCTGATTACTGGACACGTTATCAACTGTCAGGAATGCTGACGATTTCTATGACGCCTAAACTAGTTTTGTCATTATTTAGTATTATAATTATTACTATTTTATAATTATCTTGTCCTTGCAATTATTTTCACTTTTTCATTATAAAATCATCAATCATCAATCGGTAGTAAAACATTTTTCCACATTAGGTGGTAAATATTTAAGTTCCTTATTGAGGCAATCAGCATTACCTACGAAAACCGAAAGTATGCAATCACAAAAACTCTAAACCGCCAGGTAATCTACCTTGCCCCGCTTTTCTCCGCGAAAGTTACATAAAATGGCCGTCTTCACGTAATTGAATACGCCATTACAAAGCACTAGGGCAACCAACGCGCAGAAGTTTCAACGGATTTTAATTTCGCACACACCGTAACACTGACTTTCAGAAATTAGAAAATGGAGTCCGTGTTATTTGTTTATTTTTTGTGGATACATTAAGGGCTTATATGCATTAGCAGACTAGCCACCCTGATCACCCTCACCTACATACATAGATACCCCTTAGCATATATCTAAACCTATTACCATATTCAAATTACCTTGTTATAGTAGAAACTACGCAGAATTGTCATTATGCGAATTTGTCATTCTAAGAAATTGAAATTGTGACAAGTTGGCTTTATGCGAATTTGTCATGGTCAATGATTTAGTATATACCGTAATGTTGGTCATTTGTTTTTAATTATAAATATATATATATAAATAAAATAAATGGTGAGTGCATTTTGATTATTTGTCATTATAAGAAATTGACATTCTCAAAATTGTCAGTGGGAGAAGTAACCATTTTGCGTCCGGTTGTCATTTCGAGAAGTTGTCACTATGAGCTGATATGGCTTGCGGCTGTGGAGCCGTGTTATACTGTTAAACTGCGTCACAGAGTTTCAGTCTATAATGAGCGAAATTAAGGCCGTCAATGTTAAACTTATCTATTACTGGTACTATCCAAGAAAAGTATTGGTTTATCTTTTACGGCAAACTTGGCCAGCTAGCATTTTTATATATTTATATTTTGTTGAAGACCACAAAAGTACTCTATGTTAGTTAATTCAGGTCATGGTCTATCTATATGGCAGGTTTCATCTAAATTCGTTCAACAGTTTACGCCTGAACCTTTAATAAATATCCAAACCTCAAAATATCTCCACAAACTTTAGCATTTATAATATTAGAAGAGAATAATTAGTATTTTGAGTCACGCCTAGGATAGGCATGACTCAAAATACTAATTATTCTTTAGTAAAAGCGAACGCTTGGAAAATTCCTAAGCAGAACATAAATTTTAATATTCCTCGAATAATGAAGCATAACTTTTGCCAACTACGTTTATTTTCTTTGTAGTGAAGAGCCACTTAACTGGCGTCAAAAGCATACAGATCTTACACAACTATTTACTAAAGAAACGAATATAAAATCTTAAGTGCTATCAAACCAAATGTGGTACGGGATAAGGCGAGAAATGTATTTTCCCTTGAAAATACCTACATATATGATTTTTATGAGAAATATGATATTTATGTCAACACCACCAAATTCAGTATCTCCTCAATAAAAAAGTGGTTGTTTTGCTATTGAATTGATAGGTCTATTATAGTCCAGGGCAAACGGAATTTCAGAAAAAGAACTCTAACATTTTTGTTTTCTGTTCTCGATTTTTTTCTTGTTTAACTCAAATGTCACATCAAAAATAACCATAGTCAACTCACTCCTGCAGAAAGAGATAAGAGAGAGAAAGCATTTTACTGAATCCTTACTCCTTACATATATTATAAATGCGAATGTGAGTTTGTTTGTTTGTTACGCTTTAACGCCTTAAGTAATTGAATGATTTTCATGAAATTGAAAATACACGTTGTCAGGGGTATAGACATAATATACATAATATACATCATACGGTAACATTTATCCAGCAAAAAATAACTATTTTCGAGGTACAGAAATATATTGACAAAATTTACATTAAAGAGCCGCGGCTAAAATCTAAAAAAATTATATATATACTATTTGTAGTGAAAACGAAATATACAGCTGTTTTAAAATATAAATATGGGTAAAGATAAATAATGAGTGTAAATATCCAGTGGGTCGAATGATAATGGTTCTGCGAGCAACCTCTGCAGGTTATTCTATAAATACTTCGGATCAATAGCTCGAAGGAGTTTTACTGAAACATTTGTATGCTCATTGCACTTCGGTGTTTCTAGATTACTTTGTTCCGTACTTTAGCCAAGTATTTTATTAACTTCATCGCTCAGCCGTAATCGGAATCGTGCTTTAAATAAATACGAGCGTGAATTTTCCTTGGTCCTCTTTTAAAAGTAATTTATGAAAATATTAAGATATATTATGTAGGTACATATTTTGTCATTCATAGTGTATAACATTTTATGTACACTTTAAATGTCGAAATGATGTACAAATTATACATATCATCATTATCTTCGCCGAAAAACAACCACTGCTGAATATAGGCCTTCTCTAAGGCTTTCCACACAGAATCTATACTAATATTCAAAAGGGGAAAGATTTGTTTCGTTTCTTTGTTATCGATAAACTCTAAAACTACTTAACCGATTTTAATAATTCTTTGAACATTAGAAAGAAGAAACATTAGCATATATAATATAACATCACGCTACGAATCACGGTGGCGGAGCAGTAATCATAAACGTGGTTGAAACTGCAGAGGACAGTTAGTATGTATCTAATAATTTAATAGATACTAGCGGTCTCCTAGTGGTCAAAATTCGATCATAATTGATTTAAATTTTAAGTTTGATCGCTATTAAGGTTTTATTGTCTATAACTTTAGCCTTTTAATTTAGATTTTATTTATCGTTTTATTATAATTATGAAACCATAGTTACGAAGAATTGTACGACGTCAGACGAAATACTACGAACGCGATTCGACTGCGTGTGTCAAATGTATGGTTGTGTGCGTGTAGTGTTTTTGTTCAGTGCTGTATAAAGAAAGTACGTAAAACAGGCGGCGATAAATTACTTTTACTAATAATTATATTCTAGTCGTTTCTGCGATTTTATACGTGTAAACGGAAATCATTGACGTTCCAATACCTACTTCAATTCTTAACTCTATTTACATAATCATATAATTATATTCGTTTACTAGTTAATTTTATTCATTATCCCAGCTTCTTTATTTTCCAGATGTCTACCCTAGAACTCGGTCCTCCATTTGCAGAGATTAATTATGTAAACAAAAGACTGAAAGGCTTCGTGTGACATACCGGTGCGACTCCGACATCAAGAAAAGAGGTTTTAAGTTGGCAGACAAAATCAATAATACTTCTACTGTAATTTGCTTAATTCAGTGGAATCACTGCGCAAACGATAACTCCGTCAGTGTAGTAAATGATCCAATTTACATGTAGATTAGTCTACAAGCAATTTTATTTTAAATAAACAATGGTCGAATGGTCACTATGAGGTTTTACTTATAACGATCGCGTCTGAATGTGTTTGTTTATTAAATGTTGTTGGTTTTTTAATACAACTAAACGGTTACATCATAAAATTAATAAAATCTGTGATTTATTTTATTATTGTTTTGTGTACAAGTTATAATTGGATTCTTGATGATTCTTGGAACTTTAGCCATAGAACGCAGGGTATCTTTAGTTCCTACTAAAGGCACCTACCTTGTCCTATTCTATATAATTAAATCATGACATTGAGAACTACATAAGTGATGCATATATGATTCTTAGGCATAAATTATACAGAAGCGACATAAGGCAAATGCGCGATGCAGGCACAGCAAAGGCATGGTGCTGCTTCAAATATTGTTTCCATAGAAAATGTAAGAAGAGGCACATTACTTGTTATACAGAAAGAAGTTCTGAAGAAGGCACATGCCTTTTGTACTGTATAATTTTGTTGTGATAACACTATCACTTCAAAATCGAACTGTGTAATACCAAAGCATATCTTCAACACTTCTGTATAATTATATTCGCATCTGTACCTTATCTGTTCTATGCCTGCAACAAGCAAGCTTAGCCATATGCCTTTGTTGTATAATTTACGCTTTATATTGTCGAACTTATGGTGCTATCTGCGCTTGGCCCCGTCCGTCGTTGACTAGAACGTTATTATTACTTTCGTTTTTAGTAAAACACTAGATGTGCCGGTTTCACTCGCGTTTATGATTACTGCGCCGCTCCTGTGGGTTATAGCGTGATGTTATATAGCATATAACCTTCCTCGATAAATAGGCTAGCCAACACTAAAATAATTTTTCAATTCGGACTAGTTGTTCCTGAGATTAGCGCAAACAAACAAACAAACTCTTCAGCATTATAATATTAGTATAGATGACGCGTTGTATTCAGTGCTATGTATATTATATTCATACTAATATTGTAAATGCGAGCATTGACGACTAGAGCCTTGAAACTCTTTTTAATTAAATTAAGTACAGAGACAAATTGGAAAGCAAATAACATAGTTCAAAAGAAATGCAAGCAAATCCGCTAGTTATGGCTAGTTAAAACTGTGTATAGCCGTTAGAAATGTTTTCCGCACTGCATAGACACTATGCGGTTGTGAGAGCTATTGAGAACTGCAATCAACCCACTAGAGTAAACATCTCCAGCTTGGAATCCAACCTCCTTACACCGACAATTACATCCTTAATTAAATAATGTTTACTGCTTTAAATTATTATTAGATGTATATTTTCGGTACACTCTCAGTTTTGTTATGATCTGAGTCGCAATAAGGTAGTTGACTCAGAAAATGTTATTATTCAAGCCAAAATAAAGATACTTTACCCAAACCATAAAATAAAAATCATTTTTGAAATCTATTCAAAAATAAATAAATAGGTAAACATAAAAAGGATACAGTATACAAACTGTGACGTAATCGCTATTTAATCGCAGTGGTGCGAGAGAGTTAGCGAGACATCCCTACTACGACATACACACGTATAGAAGAAATATATACATAAATATATGCTTTTTAAACAAATTCAAATTGTTTATTTGCAAAAATCATAAGCATATTCTGCTTTATTTATCTATATACTAATACTAGTATTTCGTGTGGTTGCGCGGCCCGCGAGGGAGTGGGGGGTGCAGTGGACAGCGAGTGGGGAAGGAATCAAAAAACTAATTTTAGATTCGGATTCAAGGACCTTGAAACCCCTAAGCCAAAAATCACCGATGACCTTGAAAATGACCTTTTCTGGAAATATCTCGTCTATCTCTATGACATTTGTTCGAACACAACCTGCCTATCTCTAACCGTTTTGGAGATATTAAAGGTCAAAGTTTGTATGGCGGCCATGTTTTATTGTTTGGGAGCCATGTTTTATTTCGCCCCCCTAAAAGTTGCCAGGGTTTAGGAAGATTTTGTTCGAGAACGATTCCCATAGATATCATCGTATCCGAGATCCGATGGGGTATCACTACCAAGAGCTGACCTTACAAAGGGCAGGCATTTTTTCCGGGTCTTCTGATCGATTCTCTATACGACGCTATATTTACTTATTTCCTATGACTCCCCCGTGTATGACTTCTATTTATCTAAGTCAGTGAGTGTGTGGTAATTTAAGTTTATATAGTATGAATTATAAAGAAAAATATTTGTTATTTTGTTTGTTTGTAAGGGTTTATTTTTTCTTTTTTTTTACGTGGGGGAATGCTATGACGCATATCCCTCCGCGGGGGTGGGCGGAGGGATTATGTCGGACTCGCCGGGGTAAAAGAAAGATGGAAATAATAGTAAAGTACCTCCCGGAATACCGACTAAACCTACCACGGTGTTCCTCGACAAAACCACTATCGACGGGGCCGCGCGAATCGCTTTCGCATGCGGTCGCGACCCCGCCGCAGTTACGGCCCGCCGTATGAAACGGCAGGCCACTACACGAAAGACCTACCCAAAATAGGCACTACGTCGCATAAAACCCTACTGTCTCACCTAGAGGGGAGACGGACTCGACACAGAGGCGCGCGTGGGAACACGCACGCCGCCTCTCGGACCTGGTGCTGAACGGATGGCGGGCAGGCCCACAAAGCCCGCCACCCCCAGGTCAAACCTCAGGGTGGCTGGAGGTCGTCTCGCGCCCTCCGGCGCCCGGCTCTGCGGTTGGGGAGAGGGTTTAAACGCTCCCTCTCCCGCTCCGCCGCCTCCTTGATGGAAATTACTTCCTCACAGAAGGAGGCGACGGCGTTCCACGACCTCTCACTCCGGACCATAGACTGAACTACGGCCGGGAGCGAGAGGGCAACCGATCCGACTGCCGCGATCAAATCACGGCGCTGCGATGCCCAGGCGGGGCAAACCGCCAAAGTATGCAGCGCCGTGTCCTCAACAACGTCGCGGCAGTCGACGCAGTGGTGACAACCGGGCGTCTCTTGCCGGCGTATACGACACAGGAACTGGCCAAAACAACCGTGGCCAGTTAGAACCTGTGTCAGCCGGAAGGTGAGGGCGCCATGCCGCCTCTCCAGACACTCCTCAAAAACGGGACTTGATTATCCCTGAGTAACATTGGCTTTATTTTTTAATTTTTAAATTCTGTTTTTAATATGACCTAACCTACTTTTACGCGAACTATTATGCGGGAAACTAGCTAAGTGTTTTTAAAAATAAGACATTTATTATTTTGGCTGAGGTCCGTTTATTTTATGTAAAGAATTATATAAGACCTTTTGTAAAGAGGAAGTGGCCATAACCGAGGTTGAAACAAGACTGGCTCGAACTGATCACACTAAACCATCAATCCACTACTAATCGCCAATGTGCTGACGATGCATTGTGTCAGGGTTGTCCCATACATTGACGGAATGTAACAGAACGAAGCCACGGGCAGAAGCACCCACTACGCTCTATTAAATTAATAATTAATTATTACGTACTAAAATTTAATCATCAAAATTGTCTTCACGTATTATGGTACTCCTTAATTAATTCTGCACTCAAACAAGTCATTTCAGTAAGCGCATGCTTCCGACTTAGTGAGTTAGAGACTTACCCCCAGTTTCTAAACTGCAAAAACTACCAAATCTCGACTGAGTCTCAAATAATTTTTACAGTATCGAATTTCATCAAACCGCCATCAACTGAGCATTTACTAAAGATATGATGTTCAAATGCCTATTCAAATTTTGTTACAGTTTTATGAAAGTAGATATAAAAACAAATAAATGTTTAGGTAATACTTAAGTAGAATTTGAGTCGTTTCAATTCAGAAATCGGCTATCTTTAACGCGTGTTACGGACAATCTAGTAGTCTCATCTAGAACAAAGAACATATTTACTCCATTGTTCACTCATTATTTTCTACATCTTCGCTATGCCATAACCCAAGATTTATTTTTTTAATTTTATCTATGTAATCAAGTCACACACATACATATATAGAAAAAGTTCCCGTATTCGCTAATTAGAACGAATCTAGGGAAATTTGTCTTCATTTCAACGTGTCCCGACCGCTTTTTTCTTAATTAGCAGAGTGAAACGAACGAATGGAGGAGAATTAATATTCTAGCCGCTTTAATTATGGAGACTATGGACGTACGTTCCGATTTATTATTCTGTTATAGACCAGAGTAATTAAATACTGTCGTTTTTGCATAATCGTATAAGTAGTGGGTTAGTCTTGTTCCAGTTGCTAATTCTTGCATATATTATCCTCCTTAGGAGTTGATTAAGTGTGTTGCACACAGGTCACGCGTTTTCAATGCTTCAGAATAGGATGATTATATCGCCAGTTTAATCGGTGGATTCTAGAGTCAGAATATTGTACATACATAAACTTACTAGTGTACTCTTAATCGAAGACAGGTACAACTTTCTTTGGGGTGCGACGCGAACAGAGAACGTTCGCTGAAGTGCTTTTAATCAAATATGATTTTAGGACTGCCTTTTGTCGTCCATTATTTCTATATACCCAAGCAATGTTAGATTATCACCAGTTATTATTAGCCTTTTTAAACACATACCTAGACTCATGCCTTTATCTGGAGGGGGACGGACATTATATTCATTTACATTTCTCGATTATGGTTTTAGATCCCACGTAAAGGGTGATAGGTCTATTGCCATCTCCAGGGCACTGTTCCAGATCCCTTGCTACTGACAATTTCTTGACAGAAAGCCCCAAAATAATTTGAGAGACCAGAACATGGTGCCTTTATGTACACAGTCGCATTCACTACCGAACAGAAGCAGCGATAGCTCAGTGGGGAGACCAACAGACTGCAATGCAGAGGGTCTCGGGTTCAAACCCACGTCGCGCACCTCTGATCTATGGCAGTCGTTATTGGGAAGTCAGTGCCCTATAATATCCTGACACTGGTCTAGCCTTAGGGTATCGTTAGCCTTTAGGTTGCGGAGGTCAGGTGGCAACCACTCCGTGTAAAAACTGATATCCAGTCAAATCCGGTTAGACCAGAAAAGTCGACCCCAAGTGACTTGTGAATAGTAAAGGCTAAGGAGAAGAAGTCGCATTTACTACCGTTGCACCGCCGAGGTAGTCGAGGTAGGAAGGTAACCAATCCTATGCATAAAAAAAATTGCCTACCGTGTACCACTGATATAAAACAATTTAGGATTGTTTCTCCTCTCGCCGGAGTTCTCTAAATTTCTTTACAAAAATGAGCATTTACCAAGCTTCTAAAAATATAAATCGAAATAAATTCTCAATCCAACTTTCTAATAAACCACTGAAAATATATTTTTACTCCCATAACAAAAGAAACAAAGTTTTGCTGCAGAGAAAACTTCGTTAATTCCAAAACTGCTTTTTTGCAAAATCTACAGTTCACATAAAACTTCTACCAATTAAATATAATTAGCCAATTTAGATGCATTGAGAGACCAATTCTATCTGTCCCTTGTCTATTCTTCGTATTTCATGGCAACCCATCCCTGACAGCCGAGATTAGTCAGATGTCACTTACGCTAATTAAAATAGTTTAGTGTGGAATCTGGGCCCTATACTTTAGTGACAGACTGGCTTTTAGACAACATTGCCTCGGCTGGGAGACAAAAGGCTTTGTATATTATGCTCAACGTCATATAATATTGCTAAAGACTTGAAAATAGCGTAGTTGTAATTTATTTGAATTTAAAAAAGTATGGGGTATATAGGAACCTCTCGTTATCTCCCTCAGACAAAAACATTTAAATAGGGGTTATTGTACAATATGTATCGTATATCCTTTTTCTGTCATTTGACAACTATCCTTATAGATTTGTATCTTATTATATAAACGTACTTGTATCTTATTTGTTTTTAAGTAGTTCAAACATTCTTTGTATTTTAGAGAGTCGGTAACTATTAGACTTACATAATAAAAAAACGTGAGTCAAATACCCGGTTTAGGGTAATGCGGCAAGTACTGAATTTTAAGACAGAGGCACAATACCAGTAACAAAAAAGCGGCCAAGTGCGAGTCGGACGCGCCCATTAAGGGTTCCGTAGCTTACTAAAATATTGGTTTACGGTTTATGCATAAGGTTTATTTTATGAAATTAAATGTCTTTTTTATTTTTATATTTGAGTTGATTGAATGAAAGGTAAATAGCGGTTTACGATTTATGACGTAGTAAAAAAAACTACTTACTAGATCTCGTTTAAACCAATTTTCGGTGGAAGTTTACATGGTAATGTACATCATATATTTTTTTTAGTTTTATCCTTCTCTTATTTTAGAAGTTACAGGGTGTGTTTACACATTTTACCACTTTGGAAGTGTCTCTCGCGCAAACTATTCAGTTTAGAAAATAATTATATTAGAAACCTCAATATAATTTTTCTATTTTTGTGTGAAAATCTTAATGCGGTTTACAGAATACATTTACTTACCAAGTTTCAACAGCATAGTTTTTATAGTTTCGGAAAAAAAGTGGCTGTGACATACGGACGGACAGACAGACATGACGAATCCATAAGGTTTCCGTTTTTTGCCATTTGGCTACGGAAACCTAAAAACGAGTGGAGGTCGCAGGTTCGATTGAAGTATGATTGACATTTCTCTCGCAACAAACTTACACTCTTATAGTTGATTTGAATTTCGGTCATAGCGGTCAATGTTCGCGACTACCTATCTGCACAGAAAGTATTATAGAGTTCAAGTGTATGCTAACACAAATGCATTATTAATTCCCTCACTCTTATATTCGGATGAGACGGTAAAATATATATGTACTCGAACGGTCTATGAGAGGTCAGATGCGAGTCCAACGGCTATACGTGGCCAATTTTCTAACTCCAGGTTGCTACAAAGAATCACTTGGCAATAACTCGATACTTATCTTTTCGTCGACCTAACCCGGTATTTAAATCCTCCTTTTCCTTGATGCATAGCCATATATGTACGTTAGTCACTAGACTATCGAGGAACTCAAATACAAGTAATTAGAAAGAAAGAAAATATTAAACTACTATATACGGATTTTATCGCGTTGTTTATTTAACACTGTACTTATTACATAATTTTGAAAACTGTTACACTACTACTGCTACTATTGAATTTTACTAATTTGTAAGCTAATAAAATGATTAATACTATTAAAACTATTTATATTTAAATTTACACTTTCCCCGACGTTTCGGTTGCTTTTTACTTTTTACGGTCACGGGGAGACTAAGATGGTAGTTGTCTCAATGTTCCAGTGTAGTTATTTCAAAGAACCGTACCCGAACATAATTTAATCTTTGGTGTTTCTATTTTCGCAGAATGAGCTCAAAGTATCATGAAGTCTAGCTGTGGTTTGCTTCTTCTTGGGTTTGACTATTTGTATTACTGGATCCCAAGCTGGTGGTACATTCCAACCATCTTCTCTATTGAAATTAGGATGTTTTTGATTTCAATAGCCTCGCGAAGCATCCTTCGTAGGAATCGGTGTTCTTTAGCGAGAATCTGTGGTTTGTCAAATCTCAGGTAGTGGTTGGTCCCCTGTTGTACATGTTCACACACAGCAGACTTCAACGAGCGTTGGTGTTTTACATCAGCTACGTGTTCTTTTATGCGGGTGCCTATGCTTCTCTTGGTTTGACCAATGTATGAGAGTCCGCAGTCACAATCTATTTTATAGACCCCTGCATCTTGTAAAGGTAATTGGCACTTGACAGATGGTAAAAATTGACTTATCTTCGTTGGCGGCTTGAAGTATGTGTTGATTGAAGCTCGCTTCAACATTCGCGTAAACAGAACACAATATTATGAAAGAAAATATATTTATTTTGGTACAACACCCGAGTTAACATTAAAACCAATGAGAAAATTAGACACAAATACAAAAAATGTACATATAGCTACATAATTAGCCAAAGAAGGCTGGAAAAATTAATAAAAAGAAGTTATGAAGACTCTCGTGGCTGCACCAAAATAGGTACGTAGGCCTCGTAGTTCAGCTTGATGCGGGCACAGACCCAGCGCTGGTTTTCAACTAGGTCCTAATAGACGTTACATATGTCATATGCGTAATCATACTTCACTTTTTAAAAGGTGAACGAAAACATCTTGAGAAATCCTACATGTCGGTGAGTTCTTCATAATGGTCTCGATGATGTGTAAAATTTGCCAACCTGTAATGAGCCAGCCTAGTGAACTCTGGCCTTACCTTTCTTAAAACTAAGAATTTACCTAGCAGTGAGATTTTATATACAGAATGACCCAGAAGTCGACGTTAAGTCGGAATTAGATAACAGGCTAATTTATAATAGCTATCAGAAAATATAAAAAAGATCTAAGTTTTCGGTTTGACGTCGACTTCTGGGACACCCTGTATACAGGGCATTATGGCATATACATGTTTAATATGAAAAATTCTCAAAGTTTTAAGCTGCAACCCGCCGACGGCCAAAAACAAAGTTTTCAATTATATATAGATATAATCCTAACTAATATTATGAATGCGAATGTAAGTTTGTTTGTAACACAGTCATACCTTAACTACTAGACCAATCAACATAAAATTGTAAGAAAGAAAGAAAATTAATTTATTTGACAAAGAAAAAATACAATAATAACAACAGAATAAGGTCACAACCTACATCCAAAAAAAAGGTTTTTTAAGTTGGGATATTAATGTATTGACAAAATCTACATTTACTTAAGTAACGGGTCTTACTCGCGATAAAGTATTTGAAAGGTAATAATCACCTATTGATTGCCCGACGTTTCGACTAACGTACATCGATCGTGCTCACGAGTTGGCCGTCACAGTCATTATATTAAGTATGTGTACAAATCGCGATAGTCTAAAAACGTTTAAAATCTACATTAACGAGAGCGAAACCGCAGGCAAAATCTAGTATCCTAATAAACTACACTCATCTTGAACAGAGTTATATTCTGTCTATGTACCTTGCTAATCGCATAGTCGTATTAATTAAGCGATAGATGAAGCTTCGCATCGTCTAAGACGCTTTAATAAGGATTCAAGAGATATTCAACGTGTGAGGAATCATGAATAGCTTATATGATAAAGCCACGACACGGTTTATCGAGTTTGTAGATTTCAGTTCTGTATTATGGTTGTTTTTATTCGGTTATACACTGCTACAGTGGTAGTGAATGCGAGTACTGTGCCTAAGGTCTTTGGTTCGTTTTCCGGATCGTGTAAAGCGTTATTGGGTTTATCTGTAAATGAATTCTAAGCAGCAACATCGTGTCTGGATGACCTACAACTATAGTTGGCCAAATATGGGTATATACACCGTGAGACTATGTAGTGAGGTATACAATCACATACATACTTACATAACGCATGACCCTATCGGAATTGCGCCTGGTCATTTTCAGGTTTATAGAGGTCACAGAGTCAGCTGTTATTAATAACTCGACGAAAAAGAAAATGCTACATCGCAGTGAAAATAATGAATAAAAACGCAAACCGGCATGTTACGTAGGGAACTAATGTCTTGCCATGCCACCTCCGACTGGCCCGAGTAAACAGGGCAGACCCAAGAAATGCTGGCTTGACGTCGAAAGAGATGACATGCGTGCCAACAACCTCACACCACAGGATGCTGAAGATCGTGCGAAATGGAGAATACTTAGCAGGCAAGCGGACCTTGGATTCCAACGCCAACGCCGCGGATGCAACCGGGATAACCGCTAAGATGAAGAAGAGTGAAAATAATGAATACAGATTTGTCGCGGTGTTCCATTAACAAATCATAGTATTTAATGTGGCACTTATATATGACCACACCTTTCTGTTACACTCTGTATAGACAGAAAAACAAACATTATAGAACCCAGGACCTCACAATCACTTACGATACTGGTATATCGTGGCAAAGATATAAAACTAATATAACCACTGCTACAACATATTTTCTGATATTAACTTTCTGACCCAATCCCTCTAAGTGACATGCGTCGTAATATTTTTATATCCCTGTTACTTTGTTGTTAGTGGCGTATGTTTCCAATCGTTTATACGGCTAACCTGAGTTGAATGTAAGGTCTCAAGTTCAATTCCCAGGTCGGAAAGTGCTATAAACTTTTCTATTTTTTGGCCTCGATGGCGTAGTGGTTAGTATAACCGACTGCCACGCCTGAGATCGAGTCAAACATTTGTGTGCATGAACATGGATGTTTGCCTTGGGCTAGGTGTTTCTATGTATAATATGTATGTATTTACAAAAAAAAAGTATATATGTATGTTTATCCATTGTCTAGTACCCATAGTACAAGCTCTGCTTAGTTTGGGCTAGACGGTGTTTTGTGTATGCGATAGAATATTATTATTATTACGTATTATTAGAAAATTCTCTTCTTCTCTACAGGTGGCCTAAAAGTATACTTGACAAAACACGTGTAATACAAATATAGACAAGTAGCAGTAGAGTATACATAGATTATACTCTTCTCTCTCTACACTGTATACAGTATACAGATTGCGCGGATGACGTAGTGTTTTAAGTGGTCGCCTCGCCACTGCCATAGTTCCGAGTGTTGTGGGTTCGAATTCCACACGGGACAAAAATTGTGTGATACACAAATGGTTTTTCCGAGTCTGGATGTTCTTTGTTCCGAGTTTGAATGTTTGTATAAGCCTCCGCGATAAAGGATTTATAAATGGTGCGGGCGTTGTGTTTTAAAAAATAAATTTTGGAGCTTGATTGAAGCTATGCGTAACCGTGGGAGAGCCACGCTTCGGCACGAATGGGCCGGCTGGACCGGAGTGATACCACGGCCTCACAGAAAACTGGCTTGAAATAGCGCTTGCGTTGTGTTTCGTTGAGTGAGTGAGGGTACCGGAGGCCCAACCCTCTCCCCCTTCTTCTGAGGGGGGGAGGACAAATTTAAAAGGCTGGCAACGCACTTGTGACTCCTCTGGTGTTGCGAGTGTTCATGAGCGGTGGTTATTGCTTACCATCAGGCTACCCGTCTGCTCGTTGACCGCAAATATCATAAAAATAATACAATGTTTCAAGTAAGATTTAGGTGCGGTCGTACCTACCTATGAGTATATATATTTATATAAAAACAAGCAAAGGTGTTAGTGTGTCAGAATTTTTTTACATTCGTGGAGTTAAGCGGCAGTTTCTTATCTACTAAGTTGTTTTCAAAACAAAACTGGCGAATGTTAAGTGTAACCTCTGCTTACCCCTCCGGGAACTCATAGGACTAAGTCTAAACCTTTAGATTCAATTCTTCTAAGTGCTATAAGTCGTAAAATTTTCATAGCTCCATACAAAGTCTCAAGGGAACAAGACAAACAAATGTCGAATAACGAAACATGAAATAACAGTGTTTATTTGATAAATAAAATGGAAATATAAAGTGAAGTGCGAATATCTAATGACCTGGATGTTCGTGTTTATATTGTCACATATTTAGTAGCATTCTAGATAGAACAGTGTGTAACATATAACTGAAAGTAGAGACCTTTAAGCCAATGACAGTAGCAAAGCCGACAATTAAAAAATATTATTACTAAGACACTTGCTTTGCTGAACGTGGCAGTAAAGGTAAATTCACAAAAAAAAATTTAGTGTCATTTGACATTCATAAGTGTTACCTTGTAACCTGACATGAATAAATTTATTTTTCTACTTACTACTACTTTCTCTTTAAAAATAATTCTTCTTCTTCGATCGAACAATTTTTTAAGCAAACTATGCAATTTATATAATCTCTCTCAAAAAACATTTTTAAAAAGCACTTTACAAACATTCAGTCAAAAAAGAACACCTAGACTCGGAACAACTGTCTATGGATCACACAATTTTTATCCCGTGTGAAGATCGAACCTAGAACACACAGCGTAGAGACAGTAACTGCTACACCTGAGGTCGCGGGTTCGATTTCCGCACAAGTCAAACATTTGTGTGCATGAACATGGATGTTTGTCTTGGTCTGGGTTTGGTTTCTATGTAAAATATGTATGTATTTGCAAAAAAAGGTATATATGTATGTTTATCCATTGTCTAGTACCCATAGTACAAGCTCTGCTTAGTTCTGCTAGATGGTGTTGTATGTATGTGATAGAATACTATTTAGACCAAATAACCAAAATAATGGTTCAATTAGATGCAAGTAACATCCAAAAACAGAAAGAGATATAACTAAGTTCTCTATTTGTATTAAACTCATCCCGGACAAACAATGTATTACATCGTTTATTAATTGAAAGCTCGGGCAGACATACATCGAACAGACATAGTTTCATAGAAGACCATATCACGTAGGTTGGAGGTCTATGAAATGTAGCCTAGCAGGATATAATACGATCACTTTATCATTGCCACTAGGTACTTATTATTAAGTTTAAAACTCCATAAAATAAAAAATCTATTGGTGTTAGAAAAAGCATACTATAAGGTACACATTGAACCAAATGTTAGTATCACAGTGAACCAAAGTTGAACTAACACATGACATTTATAGACCGGCGTATAACAGCGTTATATTTAATGATATATGTATATCTACAGAAAGACAGAGGTGTGCCCCACACCCGCCCTAAAACTCCTGCTCAAAAGCGTTAATAATTCAAAGCTATGTTCGTTTCCTCTCCGCTAAAGTTCACAGTTATCTCTATATATTTTGACGAGCCAGTAAAGTACAGGTATAGATATATTATCTTACCAACCTTTCATTGTCTCCTGTGCTACATGCTAGAAAGAGTAAGATATACGATAAAGTACTTGCGTCTCTTTTACCCTTTAAAATGGAGGTAACGTTGTTAGAAATTTAATTTTCACCCGTTAATCTGCCTACACAATACCCCTAGGCGCTGTTTCATATCAATCAACCACCAAAATTGACTAAATTAACCTACGTCACCTTCCAAAGGGAAATTAATAGCCATCAATAAAGTTTCAATCTTTTGGCGCGAAACTACGCATCCATTACCGCCGCCATTTTGTGGCGTCCTTGATAATTTAGTAAAATGGCGAATGACTGGCAGTTTCATTTGGATACACTTTATTGTAGGTAAATACACCGCTCTGTTATTTATTTCAGGAAATTTGTTACATTTTCTTGGAAAAGAAAGGTGTTTCATTGAGTTTAAAATAAAGGTGTCGGATTTTGACACCGACGTATAACTTGGTGCGAAAATCATTATTAAAACGTGATAAAAGCTGGCTTAATCATTGGCTCTGCAAAATAAGTTGGCATTTATGATTGCGGCTGATTCGAGGGCTCGGTTCGAAGGAGAAGTTCCAGGGACAGGCTGATTGATATTGGATACATCATTTGGAAAGCAGCATGGAGTCTGGCAGACTACTCAGTAAACTACAATAAGTTCGCTCCTTATTAGATGGTACCTGAAAATAGTTGGTGAAATGTGGGTGTATACATCACTAGGCAGTGGGTTGGGATATACTGTTTAATATTAAGCAGTTATAATAATAAAAAGTAAGATATGTCTATAACGTCAAAAATGCACAATTGCAAATTATATAGTTATGTAAAATAATAATGAGATCAGGTGCAATCGGATCGCTTTTTGAATACATTTAAATGTGACGGGATAATTAAGAAGGATTTCGAATAAGCATTTTGGTGAACATGACTGAAATTAATTTGAGTACCTACATTTATTTATACTTACACGAAATCCTTTGAATAATAAGTTCGAAAGAAACACTTAAAAAATAATTTACACAGATGGTGCAATGGTTTAAGGAGTCATTTCGCTATTTCGCCGTGCCATATGGTCATCGCTTCGGTCCCATATAGCACAAACAATTTTATATAGTCAGCAAATAGTTATTCTAAGTTAAGATGTTCTTTACGTCCGTTGCTTCAATGATTTTTAAAACAACTCGCAACACGGGATTACTTTTCATATAAAAGAAGGTATAATGTAAATCATTAACAGCCGCGGTGGCACAGCCATATGAGGTGAAATTTGGTTAAAAATGTAATACACTTGGGTAGTGACCCATTCGGCAATATTCCCGAGTGGTTAGTTGAAGTATATTATAATATAATAGTCATACGCCTATATAGCGTGAGACTATTATATTATAATATCAGCTTTGAAACCTGTTCCACAGCATGGACCTCTTCTCAATATTAAAAGGGTTAGGCCATAGTCCACCACGCTAGCCCAGTGCGGGTTAACAGACTTCACTCCTCCTTGAAAACGAGATCTCCCAGACATGCTGGTTTCCATACGATGTTACCCTTCACCATTCAAGCGAGCGGTAATCAGCTAGCGAGACTATTATGTATGTCAGAAGTTTCTTAAAGTACACATAGACTATCGAAAACAAAACACAAATATTTTTTTTCGTGTGGGATTCGAACCCACAACAATCAGCGCAGTAGCAGTGACCACTTAAACATTTACGCCATCCGCGCAGTCTTGTCGTATCGTGCAGTTCGATTATCTATTTGTAACTGCGTACAATAATTCTAGTAATTCGCTCCCTTTACTATGGCAAACTAAGAAGTACGTTTTAAAACTAGCCGACTGGAATAAAAGCTACAAGAAACAAACGTAAGATCGTAAAATAAAATCACCTTAAAAAAGGTCATTTGATAAGAATTGAAAACGTTTGTAATGGGCGGTGGAAGTCGTAATGGTTTTGAGCATGCGATTTTATTCACGAAAAACTGACATCAAAATGGACTCTAGTATTTATGGATTTTCTTGTTGTTATTACTTAGATTTACATACCTATACATACATCACTGTTAATCTATTGAGTCGCATCAGACACAATAAGTTTTCAATTATGTGTGGTATTTCAAGAATTGATAGATGAATACTGTATATATCTTCGAAGATTTATGTAGATTATTTGATGCAAAATATATTTTTTATGTTACAACGAGATTTCGAATTATTTTCCAATGCAGAGGAAAATGTATTAGAATACTCTATTGTTTGGACATTATCAGCACTAGCTGCTACACTTGGTGTCTGGAAAAGTGCCTAAATATCTCGATATATGACTGTCACTAAGTTCCAAATCATAGATCTGTATGATGAATGACCCCAGCCATAGATTGTGAGAAGGAATACCGTGGTAGGTTTAGTCGACAGAACCAGGATGTCGCTATCTTTGCCCAAGTGAGTCCGATATAACCACTCCATCGTCCTTGCAGAGACGTATACGACGAATGCATCAATGCATTCGCCCAAGTTAAAAAAAAGATAACATATTATATATGGCTAAATAAAGGTATGCTTACATCTCTGCCTAGCACTTCGGATATATAAAGGCGTGACTTAATTAGTACACAACAATAGGTACCGGGTGGTATGTGACTACTAAAATACTTCCTTTTGTAGAACCATCCCAGACGTATACTTTTACACCTTCCATAAAACAAGGTGATCGGCTATTTGCAATCGCATCACGCTCGCGATATTAACCCCACGATGACCCGTTATCGATGCTTGTTTACGATGTATCGATTTCATTTGAAACGCTTCTCGATACAAAATGGTTTGTTGTAAAAGTAGTATTATGTTGAGAGGTTTTACGAGTTGAGTGTCTGGTCGTTTTGTTTATGATGAAAACTGAGAGGATTATTTCGATAAGATAGTTGTCGAATTTTCTTTTAGAAAAACATTTGATTTTAACAAAAGAAGCAAAGCAATTTGTTACTGGCCAATTTGACAATAGCAGCTCTGTTGACAAAGTTGATTTATGACGTCACGATTTACGTGACTGTGCTATGAGTTTGACCCCATACGGGATAAAAAAATTGTGTGCTACACAAATAATTGATCAAAATCTAGGTGTTCTTTTTTCTGTTGTTTGAGTGTCTTGAATAGATTCCTAGAACTATATCAGTGACCCACCCGAGACGCAGACGCAAAGTCTCCATTTAGTACTGCTGAGTGTGTCACTGAAATAGTTCTATGTGCAGCTTTAGCTTTTAGTTTTGACATTTTCAATGAACAAACTGGGTAGTTTGTTCATTGAAAATGTCAAAACTAAAGGTAAACTGTTGTAAATTTAGTTAGTTAGTAAGGTTAGATTATACCTATATAAAACAGTACCAAATTTGCGTTAAAAACCACCTAATGTATGAGCTAATAGATTTTGCCCAGGCCTCCATTCGCGTGGACTTTAATTGTTAGAGTTACGTCTAAATAAGTTGCAGATGCGATAATGATCAAATATAAATATTAATTTCAAATAATAGATATGAATATAGTAGAATTTCTTAAAAATGTTAGAATGACTGCATCGCCACCTATTACGAAATACGGCAAATTTCTGTAAATAACGAAGGGGTTGGTTCACCGGAAGACTATATATTTTCAATTCATAAATATAGACTATGCCAAACAGATAACGCTGCGTGCATACATGCCGTCCGGGGACAAACACAGGCCGCTATTTCCATTTTTGATTGATTTACGTCGACTTTTAAGCAAAACAAACAATTGTCCCTATCCAGGTAGTAAATTTACAGCATTATAACCATAAATCAATGCTTTTAACGTACCCCATGAGAATTACTAATCCTTAAAACTGTTATAATTAATAACAATAACCTACCTATAAGCCAAATTTGAAGCCTCTAATAATAATAAACACTGTATAACATAAAATGAAGGCAACTTTAAACCGAAAATCCTCTTTATTTCCTATACTACACTAAAAATAGAAGTCGAACAGGTAAATACAGCTGCTCACCCACTTAGTTTAATCTTTTAATCCGATTACCACACCCACACTATGAAAATTGGTAGTCTGTTTATTATTAAGACCATACGTCACATATACACACACACACATACATACACTCTACGAAAATTTTCACCGGCTTCTGCAAACGACTTAGGTATATGGAACGAGGAATAAATACTCTAGTTTCTACCCGTAATTTCACCCGAATGTGTTATTGTCTACCGGGATTAAATTCTTAAATGTCGATCCAAGACATAGTCTGTCTGTCTGCAAAGATTTATCCAAAGCCGAAAACAGTTTACGCTTCATTGTGTAACAAACATTCAAACAACTGCATATCCAATCATCTTAAAATAATTTCACATATTATTTTTAATAATTAACATTTATACATATACATTACATAGGTACTATCGACTTGAGCGACGGTTGACCACTCCTAAGGTTAAAATCGCATAGCAGGCCAACTACGACCTTTTTGTTTGAGTTTTTTTAAGGGCTGAGTCACTTAAAGTCAACATATGTGAGCGAATTTTTTTCTGAAATGGTCAACCGTCGCTCAATTTGATAGTACATACAACCACAGCAATAGTCTAACCGTAAACCGTTAGTCTGTCATGCAGAGGTATCGACGTTGATACCAAGGCACGCACCTCTGACTTTTCGAAGCTATTTGCGTATTAAATAGTTAATTACTGATCGTCTGAACGGTGAAGAAAACCATTGTAAGGAAACTTGCATGTCTAAGAGTTCTCCATAATGTTTTCGATGATATGTGAAGTCTGTTAACCCGCACTGGGCCAGCGTGGTGGACTATGACCTAACCCTTCTCACCCGAAGAGGCCCGTGCCTAGCATTAAGACAGTTTACATACAGGACTGATATTATTATATTATTTTATTCTACGACTATATACCCACAGGAGAAGGTACAGGTTTATTACATCCACATTTCACCACCTGAGCTATTTTGCCGACAGATTTTAGGTCGCACGTGATGAAAGGCGAGTGTTTTACCGCTAATCAGGCATACTCCATGATGCTAGTAAGAATTTCTTGATAGAAAACCTCCATAATAAGATGACCGACTCAAAAATCGTAATTCAAGACCTTGTGCACAGTAGTCTTTCATTGCAGCAACGAGACAGACGTTTGAATTTAGTTAAAACTTTAATCCTAATGTATCGTATAACACAATCTACGTACTAATTAAGGCCAGCGCTTAGTTAGAACGTACAATGCGCGCTCTAAGATTAAATTTTCTTCCACATTAGAAACTTGAAGTTGTATACAATAAAGGAACGACACGGCGAGATTTCTTATAGCGTTTATCCAATTTACTCTTGCCTTTTGCAAGGCAGTATGGCTTTGGTGGCGCAGCGGTAATGAATATGAGTGCTATGTATAAAATATTGGATTTGATACCCGGAATAGGCAAATTGTTTTTCGTATTTTCTGTCCAGAGTCTACTCCGTTCCAGAATAGTGTCTGGTGGACAACTATAGGCTTTCAGGGTGCAATTCGCTGGACCTAAGCCCAAAGCTGGAAAATATGTGCCAACCGAATACATGACACAATACACACTCATACGTACTCATACTATCCTGTCGTGTAGTTACGGAGTAAAAGTGTTACAAACAAACAAACTCACGTTCGCTTTTATAATATTGGTTAGGATAGGCGTGCGACTAATATACATGTTTGTATATTAATATCTAATGTTATATTACACACAGCAATAAGGTTCAGTAAATATGTATGTAAACATCCTGCGTAATAATGCCAAGAATATGTTCGGTATATTTTCGGCAATATATTGAAAATATAATACAATTACGATCGCCGGATCTTTACGATATAAAATGGCGACTACCGTTTTTTTTGTTAGGCAATGGCAGCATGAAGTCTCAAAGCGTGTGTGTGTGCAAGGCGTGTGTTTTT
This sequence comes from Catocala nupta, assembly GCA_963675205.1. Taxonomy (NCBI): domain Eukaryota; kingdom Metazoa; phylum Arthropoda; class Insecta; order Lepidoptera; family Erebidae; genus Catocala; species Catocala nupta. The sequence goes on from OY776099.1 coordinate 18,758,994, forward strand.
GGACTAAGCTTCTTAATTAGGCCAATGCACTTGAGGATCATCGTCTATTGATAACTTAGCACTGTTTAGAAAGATAATAGGTTACTGATCTTGTTTAGAATTTCCTTAATCGTTTCTGGATTGCACAGTAGCTAATGGTTGATTACTTTATTTTTAACAAAAAGGTCATCCATTTTTGAGTCAGAACATTTCGTCAACCGTATAAAGTCGCGCCTGATAATCTAAAACACATAAACATTTTAAAACATTCCATTAGCACGGGTCTTCTATCAGAATGAGGGATGGAGATATTTAATTCATACTTGAAAAGGGGAAACAAATCCTATGACTAACGAGACATTGCTTAAGCCTAACATTTCATTCAAACTGCTCCAATTTGACTAGGGAAGTCCCTCCACTCTACAGAAGTTCTTAGAATACGACCTACGATATAATATAATAAAACCTTGAATTTATTGTATTTCTGCGCTTTGCGATTCGAACCCGAGAACTCATGCACAGCAGTTGCATTCGCTACCGCTGCACCATCAAGGCAGTCAATATTTCACAAATATAAGAACGAATAAGGCCTAAGTTTTGTGGGAAAGCGTTGAAGTACATATCGCATTCTTTATAAAACAGAGACCTATCTGAGTATTTTGGATCAAACTAATTTGAACTCTGTTGCAATAATTTAACACGAATATATTATTAGAATTTGTAGTCACAAGATTAGAGTTCGAATTGCCATACTCCCAAATTTCGAATTAAGTCGTTGTTTTATTAAGCATGCGATATGTACTGCAACGCTTTTCCACAGACGGATAAGTATATACTTATCCGTCCAACGCTCTGTCTACTTGGCTAGTATATTACTCGCCTGCTCTTCCAGTAAGCACTACATTCGATCCCTCTTGAACTTGATCCTAAGAGAGGTCCAAAGGCCTGCTTTCGATGACTCTCAACGCTATTTATAGCAGTATCAATATATGACGGTGTTATATTGTCCACAACTTACAAGTGGGGATAGATAACTTATCGACAAGTGGCCATTTTGTTCTATGACGTGCTTTGTATTAACCTATGGGGAAAGGTGGAATGGTTGCAATAGATGTCATAGTTTCTGCATCTGTATTGTTATATGTTATGACTCTTTTATACGATGTCGGTAGTATGTTGCGCCGGTTGCATGCATCGTGTTAACCACACGATTCATTCATGCAAATTGTTGTTTTCATGAAGCCCGCGTAATACACTTACGCGCGGGATCGTCCAACTACCGTCCGACCAATATCAAACCCTTTTTGTGCGCATGGTGGAGTGTGAGATTTTGCAGAGTTAAGTTTTTATAGTCAGCGAAGGTTTAGTGGGAGACCGTTGGATTGACCAGCAGAGGCCTTGAGATCGATCCTAAAGCATGCATTTGTGCGTTTTTGTAGTTATGTGCTTTTGGTAGTGAAATATCGCTTACTCTAACCGAATGAAGATGATTCGAAGATTCGAAGATGTGATGTCTGTCAAACCACTTTTTTTTTAACCTCTGTGTAATGCGTTTACGATGGCACGGGTGTGTGGGACTCGAGCCAGAGAAGCCGGCCCCATACCCACTAAACCCCTGACGACGTTCCTCCAGTACCTAGTGTCGGTGCCACGGGGTTTGCGCTAGCATTCACCGCCACACCGACAGGTCTTGGCCCGCCACGTAACTAGGCGGGTCCCAGCTTTTTGGGGGAGGACCAGATGATACCTGTCAACCCACACTGAGCCAGCATGGTTAACTATGGCCTAACACTTCTCATACCAAGGAAAAGCCAGTTCCAAGCAGTGGGACAGTCTATGCACAGGGCTGATATTATAAATTGTTTTTATAGGAAATAGAAATTAAATGTGTAAAATTACGGTCGAATTTCGACTACTGGACGACCGCTAGTCAACAGAACTATGTGCGTTATTTTGTAGATTACTTAATATATAATTAGACGACTCGATGGCGTCGTGGTTAGTGCAACCGACTGCCACGCCTTAGGTCGCGGGTTCATTATTTTTATTATCATTAAACATTTGTGTGCATGAACATGGATTGTCTTGGTCTGAGTGTTTCTATGTATAATATGTATATATTTACAAAAAGAAAGTATATAATGTAATGTCTAGTACCCATAGTACAATCTCTGCTTAGTTTGCGCTAGATGGTGTTGCGTGTGTGTGATAGAATATATTATTATTATATTGTACAACAACGCTTGAGAGTATAAACGACAGGACCGTCATCAATGTCATTTTGTGGGACAGGATTCATGACCAGAATGAAAAATCGAATTTCAAAACGAACCTGCTTTATACAATGTGGGTAAAGACGGATTTACGCTGAACCAAGAGATTTGTGGCCTCTAACTGTTTACTACAGAGGCAGTAAATAACTACGACACCCACTTTCTCGTGAATAGTTGTAAAACAACTCCATTTAGATTGGAATGGAAGAGAAAGGCCGGGTAGCGAAACGAATACATTTATTTTTAACTCGTCGCTGCATGGGGCTTCACTCGCTTTTTTCTGGATAAAAGGTATCCCATATCCTTTTCTGTACCCCTTACAACGTGTTTACAAAATTTCATAATGGTCGGTTGAGTAGTTAGAGAGGCAGTTGCCTATGTCTTATATTGTAACATATTACACACAAGAACAAATATAAGAAAAGTGGGTTGTGGTGGGGATATCCACAAACAGCTGCATTTAAATGGCCGCTACGTCAGATTTTGTATCGTACATTCTTATTTTCTCATTTTACAATTAATAAAACCAAAAGGAAACGCTTGTATGTACAAAAATTCTTATATTTAGCAGTTCGGCTATGTAAATATTTGACTTAAACAATAAAAAAATCAAAAGTACTCTATTTATAATTGTTCTTATACTTCTACAATCAATTGTATCACATAATAAATGCATTTTGACTTTAAGCAGAGTATACACGTGACAAATGATAAACGTTGAATAGGCCTTTCAGCTGAAGTCAGCCATCGAGTCAGCCATGATAAATCCGCGCCGTTGAGCGCACACGATAGCTACACCTGAATACACTGGCATTGCATTTGTATTCAACTTAGTGCTTTAGGTATATATTACTAGGTGATAAGTATGTATACAGGGTGTCCGGAAATTAATGGATAAACTTGATAGGTCTTATAGTAGAACTGAAGGCAGTTAAGAAAAATTAAAGAAAAAAATTTAAAAGTGCTAGCTTAATTAGTGTTTAATAATAAAACAACAAAAAACAGATGGATTTCATTCATTTATGGTCGTAATATACAAGAAAGTTATACATGGTAATTAAAAAAAAGCACATGTCTCAGGTTAGTTAGGATAGATTATTTTTCATATTTTTTTCTGAACGGCCATCAGTTCCACTATAAGACATTTCCAGGTTATCCATTAATTACCGGACAACCTGTATAAAGTGGCGCAAATGTTATCACATTAATTGTTACCACATATGTATACCAGTACATGGTATTCTTTGACGATTTACAAATTATGAACCAAATGTATTCAGTAGTTTAGCCACAGAACATTTTCTTTGTTTTCATAATTTAGAACATCATGTATAATGCAGAGATAAATGTCAAAGAACTCAAGCAGCGATATTAAAACAAAACAAAAAAACGAAAAAATGACACAAAAAATAAAACAAAAGAAATAAGGTCCATAATCTTGCGACGAAAAGAAATAGGTTAGTGTGTGCTTATTACAATGGTGTTCCAATTTGTGTCTAATTTTACTTGATTTATTTTGTTCAATAAAATCATTTCTTAATTTCTGCGAAAATAGGTTTTTTGTTTATGTTTACCGTCTTTTTTTTTTTTTTTTTTTTTTTTTTTTTTTTTTTTTTTTACGTGGGGAAATGCAATGACGCATATCCCTCCGCGGGGGCGGGCGGAGGGATTATGTCGGACTCGCCGGGGTAAAATGAAGATGTTGAAAGGATAATGTACCTCCCGGAATACCGACTAAACCTACCACGGTGTTCCTCGACAAAACCACTATCGACGGGGCCGCGCGAATCACTTTCGCATACGGTCGCGACCCCGCCGAGGTTTCGGCCCGCCGTATGAAACGGCAGGCCACTACACGAAAGACCTACCCAAAATAGGCACTACTTCACCTACTGTCTCCCCCCTAGAGGGGAGACGGACTCGACACAGAGGCGCGCGTGGGAACACGCACGCCGCCTCTCGGACCTGGTGCTGAACGGATGGCGGGCAGGCCCACAAAGCCCGCCACCCCCAGGTCAATCCTCAGGGTGGCTGGAGGTCATCGCGCGCCCTCCGACGCCCGGCTCTGCGGTTGGGGAGAGGGTTTAAACGCTCCCTCTCCCGCTCCGCCGCCTCCTTGATGGAAATCACTTGCTCGCAAAAGGAGGCGACGGCGTTCCACGACCTCTCACTCCGGACCATAGACTGAACTACGGCCGAGAGCGAGAGGGCAACCGATCCGACTGCCGCGATCAAATCACGACGCTGCGATGCCCAGGCGGGGCAAACCGCCAAAGTGTGCAGCGCCGTGTCCTCAACAACGTCGCGGCAGTCGCCGCAGTGGTGACAACCGGGCGTCTCTTGCCGGCGTATACGACACAGGAACCGGCCAAAACATCCGTGGCCAGTCAGAACCTGTGTCAGCCGGAAGGTGAGGGCGCCATGTCGCCTCTCCAGCCACTCCTCAAACACGGGACTTACCGCCACGATCGTGGCGTGCCCGATGTTTACCGTCTTATATCAACCAGCTTAAGGTAGTATATAATTTAATGTGATAAGTTTTGCGCCATTTTGAATATAAAAGGCGTGAGAGTATATACGTACAACACGTGTGTTGTACTACACTAGTCTATTTTTAAAGTATGAATCAAATCCATTTCTATCCATATATTACAGCAACATTTTGTCAGGTATGTGTTTGGGTATAATTATAATAAATAGCGGAGATATCTTAACTAATATTATAAATGCGAATGTGTGTTTGTTTGTTTGTTAGGCTTTCACGCGTTGGCTTTGACATTCACACAACGGACAATTTTTTTGTCCCGTGTCGAACCCAGAATACTCAGTGCCACGGCAGTGACGAGGCTGCCCGCAGCGCCGAGTGTTGTGTATTCTTAAACCTACACCATCCATGCAGTAAAAAATATTAACTAATCGACCGATCATCATGAAATTTTGCATACACGTTGTCAGGTACAGAAAAATACATAGGGTAGTTTTCATCCAGAAAAAGTACTTGCGAAGCATTGAAAATTTACGTAACCTTATATAACATAAAATGCAGACTAATATCTGCTACTGAGAACAATATCTTAAAAATGGCATTTTATTTTAATTTTATACAATACGATAGACTAGTGGGAAACCGTTGGACTGCCACGCAGAGGTCTCGAGTTCGAACCCAAGGCGCGCATCTCTGACTTTTCGAAGTTATATGCGTATTAAATAGTTAATTACCGCTTGCTTTAACGGTGAAGGAAAATATCGTGAGGAAACCTGCATGTCTGAGAGTTCTCCATAATGTTCTCGAATATATGTGAAGTCTGCCAACCCGCACTAGGCCAGCGTGGTGGACTACGGCCTAAACCTTCTCACACAGAGAAGTGGCCCGTGCCCAGCAGTGGGACAGTTAGGGCTGATATTATTATTATATTATTATTATAATGTTGCAAACAAGCATACGGCCCACCGGATGGTAAATGGTCACCATAGCCTATGGACGCCTGCAATACCAGAAACCTACCAAGACAAGACACTAAACCAAGAACCTTGCGCGTTGCGGACCCTTTAGGAAAGGACGAAGAGAAAAAGGAAGTGGGAAGGAGAAGGAGCGGGAAGGGGAAACGAGGGTGATTAGGCCTCCGGCACTCTCACTCACCGAACGAAATACAACAGTAGGGATACTGCTACGTTGATATTCTGTGAGAGGGTAGTCCTTCCCTGGTCAAGCCGGCCCATTCATAGAGAAATTAGCGAGGCTCTTCTACTTGAAAATTTGACTGGGGGATCGAATATAATCTTGAGGCTTGTCGATCGCAAGCAAGTTATCCCACGGGGCTAACGAGTCTTGAAACACAGTACTTGATAATACAACTATCCAACAACTTCCACCATTTAAATAATATTGAATACTTCATTGTTAAACTTTCAGTTATAGAATTAGGTCAAAGAATTTTTCTATTCCCTGAAGTGTTATAATCGACTTAGAATTATGCCAGTTGGATGAGCAGCTTCATTCAAGAATAAAATCAAATAAAATGGCCGCCTGCCGAGTGAAGCGATTACAGGAGAATTCTCCTAGCAATTATGATCAAATTTATTTCGTATTGTATGAAAATGAATACATTTTGATAACGATAAAATGTTGTTATGTCGGAGGACACATTTATTTTTTAAAAGACTGCTCCTGCACTAGGCAAACTTCCTGTATCGCGGGGGACTTTACAGACATTCAAACAACAGACAAAAGAATACCCAATCTCATAACAACTACATATTTGTGGATCATGCAAATTTTTGTCCCGTGTTGAACCCGGAACATTTGGCGCCGCGCAGTGGCTAGGCAGCCACATAAAACACTACGCAAACATGCAATAAAAAAAAAATACAGTATTGACGAATTTTTATTCCGTTTTTCGGTACAGTTTTCACACTAAATATAATTATAATGATATATTCCCCATGCATTGTAACAAAGAACACATTGTTACCCAAAACAAAAATATTTATATACAAAAACTACAACATTTTAGATGGTGGCAATGGCAGTGACCACTGAAACCTCTGAGCCATTTGTGTAATCAAGCCATAATAATCATCTACCTTTGAGATATAGGCATATCTATTTTCCCATGTAAAAATAATATAGCAAACATAAGACATTTAAAAAAATGGTCGTCATCAGAAAACGAAAAGCTATTCGAATATTTTATTAATAATTTTATTGATAATTATGATTGACTGATTAATTTCTACATTGTTTAAATTAATTTGGATGTGAGACAACATATATTTCTTTGCTTACAAGGCGTAATTAAAGGTGAAGCCTACGCTTATACTGAAAGAGTAAGCCGATACCTAATTATTTTTTTCAGAAATCACACTACAATGGATGTTCATTTGTAGGTAATTAAATACGTGATTATGACACGCCTTGTGCAATAGCGTGCATAGAGATCATCAGTGGGTCAAGCCCAACCATTTTTTATAACTGTTATTGCTAATTTAATGTAAATAACTGCTAGTAATGCGAATCACCACTGTAATCTGTATAATAAAAAACCCCCGACACAAAATTAATTCGAAACTCATAAAGAGATCTATTAAAATAAAGAGAGTTGTGAAAAAAAATCTAATTCACCATTTGGTGGTGGCGGCCATCTTGGATTTGAAATTTATCATAGTGTATAGTATTCTACTAATCAAGCCCTTTCATTCGATACCCATATTGAGGGAGTTGTGAAAAAATATGTAAACCACCATTTTGTGGCGGCGGCCATCTTGGACCGATTTTTATAAAACATAATTAAGAACACTCCCGACTAATTCACCTTTCAAACAAAAAAAACAAAATTAAAATCGGTTTGTCCGTTCGGGAGCTACGATGCCACAGACAGACACACACACACACACACACACCACACACCACACACACACACATACACACACACACACACACACACACACACACACACACACAAACACACACACACACACAGACACGTCAAACTTATAACACCCCATCGTTTTTGCGTCGGGGGTTAAAAACTGGCAAACTGAAAAGTTTTTTGAAGTCATTTTTTAGGCGCGTTAGTCGCGTCATCGTCTCCAAACGCTTTCCATGAGCTATATGTATACTGTGTATATATGTATGTGTACTTTTTGGTGAACAAAAAGCGTGAACGTCATCGTAACCGCACGCTAGTTACTTAGTTTTCACTTCTATCAACAGTCCCCAATGACTGCCCCGCATTTTTTTTAATAGGATATCTGCATGGATGGCTTAGCGGGCAAGCGATCACTTCACTGTTGTTGCTGCGTCGAGTGTTGTCAGCTCGAATACCAGGTGAAACTATTATTTGTGTGACCAACATGAAAGACTTTCCTAGTGTGGGGCTAATGAGTTATATACAATATTGTAATGTTATTTGACAGTAAATGATATTTATTTATTTTATTTTAGTATTCTCAAATAATTGTCTTGTTCCTGGGTGTCTTTTGAGTGCTTTAATTAATATAATTTAATATTATAAAATTGATCGCCAATGGAGAGTTGTCTTTTCTATAACTAAATAACATATGGGCCCTCTCTCATAGATATCTCTCGATCGATATTACTGTATACAGAAATCGCTGTATCTATTAAAATTATACATTATTGGCTGAGTCAGTGCTCAAAAACCAATAGATTCGGGAAACCATAAAAACACTATTATGGTTTCCCAAATCTATTTGCTTGTTTATTGATAAAGCTTACTATCAAATTTCAGAGTTTTTCTCAGAAAATGATTTTTAATTGAATGAGTGTGAATCATAAATGTAATTTAGCGATTATTATCTGTATTTTAGTGCAATTGATTACCTTTACCTATATAATTTTTTTATCTACTGGACATGTAATTTGAAATTTATTAGCGAAATGACTGTGCAATTTTATTAATGATGAATTAATCTCTTATTTGTATTATTATTTGCTTTTATTTTTTATTTTATTGGTTTGTATAATTATTATTAATTCTCATTATTTAATAGTGTTTCCTATAACATACAATTTAACATTTACCATTATATCACACTTATGAACTAACAATTTTCGGACAAAGTTCTGGTAATGGCTCGTAGCACTATCTCTCATTCTGTACGCCACTGTATGAGGCTGAACATGTACGAACTAAATATAATATAATATCTTGCATTCAATGTATGTATACCATGTTCAAACAAATAAATGAATTCTTATTATTATTCTTATTTGTCTTATCATGCGATTCATTCGACACGATGTACTAAACTTGTTACTGCTTATTACCTTAAAAAACCTATCATAGCCAAATGCATAATAAGATATGGTCAGATAAAGTATGTTTATATTGAAATAAAAATCATGAAAATCGGTACAGTAGTTTTCAGGTTATAATTTATTTATTTTCTATATTTTACATATTTAAGTATTAAAAGTATTTATATTTACAAACGTATTAAAAAAGATAACATAATTACAGAAACACAAATAATTATAATACTAAATATTTACAAAAATGGTTTAGGCATCGTAGAATTTTTCAGCATCGCTGTCAACTGGTAACGTGCTCAGAAGAATTAAAAGTATTTATATTTACAAACGTATTAAAAAAGATAACATAATTACAAAAACACAAATAATTATAATACTAAATATTTACAAAAATGGTTTAGGCATCGTAGAATTCTTCAGCATCGCTGTCAACTGGTAACGTGACCAGAAGAATTAAAAGTATTTATATTTACAAACGTATTAAAAAAGATAACATAATTACAAAAACACAAATAATTATAATACTAAATATGTACAAAAATGGTTTAGGCATCGTAGAATTCTTCAGGATCGCTGTCAACTGGTAACGTGCCCAGAACAGACTGGCAGCATTGCCACGTTGAATGGCAATGCTGATTCTTTGGGCCCAAAAAAGACCAGCCTTCTGATCACGCGAAACATCGATCAGGCGTTTTGCAATTGCACAACTCACTGAGATGTTGTTTGTTATAATATTTCTAGCAATGTCTCACCCACGTTTATGATTACCGCATCGCTCTCATGGCTTGTAGCGTGATGTTATATAGCTTATGTTGCTTCTGGATAAAGTATCTTTCTAATAGTGAAAGAATTATTAATATCGGTTCTGTATTTTCATAGTTATTCAATCTCAAACAAGCAAATAACTTTGTCCTCTTTATAATATTCCTATTCATTATGTAAAAAGCAGACGCTCGGGTATTCAAACCAGACCAGCGTCTCGCAAACTGATCTGTGAAATCGTACAGATGTATAGGCAGACATGCGTACGCGACAGTTCACCGAAATTACACCAGAATTAAATATCTGTCCCCGATAATATGTTCGCCAGAAACACCTTTCATCTCATTCGATCAAAGCAAACGAAAGCAGCGGAGCATTTTGGACAGCCGTCGGTCATGGATTAAAAATGAACATGATTATCAAAGGGTAAAATATGTTTGCGCAAAGGAGTGATTACAGTTATGACCATTTTTTAATTAATTATTCCACATACCAATTTATACAATTGTAAAAGGTCACGGCCTTGCAATACTCAAGTATTACAAAGCCGTGACCGTTTTCCATTGTGTAATTCATTTACCATTGTTTATTTACAATAAATTCAAGAAAATAATACCAGGATTTTAAAAAAGAAAAATCACTATCTGAGATGCTAGAGATATCTAGGATCGCAGATTTATTTATTTCTTTATATGAAAAGGACGCATAAAATACAAACTAAGAACAAATACCGTCTACTGATGATAAGCGGTTACATTCAATTTGATTCGGTAGTCTTTAAGTTCTTGCAATACCAGATGTTAAGGATTGTCAGCCCAAAGGTATTAAAGGTTCCCATCTTTACTACCTCTGGGCTAACAACATGCAAGACTCAGCACATAGCACCTTTACAAAAGGTGTTATGTAAGTCTTTAGAATTCTTACTGACCGGGCTATACGTAGTAACAGTATTCATACTGTTATTATGTATATTGACTGCACCGATGACGTCACTAATAACGAGATTAAAATTTGTGTGACCCATGAATGGTTGTTTCTAGCCCGGGTGTTCTTTGTGTCCATTGTTTTTTCAGTCCCCGGTGACACGGCCATAGTTGTCGTTTTACAAAGAAAAAGAAATACTCCAACGGTTGTTTGTAAAATGGTAGTATAACTCCGGGTAATCCGGCTAAGGCTGCTCGTCCATTGAAGCAGAGCGAGGCTGCGGAGCGAAAAAACGGAGAAATATTAACCAATAGGATTGCAAACTGGAGTGGAGCAGAGATTTTATGCAATCCTATTGGTTAATATTTCTCCGTTTCTTTGCTCCGCAGCCTCGCTCTGCTTCAATGGAAAGGCAAACTAATTCCTACCTTCACCAAATAAATAAAATCAGCGCACTATGCTCTATCACTATCTAATGTCAATTAGTCACTACGTTTACCAATAAAATCTTATTCACCCCACGCAATAAAACAATCTGTCTCTATGACTCATTAGGTTTTGATTAACCTCAGCTTAAACAAAAGATTAATCGTTTATAATCTAATGAAAAAGCGTAGTTCTGCTTCGTCATCTATCATTCTGATGCCCAAATACCTTCCATAGTTTGGATAATGCTTGTCGACGACGGCCTTGAAACCTGTTGTATAATTTATACAGAAATATATACATAGCCTCGTCTACGAAGCTTGTGTATGTTGTAGGATAACTGCATAAACCGATATTTTGAGAAAATATTAGGATCATTACAGATAACTGGATTTCTGGCATTTAAAATAGAATTTTTCAATTATTAGGATTACAAATTCTAGCTTATCTTAGAAAAATCGCGAATCTTCGTTTTTATTATAAGGCCCAATTAGCTCCTAGAAACAATATAATAATAATAATAAGTTTATATCAAATATTACCCATAAATATAGAGCATAACATAAATACAAAATTGGTAGTGAGAGTGTAATAATGCATAGTAATCTTCTGGCAATCGACCTAGCACCGCATTATCTCAGGCACCAGGCAGATTAAACATTAAAGGAAGCGCTGATTAGCTAACAGATGTAACCGTCAGCTAATCAGATTCTTCCTTCCTCTTTTATAATGTTCTCTATTAATCGACTCTTTAATTAGCCAATCAATATTAATTGGCCAATAGGCGCTTAGGTTCACCAGAAAGCTGTACATTTTTGGCAAAAAGCATCAACTTTGTCATTCAACGTTGCCACGTTGATCGCTGTCCAATCGAAACGTACTCAGAAGTCTGGACTTCTGAGTACGTTTTCAGTCGACAGCGATGCTGAGGAGTTTTACAACGCTGCATTAACCATGTATTCTATTCCTTTGTTTGTAATATGTAACTTTGAAGCTGTTAATCGTACTAAACAATTTGGAATTTTGGCAATGTACTTAATTTTAGCTCGTAAGATTACGAAAGCCATCTTAGATTCTAAAATCCAGGATTTTCGTAATTATTCTGTTTTCAAATTATCCTACAACATACACAACCTTTGTAGATGAGTTTGTGAAAAAGGTATTTTCTTTTTGAAAGATTAGATGGCAGGGATAAGGGTCGTTTTGTTATGAATATTTGATACAAGATGTTGATGAATTACATCTGAATTTCTGAATAAACAAATCTCCATGTTTTTGAAGGTAGACTGCTTAAAATAGATGCTGTTTTGTTACCCGTATTCTGTTAATATAGTTTGTTTATGAAATATTTTAGTCTATGTACATTTTTAATAATCTGTTTTGTACGTTATTTTTAACCAGTGTGATTGAGACTGCTTGTATTACAGGCGATCTTATCCAATGGTAACCGTTTTCCACTATTTTGCTATCTATTTATATATTTTTTAACCAAATCAGATAGCAACTTCCAAAGCTTCGAAAAACAAAACAATAACATTACCTTTTTAGACTTAACTAAGCTTTCAATAGCAGCGATAGCCTGGTGAAAGACTGTTGAATTGCCACGTAGAATCTCATGATTCTGTTTAATTACCACTCGCTTTAACGATGAAAGAAAAAATCCTAAGGACACCTGCATGTTAGCGCATTCGCTTAGGTGTTTGGGCCCGAACTTAGCCAGCGATTTAGCCTATGGTCTAACCTTTCTCAAATTATTCAGAGACCGTTCCCATCATCGGAATAGCTTATATACAGGGCTGATATTATTATAATAAGCTCCTAATCGTAAATAACAAATGCGGAATCGGTTTGTTCAGTAAAATCTCCAAATTAGTTAGTGGTGAGCATTGTTACAAGAAACATAGCTCTCTATATTGGTTAGTTGCGATTGCTACTACTTCACTTGACAACAAACATTATAGTGAGTTCGTGTATTATATGACTTTACGTTATATCGTGCAGCACTACCACGGGACTAAGAAAATGTTAAAAGGATCACGTTGTCTCACCTTTCACGTTAACACAGTAACAACGCGCTTCGCCTCTCCCACGGGACCACACCCGCAATTCCTATATGTATTATTTTCTTCCTTTGTTGATCTCGTAGTGTAAATTCTCTATTAGTGTAGCGTCCAGTCGTGAGGATCCAGGTTCCAGGCTGATTTACCTGAGTATGGCAATAGGTATTGTTGACGACAATCGGCTCGCTCTCTTTAACGTTGGGCCTAAAACCTAGCTGATTAAACGTAGGTACCTTGAATGTCATACATTGTAGGTTATCCCTGCCTACTACATCGTCGATTTACTGACATGAGGCTATATGTATGTATATAAAAGAGGGCTTTGGCTTAAAATAATTCCTCAGGTAATAAGTACCTAGAACTGACGGTAAATATGCAATGGTTTAAGTTACCGCATCAGTATTTAATGAGCCGTGTACAGCGGGTTTGTTCCTATGTATTTGTGTCAACATTTAAAAAGCAAGCTGACCGTAACGTCAAGCCTTTCAAAAAGGTATGTAAATATCGAGCGACTAAAACGAACAGCCTTTCAAAAAGATATGTAGATCTCCTTAATTCCCTTATTCCGTTAAATACCTACATAATGCTTGCAACGCGAAATTATAAAAGTAACACGAATTATATAAAACTAGATTTAAAAAAAAAACAATGTATATAGGTTAAGTAAAGGTTATGTTAGTAATAGAGCGTTTTCTTTGAAGAATTTTTTTGCTTTAATATTATGTAGGTACCAAATTTCATATTGTACCTACATTTTAATACTGATTGACCTCATTCAAAAACAATAACGAAGTCAAAGTTCTCATTAAAAATGTTAAATATAACCAAAGCCTTATTGATGGCTTAGAGAACCTCAAAAGCTCTTAAATCCATCTTGAGAGCTCAGAGATTTTAATATTAATATTTTCAACCCCAAATCCTTATTGATCCTTGGATTTATTGAATTTGTTAAGTGAGTGTTTGTTATTGTTGTACTTCATCCTAACTAGTATTATAAATGCGAAAGGAAGTTTGTTTGTTACACGCTTTAAGAGGAAAGCAGAGCGCGATAGAGTTGTCTCTATCGCGCTCTGCTTTTTGCTGCAGTTTGGACCGAAAATACCTATTAAAAGTACACAGAATCAACGTTCTTTTGTCCCCTGATTCCTTCTCCAAAATCTGACCGATTTAACTACTTTTGCTATTAAAAATTAAAGAAAGGCTTTGGCCGTGTTCCTATGTTTTCTTTTTTATATATAATCTAGTCAAATTTGTTTTCTGGATGTTTGAACACAGCGGAAAATCTGGCCAATTTTTGAGGTTTTTGAAGGCTTTTCATGTGTCTTTTAATAATTAATTAATGAATAAAAGTAAAACATAGGGACATGCCAATAAAGGACATACATTTTTTGAAAAAAATACTACTCTGCTGGCTGGACTTGTGTTTCCACTTAACTACTCGACCGATCATCAAGAAATTTGTGTGGTACAGAAAAGGATATTCATCTATCCATCCATATTCATACAGAAAGTACTGTTACCAAGGGCCAGAAAATTTATATTACCTACATTTACGCTGGTGAAGCCGCAGGCAAAATGTAATTGTTGATAAAAAACAAATAAATTAGGCATAATGCCTGCATTCGAACTGGATATCAGAGTTGATATCTAGGGATCGATTATTTTTGTTTATTTTCCTTTTTTAATAATAATTATTATTATTTATTGACACGTACGTATGTAGTCAAACCAGTGATGAATATTAGAGTACAGGGACAAAAAGGGAGAGAAAGGCCAAGAAAAAGATGGATGAACTGTGAGAGGATGAATATGAAAAGGAAAAGGGGTAAATGATCAGATGACGGGTGACAGAGAAGTATAAAAGAGAAGGACATACTGCGCCGACCCCAAATAAATTGGGACCAGGGCAAGAGGATTATGAGTGACACAAATGAAACTACAATAATTTAGAATTCTCTGAACCGATTGTGACCTAAGTTTGATTTTATACCAGTTCTGTTACGTCGTCAGAATATATTGCGAGTATGCTAACTAATATTATAAATGTGAATTTGTTTGATTGTTGTTCCACACCTTAACAACTTGACAGGTCACCTGCAAATGCATTGTCAGGGGTACAGGACCAAAGGACAAAGGGTTCATCCAGAAAATGTATTGTTCCTAATGTATACAGTTAGTATCCATATAAAATCTTTAGGCCCGCTTAATGTTAAGCTGCCATCGTAGTATACGAATGCTTGCAAAGCCATTAGTGTCGATTAGAGGTTGCGTTGATAAGTATGGGCAAGAAAATATTACTGTTACCCAGTTTTATGAGAGTCATACGTCCATCCTACGCGAGTCCTCAGCTCTTATCAATATCTCACATCTACATCCCTGAAAAGGTAGGCTTAGATGGATCACATTCATACTTTGCCAATTACGTATTGTCTACCGTCATAATACGGAGGTCTACTTAAAAATAAACGAGCCTATTGTTATATACCGAAACTAAATATGCTCTAGGTGCTGCTACTGATAATTTCTGGACAGAAAATCCTTTTAATGCTTTACTTGACCCGAAAATTAAAGACGAATCTTGTTGCACAGCAACCGTATTTAATGCGCAGACGACGCAATTAAGATAAATAAAAATAAAATAACTAAAACAAAGATATGATGTATTTTTCTTTTATACACGACTTGGTTTGCCTTGACATGCTTCCGAAATAGTTATCTTAGTAAGAAGACCTCAATTTGCGCTTACTTTATCTAGTATAATCGTAAAACAATCAGTCTTAATAAATCTGTCAATACTGTAAACATTCTTACCAACGAACGCCTGTCTGACTCGTCTATTTACGTCAGTTACTGCATCAGAATCTTACCTGTAACAGATAAAGCGAAAACATCTTATAAACATTCTACAGTTGCAATGATTAATTATTGGTTTTTGCTTATGTATGATGAATGAACAATAAATAAATTTCAAACACGATAATCTTACGTTTACGCGAATGAATACATTGAAATCATGTTACGGGGAGACTAAAATGGTGGTTGTCTCAATGTTCTTAAGTGTAGTTAAATCAAAGTACCCAAAACTATTTTGATGTAGGTAACTACACTTAAGAACATTGAGACAACCACCATTTTAGTCTCCCCGTGAACATGGCTGCTGAAAAGCAAGCGAAACGTCGGGGAAAGCGTAAACTTGAATACAAATAGATTCAATAGTTTTAATAATTTAATTAGCTTAAAATTAGTAAAGTTTAATAGTAGTATAGTAGTGTAACAATTTCTAAACATCAGATATTAATTTCAATGAATAACATTCGCGTAAACAGAAGACAATATTATCTTCTTGCATAATTTAATTTGCTTCAATCTCGAACGCCCAACGATTTAAAGTCTTCCTAATCTCGAGAGTAAGCGCATTCCATAGATAAATACATTGTTTAATAAAGGAACATGAACAAGGCTCTATGTATTAAAAAATATTATATAGCAGCGATAACCTATTGGGCAATCGTTGACCTGCAATGCATAGGTCTCGAGGTCGATCCCATACACACACACATCTGACACTTTTTGAAGATACGTGCGTATTAAATAGTTAATTATTGCTCGCTTTAACAGTAACCAAAGAACATCGTGAGAACGCCTACATGTCTCAGAGTTCTACATGATGTTCTAGAAGATGTGTGAAGTCTGCCAAACCGTACCGAGCCAGCGTGGTGGACTATGGCTTTACTATTCTCATACTGAGAATAAGCCTATGCCCAGCAGTGGGACAGTTTATGAATAATGCTGATATTATTATTATGGAAGGTAATTTTACCGATCTATATGTATTTCTTGAAACACACTGTGTTAAGCTACGATGACCACGAGTCTGCCATCAATTAAACAAAAGAAAATCTATTGTTCGCGGTTACCGATGACTGCGGTGGCGTTTGAAAGGTTAAAACAAAATTATCTACGCGTTTACGCTAACATGAAAATCACAATCACGAGGAAGTTTTATTGGCATAGGAAACTTTTGATTCATTTTGTGTCAAAACGATTTAGTCTTACTGAAAGGCAAAATAAATGAGCGAAATGAACAGGAAATTTGCCGTGTAATATCTTAATTGAAAAATAATTGAAAATATAGACATATATATTTATATAAAAAAGATTAAAACACACCCCTGCACAGATATTCTCTCTCCTAAAATAACTAACATAGAAGTGTAGTAAGTTATAAATGAGATAGTGTTTTGTTTTCTACTTATGAATAATTTTCATTCATAAGTAGAAAATAAAACATAAACTTATTAAAACACTTTTAATTGCATTTAAAGACTTTTAAAGATTATTTATATAATAATTTGTATCGAATATACACATACTTTTACGTAAGGATTCGCATTAGTAAAACTAA
The DNA here is from genome assembly GCA_963675205.1 of Catocala nupta. Lineage (NCBI taxonomy): Eukaryota > Metazoa > Arthropoda > Insecta > Lepidoptera > Erebidae > Catocala > Catocala nupta. Next base: position 18,776,598 of record OY776099.1, read on the forward strand.
TAAATGTGATGTATCAGTATAGGTATCCCATAAAATTATATTTAATCTTAACACCTATAACATCTGTAACTTAATATCTTTAACGACAATTTAAGATCGTCTGTCTCTATTCAACATAAATGTCAAAACAAAGACAGCATGAAATTTAGACAGTGTCTAAATTTAATCACTGTTGTGTAACAAGGTCAATATTATTAACTATTTTACAAAAACTTTAAGATAAGAGTGAGAAATAGAAATCAAATTATATTAAGTCTACTAATGGAAGGCGTAAGCATCGTTTATCATCATTTGATATTAAAATGATGACAGTATCAAATTTGATCATGATGAATATTACTTTTAGTATCCGAAAGTTGAATCATAAGTAAATCCATTAATTTAAGAAATAATAAATTCGTGAGCAATACTAATTTTACCAGAAGATTGATCATGAAACTGTTAACGCGGTCAAAAAATTCAAGCCACTTCAAATCCCAAGTTGGATCAATGACGGTGATATTGATCTCGTGACATAAGTTTCAAATCGTGTGTTTTCGGTTAAAGTGACTTTTAGGAAAATGTGCCCCGTAGACGACAGTTGGCTTTCTATTTTGTACATAGTCACAACAACAATATAGCTAAAATTACATAAATAAAATGTATCTAACAATATTTATAAGGTGTGAATCTATGTATGTATGTATGTCAAGAACTGGTTTTCTGGAATATTAGCGTCCAGGCTGATGACACTGATTTGTCCGTACTTCATTATAATAATAATAATAAGTTGAGTAGTTGGCGAGTCACCGTCTGCCCATTGCATTGATGCTATTAGAGTATTCAGGGCAGACGCCGTTTTTCATCCATAGTTAGCAATATACCGGTCCACTAAACACCCATACCTATAGTCCATATATTAGAATCCATACATAGCAATCTTATCTTATCTTGTGTGGGGGCCAGTCAGTACAGACCGGCGACACTTCGACCCAGTGGGATCTTTTGTGTCGACTTCCCCAATAACGAGTGCCATAGATGTTCATGGCAGTCGGGACCGACGGCTTAATGTGCTCTCTGAGGCACGGCGCAGGCGATAATTGTCAACCAATACGCACATAATTTCGAAAAGTCATCTAACTTCCGAAAGTCAGAGGTGCGCGACGTGGGTTCGAACCCGAGACCCTCTGCATTACAGTCTGTTGGTCTCCCCACTGAGCTATCGCTGCTCTTATACGTAGCAATAGTGTTTCATCCCACCTTTAATACCTCTCGAAGGGACACTTCACGTTAGACCCGTGTCTCCGTGTAAGCCTCGCAAAGGACCAAGTATTTTTCTAATATAATATGTTAGAATATGTAGTGATAAGAGAAAAATAATTATAAATACGCAAAATTAAAATATTATGTAAATGATATTTTGTAGGTGGAAAATAAATCATAATTATTATAACGTTGGATCTACAATTGTAGCCAGAGAGAGACATATAAATATAGTACACCACTAGGAACACAGGCGTACTTCTATGAAATATACATAGTATCAAAAATCCAAGAATATATCGACAAGAAATAAAAAGAAGTTCAAGATAACGCATAATTGCCGAACCTAAACCAAATGTCCCGATACCCCTCTGCCAACTCAAAACATGGTTATGCGATAGAACCACAAAACTACACGAAAAACAGTGGACAGAAACAAAGGAATGTAGACAGACGAAGGAAGCCTTTCCATCCTTAGACAAACATCTGTCACGTAAACTGCTACGTTCCACAATGTAGATGGCGTTGTTTTATAAATATTGCACCGCGTACTAGTTTTAGCAAATAGGTGAAAATTATAAGAAATTATAATCTCAACCGAAAAGACACTCAAACAAAGGGATAGAATAATGTTTGATACAAACAAAATAGCGAGTCATCAAAAATATCTATAAAATAAACTACCCACTAGAAATTTATAAATTCATTTGTAATTCTTTGCTTCAGGTTTTACCCTGAAATTTGTTGTTTTTTTAAATAACTATTGTGAATAGAGATTAAAAAAAAAATGTATAAAGTAAATTTATCAAAATTGAATTATTAAGAAATTTTTTTTTTTCATTTTACCGTAGTCATCTTTTACGATATAAATAAACTACTTAATAGTTCTTGAGTCCATTTCCGTTAGATAGCGTCAATTACTGGCTTATACCATTTTAGTTTTGAAATGGGTATGCATTTTGCAGCTCACTGTACATATTACATAAAAAGAGGTATTAAAAGTATTTCTTTAAATCTCTTTGATATTATATAATACTAGATGTACTGCGTCCCCACTCCTGTCTCTTGTAGCGTGATCTTAGCCTCTACCTTCCTCATAAATTGGAATATCAAATGTAAAAATATTGTTAAAATCCGACTGATCAAACAAACTCTTTAGTTTTGTTATATTAGTGTAGATTCAAGACCGAGTGTACACTTAGTTTCCAAATAAATTATTGTTATTATAACGTGGATTTCCATAGCTCATTGACCTTAAAACAAAATCCAAATAGATCGCAGATATCACATAGGGGCTTTAAGATCTCTTTCCTTGAATGCTACGAGGTCGACCCGCATGTAACGACCTTACACGAGATCTGATAAGTACCTATTCGCAGTAATCAGAGTTTGTTCATACTATTCACCCATATAACCTCGATATTCATGGCCAAATTGTACGTAAAAATAGCTATATAATAAAAAACTATTAAATATATATATATTTTTTAAAGTTCTGAATAAAAAAATACTACATACTGCAGAAAATTTAATAATACCTTTAAATAAACTATTAGTGTCATTTATTGAACAAATTAAAATAAAGATTTATTTTTATTTTTATAGATTAATAGCTTTTGTCCGCGGCTCCACTCGCGTTAATGTAGATTTTGTCAATAACTTTTTATCAATCTGGAACAGTGTCTTTTTTTTAGATAAAAGGTATGTCCTTTTCTGTACCCCTTATATGTGTATCCGAAATTTCATGATGATCGGTCGAGTAGTTAAGCCATGAATGCGTAACAAAGAAACAAAAAACTCACATCCTTTCAATAATTTTTTGTTGTATTATTATTACCTACTATTTAATTCATGATTTTAGTACTCGAAATATTTACTGTTTTTTATATATCGTTAATATGCAATTACCAATCAATTATATTTGTATTCTGTCTATGGCAAAACCTGTTGATACACCTATCTATTCAAATGTTATAGGATGCATTTCCTGTAAACAACACATATTTGAAGCAAATAAATATATCTATAACTTTATCTTCGTATTTATTATATGTATTAGTTAGGATTAGCCTTTTGGGTTACAATTTGAGCAAAATCAATATGCTTGTGTTAGGAGTGAGTTACCGTCTGTAGTGTACCTGTTTCGAATTCAAACCATATGGGTTTCTTGGACCTAAATTTAGTACCTCATCCATTGGGCTACCGCAACTTAAACAATTGACATTAGTCCGTAATCTGTGGATTCTAGCTAGACAAAAATATCCGCAAAACAAAGGCTTTATAAATACGTTGTTAACGACCGCTTTCAGAATCTAAACTTCTTCTTCTTCTCGAGTCGATGGTACAATTATTTCATATATGTCCTGCCCAATCTGTAGCCACCACAATCGCATTAGCAGTTGCGTCCATCAAGTCCTCCGAATGTCAAGTCCTACAGGGACAATTTGGGCCTTTGAACAGATGTGACATGGTTTGATTGGGATCACCACATTCACACTGTCCTTTGTGAGGCTCTCTGATTCCCCATTTTACCAGGATGCAACCGCAGCGGCCGACTTGAGCACGAAGTTGATTTAGGGATTTCCATATTGGCCATGGTAATTTCTACCCAAGTGGTAGGTTTTCCCCAACTAAACTGATGTAATAAAAACGAAAGTTGATCTTTGTATTTCTAATGCTTTCAGGACTAAACCGCTAAACATATAATGATAAAATGTATTAAAGTAAGGTTCTCTATACTTACCACATTTTGTCTAAATAAAAAGAAGCCTATGTACCCACTTCTCAAGATACAAATCTGGCTTGCACAACAAGATAAAAAAGGGATTAGGTTAAAGCTTTCCAGGGACGCAAGCCACTTTTTAAAACAATGAAGAGGTGAGATTACAACTTTATGAATGTTCTCTCATTAGTTTGTGAGGATGCTACCAACGCTCACTAAAAGACCCAGATGAAAGGGAGAGTACTCAGTATCTACTTAACTAATGACTTTTTGACATTTACGACATTTTAAGATCACGCGGATCTGGCGTGAATCACTTCCCTAACGAGGGGGGTGTATCACGCCTGGTCCGCGCGACAACTGTCACTATCATTTTAGCTTGATCACTGCAGAATATTGTACAAAACCTTTTCTATATAAAGTTTCATATTATTATAACTAATATTTTAAAGGTGAATGTGAAATTATTTGTTATGTTTTTACGCCTTAACTACTTGAATCATCATGAAATTTAGCATATACGTTGTCAGGGGTACACAAAAGGATAAAAAAAGAGAGAAAAAGGTACATTTCATCCAGAAATAAATCTGGTTCAATCTGGCTAGTATTTAATATTACAAACACCTTTTCTCTCTAAGATTGTATAGCAAACAGGGATTCATAATTGACTAAATTAAACTAAGAAATGCTATGTTATGATAGAGACAGTATGAATGTAGACATTGACATGAAGGTAGTTTTCTGAGTGCCACTCTTCTTAGTATTAAAAGTTGCAGAAAGGGCACAGTTAACAACAATTTTACTCAAACACACTGGTTTTTGTTTTAGGACAACGCCCGAACTAGGTATTATTCTGTGGCAAGTCTTAGACCACTACACTATCCGTTCATGTAACTCGTCTGAATAAATATAATCATTTATAGAAAGTCGTACAAATAATTTAATGTATTTCTATGGCCCGTAGAGTTTCTATAGAAATGCTAATATATATAGGTATACTCAATACAAATACAGCGAAAAGACTTTATTACGATATCGGTCCAGTTATAAAAACCACATGATCAATTTATAAAAGTAAATATTTAAAATCTGTTTCAATAACGATCGTGTAGGTGGACTGCTACAATCGGAGCTTTCATACAAAATTAGAAACGTTAACGATTTTGTTTGAAATTCAAATAAATGATGTTCGGAAACAAGGTCTATTATGTATTGCAAATGGGTTTAACATGCGAGCATTATATTATCATTAATTGTATAAATATACTAGATTTTGCCTACGGCTTTGCTGGCGTAAGTTTAGATTAGGTTAGGTAAGGTTAGTAACAGATTGTTTTCTGGATGGAACGTACCCTATGTATTTTTCTGTTCCAACGTTGACAACGTGTATGAAAAATTTCATGATGATTGGTAGAGTTTTAAATATTATTTTAAATTTAATATTTTTTGTCTCACATTCTAAGGCTTGACATAAATGTCGTAATAAACACACGTTCTGAATCAAATACGCTTGCGATTCAAACGTTTATGATTTGGTTTTGATATAGAAAATCTTTCTTTTTAATAAAAATAACCTGTAAATGTCTGTAAATGTGTATACATATATGGCTGTTAATAATTTGATACATTTGACGTGTATCAAATGAGTTTCTTTCAATAAAAGGTGCACGAATACTTCTCTTAAATAGTCCAAATGTCATATATAAAAATAAGAGATATAACTGAACAAATTAAATATAAAATCAATCAATGAATTTATTTATTTGCCAATATGGGTACAATAATATAAAGTTTTTATAATTGTAAAAAAGTATCTCCATCTAACTATAGGTACGCAAAGTTACGAGCTAAAGCTAGTAATAAAACCAGACTAAATCAAACATATTATGTGTTACATCACGACTGATGAATGAAGATACATCCATACAGCCAGGTTCTGTACTCTCTCTTCGAAATCAGGCCAAACTATGTGGCTTAGTGATCATGTCGCTCGAATCTGTTCATAAGAAAAGAGCACACGAAACATAAAAACAAAATTGTTATCGATTCATACACATTGAAAGAATTTGAGTGCAAAACTAGTGCAGTCAGGGTCATTTCATGTCGTTTCGCCCTATTCTTGCGTACAAATTCGTGCGAAACAACCACTAAACCCAGTATCATACATACATACTATAAAAGAAAATATTTTCAATGTCACTAAACAACTTTGTATCCCTTCAGACTGACTCTAAAAACCCTTTTTTCAAGCTACAATTCAAAAGCGTAGAACATCAAAATGGTATTTTAAAAGTTACTAAATATAGACCAGAATTCCGGGAATAGGAGCACGTTTTGACACCTGCCACGTTCGGCACGAGCCGTTGACTAGAGGGTGACGTATTGGATGCACAAACGTTCACTACAACGATATCCGATGACACGTGTCCGACGATGTGTACGTGCAAACAGATTGGCTTACTTGGTGCCAGATATCGAGTGTTAAAATGTGATCTTGCGATGCTAACAAAAGCAAAATATGATTTAGCAATCTGTTATTACAAGTTAGATAGAAACGATTGAACATTAGCATGTTATTAGCGTACACTAACTAGATATCTATACGAAGCTCAACTAAGATGCACAGCTGATTGATCATCAGAAATTTACGAACAGGCTACGGTAGTTATTTTTGTCCTTTGGTAGTTAATTACTTCCAAAGAGTGTAACTTATCAATATGAGAGTTTGTTATCCGATAATCCTAAATAGTATTTATTACAAAGCAGCAAAATTTATTTGTTTACAGGTAATGAATAATCTTTGGAATCACCGAACTAGTTCCAATTTGGTAAATCAAGTATAGCATCAGTCCACTGTATCTTACGCAATACTTTAATATACTCAAAGTATATGACTTGTTGAATGCCATAAAAATTGAACTGCAATTATTTAATTTGGAACAACTATAACTTGCTGGTTTCTAAACCACAAAGTAATCGCCCATTTTATGATTGTCTATCTCTAAAATTTCAAATGTAATGATAAAATAGCCTTCGGCAAGACAATTCCAAAAAAAATCTCTTACTCTACAGAATACTGAAGCCATCGTTCAACGTGAAATCCTCTAAGTACCGTGTAACTCTAAAATACCGTTGGCAACAAAAATCGCATTATTCTCGTAACTTTTGCTGTTGTTTCGTGTTCATTTTATTGAAACACGAAGTTTTTATCGGCATTTAGGAAAGAAAATATTGATTATTATGAAATTAAGGGTTTTACAACAATCATTATTTTGACAGAAAAGTCTCGTTGCTTTTAAAGCTACAGGATAATTGACATGGAATTATTATCAGAAAAATCCTACCCAAACAATTGTGTCTACCTTATTTCCCGTAACATACACGTAATTGCTATCCTATAGCGACGGAATATGGTTTGGTATCAGAGATCAAGATAAAAGATTTAAATCAGACTTCGATATATCAGTAGCTATACTGAAGTAGTGTTTGCCATTGATCAGGGATGCTGAAAAGTAACCGAAATATTTACTAAATGTATCGAAAATAAACCGTTATAATTTTTTTAATTCAGGATATTTTATTTGCGTAACCGTAAGACAATTCTAAGTAAAACATATGAAGGGTTTTCTCAATCCATATACGATGTCACGGTTACAAATTCATGGAACGTATTGATCCTATATTCATATCCAAAAATAATGCCTCTTTTTGAATCAATCAAGAGCAACACATTTCAATTGTATGACGCCGACGTTTCTTAGGATACTTTTGTGTAAGCATTAATCAAAGGAGCCTGAATCCTACTTGACAGTAACAAGGGTAGATTGAAGTCCACCTTCCAAACTCATGACTATTGGAAAAACCTTTTGGAATAACAGCTGGATCTTTAGTCTATCGATCAATATACATGCACTTTGGAAGTCGCGCATGCATTATAAAATACGGGCTTAGTCAGACGTACTGTGATAAAAGAGGTTTAACTATCTAATTTAAAAGAGGGAATCAATAAATAATACTTTTAAGCATTCCAGTTGCATTCATTCCATATTTCTAAACTTAAGTATTACCTGTAGTAGTTATTTCTATTTTAGCTACTGGCGATAGTGAGAGATCGTTAGACTATCAGACTGCAGAGATCTCGAGTATTAAATTAGTTAATTATCGCTGGCTATAACGGAACACGAAAACATCGTGAAAAAATCTGCTTATCTGAGGGTTCTCTATAATGTTCTCGAAGATATCTAAAGTCAGTCAACTCGCACTGGCGAATTATAGCCTAAATTTAATCACATTGGGAAGAAGCCCGTGCCCAGCAGTGGAATAGTTTTTATTTATATATACTGACCGATATTATTTATATATACGGTTATTATGCCTATAGTTAATAAATTGGTCTTGCATCGATTCTAAAACCAGTTTTCAATAATTCATCGGTCACTCCCTCAGTTACCATGTTTCAAACAAATGTTGAATTCGGTTTTTGTTTGAGATGTCATCAAATCGCTGTTTTTAATCTTCAGCATGTCAACGTCATGATTTATTGGTAATAGCCACAGAGAATATTTCAATAACCATTTACAAATCCAATGGTATTGTGCACGTTTAGACTATCCGCTTAAGAAATTGACAATATCCTCTAAGCCATTATTATTTCAAGAAAATATGAATTCCTCTATAAGGGATTATTTAATTAAAAATTCTGATTCGAAATCAGAATTATAGAATGGATATGCTTTTGTTTGCGGTACAGACAGATGTCAGTATTTTGAGGTTTACTTTTATTGCATTGACTTGTTTAATTTAGTTTTTATTTAGCATCATTTTAATTATACATTTTCTTATTGTGTTTCTTTTTTTACTTGTGTCCTTTTTCTTTTGTTTTTCGTTTCCATCCCAATATCTTAGTAAACATAGCATCAATTCTATATATCCCCAAAGAGGCAACCAAAAGTGTTTTACAAATTCATTCATAGACCATACACCAGCTATATTGTAGTCCCATGTAAAATAAGCCAATCACGTCTCAGAAAACCCAATGTTACTTTGTTCAATCAACTTTTGATTTATTTAATCTCTTCACCTCACGGCTGTTCTCTAACATAAACGGAAACTTTATACCACATGACCAACAAGACAGACGATCCATTACTTAATTGATTTTGATGACCTAGTTTGTTTTTATTCTTGTATCGCTCCGTGTAGATAAAATGTAATTATACTTCACTTTTACAATACTATTATTCTCGAAAACGATTAGATGTCGGTTAAAAAGAGAAATAATGCCATCGGTAACATATCTTCTTACTTCCAAAGAATTTATACATTTACATTAGGACATATCAAGCGCACAAAGAACACGTCCATACTTGTACACGCTTCGCTAGTTTGATATTCAAAGTGAACTGCCTCGGTAGCGTAGCGTTAGTGAATGCGGCGTGAAGCCATGAGAACGTATCCGGATCAGACCAACAAAATTTTATGGGATCTTCTGCAGAATTGGATCTAAAGAAATTCTCAATGGCAGCCGGAATTAAGAGGTTGACAGTGCTGCATACCCTCGTGCCTCGGTAAACATGTGAAAGAGTTGGTCCTGTGCCTGATCTCTCTCTGGTAGTATCTGATTGCTGACCCATGCGATAGCGAGAGGTAAGTAATAGAGTGCATTTGTGTTAGCCCATACACATGTGCACTTTCATGTCTCCTGCTCAGACGGCCAGTCTCCTTTAATTTTAGCTGACGTGACAGAAATTAGGTTGGAAGGATCTTATGTAATTATTGTTAATTCGTTAGTAATTTATATAGTATGTATGTTTTCGAATCAGACAATGCACAATAACTCCAGTTTTACTGAACGATATTTGATAAAACGTCCCATAGATTTCAAGTATTGAAGTCAAGCTGCCGAGCTGCAAAAGCTCCATCAAAATATTCCGTTTGTAATACCAACATTCATACCAGGATATGGGTCATAGCGAACAAAATGTAATATACACGGTCGAATAGTTCCGTCAGCGACCTCGGTCGAGTGGAAAGCCTGCGTAAGGCCTGCAATACCCGGAGCCTAAATATGGGGATAAATTATTTTCAGTATAGGCGTAGAGGCTTTTTGGTCGTACATCAATCGACCGACTTTGTTGATGGAATATTGTTGCCTATATCAATCAATATCAGTCCTATTTATATTGTAAATACTTCTGGGTACGTTTTTCTTGTCAGTGCGGGAATGGTTACTTCTTAGTTCATCACGCTGGTTCAGTGCAGGTTGGCAGACTACACAAGTCTTAGATAAAATTATGGAGAACTCTCAGATTTCCTTGTTTTCCTTTACCGTTTAAGAGAGCGATAGTAATCTATTTAACCTGTCAATTTTTGGAATGCCAACATAATTAAAAACCTATTGTGCCTGGCCGCCGGTGTGCTGTGACTCAGTAGGTTAATACATACAAAACTTTGGTAAGTCAGAGATGCGTACCTTGAAATCGAACTGAAGACCTCTACGTAAAACCAACTGTCTTCTAAAGATATTATTGACTGACTCTTCGGTCTAACGATATAAGTTTGCATTAAGGCTTTCGGTGAATTGTGAGGTTTCGAGTTTGAATCCTGACGTAATCATATTATTAATAGTAAGGAGATTATGAGCAAGATAACTGGCAATGTACCTGATGAATAATAAGCTTATTCCCTATTGTATGGGTCTAAAATAGAATAATAATATTTTAGATGTTTTAAACTCTGCAAAAGCCATTAGGTAGCCTGAGTAAAGTGTATTTCGGTTCAATACATAATAAACGTTAGTACTAATAACCTGATGGCTAATTCTTAATTGTTCTAATACCTTAATGCGATTACATATCTAAGTATAAGCCTTGGCCTAACACAATGGAATTATTACCTACAGCTGGAATATTATACAGTATTATAATGTTTGTTAGCTCACACGCACACATATGTAGGAATCAAAGCAAAGGAAAATTATTAAAAATGGTAACAAGACTGTCTCTATGTCGGAGCGGTAGTAAATGTGACACCTGTGCTTAAGGTCTCAGGTCCGTTGCCCGGGTCTAACAAAGTGTCTTTGAACTTTTCTGCCAGGAAAATCTGAGTAGCAGCTCGGAATCGGTAACTATGTCCGGTAGATACAAATAAACTGCCGTCTACAACCTGAGACTTCAAAACCGTAGTTGGAGAAATGTAGGTCTAAGCGGCGATAGCTCAGTGGGGAGACCAACAGGCTGCAATGTAGAGGGTCTTGGGTTCGAACCCACGACGCGCACCTCTAACTTTCGGAAGTTATATGACTTTTCGAAATTATGTGCGTATTGATTAACAATTATCGCCTGCTCCGTGCCTCGGAGAGCACGTTAAGTCCGTCCCGGCTGTCATAAACATCTATGGCAGTCGTTATTGGAAAGTCAGTGCCCTATAATATCCTGACACTGCAAGCCACACAACACAAGCCTTAGGGTATCGTTAGCCTTCGGGTTGCGGAGGTCAGGTGGCAGCCGCTCCGTCTAAAAACTGATATCCAGTCAAATCCGGTTAGACTAGAAAAGCCGACCTCAAGTGACTTGGGAATAATAAAGGCTAGGGAGAAGAAGAAGTTGGAGAAATGTAGGTGATTCTGACTAATAAGATATAGATGCTTATATTACCAGAAATAAAAAGATTTAATTTAAATGAAACTATTATTAAATAATTATGGAACTAAGAAACTACTACTGTTAAACTTTACGATTACAAAGCAATTAAAATTATGAAACTATTTAGATTTAGGTATTCCTCTTCCCGACGTTATGGTTGCTATTCAGCAGCCATAGCCTCGATGGCGTAGTGGTCAGTGTAATCGAGTGCCACGCCTGAGGTCGCGGGTTCGATACCCGCACAAGTCAAAGATTTGTGTGCATGAACATGGCATGTTTGGCTTAGTCTGGGTGTATCTATGTATAATATGTATGTATTTACAAAAAAAGAAGTGTATATGTATGTTTATCCATTGTCTAGTACCCATAGTACAAGCTCTGCTTAGTTTGGGCTAGATGGTGTTGTGTGTATGTGTTAGAATATTATTATTATTATTATTATATTATAGCAGCACAACGCAAGTAGTTTAATTTAAACTAGCGGCCGCCAAGTGATCGAAATTCAACCATAATTTATTTAAATTTTAAGTTTGATCGTTATTAAGGTTTTATTGTCTGTAACTATACTATACCTTATAATCACATTTTATTTAGATTTCGCCAAAGCTATACAGGTTATTTACCTAAATTTTCAATCAAATTATTTTTTACTTAACTACTCTTTCATTGACGATATTCCTAAGCTTGCTACTTTGTTTTCTTTATTTCTATATTACATATAAATACGTAAATGTATTATAAAATAAATAGTATATATCATTCCAATGCACCCAAAGGTTGCATGTAAGATACCTACTGCTGATATATGTATGTAGTTATGTATTGATATATCGCCGATGAAGAGTCAATATATAATAACTGACGTATTGGCCATTTTTGTTTTATTGAATTATTCATTGTAAAATACAGTAATACACATGCTGACAAAGATCTTGATTCCATTTCTTATGATGATCAATCGCGTTCAGTAAAAAATTGTTTTTTTAGTACAATTAGAAATAATAAATAAATATAATTTATATAAATAAAATATACTATAAAAAATTAAATGGCCGTGAAACGTTTTTTTCGCCGCCTGTAAAGTTGCAATATTGCAGTTATTATTTATTGACTCTTCATCGGCGATATGTAACCATGGCTACGAAGAAAGAAGTTTTTTTTTTTTTTTTTTTTTTTACGTGGGGGAATTCTATGACGCATATCCCTCCGCGGGGGCGGGCGGAGGGATTATGTCGGACTCGCCGGGGTAAAGAAAGATGTTGAAAAGATAATGTACCTCTCGGAATACCGACTAAACCTACCACGGTGTTCCTCGACACAACCACTATCGACGGGGCCGCGCGAATCGCTTTCGCATGCGGTCGCGACCCCGCCAAGGTTACGGCCCGCCGTATGAAACGGCAGGCCACTACACAAAAGACCTACCCAAAGGTACTTACTTCTAGTAAAACCCTACTGTCTCCCCCCTAGGGGGGAGACGGACTCGACACAGAGGCGCGCGTGGGAACACGCACGCCGCCTCTCGGACCTGGTGCTGAACGGATGGCGGGCAGGCCCACAAAGCCCGCCACCCCCAGGTCAAACCTCAGGGTGGCTGGAGGTCATCGCGCGCCCTCCGGCGCCCAGCTCTGCGGTTAGGGAGAGGATTCAAACGCTCCCTCTCCCGCTCCGCCGCCTCCTTGATGGAAATTACTTCCTCACAAAAGGAGGCGACGGCGTTCCACGACCTCTCACTCCGGACCATAGACTGAACTACGGTCGGGAGCGAGAGGGCAATCGATCCGACTGCCGCGATCAACTCACGGTGCTGCGATGCCCAGGCGGGGCAAACCGCCAAAGTGTGCAGCGCCGTGTCCTCTACAACGTCGCGGCAGTCGCCGCAGTGGTGACAACCGGGCGTCTCTTGCCGGCGTATACGACACAGGAACTGGCCAAAACAACCGTGGCCAGTCAATACCTGTGTCAGCCGGAAGGTGAGGGCGCCATGCCGCCTCTCCAGCCACTCCTCAAACACGGGACTTACCGCCACGATTGTGGCGTGCCCGACGAAGAAAGTACTACATCAACCGAACAATGCCAAAATACTACGAACGCGATTTGACTGCGTGTGTCAAATGCAGGGTCGTGCTTTTTCATTAATTTAATGTATTGCTAATAGGGTTCAGAACCGGGAAATCCCGGTCTCGAAAGTACCGGGAATTCCCGGTTCTTTTGTGTTGTTTTGTAAATGGAACCGGGAAATTAAATTTGATTCCCGGTTCTTTCGGTACTTTCGGGAATTTTATTTTTATTGCAATATTAATACTACTATTTACTCTAACTTTACTTTTTAATTTTTGCTAGTCTTGCTACTATTCAAATTTTCAAAACTAACGTGAATGATTCGGAAATAAAAACAGACCAATACCTATCGCGATGATGTATATTGTTAACCTATTTGTATATGATGATATTGTTAACCTGAACGGATTTGGTAGTTTTTGTCGTATAATTCTGACAAAACGAGGTGAAATATTTTTATAATAATTTGTATGTATTTTAATATATTTTCACGTAAAACACTAATTTAGTCAGTTTTTTGCACCTTTCGCAAAATGAGAAAGCATTTTGTTTTGTTATAGACTATGAATTTTTAAGAAATTCCTAAGAAGACTAGTGATAAGGCGTCTGTATGGCATTACTTCGAGCTGAAGATAAGACGGCGTTCCACGACCTCTCACTCTGGACTATAGACTGAGACACGGCCGGGAGCGAGAAGGCAACCAATCGGACTGCCCTGACCAACTAACGGCGCTGCGAAGCCTAGGCAGGGCAATCCGCCAACGTGTGCAGCGCTGTGTCTGCAACAACATCATGGCAATCGCCGCAGTAGTGACAACCGGGCGTCTCCTGCCAGCCTATGCGACACAGGCACTGGCCAAAACAACCGTGGCCAGTCATTACCTGTGTTAAACGGAAGGAGCGTAGCGCGCCCGATTGATAGCAGATACTTTAACTTACGCAATTATTTAACAAAAAGACTGATTGATTTTTGACTGATTTTTTATTATTACTTAGTAAGTACATATAAGAGATTATATAAGACAATAGAAGAAAAATATGTATGAGAAGACTGAAGTGATTATGTTTTGTTTGCTTTGATTAGAAGTTCCAATAAAGAACACTTGAATATTAAATTGTGGTTTACTTTTGAAGCATAACATTTGTCTTATATTACAAAAACAACAAAGAACCAAAAATCCCGAAAGAACCGGGAAGTACCGGTTCCTATTAGCAAAATACCGAAATTCCCGGTTCTGAAAAACAGAACCGGTTCTGGAAACCCTAACTGCTAATGCATATTTTATAAAAATATTAGGATTCGCCCCTCCTTCTCCATATAAACTGTAACTGTGCCAAATTGCATACTCCTCCGTCCGCGCAATTTTCGTAAAAAGGGGTACAAAGTTTTTGCTTTACGTTTTAATATATAGATGTATAATATTTGCGCAAATGAAAGGCAATATTAAGATTATATTTATTAATATCTACTATTTTATTGTAGGCAGTAAAACATCATTTTATGCGACTGAAACCACGGCCAGCTAGTACATCTCATTTTAAAACAAAACACAACCATTGCTTATCAAATCCCTTAAACAGCTAATTTTAAGCGATTTAAATTTCGAATTTATAATCGCCCCAAATTAAATGGAATCTAGTGCAACGCAGCAAAGTAACCAAGTTGCCCCATTCTTTATTACCCTAAACAAAGGGTACTAATTAAAAATGGCGACTGTATGAAAAGACATACTGACCCGCTTCTGTTGTTAAACTTTAGATTTGCAGTAAAAGTAGATTATCGTACAAAAGCGTATGTGACGACTTGGGGAACTTCCCGCCATTATTCTGTAAGTATAAGGTGACTTAGATGTTATCGGGAAGCGGAGTATTGTTGGCTTATCACACATCGTGGTTTAATATGGCGATTGAAACTTTGGTCCTTAACTTTCGATTATGGTTATACACGTATCGAAGTTGTTTTAATAGGTCATAAAGTATGAAGGGTGTTTTGTCGTCTAAAGTGTGCTATATTGCTCAGAAAAGTATCGCGCATCAAAGGACACCGGAACAAGGCGTAAGAATAGTCTTACTCTTACTGTAATTTGTTCGGTTAGTAAGTTTTCTGGAAGTTCCATTCTTCGGAATTTTCCATCATATCTTTGTTTTTTTTTGGCTCGACATCTGTCTCTTGATGTCTTATTGTTTACAAGTGATCTTAGGCTACGGTACTACTTACCTTAAGCCTGCATGCTTATGTGTCTGATGACTATAATTGCTTGAATCACTATATAAATAACCAAGGACTTGCCACAATATACAAATCTTGCCTCACTATACAAATAAAAAGATCTATTCGCGCTGTTTCAACTCTTTAACATTTTTCAGTTGGGTCTTGGTGTTGGTGTTATCACTTGTACTTTGTTGAAACATAATATATAGATAACATAAACTTGGAGATTGAAATTAAAAATGGCGCAGCGGGTTCTGAAATCGCTATTAAAATAACTACGATATTTTATATGAATAATTTATCTAACATGTTTCTAAATTCTTATAAACCTATGTACCTAGTTACGCAATGCTTAATATGATTTGTATTACATGACTTCTTGGTATTATTTTTTTGGAATTGTTGTTCTATTCTGTATTGAGTTTTGTACGCCGGCAACGGTAAAACATGTCAGCACTCACTAGAACTGACCATCATGCTTGCAAGCTATTGTAACTTGTAATGTACGCACATGTTTTTACAAAACAAATTATCTTTATCTTATCTTATCTTTAAATTCTATTCTATTTTCATATTTATAAGACAACCTCGCCTAAAGAATCTAATCTCTTTTGCAGAGGACTGCGACCATTCAAACAACGAACGAACAACAATACAATGACTCGAAATAACAATCTTTGTCCCGTGTCGGGATTGAACCCACAATACTCAGCGTACACTTAAACTACGTCATCATTTATGTGAATTAATTAAAACTAGCGGTCACCTCGTGGTCGAAATCCGACCGTAATTGATTTAAATTTTAAGTTCGATAGTTATTAAGGTTTTAATGTCTAGTCTAGAACCTTATAATCACATTTCATTTAGATTTCGATCTATACAGGTTAATTTACCTATCTATTTCAAACAAATTATTATTTACTTATCTCTTTAATTGACGATATTCCTAAACTTGCTACTTTGTTTTCTTTTTTCGTATAATTACCAACGTAAATATATTATAATATTAATAGATAAATATATTATATCATTCCAATCCGCCCAAAGTTTGCCTGTAAGATATTGCTGATATATGTCATTATATATTGATATATGTAACCATAGTTACGAAGAATAATACGTCAACCGAACAATGCCGATGTACTACGAACGCGATTCGACTGCGTGTGTCAAATGCATGGTTGAGTGCGTGTAGTGTTTTTTCATTCATTTAATGTATTTCTAATACATATTTTATATAGTATTAGGATTCGCCCCTCCTTATCCATATAAACTTTAACTGTGCCAAATTTCATACTCCTCTGTTCATGCAATTTTCGTAAAAAGGGGTACAAAGTTTTTGCTTTACGTATTAATACATAGATTAATATTAAATTCGTGAAATCATAATAAAAACATGATACCTGCTTTCTCAGGTTTAATATAAGTGCCAGCCGTCAAACCACATTTTAATATCGTTCTCCAATTATTATTTGGATCTCTTTGTAGACCTTAGGAACAGTACTACGAATATCATGACCTCATTAAAACATATAATGAACATCTATTCCAGTACATACAGACAACTTTACCTCATTATTTGGTTCACTCTAACGAAAATAATCTTCGCTGTTGATAGAATCTGTATCTGTATCGACGTCATTATATTTCCATTTTAACTTTTGTCTTTATTATATTTAAGGTAGCATGCCTACTCTCACGTCTGTATACTGAAGGGGTAGGTAGAGGAAACAGCTACATTTCCCCGCTGTGATGAGTTTATGATCCACTAAAGTGGAGGCGATTTTATTGTCATCTACGGGATACAGTTCCAAACTCCATGCTGTTAAGATATTTTTTTGACTGACGACCATTGTTATCAATTTTTGTAGGAGATAAGCGTTAATATCCGAAAGAACGTTAAATTATTGCACGCTTTAACGTTGAAGTAAAGAAACTTCGTGAGGAAACTTGCAAATGTAAGAGTTCTTTATAAAATTCCTAAAGATGTGTAAAGTTTTCCCTCACTGGAGAAACATGGCCTAACCCTTCTCACACAAAGAAAATAGCACTGATAATATACTTACATCAGGAGTTTTCTTTTTCGTTTATTATTTCTTTCGGGGATTTTGTCTAAACCAGACGTATTAACCCCATCATACCTTTTGACATAAGTAAAATCATTTAAAAATTACAATTTAAGTAGTGCTATCACATCACACATCTTTTTAGCAGCCTCTGAAGACGGTACAGCCAATATAGATTGCAGTATATCTATATTTGGCCCATGGCAGTGGTAATTTAGAGACTCTAATTCTAGCTATAACTCATGACCCTCCAGAAAGAATTGTTAAGGAAGGAAATCTGTGTAGCCTCATATATTTAATAACATAACACTACTTCTACCGATACTAACATAGTATATATTGGTTGCGGCAGAAATAATGTTTATACATGCCAAATGCATTCAAATGCAATTGCACTCAACGCGAAAATATGTTTTGCGTTCAAACACACAATTTTACACCCATATATTATGCTGTCAGTACATTCACATTCTATTGTGCGCATAGCCACTGCATACGAAGCTCGAATTAGCTATGGATGTAGTTTCAATTCATAAATATTCCTCCGGCTTTCCAAAGTCAATAGACACTGGGAACCGCTGTGTTTTTACCGTTCTGCTAAACCAAACTTTATTGGCAACGGATGAATGCATTGAGGAAAGAGAAATAATATTGTATGTTTACGCGAATGTAATACGATTATCATTAACGAATTTTATCGGGTCCTTGGGTCATTAGGGAAATCCGTTTCAAATGACTACGGTTCAATTTAAATAAAATTTACATGATTTTACAGTTTAATCGACGTAGTGTTATTTTTAATTCATTCAATACCTACAGATTCAGAAATCATTATATTTTTTTTAAAAAGCAGCCTTGCTTAAAAATAATATAGCTAACCAATACCTAGCTACCTGAAATGCTCTTAAGAATTTGATCAATAATTAACTTTTCATTAATATCCCGCCCCTGTTACTTAATTATAATTTAACCAACAATCAACGTTGAGTAATGTTTATACGTGATATTTTTCTAATTAGTAGCTAATTAATACTTAGCTACTTCCTAAATACTTGAGATTGATTTATAAATCAGGCTAAACATTGTATACAGATGGATATAGATAACGGAATTATCATGAATACCGGCAACTGCAACTACATATTATACACTGACAGACTCATAAACTGCATCAATGTTCAAGACGCCTTTGAAGTAAACATTTTAACCAAGTATTCAAACTTTTTATAAAAATTTTAATTGAAACCTATAGTTTGGTTCGTTAACTTCATAACAGCGTAGTATCATATCCTTAAGTGTATGTTTGTATACTGGAAAGGACAGTTCAATTTTTTTGAACAAAAACGATAAATGTAACAATAATTGGTTTTGGTTGGTTTATGGAAAAATTGGTTTTTATAATAAAAAACCAAGTTGAAGCACAGGTTTTTTTTTTTAATAAGGTGTATTACCTCTCCGGGCCCTTATTACAGATTCTAATCGGTTCCGCATAGATCTGATTAGGGTTATAACGCTCTTGCGGAATATTGTTCCATTCCTGTGAAATCGCTGTTCTTAGTGCTGCTAATGTTGTGGGCACAGGATTTCTCGCGTATACAGCTTTTTTAAACTATCCCAAACATGCTTAATGGGATTAAGATCCGGGCTGTGTGCTGGCTAATTCATGGTACGTATCCCAACCTCTTCGCAATATTGTCGAACTTGTGCAGCGGCGTGAGATCGGGCATTATCTTGCATTAGAGTAAAATTTTCGCCTATTAATCCCATGTAAAGCACCACGTGAGCTTCTAAAACCTCTGTTATAAAGCGTTGTGCCATCAAACCACCTCTTCTACAGTTTTGACGAACCATGTCAATGAACACAAGTTCTGTTCGCCCGATCATCGAAAGCCACCCCACACCATACACAAACCGCCTCCAAAAGGAACACACTCCTCAATGCAACTTTGAGCATATCTCTCCCCACGTCGACGATAGGCTCTTCTGCGACCGTCTGCACCATTTAAATATGTCATACACTCATCGGTGAACAATATGGAGGCCCATTGCTCTTCAGTCCAATTAAGATGTTCACGCGCAAATCTTAAACGAGTTTGTCTGTGTACTGCAGACAGCTTTGGACCATTTGCTGGTCTAAAAGAGGTGATCGCCGCTTCCTTAAGCCTCCTTCCTATTGTTCGTGCACTCATGTTTACTTCACGTACTTCATTCAGCTCTGTTTTGATGTTTACTGACGTGAGGAAACGATTTCGTAGGAAAGTTGAAACAATAAATCGGTCGTCACGACGGGTGGTTGCTCGTGTTCCGCCGGTACCGGGTCTCCTTTTGTAAGAACCTGTCTACTCTAGAAACCGTAGACAGGTTTAAATTTAAATTTCTAGTAATCGTTCGTTGATCCAAGGCCTCCCGCACCAGTGCCACAATTTGAGTGGCTTGTTCAAACAAAGTATCCATATTTATGGTTACGAAACTTTTGTAGAGTTTAAAAGACTAATAATCAATACTAATGTTTACAATAATTTAAATCGCAAATGAAAAACTTTTAGTCTAATAACACACGAATTTGAGACTATGCATAAAAATTTATTTTCCCTGTTATAATTTTATCTTTTAAAATTTTGATTTTTTATGAATAATGGACAGTCTCGACATTTTCATTTAGTTTAATCTAAAAAGTTTGCATACTTATCAAAAATATTAATTCGAAAGTAATCCTGAACTTTGATGCAGTTTATGAGACAGTCAGAGTACAATACACGTCTTGAAACAGAGCCAGAGATCTTCACTATAATTGTATCGGAGTTTCAAAAGAAAACGAACAACAAAGCCTGGGAACTAACGAAATGGAAAAGAAAGTATTAGCCTATTTGCACGACGATACTCCAGAAAGAAAACTTCTAGTACCAAATGAAACAAATACGGAAAACTTGTTATGAAGTTATAAAGATAGAAATAGCAGCTATAACCTTAAATACTCGTAAGTCCTATAAGGGCTTAAGGCATAAAGTCTTTTCTGAATGACTAAATACAGTGAACAAAAAATGTATCTACTGCAATAAAATATATGTAAACGAAGTATCTTATTACATAATTATTTACAAATTTTCTCGTATGAGCAAACTGAGCAGTTACTTCAAGTATTTAAATAAAAAAATTCCGATCTGTCTTAGCGCATCATTATTATTGACCCACTTATTACCGGTACTGCTAGTTGCATATACAGGTTATTAAAATGTTATTATTGAATTGTAGTTATGTAATTTATATTGGTAAAATAGTTTGTAAGCATTTCTTCGCCCAAGCCACAGGTTCAATCTAGTTCGGGCAAACAACATCAAATGTATTTTTATAAATTAATGAGTAATTTAATTAAAATTATTAATTAGTTCGGGTTCTTTGAAATAACTACACTGGAATATTGAGAAAACTACCATCTTAGTCTCCCTGACCATGGCTACTGAAAAGCAACCGAAACGCCGTGGAAAGTGTAAACTTAAATATAAATAGTTTTAATAATTTAATTAGCTTAAAAATTTGTAAAGTTCAATAGTAGTAGCAGTGTAAAGGTTTTTAAATTATGTAATACAGTATTAAATAAACAACGCGATAATCTGTATAAAAGAGTTTAATTTCAATGAATAACATTCGCGTAAACAGAAGACAATATTAAGGAGTTTAATTTCAATGAATAACATTTGCGTAAACAGAAGACAATATTATGAGTAATTTATTATAAATTATTGTGCCTAGTATTTAAATAAATATTATTATTAATTTTTTTTTAATTGAAGTTTTTGATTTTTGAGTTTGGTATCTCAAATGACTGCCTCGGTGCTCGGATTCGAGTCTCGAGTTAGGACTCGAGACTCGAATCCGAGCCCCTTTAACACATTACCTATTAAGTGTTATAGGGATTTCTTGATAAGAAATGCTGAATAGCAGTACGGAGTTTAGAACTGTGCCTGGTAAACGGCAAGAGACTTGTCACCTATTGCGTGGGAACTAAAATCTTTATTGGCGAAATGTGGATTTAATTTATTACATATAAGATTTTGCCCGCGGCTATCTTCTTCTTCTTTATCTTAGCATTTATCCCGGTTGCTTCCGCGGCGTTAACGCTGAACCCAGGGTCCACTTTTCCGCTAAATCTCCTCCATTTCGCACGATCTTCAGCATCCTGCGGTGTGAGGTTGTTGGCACGCGTGTCATCTCTTACGACGTCAAGTCAGCATTTCTTGGGTCTGCCCCGTTTACTCGGGCCAGTCAGAGGTGGCATGGCAAGACATTTGTTCCCCACGTAACGTGGCCGGCTTTGCTCGTGTTAAGATTTATGTTAAGATATTTTTATTAATATGTTATCTTGATGTATAAACAATAATACTGTAAAGTTTCATTGAAATCCGTTCTGTAGCTTTTGAGTGAAAGAGTAACAAACATCCATCCGCCCTTATAAACGTTCACATTTATAATATTAGTAGGATATACACGTAGGTGCAATACAATGTTATTAATAGATATAGAAAATAAAGACTCTTAGTGACAGCATGAAGTTTGGAATTACGATAGACATAATATCGCCATCGACAACCGATAGACCGAAATAAATCCGAAATATTGTTTTATATTTACGCGAATGTTGTTGTTGTTGCATTTTAATAAATATTATGTATAGTGTTTTAAAATAAAAAAAACTGTTAACAAATGGCTGACCTATACATCTTACTCGTGAACGGGTGGTACTTGTGGTCAGGGGCGTGCACTAAGATTTCTGGTAGGGTATGCACGCCCTACCCGAAACCTCTGCGAGGGCACTACATTTCATTTATAAATGTTTTTGTGTGTATATAGGTATATCTGTATATTATATTGTAGTATTTAATAAATAGATTTCGATTATATAGATTTACATAAGCCAGCGGACTAGGGTATGCAGTGCTTATTTGCTTGTATGAAGCGCACGCGCCTGCTTGTGATGGCAGGTTTCGTGGATTCCGGCAATTAATTTGTTACAATTCTTAACAACCTAGTTTTTACCTCGGACAACAAAATGTTTGAGCGTTGTTTTTATTTTGTGAGCACTTAAGTTGTCACTCTATTTCTAAAATAAAAACTATTGTTGCAATACAAATTCTTAAATTTTACACATAGCTTGAGCGTTTTATGTGTAGTAAGTGTTGTAATGTTTACAGCTGCTTACAGATTATAAATATGTAATATTGTAAATTTGGTGATTAAAAGTAGAGCCGTGAGTTATGTGCTAATCATTCTTATCAGTTTGTCAGCAATGCAAATATTTTATTTAACTATTCTTGCTTACACAGAATATTTTTTATCTTAATATGTGTTGCTGTAGAATTCACGTGGGCGAAGACATCCACAGAAACAAGTTATTCTGTATTCTTCCTAATATTATACATGTGAATGTGAGTATGTTTGTTTATTTGTTAAGCTTTCATGCCTCAACTGCAGTTATTTTTTGACAAAATCTAAATTAATGCAAGCTAAGCCGCGAAAAAAATCTAGTATTTAATAAAATATATTACATTTTTGGTTCTATGGTTGCAATTGTCGTTACTTGTCTTTTTATATACTTTACATAGACACCTACCGCTTATTTCAACACCGTATATAAACTTTCTACCTAAAGCCTCCAAATTCTTGTCCTGAAACGCATGAGCGGCCAACCAGTAAACTGATGTTCCCAAGAACGCCATATAGTGTCGAGAAAATTATGTCATGAATATAAAATACGTGGGATGAAAACCTTCAAGGAAAAAGTGATAAGATATGCTTTGGAACTATGCCTATGAAATTAACGTTTTGCTAATTCGATGATACTTTGAATGTATAGTTGTTTGACTTTAAGCTGAATATGTTTTAGTTTAGATTACTCATAATATAACATAATTATAGTGAATTTTAGCGGAAAATCTCACGCAAACACTATGAAAAATATTTTCAAGATAATTCTACAGGCAGATTAAGATAGTCATATTCTTTTTTAGTCTCCTCGTGACAGTGGCTGCTAAAAAGCAACCGAAATACTATATAAAATATAAATTAAATTATTATAAATATATAATTATATATTGAAATAAAGGAGACTGACCGAGTCTGGCCCAAGTATTGCCCAGATATGGGAACACTTTTACTTTTCCCTTAAAGTAATAGACACTAAAAAAAAAACAATATTCGCTCAAGACATACCAAGAAGTTACAAATCGTATTTTTATGTTTTTATTATATTATTTTTCTGTTTTTTGTAACATTTACATACAAAATCAATTGTCTGCATTCAGGTATGGTATATGTTTGTCTTTCTCGCGCATGTGTTGCTTGTCTATACCTACGTTGCGCACGCGCCGCTATTTTGCATCGCACTTATATGTTTCATATTTCTTAACTACACGGCATTGCTACTGGCAATTCTTTAATTGTGCCATGAACCACTTTTTTTGCAGACCTCAGAATCGCTGCAGCGCTGACAAGTGCTTTCCGCATTGATATTAGAGATATGGCCTCATGGCATCAAATTCATTAATATAGCCAGGGAGTGGCTGAATGTTGCCAATCACTTGGCACATTATACATAATGTGTGATTAAGTTTATTCAGTTCGGTTTAAGGAATCAACTTCGAAAATATTTCAGTAGTAGAGGATAATTTTGCTGCATTTCCTGTGTTAACACCGGAGGAGTTAACTCTATTCGCTACAGGAACCTACCAAATAAAACTGGCGCAAAGCTATTACAGTGAACATGTACATGCATCACTGGGTTATTCATTATACAAAAATATAACGGCCAGCTTAATGACCTCTCAGATATTTCGATACCTTCCAATAATGTCCAACTTGTACGAGCACACAAAGAGTAGACACACGTCTCCTAAAATCTACTATAGCTATATTTTAATTGACGAGGATAATCATGGACGAGATCGCATCAAACACTAGTGCTGCTCTTCTTTCACTGGACGAAGAACAACTAACAGCTGTTCCCACGTTATGTGCGTAGTTTGGTAAGGATGGGCTAGGCACCAAGACGTTGTTAGGCGCCCTGCTTTATTTCTCGACAACGATGATGACGATTGACAAATAGCTAGGGCAGGCTTCGGTGGCGCAATAGTAGTAAGTGTGACCTGCCGTCCATGAGGTCTTGGATTTGATTTTGAAGTGATTTAGGTAACAGACTAGTATTAGTCTAAGGAACATTATGAACTGTGTGTCAGTGTTCGGCAGCACTTGGACCAACTTCCATATATAAATGATCAGTCTCCTTTACTAAGTATAAAGAAGTACTAATTAAAAAAAGACTATAAAATCTGAGTAAAGTAGATTAATTTTAATGTCTAATAGGAGCTTTTTTAAATACTTCTAGAAGACGTTAAAATTTCAAATATCGCTTTCGTTTAGCTTCACCTTTATGATACCTACGTCTTATTGGAAATTCTGAGCTTAGATAGACTGCAATAAGCAGTATGCTTATCGAAAACAACGGTTTCTCAGCGCTCTTTTCCGTCCAATCCTCTTGCACACATCTATTTCATCTCTCTATAAAAACAAACAAACAAATAATACTTACACACAGCTATTAATAATACACACACACCCACACACACAACAGACACTACAGCACACAATTACACAAATAAACAAACGTTTAATGACCAGTCTTCATATTACTTAAATACACAACGCAACTAAATAGTTCTTGTTTAATGTTTGACTTAGTATTCTAGTTTATACGTGTAAATAGAATCTAGTAATTAACCTCTAGTATTTAGTTAAAACGGAAACCGAGTCCAGTTATGTTTGTGAGTGACAGTAAGTTAAATAGTGTGATTAGAGAGAGGTGCGTCATGAAAGTGGATATAGCGACAAGAATAGAATAATAATAATAATAATGTCCTCCTGACCGAATTTCGGTCACGGCGGCCAATCTTTACGGAGAATGGCCAACGGCGCAGGAGATATTATAGTGCACAAATGTGTGCGCAAACACAAGTGCACTCTCTGTTCCCTAACTCTCATGATCCGATGGGACGAATAATCCGACACGACCGGAGAGAGATCAGGCGCAGGACCAACGACTTTACGTGCTTTCCGAGGCACGGGGGTGTATAACACCGCCAACTTCCTAACTCCGGGCTGCTATTGAGATTTCTTAACAGAAAAACCCAATAACTTTTTGTTGGCCCGACCCGGGATTCGAACCCGAGACCTCATGCACAGCAGTCGCATTTACTACCGCTGCGCCACGGAGGCAAATATATAGATAGAAAAGGATATTTTAAGCTGGTTTGGGCATGTAGAAAGAATGGACGAGAAAAGACTGACTGTTTATAAGGCTAGCTTTATAAACTTTTTTAGTCAGTCATAGACACTAGTGTCAATGGAACAGTCACAAAAGGCAGACCTAGGCGAACGTTTCTTGATCAGATCGGAGACGTTCTGGACAAAGGCCAGGTTACAGCACCTTAAACCGGCGAGCGTGTATGAGGAATGTGATAAAAGCGAATGAAGCCAGAGAAGTGTGTCAGGATCGTAGCAAATGGAAATCCGTTGTCTCTGCCTACCCCTCTGGGAAACAGGTGTGAATCTATGTATTTAGTTAAAAAGAAAATAGTTATTAAAACGGGACGCTACTTGTTCTAATCCTAACTAATATCATAAATGCGGATGTAAGTTTGTTTGTTTGTTACGTTTTCACACCTTAACTTCTACTGATCATCATGAAATTTCGGATACACGTAATCAGGGAAACAGAAA
The DNA here is from genome assembly GCA_963675205.1 of Catocala nupta. Taxonomy (NCBI): domain Eukaryota; kingdom Metazoa; phylum Arthropoda; class Insecta; order Lepidoptera; family Erebidae; genus Catocala; species Catocala nupta. The sequence goes on from OY776099.1 coordinate 18,803,313, forward strand.
AGAACATAGGTTACCTCTCATAAAAAATCTTATATTTAGTAACAGTCTTTTTCTGGATAAAAGGTAACCTCTATCCTTTCCTATTACCCTGACAACGTGTATGCAAAATTAAGGTTAGGTTAGTACATCTACGCGAGTGAAAGATCTGGTAGTAGTCATAATTAGAAAATTTGATTGCGACTCTACTAAAAAGAAATTGCTGCAATATTGAATGGATTGATAGTATAAATATTGGAAAAGGCAATTACAAAAATTGGCAGAGTGGCCCAGTGGTATTGATTTTTGTGATTGAAACTCAAATTTGGCCAATCATATTTACTCTTACTGCCTTGGTGGCTGCGATAGTGAAGGCGACTGCTATGCATGAGGCTCCCAGTGGGATTATCGCGTGGTTCAAAGCCTTATTGATTTTTATGTTAAGTAATTCTTAGTGCCTATAACTGCTGCGATAAAGACACATTCAGGAAATGCTAAAACGATCCAATCAGGATGATGGTAAACGTTTCCCATGAGATTGGCGGTTGCCATCTTGGTAGTATAGAACAGTACTTAATAATATCGTTGTGTAGTAAGTGGTTTAACAGACGGTGAAATAATGGACACGAATAAACCTACAACATATTTCTCTCTTTTTATAGAAAAATAGTAGTAGTATATTTTTGTGTCCGATAAATTTGACAGTCGTATCTTGACTTAATTATCCCGAAGTGTCCACGGGAACAGGCACCACTTCCTTACCTACGTAATAATTAACTTCTTTTTTAATTATTTATTTACTAACGAAAGACAATAAATAAATATCGAAGCGGAGCAGGGCCATGTTTAGCTATTTTTCACACAAATTGGCCATGCGATGGAAATTTTGTAAATACAGTTTCAAAAATAATACATCCATAGTCTATCGCTCATATCGCCGAAAAGGAAACTAGAAGCACGCTCGCGACACTTCATACCGGAAGCACCTACTACTATTACGGAAGCACCGGGTTAATCGTGGGATTGAACTCGTCGAGAGGGACAAGGACATCGATATACGTAAACAACGTATATGTAATTCTTGTTCGCGAGCGGTGACAATCGAATGACGTCACACTACAGTACTGCTAGTTATACCGCTATGTAAATTTTGGATATAATAATAATATACATATTATTACATACAGGCTGTCCGGTAATTAATGGATAACCTGGAAATGTCTTATAGTGGAACTGATGGCCGTTCAGAAAAAAAGGAAAAAGTCTATCCTAACTACTACCTGAGATATGCGTTTTTTTTTAATTACCATGTGTAACTTTCTTGTATACTACGACCATAAATGAATGAAATCCATCGGAGTTTTTGTTGTTTTATTATTAAACACTAATTATGCTAATAGATAGACAGTCAAAAGTATGCTATGCTAATATAGCTTGCACTTTTTATTATATATATATATTCTTTTTTTTCATTTCTTCTTAACGGCCTTCAGCTCTACTATAAGACATTTGAAGGTTATCCATTAATTACTGGACACCCTGTATAAGGATACTGCACTGTAAAGACGAGATACACTAACACTTAGAATCAATCTTTAACAATCAAGTACGAGAGCTCTGGTACCCATAACAAAAGTTGAATCTTACTTTGGGTACCCGTGTTCAACATCATATATTGTACAAACTTTATAACTGTATTTGATTCTGTTTCAACGGTATGTATCTTATGTGGCAATAAACTATTATTATTGTATTAAGCTGTCCCGCTGGTGGGCACGCGCTACTTCTCAGTATGAAAAGGGCTGGCCATTACGTTGACTCAGTGCGGGTTGGCAGACTACATATATCTTTAAGGGCATTATGGAGAACTCTCAAATATGTACGTTTCCGTACAATTTTATTAACTATTTAATACGCACATGACTTCGAAAAGTCAGAGATGCGCGCTTTGGAATCGAATTCGAGACCTTTGCGTGGCAGTTCAGCGGTCTTGGGCTTACTTGCTAGACATTTCTCCAGCAGTGTTTTTGCACCTCATTATTTTCACTATATGCGGTAATGTCGTATGTTTTTCCGTTGTAATTAACTTGGGATGGGGAAATGTAATTAACCACAACCCAAAAACAACGTGTGTGGTGACGGTCCCGTATTTTGTTCACATTTCTCAGTAGTAGTTGATGTAATGTTTATATATTCTATACAATCGCATAGGTGACAGTAACAAATAATGACTGCTTGAATAGCGTAATGCTTTACGTGGCCTTGCCACTGTTACTATGCCGAGTGCTGAGAGTTCGATCCTCACACGGGCGAAAAATTGTGTGATCTATAAATTGTTGTTATGGGTCTGGGTATAATTTGTGTCCGTTGTATGAACGTTTGTAAAGGCCTCCAAAAATTGTTCCAAATAATTGCCTTTTCAAAAAGAAAAAGAAGACTCCTTTTTTTTTAATTGTGGTAGGCTTGCGTTTGACCTCGGTCACACCTGATGTTAACTGAAGATGCAGTCGACGATGGAGCACGCTTGCCTAGTAGATACCTATTCACTCGCGACTTGAAGACACCCAGATTGTACTCATCGTGGAACATAGACTACTAAGAACATAGGCATTATACGTATGCCGACATTTATATAATCGAATTGACGGTGCTTCTGTGTTCCGTGCCGTCCGTTACTGTGAAGGGATAACCGATTAATATTATAAATGTAAAAGTTAGATATGTTTGAATGATTTTTACTCAATCATTCAATAGTTTTGGATAAAACTTGGACATAGACAGAACATATCCTGTATTAACACATACCTACTTTTTTTTTATCCCGTAGAATTTACACAGACGAAGACGTGGGCAGAAAGCAGCTTCTAATACTTACGTTTCTAGTAGAAGCGAAAACGCTGTACTATGTTTACTGTGGCATTTGCTTTAGTGGAATATTTTGTATAATATAAAAGCTTCGATCCTCAATCGTTTTCAAAGAAAACCACACAATACTAAGAACAAAGGAAAACCTCAATACTTTTAAGGAAACAAGAATAACAAACACAGATCAGGGGAAGAAAACACATTTTAATCGTATTAACGTCCTTGAGAACCCTGGCAGGTGACGCTATGAAAACGTTCAAGGTATTATGGCCTTTATATTGTATGTAATAAATGCGATAAAAGCGTGGATGCGGTAAAAACAAGTTGTTTCTACCCCATTAAGTAGTGTGGGTATTTCTTGATAAAAGTATATTGAATCTCGTTTTAGAATAAAAATATTGAGCGTTGTTTCAGTAGATCCATTATCTTAGTACATGTATTCATTTAAATAAATACTGTATATAAACATGACTGTATACACCATAGGCGGATAATGCAGGATTTTAAATATATACTTCGACTATAACTTCTTTTTCAACTTTTTTAAAATAATACACTGGACCGCAAAGAAAAAGAGTCGATTAGAAAATCTTCAATATCTTCAAAAGTACCTGACCAAGCTTTATGAAATAAAGACTAAATTAAAGAATATTTAATGCCACATAAAATAATATATAAAACTTTTTTATTTATTTTTGATAATTGTATAAAAGACTGAAAATGTAAAATAATGGTCGTTTTTGAATTTAGTACCAAAAAATTCTAATCAATTGTTTCGCGTTTGTTTTAGTTTTGCAATAAAAAAATTATAAATATGGTGTCTCTGCCTTATACATTTCACATGAAGACTGACTTCTTTATGTGAAGTTACCATGAAGACTGAAAAAACCCCTAAAGAATGTACCAGAATTCTGACAATGCTTGAAGATGGGCACAGTCAGCGAAATACAGCGAGATCTGTTGCTGTGACTCTTTCTACAGTTCAGCGAGTACGTTTCCATGAAACTGGATTCAATCTTTGAAAACCAGGAACAGGCCGAAAAAGGTATATGATGGCGCGGAAGGATCGCTATATCATGTGAACAATTTTGAGAAATCGCTTTCTAACGGCTGTTGAAGTAAAGAATCATCATTTACGAGCTGGAGGAAACAATCTAAGTACAGATACAGTAAGGCGCCGTCTGGCTGAAGCAAATTTAAAGCCATTAAGACCTGCAAATAGCCCAAAATTAGAAAGACACCACAGAAACTCAAGGTTGAGTTATGGTAGAGAACACGAGAATTGGACTCTGGATGACTGGTCAAGAGTTATGTTTTCAGACGAGTCTAGATTCTGTTTATACAAGTACGACAGGTGGAAAAGAGGGTACAGAAGACCGAGGGAGCGCTATAACCAAGCATGTTTAGAAGAAAAAATACCATACAGCGGAGGCTCTTTTCACGTGTGGGCTGGAATTTCTTCCGAAAGCCGCACTGAGCTAGTGGTGATAGAAAATTGAATTTTAACTGGAGAAAGATATGTCACTGAAGTTCTGAATGACTACGTTGGTCTATTTTTAGTGGATATGGGGGAGAATGTCGTTTTTATGCAATATAATGTCCGCCTACAGCTCAGATAGTGTTTGCCTATTTTTAAGAAGTCGGTATCACACACATGGAGTGGCCAGCACGCAGCTCCGACTTAAACACCATTGAGTATGCATGGGATGAACTGAGACGACGTGTACGTCAGCAGAATCCGCCGCAAATCACGCTTCGTGAAATGAAAGAAGCTCTAATAGAGGAATGGCAGAATATTCCGCAGCATCGCCTCAAAAACCTAATAGAAAGTATGCCAAATCGCATAACAGTAGTATTGCGAGCTCGCGGAGGCTAGTACTAAAATGCGTGAAAACGGTACATCTGTAACCAATCTACATTTACGAAAATACTGGAAAACTAAGGATTTTTATTAATTTTACATGTATTAAAAATAAAAAGCTTGAATTCATTATTTTTATTTTCATTTAAGCATATTAAAATATTCTTTGATTTAGTCTTTATTTCATAAAGCTAGGTACTTTTAAAGATATTGAAGATTTTCTAACCGACCCTTTTCTTTGCGGTCCAGTGCTGCTCGATTCCTACATCAAGAATGGACAGCTAATTTTTGACACATATTAAAAATATGACGTAATTTGGAAAACCTTGGGAGACGTATGTCCAGCAGTGGACGTCTTTCGGCTGAGATTATGATGATGATGATGTCAAAATGAAACTGTCCTTAGCCAAAACTACTCATTTCTTGATGAAGGACCGGGCATAAGATTATCACCGTCTACGTGATTCTGACCTATATACCCATTAAGTGGGAATAATACTCAGTAACACTACGCCTGACCTGAAAATTGAAGTCATGACCCACCCAGCTCTAATCGCTCTATTAGGACTTAGGACTTATACTATCGCACTTATGACTTTAAGCCTTATACGATTTCCAAATGAAGAATAAAGAGCCTGGCTCAAACCTTGAGCAAATCGACTAACATAATATAACTAGCTTTTGTCTATGGCGTCGCGCGTCGTTCGGGAATAGAACTTTTTCCTGGTACTCTATATCCTTTTACCTGTATGCGAAATTTTGTGATGAACGGTCAAGTAGTTACGGCGTGAAAGCGTAAAAATCACATTTATAATATTAGTAAGCATTACTTTCATTGTATTCTTATGGAAAATAAGATTTAAAAATGTAAAGGTGATGCTGTGTAATCAGCTGGCTAGTGCAGTTCCTCTTACAGTGACAGCTCATCGACTTCTTTCAAACGTCCACAAGCTTCAGTCACCGCCTACCATCAAGGTGGCCACAAAATAACTTAAAAATAAAACATGTGTTTGGTTAGAACTTACGAGTTACCCAAGTCTCTAACAGATCAAGCAGTAGAATAGTAGTAGTACCTTAAAAGAAAGCTCCAAACTTAAACAATTCCAAGCTACACTGTTGATTTCACTCAGTCAAGTAAAAACAGCGCCGCATCGTCTTCATCACGTCCAAATTTCTCACTCACATTTACATTTTCAATTCATAAGTTTGTTGTAGTAAAATATTTACACGGTTCGCCACGGGCCAAAGTTCACGACAGTTAACAAGATGTCGACGGCTGGTTTGAAAGTTCGTGTTAGGCTAACAACACACTTTTGTGGGACGAATGGCGGGTTTAGTTGGGCTGAAAGAATTCTATTAGACATAATATGTTGTGTTGCGTAATATAATTATATTAAGCAAGCTTAAGCTAGCCATGGTTCGCTGTGGCTGTCTGATAAATGTTATATTGATTAGGGAAGTTAGTGAAATAATTCTAAGAATAAATCCTGTTCCTGTGAGAAATTCAAGTCAATGCGTTTAATACTTTTGTAGGCTTGCGGACACAGACAGACGACATATATTTTTATATATAAATATTTTTGGAACTATACAACTTGGTTTATGTTTATAATCTCTATATTATAATAATAATAAAATAGTTTATTACTGACAACATTTTTACTCATTTCTCCTAGGTACTCAAGATTCCCGCGCCCCCCCCCCACCCCGCGTACGTGCGAGGAGACACCGGGGTGGTTTTAGCCGGTAAGAGTCTGGCACGCCCCTCCGCCTTTCCCCAGGCGGAGGTAGTCAATGAGGATTTCCCACAGTAAAAAAAAAAAAAGAAAAATCGGTACTCAAGATAACCATAAACAACATATACATATCAATAAGATGTCATATTGTCATTATGGATCCTTGTCTTGTTTACTGGTGATGATATTCATTGTTTCAGCTTTAACAAGTCAAATGAAAGATGGATATTAATGTTTAGGTACCTATATACATACATAGGCATATGTCCACATATGTCAACATTGTTTTAGATTCCAAGTAATAGAAGCAAGCCAATTGTCGACGTCAACAGCGACATTTAATAGCAACCACCAGCTTCGGGTTAATACAGCAAAAATAATGCTTTTGTTTCTATAATTGGTTTTATGATTCTATGTTTTCTATCCATCTAATACAGCATGGTTAAATCTAATACCTACTCTACGAATGCTATGTCAACGTAAATATACTATCTAAGTATGCAGCATGCCTATGGCATAAAGAATGCGAAGTCAGACAATAGATACGAGTTATTCTACCTTCATGAATCAATTACTGAAATCTTGTAGTCTACGGAGTAAGTTCACGAACTTTGTCAGTGTCTTATAACTTTAGTATATAGAAATATATGGTATGAAGCAAATCCCAGGTAGTAAAATTGAATTATTCATTTCTTTGTAAGATTTATAGACTTCTGTGTTTAGTACTCGACTGATCTCGTAAGTTAGTTTATATTTACGCTTATGGTCGATAGAGAACTGACTCAAGATTCAAATCCAGGCTGGATTTGATTTTTGAGTCTCGGAAATTGTAACTGAATTTTCCTTTTAGGAACACTCCCACTTTATAATTAATACCAGTTTATGATATAGCGTCCTCTCTATACCAACCAATTGGGTATACTAATGAGGGACTAGTTATAGACAGGTCTTGTCCCCAAATCTTGATTCCTTTTATGAACAGTAATACGAAAATATGTTAGACAGATAAGAATAGATTCGTCTATGTCAAAATTGAATTGTGTTATATGGGTTCTATACATCTCTGCCTATATCTCCGTAGATAAATATAAATTGATAAATTATGTCATATAGGTATGCATTATATTAGTAAGTTTACTTGATATACTGTCATCTTGTTTGACAAAGCAAGAGTATTGACAGACGGACAGATGTATAACAAAATGCTATTTAATTGTCTTTTTAGGTATGTATGGTATTCAAAGTTTATTGTAAAATAATAGTTTAATAGACGTTGTGTCGACTATTCTTTGCTAACGGATTAATTTTTTTATGAAATTTATATTTCATCTAAATCACAATCAATATTCGTATGATTCTGCTAACATGTTTGGAACGGAGTGAAGATTGCATAACCGTGAAATAATAACGTTGTCTCTATTTTCCTTAAATGTTCCTTAAAACTGACCAAGCAATGATAATACCACGGTTTGAGTAATTGAGCTGCACAGTAAGCCCTCATAAACCTCTGACTTAGTTACAGTTCACGCCGAAATATTGTGATGGACTGCCGAATTAACTAAGCCCAATTAGCAGTGGCCTTAATTAAGTCAATTTCTAAGAGTCTTCATATCGTGTACCGTCTTTGCTTAAGGAATTTATACTTCCATATTAATGTTAACTTTGAAGCATAGCACTGCATAATATTGTTACGCGATAGGCTAGTGGAAGAACACATGAAGGTCTTAAGTTTATTTTTATACTACTAAAGTGGGTAACAAGCGCCCATCTGATGGTAAGTGGTCACAGTAGTCTATGGACGCGTGCTATACCAGAGGCATCACTTGCGCGTTGCTGACCCTGTAAAAACCTTTTAACACTATTTTTGAAGAACCCCAAGTCTCAAGGCCGATCCTAAAGAGTGCACATTAACATTTCAAAATTATTTTTTTTGTTTTTGTTTATTTCTAATTTACAATGTTAGATTTCGTACAAAAATTTTCTCGCCAGACTTTTACGTTTGAGGGCGAGATATGCTCATTTTTTTGTTTTTTAAACCTTACACTGTCATGGATACTTACAAACTATTTAGTTGCATTAATTAAACTATGTAATAGGTATTACAAACTACATTATTATCGTTTGCTTTCATGGTGAAGGAAAACATCTTAAGGAAATCTGCATCTTCTAGTTCTCCACGATGTTCTTGAATATATATGAAGTCTGCCAACCCGTAGTGGGCTAGTATGGTGAACTATGGCCTGACCCTTCACACTCTGAGAAGAGGACCATGCCCAGCAACGGGACAGACAGGACTGATGTTATTATTATTGATATTAAAGGTGATATTAGTGTTGGGCTAGTTTAAAAAAAAAACAAACATAGTCTCATATCTGCATGTCCAAGCTAGGGTAGACTGAAATATATGACACTCACACTCTGTCAGCTACGGCGTTAGGTTCCAAGTAATATGAGATAAATTGGCAAAGTCAATATCACTTTGCTTGATCCAAAAATTGAACTCATAAGAATTGATGGCAAAGGTTGACTAAGAAAATATATAAGCCTTTGTGGTCTAAGTGGTCTTTCGGAAACAGACGTTCTCAGCAAACGATTTCTGACCAGATCACGGCATTCTAGTGTATATTATAAGGCATATGTGAATGGCACTACCCGAAAGAGAAGTTTTGAGCAAACGTTTTTTGACCAGCTCACGGGATTCTAGATAACAATCATCATAAGACTTGCCTAGATTAGATCGTGAACGCTTGATAGATCAGTAATGTGATCAAAATTGAGTTTTGTAGCAATAGGAACGCATTTAGCAATGGTATGCATTTGGTACAAGCTTATTGTAGCGAATGCAAATCCATATTCGTTACGTGTGAAGTTTGTATAGTTATATTTATATACGAGCCCACAAAAACCAATATAATAATAATATATAATAATATAATATAATATTCTACCACATACACACAACACCATCTAGCCCAAACTAAGCAGAGCTTGTACTATGGGTACTAGACAATGGATAAACATACATATATACTTTTTTTTTGTAAATACATACACATTATACATAGAAACACCCAGACCAAGACAAACATCCATGTTCATGCACACAAATGTTTGACTTGTGCGGGAATCGAACCCGCGACCTCAGGCGTGGCAGTCGGTTACACTAACCACCACGCCATCGAGGCCGACAATAGTTTTAAATATTAGTTAGTCAATGTTCACTGAGAATGAGGATATCCACTCACAGAGTAAATTGGAAGTCCAAGGTAGAGGCTTTTGACTAGCAGTGAGACATATCGATAGACCAATAAAAAAAAGATGTTCAACGAAACAAACCCCTAAGCATTACTTTATTTAGTACATTTTATCAACAACGGCTTTTATGAAGCTCAAAGCGTTCGAAAAATAACCGTTTAAAATCACGGAACGTATTTCCAAAATGGTTGCGCGAGAATTTAATCTTATTTGTTAAGTTTGCACAGTGAGGTCTCATTGTTTAAATCAAATTGCGCTGGACGAGTTATTGTTTGTGTGGCCACGACTCTGGCTAGTCGCCTTGGCTAAGCCTTGAGTTTACAGAGTGGACCACTTTTTGGATTTAAGTGGCCAAAGTAGTTCGCATTTTATGCTGAGCGATTAATATTCTTACCTTGTAATATTACTAGATTTTGCCCGCAACTTTTCTCGCGTAAATGTAGGATATGGTAGGTTAGTAACAGTAATTTTTTGTATGCGAAATTTCATGATGATCGGTCGTGTAGTTCAGGCGTGAAAGTGTAGCAGAAAAGCCAAACTTACACTCGCATTTATAATACTTGTAAGGATAGTAATTTAACTTTAATTTTAATTTAGACTAGACGAATTTTATATCTATACTAATAAAAAAGAACTTAGTTTTGTATGCTTGATTGTAATGAATGAACTCAACAACTACTGATCCGATTTTTAGTATTATTTCGTCATTAATAAGCTACTTTATCCAGAATTTACATAGGCAATAATAATATCACAATACGAGCCATGGAAGTGGAACAGTAGTCATCATAAACGTGGTTGAAACCGCGAAGAACATATAGTACTATATATATTTGGATACCTCTAGTGTTCGTTATTTTCATTTAATAAAGACAACTCTTGAATTAGTTATCAAGCTCTGTGTCGCATGGAACTAAACAACATACAACTATACATAATCTGTGTGGAATTTGAAACCACAATAATCCGCACACCGGTAGTAGCAAATTTAATAACTAAATAATTAATTGAACGGTAAATAACAAACAGAGTTAGTTACTCTCACATTTATTGTTTAGTATAAACTTTATCATATACTAGCTTTTACTCGCGTCTTTGCTCGCGTAAAAGTAGGTTAGGTTAAGTTATATTAGTAAAAGTACTGCTTTGCGAGACGACCTCCAGCCACCCTGAGGTTTGACCTGAGGTTTTACCTCCAGGTAGTGGGCTTCGTGGACCTGCCCGCCACCCGATCAGCACCAGGTCCGAGAGGCGGCGCGCGGCGTGCGTGTTCCCATGCGCGCCTCTGTATTGTGTGTCCGTCCCCTCCTCAGGGGTACAGTGGGATAAAATTAGTGGTAATCTATTTGTGTAGTGGCCTGCCGTTTTGTACGGCGAGCCGAAAACTCGGCGGGGTCGCGATTGCATGTGAAAGCGATTCGCGCAGCCCCACCGATTGCGATTATGTCGAGAAACATCGTGGTAGGTTTAGTCGGTATTACCGGAATGTCACTCACCATCTTTTTCCGGTGAGTCCTACATAACCTCTCCGTCGCCCCGCGGAGAGGTATGCGTCAAAGCAATAACCCAGGTCAAAATAAAAAAAAAAGTAAAAAAAGTACTGCTGTATAAAATATAGCCTATGTTACTCGGTAATATAGCTTTCTAATAGTAAAAGAATGTTTAAAATCGGTAGTTTTGAGTCAAATCTTTACAAACAAAAAAACTTTCTTCTTTATGAATTTTTAGTAAAGATCTTTGGATCATCCGAACATTTTTAGGAGTCATTCACTGTCATACTCGCTTTATCAGCAAAATACCATTTTCTATTTGTCAGGGTTCCTAATCATAAATCGCAAGAAAAAGATTGTGTGTCTAGCATTAAATTGATTTGAAAATCCAATTAACAGTTTCAGCCCGATAATATCTTGCTTAAGTACTAAAGATCTCTTAGTAACGATAACAAACTAAGTTTCAGATTTGACCTACAAGTCAATAACTCTACTAATATTATAATAATTAGCCCTGTTTTAAACTATGTCACGACTAGAGAAGTTGTAGATTACTTATTATAAACATATTTAAAATCTAAGAGACTTGATTAAAAGGTTCAATTTGTCGAATATCATTTTATTATATTGTCTTCTTTTTGTGACTTTATACATAATAAATTGCCAACACAAATACATGGTTGTATAGCGGTATTGAATGCGACTGCTGTGCATGAGGTCTTGGATTTGATTTCTGAGTCGAGCGAAGTGTATATGAGATTAGTACTAGTATTAATAACTTTATTAGCTGAAAAAATTGTAAATTTCAATATTAGTAGTACATAGTGTAACAGTTTCAAAATTATGTAATACAGTGTTAAATAAACAAGGCGATAAAATCCGTATAAATGAGTTTAATTTCAATGAATAACATTCGCATAAACAGAAGACAATATTATGTAATATACGTATCCCTTCAGAGATATAAGCGTGAGATTATGCATGTCAAACTAACGCAAGAAGTACTTTCGTTATTACAGACCTACATACGCAAAGAATAAAGACATTTTCCATCACATATACAAAGTTAAAACATTGGAAAAGCCAGGTTATAATAATTTTAACAAAGATACGGTGATAACTTATAAAACCATCTTGAATTAACGAGCATAGAATTAAGTGTACCTTGAGTTATTCCAATTACTGCTTCGTCTGTTTCGGTTTTACGACTTCACGCGTACTCTTAAACCGCGTTTCCCGAATAGACAATGATTTTCCGTTTTATTAAAGCGTCACTTCGTTATACTAAAATAAGTTTTCTTAACCAAGGAAAAGATTCTAATGACTCTTGGGCACGCATGCGCATGCTAGTTGAAGTCTAATACTTCAACTAGCATGTGCGGGTTACATGCATCGTATAGATGATCGCTAACCGCGCTAGTATGATTATCTTTTGCAAGTAAGACTGGTGCACTACAAAGCTATAGTTTATCCACAAACTAGCTAATGCCCGCGACTTCACTTGCGTTAAAATAGAACCGAGAATTTTCTACCTTTCGGGAACAATTTTTTTAGGATGAAAGATACTTTGTCCTTTTCTGTACTCTTGATAACGTGTATGCAAAATTTCACGATGATCGGTCGAGTAGTTAAAGCGTGAAAGGGTAACAAACAAACAAACTCATTATAATATTAGGATGTACATACATATATTTACAACAGTTTAACGGGGATCGGTCTAGTTGCTACAGCCTATGGAAACGAAAAGCTTCATAATATTCGCGTAGTATGTGTCGGCAGACTTTACACACCTTCGAGAACATTGTATAGAACTCTCAGACATATAGATTTCGTGATGTATTCCTTCATCATTAAAGCGAGCGATAATTAAATATTTATGCACATAACTGTGAAAAGTGGGACGTGTGCTCCTTCTGCCTCTTCTCAGTAAAAGAAGGGTTAGACCATAGTCCACTATGCTTGGCCAGTGCAAATTGGCAGACTGTCACATATCTTAAACAACAATATAAAGAACTCACAGACATGCATGTTTTCTCTTTCTTTCACCGTTAAAGTGAGCGATAATTAACTATTTCATACAAACATAACTTCAAAAAGTGGGAAGTGCGTGCCTTGGGATTGAATTCGAGACCTGCTTAGGAGTTTAACGGCTTCCCAATAGGCTATCGCTCACGCATTGTTTCAAAAACTCATCAGCTCAATCAACAAGTTCTACCCTCATAGTAAGGGCATCCAGTGGCTTATAGATTTCTATTTGCATCTGGCATATTATGCTTCTTGCTTTGTTCACTAACATTACTTTCTTTATGCACTTTCTTTAGTTTAAAGTAGGTATCCTAAAATTGCCAGTTCTCCAGAATATCAGTAGTATTAATAGTAGAGTTCCAAAAAGGCTGCCACTACTTCACTACATATTATTAAACAAAGGCTCTCGCTGCATCTGTCTGTCTGCCTGTTCGCGTAAACTCAAAAACTACTGAACGGATTTTCAAGCGGTTTTCACCAATAGACAGAGTGATTCACTAGGCAGGTTTAGATGTGTAATTTGTTAAGGTTTTGTACTACACGTGCGAAACCGTAGCGAGTCACTAGTATGTGTATAATTAAATAAAGCGTTTATATCCTCTTATTAATATAATAAATGTAGATGTGTATGAAGATGCTTCTTACTTAATTACAAGTAAACTACTGAAGGGATATGGATGCAATAGTGTACCCATATAAAACATGTGCTGGATTAAACATATAATCCTTTATATTCCAGTAAGCGGTGACCACACGCAGAAATTAGTCTTCAATAATCATAAACAGTCTGTACTACTGTTCATTAAATGTGTTTAACAATTGTCTTCCATCAGAGACTGTACGAGTGAACAAACAAACCATTCTCTGGTTCTTATTAATTACTTTAATTTGCCAGTGTTCACCAGACGTAGAAAGAAAACAATTATATAAGAAAACATTTAATAATAACAAGAAAATGAGTTACAATGTACAAAACATAATGTATACTTGTAAATAAGATTTCAGAAAAAAGCGTTTTTCTTTTAGCATTAATCCCTTTGTACGTAATTTGTATATAAGTGTTTAATAATAAACTGCTGTAATTAAAGTTCTTAGGCCCATCAAACAATTAAGAACCCTGATACAATTATTAGCAAATCCATTTTTAGGATTCCGTACCAAATTAACATATATTTTAGAAAATGATTCGTTAAATAGCTTCGCGCAGTGGTAGTGATTGTGACTGCTGTACATATCGAGGTCTTGGGTTCCATCCCCATCTGCCTCACAAAGCCTGTTAATACTCTGATCTCTTGTTGATTATATCGGATTGCCGTCCTATCACACAATGAGGGTGAGGTAATATTGAGTGTTTGCGCTATAATGTGTCCTGCGCAGACCAGTCACTGTTAAGATTGGCCACCGCGACATTATATTGCACAAGTTTATGCGTAAAACACAAGAACACACAAAACTCAATGAGACTGCAATCCGACACAACTTAAGAGAGATCAGTCACAGTACATATAGCTATAGGTGCTTTTCAACGCACAAGGGCGTGCCAAATTTGTAACGCCTACTAACGGTTACTATTGAGAATTTCTTGACAGAAAAACCTAATAAATTTTCCATAGTACGCAGGCGTCTTCTTTCTTTCTTATCGTGTGGTTAGTGGCCAATCTGTTGTCAAGAGTTGTTCAAGCCGCCCGTAGGCCTCTCACATGGCTTAACGACTCCTGTCAATTTGGCAACAGCCGGGATCGACTTTTTACGTGCCCACCGAAGCACGGAGACGCTCAGAAGAAATACCACTAAGTGGTCACCCATCTATAGACTGACTACACCCAACGTTGCTTAACCTCGCTAATCGTTTACCGATCAGTGAGTGCAACTGGCTATGAGCGCCTCTAACGCAGGCGTCGAACCTGAGACTTCATGCACAAGAGACGCATTTACTACCTCTGCGTCACCAAGGCAGTCAAACTAACAACTATATTAATGACAGGGACACGGCAAAACTAATTAAAGACAAGGTCTGAAACACACTACCGAAGTTTGCATGTGAATTACTATAATTATAACACAACATTAATTGTTGGGCCACCATCTTAAGTAAGGGTTACTTAAGATCACTCAATTTATTCCAACGATCCTCCTTCCTATATTTAGATAATTACATATTATGTTATCGTTTGCCCACAGCTTTACTCAGAAACTGTACTTTTTTTGTGATTGAAATGTACCCTTTTTTTTTGTACCCCTCAAATGTGTTTGTAGAATAACATGATAATCGGTCGAGTAATTAAGGCGTCTTCTACGCCTTAATTACTCGACCGATACGTAAAAAATAAACAAATAATTCACATCCACATTTATATTATTAGTAGGGATAATATCAGTCTTGTAAACCCATCATCCGTGTAAGACACAAGTCTCTTCCTAATGTAAGAAGTGTTAGATTTTTCTATATTTTAGGGTGCCACGGACCAACAAAGAAATTTCCAGGTAACCATGCTTTGCTGTTCAGTCTAATATTTTCAATTTCCTTTTCCCGTGGGAACATAAAGATAAAAAGCATATATAATTTTTAAATAAAAATTTTAAGTTAGGTAAATTTTTTATATCAGTACAAGAACAGCTTTATGAATTTTACGGACAAACATACGGATACTGAATTTTAATATGTATAGACACAAAAATCATCAGCTCTGTTAATAAACTTCCCACTCCTTTGCCCATGCCCAGGAGTAAGCAGTCAAAGTTCCATACCTCTCCTAAATATGAGAAGGGTTAGGTCGAAATACATCCATATCATAGCGTTATACGTCCAGTCTGCCTACCAAACACATAATATACGGAGAATTTCCTAGCAAAACAACCTAATGATGCTTTTCTATCCTGTGAATTGAATCCGGTTACTCATGACTACACGCAAACACAACAGCATACCTATGCTATGCGACTAACAAGGCAGTATTTTGCTATAACACAACCTACAAAAAAAAACGTATTTCGCTTAAACAGAAAAGACATTCCTTTAAACATCACTTCTACTTTAAGAAATATGTTCAAAGGAACTCATTTAATTCGCAAAGCTGGCTCTGATTCATACTTTAATGCCACGAAGCATCTTCTTGTACATAACAAGTGTAATATGAAGCATCTCAGTGTATTGTAGACACGTTGAAATGCTATTGCGAGTATTCACAATACCGCAGTTCCCTTTATCGAGTCAATTTGTATGAAATTACCGGCAGGAAATGTGGTTAGTCTATAACTTACTCTATTCGCTTTATTGAGGGTATGTTGGAGTGCCGTGTAATGTTGTAACGTGATTTTATCAAATATCCTAACTAAAATAGATGCAGATGTTGAATCTGTTTGTTACAGGAACACCTAATAACTTCAACTTCTTAATCAAACTGTAGCTATGAATAAGATCACCAATCTATTAACTCGACGGTAGTAACCACTGTTAGTCAAAGTCAAGGTCAAATAACAATGATTAATTTAGTCATAAAGTAACACTTATAAAAGTATAGTGGTTAAAAAGTAAACGAAAAGTGACCAGAGTTATATTTAGGGTACTTACTAGATTTGGGCAAAGCCTATGATCATTTCATAGACTCAAGATTCCTTTGCAAGAATTCTCACAGCTACTCTTTTTCTGATGTCATCAAATTTTGGTAGTTTACTACATATATGCAAGGTGTTGCAGCCATTATACGGTATATTAAAACTATATAATAATACAAAAAAATAAGTAAATAATTTTTATGGAGTTGTGTAGTTCAGGTTCCTTAATAATATTTAGTGACAGAGAGTCACTAAATATTATATATAAAAATAATAGCATGATACTTAAATCTGCACATCATTTCAACTCAGAGATCGCCATTGATCCACCACACATATTACAAACATTGTTTCAAAATTAACCAATTTCATACTGTCGACTATATCCCGTAAATATGCTTAACAAGCGACTAACCTAGTTCTATCAGCACTATCCAACTTTACCAGCAAAAACGGACCGGTATTTTTACCTTCATTAGCATACAAAACTGAAACTAGGCTGCCATCACTAAAACCGTTCCTCCAAATTAGTTCGTCACTAGTTGGACTGAAGCTTGACTTACACGTACCGTAAGACCACGACTACGTGCCGACAAAGTGGCGAGATCGTAACGACGGGGCAAATGCAACTTTAAATCGAACACAGCTTTCATCACAATTTGTATGGACTATGTAGAACATACCTGGTCAGCCTCGGTGACGAAGTGGTTGGTGTAACCGACTGCCACGCCTGAGGCCTTGGGTTCGATTCCCACACAAGTCCAACATTTGTGTGCATGAACATGGATGTTTGTCTTGGTCTGAGCGTTTCTATATATAATATGAATGTATTTACAAAAAAAATAGTATATAAGTATGTTTATCCATTGTCTAGTACCCATAGTAAAAGCTCTGCTTAGTTTGGACTGGATGGTGTTGTGTGTATGTGGTAGAATATTATTATTATTATAATTTTTTGAGCTATCAACAAGTCATAATATTTTCAATCGCATGCTAATCTTAGTTGTAAGAGGTGGAGATTTTGGTGTAAAGATTAATTCTACATCGAAAAAATAATTCGTGAGATTGTGAATTGCTAATAGTGTATTTGTTCAACAATTTCCAGTGCGTGTAACAACAGTGATACAGTACTAACATATAAGTAACACTCATTATAACCAATTACATTGTTCACATTTATGAACTAGCTAGAGTTTTGTCGTCTGGTTGTCGTTGAGTAGAGGTACTTGTGAGTTACACTAAAACCTTTATTACACCTGTAAATTCACGTATTATTCTAAGTTTTAAATGAGCTATGTTTTCTAAAACTCTGATGCTACATAAAAACTTAGTAATTCAATTCATCATGTTTATTACGTTTCTTTCTTATTTGATCGACTTACCACTCATGATTTTGTCTCAGTCATTAGAGAGCATTTTGCGTATTCTTTTCCTGTTGAATTTTATTATGACTAAGTGAAATTTAATAAATAAGTATAATATCCACATCGAATAACATTAACATACCTTTTACAGTCGACAAACAGGCGATGTTTGAATTTCCTACTAAGCGAAGCGAAGTTTCTTTTACCAACCACAAGATGTCGTACATGTAGCCTGAAGCAGCTTCATGATATCATAATATAGTTGGTCTAAAAACGCCGTTCCGCGTTATTCTTTTTAGTGCAAAACAGCTATATTTTTTGTGTGTGTATAATTTAAATACTGCATTCGGGATGGTACCACTTTTCTGTTTTTTAGGCCCGATTCATATAATAAGAAATGAATCGTTTAATCTGTGGACAATTAATTTCTGACTCATATTCTATGGAAAATATGTCAAAATTTAACTATCCGTAGCTAAAAGAACTCGTTTCTTGATAAAGAAATCAGGCCTCAAATAGTCCAAGAGTAGACTAACCTTTCCTTTTGCCCCTTGGTAGGTAAAGTCAAATACGTTTAAGCTTTGTTGTGTTCCCTTTGCATTGCTTCTGCAATGTAAAAGGCCACATCTGTAAGTGGCGGTTACTGCTTACCATCAGGTGGACCACTCATCTGCCACGAAAGGCAGTATAAGAGATAATGGTGCCAATTCTGTTGTCACAAAATTCTCTTATCTTAGCTAAAAATCTCTAAAATTTAGATTAGTCCTGTTAAACGACATTTTGTATTCTGAAATCGCTAGAAGTGACAGGACTAAATTAAATTTTAGAGATTTTTAGCTAAGATAAGAGAATTTTGTGACAACAGAATTGGCACCAATATGTAGTGTGTCTTCTCATTGTGAGAAAGGCTAATGTGGCGGATTCATCGAATCCACCACGCTGGCCAAGTGCGGGTTGGCAGACTTCACATACCTTCGAGAACATTATGGAGAACTCTTAGATATGCAGGTTTCCTCACGATGTTTTCCTTCACTGTTTAAGCGAGCGATGATTAACTAATGGGGCCTTGGGATTAAACTCGAGACCTCTGCATGGCAGTACAATGGTCTCCCGCTGCTGCTTTTTATATGTTATAGATATGTAAGTAAATTATTCTTAAAATTATTGGCCAGCGATATAGGATATATAATTCTACAAAGGCATAAGCGTCTTATGTTCAGCTTAAGCTAAAATCATAAGATTTATGCACAATAATAAATATAAATTATATTGATTAGTATCCCGGTGCAAAGTTGCTCATGTCAGACATTAGTTTGTCTTGTATTGTGCTTGTTAGTGTAGTATTGTAAATAAGGTTGCTTGTGCAGAACCCTTCTTGATTTTGCGTCCGTTGGGTATTTTTTGCAATACTTTGAATCTCAGGATACTAGACTCGTTTAAATAATATAAGCATAAGCTTATACATATAGGCGGTTATATAAGAACAAAATCTATACAATTGTGGAGTACTAACCTTCGATCCAACAGCTCAGAAGCGTTGGCCATTCGAACCAGGGTAGCATATACATTCTACTTTTCTTAACGCCGAGACCAGCATGAAAGTAGAAAAAAATATACTGCAATATTTTTCAAAGACAATTTCCCCATTTAGGGGTAAATATCCCCGTTTTGTGGGATATTTCACAGACATATAATTCACGGACACACACCCAGACGCAGAACAATTATGTGTAGAGCTAGCATAAGCTAAGTGACAAGACAAAATACATGACCTGTCATAAATTGGTCGGTAAGGTATATGACGTTTATACGACCAACGACAAAAATTGTTTCTCATTTGACATTGTAGAACAACACTATTATTACAAATTTATGTCTCTTTTTTCGTTAAATAAATACTTATACAGTATTTTATATTATGACTGGTAGGTAATTCACCTTTAAATCATCTTTATTTCAAAACCAACAATCTAAAAATTACTTTCAATTTCAAAAACAAACCCTTATGGAATAATGTCACATTAGCTTATGCTAGATCATTTATACTTGTTCTGTGTGGGAATCGAACCCACAATACGGGGCGTATTAGCACATTGCCGAATACGCCAACCGTGTCGTCGTAATTTATTTCAAAAGTCGAGTATATTTACGACTTTATTTAGGTATTTTGTCGCCGTAACGACTGTAATGTTTAATGATACGTATCGCTTTTATGTTCTTTCAGGACATTTTTGTCCGCCATTTTGGGATAAAAATATCGGCCATTTTGTTTTACAAATATAAGTTACATAATAAATGTTGTCACATGTGAAGTATTTATTACGTGTTAGTGTATTATTGTAAAGTAAAATATGGAAAGAAAGATATTAAATAAAATAAAAGATAAAAATCAATAGAATAAATCAAGAAATGCATAAACTTTATAACTCCAGCCCCTGCCCAAGTCTGTTACTCATTGATCTAATCTACTGGTCATCTAAAAAATGAGAATGAGATTGATTAAAACGTTTTTTATATAGAATTGTAATTACTTATGCATAGATTGTAAATGATTACGGTGCCCCGAGTAGCAAGCAGTTATAGCCACCTACAGGCGTTTGCCTCGCCAAGGATATCACTCGCTCGTTGCCGACCTTTGAAGAATCTGTCATCGTACTGCACGCGCAAAGACCGATCATTAGTATTCCCTCTGCTGACAGCAAAGTGCCTCCTTCAGGAGCCTGTCACATCAACCCCTCGCACGCACGCAGCTCTACGAGAAACGTAATGCCTTATTCATTGTGTCTGAGATTCCACAGACGACAGTTTAATAAATAGGTAATCATATCCTAAGATAAGCTTAATGCCTATCTATAATATACCTATTATATTTATGATATTCAAGTCTATTAAAATATATAATTTCCTCAAATTAGAAAAATACAGACTGCTTTATACAAAACAGAAACAGAGACTCGCGGCGAATTTCGACCGTTCAAGAATTTATCGAATGTAGTAATCGATATTTGCTTGATATGATCCGAAATAAACTTTATTACTATTAAAAAAAAAAAAAAAAAAAAATTGTTTTTCGCACGAGTTAATACGTAATTGCATCTATTGCCGTGCATCATATTATGCTGCTTATTTGTATTGATAAGATGTAGGTACTAAGTATTAATTAAATTTCAAATTTATAATTTTTTGTTAAGATGTACTAAATATTAATTAAATTTGAAATTTCTTCATATTTAAACAGGCTTCTTTTTAATTATATGGTTATATTTATCACATAGTGCCTAGTTATAAACGTATATGATACGTAAGAAACCTATCATTCGTGACAGCGTGCACAGATTCGAAATGGGTACAGGTGCAAAACCGCCATAATTGATAATACTCGCTATACGTCGAAACTTTTGGTAAATAATGATTGATCGAAATTAAACTACTATATACGGATTTTATCGCGTTGTTTATTTAGCACTGTATTACAAAATTTTGAAAATATTACACTACTACTACTATTGATTTTATTTTACTAATTTATAAGCTAATAAAATTATTTAAACTATTAAATCTATTTATTTTTGGTTTACACTTTCCCCGACGTTTCGGTTGCTTTCCAGCAGCCATGGTCACGGGTCGCGTAAATAGAAGACAATATTAAATAATGATTGATCGAAATGACAGATCTACAAATTACGAGCACGTGAAGTTGTTTAACTATATTTCAATAAAACGTCAAAAAGCGACAATGTAAGTAGCGCAAAATAGTAGTGTATATATATCCGACTATATTTCTAAAATTATCATCAGTGATTATTTATGCAAATGCATCTTGATACGCTTATGACATAATATGTAACTACTTTATTATAAAACTTTAACGAGAACTTGGAGTTATTTTGGAATTATATATTGGTCTCGATTTTAAGGATTATGTCAGCACATTACTAAATAGATTTAAAAAGTAAATATATACGTCAAATAAAAAGTGTAAACAAAGTCACAGGTAATCGACTACAACATTTTAAAGTATGGAAAATAATTGTTTACTAAGAATACAAAAATTTGTCTAGATTTTGGGTGTTTGTTACTCATTCACGAATAAAACGTTGAACGGATTTAGATGCAATTTCTCATACAAATAGACCATGTCCTAGATTAACACATAGAAATGCACCTTATTCCGATATGTTCCCGTGGTATTCCCGCGGGAAGAAGCTGGTTTGAAAATAAACGTTTTAGCTGCAGGATTTGCATGTTATCTGAACATCGTTAGCCATCTAAGGGATGTGTTTAGTTATAAGTATAAACTCAAACTTTTATCGAGGGACCAATGAGGCTGTATTTCACAATTAAATTATTCTTAATTAAGACAAGAGCATACTATTTATGATACGCTAGCTGTCCTCTGCGGTTTTACCTACGTTTGTTATGACTGCTCCGTTCCACGGCTCGCAGCGTGTTGCGTGATGTTATAGAACCTATATTAATTCTGCATAATGTAACTTTCTAATGGTGATAGAATTATTAAAATCAGTTTCGTAATCTCATTGTTTATCAATTAGAAACAAACTAACAAGTCTTTCTTCTTTTTAATATTAGTATACATATGACCTTTCTCAGGAATATCAAATACAAAAAGTATTTTGAAATGCAACTGGTAGTTTCAGAGATTAGCGCGTTCAAACAAGGAAACAAACAAAACCCTCCGCTTATAATGGTATAATTAAAAATAAAACTCAATCTAGTTCTGATTTTTAATTTACGTTTAGATCGTAAAGCGAAACCGTAATATTTTTGCTAACAACTTAAATATAGTTACATCTGCATACCATTATATTGTTAAGTCTGTCAGCTTAAATTGTTTTTGAAGTGAAAATTTCTTTAGGCGCGTTGAGCACTTTTTGGGTGTACAAAAATCATGGAACTCGCGACATCGTCACTGAATGCTTTCCATGAGCTATACGTATACTGTGTATATATGTGTACTTTTTGGGTGAACAAAAAGCGTGAAACTCGCGTCATCATCACCGCACGCTAGTTACTTAGTTTTCACTTCTATCGGCAGTCCCCAAAGACTGCACCGCATGTTTTTTTTATTTTATACTAGCTTAAGCCCGCAGCTTCACTCGCGTAAAAGTAGGTTAAGTTAGTAACAGTATTCTTAATGAAATATAGCTTATGTTACTCGGTGACAATATAGCTTTCAAATGTTATAAGAAAATCTAAAAATCGGTTGAGTAGTTTTTGAGTTAAATCCTTACAAACAAATAAAACATCAAATCATCTTTATAATATTAGTATACATTAATTAGCATAATTAGTAAAATACATATAACTGGTTTAAATAAATAAAGGTTTTTACTTTAAATTGAGCACGTCACTTACTTTTATTCAGAGAACTACAGAGTGGACCGCCCGCAAACAAACTTAATATGTTAGCGCTATATATTTCTGCGCTAACGACTCGTAAATGTCCGCTAAATAAAAGGCTTATTCACTTCTAGAAATAGAAGCATATAGCGGTAAACATTTATGTAATACGATGAGTAAAAACATCGTTATTTATTTAAGGGTACCATAAGCTCTCTCGCCAACCTAGCTAATATTATAAATACGAGTAGGTATAAGTTTGTCTGTTACGTTGTCATGCCTTAGCTACCGGACCGATCATCATGAAATTTTGAACTTATGTTGTCAGGGGTATGAAAAAAGGACAAAGAGTACCTTTCATCCAGAAAAAATTACAATAAGGAAAGATATTTAGTAAAAAAATCTAGGTTACCACGAGCCCGCTCAAATTGCCCGCTGCTTTGAGCGGGCAATTTGAGGTAGTTCATAGACATTCCAGTAAGAGGCGTTTTTAGTTATCTTATTCCTGTATCGCGTGAGACTTTGTCAACATCAAACAACATAAAGAATAACTAGCCTCAGAACAACTTTTTGTGGATCACACTTTTTTGGGCGTTGTGGGGATCGAATCCACAAGATTAGGCGCAGTGGCGAGGCGATCACTTAAGCCACTACATCGTCCGTGCAGTTCTAAAAATACACACAAGACTAGGAGTTCTATAAAACATATTTATCGTTTTTTTAGTTCGATTTCTGAAAAGTAATTAAAACATTTGTTTACAGCGGTCAACGGCATATCAACTGCTGTAATTGGCTAACTGAATTAAAAACAACCAATCAAATCACTTGAAATGAATTTGATTTTGACGCGTCGTTGAAGTAGCCTTTAGAAACCGGGAAATGGTACTTGCCTGGTTATAAATGTTTTTATAGGCTCATATAATAACAGGAGTATCCTTCCAAAATATTTATCTTTGCGCTGCCGGCGCAAGGAATAAAGATTACTGGGGTCCTGCTGATACAACGCGTTTTAAGGGGCTTTGAAACGCTATTTACCGCTGGATCACAATACAAGGTTATTTGGCTACGATTTTCGCTAGGGATCCCTCTTTACTTTTGGTGCCCCGTCGGGATGACCCTGATTTGAGTGGGATGCTATATACTACCTGTTTTTCTAATAAATGGGTTATATTTAAAATACAGTAGAACAAACTATTCTTAAAACCTTTTTCTGGACATCGAGGAATGACGATAAAGAATGTATTAAAATGGAATTCCTTTCGCCGAAATACTAGTAATGTTCCACATTAATAATAAAACTTAAATGTAGCCAAAAGTTATATTTTATGTTATATATAGCTGAAAGGTGAAGAATAAAAAACTTACTATTTGAGAACTGATTTTTGTTAAACACTTTCTAGAGTGCACATTTTACGATACCAAGTAACAAAATCTAAAGGTAGACTTAGCTATTGTTTTTCATATTTCACCATAATATTCTTGAGGATATGTGACGTATAAAAATCAAGCCGTCGTGTTGGACCTAACCCTTCTCATACTACGAAGGGCCTCTTCTGCCCAGTAGAGCGACAGTTCATATACGGGGTCAATCATAGCTTAAACCTATACATTTTCTTTTAATTTATACATATATTGGCTCACGAATGTTTATCATCAAATGGGTAGGCAGGAGCGTATTATTACGCGTATATTTATATAGATCTTATTATAGGAGGCGAGTCAATTTCCCCTTAATCGGCCACTTTTCTAGTCACAACGAGTATGTTTACACTTTTCTCTAACAGGTACCTTTGATAGTCTATAAGGTAAAATTTATTTCATGGGCAAACGAAGCCAACGAGGATAACTTCCAAAATTATTCCACTTTGCTTTTATGAGGACATTGTGCAGTTAAATTTTATCTTCATTACTTGTGAGTAAATAGTTGAGAGTATAGTGCTTTTTGCCGGCACGTGTCATTTAATCTTTTAGGAAGGTGAAGGATATCGACAAGAGCTTTTGCTAAGCATAGCGGTGATCCATTAACAGGCTGATCAGTCATAGTACTAACACTTCAAGAACACATACCCAAGTAAATTTGTACGTTGACTCACGACTATTATCCCTAAGAATGGCAAGAGATCCATTAGAAGCACATTTCGGTAAATGTATTACGACTAGATTGTCCACGTGGCTTCACTCGCATTAATTATACTAAAAAATTGTACTTTTTCTGGATCTCTCTGACCTACTTTCTCTGGTTTTCAGGTATCTTTCATGTCCTATTCTGGATGCCTAATGCGAGTTGTTTTTACGTTTATGCGATTGAAACGTTTACCGCATTTGGTTCACTGATTGGTTAAGAGCTTGAAGTGACCTAATCGCAGCGGAACGTCATAAACGTATCGATCGCGTTGACGTCAAACAAACTCGCACTAAGCACTCTATACCTCTGACGTATATGAAAAATGTTATGTTACAAGCAAATAAATAAATAAACAAAATCAGATTCGCATTTGTAATATTATTTAGGATTTTTATATATAGGGGTCTAATGACATCCACTGATTATTAGAAGATTATTTATACGTCCATATCTGTTTCTTCAAATATTTGAATAGTAATACAATTTTACATGACTTTTTGTGCCAGAACATTTAACAGTCTTATTTTGTAAATATCGTCGTAATAAATGATGATACTATAGATACTGGCGATCAAATTATGATTAAAGTTGAATACTATAATATATATGTAATGTATTTGATTTAAAGAAATAATAAAGACTTTTTGTGTTTACAAACAATTTTGTTTTATAGTTATTTCGTTTATAATGTGTAATAGTAAATTTTACATTAGACCTAAAGATTTTTTTAATTATTTATTTTCAGCCTGTTTTGTCCCACTGCAGGGCAAAGGCTTCCCTCTCACTTTTCCACATATCCCTATTATGCGCTAGTTTGCGCCAGTCTCTCCTTTAGTAAGTTAATTCGTCTTACCATCGACGTTTTGGTTCTAAGCGGCAACGTGGTAGACGTTGCCGCTTAGAACCATCTGGGATCCAAAACCTAAAGATTAATGTTATTTAATTTATTTATATTGAGCTATTATAGAATATTTTAGATATATATAGAATATTTTACACAAGACATTCTGCAGGACCACTTTATTAGAAAATAAAGTACGTAATACAGTTTTTTGAAGTGGAATATTTGCGTCTGAGCCAGAATAATTCTATTCTATCGTACATACAAAGCTGACCCATGCTTTAAAACCCACACCATATCATTATAGGTCATCAATCAGGCTGTCAAGAGGCTTATTTATGTCTTTTGTAACGGCCTATTCGTCATTTGAAGAGCTGTCAACACATCGTACCCTGTGTATTGAATTATTCATCAGTCTTAGGAACACATACTTGATATGATGCACTGAAACATTCCCTTTAAAGCAAGTTATTTATGCTAATTACTTTTTCAGAAAGCCAAATGGATTCAGATAATTCGTTAAATATATTTACAAAAATTTTGTGTTGCTTAGACGAGACGCAGAAATGTAATTAATTTTCGAATACATCAGAGGAAACGATTTAAAAGGTTACACTTTTTAAATACTGTATATGATACTGATGTATGTAAAATCCTTTTATTGCACACTTGTAAAATTATAAATGAAAATTGGCCATTAATTGGTTTTGAATCACTTACTGACTGACTCTTCTAAGCTCAAACTAGAATGCTATAATTTTGAACACACAAGATCCATTTACGAAGTAAATAAGGTAGAGATCAATCCTTTTGAAATTCTCTCTGTATACGAAATAAGTAAGATTTTATCGGTACAGACTTCAAATTGATCATATAAGTAATTTAGTTCTTTTTTTATTTCTCTTTAGTTACGACTAAAATAAACTAAAGTTCATGCACGCGGCATGGCGGACAAAAGCTAGTGTAGTAAGGACAGACAATTTCAAACAGTCATCAAACAGATATTAAGTTTAAATATCACTTTGCCGTAAGACTGTCACAGGTTGTATGGGGACCATAGTAATAATATGTAATGTGAAGCGAGGTTCGAGTTCGAGATTAAATCTTTAACAGAATAGTATAACTGAAATCCGAGAGTTACCTGAAAATTCATTATACATACATACATATATGTGTCAATTGCTGTATTTTAACTACTTCAGACAGGTAAACTCGAGCGTTTAAAGGTCTTGATTTAAGTATTTAAATAGCAGAAAAAAGATTTTAAAGCATGTTACTTTTTTGATAGTTATTTAGGTAGGTAGACCCGACTGTAATGGTCTAGATTTAAGTAGCACAAAGAAGATTTTGAAGCATATTTCGTTAATAATATTATCCTGATATTAACAACCTTTATATTTTATTCGTAAATACTTAAAAGTATAGCAATAACGTAATAAATATTTATTAAAAAAATAACTAAACAACGATAAAAGCCATATTAAGTAGTTTAATTTCAATCTATACTAATATTATTAAGCTGAAGTGTTTGTTTGTTTGGTTGAACGCGATAATCTCAGGAACTACTGGTTCGAATTGAAAATGTATTTTAGTGTTGGATAGCTTATTTATCGAGGAAGGCTATATAACATCACGCTAAGACCCACGGGGGCGGGGCAGTAACCATAAACGCGGGTGAAACCTATAGCATAGCTAGTGTGTAATATTAGCGTGAACATAGGATTATTTTTAAAGTTTATTTATTACATAAACGTTCATCAATAAGTTAAAGTTATTTACATAACCATTTTATATTCAAAAGGCTTCGTCTTTGTAATTGCTAGCCTCTTTTGAAGGTCAAGGTCAAATAAAAGTTTTCCAAATAAACTTATCGTCTATATTTGTAAAGAAAATTAAGAATATTTACACAATATACGTATATTAAAAATAATTAATCTTAATGCATATAAAAGGAGAATAAATCATAAAAAAGACGAATTAAAGTGGAAATTGAATTTATTTTTCATTTAGTCGACTAAATCATGCAAACAGAGAGTTTCTCCATGCGTTTAAATTAGTAAGATGAAAAAGAACAATTACGACTATTTTATATTATGACAAACATACTGAAAATCTGAAACTACATTATTATACTAAAGAATAAAATTTTATTAGTACAACTCCCGCAGCACGAATCATTTTTGTGTCGTGTGAGACTTTACATACCAAAATTTCTCCCAAATGGGATTCGAACCCACAACACTAGGTATAGTGGCAAAGGCGAGGAGACCATTTTAACCAGTACGCTATCCATGCACAATTATTTATTAATATTTTAAAACATATACCTAAATATTTGAATGGAGCTTTTATAAGTACACTAGATGTTCCCGCGGTTTCACCCGCGTTTATCGTTACTGCACTACCCCCGTGAATCGTAGCGTGATGTTATATAGCCTTCCTCGATAAATAGGCTATCCAAAGCTATAAGATTTTTTCAATTCGAACCAGTAGTTCCTGAGATTAGCACGTTCAACCAAACTAAACAAACAAACTTTTCAGCTTTATAATATCAGTATAAATTACATATTAACTTTAACAGTAATAAGGATTAGTGCCCGTAATATATATATATATATATATATATCAACCACCTAATTTCAAATCTAATATATAACATATTCCAAAAACTATTGTAATAGATTAAGACTAAGTATATTCAAATTTATGGCATATTCAAAATAATGTTCTATACAAACCCGGGTAAGGCTTAATATCGACCACATGCGACCTTATGACCCTTTAAAACCGAACTACCGCATTTACTACATCAATATAAGATTACATTATATAGACCACCTTATATTACATAATACTTTAATCCTTTATAGAATTTAGTATACTGATTGCATTTTGAAGAACTTATGGTTTGTCTATGTTTAATTATTAGTAGATGCCTCGAACAACTATAAAATACATACATACATAAATTCACGCCTGTTTCCCAGAGGGGTAGGCAGAGACTACGGATTTCCATTTGCTACGATCCTGACACACTTCTCTGGCTTCATTCACTTTCATAACATTCCTCATACACGCTCGCCGGTTTAAGGTGCTCTTAACCTGGCCTTTATCCAGAACGTCTCCGATCTGATCAAGAAACGTTCGCCTAGGTCTTCCCCTTGCGACTGTTCCATTCACACTAGCCTTATAAACTTTCTTAGTCAGTCTGTTCTCGTCCATTCTTTCTACATGCCCAAACCAGCTTAACATACCCTTTTCAACTATAAAATATGTGAATTAAAGCTGACAATTAAAGCTAAATGCGACTGTTTTGCCTGAGGTCTTGGCTTCGGTTTCCAAGTTGTGCAGAGTGTTATTTATTGGGATTTCTTAGCAACAACACGGATTCTGCAACTCTATGCAATAGACGCAATAGATTACTAGGCCCCCAATTATGGCGAAATATGATTAAACGTTTTTAGACTTTCGCGATTTAGTCAAAATGTCGGACAATAAATAAATAAACATTCTATCACATACACACAACACCATCCAGCCCAAACTAAGCAGAGCTTGTACTATGGGTACTAGACAATGGATAAACATACATATATACTTTTTTTTTTGTAAATACATACATATTATACACAGAAACACCCAGACCAAGACAAACATCCATGTTCATGCACACAAATGTTTGGCTTGTGCGGGAATCGAACCCGCGACCTCAGGTGTAGCAGTCGGTTACACTAACCACTACGCCATCGAGGCTGTTAAATCATCTACAATCAAATACAATCAATAGGCATTTATAATTTGTTACCTTTTAAATACTTTATCGTGATTAAGACCCGTTACCTAGCATTATATTACGAAATATGATTGTAATACAGTCATATCTGCATCAAATTAGTGATGTGCGCAATTACAGTATACTGTGTACAGTCACATTGCCGATGTATTCGAATATATATAGAAAATGGTATGTACTATCTGCTTGAATGACGGATGACCACAGGCCACAACTACGACCTTTTTGTTTAAGTTTTTTTTTACAAGGGTTTTTTTAAGGGCGGCGTCTCTTAAAGTCAACATGCGTGCGAATTTTTTTCTGAAATGGTCAACCCTCGCTCAAGGCGATAGTACATAATATATACTATACATAATACAAAAGTGCGTCTACTGCCCTATTGACCACGGAAAATATAAACCTATTATTCATAACAAAATTGTATTTAAATATCATATGCAATCATCTGGGAAATGGGCAATGTATAATTGAATTTTCTATTAGAATATTCTTAGTAGCCGTGTACAGATCCGTAATGTATCGCGAAACCTAAACAGTTGAAGTAATTTGGGTGTATTACACCTCTGCCTATTCAAAATAATTGACAGTCAAGGTCTGTATTCCAAGCTGAGTTATTTTATAACATTGTTTTCGTTTCCGAAATATAAAAATAGGAAAGCGAGAAAAGCAATAAAAGTGTCGTTAGGTGTGACCTTTTGCGTTTTAAGGATATTTTTTGTTTTGAGGGAAATGGTTCGAATGTTATGACATTAATTGAAATTGTTTATGAAAGGAAACAACAAAAATAGAGTTACAAACAAATAAAGAGACCTAAAGAAGATTTTGTAATACCGTTTTTTTTTTTCACTCGGTAGAATGCTTTGATGCATTCCTCTCCGCGGAGCGACGGAGAGCTTATGTCGGGTTCACCGGGGGAAAGATATCCCGGTAATACCGACTAAACCTACCACGGTGTTCCTCGACATAACCAGAGTAGGCGGGGCTGCGCAAATCGCTTTCACATGCAGTCGTGACCCCGCCGAGGTTGTAAACCTATCCTAACTAATATTATAAATGCAAATATGAGTTTGTTTGTTTGTTATGCTTTAACGTAAAAACTACCAAACGGATTTTGATGAAACTTTACAGTATTATTGTTTATACATCTGAATAACATGAAAGCTATATTTACATAAATCTACATTGACAAGACCGAAGCCGCGGGTCAAATCTTGTAATATAAATGTGAATTTGTATTGTTTGTTACGCTTTCGGCCGATCAACATGAAATTTTGCATACACGTTGTCAGGGTAACATAAAAGGGTATAGTGTACCTTTTATCCAGAAAACGTACTGAAACTAACCTAACCTAACCTGCATTACTTATGCGAGCGAAGTAGCGGGCAACATCAAGTGATTTGCTTTTTTAAACACAGTTTTTGCCTTAAGAACATATAACATGTTCGATGCTAAACGTCAACATCACTAACAAGCTGTCGTTCTTTTGAATAAGGAGTTGCAGGTATAAAACTAAAGGTCCTCTGCTAATAATGTTATGTCTCCTGAAAGAGCCTGGGAACCCTACTCACCTCAGAAAGACAACACAAGATTGTTTAGCTGTAATGTTTTGTAGGATAGAGCCACTTTAGCAGGTGAACTGAAAGACTGACAGGTAGACTGGACACACAAAAATGCAAATTTTTGCGATGCGACGTCACCTCGTAGAATTCTGCGCTAGGAATATATAGACAGCCCCGCAATAATTAAGATTCATTGAAGGTGTCAATTCGTATAGCAATTCACATATTTGAGTTTACATCGATAACCGAGTTTGGCGTTATGTCCTATGAACTTCTAATCTATTACTCATTATTTCCATATTGCTTATCATCTGCACAGAAACAGATATCTAGATCTGTTTCACCAGAAATCCGGTCTCTGATATCAAATAATCAAAATATTTCAGAAAAATATAATTATTTGTCGGTACAAGAAAATCATTGTCTTCACAGCAGAAAATGGTCGGAAAACAAATAGAAGGACACAACGGATTTCCGAAAAATTCTGTGAAATTTCACGTTAGTACTGATTGTGAGTAAGCCCCGCCCTCACTGTTTCGTGCCTATTTGCATTTTGCCGGAAGCACATTTTATTTTTAATTTCTGACCCGAACGGTCGTTTGAATGAAATATTTCATTTTGACCTCAATCGTAATTTGTATTTTTTGGCATTCTTTTTCCGTTAAATTATTCGAATTTCGAATTGAATTAGTTTTTTGTATAACCTGCCATTTTGTTATGATTGTATCGTTGTTAGATATCAGGGTCATTCCTAAAAGACACCATATTATAATCTCAAATGAAAAAGGATAAGTGATTTAAATGCATGTATTATTTAAGATAAGATTGCCTTTTATATTAATATAAATTACAACAAGTTTTGGATATTTAGTTGTCTAGCCTTTCTCTGTTTTTGTTAGATAAGGAACGGGCTCTTTTAAAACAGGATTTTTAATTACTACCTGGTTTTTGTTTTCACCGAGATATTTATTTTATATATTATTTTATTTTATTGAGTATTGGACAACATCATAAATTCTGCAATAAAAATATTTTTCATCTCTGTTAGAACCCGTGAATTACAATAAAAGCTGTTATAAAATTAAAAGCTTATAGAGTAAGTCCTGTTTCCTATATACAAGAAGTGTGTCGTAAAATATATGACAAAAAATACTGTCCGTAGGTTAAACAACTCGTTTCATAAATATAATATCCGGGTCTATGTATATCGTAATTTCTGAAATTAGTGGACTAAGTCCAACAGTGATGAGACTACGGAGAAGTATAGAACCTATGTATTTGTAGGATTAGTACAAGTTAACCATTCTGAAGTAAAAGACAATGAAGTACCATGAATTAAGATTGATTTAGGCATGTTGGAAAGAATGGACAGAATTCAACGAAGAAAAAAACCTGGCCAAAATATCATAAATGGTTTTTAAATATTTATTTCCTTGCAAATATAAAACTGTAGATATTTCTGCCTACCCCTGTGCGAAACAAACGTAAGCCTCCCTCGTAAATGTAAGACTTACGACTGCTTACCGTAGCGTGACGATGTATGCAGAGCCCATGTATATTATATATGCACAGTATTTTTAGAATATTCCAGAATGTATCTCTTATATTTTACTATCTTTATATATATAATTCTTCTGTACGTGTGTTGACAGTGAACTCCTCCTAAACGGCTGGGCCGATTTGAATGAATTTTTTTGTGTGTGTTCAAGTGAATTCGAGGATGATTTAGATTTTTTTTTTTTTTCGCCTGTGCAGGCCTACGTCTGTCCAGACAGCTAGTGAATTTATATATTTTCGGCGTATATTTTGAATATGTTTTTTTACACATTGATTTAAACAAACGATTTTATATAGAGATGAATTGTACAGTGATGGAAATTAGTAAACAACTTGATTATTATTGCAGCCTTTTTGTAACCAAAAATTTTGGGCGTAACCTATTTTGACCGAGATAAAACGTAGAATCAATGCCGTTTAAGTATTAACACACAATGGCCAGGCAATGTTATCTAATATTTATAGTTTAAGGGTAATACAAACGTATTATCTATGACTTCGAATGTTAGCTTTTAGTTCATGTTTAATTTTATTACCAACATAAATTATTTTACTATCTGCATGTTTCAATTCTAAGAGTTTAAGAGTGAAACGATTTTATTGCCTCAGACTGTATGAAGTAAATTTGGATTCTATAATCATTTTAAATTAACTATAGCTATATTTTTGAGGATCTATATGGGATAGTTAAAATAGCTTCAGATAGACAGCACGCGGCTTTACAATTGTCTTCGTTATATTTTTTTATAAATCACGATAATTTAGACAGTCCTAAAACCTAATCATTCATAAAGATATATAAAAAGTCCCCTACAATTATTTTAAAATATAATAATATTATATAGCAAAAAATAACCATCAAACAACTCTTACTATAATAACGTAAAAATAACTAGCGTAGAAAATACAACACATTCTACGTCTGAAATAGAATGGAAATAAACATACACTTGTGTAATAATTACACCTTATTCTCAACCATAACAGCCACTAGAATAGCCCTACCCCTCTAACGTAGGCTGTATAAATATAAACAAGCAAAGGGAAACCCTCCCCAACTAATTAGTTCTAACCTAATTAGCGTGCCCTTCTTCGACCGACCTTTAAGTATGACCAACAACGCTCCAATGCTTCACTGATATTAAATATTAATAATATAATCAAAAATACAAGCGAACAAATCGATCCAGGAACCAAAAAATAAAAATAATCTTAACCGATTTATGTTTCCAAATACAAATACGTAAAATAAATTAATATTTTATTAAATTAAATATGCACTTACCTGGTTGTTAAATTCGGGAGCGCGCGATCCAAATTCGAAATTCACAAATTTGATTGGGCCCGCGGTCGGGAATTCAGAAGGGGGTAAGTGCGCTTGTTCGTTAAGACGCGTGCGGCCACCCGGGCTGCCCGTAGGACTGTGACGCGCGGAGCGAGGTAAGGCGCCGTACTCTGTACTGAAATGTACTGCCTTTGTGGATGCTCGCGTTATATCAATAAGTTGTATGGATTTATTACTTTCATGAAGTTTTGGGCTTGATTTGGAGTTGGTGTGTGTTGTTTCGTGTAAATATTGTCTTTTACGTATGTATGTTGGTGTTTTTTAATAATGTTTCTTATAGATATATAGCAGTTCTTGTATAATATCACATTGAAATTAAAGAGATGAACAGTTTATTTAGTAATTTTGTAATGCACTATAAATGAGGAATATAGTATATCGAATATAATACGAATATAATATATCGTAAACCTTAGTTTTTAATTAATAATGGAGAATGAAGTCCTTAGTTTAGTAAGAATAGCAAGTGGTATATTTTTATAGAGTATATTACGAACATGTCGTAGTAATGTGAAGACAATAGCTTACTGATAGTTCCAGCGAGTATTTTAAATATTAACGAAGTCAGGCGCCATTCTTACGTTCATTTCTTAGAATTTTCTGATAGAACTCTTCAATGACACTTTGTTTAATCTTGTTTAAATATAAATTAGAAACAGGAGGATTTAGAAATCTAAGTTAATATTCTTAATCCAGCAATGGACAGACATTGGCAGTTGCACATCCAACAAGTTTCTTTCTGATGTCATAGAACCAAACAAATACTCTAAATGAAGAGATATGAGGTTTAAATATAAAGCACAGCAAAACAGCATTGCTGCTTGCATACATAAGGCACGAATATTCAAAAAGGTTTTAAGGTATATGTATATTTTGCTCTAGTATTACGTTATTACGTTTGATTCCTCCTCAAAAGAGGCGAGCCTATTGTCCTCTACCAAGCAGATTTCATCGATCGGGCAAAAGGCTATCGGATATGATTGTCCGATAGCCTTTTGCCCGATCCGAAAATTGAACCAAAGAGTATCATCAATCTAATGCCACGGGGCAAACAAGGCAAGCAAATTGGCAAATCTCACTTTATTCTATCGTAAATAACAAAAGCCTTGTCAGAATAAATAATAGGCATATAAACCTAACACAATGAAAAGTACAAATAAAAGCGATCCATGTTCGGTCGGTTCGGTCAACACCTAACAAAGCGATCAAATTGACTAACGGCGAGTATAGGTTGTATACAAATGCGTCCACTACGTAATGTTTCGACAGTATTACATACATTGACACAAGTTTGTGCCCCTGAGGGGTAACGAACTAGGGATGTTGCGAAAATTTGCATCCGCATCTGAAATTGTGGAGCTTTCACATCGATTTGGACATCTGCATCCGGATCATCTACATTGCGGATGCAATGGTCAATACGATGTTCATGCGGATCCAGATGTAGCGCAGGTTGCGACAAACTGCACCCATACAAAGTCTCCTAAAAAATACCTAAGGTCTGCATCCGCAATTACATTCACGGATGCGAGCCATCAAACATCCGTATCCGCATTCGCATCCGTGGACGTCATAAAATCTGCAACATTCAGCGTACGAACGATGAATTTACACTCGCTATGATCCTATTATATAATATCTGGCAATAAAAAAAGCTTCTTTTAGGTGATAAAAAGACATATTCTGATTTATACAGCTTTGTTTTATTCTTAACCTTTTGAGTCGACGCGGCACTCGGGTGGCCCGGCACAATAGATTTATAATTATGTCTGGTATTCTAAGACTTTATAGATTAATTACACACAAAATTACAATCAAAATGAGTCAGTGGTTTTTGTGTTTAATTTATTAAAACATACAGGCACTGATTCAAAAGTATCAGCATTTCAACAACATATGCGATCGTAGGAGGCAGAAATACTTTTGATGAGTGTAAATATTGCAACATGAATAAAATATTGAGTACAGAACAAAGAAAATAATGACAAACATAAATAAAGTTAAAATACAAGTTTTTAAACTTTCGCGATTTGTACACATACTTAATATAATGTTAGACAACGGGTCTTACTCGCGATAAAGTATTTAAAAGGTAATAAATACCTATTGATTACCCGACGTTTCGACCGACTTGCATCGATCGTAGTCACGGGTTGACTGATGTGAGCTCAGCGGCGCCTTCGTGAAGTGCGGGTTTCGGCAACTACCCTCACTTGGTCACTATTATTTATATTCGCACTGTCGGTATTTCGACACACAACACTAACGACGTCTACACACTGGCTACCTAAGTCACTACGGCGACGTTTACATTTGCTGATGACTGGATTCCAAGATGTAGACAAACGGTATCCATCCTCCCGGTTGAAGTTACGATATTTCTTAATTTCAACCGCTTCACGTACTATCCTGGAGTAATAGTGACGATCGGTGGATAAAACCTGTGGTTATGTAACTCGATCCAGTGGTTTAGTCCAGACTCCAGCAAATGCTCGGCTATAGCGGACTTGTTTAATACAGTGTATCCCAGGGTGCCACCTATGGCATGGATGGCACCCTGGGACACACTGTATACCGCAAACCAACACACACTGACTTTCTTATTAAAATATCGCTAACTAATACTTAGCTACCTCTCAACTGAATACCTATGAAGTAATATTGTCTTATGTTTACGCAAATGTTATACATTGAAATTAAACGACGAAGAAGAAGCAAAACACAGCTAGACTTCATGATACTTTGAGCTCATTCTG
The DNA here is from genome assembly GCA_963675205.1 of Catocala nupta. Taxonomy (NCBI): domain Eukaryota; kingdom Metazoa; phylum Arthropoda; class Insecta; order Lepidoptera; family Erebidae; genus Catocala; species Catocala nupta. The sequence goes on from OY776099.1 coordinate 18,840,778, forward strand.
CGTAAATAGAAACACGAAAGATTAAATTATGTTCGGGTACTTTGAAATAACTAGGATCACTTCAGAACATTGGGACAACTACCATCTTAGTCTCCCCGTGAACATAGCTGCTGTAAAGCAACCGAAATGTCGGGGCAAAGTGTAAACTTAAATATAAATAGTTTTAATTAAATTAAATAGCATAGTAAAGTTCAACAATATAGTGTTAGAGTTTTCAAAATTATGTAATGAAAGTATTTTAAAGTAAAACAAACTACGTGACAAAATCCGTATAAAGTGTTTAATTTCAATACCTATGAATCAATGAATAACCTTTGATCAACGGCCCGCCGCCACTGTTACTCAACTGTTATTCAACTCACTCGGTAAGTATTGTTTATAAGTAGTTTTCTGATGAATCCTTAATTAATATTTAGCTCTTAAATGATTGCGATTGGCCTATAAGTAAGGTTGTTATCAATACAATCAGATGATAAGATTTAGAATTAATCCTGATTGAGCTATTATATCTTAGACGCCTTATTCCCAAAGTGCTCGATTTAAATACTACATGAAGTACTATTAAAAGGCTTTTCTTATTTCCTTTGCGTTTTTAACTGCTGCTTATCGGTCGATGCCAAAATAAAACCCCAGACAATACTCGGTGCCAAACTAAAAAATGCGTTCAGTAGCCAAGACTGTCTACAAACATATCTCGTATCTCCGACAGAGATTCCAAATGCAACCATTAAATCTAATATTCCTTTTTATTGGCTGTAGTCTCGGAGGCACAGTGACGTAAGCAGGCTTTTATATTGCTGATGCAGAAACCGTAGGCTTACCTTGAAACGTGATTATGCTTGCTATTCGTGTTATGAAACACGTGAAATAACGGCATAGTCGTCCTTAAACTTTCCATAAAGTACTCTCTACAACAGAGTAAAATAACTTAAAGAAAGTAGAAGAAACTTTATAGCAGATATTTTTAACAATTCGTTTGGCTCAATGTTTCCTAAAGACATTTTAATGGTATTTTTTAAAATTTTTATCAATATAATAATTAAAAAATGCCTTGAAAATGTTGTTGATGGCAGAAGACCTATAGCGGCCCATTGACAGCATTGCAGAAAAAATGCCAATTTAACATAAGGAAACTGTCGCTTATCATAAAGGAAGCAGGAATAAGAAGGTAAGAAATGCAAATTTTCTTGGCGATTGAAATAAGTAGAATGGTACCAACTGGCTTGGACCAGCAATTACAGCATAATACGTCTATGCCACCATTGAGAGAAAAGGAACGAAGTAAGACTCCAATATAATATAAAAATAAGGTCCTGTAACAGATTTTTTGTCGTGGCAACTAATCCCAATAGAGACTACCTATCCACACAGGCGATTTAATTATGCACAAGTATGTGAAAAAAGTCAAGTGCACTCTCTATACCTTAACACTTATAGTCCCATGGTACAAGAATCCAATATGACCCGGGAGACATCAGGCGCAGGGATGCCGGATTTACACAAATTTTCCGAGGCACGAAAGTGAACTCCCACCATCTTAACTTTGGCCCACTATTGAGAATTTCTTGGCAGAAAAACCTAATAACCCCAAGTATGCGTAAGCGATCGCTTTGCTATTGCCACTACGCCGAATGTTGTTAGATCTACACAAGGAACAAGTAGCAATCAGGTCAACCTTCTGACAATAAGCACTTGCTGATTGTAACGATATTTTTAAGATTTAGTCGCTCGAGCTGACGTTAAAATTGCAATTGTTCTGCAATTGCACTAACACTCAAATGCCTTTACGCGAGCTGAGGGATTTAAGGCTTTTCTATTTGTAAGTTTATGATATGTTGGGTATTTCTATCTGTGCCTATTGTATAGTAATGGGCTCACTTATTATTAGTTGGAACCACAATATAACTGGTGAAAGATTGGATCGAACATACAATACCTAGCAAATAATGTGAGTTTGATCACACATAGTACAAAAAAAATATATTTATTTGATCGAAAGCAGCGATAGTCTGTTGGACTGCCTCACAAAGGTTTCAAGATCAATCCCAAGGTACGCATCTCTGACTTTTCGAAGTTATGGGCGTATTAATTAGTTTATCATCGCTAGCTTTAGCAGTGAAGGAAAACATCGCAAGGAAACTTACATGTCTGAGAGTATAACCTAATGTTCTCGAAGATGATTGCAGTCTGCCAACCAGCATTTGGCCAGCGTGGTGGAATATGGCCTAACCCTTCTCAAAACGTGCCCAATGGAACAATATATTCAGGACTGCTATTATTATTATATTATAAAATTGCTCCGAGCGCACGACAGTCAATAACCTAGAAAAACCTATATATCTATTTATATATGACACGAATACAAGCTAGAATTACTTCTATTTCAATCACCAATCAAACGAGAGATAAAAAAATAGAGTCAGTCAATGTTTAGTGAACTCTATCGGCGAAGCGATCGGTTGACACATGGCTCTATCGTAGAGTTAATTATAAATCGTCGACGGCCGACATCCGGTGAGGCGTGACGTCACAATCAACTTTACTACACCACACGAGTATTGATTTAAGGCTTTTGTTGTACTGTTTATATTGAAATATTGAATTCGGTTGGGCAGTGGTAGTGAATGCAGCTGCTGTGTTGGCTTCGATTATCAGGTCGAGGAAAGTGTTGATGTGATTTTCTATAAAGAAATTCTCAGTTGCTGCAGTCTAAAAGTAAGCCCAGTCTCAGGCAATAAGCTCGCCTCTTTTAACATGGGCGCTAAATTTAAACCAGACAAAATATGGCTAATTATACATAGGAACGAAAACTATAGCTGTTTTGTTTGTAATGCTACAAGCCTCAAATTCTCGACTGATCATCATGAGATTCATCGAAAACATGTTGTTAAGGGAACAGAAAAGAACCTTTTATTCAGAAAATAATACTGTTTTCAAAGGATAGCTAGTGTGATAGATAAGTAAAAAATGGGCAGTACTCGAGAATCCATAGTCGTACTACGAAGGCGTTAATAAGACTCGTCTCATGTGCAAACTTTGACCCAAGCTAAGATTACAATCAGGATTACCAAATATGCCATAACTAGCTCTTTTTACTTTTAAGAAGACAACTCTCACAATAGGAATAATTTCTGTTAGCGGGGAACTTGACAAACGTTCAAACCACGGACACTTTACTATGTGTCAGTGGTTTGTGTGATCCAAATTGTTATTCCGGGCCTAAGCTAAGCTAACCTAACCTAACAATCTGGATCACACAATTTTTTGCCCCGTGGGTGTATCGAACTCACAACACTCAACGTGGCGTCACTGGCAAGGCGAAGCACGTATTCACTACTTCACCATCACCTGTCTAGTCAAATGATGAACGCAGACTTCCACGATTAATCATCCTTAGTGCCTGCTATTTCAATATTTGTAAAGCCTTTCGTAGAAATGAAATGAGCTGTACTGTAGCAATTATTTTGCGGTACACAACTAATCCTTTTTTATTTTACATGACAGAGCTCAAATACTAAAGTACAACCATTTAAAAACATATATCATTTTAGTCGTGTCTTTAACTTTTGGATTACCAGAGCTACCTTTGAGGACTAAACCCTTTTACAACTTAATTCTTTGGCAGAGAGCAAAAATTCAAACTCTAAATGTTTCAAAAGTTGCGAGGTATAATGAGGTTTTCTATTAAATTTATCGAGAAATTTAGTTTTGTAATTAAATTGTGATTTATGTTTGATGCTTGTCCGTATATTTTTTTTTATAACCTTTGTTGGCAGACGGTTCGGGTATGGATAGTAACCGCTGCTCATGGATTTCAACAATGTCAGAACACAGCAAAACCACTGCCTGCCGTGAAAGAAGAACTCTATTTAAACCTCGTTTGAAGAAGGACATAATTATTATAGATGAAAAAGACAATCCATAAAGCAGGATTTGAACCTGCATCCTCGACAGACCGTGCCCGCTTTGCCAACTGAGCTATTCATGTTATTTTTTCATGGATTAGTGGGCAAACCATCAAACTGATTGCCTGATGGTTAGCGATTACCGCCACCTATGTACATAGGTGGCGGTAATCGCAACACCAGAGGAGTGACAAGTGCGTTACCGGCCTTTTAAAAAGGAGTACGCTCTTTTCTTGAAGTGTTAAAGGTCGTATTGGTCCAAAAATACTGCAGAGGACAGCTCATTCTACAGTTTTATTGTACGAGGCAGAAAATTCTTGGAGAAACGCACGGTTGTGGACTGCCAATCATCTAAATGATGGGAATGAAAATGCTGCCGCGTAGGACGATGGCGTAAAAAGGCGGCAGGGATCAGTCCGAACAATTCCTCGGAGGACTCCACATAATAAAAGCAATAGAAGATACATAGCGAGGCCACATCTCTACGCAGCGCCAAGGGGTCTAGCCGATTTAAAACATCCTGGCAGTCGACGATTCGAGTCGCTCTCCGTTGAATACGGTCCAGAGGGAGAAGCTGGTACTGGGGTGCTCCTGCCCAAAGATGAGAACAGTATTCCAGTATTAACGTGCGGCCAAACCTGTGCCTTATAAAGCAGTAGGCGGTTGGCCGGCGTAAAATACTGTCTTGATCTGTTAAGCACACCAAGACGGTCGTCGCTGTCTACACGGAGCCATAAGATGGAGAGGTCTCTACCTTCAAGATTGCAGAGGCGACGAGAGCTGATATTGTCTCTGACATACACGCACACTCCGGCTCGAAACAAAAAGGAGTGTCCTAGTCCGTACTCAGGCTAGGTGAGGTCGGAAGTGTCTGCTGGAGACGATATCTGTGTCTCGGTCAAGAAGAGCAAGGCTGGCTTTGCTGTCTCAAGGTGGTGGTGAACAGCATTAAGGTTACTATGTAATCCTCTGATGTTGCAAAAGTCCACGGCCTGCGTGGCAGGGGTTGCCATGGTATTTCTGCTCTTGCCCCGGGCATTAAGCGCAGTTTTGCCCCTCCCCCAGAATACGAGGGGTGACCTGGGCGTCCACGTTTAGGTACGTTGTGCCCTGAGCGTGGACGCCCAGAGAGGGATTCTCCAACGCTAGCGCAGTTGGTACCCTCCTGGGGTAGTTTACGGTAATTCAACTGCGCCATCAGGGAGGGGGATGGTTGGGCCTTCGGTACCCTTACTCACTCGACGAAACACAACGCAAGCGCTATTTCACGTCGGTTTTCTGTGAGGTTGTAGTATCAATCCGATCGAGCCGGCGCATTCGTGCCGAATCAAGGCTCTCCCAAAACGATTCTACGTCAGTAACTCATTTATCAACTTCTTTTTTAAAAAAGGGTTTTTATCCAGAAGCATACGCCAACCTCATCATACCCTATCATACACAACCCAACATTATCTTAGCATTTTCCAGATAAAAGATTTTTGTGGCAGACTTCAACCAAAGCACACAACAGCATTGCAATTTCCGATTTTGGATTCGCCAAAATACTTTAAACAAGCCCAATATTCAAAATATTTAATTTGGCAGAAATCTTACTCGATGGTATATAACATGGACACAAAACTTGCAAATAAAAGTAACTTAGATAGCTAAACATAAAGTATCATCACCGTAATTAACAGATGACGCAATACCAAGACGGTGGTTCTTATAAGTTACGAATGTGAAACTTACGTGCCTAACAAAAAACCACTTTAATAAGAATCTTATTACATAACTTGTACTTATTTTCTATTCTCTTTACAAATCGTGACACAAGTTACATCAAAATTTCTTGTTTTACTATTATTAATTATTTTATTATTGAATACAGCTTACTATTTAAAAATACACGTTCTGCTTACTGTTTTCACACTCGATGTAGTTGATATTAACAGAAAATAGAATTGGAAAACTTGAGACAAACTACAGCAGTCTGTATAACAATTTTCTTAGCTCGACTATGTCTTAGTTTAATAAAAGTAGGGCAAAGTGCTAGACATTTTATGGGAAAGAATATAAACTTACAACTGTCGAGGGCAAATGTATTATGTTGTTGTTATTAAAATATAGCAAGCATCAGAAAACTAATGTGCTAAATTGAAGATGGAAATCAAAATACATTTGATTATTAATACTAATATTACAAAAATAAAGATAATGTTTGTTTTTATGTTTGTAGGCGTAATCCCTGGCTGGAACAATGTCCGGTTGGAAAATGTTTTTGCTCAAATTTTAACTTCTTCTACTCAACTAATTCCATTTTGATATTTACGAAATTTTAAGTCCACTGTCATCATCATTTTAGCTTGATCACTACAGGATAAGTACTATACTAAAACACTTTCTATATAAAGTTGTTTACTTGATTCAATATTAATCCAAATTATAAATGCTTATGCTTGAATATAAGTTTGTTTGTTTCGCTTTCACAGCTAAACTGCTCGACCTATCGACTCAATTAAATTTCATATCGGTTCACGTTGTCACGGGTGCAGAAATGGACAAAGAATATCGAGACCTTTTGTAGGATTCAGTCGAGTAGTATCAGCGTGGAAGCGTAACAAACCAAATCACATTCGCATCATATTAGTTAGGATAATAGAATATACTTCGTTATAAAACAAACATAAATACTTATACTTTATTCTCTACTTTATATAAATAGTATCTCAAATTTTATATAATATATTCCTTGCTAACTTATTAAAATAAGTATCGTAATAAAATACTTTCACAAAAATAACTTTAATAGCGACCGAAAACGTGGTGAGGAAACCTACATGCATTCTAGCTGATGTGTAAAGCCTGTCAACCCACATTGGACAGCGTCACACGTGGCAGCGTGGGAGACTTATGTGCATCAAATGCCTTCACTAGTTACTTTATACGTTACCTCACAAAGAATAGAGAAAAATGTTATACAGTTTTAAAGCCAGTTGCAACACATGTAAAACCACTATGGTTTTAAAAGTTTTTAGACTATCGCGATTTGTACACATACTTAACATAATGCTAGATAACGGGTCTTACTCGCGATAAAGTATTTAAAAGGTAATAAATACCTATTGATTGCCCGACGTTTCGACCGACTTGCATCGATCGTGGTCACGGGTTGACTGATGTGAGCTCAGCGGCGCCTTCGTGAAATGCGGGTTATTGCCGAAACCCGCACTTACATGTGTTGCAACTAGTATGCTTCTTATACATGCATTTCAAAATGTTATCTTAGGTGGTAGGTACAAAGGTAAGTTTTGTTCATCGTGGATCCTGCTGGACACAGCAATTTAGGAGGGCGAAAACATATATCTTTAAAATTTTTATTTTTTATGTTAATATTTCAGGAGGTTATCACTGAGTTATTCGTTAAAACCATAATAGGCTTTACTTATTATATATATTTTTTATTCATTTGTATATAAGTGAGATTTTCTTTTTCTCTGTATATTTTTATTGGCATATCTAATGTACTTGTAGGGTGTATATTTAGACGAGAAGTTAGAAGATTTAACAGCTATGCATGATGTAAAGTAAGAAAGAAAGAAAACATATTTTATTGGCACAAAGACTCAAAAATAATTACAGAACTTTTTATTATAAAATAGTAAAATAAAGTTAAAACACAATTGTATAAGCAGTTCACATTATATAAAATGAGAGAATACATAGCTGTTGTGCAAATGGTCTACATTCAGCTTTTATGTTGCGATGATAATACTGACGTATTATATATTTATTTATTTATTTATATATGAGTCACAAATATAGGTACATGGGATCTTATTGGTACATAGATGTTTTAGAATCACTACATTTAGCCTTGCGGCATGTGGCATGTTATCGCAACGCTGATTTAATGATGTCTTTGATATTTAACCGGATCAGGCAAAATGATTATATCTCTTAGGAAATACTAAGTACTAGCAAAGAGTCTACCACAAGTCAGGTATATAGCAACAGGGTCATCCCAAATTATGGGATATCTAAAAGCTTAAGTGGAACATTTACGGCCACTCCTACCACTAACAAGTAAAAATTATCCGAAAGATAAATCGCATGCTGCCTCATTCATGTTAGGTTAAAGAAGAGAGATGGCGAGACTTTTATCTTATAGATAAATTCAATCTGGAGGTGGTAATACAAGCCCTTAGCCACCGATATTGGGTATGCCTTTACCTTCGCTTAAATCGCTTAAAATTGTTTCAAGTCCGAGTCCATAACATAATATTTTTTCTATTAAAATAGCCATAGCCAGTTGCACTCACTGATCAGTAAACGATTAGCGAGGTTAAGCAACGTTGAGTGCAGTCAGTCTATAGATGGGTGACCGCTTAGTGGTATTTCATCTGAGCGTCTCCGTGCGTCGGAGGGCACGTAAAAAGTCAGTCCCGGTTGTTGCCAAATTGACAGCAGTCGCTAAGTCATGTCAGAGGCTTGAACAACTTTTGACAACAGGTTGACAACTAACCACTCGAAAAGAAAGAGAGATTAAAATGTAAAGTGTAATAAATGTATAACTAGATTTTGCTTGCAGCTTGGCTCGCGTAAATGTAGATTAGGTTAGGTTAGATTAATAAAAGTACTTTTTCTGGATGAAAAATCATATCCTTTTCTGTTCCCTAAACAACGTGTATACAAAATTTTATGATGATCGGTCAGTTAATGCGTTATAGCGTTTTTATATTAGTTAGCATATCAAGTTTAATATTTCAAAACGCCTATCACATCTTGTTTCTTTGCAATAGACAATATTGCTCAATAACGCGGTGAACGTGTTCTGATGTCCGCATCTATAATGCTTCCTGTGTAGCAAATTCGATTTTCATACAAAGTAAATATTTATGTGATGAATTTGGTTATTTTTCGAGTCCGTTGTCTTAACTTTCTTTCTAATAAAACATTATACAGCGTGTAACAGAAAGGTGTGGTCATATTTAGTTCTCGCATAATATAGCCCCTGTACAACGGAAAACCGCGACAATCAAAGCCGTAGAAATTATTTTAATGACATATTCCTATTCGACCTTGATGGCGTAGTGGTTAGTGTAACCGACTGTTATGCCTGAGGTCGCGGGTTCGATTCCCGCACAAGTCAAACATTTGTGTGCATGAACATGGATGTTTGTCTTGGTCTGGGTGTTTCTATGTATAATATGTATGTTTGTATTTACAAAAAAAAAAATGTATATATGTATGTTTATCCATTGTCTAGTACCCATATTACAAGCTCTGCTTAGTTTGGGCTAGATGGTGTTGTGTGTATGTGGTAGAAATATTTATTTATTATACTAACTTTATATGGATTACAAAAGTGTTAGTACCGCGTAATGTTAGAACCTACAACAACACTCGGCCATTGCGGCAGTATCGAGAACAACTTAAACCACTGCATCATCCGTGCAAGCCTTCTTTCATCTAAAAAAGACGACTCATACTCAGGAATCATTCCTGTATAGCAGAGGACTTTACAAACATTCAAACGGACACAAAAAACACCCAAACTCGGAACAACTATTTTTGAAACACAAATTTTTGTACCGTGTGGGGATCGAACCCACAACACACAGCGCGGCGGCAATGGCGAAGCAACCACTTAAACCTAGTGATTTATATATGGATATGGATAGCGAATACTCCTATATGATTAAAAATAAAATAATAAAATTATTGAAATTGTCATACATTATCAGATATACTTTACGGCCCTAATTTATGACCACACCTTTCCGTTACAATCTGTATATGTTTTCTTTTTAAATGTCACTGCCGCGATATGAATAATTACTGCGTCACACATGGACTTTATAAACAAAACCAATCGTCACAAAGTATACCCAGGCACTCGTAACAACTACCTACATGTGGATCAAATACATTATTGCGTGTGTGGGCACAGTACCCGCTATTTTCAGCACACTGACAGCCGCAAGGTAACCACCTACACCACTCTAACAGCTATATATAAACCACACAAATTTTAACCCACGAGAGCATAGAATCCTCAATATCAGTTAACATTCTACTATTATTTTCACAACTATTTAAGACGTGAACACAAATGTCTACGAGCGTAGACCTCAAAAGAACGCCTATAAAAATAAAACTAAACAACGCTACGAGTCTACGAGTGCACGTAGCACGTGTAGAGCTCTCGTACAAAGTGATGTAGTGCAGCTATAACAGTAAGACTAGTTTGTAATGTTAAGTAGATATTAATACAAATATACATACATTATGTTACTATAGAATAGAATAGAATAGCATTTATTTCTAAGTATATGGTACATTAGGGTCATATATATTCATCATTGGTTCATAGTTGTAATCATAGTTAAGGGTCGTAAAGTACTGCTTTAAATAAATAACTAAGTCACCTTGAACATAATATGGCATGCATATATGTGAAAATTAAGTTTACATTGAAATAAACCGCGATAAAAACCGTATAACACAGTTTTTTTTTAAGCTCCTGAGTTGGCAAACAAGCATACGGCTCGGTCCACCTGATGGTAAGTGGTCACCGTAGTCTATAGACTCCTGCAACACCAGAGGCATCTTTTGCGCGTCACCGAGCCTGTAGGAAAGTAAGTGGCAAGGAGAAAGACCGGATAGGGGGAAAGAGGGTGATTGGGCCTCCGACACTCTCACTCACCGAACGAAACACAACAGTAGGAATACTGCTATTTCACGTTGATATTCTGTGAGAGTATAGTCCTTCCCTGGTCGAGCCGGCCCATTCATGCTGAAATAAGCGAGGTTCTAATACTAAGGAAAAAGACAAACAAGAAAGTGGCAAACAAGCATATGGCTCACCAGATGGTTAGTGGTCACCGTAGCCTATGGAGGCCTGCAACACCAGAGGCAACACTTGCGCGTTATCGACCTCTAAAATCTATAGTGAAAAAAAATTTGTTTCGGTCTCAAAGTAACACTTGTGTACGTCAAGATAGCAGTAACTAAACTATAATATAAATTTACATTTACCTGTGCCACGTTTAATCCTTAATTGGGTTTGATTTTTTAATCTCAATTTTTCAAACACAATTCTGACTGAAAGACACATCACAACATGCCTTTTTGACTTATTAACTCCGTAAAAATTGTAACTACCAGGGGGTTAGGGTCATATAGTCTGATGAAAAGTACCTTAAAGCCTTTCTACCCATTTTAAATACCTTTCTTATGAATTCAACGTGTGAGTGACTCCTGGCATAGCAAAACAATCATAAGCTTCTATAATCTCACCATCAGATAATATGGTAGCATATTCACCACCTTTGTTATATCAAGAACAAAACAATTCCCACCCCCCTTTTCATAGATAGTCATTTGTTGCATTTTAAAGGGCAGCAAAGAATAAAACAGTGTTCAACTATCCCTTTGTTAAACAACAACATCTATTAGCCGAGGAGCAAGTATTTCAACTGCGATAAACAAAGGATTGTTTACCGTTAATTAAAACGTCTTGCAACAAGTTTCATCGTTTGTTTGTTTTATTGTGTCAATATTTATCTTGCATTTCTAATGGATCATTGCACTCTTTTTCTTTACATAAATAATTGTTTCTTTAGTAGCGATAGCCTAGTGGGACGCCGTTGGACTGTCACGCTGAGGTCTCGAGATCGATCCCAAGACCATCTCTGACTTTTACCGAAGGTATGTGCGTATTAAATAGTTAATTATCGAAGGTGAAGGAAAACGTCATGAGGAAACCTACATGTCTGAGAGTTATCGATGATGTTTTCAAAGAAATGTAAAGTGCCAACACTGGAATAGTTTATTTAATACAGGGTTGATATTATTATATTATTAATTGTTTCTTCATTGCGAGTAAATATTATATTGTTTTTCAGTGATAGACGATCTTTTATTCTTTTACTAAGCCGCCGCTGCCCGTCTGTATGTCAACGGGCTGTATCTCATGACCCGTAATTTACACAGAGTATGTATTTCTATTGCTACAAGAACAAATAGTAAAAAACTAAGATGGGGAAATATAAATAAAATATATGTAAAACATAAAACCCAACTCGAACTTGAGCGACTTTTATATCAAAATTAGGAATAAAACCTGTGTCGCGGAGGACTTCACAAATATTCAAATAACGCAACGAGTACCCAGACTAAGAACAGCTATGAACAGCTACAACCCTTGGCGCAGTAGTAAGTATGAGATGACACTTTTGGCTGACAAGAAAACAAACTACCTTAAGGCAAACGGTAACGGCTTTGCATGGCTAGATATTATTATGCGTGATAGTTTTCTTTAACAGTAATTCTCCCGGTTAACCTGACCCATTCATGCTGAAATAACCCACCTACACTACGCAAAGAACGTTCACCAGCTCGCGATTTTTACCCATCAAAGATCGCGTGTGAATCCGGATTACTGAACATTGAATATTCAGGAAGAGACCGAGAGCAAAATAACAAATCTGCCTAATATTATAAATAGAAATGTTAATTTGTTTGTAACGCTGTCACGCCGTAACTACTCGACCGATCATCATGAAATTTCGCATACACTTTGTCAGAGGAACAGAAAAGAGCATAGTACTTTCATCCAGGAAAGAAGTACTGTTACAATCTAACCGAAACATTGACGTGAAAAATCTAATAAATATAAATAACAATTACTGTGATTTTACACTTCTGTTTAAACTCCCCAGTGGCCACATTTCATAATGAGATGTGTTATATTTGCATACACCTGGGAAATTTATCGCGAAATATTTGAATATTTTGCATACACATAACCTGTGCAATAGTGTTTTGTACAATTTACATGATAAATATGATAAATTGTATGCATTATTAATGATATTGTCATCGAAATATTTTTAAAAGCTTTTTGTTGGAGTTCATTTGTATTATTAATGAATTTCAGTGATACAAGTCTTGGAAACTACAGTTTTTAAAATATAACGGCTTTTTATTTTTAAAAATACAATAAATTATACATTTTATTTCTCAGGAAGTCTAATAAACATATACGTATATGTATTCATTCTAGAAATTCAAATAAATATGTGTTTTAACAATGCGAACATGACGTCTGAATTATAAATATAATATTACCGCGCTTACATAATGTTGAATATTATACACTATAGTTTTTTATCTAATTTATGACCTCTTTCTAGTATCCATATACACATTTTTATGCGATCAAATAACTTCTCTATTTATTTAGAGGTAAAACAAATAAGGTCATTAAATCGTATATTTAACAGTAGGTATAATGAACACTGTAACTTGACTAGCTTCTTCGGCTTCGCCTACTTAAATGCCAGGTAAGCACACCAGAATCAAATCCAATGTAGCAATCCAGGATGTGGTCTATCTCAGAGCCAACTTTCACCCAAAACCAAACATTTAAACATCCAATCATATTTACAATATTTAACATTTATAAAATTGGCAAGACATTGGGTTGTATAACTACCCAAAAGTTTCATCAAAACAACTCAATAAACTATTCAGCTTACTGTGTATTTTTAAACAAGATGGTATTCAGTCATCGATACACGTGGCATGTATTTTTAGAATCGGTGTTGGCGTATGCATTGTACTTTCATGTCACTAAAGTGTCTCGCTAAAGTGATTCGCTGTAATATATGTATTTCCAAGTTGTTTTCTTCTTTTTTCTACAACCAACCAACCAACCAAACATTTAAACATCCAATCATATTTACAATATTTAACATTTATAAAATTGGCAAGACATTGGGTTGTATAACTACCCAAAAGTTTCATCAAAACAACTCAATAAACTATTCAGCTTACTGTGTATTTTTAAACAAGATGGTATTCAGTCATCGATACACGTGGCATGTATTTTTAGAATCGGTGTTGGCGTATGCATTGTACTTTCATGTCACTAAAGTGTCTCGCTAAAGTGATTCGCTGTAATATATGTATTTCCAAGTAGTTTTCTTCGCAGCTTCGATCAAAATCCGATCAGCGGTTTACACGTGGTTGAGTAACATGCATTCAAATATCTTACAAACTCACATTTATCATAATATCCATATAACGTAGTTCAATATCTATGAATGACATTTGCGTAAACGTAAGACAATAATTATTTATCGTATCAGTAAAATATGCTCGCAAATATACAAATTTGATCAATATTAAAAATCTTACAACTTTCGAATAATCGAGTTAGTTTTTGCCATAGCAACTGCACATCGCTACTCTTAAATACAAATCGAAGTTCCATTATTAAATATTTTTTTATTTAACTACGTTGTAAATGTCGTTGGAGCTATTATCATCAATAATTATAATATGAATGATAGTCGGAGTAAAATCGATGCAATAATAAACGATGACGGCTGTCAATGTTCCCATCACTAGCATGTGGTGAAACGTCATCGCAACTGACAATAATTGACATCGGAAAACATATACTTTGATTGAGAGCAAACGTCACATGTGCTATTCGAAATCTCCTTACAGATACGTATTCTCACAGAAATCAATTCATAATATATCAATTCAATCTAATTGACATTGTAAACAAATAAGAGTGTTTTCAGTGCTACAATGTTGTTTTAATCTGTCTCATCTATCGCAGGATTTCTTTAGAACTGGATTCTCGGATACACGTGCTGTCTTTTGCCGTTATATCCCCTAATGGAAAAGGAGGATCTGGCCTCCGGCATACTTTGTGTATTATTAGAGTTTTCACTAGGCATTTACAATAAGTACATTTATAAATGTAAGTCATAGAAGCACCCTCGCTTAGAACTAGAATTTGGAGGACTGCAGCAGTCCGGCTAGGATAATGCCTCCATCGTATAAAATAATGCCACATAGCATCGTGTTGTGTTCCTGTGATCTGTAGGGCCTTCATGTACTAAAGACTGTTCCAGTACCCGCACGAACCCAGTCATATTTTTCTGTAGCGTTACCATCGCACAAGGGTCAAAGACACAAAGGTCAGTTGTATGTACATATTGTTTATCTAATTTAAACTAAGGGAACATGAAAACTAATCATAACAATGAAATTATATATCTATACAATTAAAAAAATTAACTAGACTGAGTCTAAACAGTGGAGATATTGAAAATTAGGTCGTTTATTAAAACGAATTTCATTGATCTCAAACCTCCAAAATCCTTTAAGCGGGGCGTGAAAAAGCACCTTCTCAGGCCGTCAAAGTAGGGACCTCAACATCGCCTGGGCTGCTAAAAAAAAAAACGGAAACAATGGCTTTTCTCTGTTTGACTGTTCTAGTATCACGCAAAAACCACTGCACGGATTTAGTTGCAGTCTCTGTTTAGTAGCTCAACGTTCTACTCAAAATCTAAATTACTTTTCGGAGATAATTCTTGTATAGACTGTGATCCTTGTAATGATGTCCAAGCGATAAAGTTGCACGTCAGAGTTAGTGTATAATTAAATAGAATATGTAAAATATTCAATTTGGCGGTCAGGCCTTAATTTTTATGATACTTTATAGAAAACAATATAAACTACATATATTCTTTTCTACACGGTAAATAAAATGTATGGTCATATTTTAGACATTCAAATCTATTCTGTGATTTAGGATTAGAAACTTGTATCTCCAAGATCTCGATTACCCTTATATTTTCACGAATTCGTTATTCATACATTTGTTCCCATTGTTAATGATCTTATACATTATTGAGAGACCTTTCTCAAAAAACAAACCGTAATACACGTAAAAGTCCTACTCCACAAAACCGTATTATCTCGAACACACTATAACTCACTGGTAATTCAAGAGCAATATATTACCAGCAGAGAAAAAAAGGTTTCATAAAAAGGCTTTTTCGCCGAAGGCAGCTAAAAAAGTGGCTCTAAGTTCTGTTCGTAATCGACGCATGTGTACGTGTGAATGAGAGAGTTTTAGTATTCCTGGTGTTAAAACGGAGGACTTGAAGAAGAAAATTTGTTGTTATTTCATTTGCCTAAAATAAACTTAATACGTTTTATATTAAATTGTCCTACATCTGTATAGATCCGAAATACAGAAATATACTTGTGTTAAAGCCTCATTTCTCGTACTATTGACATACACCGGATAAATTACCAGACATTGTAGTGCTACTAAGAATTTTGGTCCTCAAGATGAGTTATAAACGTAAGTTCAAAATTATGCAATGGGATCGTGGAGGCACTCTTAAGCCCAAATATAGTAAGTACTAAAATAAAATACTAAGTAAAATATAGCATGCCACCAACATGCATAATGTTCTCAAAGATATTATGTGAAGTCTGCTAAACCGCAGTACGTCAGTATGGTAGACTTGTGCCGAGCCCTTGGCAAATTAAAAAGAGGCGCTACTCCAGCGGAAAACTAAAAGTAGATATATTGTAGAAGGTCTAAAATGCTTACACAGGAACACAACACAACGTTATTTCACAGTGATTGTCGAGTTCAGGATCTAATCAAGCGTGGAAAAACCAATATTTAGTGCAGGAACAACGAAATGGATGTAAAAACCCAGGATTCAACCTCTTCGTCTTCATGTGACCTTTTTTTCCCATCAGCTTTTTGTAATGTCCCACTGCTGGGCAAAAGCCTCTCCCTTGGACTTCCAAATCACTCTGTTGGTGGATATTCCCTGACCTTATGACCTTGTGACTCCTACATCTCGGGGGTCTTTTGACCCACAAGGCCCATTCAAACTCGACTGAGGGATGATTCCAAGTGTCTGCACACCAAGTTACAAGTCAATCGGTCCAGTAGTTCCGGAGCTACGCATGTCACTAACAAACTGTCACTAACAGACAGACCCTCTTCGAAGAAGACCCAGAGGTTAATAAACAAAGTTATTTAAAAAATTCTGTAAACATTTACATTAGGTTTTGTCCGCGGCTACGCTCGCGTTAAACTAGATTTTTTTGATGAATTTCTATCCCTTGGGAACAGCATTTCTGGATGATAGGTAGCCTGTCTTTTTCTGTATGCGAAATTTCATAATGATTGGTCGAGTAGTTAAGTCGTGAAAGTGTAATAAACAAACTCACATTCGCATTTATAATATTTGTTAGGATAGGATTTGTTTTCATTTTAATCTTCACAGCAATTTCAGTCTTCTTTAGCTTTAATGAATCTATCATGTCCACTCTTAAATTGCTACTTTTCACCGCACATGAGCTTCTATATGTTTGTATGATTGTCTTCACAAAACTTAAATGTTTTAATGATTTTAATTGAAATGTTTACACAACATTGCATTTCTGTATAAGTGTTTATATAAAATTTTTATTTAAAAATTACTACGGTAACGGGATATTAAAAATACCAGCATGAGCCACAACAAACCGTGGCAGGGTAAGTTATGTACAGGGAGTCCGGTAATTAATGGATAACCTTGAAATTTCTTATAGTAGAACTGAAGGCCGTTCAGAAAAAAATAAAAATAAAAGATAAAATATATTAAAAAGTGTGAGCTATATTAGCATAGCATACTTTTGACTGTCTATCTATTAGAATAATTAGTGTTTATTAATAAAACAACAAAAAACCGATGGATTTCATTCATTTATGGTCGTAGTATACAAGAAAGTTATACATGGTAATTAAAAAACAACACATATCTCGGGTAGTGGTTAGGATAGATTTTCCCCTTTTTTTTCTGAACGG
The DNA here is from genome assembly GCA_963675205.1 of Catocala nupta. Lineage (NCBI taxonomy): Eukaryota > Metazoa > Arthropoda > Insecta > Lepidoptera > Erebidae > Catocala > Catocala nupta. The sequence continues at coordinate 18,858,349 of OY776099.1, forward strand.
ACGTCATTTCCACTATAAGACATTGCCAGGTTATCCATTAATTACCGGACACCCTGTATATTAAGTCATCCTAACTAATATTATAGATACGGATATGAGTCTGTTTTTTGTTTGTTAAATCCTTGACCGACCATCATGAAATTTCGCATACACGTTCTCAGGGCAACAGAAAGGACATAGGGTACCTTTTTGTTCAGGAAAAAGTACTGATACTAACTAAACATAATTTTCCCATGTTTCTCTGAGCAACATTTAGATATTACGCCCGAAAATAGTTGTGGAGAACTATCTCGTAGCTGTGAGGAAGTTTAACCACACAGAATTACGCTAACATCTAAAACTGTAGATTAGTGGATTACATAATTTCACTGCTTTGTTTGAGACAGTCTTTGATGATAATAAATTAAGTTATATAATATGATAGAGATTGCGTTTTATGGGTGCAAACATATAACACATCTGGCTGGTATCTCTATTGGTCGTTGAAATTGTTGGATGAATATATGGATATGTATATCGCTTAGCTTTCTTGCTGCTTCGATTGAATGTACACAAGATCGCGCTTAGTATCGATTCATATGCTAAATGCCAAGGAAAATTTGACGTAGGACCATGAATAGCTGAGTTAGTATAGCAACGATTTGAATTTCGGAGTGTTTAAATAATGGATCTGTCATAATTATAATAATAATAATATTCTACACATATACACAACACCATCTAGCCCAAACTAAGCAGAGCTTGTGCTATGGGTTCTAGACAATGGATAAACATACATATATACTATTTTTTTTTGTAAATACATACATATTATACATAGAAACACCCAGACCAAGTCAAACATCCATGTTCATGCACACAAATGTTTGACTTGTGCGGGAATCGAACCCGCGACCTCAGTCGTAACAGTCAGTTACACTAACCACTACGCCATCGAGGTCATCATTATTTAGCTTTTAAGGTTCATACCATTAATATTGCCTTAGAAATAGGGAACTCCGAATTAAACCGCCACTGACTGACACCGCAACCGCAACTGCACCAATCATATATCCAAATTGACTAATTTTAACATAAAGATAAGTGACCTTGAAATTAAAAGCGACTGAGAATAAATTATCTCCAGCATCCGCCAGCAGAAATTCACAAAATCCCAAAAAATATACATCCCAGAAATAAAGAGAGGCTTGACAAGCTTGGGCAAGCATGGCGAATAATTCAACTCAATATTATTTATGGAAAGGCGAAAAAACCCGAGTTTTCCCGCTTCGAGCAAGTTGTTTGTAAATATTTTATCATTTGAATTGGGACAGGGACCGCCAAATTTATTTAGTGAAGGCCTCCTACTGAAAATGAACTTATTGAAAAATCTTGTTTTTCTTGTGTTTTACGTGCTTCGCTTTAAATGCTACGAGTTTTCTTTTATAAGTTACCGTCGTTTATTTTGCAAACATATTTTAATGATATCTGTAGATTTACACCGTGTTTTTGACAGGCTAATTATTATATAAGGCTTAGCAACAGTAGTGACTACGACTGCTGTTCAAAGGTGTTCGACTCCTGAGTAAGACGGTGTCGATTTTCTGCATAGAATTTTTCAGTAGCAGCATGGAGTCACAGAACATTGCCCGGTAGATGGCAAAATTGGAGTGAAATACTACTCTATTGGGGTAGGCAGAGATGTATTAAAACAATATTGCCTGGTTGTCTGCCTGCCAATGAATGTTGATTCGAACGCAATCATAGCAACAAAGAAGTATACAAGAACTTTATTCGTAATATGCTAAAATTGTCTTTCTCAAACATCAAAACCCGCGGTCACGACCCGCCCGTTATCAATAAATATTTATAATGGGAACTCTTAACGTCGCAAAGTAAATAATAGCGGTCAATATAAAAAAATAATAGGGACAATGACTTTTTGTTTATAAATTTTACTATAAGATTCACAGTGTTATAAAACAACGAATAGACTACAATTGAGTCATGTATCTAGTTTATTTTATCTATTAGCACTCCATATTGACTTTACCTATGCCAAATCAAAAACTTTAACATGCGCCCCATATACTTAAAAAGGGATACCCACCTACCCCTTTACGTGTTAATATGCTAGCTAAACCCGTACACACATCCTCGTGGCTCAGACATTACCCGTTCCTATGGGAACTTCGCAATAAAAATTTTAACGTGGGAGAACCACGCTTCGGCACGAATGGGCCGGCTCGACCGGAGTGATACCACGTCCTCACAGAAAACCGGCGTTAAATAGCGCTTGCATTGTATTTCGTCAAGTGAGTGAGGGTACCGGAGGCCCAGAGTACTGTTTCTGAGTGACAAATAACTATTGACAATCTGCATCTAAAGATGTACATTAACTCAAACGAAGCCACGGGCAAAATATAGTATAAAGACAAATCAAAACTAATATTAATACTGTTTAGTCTGCTTAAAATTCCACTTTATTAGAAACCCGTCGTAACTCTTGTAATGCTTATGAGAACAAAATCAATAACGTCTCGAGTTTAGTCTGAAGAATATTTTCTTTTAAGAATGTAATAGTTTTCTTTCGTAGCATTAGTTTGGCAGTCCAATTAAATCCATAATAATAATAATAATAATAATAATCTTTATTTGCCATTAGAGTTTACAAAATAAAACATATCGGTCCCCCACACTAGGCATGGCCTGTCCTGTGGGGAAATTAAACGATTTACATTTGAAAACAGCAAAGACAGAATACAAAACAACAGTAACAAAATTAATGTGCAATGAATTTCTAAAACTTAAAGATAAAAGTAAGGTTAACAAAATTATATTGTGGATAAGAAATGTGCATGCGTGTGTGTATGTGTGCGTGTTGTGTATGATTGTGTGTGTGTGTGCGTGTGTGTGTGTAATTGGTACGATTACCGCATCCTCATTTAATAACCTTTAGCACGGCTTCAGTATCAGTGTAACTCCACTTCAATAGGGTAGTCGTGGCCAGCGCTTTGGTTTCCTTGACAGAACGGTCTTTAAAGTTACAGATCTTAGAGATTTTGTTATAAATGAAAGGGTACAGAAAGCTTCCGAAACGGTGTGCAAAAGATGTAGCAGTGCGAATTTTGGGTAATTTGGGTACACGTTTTTTGGATAGTTCGTTGTATTCGTCGGAGTCTATCACAGTTTTATGGACAGCGGTCACCACCCTAACAATATACAATTTCCTGACGCTCAGCACGCCAGCCTCTTGATATAGAGTATCGGTACGATAACGACGGGGTTTTTTCAATGCAGTTTTTAATACTCCCCTTTGTGCTCTTTCGAGAGGTAGGATGAACGTAGTACTCAATCCACCCCAAGCCAGTATACAGTAATTAATAAGGGGCTGGCAGAGAGCCGTATACACCATTTTCAAGAGGCTACCATGTAATACGTCACGTAAGTTTTTCATTACGTATATGACCTTCCTCACCCTCTTACACATTTCCTCCACATGCACTTTGAAAGTGAGCTTCTCGTCTAAGACCACACCAAGATACCTAAGAGAGTCTTGCCGACTGATTTGTCTGCAATTGCATGTATTATCTCGTATCATTTCGAAACTACAGTCACTTGAGTGAATCTTTAGGGCGGTTATTGAGACAGGTGCAGTTGCACCCGTTTTGTAAAAGCATAAGAACTTTGTTTTTGAGGTGTTAAGGGATAATAGGTTCTGTTGCAACCAACTTGATACAGTCGCCATGCCCCTTTCTACCCTTTGACAGACCTTAGCCCAAGAGCTGTCGTGAAAGATTAAGGCAGTATCGTCGGCGTAGCACAGGATTTCAGATTTTTGTATTGGAAGAGTAGCGATATCATTCATGTAAAGCAGGAACAAAGTTGGACCCAATATGCTTCCCTGTGGAATGCCAAAAGTCACTGATTTGTAGCTGCTTTTTACGTCTGCAAGTTTGACGCATTGACAACGCTCTGATAAATAATCAGTAAACCAACTAAGAGCTGTTCCTCTGATGCCATAGGCCTCCAGTTTCTTTAAGAGAATAGGGATTGATATAGAGTCGAACGCCTTGGCGAGGTCCAAGAAAACGCCGATACACTTCGATCCTCTATCTAGATGGGAGGCTACGGTGTTAGTGAGAAGAGAGACAGCATCTTCACAAGAGCGTCCTTGTCTGAACCCAAATTGGCGGTCGGTAATTACTTTATTTTTACTTAGGAAATTCACTAATCTTTTGTGTATAATGCGTTCAAACAGTTTTGGGATGCTACCCAGAAGGGAAATTGGTCGGTAGTTGCTGAGGTCGTCTTTTTGCCCACCTTTAAATATGGGTACCACGGCCGCAGTCTTCCACATCGTAGGAAATAAGCCAGATTCTATACTTAGATTGAATATTGTCGAAAGGGGCTCTGCTAGTAAGTGTCCTACACTCTTAAGTATCCTGTTGCTTACATTATCAAGACCGGGCGAGCTATCTGGTTTAAGGTTTTTTATGAGTATTATTATTTCTTGCGGATCAGTGGGAGAAATGAACATGGAATCTATTATTCTTCTGTCAATTACAGTTTTCTCTAAAAGAGATTTTTGAGTGATGTTAAGTTCGTCTAATATGGTCCTGGCCAATTTTTGGCCCACTGTTGCGAAGTGTTCATTACATGCTTCCAACGATTCCTCCAGAGATCCCCGAATATTAGCAATATCGTCCACAGAACTATTTGCATTTTTACATGATCTATGAGAAATTTTATTTACAGACTCCCAAAGTTTCTTAGGTGCATGTTTGTTTTTGTTTATTAAATGACTGTCATGATCAGCTTTTAGACTTCTGAGAAGTTGAATGTAGTAGTTTCTGTATCTACAGTAGATCAGTCTTTTAGTGGTGTCATTTGGGTGTTTCCTAGCATCGAGGTGTAATTTGTCTTTAGTTTTACTGCAACGTATTAATCCTGGAGTCATCCAAGGCAGAATGTTAAATTTTGAATGACTGACTCTGACTGTATGTGAATGTTTCAAAATTGAATTTGTGAGTATGGATGTGAAATCAGATACCATAGCGTCGAGGGAAGAAGCGTTCAAGCGGGACCAGTCCGTGCTTTCCAGTTCCACTTTGAGACCATCATGGTCTACTTTTAACCTATATCTATTCCTAGAGTTTGTTTTGGAGGCTTTAGTTATTATACCTAACATAGTAATGCTATGATCAGTGAGATCAGCGGGACAGACCACTGTTTCGGCTTGAGAGTTGTAAGGTACGAATATGTGGTCAATACAAGAATCACCATGTGTTGGTTTGTTCACGCTCGAAGTTAAACCATGCTCAGCCATAAGCGTGAGATAGGTGGCTGTGTTTTCTTCATAAACAGATGATCCTATGATATTGATATTTACATCACCTGTCACAATAAGACATGGCGTGCGTTTGAGCGTGCTGAGATTTTCATCTAATGAAGTAAAGAATCTTGAGGGATTTTTAAAGGATGGTGAACGATATACACCTATTACAGTTAGAATATTTGGTATTTCAACACATAGCACATTCGCATCGTCTATGTTCAGCTCCATAACGTTCGCTGACCATTTGCTATTGACGTACACTATGACGCCTCCGGCCTTATTTATGTATTTCTTTGTATTGTATGATTTGTAACCATCAATCTGCTTGATAATAGAAGATTCATTTAACCAACACTCACTTAAGACCAAATAATCAAACGTAATATTTAGTCTGGCCAGAATAATTAAAAAGTTGTCGAAGTTTTGCTGCATGCTCCGAATATTAACATTGAGACCCTTTATATTGTACTTATTGATAATAGTCTCACACTCCTCTGTGCATGGTATAACGTGGCATTCTACATTAAGAGAATTGTCTATATCGGTCAATAGATCAAGTGTAGCCATCGGTTTTAGATGATAATTGGGATATTGTTAATAAGTTACTTTTGATAGCGAATATTATATTTATCTTACTGAGTGAAGGGAGTGAGGGATAGAAATATGGTCTAATGTGAGCAGTGTATGTAAGAAGCATCAGTATGATTAATATTTGGCAATTATATTTCCTAACCTGAGTGTTTGTGTTTAAATGAGGAAGTGTTATGTAATGTAATGTATTCGAGAGAATTTTGTATAACCCGAATGCAAAGCTAGTGTATCCACGCATTGAAAACATTAAGAAAAAATTAAGAAACAATAAAAATATTAAAAATAACAAACATAGAGTGTAAGAACATAAAGCGTTTAAACTTAACTGGTTATTTATCGCCTTCTGTCTAATCCCTTGCGGTATGACTGCCTGATAGTGCTTCCAGGTCTGCCATCTGTTGGATATGTATCGGTGGCGAGCCTTCACGTCCCTCCCTTTTTCTGACATACACAGAACCATTTCGCACCCAGCAGTACCTGTAGCCGTGTTCACGAGACCAATTTCGTGCGGCGCGAAAAAGTTGTCGGGTTTCATGAGTAAGGCGTTCATTTACAAAAACTTTTCTTTGTGGCCCCGATCCTACTATTTCTTGACTATCTAGCTTGCGACGGAGCTTCGCTTCTTTTAGCAACTCTTCTCTTTTAATTCTTCTTGTAAAAGAAACCACTAAAGGGCGCGGAAGATGATTTGATTCAGGTTTGCTATTCTTCTGCGCGCCAGCTCGTGAAACGTAATCTAGGTCCTGCTCTTCTAGCTTAATCCCAATTTTGTTCGCTGTTGTTAAAGCGAGATGGTAAGGGTTTTCTCCTGGGGTTTCAGTTAATCCTAGAATTTCTATCTCCGACTGCAGTGAACGGTGTGATTGCTTGTTTATTTGTCCCTGTAGCTGAGCGACCTGAATCCGAAGGGTTTCATTTTCCTTTTCCTTTTGTTCGAGCGATTTTAGACGTTTTTCGTAGTTATCAAACTTTGATAGAAGGTCATCTAACCGCTTATTGAAATCAGACTGCAAGGTGGCCATATCTTGGCGCAATGATCGAATCTCAGTAATCAAATCATAGTTGGAGTAATCCTGGTAAGGTTCTGAGCTGGTCATAGTTTTCTTGCGAAAGGTTACGTTGTCATGTGTACGGATAGGAGTATTTGTGTTGCCACCGCCTTTTCTAATATTAGCGCGACAATCAGGGCAAATCCAATCCTCTTTTTGCTGAGTTGTTAAGCTACGAGCGTTTGCACAAGTTGCATGTAACACTCTTGAACAGGATTTAACTGAGCAAGCAACACAGTCTTCCTTCGAGATCGTTTTTAGGCATCCGGCACATTTCATGTTGACTACTACTATGAAACTTCAAAAATTACGACTCGCAGCGATAGGCCCTGTCGTTTATCGTTGCGTATCGTGGTAGTGGTCGCTCGGTCGCTCGGCGGCGCCCGGCTGCACTCGGTGGTGTTCGAGTCGCTCGCGCGACCTTGACTGGCGTTACAACTTTGCGACCGTTCCGGGGACACTCTTTGAATTACAACGATTAATTATTTGCACACTCACTTTACACTCTTATAATTCTGCAGTCTTAAGCGGTATCGTGATTATATTTCACAAATAGAGTCTTGCTGATTGCAGCTTTATTTTGGTACTAATATAACTTAGGAAGTGTTAAATAAACTACGTGATATTGATTTTTGAAGACGGAGAACTAACGAAACGATGTTTACTGTTTGCCGTTCGATTAATAACATACGTATGTCGAGACAATCTCATATTTTGCCAATGCTACGATGCTCTACGATATTTGTAGACGTCTACGAGATTCGTAGTGGTATAAAATATGGCTTAGACTACAATTGAATCATGTATCTAGTTTATTTCTGTAGTAAGCGACATTTTATTATGACAACCAATTGTGGCATCATAAATATTTGAGCATGAAATAAATATATAGAAATAATACCCATAACCAATAAAACCTATAACCTTGTCCGCTTCTAAACAGTAAAAACTACCCACACAAAGAATTCTCCAAATATCATAATGGAATTGTAAAATTTTATTAGAGTAAGTAGATTTTTTAAAACACAATGCTACAGACTTTAGGCCTGTAATAAAATATAAACGGTAGCTCGGTATTATGTTGGTACGAGTCTAAGAGAATCAGATAAGTTATGAATATCATATGAAAATTTGAGTTCAACAATATATATTTCTGAGTGTGATGATATTACACTTTATATAATAATAATTTATATTAAAAAAGTAAAAGCTCTATCTATTGAGTCACACAAAAACGACAAAAAACATGCCAACCAGAAATGTCTAAAGCGCCATCTAGTTATCTTTCATAAAACTGAATACTGCCTGCGTTCCATTTCTATCAGTCTTTAGAATACTTGTTGACTCCGTAGTACTTGCAAACGTTTATAGATGGCGTTACATTCAATACTCAGTGTAAATATAACGTCATCTATTAGTATTTTCCGGTACTATTACGTGGACATACTGCACAATAAAGTGAAACATGAGCACGTTTTTTATCAACAGTAGACACAAATATAATATTTTTACGTTACTTTAGGAGAATCAGTTGATATAATATAATATAATATTCTACCACATACACACAACACCATCTAGCCCAAACTAAGCAAACCTTAGGTACTAGACAATGGATAAACATACATATATACTTTGTTTGTTACATACATATTATACAGAAAAACACGCAGACTAAGCCAAACATCCATGTTCATGCACACAAATGTTTGACTTGTGCGGGAATCGAACCCGGGACCTCAGGCGTGGCAGTCGGTTACACTGACCACTACGCCATCGAGGCCGACATAACCAGTCCTACCATGAAATGTAAATACCGAAGTTTCGGACCGACTATGCAGTAACGACTGTCCTTACCACCAAACATTTGTCTGGCATGTCGGTACGTACTCTCTTGATTGTCCTGAGCCCTTTCATAAAGCAGTCCGAACAATTAAGTACCTAATGACATTTTGAAATTAAAAATCCGATGAAACTTTAGTACAAGTTTTTCTTCAGCCTGAAGTTTCGGATAGACATTTTAGTAATAGACCTTATTATAACTAAACCTTATTATTATAACTGTTTAGTACATTAAATTTAAACAGCACGTAAGTTCAAGTTGTGGATATTCTCTATTTGTATTATATAAGTAAGTATTGTTTCATGAACATAATATTCGCAAATATATATTGCGACGCAGCGATAGCTCAGTGGGGAGACCAACAGACTGCAATGCAGAGGGTCTTGGGTTCGAACCCACGTCACGCACCTCTGACTTTCGGCAGTTATATAAGTTTTTGAAATTATGTGCGTATTGATTGACAATTATCGCCTGCTCTGTACCTCGGAGAGCACGTTAAGCCGTCGGTCCTGGCTGCCATAAACATCTATGTCAGTCGTTATTGGGAAGTCGGTGCCCTATAATATCCTGACACTGATCTAGCGTTAGGGTATCGTTAGCATTCGGGTTGCGGAGGTCAGGTGGCAGCCGACCCGTGTAAAAACTGATATCCAATCAAATCCGGTTAGACCAGAAAAGCCGACCTCAAGTGACTAGGGAATAATAAAAGCTAGGAAGAAGAAGATATTGCGACGCAATGCTGAGTAGGTATACCTGTTTTTATCGCTCTCTTCAAACTTTCCTTTATAGTACTATTATTAAATAAATCTGCGATAACATCTATTAAAACTTCATTTACATAAACTAGAGTGCTTAACCGTTCACGGACATAGCATGTATGCATCGCAATTAATGTTCTTTTTTAGGTTAAATACCTGGTTAAAGTAAGCAGTGGTAGTCTAGTGGGAAACCGTTGAACCACGCAGAGGTCTCCAGTTCACAAGCATCTCTGACTTCTCAAAGCTATGTACATATTAAATAGTTAAAGTATCACTCGCTTCAACGGTGAAGAAAACGTGATGAAATCTACATGTCTAAAAGATCTACATAATGTTCTCGAAGATATGTGAAGTTTGTCAACCCGCACTGGGCCAGCGTGGTGGATTATGGCCTAACCCTTCTCACATAGAGAGGAGGCCCATGCCCAGCAGTGGAACAGCTTCTATACAGGGCTCATAATATCAACAAATCTAGTTCCACGTACCTGTGGCGATGTTGGTCTGGTTCTCCTGCGCATTGTTCTTTTCTTCTTTGGCCGTTTTGGCTTCCGAACTCGTATTGCAACCCATGACCGCACTTATGTATAAACTAATGTATACTAGTGTCAAATACTAGACGTATTCCAATAGGAACACTAGACTGCTACGTTTAGGAACGAACTATGCACTATAACATAGTTGGTCGAATAAGCTCTGGTTGTTATAGGAACACCTGAAACAAAAAAAAATGTAATGTAAAAGTGATATAGTTTTTTTTATAATAGTGACCGGCCGAAACTTGATTTTCGGACGAATCCAAAATTTGATTTTCGGACGAATCCGAAATCGATTTTCGGACACAATTTTAGTTCCGTCCGAAAGCGAAAACAAAATTTCGGTCGGTCACTATCTATAGAAGAAGGTAAATTTTTTATGTATTTGTTTCGATGTTGCACATTCATGGTATATTATTTTAAATAATTGATTTTGACTGAGTAGCAATCTGATAACAAAACAAGGAATTTTAGAAATTTCACCTGTCCGTTTGCTTCGACATCATAAATAGACTCTGGGCTGATTTTACTATTTAATATATTGTTTATTGTTTACAATTATTTACTTACGTATCAAATTTATCACTAAAGTAGGGTACAATATTGTATGGACAATGTGGGAAATAAATATTTATTAATGAAATTTTTCAATTACAAGTGGTGTTACTTTTCCCGCATAGATTATCTAGTAAGATATTAAAGGTCTTACGACGACATAATTGGTTACAGATGTATTAAAAGGTATAAAAGTAGGTATAACAAAGATGACGCGACTATAAAACAAAACGCTCAACAAAAGACCCTTATGTTACTCCATTGTTACATTTGAATTTAATTGTGCACAAAAAATAAACAGTGTGACGTCATACATGCACTCTGGAGTTTTGAGGGTTGTTATAGTCAACGATAAAAATTGAAAAATACCTGACCAGAAAAGGCCATGAGCTCAAAATAATGTTTGTTGATTACGCTTTCACTCCTTAACCACTCAACTGATCATCATGCAATATCGCATACACGTTGTCAGGGCAAAAATAAATAATCAACTTGTTTTTAAGATAAAATAAAACAAGATTTTGGGGGAACAAGATTCTCGGGTTAATGTAGATTTTGTCAATAAATTTATATCCTTCAGAAACAGTAATCTTTCTACATGAAATGTACCATACGTCCTTTTCTGGTAACCTGACAACATTTACGTAAAATTTCATGATGATCGGTCGAGTAATTAAGGTGTGAAACTGTAACAAACAAACTCACATTCACATTTGTAATATTAGTTAGGATTCTTACCCACAAAACTGACACCTTCTTAAAAGATATTGTTAATTTATTTTCGCTAAATCTAATCGAAACTAACACTCAAAGTTTATCTATATGTAGGAACCTTACCGTACCTTGTTCTCTTCCATGACAGATACATTATACTGTCTGAATACTGTTTTAATTTATAACGTTACTATTTCACGTTCATTCACAAAAGATTAATCACAAAATGTCTGCCCGACAGCCTAATCAAAAGCTAATTAAAACAACAATAGGTTGAGCACCTAGTCCACGGTTTGAAACATAAATACACCTGCTCCTACAAATCTACATTGAACATAAAATCAAATATAATTAGGTAGCGGTCACGGAAGAAAGGAGAGCGGTGAGCGCACCGGAGCGATTGAGAGAAAATACGGTCATCAAAAGAGGTTTTCACTAGAACTCTTGCTGCCGCGCTGAGTCCGAATAAAATGCCAATGTACAAAAAGGATAACTACAGTTCAGACTGCTTATCTGAAATATCATGTGTCATCATGTTGTATTCCATTGTTTGCTCTTCCAGAATATGAGAAGGATTTTATCTGTCTGTGTCTTTTTAGTTAGTTTAGTTTGATTTATTTGCTGGACGTATGAAAATAGTAGCAATTTTTTTTTATTTTTGGTGGTGCCAAGCCTTTTATTATAATAATATTATTATGAAGAAAGCATTTCCTCTTAACACGTTGAACGCCAATGCGGTCAGTGCTGACCGACAGCGAACTTTCCCTTTAGGCCAAGCAAAAATCACAGTTCTATCCAAATTTAGACCAAATGTTTTTTAAACTAGTATAAGAAGAACCTCGAAGTCCTCCATATATATGTCGGCAACAACAGGCGATACAGGGGAGCCCATTGCCACACCATCTACTTGTATGTAGAATTTATTGTCCCACAACAGATAGCCAGTTGTTAAGCAATGCTTAAGTAGTTCTGCATATTCCTCAGGCATATTGTACTCTATTAGCTTCCTTTTAGTTATTTCAATACAGTCATGTACAGGTATGCATGTAAATAATCGGGAAATCGGGATCTGTCACAGATCCCGAGAAAAGCCAGCCACAGTCGAGCGCCAGCCTGCTATACTGCCTTATGTAAGGGGTGTCACTGACAAGATTGGCTACATCTTGAAGCGAGCTTCAATCAACACATACTTCAAGCCGCCAACGAAGATAAGTAAATTTTTACCATCCGTCAAGTGCCAATTACCTTTACAAGATGCAGGGGTCTATAAAATAGATTGTGACTGCGGACTCTCATACATTGGTCAAATCAAGAGAAGCATAGGCACCCGCATTAAAGAACACATAGCTGATGTAAAACACAAACGCTCGTTGAAGTCTGCTGTGTGTAAACATGTAAAACAGGAGACCAACCACTACCTGAGATTTGACAAACCACAGATTCTCGCTAAAGAACACCGATTCCTACCAAGGATGCTTCGCGAGGCTATTGAAATCAAAAAACATCCAAATTTCAATAGAGAAGATGGTTGGAATGTACCACCAGCTTGGGATCCAGTACTTCAAATAGAACAAAACAAAACAAACCCAAAAAGAAACAAACCACAGCTAGACTTCATGATACTTTGAGCTCATTCTGCGTCAATAGAAACACCAATAACTAAATTATGTTCGGGTACTTTGAAATAACTACACTGGAACATTGAGACAACTACCATCTTAGTCTCCCCGTGACCATGGCTGCTGAAAAGCAACTGAAACGTCGGGGAAAGTGTAAACTTAAAAACAAATAGATTTGATAGTTTTAATAATTTAATTAGCTTAAAATTAGTAAAGTTTAATAGTATAGTATAGTAGTGTAACAGTTAAATTATGTAATAGAGTGTTAAATAAACAACGCGATAAAATCCGTATATAGTAGTTTAATGTCAATGAATAACATTCGCGTAAACAGAAGACAATAGTATACTTATACAAAATATACTTTAGATAATAAATATTATCTAAAGTATATTTTTATTCACAAAAGTCAACTTTAGCCATTATTTATACTGATATTAAACGTCGGACAGCATTGACCGACGCGGCTCCTAAAGACGAAAATTTGACTTTCCGTTAACCGAGGCCGCGCGAGTCTAGGTGTCGTGTCTCCTCCCCCAGCTCCCGAGTTTGAAATCTCACCCGCGCTTACGCAGTTGATGCATATATCTTGAGCTGAGACATCATTATATCGAACAAAACTAAAAAAGGTGCCTACCCTTTGTTACACTTGCTGGGATAAACCTTTTCTGTGTGTTGAATGTTTTGCCAACGTTAATGTATTTCTTTTCATGTGGCTAATTGATATTGTTGTTACCTACCTAAAAATTGTGAAAGGTTATTATTATAGTTAGATTACTATTTGATACAATCCTTTTTGTTTAATTTTTATAAATAGATTTACTACAATACATTTTTGATACCTATACAAAATGAGAGTTTTTGTTCATAGATTTCGCTAACACACACAATCTCGCGCACGCACGCTCACGCACACACACACACACACACACACACACACACACACACACACACACACACACGTACTTATGCATACAAACACGCACACGCAAACACACAAAAAATGGTGGATTTATAATATTAGATCGATATAAGGCTTTTCATTATTGAAAAAATTATTGAAATCAGATGAATAGTTTTAGAGATTACTTTCTGCATCTAAACTCACAATCCTACAAGATTTATTTCTTTATTAGCATCACCAGCCCGTAGAAATCCACTGCTGAACAAAGGCCTTTCCAATTACGCGCCACACAAATTTTCACTCTTTAGTAATTGTTGTTTTTTTTTCAAGTCCTTTACGTTTATCAAAAACCATCTTGATTGGGAGTAACTAAAGGGCCACGCGAGTCAATGAATATGGGATTTAGTTTGGTAGCACTGCCCTACGGCCCATATGAATAGATCGAAAACACGCGTAAAACGCGGTCAGCACTGACCGACGCGGCCCGAACGGAAAGTCTCGTTGTCAACCATCACTGACCGACGTGGCCTGAACAGGAAGATGCATTTTTTTTCTTGGCGTTTAACGTGTTAAGTATCCGCTATCAATTTTACAAATTTGGACGTTAGGTCTGGAGAACTAAAATTGAGTTAAAAAGACCGTTGTTGCCATTATTTGGTAACGATATTAATTAATAAAAATGCGGTAGTGATTGTGACTGCTATCTATGAGGTCTTCGGTTCGATTCTTCGAGCGAAGTGTGATTAGGTTTTACTGAAAAGAAATTCTCAACAAAAGCATGGAATCCGGAATTATGCCCCGTAGACGGCAATAAGGTAGGCTATTGCGTAGTACCTAAAATCATATTAATTTAAATGTGAGCTTAATATGTTTTAAGGCCTTATAAGCGTAAGACTAAGTGGATATGTATAATACTAATTAGCTGAGACGAGCTAAGGAAATATAGAACCCCGGCGTGTGAGTAGTTACCGCGATTCGCCTGATAGGTAGGTTCATGAGACTGATATTGGTCACATGCTAGTGATATAGGCTATGATAACCGCATATCATCAGACGTGCAGCAAGCTTATTGCGTATACTTTATTTTTAAGTAAACAAATGTTCAATATTGTCGTTTAGCCGTGCACGCGCTCCACACCACCACCACTAACATCTAGACGGGACACCACTACAGTGTGTCAAATAGGTTAAAGATTTAGGAATTAATTCTTACGCGGTCGATATTAATTTACGAAATCATGTTACCGAGGTTTGCAAAAGACATATAGAAATTAAGGATAAGTTTTGCGTTAGGCTAATCAATTTGTGAACATTAAGGCATTGAGAGCGTTATTTGAGGATGTCGTCAAAAGTCACCTGGAGTGTAATGCAGTCAATTAGTTACGATACAAAGACAAATACAAATTATTTTTAAAATTGCACGGAGTTTAGCCGGTGTATCCACTACTGTATTAAAAACTGTTGGCTTGTTAGCGTTTGAAATAATTTTTGTTTCATACATAAAAGTACTTTTAGGCAACCTCCTTTAACTGTGACAATTTTATACCAATAGCATTTAAATTTTATCATTCATTAAGGTTTTATTTATATAAATCCTTACATTTGCATTTTCTAAACTAAGTATTAATACTGCAATTTCAAATTTAGGTATATGTATTAATTTTACATTACGAGTATATCTATATACTTCAAATATACTCTATTTACTCTCGGAGTGTAGGATATCATAAACTAGAAGTACGTAGAGAAGCAACCCTAATCTGCTTTTTATTTAAATTCATAAAAATTACAATACATAACTCAGTCATCTTGGAGAAGATTCGATTTTGTATCCCAAATGAGTATAGGGGGTGACGACGGCGGCCGGCTATGTGTAACTGGCGAAATATACATACAAATACTGTTGCCTACCTTTTCGGGAAAGCGTGAGCCTACGTATTGTCTAACTAAATGCATAGCCTAGATACAGAACCCGCTCCGCTCCACGCTCCGCACATCCAAGCCCACATTAACACCCGAGTTCTAACATTCAGTGTAAGGGATGAGCATCGAACAATGGTCTGACGGCGGAGTGCTAATGAATCCTATTCATGCCGAGATAGGGGAGACAGGCCGGTTTCTATCAATGTTAGTATGTATACGACAGTTTTCTGCCTCGCCTACTATATTACACAGAGTATGTTATTGATTCTGACATTGTTGAGATGCTAAATTATTAAAAGAATGGTTTTTTTCATAAAAAGTACAATATTTTATTAATCATTATTATAAGCAGTGTCTGATTCACTAATATCAGGTCAAAGAGTGGATGTTCTTTATGTCCATTGTTTTAAAGTCTAAACGCTTGTTCTTCGCACCTATGCGGGATTGAGTTTGCTTCAAACACCGGAGCTGATCCACAAATCCGAGTGTGGATCCTTTGTGTCTGCTGTTTAAGAGTTTGTCCTGCAGGTAAGTCCTGCGATATCATAAATAGTGCGGTAGATGTCTATTTGCGTCGTATGTAAAGATAATTAGGATTAGATTCAGTGTCATAAGGTCGATTTTTCAATTACTGCATATACCTGAGCTATAAATTTCCGGCAGAATTGTTCCTGGAGCTATCTAGAGATTGAAAATTAGGCTGTCAGTCGTAAAAACCTTGCTAAACTATTTTCGCATTTATAATATACCTTGCTTTAGTATTTAAGTATCTACGGATGGCGATATAACCATGGTATCTAAAATTTCACAAAGGTGAGTTTTTATCACCCTGTTTTCCTCACAGATATTGCAAGCCCATAACTTTTTCCTCGGACGACTTTTATGAGCTAAAGCGATAAGGATTCTAAGGATGTAAGTTGTATGTAAGAAAATATGAGCCTACCGATCCGCAGTAAAAAAGATCATACATAATAAATGTTATTACTTATCTTCTGAGAGCTCTCGTGTGTTGAAATTAAGTATAAGCATACGCGTAAAACAATAATCTTGTAGAAATGGCGTATTTTTATCCAGCTACGAGAATGGCGTAGTGAAAAATGTTCTGCGTGACGCGAGTTCAACTCTAACACGAAATTACTCTACTCGAATCCACATATGCGCAGAGTAAGAAACCGAGTATATAAATATTGTTGTTGCGAGTGAAATGTTGGGGTTTTTAAGGAATGAAACAACCACTTCGGTCAACCTATATGTATTGAATCCATTCATTTTAATACAATATAAAATGCGTACATCGGGTAAATTACTTAGTCAGCATTTCTTATACATTATAAAGGATCATATATACTAAGACAATAGATCTTAAGAAACTTACATACTAGATGTTTACATACTTCACGAGTATATAAGAATTAAGAGCCTTTAAAACTAGCCTGCAAATTACAGGCTTAATTTGGAGGTATAGGAATTATTCAGTTTGAAGTGCAAGAATATGACTGGCAAACAATACTTACTAGCTGTCGCTCAGTGGTCGGAATTCAACCATAACTGATTTCAATTTTAAGTTTGATCTATACTAAGGTTTTATTGTATAATCACATTTCTTTGAGATTTCGCCAACGCTACACAGTTAATTTACCTATCTTTTTAAAACAAATTATTATTTACTTAACTATACTTTTTCATTGTCGATATTCCTAAGCTTGCTACTTTATTTTCTTTTTTCTTTGTAACCATAGTTACGACGAATTGCATAATATCAGACGAACAATGCCGAAATATTACGAATGCGATTTGGCTACGTGTGTCCAATGCATAGTTGTGTGCGTGTAGTGTTTTTTTATGAATTAAATGTATTTCTAATGCGTATTTTATAAAAATATTAGCATTCGCCACTCCTTCTCCATATAAACTTCAACTATGCCAAATTTCATACTCCTCCGTCCGTGCATATTTCGTAAAAGGGGTACAAAGTTTTTCTTCACGTATATAAAATATATAATTCATATATAAAAACAATAAGCCTAACTAATTACTGATATACTAATTACTAATAATATTATAAATTCGAAATTAACTCTGTCTGTCTTTTACCTCTTCATGGTTAAACCATTCAATCGATTTGAATAAAATTTGGTACATACATAGTTCAAATCCTGAGAAAGGACTTGAGCTAGTTTTATTAATATAGGTAGTACTACACAGACGGAGTTGCGCGCCATAGCTAGTAGGTATATAAAATAAAAATATATAAAGCATGTTATCCAGTATGCTACCATCGCACTTTTCCAGTTATAATTGCTATACCGTGGAGGTACTACTAAATGCCTGGCATATTATTTCACGAGTGCTATGGCTGCTCTTTTGGATGACGTTATTTACACACAAATTTTTATCCCCATATCGAACCACAACCCTCGGCGAAATGGCAATGGCGAGATGACCACTTAAACAACGCTATTTCTACAGTCAGCAGTTAAACCTAACCAAGCAAAATCATTAACTCGACTTCATGAAACAATTCTCATATTGTTACAAAAGGAACGAGAATCTTCATATCATTTCGCGCCGTCATAAACAACAACTCATTAAGAATACAATAAAATGCATTTATATCTTCTTTCTAAGAAAAACAATACTTTTCCCTGTTCCAGAGAAAAACAATGAAAGAAATGGGTCTTGTCTATAAAGTTGAGTCGCGTTAGTAATCAGAGGAGCGTTGAATCAACATAATAGACTGCGAAGAACAATTTATGGAAAATTGTACACCTGGCCGTAAAATAGTCGATATAGAGTTTTAAAAATAAGTGATTATTTTGTGCTTTTGGTTTAATAATAGGTATACATAAAGTGCTAGAAGCTTATTTAAAGTTACTAGACGAGGCACCATTTGAAATATATAACGACATAGAGAATTGTAACTAGTAAGATTTAGAACTGCGAATCATTGTTAGCGTTTAAAATTAGATCCCATGAGTATATCCAATACAAGAACAAAAGAACCATATAAGAAGATAGATATAAGAAGAGAGCATATATTGTTGGTTTTTATAAATTGTAAGTAGAACAACTTTTTACTTTTATATTGTGCTTGAATCAGGATGCTTTAACGTGACACAGTCATTGTTTACTATTACGGGGGACAGTGAAATCTTTTCAACCGCTGAACTAGCTAACTATAAACCAAACTAAGTACTCTAAATTGTATACCTATGTATATTACAGTCATGTTTTGCCAGCAATGGTAATACGTCCCACATACTATGTACTCTCGAGTCTATTACCGTTTTCTAAAAATTTATTGACTGAAAATCCTACATGGTATGAAAATAATCGAGGCCTCATGCACAGTAGTCGCAATTTCTATCATTGCGAACCGAGGCATTTTAGGAATGCTATTGGTATATCGCGTTCGGCACTTGAAGCCCTTGGAAAACCGTCTTTACAAAATAATAGTTAGGTATCTGCAATAGACCCCTTCTAAAATATTACCCTCCAAATATCTGAATATATAAAAAACGTCTCGTCATCATAATAAAGTAGATAGGTACGTTTAAAGTGAGCATCATTTAAAACAAACGCCGAGTCACGCTGACTCAAGATGATAAACATAAAGACTGCTGAGGCCGCGTTACTTGCCAGGCCACGGTTTGTAAACAGCAGGCATTCAATTTAAATGCCGCTGAATAGACAAAATGTACAGCTTTAAATTGTTTATTTGTTGATATTTTTCGGTACGCATGTTTGTCTTTTTATTATAAGTATGAGTATTTCTAAACTACAACTCATTTATGTCTTTACTAACTTACTGTCTCGTAGTGAACAAAAAGTTTATTGTCCTTTCCTGACTAAGTCAGGAAGATGGCGTCGTTTCATACCCCCCCCCCATGTCACGGTAAACACGTAAAGGCGTCGGTCCTGCGCCTGATCTCTCTCTGGTCTTGTCGAATTGCTGTCCCATTAGATTTAAGAATAAGGCATCCCCTTCCTCTACGACTATCCCAGTTTATAATATAGCGTTCCCCTACACCAACCGTTAGGTTATAATAGAGGAGCCGCTGTACCTTCCAGTGCCCGAGAGCACCTTCCGGGACCAGTTATAGACAGGTCTTGTCCCCAAATCCCGACTCTCCACCCTAACCTCAGAGATCCGGTTCTCGTAAGCGAGAACCGGATATTTAAGAATAAGGCAGCAGGAGCGCACTTTTGTTTGCGCACACGCTTGTACAGAGAAGACAATCTGGAAAATCCCCTCTATCAGTTACTGTTAAGATTGGCCGCCCTGACCAAAATACAGTCTGGGCGATATTATTTTTATTAACTTACAATACTTACTAACTGTACACGAAAGAGCTATAATGATACCTCGACTTCTATAGTTAATCTATTACTTACTTTGGGAGGGTAATATCAAAGAAGTTACGACATACGGCAAGAGATCGCGCTGTACAATCCTGCATCGCGCAATCGAACATTACACAGCCAGTTACTATATAATTATACAAGTCCCGACATCAACGGACATCGATCACTAAACCTGGCGGGAAGATCCTCTATTTGTGTTTGAGGAAAATCAAATCACATTACTCCACAGCATTAAACATAAAGCTTTTTCGTTTTATATTGAGACTAAATATTGATCACGCCTTCGCTCGGAAACAGTACTTTTTTCTAGATAAATATGTACTTTTTTGTAATTTCGAAATTTTATGATGGTCGGTCGAGTAGTTAAGAAATAGCCGTGAAAGCGTTAATCAACTATCATTCGTATTTATAATATTATTAAATTAAAAGCTAAATTTTCATATAGAACCTGTTCCTAAACAAAAGAATAAAAAATAAGTATTTGAAAGCCCTGATTGTGATCCTTTCTATATAAGGGTTTTATTCGGGGTCAAAAATATTTGGGCTTCCTCTCAATGGTGACTGGAAGGCATTTCAATAAATAGAGAGACGTGTGCTGAATCTAGATGGTTATTTTAGTTTTACTAACGTATCAATAGCAATGTAGGTCCTTGATAAAAGTCGTTTATTTCGGTTAAAGAAAAGTAGAAGGATTTCTGTTTTATCTTTACTAGTTGGGATAAAACTGTTATGTGACCGTGTCTGTAAATTACTTAAATTATATAAAAATGAAATGGCATTGTCTGCAGTGATCAAAGTGGTCGCCCGTAACTACCACAGCGCCCAATGTTGAGGGTTCGATCCCCATAATTATATTACAAAAATTCCGAGACTGGTATTTGTTGTTTAAATGTTTGCAATGTCTCCCGACACAGAAATGATTCCTAGATGCTGAAATATGTCTTTATATAAGAAAATAAGTTTTACTATGATAAAACTGATTGCTGAATTTGCTTGAATTGCTGTGTATAGAGATATTATTTAGAAACTAATCGGTGTCTACTTTTTAGAGTGACAAAACAATAGTTGTTAAATTTCTAGTATGTCTGTGTCGGCATCGCATAAAAACTACTGAACAGATTTAAATGCGGCTTTCGCAGTTTAGTAATTTAATATTCAAATAAACCACGTTTCATTTATTGAAGTTTATAGCGTATTTTATAATTTACATTCACGCAAATTAAATACACATTGAAATTTATGTTATACGATTTTTATTGTAGATACTTTTAACACAATTTTACACTATTATCAAAGTATCTAAATGTATACTTTTGAAAGATTCATCTATGGAGAAGTAAACGAAACGACGTGGCAAATGATATTTAAATTTACAGTTTCTCCACGACGTTGCGATCACGTTTAGCCATTACAACCGCGATAAATCCGTATAATTTCAATATTAAATTGTTAAATCAATCCACTCTCACAACTTAGCAATACCAACGGTGGTATTCAGATAAGTTAAACATTTATCTCTTTGATTTAAACTATATAACCACGTGGCAGTAACGATAGCCTAATAGCGAGTGGTCGTCTATTCCAGGCGGGCGCGTATATCGATCAAACTCACCCTGTCGACAGGCCCCGTCTGGCCCTAGAGCCCTACCCTTCCCTGTCTCGGCTAGGACCGTCTGAGCCTCATTACGGAACCGTTTATAGATACGCCGGTTCGGTTTATGGTTCCTTGGACGAATTGGAGAACAAAACCCTTTTAATTTAATTCGAAATACCTATTTAGGTAGTTGGAGTGATTTAAACTTGACGAAACACTTTTTGTTGTGTGAGTGTTCGGTGTATTATGTATATGTCACTTCAGAATATGTAAATGTATAACTGTACCATTGATCATAAATCTATACTAATATTACAAAGCTGAAGAGTTTGTTTGGTTGAACGCGCTAATCTCAGGAACTACTGGATCGAATTGAAAAAAGTATTTTAGTGGGTAGCCCATTTATTGAGGAAGTCTATATAACATCACGCTACGACCAATAAGAGCGGCGCATCAATGACAAATGTTGCAAAAACTGGGAAAATTCTCTAATGTGAAGCAGACGAAGTTGCGTGGGTTAGCTAGTGGTAAAATTAAATAGCCAGGCAGAGTTGGATGAATGACTTAAGATGTCTAAAAACATACCCATATTAAACTCAGTTCACTAAAGTACGGATATAAATTATGCAATTATTGTGCAATCAAATCTACTAACTAAGTACGTACTAAATACTTACTTTTAAATACCATGCGTAAGTAGTAGCGGCAAGAGCAGCGATAGCTCAGTGAGGAGACCAAGACTGCAATGCCCTCTGCATTGCAGTCTTGGATTCGAACCCATGTCACGAACCACTGACTTTCGGAAGTTATATGACTTTTCGAAATTATGTGCGTATTGATTGACAATTATCGCCTGCTCCGTGCCTCGGAAAGCACGTTAAGCCGTCGGTCCCGGCTGACATGAACATCTTTGGCAGTCGTTATTGGGGAAGTCGACACAAAAGATCCCACTGGGTCGAAGTGTCGCCGGTCTGTACTGTACTGTACTACCCTATCTTCAGCACCTACCCATATATATCTTATCATATCTTCCCACTGCGCCTCGAAAGGCGTGTTCTATCGACCGCTGACTAGAGTGCACGTTGCCTGACATTGGTGTTGGACTCGCAGGGGTATGTGGTTGGCCGCTGAGGACGACATGTTCGTTTGCTCGGCAAGCACGTTGCGTTCGAGCGTCGGACTCAGACGCGGCCAGTGCGAACCAGTCGGTCGCATGAGGCACGGAGTTGCCTTTAGCGAAGTGGCAGTGTGGTTTCACTGCCGCAACGCATCTCGGGCGCTTGCCTGCTCAGCAAATAAGAGTCATAGCTGGAGTGACGCTATATCATAAACTGGGATAGTCGTAGAGATGGGGGATGACCCCCACACAACATAAGTTAAATTAAGTAGCGGTAAAAAGCTACCAAATAATATAACACACATAACTAATATTATAAATACGAATGTGACATTGTTTGTTTATTTCACTTTCATGCCTTAACAATTGTACCGATTAACATGAAATCTCGTATACTCATTGTCAGGAGTACGGAAAAGGACATAGGGTATCTTTTATCCCGAAAAAAGTATTGTTAGTAAGGTTACATATAGTTGCGTAGCACGAGCGCAGCTGCAGGCATAGTCTAGTTTATAATTTGAACCAGCAATATTTTATTGCGCACATTTTAAAATTGTAATTGAAAAATGTTGTCGGTATATAAGGCCAGGCATCGGTTGAAGGTATCTTCATTACGTATTCACGGCCAGTCCACTGTTGGTCCCTTTGGGACGCTAATTTTAATAATTACATTTGTATGTATATTACTTAAACTTTTATCACAATGTACTACATCACGAATAATAATGTTTCAGTGAAAAACAATGAGAAATGACCTATTATACGACGTGGGACAAAATATGCATTTAAAATATGCCACTATTTTAAATGCAAGGATGGTACAATGCTTTAGTTAGGCGCCTCGGCACTGCTGGTTCGGCGATAGTTGTGAATTCGACCCCCACATAGGACAAAGATTATTATGATCACAAAAATGAATGTTTTCGGGCGGATCATAGAAATATTGTAATTTTTTTGTCAAAAAATTCTTATTCAGCACCCCATTATCTGAAACCGTATCCAGAAAATCAGAATATGTTTATTTATGTAGGTCACAAAGTAACACTTATGAACGTCAAATTTACACTTAATAATGTTAATTACGTTTACATTTACATTTACCTGTTGCCATGTTAAGCAAAGCAAGGGCGTAGAACCAATGAGAAAAACTGGCAAGAAACTCACGGCCACTCTTTTCAATCGCCAAGTTTACAGTATTATATATTTGTCGAAGCGTCAAGAAAATAATCATTGGAATGCAATTTATTTCCATAATTAGAGTTAAATAAAGCGCGATCTATTGGTTTGTTTCGAAACGTTAATCGTAAGCTTGAGTGGAGTCGCTACAGAGCCAATATGTCAGTTGGAGTGACAGTTATGGCTGTCAGTGTCATATTGACGTTATATAAGCACCAGAAACGCGTGCGCGGACACATTCGGTGTGACAAATACAGAGTACATTTGTATATAGGAAGATAGAGACGCCACTCAATGCATTGGCGATACTAGCGCTTACTGGCGTTCGGTTCAAGCAACTTTTTCAAATAGATACATATGCGTGGGTATATAATATATCTATTATAATGACGTAGTGATTAATTATGTGAATTTTCAGACTAGCGAAGTTTATAGTTAAGAGTGTGTATACTTAACTATAAAATTCGCTAGCCTGTACATTCACTTAAAAATGAAAACCAAGATCAGGGCAAGTATGGAATTGTAAAAAATAAAACAAGGTCTTGAGTCTATTATTCAAGAGAGAATAACGGAATGATAAAATGTCAAATTTGACAACAGCTTTATCTATGTGACAGGTCCGAATCGTTCGAAAATAAATAACATTAATCAAATATGGTAAGCGATAACTTTAGAACTTCCTTTTTAAAAACAAAATTATTGTTTGATAATAGTTTTATGTATAAAAAGCTAAAAATTGTTACGATAGTTAAAAAATGGGTAATAAAGTGAAATAATTTTCAGCAACTGATTTCCCCGTCATCTAGTGGTTGTCACATGCAACTTTCAGAGTATAATACAACTAAATTGAATATCACATAGTTATCTTATAGAAAGCCAACATGGTAACCTATGTAATTTGATTACGTTATAATTCAACTGTTTTCTTCTAAGTTTTAACACCATGACCACACCAGAGATAATCACAGTCAACCTTTATTGTTTTATTTCTCTCGTATATGCCTATCATTAGTATACGTACGAAGTATAATACCACGCCTATATTTTGTTGCTTCATAATGTCAAAAGCCAGTTGCCATCCAACTCTCCGACTTATTTTACAAGTCTTTTCTGTAAGGAGCTGCGCAATCATTAAACCACTTAACACTCATAAAACAGTAGAAAGAATAGGCTCGCTTTATTACGTGAGACTGAAAACAGTAGCTTTTGACGTCACTGCCAACCTTCTGAGATCTATATCTCAAGGCGTAGCAAGCGTTAAATACTATAAGCACCAAAAGCCTAGTGGGTCACTGTTGAATTACCAGGCAGCGATCCCCAATTCGATCCTAAGGCACGCACCTCCGACCTCGACCTTTACGGTTTAAGATCTTAATTTCTCAAAAAGAATACAATAATTTGAAACCCAAATTGCTAGTAATCTTTTATTTAAAATAAAGGAAAGAAATATTTACTTACTTGAGAAAATTTCACTCTTATTTTAAATAGTATTATCACTAAATATCCGAAAGCAAAAACTTATAAAACTATATTATTTCATCATATTATAATGAAGGGTAAACACAAAAAAGTAAATGAAAAGTACCCAGCATTGTAGGTATTTTATTTACGAACAATATCAACATACTCGTTCGACTCAGTTGTTTGAGATGATGCCCTCAGGTACTATTTATTATCGCACCACTCGCCATCGGCAGGGATTTCATTCTCACACCTTACAACCTGATTGGTGTCGCACCAAGAGGTTCCAAGGGAATTTTCTCCCGCAGACGTTCAGGTTGTGAAATGAACCCCTGCCGAGGTTTTCCCACAAGACTAAAGTACGGGGTTCTTCAAAAAGGGTGTTAAAAGGTTTTACAGGGTCGGCAACAAGCAAGTGATGCCTCTGATGTTGCATCCGTCCATAGGCTACGGTGACCACTTACCATCACGGCCGTATGCAAGTTAGCCACTTTGGTAGTATAACAAAAAATTTAAACTCGCGCCAAGGTACACAGATATTAACAGGTACTTGGCTTAATGCGCTAAATGTGCCATGCAGTTTCTTTTGTTATTATACTTAATATTATAATTATATACGAAATATATTTACTATTTGCCTTTATTTCATTTATAAATTGCATTAAGTAAATCATTTTCACTATCATCACTACATATTATAAAACAAAGTCTCCCGCCGCGTCTGTCTGTCTGTTCGCAATAAACTCAAAAACTACTAAACGAATTTGCATGCGGTTTTCACCAATACGTAGAGTGATTCATAGGAAGGTTTAGGTGTATAGCTTTTGTACTACCCGTGCGAAGCCAGGGCGGATCGCTAGTTATTTACCTATATAAAATAATTTAGTTTGGTTTTATTGTTTTAACATTGTAATTTTATTTGTACGGATATTGAAGGTTTTCAAAGGATTTTTTGTGCATATTTAGCGTTTTGCGTGATCTAAGTTGGCAGATTAGACTGTTTACTATATAAAGCTATAATATCAAAAAATACTTTTACACCTTTCGCAGTTATATGCGTATTAAACAGGTAATTATCGCTTGCTGTAACGGTAAATGAAAACATCGTGAGGAAACCTGTATGTTTGAGAGTACTCCATAATGTATCAAGTCTGCTGTACTGGGGCATCGTGGCGGACTAAGACCAAAAACTACAGATATTGAGAAGAGAAGAAGAAGGGATAGTTTATGTATATACACAGTGCTTATATTATTATTATTTTTTTAATGATTGCTAGCAATTTGGTTTTCAAATTACTAGTATTCTTGTTAAGCAAGAATGCTTGTATTAGAAGTGGATCACGTCGGTAATGCAAAGGGTGGGATTCAAACCTGCGACCTCTCGATCGCAAGTCCAATATCTTATCCATTGGGTTACCGCTACTTACAGGCAGGCGTTGCATATACTAAGCATATCCTTATGTAAAATCAACTAATTCTGACAAAGCAACCAAATCCCACTTACGCTATACTATAAGAAGAGACCATCGATAGCTTATACCTCTAAAACAACCTAATTTGCATTATATTCCATTAAAAATAAATCGGCCATTTTGTTTTCAAAGGCGACATTTTGTCATGACTCCATGATTTATAGCTGATTGAGATTTATTCACAGTGCGTGCCTCCTAATATTTAGCTATTTTGTTATTCTGAGGAGTGCCACAAATTATAGCCTCTTCTATTTTATTGGAAGCATAATTTGCTATTAAGAAGTGTTTGGCTGTTATAAATAAGTGCCTACTTCGCCGAAAGCTTTAATTAGGATAATGAGAATGCGGTGTTAGGCTGACGGTTGATGCACTTGAGTTGCGATTGAAGGGGGTTCGGACGCTATCAATATTACTTACGAAAATCGATACTGTTTACGAGGGTTCGATATTAGGAGTAGTGAATGCGACTGTAAATAAGGTGACAGATCTGATAGGTGCCACGGGCAAACAGATTTTGGACATTTCCATTATAATACTTCTGCACAGGCGCTGAAACTGTACCTGGTTGACGGCAATAGGCTCATCGTGAGACCTAATACCACAGCTGGCCAAATACGGATCTTATACATCTCTGCCTCCCCTTAAAAGACATACGAGTACATACGTTTATTGACATCCATCAGCCACATTGCAAGACTTAATACTTCTACTAAGAATTGCCGAATAGAATACCTAAAGAACGCTTTCTCCACCCTCAAAATATAACCCAAAACCCTTTTGATCGGCTAAGCTAACCACAAAATGCCATAAGATCAATAAGGCTTTAAGTTATATTTCTGATATCCCTCAAACTATTAGAAGCTCATATACTCACATATACTCACTAGATGAGTGGCTAAGCCAAAACATAACTTATATTTATGCTCAGCAGTTCCGTTAACGGTTATTCTTCAGTCAAACGTTTATTCACCGAGTAAGGTGTTCCAATACTTAGGCGGGAAACCACAGGGGTCAGTAGTGAATAAATAAAGTGGATACGGACCAATCGATGACTACATCCGAAGCTTTACCCTACGCGTAACAAGATTTACTTAAAGACTCTCACACACTGTGACGTAACATGTTTATGTTAAAGTATTAATATAACAGTGGGGGACAGTAGGGCTTAAAAGTAGTTGTGCCCAAAGGGTAGTCCTGTTCTTTAGTGGCCTGCCATTTCATACGGCGGGCTGAAACCTCGGCGGGGTCGTGACTGCATATGAAAGTCATTCGCGCGGTCTAGTATTAATAGATCTCTTACTTATTAAGCAAAACACAGTAAGTGTTGCTATTCTTATACCGGTTTCTTGTAAGAGCTAATCGTAAAAATTTTACCTGATTTTCCGCTGGCAACGAGCTACCCGCCAGGTGCATTACCATTTGGCAATGGGACTTTCACTTAAATTGGCTTCAGATTCAGGAAAATATTTAGTAGTTTAGTATCTTTATAATAATAGACAAACAAATGTCTATACTAAAATAATGACTTAATATAGTTTATAAAACATTGCAATAATACTTTTTGACAAATAAGTTTTCGATTATTGAAAATAAGTGATGATTTTTACTCTTATATATCGACGGTGAAGTGCCAAAACCTCCTAACTGAATTTTTTCGAGAAATTCACTTTTTAATCGTTTTGAATCTTAATAACGCCTTTAGATTCAAAACGATTAAAAAGTTAATTTCTCGAAAACTATATCGACGGTGAAGTGCCAATACCTCCTGTATTGGCACTTCACCGTCGATATAGATTTTGGGCGACCGCATATATTCAGTATTGTTTAAAATGTTTTAGAAGGTTACCTAATTAGTTACTTAACTGCATATATGATAGTAAACATAAAGTACATACATCTTTAACTTATTTATGCCACGCACATATATGATTCAAGAACTATTTCACTAGCATGGTGTAGCATGTTACACAAGAAGTGCATTACCATCTCGCAATCAATAAGAGTATTATTGTTATGGACTTATCGTGTACTTTATAAACTATTTTCTTGTGTTAGAAAAATATAACGTAGATTCTTAATTGTTAACCATATTTAGATAATGTTAATGTCACAATAATCACGTATTCCGTAGCAGAACGTACTGATATATTAATTAATATAATTTATAGTGGACAAAAATGTATTCTAATGCCAGGAATAGGTAAACGTCTTATCTAGAATAAACATAATATTAATATCAAAATTTAATACTTATCTCTAAAGTAACTGTAAGTAAGCTCCGAAAAGCTATTAACATAATTATTTTACCTATAAACATTTCGGGCACGCCACGATCGTGGCGGTAAGTCCCGTGTTTGAGGAGTGGCTGGAGAGGCGGCATGGCGCCCTCACCTTCCGGCTGACACAGGTACTGACTGGCCACGGTTGTTTTGGCCGGTTCCTGTGTCGTATACGCCGGCAAGAGACGCCCGGTTGTCACCACTGCGGCGACTGCCGCGGCGTTGTAGAGGACACGGCGCTGCACACTTTGGCGGTTTGCCCCGCCTGGGCATCGCAGCGCCGTGATTTGATCGCGGCAGTCGGATCGGTTGCACTCTCGCTCCCGGCCGTAGTTCAGTCTATGGTCCGGAGTGAGAGGTCGTGGAACGCCGTCGCCTCCTTCTGCGAGGAAGTGATTTCCATCAAGGAGGCGGCGGGGCGGGAGAGGGAGCGTATAAACCCTCTCCCCAACCGCAGAGCCGGGCGCCGGAGGGCGCGAGACGACCTCCAGCCACCCTGAGGTTTGACCTGGGGGTGGCGGGCTTTGTGGGCCTGCCCGCCATCCGTTCAGCACCAGGTCCGAGAGGCGGCGTGCGTGTTCCCACGCGCGCCTCTGTGTCGTGTCCGTCTCCCCCCCTTTAGGGGGAGACAGTAGGGCTTTTATTTTGTAGAACCTATCTTGGGTAGGTCTTATTGCGTAGGGGCCTGCCGTTTCATACGGCGGGCCGAAACCTCGGCGGGGTCGCGACCGTATGCGCAAGTGATTCGCGCGGCCCCGTCGATAGTGGTTTTGTCGAGGAACACCGTGGTAGGTTTAGTCGGTATCCCGGGAGGTACATTATCTTTTCAAAATCTTTCTTTTACCCCGGCGAGTCCGACATAATCCCTCCGCCCGCCCCCGCGGAGGGATATGCGTCACAGCATTCCCCCACGTAAAAAAAAAAAAAAAAAAAAAAAAAACCTATAAACATTTACACAGTAATAAAGACAAGTAGATACTACAGAATATTATCAACAGCATCACAATCATTATCAAAGTTTTGAATCCGCACAAGAAAGAAAACTTAGAAACTTCAGCTTCTTAAATTTATTGCGCACTTAGTTACCAACACGTCAACGTAATAAGCTATGATAAAAATACGTTAAATAAATAGCTAACGATAAATCTTCTCAATAAGACTATCGCTTTATAAAATTTCTTTCGTTTCTCCAGACAAAATAAGTGAGACGGGAAATGCAAAGTCATTTTTCATTCCCACTCCGCCGGCGTAATATTTAGTATCGCAAATCGTTGGAATATTTTCTGGGGTCGTTGAATACAGCGTTTGTTAAAGATTAAAGTGAATGTGAATGTCGCCCAAAAACAAACAGGCTAGGAATAATATTACAAGTATGACGAATTTTTATATAATTACTAATTAGAGTAATATATCGCTCGCGTTAATGTATATTTCGTCAATAAATTTCTATGCCTCGGGAACAGTTCTTCTGGATAAAAGGTATGTCCTTTTCTGTACCTTTGAAAACATGTATGCAAAATTTCATGATGATCGGTCGTATAATTAAGGCGTGAAAACATAACAAACAAACTCACATTCATATTTGTAATAACAGTTAGGATAATTCGTTTTTGCTTTAATATCGTTCATTTCAAATAATATTTAATTATAAGCTCTTACATTATATATACATATGTACATAGCTATACTTACTTAGTATAAAGATGAAATAACGCATTTCTTATGGCAAGCGGTTATTGTAGCCCAATCTTGCTTGTAGTATAAGAGTTATCACCTACGCATTACCGAATTTAGGGCAATGGAATGAAAGGAAAGGAATGGGTATAGAAGGTAGATACTTTCTTTGCCCGATGAGAAAGATTTCTCATCGGGCAAAGGGCTGTAAAAGAGTTACTAGGTACCCTAATGCCGGATTGGCAGAGAGTGGTACTAAAGATTGGGCAGGCTCAATCGTTTCGACTCCAAATAACTGGCTACGCGGACTTTTGTACTTAATATTATCACACTGTATATTTTTTACCCATTCTCATCTTTCGTAACTACTTACTATCGAATACACTATCTGAAACATTACGTCTATATTAAATGAATGATTAATTAAAATGCTACAGAATATAGTCTTTTATCATTTCAGTGTCATTACACCGCAGTGTACATCAATCCTAAATCTCCTACCTGAGATAAATGTACTCGAATATTCTACCTTTGTAAATAAAATCCGGGTGTAATAGGGACTCCATCAGCGCTTGTGGTTACCCGGCTATCCGGGTGGGGTTGTTTTTAAACGTTAACCGACTACGGGTCAAAGGGAAGGTTATGCGTTAATTAGTTCATCATACACTGTGTATGTTAGACGTATGTGTTTGGTTAGGTGGATATTATGTTATGTTGGGAAAATTTATGTTAAACTAAATTTTAGTTTGGATACATATGCATTTACCGTGTGTTGAATTTTAGTGCTGAACACGTATTTTGTACTAGATTCGCCTGCGGTTTCGACTGTGTGAATTATAAACGCATACCGGAATAAAGAGGTGTGTGTTCATTTAAAAGGTGATCTATCTGTGAGGTAAGATTACACAATTATATTGATTGTTTTGGGTCTTCACGATACAGGCTTACCTAGTGTGAAAACCGCAGAAGTATAGGTACATATTTCTTTAATTCTGCCAGTGCTTGACAAATTACTTTATTTTATAAGCTGTTTTAGATTGATAAGATGTTCTTATTTGTTAAATGCTGTAATAAACGATTTTTCATTTGAATTTTCACTTTTGGACATTTTTGGCACTTAAGACGTTTCGGCCAGATTTTACTGGCCGTGTTGACATCCAGACTAGCGTCAGGCTATATGTGGGATAGATGTTTACAAATCCACCATAACATTATGACTTTATCATGACATACTAGACTTACCAAGTCCATAAACCTAGCCAACTGAAGATCATAGGTTCTGTTATTATAATCACTTGATTTTCAGACGCTGAGTTTGAAGCATGTTCACGTGCATGATCGCAATCATTACCGTTTAGTAGTTCAGTGACGCTGTGGTTGTCAATGCAATTGCTGTGCACAAGATCTTGCATTTAATTCCCTGGCCGACCAAAGTGTTATTGGATTTGTCTATCAAGTAATTCTTAGTAGCAATACAACATTTTAAACTTTTCCCAGTAAATTGTAATAGGTTCGCCTCCTATTATGCCAGATTTAAGACTATATATAGCTATCAAAATGTAGATGTTACACAACTCTGCCTACTCTTTCAGGTATAAGAGCGTGACACTATACAGGGTGTCTGGTAATTAATGGATAACCTTGAAATGTCTTATAGTAGAACAGAAGGCCGTTCAGAAAAAATGAAAAAAAAATGTGTGGAACGATGGATTTCATTTATGGTCGTAGTATACAAGAAAGTTATACATGGTAATTTAAAAAAAACACATATCTCAGGTAGTAGTTAGGATATATTTATGTTCATATTTTTTTCTGAACGGCCATCAGTTCCACTATAAGACATTTGCAGGTTATCCATTAATTACCGGACACCCTGTATACGAATAAGCTAGCCTTTACCATAGATACCTATCTCTAAACACAATTACGTTAGTGCTTTTTAAACAGTACCTACCTTGAAATAAAAAGGTCGTACCGCATAACCTCGAGACGGTTTCGTCATGAGCACTGGACAAATTGCGATGGGTGCGCCCAACCATGATTGGTTTCCATTGAATATAATTAATTAATGAAACTGAATTACTGTGTTTTGTGTTAGACAGTGAAGTATTGATGCTAAGACGCAAATACAAAACAAGCGTAAAGTAATGTTTATTACTGGTAAAAGATACAGAGGTGTAACATTATAAATATAATATGGTCTTACGTTTACGCGAATCTTACACATTGAAATTAAACCAATTAATACTGATTTTATCGCGTTAATTTTATAAACACCATTATATCATAATTTTGATACTTATAAACTACTTCTTTTATACTTTTGCTACTATATGAAGCTATTCATTGTTAAACTACTTAGAATTACACTTTCCCCGACGTTTCGATTGTCTCTCTCCGTGACCATGGCTGCTGTAAAGCAACTGAAAAGTCAGTAAAAGGGTAAATCCAAAATAGTTTATTAGTTTAATAATTTAAATAGTCTAAAATAAAGGTTTAAATTATAAATATTTAAAATACATATTAATACTATAACATATAGCAGTATAAATATGTACCCTATGTTACTGCATACATACTTCAGAAAGCTTAATTACACAACCTAAGTTTCCTCATTAGGCAAGCTTGTATTAATTTTAAGGTGTTAATAGATTTGATAGTTGGTTTATCGGTGTGCAATTGCTACTAAAAACATCAAATAACGAAACATCCGCATCCAAATTTAAATATATTCATCACTGATTACAAATGGAATCATAATCGAATTAACTCATTTTTTTTATTTTTCTAGAGCTCTTCGTATTAACGTTACCAAGTAATCAATAAATGGCAAAGTCATGCATTTGAATTCCTGTCAAAGTTTCGAAAATTAAATTTCGATTAATCGAATGTTCAAGTAAAACATTCACGAAATTGGTAATGTAATGCTGAACAGATGTAATGCAATAAAACTTATCAAATCAGATAAGCTATTTATATCTCAAAGCTTTCTAGTTATTATATATTTATACAGCCTCTTTTCAGAAGACATTTTGCGCAACATTACCATTTATACTTGTGTCAATACTTCTACTATGTGACGTTTACAATTTTGGTGACAATTTTTTTTGTTAGATATTCAATTGCAACGAAAAATAAATCCAATTGGAATTCAGAGTCCTACCTACCGGTGTTAAAAACAGACATGACTGATTACACACTTTATAAACGCACACAACGCACACACACACGCACGCACAAACGAAGTACTAATTACGCGCGCCAGATAATTGTGCTCACCCACATGATTAGCGCCATGTTAACAGGGGTTAATTACAACTACTGACAGACACCTACTAATTTGTAGCTGTCGTATTTTGTGATTGCACATTGCATTAAACGTATCGGCCATTTTGTTTGTTGCTGTCGTCGATTGTTATTCGAATAATCGATTGTGTGTATTACTAGATTACGCGCAATTACGCATAAACTATAGTTTACCGAGAACATTAGTTGTAGTTTAACGTGGACTATATAATGTGATCAGCACAGTTCTACTGAACGGAATGAGATGAAAAGATTATAAGTGTAATTGTAAGGTACCAAACTAAATGTCATCGAAATTCGTTAAGTAGTTCATGCATACAGATTTAATAGACAAACAGACTGCGAAAAGAAATATGGTGTCGGATTAAAAATACCTTAACGAATTTAGGTTGAACGAAATTACTTCATTTATTATACATATATTTAATGAGCAAAAGCAAAGCTTTTATACGGTTTTATAATTGAATATATTCGATTGCTTAATTTGATAAGAACGCCCATTTAATTTATAGTAGGCTATGTTATGTATAAAATTACTGCTTTGGCATAGCACCAATAATAATAATAGCTTTATTATTATTATTATTATTATAGCACCGATAAAAAATTGCCTTTCTTTTTTCTTATTTTGTTTCGTACCCATTAATGAACTTTAGTGTTATCTACAAAAATTTTATGGAAACAGGTTTTAAATTTAGATTTAAATATGTCTTCCTCAATTTTTGAATATTGATAATAGTCGAAATTCCAGCACTTTTTTTTTTGGTCCTCGACCATACCGCCGTCGGTGACGCCGTGCGATTTTCACATGCAGCCGCGACCCCGCCGAGGTTTCGGCCCACCGTATGAAACGGCAGGCCACTACACGTTAAGACCTACCCTTTGGTCACCACTTCTTTTAAAATCCCAATTTCAAACACTAGCCGAACACCAATATACATAAATTTAGAACATTCCTGATCACCACCGCCACTCTCTAACAAACCAAATTATAATTATCGCTTTCATCAAACTATTCCAATCAAAACATGCCAATTTCAAGCATGGCCGTTCTCAAATAAAATTAATTAATATCAACAAACCAACCTTTCAGAACCTTACGTTAAAATAATACCACCCACACTAAAATAATTCCAAATTGCAAAATAAAACCGAATGGACTCCATAAAAATTGAGTTGTTCAATTTAAGGAACATCTGGGCCATTGATAGGCCAGCTTTATTGGTTAAAGTGGCCCTTAATTAAATAACTGGGGCCCAGTCCCCGTATAGCAGGGTATTTCGATATAATTGGAATATTGTGTTCGAGTCGAAAATAGTATTGACGTTATTGCTATCAGAAGCGAAAGGAATGATAAATATACTGAAATTGTGGATTGCATGGATAGCGTAGCAATTTTACCTAGCTAGTGTTGCCGTGTCAAGTGTGGGTTCGATTTATACAAGGGACAAAAATTTGTGTGTATGCGTCGGGCAATCGATAGGTACTTATTACCTTTTAAATACTTAATCGCAAGTAAGACCCGTTACCTAGCATTTAATTAAGATCCACAAATATTTGTTAGCCTGAGCCTGGGTGTATGTTGTTTTCATGGTTTGAATGTTTCTAACTTCTTCGCGACGCAGAAATTATTCCTGGTGCGGAGAATTCATTTAAAATAATAAGGTTTTTCATAAGAGTACAATATAGAGACATGTGGATTTATTTTGTTTGTATGGCACGCACCATGTTATTCGTGTTATCGGTATAAACATACATAAGGCGACAGCGATAGCTCAGTGGGGAGACCAACAGACTGTAATTCAGAGGGTCTCGGGTTCGAACCCACGTCGCGCACCTCTGATTTTCGGAAGTTATATGACTTTTCGAAATTATGTGCGTATTGATTGACAATAATCGCCTGCTCCGTGCCTCGGAGAGCACGTTAAGCCGTCGGTCCCGGCTGCCATGAACATCTATGGCAGTCGTTATTGGGATGTCAGTGCCCTATAATATCCTGACACTGGTCTAGCCTTAGGGTATGGTTAGCCTTCGGGTTGCGGAGGTCAGATGGCAGCCGCTCCGTGTAAAAACTGATATCCAGTCAAATCCGGTTAGACCAGAAAAGCCGACCCCAAGTGACTTGGGAAAAATAAAGGCTAGGGAGAAGGAGAAGGTATAAACATACATAGTCTGACGTATCCTTTAGGCATAAGGGAAAGCTGAAGTGCATTACACCCACATCTCGCTAGCTATGTTTTAGGTCTCACGTTAGGGCAAGCCTATAACCGTGCGTGTAATACGCTTGATTTCTCGGGTTCAATTCCCGGGTAGGGCAAATTTGTCATTAGGTTTTTCTGTGAACAAATTCTTCATTGCCCCCCGCGTGACTCCGTGTTGAGTGGACGTGTTTTCTGTGCTCCTATACATTTAATTCTCGAAAAGTGGTCTAAAGTTTAATAAACACTCCAAAAGTTACACTAAAACACGCGTAATTATGCATAAAACAAAATGTGAAAAAACTAAACCAGTGTGCCAAGTGTTTCCGAAGATATAAACATAAACATTTAAAAGTTTTTAAAAAGTAATCGTTTAAATCTCTTTGTCTTTGTGTCGAAGTGTTTTGACCTTTGAACACCTCAAGTAACACACGTATAAATACGTCAAAGTAGCAGCTACAGATCGACTATTTCGCATCAATTTCCCGAAGCTCTAGTGGCCGAACGGCGTAAGCCGCCGGGCAGCCGAAAGGATCTAGTGTCCTCGCGTTCGAGCCCGGCGACAGTCAATCACTTTTTGGAATTTAAAAGTAAAGTTGATCATAATTCAATAAGTTCTGAGCTATTACTACAATATAACTTAGAAAATTTGAAATTAAACTTTTTTTTTTTTTTTTTTTTTTTTTTTCTACAAATAACAAGGAAATTAAAATGCAGAACCTCGAAATAAATAACATTACTGTCAGAAAACCAGTAAGGGCTAACTCAGCGGACGATATATTTAATATTAATCTGAGAAATAATTCCACACTACTTGATACTACTATGATGAGCATGCCTAACACCTCACTAAATGACAGCGACGAAATTGAGAGCTATAAAGAAACTATCAAACGGCTCACCACAGAATTAGAAAGCGCTCATGTGGAGATTGAAAATTTGAACACTGAAAATTTTCGACTTAAGATGGATATTGGAGAGTACCAGAAAGTCATAAATACATATAAAAAAGTGAACTGGTTAGATAGAAAGAGTCTTACACCGAGGTCTCCGTGTAAAAAGAATGTTGTAAGATCGAGCTGTTCCTCTACTCCAACCGAGCTGATTCTTCAACCTACAACGCTGCATCAACCTGACACTGTCGTTATAGCGCAATCGCCAAGCGATGCCAGAGACGAATCGTTTGGCTCGATCTGCAGTCTGGAGGGATTACAGATCACTCAACCCCAATACCCCCATAAAAGCACGGAAAATGTCAATTCGACAGATCTCCAAAAGGATGGTCAGCAAACTAGTGAAATTATAACCACTCAGCGGGTGCCGCCGCCGTCTTCAACCAAGAGTAAAATATGTTTGTTGAGCACGGACAGAAAAAACAAAGTCTTAGCAGTAGCTCAAAGCGTTGTTAATCATGACTACGAAATTTGTCATTACCTGAAAACCAATGGAGACACCAAACAACTTCTTTGTGGCTTGGAAACTAAGTTATGTGATTTTACTTTGAGAGACTTTTGCATTATCTTAATAGGTGCGGAAGACTTTAGAATAACAAAAGACTATTTTGAAATTGTTTTTTACGTTCGAAAGATACTACAGAACATAACACATACAAATGTAATTATTTGTTTTCCCACCTACAAACTTGGTTATCCTTTATATAACTGGCGAATAGAATCATTTAATAATTTGTTATACCTAGATTTAATTAGCCATCAGCATGCTTATTATATAGATTCTAATTCAGATTTAACAGTAGATTTCAATATGTTTTATAAGCACTCGGGTAGAGTAAATAACAGAGGTATAAAATCAATTTTTGAAAATGTAATGTTGTTGATGAAAGATATTGACTATAATGTAGAATTAACATCATGTAATATACATAGGGATCGATACACAAAGGATCAATCCACAAATAAAGAATATTGTCTTGGTTCTAATCCACAATATACTCCTACGAATAATAGTAATGATTCTCAGTCAACGTATCATGTAAAAGTTGATAACAAACATAAAGATTTTTTTCGTGTATAAGCACATATTTATCTTACACCAGAACATTAATGGGCTGATAGGAAAATCAGGCCAATTGAGCATTCACCTTAATGAACTCCTACAACAAGGAAAGGTGGTTGATCTCATCTGTATCACAGAGCACAATATGAAAGCAGACGACACCACGCAACTAAATTTACCTAACTATAAAATAGCAACATTTTCGTCACGAAGCACAAGAAACGGGGGTACGTGTATATTAATTAATCCTATCCATGAATATAAAATCATAGATGTAAAAAAATTCTGTGTCTCAGATGTCATAGAATGTTGTGCCGTTGAACTAACAGATCATCGGTTGGTGGTTATTTGTATTTATAGACCTCCAAAACATAGTAAAGATGTAACAGCAGTTTTCTTTGACAAACTAGATCGTATGTTAACACTATTTCGACATGGTGATAAAAAAATTGTAATATGCGGTGATTTTAACATCGATATTCTTCAAAACACGAGATTGGCTACAGAGTTCGAATATTTGCTTCTAAATTATAATATTAGACCGAGTATAAAGCAGCCTACTCGTATATCTAGTGGCACATGTATTGATAATATTATGCACAATGTTAAAGGTAGCCGTGGTGAAGTTCTTGACTTTGATTTGTCTGATCATACGGCACAGTTCTTCAGATGCCCGGTAAAAAAGACGTGTTCCATTAAATACTGGTATGTAAGAAATCGTGACTACTGTGCCGAAAACAAAGCTAAATTTCTAGACTGCATGCGTAATCTTAGTTTTGACGAAATCTACAAAAGTACAGACCCTGAGACAGCTTTCAATTTATTTCACGATACGTTCCAATTATTCTATGATCTATGTTTTCCTTTTTTAAGAAAAAAGATTTCTATTAAAAAAACCCCCAAGTGGCTGTCTAAAGGTATCCGAACCTGCAGTAAACGAAAAAGAGATATACTTTGGCAATATAGGCGATCTCCTACTCATGATAATAAGTTATTACTAAAACAATACACAAAACGACTTAAAAAAATTATATACTTAACTCAAAAAGCACAAAATAATTATCAAATAAATAATGCTGAAAATAAAAGTAAAGCTACGTGGAACGTAATCAATAATTGCAAAACAAACTTTCCTTCAGAACCTTTGAATAAAATAAATATTAATGGTAAAATAGCTCATGATCCCACAGAAATCACTACGGCTTTTAATGACTACTATATAGATTCAGTAAAGCAAACGTCTTGTAATAAAAATAGCAATAGCTTCCCAAGCCAAACCTATTACCCTAAATCGTTGTTTATGGCACCTACTGATCCTCGAGAATTATATGAAATTATAAATTCATTAAAAAACACAAATAGTACAGGTTACGACGGTATTTGTACAAAAATACTAAAACTAGTATCAAATATTATAGCACCCGTACTGAATCATATAATTAACTTGTGTATAGAAAACGGTCACTTTCCAAGTAAATTAAAATTGACAATAATAAAACCGTTGCATAAAAAAGGTGATAAAACAGCTGTTCAAAATTACCGTCCAATAGCTCTAATCCCAGTACTGTCTAAAGTATTCGAAAACGTCATAAACAGGTCTTTATATTCTTTCTTTGAATCACAAAATATACTTACTAAAGAGCAATATGGTTTTCGTAAAAATAAAACAATTAATAAGGCAGTCTTTGAA
Organism: Catocala nupta; assembly: GCA_963675205.1. NCBI lineage: Eukaryota > Metazoa > Arthropoda > Insecta > Lepidoptera > Erebidae > Catocala > Catocala nupta. The sequence continues at coordinate 18,898,503 of OY776099.1, forward strand.
TTACTCTCAAAAATCATTGTAAATATTGACAAAAAAACACCGATCGCAGCCATACTAATGGATATGTCAAAGGCATTTGATCATGTAGACCATGAATTATTACTACGTAAGTTAGAAGGTTATGGCGTAAGGGGCAATGTATTAAAATTAATTAAATCCTACTTATCTGACAGAAAGCAAGTCACTGTCTTAAAAAAGGTTTGCCCAAAAACAAAAGTAGAAGATACCTATACGTCGTCGACTAGATATGTTACATGTGGAGTTCCCCAAGGAAGTGTCCTCGGGCCCTTGCTATTCATTGTATACATAAATGATTTACCAAAATGTATTAAACATCAAACCGTCCTTTTTGCAGATGATAGCACTGTCATAGTCCCATGTGAAAACATACATACTTTCGAAAATGATATTAATAGTTCCCTTCAATCCATAATAAACTGGTTAGAAATAAATAAATTGAAAGTAAACCTAGAAAAAACCAAAATAATGTTATTTTATCAGCGAAAAAATCAAGTGCAACTTAAAATTACTTACGAAAATAAAAGGATCGCTGAAACGAATACTGCTACTTTTCTAGGATTACATTTAGACAATCACCTATCATGGAAATCCCATATTGAAACCGTTGCCAAAAAGTTAAATCAATATGCATATGCCCTATACAATTTATCAAAAATAGTAAATGAGTCTGTCGTTCTAGTAGCGTACAATGCATATGTAGTTTCTACACTACGGTTCGGCATTATGTACTGGGGAAATTCCACTGATAGACTCGTCGCTTTCAAAGCGCAAAAGAAATGCCTTAGATCAGTTTTTAAATTAAAATCAACTGACAGCTGCCTACCATATTTTAGAAAATTTAATTTACTTACCATGCCTTGCTTATATATTTATGAGATAGCTTTGTTCGTAAAAACTAATTCGGAAACATTCAAAGCTGTAGAATCTAAACGCCGTAATATGGACATTTGCTCCTACTCACACAAGACTGCCCTTTATGACAAAAGCATTGTAGGTATGGCACCCAAAATATATAATAAAATACCCAGGTGCATCAGAGAAAAAAATGAGTTAAATGAATTTAAAAAATCGCTGCTGAAATTCCTGACACAGAAGGCATATTACTCAGTACAAGAATACCTAACCGATGATAATTTAAATAAATATTCAAATAAATTGTAGATAAATATGTGCTTTAATAATATTAGTAATATTTTAACATTTTTTCAATTTAATAATAATGTAATTATGTGCATGTAAATCATTTAATATTGTGATACTTATTTTTTTATTTAGTTGTAAGGACATTATATATAATTAATATTTGTATGCCGCTATCGGCTAGACATGGCGAACTTTTATTTTATTATGTACACCTTGTATATTACCTATGCTCTACAAATAAACAATTGATTTGATTTGATTTGATTTGATTCACAGCACAGAGTTTGAAACTGTGACCAGAAAACGGCAATAAGGTCGCTCTCTATTTTAGGACTTCAAAGTATAGCCGACGAAATGAGAGCTTAATACACCTCTGCTTTCCCCTTCGGATTATAGCTTCTTAATTAACCCTTACACCACAAAATCCATCCAATCTGCGGAATCCATCTGTCGAGGCTTCAAACTCAATCTAAGAAACGGAAAATCTCACTTCAATTTTTGGAATAAGTACCTTCAGTGCTATTAACCTGTAATGGATTTGCGCTCTTGAGATAAATTAAATATCCCATCTTTATAGCTATCTTATTGATGAAGTTAATTGAGTTATAACCAAGTTTAATGACTGTAGCTCTCTCGATCTTGTTAATTACCTATAAGAAGCCATCTTTGATAACCTTTTTAATATAATAGATTGGTAAGGCTCGGTTTTCATCGAAGCGGAGTGAAGATTAAATGTAATCCATAGGTTGGTGCTTGAAAAAGATGAAGTTATATTAACGTAAACCTATTGGCTAGCAGCGACTAGTAGGATACCTTTGAACTGAAACGCAGATGTCTTGAAATTAATCCCAAGACACTTGACTTTTCAAAGTTATGTACATACGTATTAAATAGCTAATTATCGCTCGCCTTAACGTAGTAAAAGACATCGTAAGGAAACCTGCATATCTGAGAGTTCTACATAATGTTATTGATGATGTGGAAGTGTACCTACTTGCACTGTGACAACGAAGTAGACTAAGGCCTCGATGGCGTAGTGGTTAGTGTAATCGACTGCCACGCCTGAGGTCGCGGGTTCGATTCCCGCACAAGTCAAACATTTGTGTGCATGAACATGGATGTTTGTCTTGGTCTAGGTGTTTCTATGTATAATATGTATGTATTTACGAAGAAAATATATGTATGTTTATCCATTGTCTAGTACCCATAGTGCAAGCTTTGCTTAGTTTGGGCTAGATGGTGGTGTGTGTATGTGGTAGAATATTATTATTATTATTTTCTCAGAATAGGAAGAGGACCATGCCCAGCTGTGAGACAGTTTATATACATCTCATATTATATATTTGCTGTTTACACACATTACTCGTTGTCTCCGCTTTGTTAGATAACAGACGGAACTAAAAAAAAAAAATTTAAAATCTTTGATTTACAATTACGACTATAATGCTGGTAACATTTGCGATAATTTTGCTATATGTTTATGGACGATAATGCAATTTCGGGTTTGAATTTTGGATCAAGCATTATTGGGTTTTTGTGCTAGCACTGCCTCTGTAGTGTTTTGAAATCTGGCAAAGTACCTGTCAAGCAACAAAAAGCATATTCCCTATACCGTAGGGATATAACATTTTTGCTGGCGTAATGCGGATGTAACTTAAGTTTGCCTAACGTCTTCGATATAGGGATGAGTCTATAGATGTAGATATTATATCTTAATTCAGTCTATCCGCGTGCCGAATCGCATCAAAATCCGTTCAGTAGTTGTCGGCCGTGATCGAGTAAGAAACCCACAGTCAGTCACATTTATAATCTGAACTCGTAGGTCGAATACGTGAAAGACAATGTTAATTCCAATAAGAGAAAAAGGGTCAACAACATTTCCTGTTTTGAACAAAAGATACGCGTCTATTTTAGACCTAAGATATTTTTCTTAGAAGTTAATGCTTGAAGGCTTTTAGAGTCCATTTACTGAAACTCATTCCCTGTGATATAAATATACTGCTTTGTTGTTCCCGTAGTATAGCGTAGCGTTAACGTTTGCGTGCAATCGTGACGTCCTGGGTTCGATTTTCAGATGCAAAAGATATAGCATTAAAAAATTTTTTGGTTGCAGTTCATAGGCTGGCCATGTATTCGCCCTTTATTGCAAGACCTTAAAATTTATTTGTTGCAATGTGAGTGAGATACATCATTACACTTTCAGGGTCCATCATTTTAGGGAAGTAGCAAGAACGAAAACAAGAAAATATATACAAATAATTTGATATAAAACAAAACATGCCTATAACTATCAGAAATAACATAGAAATTAAACACTTTATACGGATTTTATCGCGTTGTTTATTTTACTTTAAACACTGGTATTACATAATTTTGAAAACTCTAACACTACTATTATTGAAATTTCACTACTATTTAATCTATATATTTTCTAATTAAAACAATTTATATTTGAGTTTACACTTTGCCCCGACGTTTCGGTTGCTTTACAGCAGCCATGTTCACGGGGAGACTAAGATGGTAGTTGTCCCAACGTTCTGAAGTGTAGCTAGTTATTTCAAAGTACCCGAACATAATTTAATCTTTGGTGTTCCTATTTATGCAGAATGAGCTCAAAGTATCATGAAGTCTAGCTGTGTTTTGCTTCTTCTTGGGTTTGACTATTTGAATGACTGGATCCCAAGCTGGTGGTACATTCCAACCATCCTCTCTATTGAAATTAGGATGTTTTTTAATTTCAATAGCCTCGCGAAACATCCTTGGTAGGAATCGGTGTTCTTTTGCGAGTATATGTGGTTTGTCAAATCGTAGGTAGTGGTTGGTCCCCTGTTGCACATGTTCACACACAGCAGACTTCAACGAGCGTTGGTGTTTAACATCAGCTATATGTTCTTTTAAGCGGGTGCCTATGCTTCTCTTGGTTTGCCCAATATATGAGAGTCCACAGTCACAATCTATTTTATATACCCCTGCATCTTGTAAAGGTAATTGGCACTTGACTGATGGTAAAAATTGACTTATCTTCGTTGGCGGCTTGAAGTATGTGTTGATTGAAGCTCGCTTCAAGATGTAGCCAATCTTGTCAGTGACACCCCTTACATATGGTAGTATGGCAGGCTGGCGCTCGACTGTGGCTGGCTTTTCTCGGGATCTGTACTTTGAAATAACTAGCTACACTTCAGAACGTTGGGACAACTACCATCTTAGTCTCCCCGTGAACATGGCTGCTGTAAAGCAACCGAAACGTCGGGGCAAAGTGTAAACTCAAATATAAATTGTTTTAATTAGAAAATATATAGATTAAATAGTAGTAAAATTTCAATAATAGTAGTGTTAGAGTTTTCAAAATTATGTAATACCAGTGTTTAAAGTAAAATAAACAACGCGATAAAATCCGTATAAAGTGTTTAATTTCAATGTATAACATTCGCGTAAACATAAGACAATAGAAATAACATACATACATATATAGTATATAGTTATACTTTGTTATAATTATTAGGAAGTCAATAAAAAAAGGTAAGGATTACACTTAAACAAAAGAGTAAATCATGTCCAGTAGTGAGACAGTCTAATACAAAGCTAATGTTATTATTATTATAAAAATAATTTAGTAAAATATAGCCATGTATATATAGGTACGTCTGTAATACAAAATTATGCGCGAAGATTATAGTTCGTAATAGTATATTCCAATACATGCAAAAAAGTATCGAAAACGATAAACTTTAAAGAGAGCCCTAATACATCAAATCATGCATTATGGAGAATGGCCCCATAGATTTACGTCAGAAAACTGGGTCGAACTAGTTACAGCAGTTTCCGTGGTTTATCGAACCAACGAACCAACAGGTGGACGACCTTGGATCTGATAAAGCGTTAACATGCAAATATCAACCATTAGAATTAGCTATTTTTGGAAACGTCAACGAAATTTTGCTCAAGGACGAAAATTAAGCATTTGAATTATGTATATCAAAACCTTCGTTGGTTTCTCTAATGCGGTCAAAGATACATACATTATGCGCAGTCGATCTTTGGACTTTCTAGATTTTTTCTATAAAAGACAATTACTTCGCTAGTTATAAATCCTACGTCATGTTGATTTTGGAGTCAAATATATTTGAATTTTTAGGAAAACTCTCGTACTAGGCCTAATTCTTGTATCGCGGGGGACTTACAGACATTTAAATAACGAACACATAATTCTACTTCTATGTTTAAATATTTCAAAACGTGACTAATAACTTGGATGGCAGTCCAAGGTAAGTCTAAGGTGATAAAAGTGTCAGCCATACAGATATTATTAGCACTTTTGTCATCCCCCAGCTAAGTTTATCGCTTGTATTCGGACTCACGTCAGTTTCCTAGTACTAGTAGTGAATGTGGTCTTTTCTTTGTCGGCCCAAGTTTTACCTGCCAGTAACCATTTTCCATCAAATCCATCCAATTTGTCATCGATAGGCAGATGGTGGCTTTCATTCTTTGTCACATTGTTTAGAATCTTGTCCACACAGAACCTAGTGTTGCCATTATTGGCGTATATAAGAGTAGGTAATCTGGCGTTCCCATGCTAGAAAACTCAACGCTAAAATTAGGCCAGACCCCCTCGCAAATAACCGTAAAAGTTACTATCTTTATTCTTAACAAGTACCATAAAACAAAACCAGACGATGATACCCATGGTTTAATCTTACTTTCATTATATATATTAATTTCTTTTGCTAAAAGCGTCCTTGGTCTTTGCTGAAGTTGTAAAGCATGATATCATTGTCTGCTGTCTTAAAGACTACCCAGTAGGTAAGGATCAAATTGATTACCGCTCGATTACTAGTCACATGCCACAACTTAAGACCACTATCGTATCAAACACTGAAATAATGGACACCCAGATTTGAGACTATTTTGGTAAATCATAAATTTTTGACCCGGATGGAATAAACTTGTACTTTTACGCCACGCTATAAACTATGTACCTCTATTTATTTATTTATTTATCTTTTAAACAATATAAACTTACAGTTAAATTAAAACACATATCTTACTAGTGTTTTCCCGCGGCTTCGCTCGCGTAAATGTACGTAAGGTTATGTTACGGGGGAGACAGTAGGGTTCTATGATGTGAGAAGTGCCTATTTTGGGTAGATCTTATTGCGTAGTGGCCTGCCGTTTCGTACGGCGGGCCGTCACCTCGGCGGGGTCGCGACCGCATGCGAAAGCGATTCGCGCGGCCCAGTCGATAGTGGTTTTGTCGAGGAATACCGTGGTGGGTTTGGTCGGTATTCCGGGAGGTACTTTACTATTATTCCAACTTTATTTTACCCCGGATAGTCCAACATAATCGCTCCGCCCGCCCCCGCAGCGGGATATGCGTCAATGCATTCCCCCAAGTAAAAAAAAAAAATGTTACTAACAGTACTTTTTAAAATAAAATATTTGTTACTCGGTGGTAATAAAACTTTCCAATGGTAAAAGAATTTTTAAAATCGGTTGATTAGATTTTAAGATAAGCCCTTACAAACGAACTAATATCAAATGTTCCTCTTTATAATATCAGTATAGACTTATACAGCCTTACATATAAAAATACCGCTAAACATCTTATCTAAGAAGCTCTCATACCTTTAAGCACAGAATAACATTTCATTACTTATAAACCAATTTTAACGGTCTCTCAGGTGATAGCTCGCAAAAAACGAAACATAATTTTATTCTTGCAACATTTGACAGTTAGCATAGAGCATGACCAAACTAATTTACTAAATAACGCAATTGAAATGATACATCATCTATAATAAACCATTTTTGAGGTTTTAGTATCTGTAATGTGGCTTTAACTTGTCTTTAACAGTTGGCGTGCTGAATTTTTCTTTAGGTAATTCAAAGAGGTTGATTATTGAAAGAGTATATTATCACTTTGCATAAATATCTTTATATATTTATATATATATATATACACACGCATAGAAGAGCTATATCTTCTATGCGTGTGTTTGTAATTAAACTTCTCCTAAACGGCTGGACAGACTTTGATGAATTTTTTTTTGTGTGTTCAAGTGGATTCGAGTATGGTCTAGATTTGCTTATTTTTTTTATTTTTTTCTTTTTTATGTACAGGACAACGTCTGTTGGGACAGCTAGTAAACTATGAGAAAATAAATTTGTCGTCTGGTTTGTATGATAAAGACGGTAATAAAAATATAAATTTTCACAATTTGGAAGAAATAAGTACAGTGTATTTTTAAATACACATAATCATAACGAACTGCTGCGTGTTCTAATGAATAATAACTACAATACTATGCTTTCTTAAAAAGTGCATTTACTAACAAAAATAAACAAAATACCAGTGTTCTTCAATTTCTGATTGATTTTGTTCGATTATATTTTTGCAATGTTTTCTGATACATACTTCATGATATGTGATTTTTAATATTATATTGTAGTTAACATCGAATCATTGCAATTATTTGCAGGTTTAAAAATCACGAATGGATCTCGTGATAAAAGTATATTTAGCAAATCACTATTAAAATTTAAATCATATAGCACATGTTTTCTTTTATGATATGATATCTGATACGATATTCTGCATCGCAAAAATCTTAAAGCGGATTCAACCACACTTTATAGATCTTCTTTTGTCTTCTTTAAGCAGGAATTTTTTGAATTATTTGATATTATTGGTAAAATCACGCAGTACGAAGAAAACTGCGCTGATCCATTTTTACTTCACAAAATTTTAATCTACGATATATATACCACCTATTTCATTTTTATGTAATTAATATTTTCCTAAACGATTGTCGTTAATCTCAAATCTGTCCCAGCTGATCGAAAAATCTGCCATATTGTCTCTTAGCTAGATTTAAATAAGGGATCGCCGCTATTTAGATTTCTGTACTGTTTAGCTATTGATTAACTTTCTCTTAGCGCTAACTAACGTTTATAATTAGAATTTCTCATGAACAGTCGCTATATAGTAGATAACTATCTGTCAAATATTTAAAATGGGTTTATAAGTAAGACGGATAGACTGTAGTACTTATATATTCAATGGTGTAATTGCAATGCCCACAAAAGCATAAACTACAATCACACCTGAACCCTCTAAACGTCATCACCTATACCTCTCCTCACCACCGCCATCAGTCACAGCTGTTAACCCTTAAGGTAACCCGCTCGATAACTCAGGGGTGCGCAATAAATTACGTAACGTATATACCACCTGTGACCAGTGACGATATGTAACAGAGGGATCACGAATAATAATGTAATTTGAGTCTAATTGGAAGACGTCAACGAAACGATTTTATTTGACGATTGGTAGGTCTTTTAATCAGGTTCGAACGCAATGTAATGGGTATCGCCCTTTTATTAATTTTAGAAACATAAGCGGTAAATGTAGATAATTATAATATACCTCTGAGCACACAAGGCGTGAGACATTATATATGTATGTATATATTATATATTTATACTAGCTGACCCAACAAACGTCGTCCTGTCTTAGGCGAACTGTCAAACTCGCGAGGTTAAAATAGTCATTAGGTTTACTAAAAATATTCAATTTGCCGCGCAATTTTCTTAACTTTTCTTTCCGTAAGAACCTTCTACAAAGTATAAGAAAACTTAAAAAATTATGAATGATATCGGTAATGTCGTTCTTAAGTTATGGCGTGACCAAGGATAACAGGGAGTCATTTTAGAAGAAGATATTACATATTGGCATCGAATTATAGTTGACTAAGTGTCACCCGCAGCCTCACTCCCGTGGTGTACATATACATATATCTTATAGAAAACGTGAGAAAATGTTTTCTGCGGGATACAAATAAATCTAAGTCTAAATCTATACTAATCTAATCACACGTAATAGACAAAAGCAACAATCACACTCGCATTTGTGAGATATATTAGTAAGAATGCGTCTTCAGCCACTTTTATACAGGCTGATTTCATAATATAGATTCGATACTTGAATCAGTTCAGTCAGACTTTCTATACAATGACCATCAAAACGCCATTTTGTTACCCCATAAGGTTTGTTCTATCTTAGGCCCCGTAGCATAAGTTTACCTACCTTAAGATCACGCCCGATCACTAGGTTTGATATCTGATTCAGGTTTAGCGTCATTCGTAGCATCACTGAGGTACCGAAGAAAGTGTCCGTGAGACAAAATGTAGCTAGCGAAACTAAATATTGTAAGTATATGTATCTATGCCTAATGCCTCTTATGTGTATCTTAGATACACAGGCGTGATTCTATGTATGTAACTAATATTATTAAGCTGAAGAGTTTGTTTGTTTGGTTGTTTGTTAGTTTGTTTGTTTGGTAGTACGCGCTAATCTCAAGAACTTCTGGTTTGTATTGAAAAATTATTTTGGTGTTGGATTGCCCATTTATCGAGAAAGGCTATAAGTTATATATAGGGGCAAAAAATCAATAAAAAGTGTTTCAAAACGGTAAAAATCTCTTATGTGATGCAAGCGAAGTTGCGCGGGTCAGCTAGTATATATATAGATATAGTATATCTCTGCCTACCCACTAACGTAAATAAACCCGTAACTGTAAATGTATAAATATAGATATGTATATAATGAACATTCGCTATAAAACATCTAATGCCCTAGAGCTACATCGGGCTATAAGTCTAATCTAATACATATAATAAGCAGAATAGCAAACTCTTATTTCACGTAGCCTATTCATGTATTCACAAATTACATAAAAACATTGCTTCTTAACATAAAAATAACGTTCATAAAAGTCCATGTCTACACGAGCTTAAATATAAATACGCCTCCCTAGTTGTTTTACGAGTTATTTCGTAATGGGGAATGAAATTTACTTCAGTGTGTACTGACTTTTATACTTTGAAAAGTAAATGTTATAAGGTAGACTTCTCATACGTAAGCCTTATGTTTTAAAACCAATTTCTGTGTTTCGGAGCACTTTACAAACAACGGATACAAAAAAATCAGCACATTATTTATTTAATATTAGAACTTTCGTCAGGACATACTGGCTGCAACAAGATGGACGCTTTTGCCGTCATAAGAAAAAAAGACACATTCAATATTTTTTTCGTAATTTTGTGTATTACATACTTGGAATGAATAAAAAAAAAAGACGCACCTGCCAGTATATTTAGAAAAATATATTCTTTAGGTTGATATGTCTTTTTTCGTTATGACGGCAGACTTAAACCATTGCATAGTCCATGTAGTTTTAATTGCGTCGTTTAGTATCACGCCTATGTCTTCTCTGAGCGTTAGCCATAGAGAAATCACACCTACATACATGTAATCAGTTATGTATCGCTCAATGGCAGAGGTGTATAATCATAAGTACAGTGAAGAACTATAAATGTATTCATTATACTGAAAATCAAAAACGGTTAATAATTTAGTTCACAATATAAAGTTTTACTTCATGAACGTCAAAATATAGGAGTTAGTGAGTTTAGTGAGTTTACGATCAGGTTAGTCAAAAAATCTCTTTTTAAAATCGCCATTCAATTATAATTTTAGTATTTGCATTTTGTCTGACGGGAAATTCGAACTTAAGTCCTCACGACCGCAGACTTATGCCGTGGGACCATGTAGACTGAGAATAGCACTCACAATTTTTTACTATTTAAGTTAAATAGTTGCGTTTGCCAAACTCTAAAATAAAAAGATTTTTTAAATTATCTCGAAAGTAATTTAGATACAAGCATTTCAAATCTGGTAGTAGGGATAAATGACAAATAAGAAAAGAAAAAGGATTCCCGATAGAAGCAGAGACGTAACCGCTAATTAAACGCTGCTGACCGAGGGAGATAGCAAGATATCCTCACTATAGCCCACTTTTTTTTATATCCATGCTTAAGACGTTTACTTTCTAAAAACAGAATACAATGATTCACTTACATTGAAAAATACGAGTTAAACTTAGTTACCATACATACGGAACGAGTATCAGAAATCCAAATACCTACCTACGTTTCAATATACGTTAACATATTCCTTAAAATTATAATCAAAAATCACTTTATATATGTGAAAGTAAGAATATTTATAAAATAAAACATAATCAATGTTGAAGCAGCCGTCGATTGTCGCATGTCAGAAGCTCGTATTGCACAGGGTCTACCTCAATGCACCATCAAAAGTATTATATGCACGCTTCTTTTAACTTTATGGGGTTGGCAGAGCTTTATTTATACTCACGGTGTTAAAGAATTCTAACAGTAAAATAGAAACCTACATTTTTACACATACGTAGCCTATGCTAATATTATAAAGAGGAAATTTTGATTTGTTTGTTTATCATTACAAATTAACTCGAAAACTTCGAAACCGATTTTAAAAATTATTTCCCTATATAATATTTATTATATATTGTTACCACAAAACACGTGTTAAGTGGGCGTTACCCACTCCGTCGCGTCATCGCAGTAACGTCAGCGTATCATCTGATTCGCACGCCTATAAATACGAGACGCCAGCGCTGCTCGCGCTCTTCTCTTTCCGTTCGTCAAAGCGATAACATCGAATTGTTATAATAGCGAGTTACTGTGTTCTTTTTATAATTAATTTAATTTAATTGTTCAATTGCGTAATAAATAATAATCGATTGTTATATTTTTTTAATATAATCCTAGTCGGTTTATAAGAATATATTATATTATACAACTAATGTGGCAAACAAGCATACGGCCTACCTGATAGTAAGTGGTCACCGTAGCCTATGGACGCCTGCAACACCAGAGACATCACTTGCGCGTTGCCGACCATTTAGGAAAGAACGTGGGAAGGAGAAGGAGCAGGAAGGGGGAAAGAGGTTGATTGGGCCTACGGTACTCTTTAACTCACAGAACGAAACACAACAGTAGGAATACTGCTATTTCACGTCGATGTTCTGTGAGAGGGTAGTCCTTCCCCGATCGAGCCGGCCTATTCATTTATTTTTTTAAATATGATTTTCTAAGATAACTTAACTTTCTTTTACGCAAGTAAAGCCGCGGGCCTAGTCTAGTATATCCTGGATGGGATAGAGGTGTATTACTCCCCTTTTTCACCAGTTATGACTTTAGGTCACACGTTATAGGATTCGAGCTTATGGCCTGCTACCAGACAATGTTCAAGACTGCATGCATACAAAGCATAATAATCGGGTCGATTAATAACACTGCCAGACCCGGGTATCGAATCCGATACATTACGACTGCATACATAAACATACAAAAATACCAGAAAGGCAGTAGTTTACATTTACATAAAATATTCGCATGTATATAATTAGTAATTGTTATTCTTAGTCCAATAATAAGAGCTCGAATAGTAAGAACTTAGTTATTTTTAATTATATTTGATATTATTGTATTATTATTATTTGTCTATTGTTGTAATTTTCATATATGTTGATCTGTGTTTTAGTTATAATACTTCTATCTTTAATCTTAAATAGCTTGTATGTATGTCAACCTTGTCCATTCTAGTGTATGTTGTGCATGCCTTTTAAAGGTGTACATATAAGGATAATAATAAAATTGTATAGAGAGCTAAATGTTTAAATGTTATATATGTATACTGTTGGCGTGTCTATTAATAATAAATAAATAAATATATAGATGTATATTTGATTTCTTTCATAAAAATGTTCAACATGTCTTGAATTACCATACCAATAGGATACTTTTTATCCCTGTATAAGTTCCCATGGGTGTGAGCGGTGATACAAACGAAGCCGCGGATCGATGGTAGTGTTCATTATTATTACAAGGTTTGTCTCATGATTCCGTACGTCTAGAAATTGGAAGTAGGTACCTATCTATATTTTTCTTTCTTTGCATGAAAGAAGAACATGATCTATACACATAATACTCCTTTTTAGGCGTCGTATCAAGATGTAATATATACCAGATTTTAGGTTAGACTTTCAGCGATACGACTGTGAAACCGGAATTCCGTGCCGTTTTGGCGTGATCCGCATACAAACATATAAACAGACATTATTTTTTAAATTATTGTTTTATTCTATAGCTTTTATAAAGACCCCTTACATTAATTCATTATTTACGTCAGCAGCAATAACCTAGTGGGAATCCGTCGCACTGATCTTGAGTTCTATATTAATTCACCTACTTATTCTTAAACTTGAGATGTCAAAGAGATGTGTGTATTAAATAGTTAATTTACCGCTCCCTTTACCGGTGAACGAAAATATACTTTCTTCTCTTCCTTAATTCTACATAATGCTCTCAAACATTGTGATATGGGCAGCGTAGTATACTTCTTTATTTTTTTACATGGGGGAATACATTGACCCTTACCCCTTCGCGGGGTCGGGTGGAGGGGTTATGTCGGACTCACCGGGGTTAAAGAAAGATGTTGAAATGATGATAATGGACCGCCCGGAATACCGACTAAACGTACCACGGTGTTCCTCGACAAAACCGCTATCGACGAGGCCGCGCGAATCACTTGCGCATGCGGTTGCGACCCCGCCGATGTTTCGGCCCGCCGTATGAAACGGCAGGCCACTACACGGAGATAACTACCCTTTGGCACTTCTCACTCATAAAACCCTACTACTACTATCTTCAGGACCCGAGTAGATAGGGTTTCGGGGGGAGAACTACGGGGCTCCCCCTTTGGACCAGGGTACTGCGGGGTCAGGAAGCCCACTGCGCCTCGAAAAGCGTGTTCTATCGACCGCTGACTAGAGTGCGCGGTGCCTGACATTGGTGTTGGACTCGCAGGGATATGTGGTTGGCCGCTGAGGACGACACGTTCGTTTGCTCGGCAAGCACGTTGCGTTCGAGCGTCGGACTCAGGCGCGGCCAGTGCGAACCAGTCGGTCGCATGAGGCACGGAGTTGTCTTTAGCGAAGTGGCAGTGTGGTTTCAGTGCCGCAACGTATCTCGGGCGCTTGCCTGCTCAGCAAGTAAGAGTCATAGCTGGAGTGACTCGGGCCACACCCGGCTTGTAGGCCTATTTGGGTAGGCGTACGGATGTATGTCGGGAAGTGAGCATGCCTTACACAGCTCCGGTAGCATACTGGAGATATGCGAGGCGGCTTCTCCGTCGGCTTCAGCGAGGTTATCGTTAGCAACTCCTTCAGTTGCGAGTAGTGAGCGGCTTTATTGCTCCGGTACCTATCTGGAGAATAGGTAGTGTCACTTGGGCACGAGGTAGCTCGCTTACGAGAACCGGATCTCTGAGGTTAGGGTGGAGAGTCGGGATTTGGGGACAAGACCTGTCTGTAACTGGTCCCGGAAGGTGCTCTCGGGCACTGGAAGGTACAGCGGCTCCTCTATTATAACCTAACGGTTGGTGTAGGGGAACGCTATATCATAAACTGGGATAGTCGTAGACAAAAGGGGATGTCCCTCTTAGAGGGGAGACGGACTCGACACTATAGTACTATAGCCTAATCCTTCTAACAATGAGATGAGACCTGGCCCAGCACTGGGACAGCTGACATACTGATATTATTATTTTATTCATTATATGTTTAGATAAATTTTGTACCTAATATATTCCGATGAGATTCAATAAGACTACGATCCATCATTCAATCTGCAGATAGTGTAAACAGGCCTAAACACATAAAATAAAGATGCTTTATCAGGTAAACTGACAGATATTAACCTTTTACTTCCGCTTTGCATAACAAGGTTACTTAAGCTAAATTCAACAGGAAATTCGGATATCTTTAGAACCATGCTACTGCATGAACTGCGCAGAGGTTTAGCTGATCGTCTCGCCACTGTCATTGCGCCGAGTGTCGTGGGTTCGATCCTCACAGGGAACAAAAAATTGTGCCATTTACAAATAGTTGTTGTGATTCTGGGTATTATTTTTGTGCTTTGTTTAAATGTTTGTAGAATCCCCTGCGACACAGGATATAAACCTAGTGTGGAAGTTGTTTTTTTTTAATAATAGGCAAATAAAATTAGGTCGATATTTTATAAATACTAAAGCAAGTATCTACATTAAGAACAATCGCTCATAGTCAGTTGCACTCACTGATCGGTAAACGATTAGCGAGGTTAAACAACGTTGGGTGCGGTCAGTCTATAGATGGGTGACCGTTTTGTGGTATTTCATCTGAGCGTCTCCGTGCTTCGGAGGGCACGTAAAAGGTCAATTCCCGGTTGTTGCCAAATTGACAGCAGTCGTTAAGCCATGGCCTACGAGCGGCTAGAACAACTCTTGACAACAGGTTGGCCACTAACCACACGAAAAGAAGAAGAAGAACAATTGTATAAAAATCCGATTTAAGCTTAAAACAGATAGTTTAAGTTTTTACATCCTAGCTAAATTACAAGTTCAGCGTCTGAGAGTTAAAGATTAGTCAGTGCTTGATGTACTATCGACAGCAACCACGGATGACCACTCCTAAGGTTAAAATCGCATAGCAGGCCAACATGGCACGTGACACGGGTGTGTCACGTGATCATAGCGGCTTCAGAACATAACCAATGTTAAATTGCTGATTTTTATTTGAGAATGTTTATACTAAGTATAAATAATCAATCCTGGCGGTAAACAAATATTTACATAATACATATAATACAAATGAAAAGTGTAAAAAAACTCAAACAAAAAGGTCGTAGCTGACCAGTTGAGTTTGTATCGCCTTAGAATCAGTAAACAAATGTAAAGTGTAAAAAAACTCAAACAAAAACGTGCCATGTTGGCCTGCTATGCGATTTTAATCATAAGAGTGGTTATCCGTGGCTGCTGTCGATAGTACCAGCACCAATGTACTCAATACTATTATTCTACATCAGTAAATATGACAAACTCGGTATTGCATCGAAATAATTTTTAGGCACAGAGCTTATGTTATTAAAACATAATTTAAATTAATTAAATATTTATGTTAAATTTTATTATGGGTTAGATTCTGCAAAATGCCTCCAAGTATACCAAGTTATTATCTTGGAGTTATTTAAAGTTATCTAGAAGACAGGCACTGTGTCCGATATATAACAATAGGTTCGCTTACTAGTCCGTTGTACTTTAAATCATATGAATAATAATATATGAACAATCCCACTGCTGGGCACGTACCTCTTCACGTGTGGAGAGAAGTGTGATAAGGTTACTCTTATGACATTTCTCTCTACACGTGGCCTAATGGCCCTATGGCCAGGGGGACTATCCCCCACGCTGACCTAGAGCGGGCGGACTTCACACACTTTCGAGAACATTATGGAGAACCCTCAGACATGCAGGTTGATCGCGTTGTTTTTCTTCGCCGTTAAAGCGAGTGATAATTAACTATGTATATAAACTCACAGAATCAGCATTGCCATTCAACGTGGCAATACTGCCACGTTGACACGTTACCAGTTGACAGCGATGCTGTCATAAATATTTAGTAAAATAATTATTAGTAAAGTAGTGCTGAAAAGCAACCGAAACGTCGGGGAAAGTGCAAAAGCAAAAATAAATAGATTTAATAGTTTAAATAATTTTATTAGCTTATAAATTAGTCAAATAAAATCAATAGTAGTAGTAGTGTAATATTTTCAAAATTTTGTAATACAGTGCTAAATAAACAACGCGATAAAATCCGTATATAGTAGTTTAATTTCAATGAATAACATTCGCGTAAACAGAAGACAATATTAAGTATATATTAGTTTTAAATTTAATAATGTAAATATATTGTAAATACTCACATAAAATCTTGTTTTCTATATCTGTTCTAATATTAAGAAAGAATATAGAAGAAAGATTTGTATTTTTTTAAGGTATTGTAGTATTGAGTAAACTTAAAAACTAATGGAGCGATTTAAATCATTTTCAATTTTCAATTTTCTTTATTGGGACATAAAACAGTTACACGTTATTCTTACATAACTAGACAACATATAAAAATTGAGTAAACGTGTAACCCACACTAATGTCCACGAAATAATTTTATGTTACGTCTTAATATTATTTTCAAACGTGCGATTATAAAAGTGCGAAAATTATAGTTGTGTAGTATTAGTTTTAAGTAGTTCTATGGCCCTGTCTTTAAATTTAAAATGTGAAAAAGCAAATATATCGATATCAATCAAGTGTGTGTTATACGTTTCTACGAGGCGACGAAGGGGCGCCCGCACCCCGGCGTTGGTTCTACACCGTGCAGTATGGAACAGTCGTGGTGTGCGCGCTCCTCGTCGCATTACAGTTCTGGGTGTAATGTAACATAGACTATTTATAATGTCTGCGCAGTCGAATCTATTGTTACATATGCCATGAAGCATCATCGACATTAGAAGAATACGTCTGGACTCCAATGTCAAGAGGTTGTATTTATGAAGTAGTTGGATATATGTTAATTTCGAATGATAACATTTGTACTGCACAGATCGAAGAAACTTCTTTTGAATCATCTCCAGTGCATTTACATATTTCTTATATAAAGGACACCAAATCGGGACTGCATACTCAAGTTGTGAACGGATAAGAGCTTTATAAAGTAATAAAAAAGTAGCAGGACGCTTAAAGTCGACGGAAGACCGCATGACGAAACCATACATTTTATATGCTTTATTGATTACACTATTCACATGTAGATCTAAGTGCAACTTTGAATCGAGTATGACTCCGAGATCGCGAATATGATTAACTTTTTCTAAATTACTGTCATGAAGTTTGTAGTTAAAATTTAAGATGTTTTTATTTTTTGTATAACTTATAATTTTACATTTAGGTAGACTTAACTGGAGTTTGTTTATAAGGCAGTATTGTGACAGCCTATCAAGATCTTCCTGTAGAAGCGAACAATCTTGTGTACTTTTA
The DNA here is from genome assembly GCA_963675205.1 of Catocala nupta. Classification (NCBI taxonomy): domain Eukaryota; kingdom Metazoa; phylum Arthropoda; class Insecta; order Lepidoptera; family Erebidae; genus Catocala; species Catocala nupta. The sequence goes on from OY776099.1 coordinate 18,916,462, forward strand.
CAGGATTTGAAGACTTTGATGTCATCAGCGTACATCAAGAATTGGGAATGTCTAAAACAACTGTTAATGTCATTTATGAATAAAATAAAGAGCAAGGGGCCCAGAATTGAGCCCTGCGGGACGCCGGAAGTGACAATTATCGAGTTTGATTCAAATCCGTTTATCACAACTTTTTGAGTCCTGTTAAAAATGTAAGCAACAAACCACCTCAATAAGTTACCCCGAATCCCGTTGTACGCTATCTTATCTAGCAATAATTTATGATCCACCTTGTCAAAAGCCTTCCGGAAGTCTGTGTACACAGCGTCGACTTGGACTTGTTTATCCATACTTTCGAATAAGTAATTACTAAAAACCATGAGATTAGTAGTTGTCGAGCGGCGTTTGATAAAACCATGTTGTTCACATATAACTAAATTATGAAAATACGAATACAGCTCGCTGTGTACAAGACTCTCAAAGAGCTTCGACAAGGTGGAAAGCAACGATATCGGACGGTAATTTTCGATATCACTTTTGTTGCCACTCTTATATACGGGCGTGATATAAGCACATTTCCAAATAGCAGGGAAGGTCCCTTCGAGGAGACATTTATTAAATATTATTTGGAGTGGTAAACTGATATTAATCGCTATATTCTTTAAAAAAAATGGGTGCAGCCCATCGGGACCAGAACCTTTATTAGTGTTCAAACTGTTTATTGCGCTGAGAACAGTATCCGAAGTTAAGATTATATTGGATATATAAGATGAATTAACAGCACACACATCAGGAGGCTGCCACTGCGAAGGGTCAAAAATAGAAGGTTCATAAACTGAATTAAAGTAAGAAGAAAACATATTGCATATTGTGGTTGGGTTATTTGAGTGTGTATTATTTAGGTACATATTGGCTGGTAATTTTGATTTACTCGACCGATTTGTAATATATGTCCAGAAGTGCTTGATATGAAGTGGAATACTATCTTCTACAGATTTAATATATGACTGAAAGCATTTGGCAGACTCAGATTTAAAGCGTTTCCGATGTATAGAAAAAATTTCGTAGTCAGATATATTATTATACGTCTTCCATTTTATCCACGCTGTTTCTTTATTCTTAAAAATTTTAATAAGTGCGGGTGTGAACCACAACGGGAAGCGGGAACGTTTGGGACGCGACATAGGAACATACAATTTGACTATCCTATAAATATTTTCATAAAATATGTCAACAGATTGGTCAGCGGTGAGATTATTGAGTAGTAAATTCCAATCTATTCTACTTAACTCCCTGTTAACATCTTCATAATTCCCCTTATGAAAGTTGTATTTGGTCGACACATTACGTTCCATAGGGATTGATTTAGTTTCCATCAGTGAAGTTACACAGAACGGCGGGTGATAATTATCTATAGGAACTAGTGGAGTACATGTTCTGGATTGGCAGTCTACGTTTGATAAAAATAAGTCCAGTACACGACCCAAACTATTCTTAATTGTATTGAATTGAGTGGCATTTACAAAAGACATAAAGTTACACAGGTATGTACTTACAACATCAGTGGGTTGGGGTATGACATAATTACAGTTACTAAGTTCGAGCCACACAATGTCTGGTAAATTATAATCACCTACAATAAAAAACGTTTCGGTGCAGCTATCATTTAATACGCCCTGTACTATGTCCAAATGCAGCATATATACTTCATCCCGAGAGCACGGGGGTATGTACGCTGCACTTATAATGTGACGCCTATTATGAGTCGAGGCGGGCAACTGCACCATAACATGTTCGATGTCAGGTTGAGCAAGGTTCACAAATACACTCGACGCTCGTAACGTACGCAGAACCGCGATCAGTACTCCACCACCCTCCCTCTTACCCGTGACGCCACGGTCCCGATCACATCTAAAAACTAAGTACCTATCGTCAATGAATTCACTATCGGTAATACCCGGTATTAACCATGTTTCGGTTAATATTATCACATCGTAGGAGAAAGACAATATATTCATAAACAAAGTGTGCAACTTGGTACGCAGCCCGCGGCAGTTTTGATAGAAAATTGTCAAGTTATAATTATCCATAAGTAACGGGAGAAATGTATAATAAGCCGATATAAGTACAATTGACATCTGGAGGCCAGTATAGTGAAACGAACAAGTATTATTTTTATATATATATAACACTTATAGTATAAATAGTTTATGCAAGCAGTAATAAAATATTCATAAACAATGTCTATATGCCAGAGCCAAAATGATATTATGGTTACATAAAAGTATGTGATGAGATTCATACTATTAAAATTATATGAAATACTATAAACTATAAATCTCGAAGTTTGCACAAAACATATTATGTTAACGAGGGTCGGTATAAAACATTTCGATTCAGCTCTGTCTACTACAATGCAATAAAGAAAATAGTACGTGAGCAATATTACAGTAATATATATAATATAGCAGCCGGAGTACAAATTAACATCACAGAAAAAAAATTTTGCACATATTATGTAACCTTGCACGACAGTCATATAAAAGTATAGTATTTGAAAAGAAAAAAATAAGTTACATACCAATGCATATTTCTTTAGTTTGGCGGTAAATATAATGTGCGTTGAATGTTGCACGAATAACAATATAACACACATGAGAAGCGTACTCTGAGAATAGCAATATTCTACACTAGAAATTAAGTTCACATTAACCATCATTGTACTGTAAACGAATATATTTAAATAAGATAATGTTTGAATTCTACATTTGGATTTACACAATCGAGCATTATTTTCGCTACTGAAGGTAACTTCTAAGCGAATCGAACAAATCGCAGTAAACGTAAACACATAGAGTAATGAGAAAATCAGAGATCGCAGATCTGGCGAGTTACTTATGTTGGTACAAGATAAGAAAGTAACCGTGTATTTGAGGGTATTTATACCTTGAACCATTCTAAATAGCACAAGACCTCTTCCGTAGAATAGTAACACAAAAATTATACGCATGTAATGCAGAAGACCATACTTAATGTCCTGGGGTGTATGGTTTAATTTTAGCCAAATCACTCGCGGTACGAATCGAGAAAGCCGCCTCAGGTACATCTGCTCTAACGAGGATGACACCATGCTTGATCCAAACATAGCGATAGCCAAATTGCTTGGCTTTTTCTCTTGCCTGGCGAAACAACGTTTTGTTTTGCAGAGTAAGGTGCTCGTTGATAAATATTTTTTGAGAAGACCCCTGTATTTGTAGTTCATCCGAAGTAATTCCCTTTTTACGTCGTGCTGCAGAAATAAAGTTATCACGTAATATTTGGCTAGAAAACTTTACAATCACATTCTTAGGCTGAGTTGTTTTTGGGTTCATTCTGGGAACTCGGTGAATGGCAATGATGTCTCGGGGTGACACTGGTTGATTTATAACACCCGCAATGTTTTCAACTATACTAATAAGGTTTTCACCACGTTTTTCGGGTAGATTGCTAACTTCTATGTTGCAGTTGCGAGATTTTTGTTCAGCTGTCTCAAGTTTCGCCTCCAATAAGGCGATTCGTTGTTGGCTCGTTTGGTGTTGATCTTCGAGCACGGGTATGCGAGAAGCAATATTCAATGATTTCTTCTCAAGCTCATCATGCTTATCACTAACGAACTGTATAGATGCTTTTACGCTTTCTAACTCCGAGATAAGCGCCGTAAATTTCTCGTCCTGTTTTTGCAGAAAGTTGTCGAACATAGACCGCATACTCGCTTGGAAAGCATTGAATTCTTCCCGAAAATCTTGGCGCAGGGCTTCAGTGTTGGTAGTAGTTCTTTTGCGGTACGTGATGAAGGGAGGAGATTCCTTTTCTATAAGTGAACCATCAATACTCATTTCGCCAGGATTTGTGGGGACATCAACTTTACTGCAGTCGAAAGTACTATTTCTTGCAGCCATTTTCTCTGTGCGCGACATTCATTCATTCTTCCAACATTAGAAAACTACTTTAATCAGAGGTAACATAGGCTACATAACATTACGCTAACAGCTACTGGAGCAGGGCAGTAATCATAAACGTGGTACAGATAGTTTTTTAATCCAATTCTGCAAGTAAATTGGAAAAGTATAGACAATATCTTTATAGATTGCATGTTGTCTTTAATTTATAGCCACAGATGCGGAATGGTAATGTAAATGCGCCATCTTTGACAATATTAAAATGAGCTGACATTTTTATCGATCGCTCTAAACAGGAAAACCGCAATCGCTATTAATTTTCATCATTGATAAAGTGTTTCAAGGAAAATAATTTTATTTACAAACCACTAGATTTAGCACGCGGTTTCGCTCGCCTTAATCTAGCTCATGTCAATAAATTTCTATAATAACAGTACCTTTTTTTGCATGTAAAATAACCTAAGTATGTCATTTTCTGTATCCCTGACAAAGTGTAAGCGAAATTTCATGATGACCCGTCGATTAGTAAAGTCGTAAAAACGTAATAAATATACAAACTTACATTTGCACTTATAAGATTAGTTATGATACGCTGTCTTGTTAGCGTGAACTAGCACGCAGAATACTGTTACATTCACTACCGATGTGGAGGATTTAATAGGTATATTGTACACACAGCGACACATCAACCTAGACTGTTTGGACTTTAAACTATTAGAAGTTGAACGCTGCGAATCGTGCGAGAGTGTACGTTATATTTTTGTTACGCTCTATCCTTACCATTACATCGACACCACTATGCACTGTCCCTTTCCGACAAGGTTTTGGGTTCAATTCGATTAATCTATTCTAATACTTATTATTATAAAGAGGAAAGATTAGATTTGTGTTAGTATGTTTGTTTGTAACGATTGAACTCAAAAACTACTCAAAAGATTTTAATAATTCTTTAACCTTATTCTCCCTTCTCCTTAGCCTTTATTATTCCTATGTTTTCTTTTCTTTAACTTTTCTAGTCTAACCGGATTTAACTGGATATCAGTTTTTACACGGAACGGCTGCCACCTGACCTCCGCAACCTGAAGGCTAACGATACCCTAAGGCTAGACCAGTGTCAGGATATTATAAGGCACTGACTTACCAATAACGACTACCATATATGTTTATTGCAGCCGGGACAGACGGTCCGTGCCTCGGAGAGCACGATAAGCCGTCGATAATTGTCAATAAGTACGCAAATAATTTCGAAAAGTCATATAACTTCCGAAAGTCAGAGGTGCGCGACGTGGGTTCGAACCCGAGACCCTCTGCATTACAGTCTGTTGGTCTCCCCACTGAGCTATCGCTGCTCTTAATAATTCTTTAACCATTTGAAAGAAATATTATCACCGAGTAACATAGGCTATATTTTAACTTTAAAAATGTACTGTCACTAACATAAACTTACCTACTTTATGTGAGCGATGCCGCGGGCACAAGCTAGTATAACATAAAATGTATTGTATCGTACTGGTTATCTTTATATCATCAAGTAAATACCTAGTATTTATACGCATAGGACTCGACGACGCAGCGATCAAGAATGCGACTGCTATGCATGAGGTTTAGTGTTCGATTCCTCGGTCGGGCAGGGTGTTGTTGAGTTGTTCAGTTTAGAAATTCTTAGTAAAAGTAATATAGACTCAGACCGTTTTGCCGCCTATGCCTCTCTTCTGCAACGAATTCTTATTAATTTATATTGAAATAATAAAGTATATTTAAAGTGTATCTAGTATCAATTTATAAATAAAAAGAAATAAGTGTGAGTCATTCGCGCATCGAGTGTTCCGTACAAACCTGCGGCAATTAGACCTAAATATTTGATATGAATTTCAACTTGATACCTCTACGCGTTCATGAGGAAAAGGGTAATAAGATTATAATTATTAAAAAAAAAATTATGTGATGTAACTAAAAATTTAAGGTTTCGAAATGTTTCCTTTATGTGTGCTATAAAACATTACTTTATGCGAAATTTCAAGATTATAGGTCGACTGGAAGTATCCTTTAGGTTTTGATTCCCTTTCGAGTAGTTGCGAGTTTCAAAATATGCGGCTTAAATTGCTGTTTCTTTTGATTGCGTTGACATAGAAGTTTGATATTGTTACAGATTAAAGGTATTATAGACCTGAGTATTTGATATGAATTTTAATTTTATACCTCTACACGTTCATGAGGAAAGGGGTAGTAAGTTTAAAATTATTAAAATATTTTTATTTTATGATGTAAATAAAAATGTATGCTTTTCGCATTTTTTCCTTTATCTGTGCAATAAGACGTTGGCTCGTACCAAATTTCAAGATTCTGAGTTTACGGGAAGTACCCTATAGGTTTTGAATCCCTTGCGAGTGTCAAAAATTTGCAGCATAAACGGCTGTATCTTTTGATTGCAATGGCTTAGAAATTTGATTTTTCACAGCTCGAAGGGACAGCGGATCTGAGTATTTGATATGAATTTCAGCTTGATACCTCCACGAGTTCCTGAGAAAAAGGGTCTTGACCAACAGACAGACGGACAACAAAATGATCATATAAGGGTTCCGTTTTTCCTTTTGAGGTACGGAACCCTAAAACATGAACTACCTATCTACTACTACTATCCTTCCTCCCACGTATGAGCACGCTCTGGAATGAAATGCCTGCTTCGCTGTTTCCCGAGCGCTTTGATATGTCCTTCTTCAAACGAGGTTTAAAGAGAGTTCTTCTTTCACGGTAGGCAGCGGCTTTGCTATGTCCTGACATTGCTGAAGTCCATGAGCAGCGGTTACCACTTTCCATCAGGTGGGCCATTTGCTCTCCTGGCACCAAAGATAAAAAAAGACCTACTAAGAATTTCGAGTCTGGTGGTATGAACTAGAGAAAAGATTATTGTGCCCGATAGATGGCAATAATATGTTCGCACCATATTACGAGGCACAATAAACCATAGCTAGCAATATGAGAATGTCATACACCCCTGCTTACCCCCTCCGGGATATAGATGTGTAACTACAAAAATAAACAATAGAATAAAACAAACGTTTCGCACTAAATACTTTGTGATAAATTATCTATTCAGTATATATCAACATCAATGAAAGGAAATAAAAAAAATTGAAGTATTCTCATAGCTAAAAATGGTACCACGGTATAATAATATTTTATCACATCACACACAACATCATCTAGCCCAAACTAAGCAGAGCTTGTACTATAGACTATAGACAACAATATTATTTTTTTTTTGTAAATACATACATATTTATACATAGAAACACCCAGACCAAGATAAAAATCCATGTCCATGCACACAAATGTTTGACTTGTGTGGGAATCGAACCACGACCTCAGGCATGGCAGTCGGTTACATTAATCACTACGCCATCGAGGCCCACGACGTAGATCTATTTTTAAGTAGTAGTGTCAATAAAAAACTATAGTTAGAATTGAACATTTTTCTTTCATGTTTTATTTACGTGGCAAGCACACATTCACTATAACGGGTTCATAAATTTAAAAAACCAGTCGTTTTACGTACGGATAAATAAATTTTGACCTGTCTATACTAGAAAGATTTGTTTTGTTGTTATCTAATTCAAAAACTAATCAACCGATTTTAAAAACTATTTCACCTTTACAAAGCTATATTTTTACCGAGTAACAAAGGCTATATAAAAAAAAATTGTACTGTTACTAACTCAACCTAACTTACTTTTACGCGAGCGAAGCCGCAGGCAAAAGTTAGTTTTCCATTGAATATGTGTCAAAAATAACAGTCTAACTAAAATCACTCCTTTGTTCAATATAGAAACCGGTCTTATATCAACATTCAATGAATGTATGCGTATTCTCCGAAGGGGGGATATTCTGTCGCGGAACACATGCCGCTCGACTCGAACTATCGTGCGACGTCGCCAGACTTCGCGCCACACACGGCAACGTCGCACGACCTCGTTACAACAGTCGAATGACGCAATTCACCAAGTGCGCTTGTATCTCGTATAATGTGGACCAACGATAAAGTTCTACGACTAATCGACCTATACAAGTCTTACGATTACTTGTGGGACACGACCAATGACGATTACAAGAATAAAAGAAGAAAAAATGAGAGTTGGGAAGAAATTGCTCGCGCAATGAATGTACCACGAAGGGAAATTGAAATGAAAGTACATAGTTTGCGTTCTCAGTTCATAAGGGAGCAGAAGAAGAATAAAATGGCGTCTGAAAGCGGTTCTGTGCGGCCTAGTACTTGGTTTGCGTATGGACCTCTAATGTTCTTGACGAAAGGAGAAAGTTCTGGAACTACGGATTCGGTTTTAAAACAAGTGAGCATATGTTTAGTTCATACTTTTGTCAATAGATGGCGTTAAGGTTTTAAAACGTTGATGTTACCTGAATATAAATACTTATATTAATAATATAAGTACTATAATATTAATACTCTATAATATATTTATTTTATATTTTAATCATCAATCTTTATTATTTTAAATGTAGAACATAATTTACAGATTTGACAATTAGACTTAATTGACAGCCAAATAAATCTATTCTTTTTTTTTAAACATTCCTAGCAATTTGGGTTTCAAATAATTAGTAGTTACTTTTGTTAACCCCTCCAGCAAAGCTAGAATGTTTGTATTAGAGGTACGTCAGTAGTGCAATGGGTGGAATTCGAACTCACGACCTCTCGATCACAAGTCCAATACCTTATCCATTAGGCTACAGCCGCTTAATTGTCAAATCTGTACAATTCTTTCATAAAAGATTATTGAATCTTTTAACTTATATCTAATGATAGCATTGGGTATAAGTTTATGATCGGGCCCAATTGTAGGTTTCAGGTTCGATTCTTGAAAGCTAGAATTGTCTGAAAATGTGCTCATTAGTGGACAATGGGGCTAACGACGTGAGTCCTTGAAAAGATTTGGCGATATGTGCACGTAATACATTTTTATATAGAGCATAGTCGTGACTATGTATGCACCTATTTATAAATATAAACCCATGTTATAATTTTTTTTAATATAAAAAAATGTAATCCTAACTAATATTATAAATGTGAATGTGAGTTTGTTTGTTTGTTACGCTTTTACGCCTTAACTAGTCGACCGATCAAAATTAAATTTAGCATGTATGTTGTCAGAGGCAAAGAAATCCTTTATCAAAAAAATTGTGATTCCTAAACCTTAACGTGCCGGACTCAATCCTCGCAATTCCTTGACAAGCTTTTTTTTAAATTCTACGGAGTAAGAAATAATTACGCAAGGTTGTACCATGGCATAAGTGAGGGACAACGATAACTCCATCTTAATATTCATTTATTTTGATTTCGGTTCGGATATCATTCTCATCTTTCTTTCCACAGGATCTAAATCAAGACTCCCAATCGACAAACGACTCAGAATTAGAAAACAGTCTAATCATAGACGCATCAAACAATGAAACAGAGAACATACTATACGAACAAAACATAGAAATTAGAAACAGACAGAAACAAAATAGAAAGAGAACGCACGAGGACAACTACTGTCTCACTGATGACAGTAAGAAACGAACGGACGAATTTGACATTTACGGAGACTACATAGCTTCGGAATTACGCAATGTGAAGACTGAACATGGTGTAATAATGGCGAAATATTTGATTAATAATATTATCTTGGACGCTAGAATGGGTAAGCTTGATGGAGAAGGCCATGGTGTTGTAGGAAGGTCATCTTTACGTGATGTTGGCAGTTCGCGTTCAGCAAGTAATGATATAAAGGCGTCTAGGATAAGAAGTGTTCAAACACTAAATGATATCGATGATGTGGTTATTGAAGTTAAATGTGAAGCAGATGAAAGTTGAATATGTATATATAAATAAACCGCGTCAAAAACTTTAGTGGTATTCAGCTTTTGAAAGACAGATCAACACAACAAAATTAGCAGATGGTGAAACGTATATCAGCTGTTGGGATTGGTTAACAAAATTATCAGTAGCCAATTAAATCACTTCATATGATTTTTTAACTTGAACCCGTAGTTGATTTGCCTTTCAAGAGCCGGATATAAGTAGTTTAATTTCAATGTAATAATAAATAATAAAAATTATTTATTTTCACGCCACAATACATACAATTTAAAAATATGAATTTTCGACATTTAGTTGCTTATTATACAGTGCGAGACGTGTCTAAACTAGGCTCAAGACCTGTATTTCAGGATGCCATAATAATAAAAAATACTAAAATTTTAATTCGTAATATTTTTATTGAAGACAGAGTTTTGTTTTTTCGAAAATATCTCTAGTATTGCTTTATTTTTTTATATTTGGTTTTTTAATACTTGATACTACTAAGGCAAATGTCAAACAAGCATATCTATCAAATTTTTAGCGGTTACCGTAGCTAGTGCCGCTTAGAATTAGTAAATAGCATGTCCGAGTCAGAAATCAAACCCATAACCTTATGATCGCACACAAACATAAGCGCAATATGTAACTATGTCGAATTAAAAAAATAAGAGTAGCATGATATAAAATTAAAAGTTAACCTGATTCAAGAAGTTAGTATACAGAGTGTCCCAGAAGTCGACGTCAAGCGGGAATGAGGTAACAGTTATAATAGCAATCAGCGAAATATAAAAAAATGTAAGTAACGTATTTTAAAAATCATAGACGTTTTAATAAACATCTAAAAAATCTACACCCTGTGACGGTCTTTTCACTCCTGTTACTACAGTAATTTACTTACTAAATTTTTTTTTTTTATGTAATCTCGAATATTCTTTAAGCTCTCGATTATTCGACTGATTCCATATTTGTATTTGCAAGTAATTTGAGATTATCAAAGATATCACCAACTTTAAAACACATGTAAAGTAAGTGTATACGACTTTTTTCCATGCACTTTGATATGCAGACTCGAAAAACAAACTCCGGTTTCCCTACCCATTTGCAAATCCCCGACAAGTTGACTCAAACTTAAAAAAAAAGTCTGAAGAGTAAGTAGTGTTCTTGTTCGTTTTTCTTATTTCCTTGCATGCGTTAGTATCGATCCAGTCCAGTTGCCAGCTGCCGTTTATTTTCTATTTAAACAAAAGCTAGGAGCTTGGTCTAGACAGCTGACAGTTATTGCAAGGAGCCACTAGGATATACGTCGGCGTTAAATGAAAAAGTGAGAAGAATCACTGTAGTGATGTGAGCAATGGATGCTAGTGTTCCTGTTAGGGCTACTAGCTGGTACCCTCATTTATAGTGCTTGTAGGTTGTGAAAGTTAGAAAGTAGACGGTGAACGTCGACCAATTTTCTACAAACATACGTAAACAAGCGTGTAATAAGAATTTATTCCAAACCCGTTGCCCCTTATAATTAGGCAAAGATTATATTACAACCACATTGTGTTTTAGATGTCTTATTATAGACGGCAAGCTTATTCCGCTATCACCCAGACACAGACAAGAAGGTTTCTATTAAAAAAGTCTTTTAGAAAACATCTGTTTACAAACTTCTGTGTATACACCGTGGTGAGGATACAAGTTAGATACCAATAATCCGAGTCAAATTAACGTAATTACCTGTCTTATAAAAAGTTATGGTGAACTATGAAAAAACAAGTACTTGAAATTTGTTTAAAGCTTAACTTTGGTGTCAAAACTAAGGAAACTAATAAAATTACCAACATAATTATAATATTAACAACGGTTTGCTTTACGAACTCTGCAATAAAAGAAGTCGTTGCTCTGCCGACGCAAGAGATAAAAACTACAAGTAAAACTGCTAACAGCACAACTTTTTGTAAAAAAGTTAGCTCTCATTATGACGTCATTTTATTGCGTCAGAAAGACTCCAGGCACCTTGAGAACGCCTGTGCCAGCTTCATTATTCATTAAACGAAGAGCAGAAGCCATGACTATAAAAATAAATAACATTATAACCATTTTTTGTACTCTGAACATCTTAAAAGGGCAATTTTATTTATGTTAAGATCATTTTACTGACATTTTATCGGAAGAACACTTAAGGAACATAACATTAGCTACCCAATTTGATGTCAAAAACGATCATCGATTGCGAATTGCGACCTTGCCCAGATGAGTATGTCGACGTCGATTTATGGAGCCATTCGTCAAATATTAGGTCACGTTTGTATTACGCTTATCATTTAGAACTGATAGAGTGCCGGCAAGCTTTCAATGACGTCATCAGTATATTCATTAACAGTTCGACATTCAGAATTCATGTTTTCCCAATGTCTAATAACTTGAACTGATGTTAAATGAACTTTGTCAAATAGACAACAATGTTACACATAGACCTGTCTCATTGATTGATATTTGCGTCCTAACTAATCCATAGCGGCGATATGTGGGTTGTTTTATATATCTCTGTGTAGACTATAAGTGTAACACTATGTATGTATTTTTTGTCAATACATACATATGTCAATACATATACCATGAATCGTAAATGCCGGAGTTTCAAGTCGACTGTTCATACCGTGAAACACATTTTCACCTATTCCTGAATTTCGGTACATAACTTCTTGATTGTCCTTAACACTTTCATGAAGCAGTCAATACAAATAGCCTACAACGCTGAGGTCGTTCACTTTGTTTACGTTTCACTCTGCGTATGATATTGTGTCATCAGTGCCTATTGTGCCTTTTTATTTTTTATTTGTACCTACCCTCTTAAAATTTATTTATTTGATATTGACGTATTTTATTTCTAACTCTTATCTCATATATTTTTAAAATGTATCTAATTTATAAACATAATTTAATATTCCCTATACGTTTTCCTTGTGTATGTTTGTAGCAAAACCACATTTATTGTATTTTTGTTGTAATGTTAAGCATTTGCCTCCGTCCGTGCATCACTTGTATCGGATGACCAACTGAAAACCAGTGCTGGTGCACTCAATTTGGCGCCCAGCTAATGCTGAGGTGGTGACCCTTTTCGGCGAGGGCATACACTTTTTTTTTATCATGTATATTTATTTTTGTTTTATTGTGTGTGCTCTGTACGAAATAAACATGATTTCTTTCTTTCTTTCTTTCAGTCCGCACAACGGGGTTATTTAATTTCGAAAAGAAGAAAGCCGAATGTACTTCATTGTAGAATTATATAGTTCGGCCCAAAGTTTCATAGTAGACCTATTGTTCTTATATGTATGTCTCACGCATAAAGTACTAGACAGATTATTTTGAAATTCTGTACGTCAGATATTTAATGGCCGGGTCAACATATAGGCTACAAATTATCACGCTATTTATTATAGGGGGTACAAATCCGTGCAGAAGAAGTAACGGTTTCAGCTAATCTTCAAAAAAAGAAGGCACTATATCTCTCCGTAGGTTGGTAAACAAAACTTTATCGATACTTTGATAGGAACGCCAACGATGACGAAAATAATGGCGATTATCGATATACGCACGCGATAAGTATCGATTCATTGTTGTTGAAGATAATTTGTGATATCTGGTCATGCGGATTTGACGTATCTAAAACTATAACTTTCGAGCTATCTTGATGCGTGCTATCTCTTGACTTTAATCGAAATCTTATGAAAACTGCCACCCTGATGAGAAGAGTCATTTTAAAATTCTGTATCCAAGTGTGTAAACTAAATTCATCTGTCTGACTATTTTTATCGTTGTTTTTAACGGTATAAAATGTTTGTGCTAAAAGGCGTCTAAGGGGGAAGGTGATCTGCTCTTCCGAGCAAGACTGCCAAACAAAGTGTGGCGGAGGTCATCGATATTCTCTTTGCTAGCTAGCTTATTGCTACTGTCTCTGTTCCTAGCGCTATAATTGTATAACAGATCCAGTCCCGATCTACCGTAAAGGATGTAGACCATAGAGGCGCCTATCATAGCCTTAAGTCAAAACTCAGATCTACTCGGCGACTGGATAAAGACGAATAAACACAACAGATAGAACAGTGAGCCCTAATGACACCTTAGTAGTATAAGTTTGCATTTATATTAGAGTACGCTCATGTCTAGTTTTCTTCGGGATCGGGCAATGCTATTGGATTTGCCTGCTATGAAGCTAGCAGCAGGTCTTTTGTAAAAGTTCTCGGTAGACAGCGATAGCCACTCTTCTATTTCGTGGTAACAAAAAATAAAAGAGCAGTGAGAGCCAAGTTGAAGAACTTTGGACTACCACGCAGAGGTCTCGAGTTCAATCCAAAATATATCTAACTTTTCGAAGTTATATACGTATTATTTAGTTAATTATTAGCGCTCGCTTTAACAGTGAAGGAAAACATCGCAAGGATCGCAATCATCGCATCGCACATCTGTATGTCTTAGAGTTCTTCGTTATGTTCTCGAAAATATGTGAAGTCTGCCAACCCACATTAGGCTAACGTGGTAGACTAAGACCTTATCCTTCTCACATTGAGAATAGGCCAGAGCCCAGCAGTACTTACATACAGGACTGATATTGTTATAATATTATATTTAAAGATATAACTAGCAAAACATTAATTTATTATATTTCTGCCTACCCTTCAGAAGTACATATACATGTGGCCTCATATATACATACATATATACTTTAACTAAACACACACGGCATTGTAACAATTTTACAACAGTATAAATTGCGACCCTTCAATCCAATTCGTTCTTTGACTTGAACATTTACTTTTGAGCTCAATGTCGTCGAAATGTATTCAGTAATTTTCGACGCCAACGAACGCACAAAGGAACACAATTTCGTCTGGTTCAGAGCCGTGTGAACAAGTCATGTAATTTGATACAGCTTTACCGATACACGAGCGCGTATCTCTTGTTTGTAATAGAAGTTTATATGCTCAGGTATATATATACTTTGTGTGTATACCTGAGCACATAAACTTCTATTAAAATTAATAAAAAATTATATCAGATATATATGTGTGTGCTAACGAGGTGGCTCATAGAAATAATATGATTTTGAATTTAAAATATTTCATAAGACCGTCTGAAAAGGGCTGGGCTGAGGCCTTACACTCCGTGAGGTACCAGTGACAAGCTTTTCCAATATTTTGTAGGTCCCAGTGACAAACTTTTTCAATATTTTGAAGGTTTCAGGTTCGATTAGAGAAGTACCACCAATATACGCGATGACGCGATCCGCGCGACGAAAGACTTAACCAATAATGTTGTTGAGGTGTTAAGGTTGTAGTTCGCACTGTGATTTTGGAATGAGAAAAACACGTCTGTTCCGTATGATTTCTATTGACAACTAAATTTATTATTTACGCACATTAGTATATATTGAAGTCGGTACATCATTAATTAATAAAATCGATATATATGAAGTAGCTTCAACATAAGCCGCCCACCAAAGAACCTATGGTTCTTTCAAAATGTACAAACTGCATGCAAGATCAAAACATAATAAGACATTCATAATGTAGCATTAAATTAAATAGATATGAATTGTGAAATGTGGGCGTACGTACATAATATACAAACTATAATACTAATTTGTATCTGTATCTATAGGTAGGGCGCACAACCTCGTGACACATCGCTTGGTTACGTGATCTCCACTTTTCACGCTGTACACCCTGGTAAAACCATCGGGACCGAGATGTTTATCTGTTATTCGTCCCATGCATCACTTGCCTGGTGGCAGATTATCATGTTTGACTAGAACTATATCTCCAATTTTCAATTCTTCTTTGCGTTTCAGCCATTTAGACCTGTGTTGAAGTCTAGTCAAATACTCGTTATGCCATCGCGTCCAGAAGTCGTTCACCAATTTTCTAGTATATTGCCAACGTGTTAGACTGCTCATTTTGACATCCTTCATAGTTGAAATGACTATTGACGAATCAGTCCAAGCGTAGGTCTGTGAAGTGGGAATTCTCATAGCCCCTTGTATTTGTTTGATCAGTCTAGATAATAATAAAGCTCCACACAATTCAAGCCGTGGCAACGAAATCGTTTTTAAGGGCGCGACTCTTGTTCTTGCAGCGATTATGGAGACTCTGACTGTACCATCTGAGTGTATGACACGGCAATAAACGACAGCGCCATACGCTTGCACAGACGCGTCACTGAATCCGTGGATTTCGATGTTCTCTTTGGTTGACGTTCCCAACCACCTGTTTATGAAGATTCCATTCACGTTTTCTAAGTCGGATCGTATTGTAGCCCATTTTTCAGATAACGTATGGTTCAAGGTTTCATCCCAATCAACTTTCTCCTGCCATAGTTGTTGTATAAAAATTTTTGCCATGAAAAGACAGGGGGCTATCCAGCTGAGCGGATCGAACAACTTTTGAATGTCGGAGAGAACGCTGCGTTTTGTAATGACTTCGCCAATAACAGGTAAGTTCAATTTATATTCCAGCTGATCCGTTCCTAGGTTCCACTGTATACCTAGTGCCTTAACTATTCCATCATGTGCATTGGATGTTCTTTCATTTGGATCTATGGTTTCCATGAAGTCGCGACTGTTAGATGACCATTTCTCCAATTGAAAACCACCTAGATGTAGTAACTCTTTTAGATCTTGACTGATTCTTATGGCTTCTTCCAGAGTATCGCATCCCGACATTACATCATCAACGTACAAATCTTCTCACAATATTCTTGCAGCTTCGGGATACTTGGCGCCTTCATCATCAGCTAATTGCATAAGTATCCTCAGGGCTAGATATGGTGCGGACGCTGTTCCGAAAGTTACAGTCAAGAGTCTGTAGTCCTTAATATCTTCAGATTGCTTATTTCTCCACAGAATCCTTTGAAAATCTGTATCTGCTTTATCAATCCATATCATCCTGTACATTTTTTGAATGTCGGAAACGAAGCAAATGGCGTGAATTCGCCATCGTATGATTAGGCTTCTTAGATCATCTTGCAGGACAGGGCCTGACAGAAGTTCATCGTTCAAAGAGATACCATTGGAGCCTTTGCACGATGCGTCGAACACGACACGAGTCTTCGTGGTTTCTTTATCACTTGGTATCGCTGCGTGATGAGGTAAGTACACTGATTTATTTTCTATTTGGTCAAAAGGTACTACTTCCATATGTTTCAATTCTATGTATTCGTTCATTTCTTTTGTGTATTCTTGATAAAGTTCTCTATTTTTTTTTAATCTTCTTTTTAACTAACAACACTAATCTTCTTTTTGCTATTTCACGGGTGTTTCCTTCAGGTGATCTTGGGTGTTCTGTGTTAAACGGTAATTTTACAATGTATTTCTCATCCTTGTTTCTCTTATGTGTTTTGTTGTATATGGTTTCACATTCCTTTTCTTTAAGTGTAGGTGTTCTATTTGTGTCTAAATCAACTTCCCAAATTGTCTTTAGTAAATCTTCAATGTTTACTTCATGCTTTAAAACTTTTATTGCTCTTTCCTTTTCACTGAATTTTACAGATGTTCCACCCATTAATATTCAACCCAAATTAGTGTTTTGGGCGCATGGAGTACCTACCCTAGCAATTCTTAAACAAGGTCTCATCCTTGTTTAAGAATTGCTGCGTACTCATTTATTCCTAGCAGCAAATCTATTTTTCCAGATGCGAAATGATTTTCATCTGCAAGTTGAATTCTTGTTAAGTGTGGTCAGTCAGTCTTCATAATTGTGCTTGACGGTGCATTTGCAGTCAAGTGCTTGCACATCACGTAGGCTTTAATAGGTAATTTGAAACTTTCTTCCCATCGTGACAACAACTGAACTTCGACGTCGTGCTTGACTTTAATCTTCATGGATTCCATTCCAGAGACAATTGCGTTCACTGGAGATTTGTGTAATTTCAGGATCTGAGTTGCCTTCTCACTTATGAAACACGCTTGAGATCCTGAATCTATTAGCGCCTTCAACACAGTAGTGTTTACATTGTCACTCTTCAAAATAACTACTGCAGTGGCTAATAGAGCAATGTTCTGCCCGGAGATGTGATGCGACGCAACCATTGCATGATGAACCTTCTTCTCTTCTACATCTGCTTGAGATGAGGTCGACTGGTGAGAATCTGCGTGGGATGTCGACTCATCCATATCCCTTGTTTGATGTAAAAGTGTATGATGGCGTCTCTTACAAATGCGACAGGACACTGGCATACGATACTTGAAAACTGAATGTCCCGCTGCCAGGCAGTTGAAACAGAGTTTGTTTGTTTTAACGTGTTCTCGTCGATTGTTAACTGTCATTTTAATGAAGTTGCTACAGTGACATAGTGTATGCACCTCTTTACACAAAGTACATATTTTTCTTGTTCATTTTCAGAGGTGGTGACGTGGAATACACGCTCTTTGTTATCCTTGGTACAAGAGGTAGGGTTAACTAATTCGAACGTATGGAATGTAGCTTCTAAAAATTCACGTAATTCTTTCCAAGTAGATAATTCTTCTGAATTCACCGAATAGGCAGCCTGTTCCCACTCCTTATGTGACTCCGAGTCCAATTTCTGAACAACCAGAAATATAATTATAGGGTCCCAGGAACCGGTAGATACTTGCAAATTATTCAAGCTGTGAAATCTCGCTGGTGGTATCCAGAAGAATTTTCAGCTGTGTTGCAGATTGGGTGGTGCATTTCATCATTCAAAATTCATCATTAACGAAGTACGAAATCACAGCGCGTTGTTCCCGTGTGGTACACTTGAGCAAATCCTGATGCGCCTTCTTAAAAGTGTTCCAGTACTCTTCAATCGTCTGTATTCGAGTTTGCAAATAACCAGGTTTAGACAATCGGTCTTTGGGGCACTTCTTTAGATTAACTTGAATTTTCTTGAGCAACGATGCTGTATCTTCAAGTATACTCAAAGCTTGATCTGCTTGGGACGTCATCGCTAAGTCGTGAAGTTATTGTATATTCAAATGTTTATCTAATTACGGCGATTTATAACATTAATAACAATGTAATAAACTGTGCTAATCTATTTGCGTAAACAACTTCGCTCGATGCTTAGGAATGTGGGGTCCTATTGTTCTCGCGGCCGCAGCGCAGGTAGCCGATCCGTCGCGTCGATGTTTATAGATAATCCGGTTCGATATTCGACCATATTTTCAGGTGTTAAGGTTGTAGTTCGCACTGTGATTTTGGAATGAGAAAAACACGTTGTTCCGTATGATTTCTATTGACAACTAAATTTATTATTTACGCATTAGTATATATTGGAGTTGGTAAATCATTAATTAATAAAATCGATAAGTATGAAGTAGCTTCAACAAATGTTATAATAACGTTCACGCTTGCTTTCGCTTGGAGCCTTATTGATACCTCGGCAGTCGCATCGTTAAGTACCAGGTTCAATTGCCGAGTCAAGCAGAGAATTAAGTAAAACGAATTAGAAAGTTGGCGAAGTTTTAACACCATGTTTCGACTCGACTAGGATTCGAACCCGGATCCAGCCATACACTATCCACAGCCTAGTGTCAAACGAGCGAGTATAGACAATTGAGTATTACGTATTGAACAAAGGCATTGAATAATACAAATCGATAACACTCAAACAGATCGTCATAATTAACAATCGAGGCGGATTATTAGGTTAATTACTGAGCTTCGAACATAGATTAATAGCTCCATACAAGGCAACATGAGATCGGAGATATCAACTGTCTATAATAGTGACTGTGTAATTATGCATGTGCTTATGCTACAAGATTATTAAGTGTTATAATTATGACATTTCGTGGGATCCTGGATTTACCAGCGGAGATTGAAAATTACAGTAGCAAAAAGGAGTTTTGAAATCTGCCCAGTGAGCAGTAGTATTTCTTTTTCCTATTTTAAGATTAATAAATACAGCAAGCGAAATGTAAGTGTTAAACATCTATATTTAGTTATATGGGCTTGATGCAGAGAGAGAGGAGAGAGGGAGCGCTTAAACCCTCTCCCTAACCGCAGAACCGGGCGCCGGAGGGCGCGAGATGACCTCCAGCTACATATTTGACCTGGGGGTGGTGGGCTGTGTGGGCTTGCTCGCCACCCGATCAGCACCAGGTCCGAGAGGTGGCGTGCGTGTTCCACGTGTGCCTCTGTGTCGTGTCTTCGTCCCCCCCAGGGGGACGGTGGAGGAAGTATTTTTCTGTAGTGGCCTGCCGTTTCACACGGGCGGGCCGAAACCACGGTGGGGTCGCGATTGCATGTGAAAGCGATTCGCCTCGCCGTCTATGGTTATGTCGAGGAACACCGTGGTAGGTTTAGTCGGTATTACAGGAGTTATTTTTTTTTTTTTTTTTTTTTTTACCTGGGGGAATGCTATGACTCATATCCCTCCGCGGGGGCGGGCGGAGGGATTATGTCGGACTCGCCGGGGTAAAAGAAAGATGGAAATAATAGTAAAGTAGCTCCCGGAATACCGACTAAACCTACCACGGTGTTCCTCGACAAAACCACTATCGACGGGGCCGCGCGAATCGCTTTCGCATGCGGTCGCGACCCCGCCGCGGTTACGGCCCGCCGTATGAAACGGCAGGCCACTACACGAAAGACCTACCCAAAATAGGCACTACGTCGCATAAAACCCTACTGTCTCCCCTAGAGGGGAGACGGACTCGACACAGAGGCGCGCGTGGGAACACGCACGCCGCCTCTCGGACCTGGTGCTGAA
Organism: Catocala nupta; assembly: GCA_963675205.1. NCBI lineage: Eukaryota > Metazoa > Arthropoda > Insecta > Lepidoptera > Erebidae > Catocala > Catocala nupta. The sequence goes on from OY776099.1 coordinate 18,936,955, forward strand.
CGGATGGCGGGCAGGTCCACAAAGCCCGCCACCCCCAGGTCAAACCTCAGGGTGGCTGGAGGTCGTCCCGCACCCTCCGGCGCCCGGCTCTGCGGTTGGGGAGAGGGTTTAAACGCTCCCTCTCCCGCTCCGCCGCCTCCTTGATGGAAATTACTTCCTCACAGAAGGAGGCGACGGCGTTCCACGACCTCTCACTCCGGACCATAGACTGAACTACGGCCGGGAGCGAGAGGGCAACCGATCCGACTGCCGCGATCAAATCACGGCGCTGCGATGCCCAGGCGGGGCAAACCGCCAAAGTGTGCAGCGCCGTGTCCTCAACAACGTCGCGGCAGTCGCCGCAGTGGTGACAACCGGGCGTCTTTTGCCGGCGTATACGACACAGGAACTGGCCAAAACAACCGTGGCCAGTTAGAACCTGTGTCAGCCGGAAGGTGAGGGCGCCATGCCGCCTCTCCAGCCACTCCTCAAAAACGGGACTTACCGCCACGATCGTGGCGTGCCCGTAGTCGGTATTACCGGGGTATCTTTTTCCCGGTGAGCCCGACATAACCTCTCCGTCGCCCCGCGAAACAAAAAAATAAATTAATTAATAATAAAATAAATTAATATATAATAAAATAAAACAAAAAAAAATAAAAAAAATTCTTTATTTATTTTATGCATTGGTTTGTAATACATTTTATTCGCAGGCCTGCGAGAATACCAGCGTTGTAGTCTATACTGCAACAGTAGCTGACGCATTTGCCTAATTTGATCTCCATGTACCTACCGCTTCTGTTTAATTGTATTTATATATATATATATATATATTATTATATCTTTTAAAATTATGTATGTATGGAGATTTTGTATATATTTAACGACTGCATATCTATATTAATATTATAAAAAGGGTAAAATTGGATTGTTTGTTTGTTTGTATGGAAGGATTTAATCCAAAAACTACATAACCGATATAAAAAACTTACACCATAAAGGAGTCTGCCCACTACGGTTTAAGACATTTATTTTTCTCAAAAGATTACATGAATCACTTACAGAGAAAAATACAATATTTATAACATAACATAACCAGACAATGTTTATAGTAAGGTAGGGTAAGTGTAGAAATGTTTAGTTGCATCGGGTAGTTATAGAAAAATTTGTCATTAGAGGTGCTTGCTTACAAATAGTGAATGTTTATTAAGGCCTGTGACTTAGTGATATTTATCAATTGGAAATAGTGTTATATGGTTTTAATTGTAACATTGTTAATATATTTTCTAGTATGAGTATATATAGCTTAAATATATGTATATATTTATATACCTAAATATTAGTATGTGCGTATATACTTAAATACATGATTAATATTGTTACTTTAGATGTACTTAAATATGGAGTATCCCTCTTTTATTTTTATTTTTGGGCTTTTTATTATCAATATACAATATATATTTATTTATATATATTGACATTTTATATATGTATTATATATAGGAACGTATCAGACACGAAAAGCAAGACCTGCTATAGCCGCTATAGGAACTGCTGGTCGGTGACGGAAATCTCTAGTGGGCATAGTCTTGTACATTTCCTTACAAATATTAGTTTTTTGCCTGACACGTTCCTAGCACGGTCATGGTATGAGACAGGGTAGTGGGCAGACTCCTTTAGAAAGCTATATTATCACCGAGTATATATTTTACACAAAAAAGTTATTTTACTAACTTAACCTAACCTAACCTACTTTTATGCAAGCGAAGACGCGGGCTAAAGCTAGTATCATTATTACATACATATATACATCATAATTAGGTTTCCTCTTAGCTTTTAATTTTTATTTTCAGTAACGCCTAAAGTAATGAAATTACATAAACACATACGTTCAGGCCTATTTTCTAAAGGGGTAGATAGTGACCATGGATTTCTATTTACTACAGTCCTGGTCTATCTGTTTTATTTTATATGTCTGATTCTTCATGTATGCTCACGGTTATCGGTACTCTTAACTAATTGTTCTCCATTATTAAAATGTTTCTGAACCTAAAATCAAAATTTTTCCGAACGTTCATGACAAACTTGCTTATCCAGAAATAAATTTTGTATCGGTAGCCGTTTTCTTTATGACGCTACCTCACAACCACTGAATAAGGATAAAATAACCAAATTTCCCAGCTTTTGTGTTTTCCCACAAAAACACGAAAAGTAAACACCAAAGTCACAAACAAAATATAAAAACTCCATCAAACACCATGGACCAGCTATAAAGCTAAAAATCTATTCATACGAAATGAGGCCCTTTGAGTTATAAATATGAATTTTTAAATTCGCCTTCGTGCTGAATTTAAATGGGACTTAATTTGTTTTCTCCTCTGAAATATGTCACCGAGTTGTGATCGTTGTAGGGTTACTACCAGTTTTAATAAGATAGTGCACTTATTCTTAATACTAGTAGCTATGCGCAACTTCAAATCAAATCAGTGTCATTAATTTATAATACTGGTTGAAGAGGTTGATAAAATGTTCACATTCTACCGACAATAGTCTGCTAATGTTTACATCAATATTCCATATATTAGGTATATAGTATTAAAACTCTCAAATAGCACGATCAAATGTCACATTCATTCAAACTAGCGGTCGCCAAGTGGTCAAAATTCGACCAAAATTGATTTAAATTTTAAGTTTGATCGTTATTTTATATACCGCAAAATTGCAATAGATACTTACCTAATATAAGGTATCTAACCATAGTTACGAAGACTTGTACGACATCAACCGAACCATGCCGAAATACTACGAACGCGATTCGACTGCGTGTGTCAAATGCATGGTTGTGTGCATGTAGTGTTTTTTATTAATCTAATGTATTTCTAATGCATATTTTATAAAAAATATTAGGATTCGCCCCTCCTTCTTCATATAAACTATAACTGTGCCAAATTTCATACTCCTCGGACCGCGCAATTTTAGTAAAAAGGGGTACAAAGTTTTTGCTTTACGTATTAATATATTTAAATAGCTCGACTGCGTTGATGGCGTAGCGGACAAGCGATTGCCTTGGCACTGCCGCCGCAAGTAATATTGTGGCTTCGAATCTTCTCGGAACAATTAATTGTGAAATCCATAAATAATTGTTCTGAGTCTGGGTGAACAATTTGACCGCTTATAAACGTATATGGCGCTATATTCCCAACAAACGGCAACAGGATACTTTTACATGCTGCCTAAAAATATATCTGGCAAAATGTAAATATAATAATCCTTAGCCTACTCACTTGGAAATATACGTGTGAAACTATGTACATATATAATTACATAAGACCTCAGTATAGAAAGCTAGTAGTATTATAGATGTTGTAAAGCATGAAACTTTACAGCGATCAAGTAACACTTTTCTCTTGGATGTTGTGGTATTTTACCTAACCTACATTTATGCAAGCGAAGCCGCGGGCAACTTGTCTGGTGGTCTTTATGAAAACCTTTTGCCACTTATTATGATCACAGACAAGCACTTGAAGACGGAAAGAATCTAAAAAGCCATACGAAGGCCTAGAACTTTTTTAACATCCAGAATTTGCCAAGTTAAACCTTTTTTTGGCAGGAAGATTTATTTCCGTTCCGTCCTTCCCGATAAATCCCCAGTGTCAAGGGACTGTGCGAATATTGAAACAAGGGACACATAGGACACCAAAATCGGCAAAGTCTGTTAATCACTGTACGTCCCATGCTTAACAAGACTTCACAAATTGAAACTGGGCTCGATGGTCCTGTGGACAGTGGTTACGTTTTCATTCACGGCAAACCGTAACATCCTGAGGTCTTTACCAATGGACCGGTTTATGTGATACCTACCGATTTTTCTGATATCTTTAGGATAGTCAACTGAAAGAGTTCTGGTTGAACACCAAAAATATTTTAGTTTATTAATTTTTGGTTCAAATTAAGATTGTTGCTAAGTGTTATTGGTGGTTTAAATTCGTGTGCTAAGGAGACAATTACAAGCTCGCTCTTATAAATTCGAGCTTGCAAATATAACCAGCGAAATTTAGGTTCAATACTCCACTAGCTATCATTTTCGAGACAAAGTTAAAATATGTGTGTATAAAGTACTAGCGAACCGCCCCGGCTTCGCACGGGTAGTACAAAACCTTTACAAATTATACACTTAAACCTTCCTCATGAATCACCTTATCTATTGGTGAAAACCGCATGAAAATCCGTTCAGCAGTTTTTGAGTTTATGGCGTACGGACGCGGCGGGGACTTTGTTTTATAATACATATATATTGAAGTTTATAGCTGTTAAAGTGACATCTCTAAGTTTTACGGGAACTGGATGTTTTATACATTTTACCAACACTTCTGTGGATTTTACGGAAAAAGTTTCGCGTGCTCCGAGTCAGAATTAGATTTCGTGTTCATCCTTACTTTCGCTTTGCTTGTTGGATGATTCAAATTAGCTAGTGTAAGAATCGAAACGTAAGGTTTGCGGTGGCATGTGCCTTTAATGTGAGATTTCATAGCGACTGTATTATAAAATTGGTCGGCACGTATCATATTATGTTGTTTTAGTAGCTTCTGCCCTCAGCTTGAACCCCGTGAGTCCCACGGGAACGCATACCCAAATCAAAGTATGTTATGTATTAATCCAGAACATGGTCCATCTGTGTGCCAAGATACATCTAAACCCGTTCAATGGTTTACGCATAACTTACTAAAAAACATATTAGAAAATTTTCGTATGTTATAATAGTCAGGATAGATTCTTAAAAAAATCATTTCCTATACTAATATATTAGGAACATGATCTCGGTATATTGGGAATATTGTCTACCCAATTTAGCAGAAGACTTTCCTAACAGGGATAAAACAGAAATAAAAGATGGGGACCTTGTTTTTTTTTCAGAATTTTTCAAAGTTTTATACTTTTCGCATTGGTAATAACAGTACACCTATATTCACCGTATTCGTACCGTACTCTTTAAAAAAATTAATACAATATAACCACCACAATGACCGTAAATATCTAAAGCAGACAAAGTTATAATCCTTTTTCACATTAGAATAACAATGAACCCAACCACTCTAAAATATAACCAATTCTTTAAGAACACCAATTCGCTACAATAAATTCGGGCAAAGAATAAAAATGTTCTCTCACAAAGGCTTTAACAATACTACGAGCCAAAAGGCAGACCCAGACTCTGAGTTTGATTCAATAAAAGAATAATGAAGTAGCGATGTATATATGTATGTATGTGTGGAATACATCCAGAGGGATTATGTGTTGGCAATACTCAAGTTGCGTTGTTCAGACAAAAGGTCGTATGTTAGGCAGTTTATTTACGCATAATATATTTAAACGGCTATCTAGGTAGACGCTGGTTAGATCTATTTTTGTATGCATAGGCGTAAACTTTGGGTATGTTATTTGGAAACTTGTATTCATTGGCTGAATTTTGTGTGAATTTGAATAGAAAGTCTAGACTGAGGTGTAATTTTCCATTTTGATTTGAGTTTTACAACTAGAATGTGGATGATTAATGTTTAGTACACATACATATGTATACTTGTGCCTATATATACCCCAAGGAGCAGGCATACGTTTCACACATATATTTTGTACAGGTATGTTTTAGGATGCCTCGGTCGTGCAGCAGTGTTATATGCAGTGCGTGAGGTCTCGGGTTGGCTTCCCGGGTCGAGCAAAATATTATCGGGATATGCTGTCAAGATGTTCTTAATAGCAGCATGGAGTCTGAAACTGTAACCGATAGAGGACAATACGCTCGCCACCTGTGACGCATAGTCTAAAAGCTGGCGAAATATATACATATGTTATACACCTCTCTACCTAGCCCCTCGAGAATATACACATATGACTATATAATTAGTTCTTCAACATAACTAACTAACATAACAAGTTTTCGGCCTCGATGGCGTAGTGGTTAGTGTAACTGACTGCCACGCCTGAATTCACGGGTTCGATTCCCACACAAGTCAAACATTTGTGTGCATAAACATGGATGTTTGACTTGGCCTGGATATTTCTATGTATAATATGTATGTATTTAGAAAAGAAAATAGTATATATGTATGTTTATCCATTGTCTAGAACCCATAGTACAAGCTCTGCATAGTTTGAGCTAGATGGTGTTGCGTGTATGTGTAGAATATTATTATTATTATTCACATTTATTAACTAGTAACCAATAAAAATTACATTTTTAAATATATAAAAAATCTTATTATTATTATTTCAAATTTATTCGCTACTTACCAATAAAATATTATTATTATTATAAAAAGAACTGATTGTAGTCTATTGACTCCACATTACCAAACTCCATGCTGCTAAAAAGAATTCCATAAAACAAAAAACTTGAGACTGCACAGCAATCATATTCACTACCGTTGCGCCATCGAGCCTTTCGAAGTCAACGTACAGTAAAATACATATACGTTCTGTATTATATGAAAGTATACCTAAAGGCTGTAAAAGGCTTTGTAAGTTCGGCGCTGTTGTTACGTTTTACTATAAATAATAAAGTGAATACTAAACGGGGAACGAGCGAGAAAATTAAAAAAATAACTTCACCGGCTGAAAGGGCTATGCTATATTTGCATTTAAATTCTAAACTTAGATGTTGTAGAAAATTGTTACAAAATATGCGAGTTCATTTCGTAGGTTATACGCGCTATGCTGGGCTTGGTGATACATATTATAAATATAAATTCACAATAATTACTGTGACTTTGTCACTTAGATATACTTTTGCTGATTCACATTTCCCTTATATACTTTCAAAGTCAACTTTGATAACTTTACGTTTTATAGTGGATAAATAAACATTTATATAATACAGTACTTCAAGTAATACAATTACAGATCTATTTCTCATAGCTATTACAGACAACAAATCATTCGATACAATCGCTATAAATGTCTCGATTCTCAGACACTCGATACATCGCTCTAACGATTCTATTCCACGAACATGATAGATGCGACACCATAACCCTTATGTCTTCATAATCCAATTTAATATAGAGAAAGGGAACTCTTGTATCTTCGTCACGGATTAACATAAAAATGCTTTGTTGGATCGATAGGTGACCTTCAGAAGAAAATATGTTTGTGTAGCGCCAATTTGTCAATACATTTATTCCTATAGTATTGAGTTAGCAAATAAGTATGTGACCGCCTGATGGTAGGTTTAAATACGCCATTTTTTATTGCTTTCGTCTTTTCAACTATAATAATAATATTCTACCATACATTCTACCACATACACACACCATTCAGCCCAAACTAAGCAGAGCTTGTATTATGGGTACTAGACAATGGATAAACATACATACCTATAAACTGTATTTTTTAATAAATCAATATACGTCGCGCACCTCTGACGTTCTGCAGTTATATGACTTTTCGAAATGATGTGCGTATTGACTGAAAATTATCGCCTGCACCGTGCCTCGGTCCCGGCTGCCATGAACATTTATGGCAGTCGTTATTGGGAAGTCAGTGCCCTATAATATCCTGATACTGGTCTAGCCTGTCGTTAGCCTTCGGATTGCGGTGGTCAGGTGGCAGCCGCTCCGTGTAAAAACTGATATCCAGTCAAATGAAAAGCCTGAAAGCCAGGTTAGGTCGGTGCAGTCAAAACCGACACCATGTGACTTGGGAATAATAAAGGCTAAGGAGAAGAAGAAGAAGAAGATACATAGAAACACCCAGGCCAAGACAATCATCCATGTTCATGCACGCAAATGTTTGACTTGAGCGGGAATCAAACCCGCGACCTCGGGCGTCGCAGTCGGTTACACTGATCACTACGTTATCGAGACCGACAAAGTATATGTCTTAAAGCTATCTATAAATTATGAGCCCTGTAGGGCATAGTATATCATTCGCGTACTGACCTATGGCAAATAATTTATGTTTTAATAATAATAATAATGTCCTCCAGACCGATTTTCGGTCACGGCGGCCAATCTTAACGGAGACTGGCCATCTGCGCAGAAGATATTATAGTGCACAACTATGTGCGCAAACACAAGTGCACTCACTGTTCCCTTACCCTCATGATCCGATGGGACGGATAATCCGACACGACCGGAGAGAGATCAGGCGCAGGACCAACGGCTTTACGTGCTTTCCGAGGCACGGGGGTGTCTAACACCGCCAACTTCCTAACTCCGGGCTCATATTGAGATTTCTTAACAGAAAAACCCAATACCTTTATGTTGGCACGACCCGGGATTCGAACCCGAGACCTCATGCACAGCAGTCGCATTCACTACCGCTGCGCCACATTTTAATTACTTCCTAACTAGTTATATTATAAATGTGAATGTAAATTTACAATAAATTTGAATAAAATAAGAAATTTAATTTATTTAAATAAAAACATCATTAACAGGTAGATCATTCTAACTATCCTAACTAATATTATATATGCGAATGTGAGTTTGTTTGTTTATTACGCTTTCACGCCTTAACTACTCGACCGATCATCATGAAATTTCACATACATACACGTTGGCGCCGGTACAGAAAAGTGAAGCCGCGTGAATAGCTATGATGAATATGACATATTTGCTATGATTTTGACATTCATAAGTATTACTGTGTGACCTAAATGAATAGACTATTTTTGACTTTGACTTTGATCGAGATTCGAGCATAATCATTATTTAAAGTTTGTAGAAAACATATATGAATTTACCTATCTATATTAAAACGAACTAAGTGTTACCAATATTTTTTATAAATAATATTAAAGCTCGACAATAGCTACTAAACAAAAAATAAGAAAATAGATTAACAATCAGAGGACTAAAAGAAGAAAAGGAGTAAAATGGTACTGAATTGTTTTGTCTTTGCCTATTTAAATATAGATAAGCTTTTGCCCGCGGCTTTGCTCACCTAAAAGTAGGTTTTAAGTAGGTGATTTCCATCAAGGAGGCGGCAGAGCGGGAGAGGGAGCGCTTAAACCCTTTCCCCAACCGCAGAGCCGAGCGCCGGAGGGCGCGAGATGACCTCCAGCCACCCTGACGTTTGACCTGGAGGTGGTGGGCACCGTGTACCTGCCCACCATCCAATTCCATTCAATTGTTTATTGCGTTCCACAATGTAGGCTTAGGTGGTAACATAAATAATATAACAGTTCATCATGGACCCTGTCGGGCACAGCAAATTAGGAGAGAAGAAGAGGGCTTCGAGAGCAATTAAAGCAATTTGTTTTAAGCATATAAAACACAATGCATCTATCTATCTAATATAATATATATTTATGTGTACTTATGTTAATATTTATATATTGTTATGCAATTAATATTATCGTAAAATATATATAAGCTAACTTTAAATAAAATTTGTGTTTAGAATGTCATAGAAATAAACTGCACTAAAAATTTTATAAGTTTAGTTTTATTTTGAAGTTAATTTTTACAAAAAAAAAAAATTAAAATTCTTTTATCGTATAGTAGATTTTACTTAACAGAAAACGTTTTAGTTTATTAATAAATACATTTATTTTATTTTCCTGTAAAATTTCTTTCGGTAATTTATTATAAATTTTTATAAACATAACCAGAGTTCTAGATGGGTGTAACTTGAGTCGGGATGTTGGTAAATTTAATCTATGTTTGTGTCGTAAAGTATAAGTTGTTTGTTTTTCTGCGCGTGTACTATAAAATGTTGAGTGTTTCTAGACAAATTAACATATTTCTAAAATATATAGGCTAGTTAGTTAATGTAAGTATATTGTATTCCTGAAAATGTGGTTTACAGCTGTTCGTCGGTTCTATATTAGCTATTATTCAGTTATTATTATTTAGTTTCTTTTGTAGTGTAAATATGGTCGGTGCATTTGTGCTATTGCCCCGTAGTATAATACCGTAGCTAAGCCATGCTTGGGCATAAGCATAGTATGTGACAAGGGCAGTTTGTAAGTTGGTTGTTTTTTTAATTTCACTTAAGGCATATGAGAATTTTGAAAGTTTAGTCTGTATTTTTTGTATATGCGACTGCCAATTTATGTGTGTATCTATGGACAACCCGAGGAGAGTAAACTCTTCAACTTGTTCAATTTTGGTATTTTTATAATTTAAGTTAAGTTTTAGTGCGGATTTTTGATGGGGACGAAATATCATTAATTTAGTTTTAGCATAATTTATTTCCAGGTTATGGCAGTCCATCCAGTCATTTGCTGTTGAAAGAATTGAGTGGAGTTTGTCATTTATATCTATGTTGTTTTGACATGAAGTGAGCAGAGAGATGTCATCTGCAAATAGTATGCATGGTTCGTTTATGACTTTAGGGAGGTCGTTAATGTAAATGAGAAACGAAAGACATCCGATCAGCACCAGGTCCGAGAGGCGGCGTGCGTGTTCCCACGCGCGCCTCTGTATCGTGTGTCCGTCCTCCCCTCAGGGGGACAGTAGGGATAAAATTAGTGATGGCCCTTTGGGCACCTTTGGCAGGTCTATTTGTGTAGTGGTCTGCCGTTTTATACGGTGAGCCGAAACCTCGGCGGGGTCGCGATTGTAACCTTTAGAGTGGTTTTCAACAAGGGATCTGTTGATCCAGAAAGAACAGGCCACGCCGTAGGGGCGTGGTGACTTAAGGTAGATTTATGAGATTAATAATAGATGAGATGACAATTAACACTTTTAATATATTTTGAAAACAAGTATAGAAAATAATAATTTTTACTATATAACAATAGTCAGGGCGTGGTTCGTCTTAAGGCTTGCTTCGTGGTCCTTGAAGAATCAGGACACTTAGCTAAAGGTGTGAAGCCGGCCGGGAGGAGGTCACGGTCCAGGACGCGATCGGCTTATATATCACTACCGCCGGGCAGGAGAGGAAGAGGGGCGCCAGCCACCACTCCGACTCGTGCGCAGCCGTCATGGCGCGCGCGGTCCGCGTGACACGATTGCATGTGAAAGCGATTCGCGCGGCCCCGCCGATTGCGGTTATGTCAAGGAACATCGTGGTAGGTTTAGTCGGTATTCCGGGAGATCTATTACCATCATTTCAACATCTTTTCTTTTACCCCGGTGAGTCCAACATAACACTCTCGCGGAGATGCGCCAATGCATATACCAACTAAAAAAAAATAATATTAAAAACAGGACTTCAAGAAGCCTATGTAACTTGGTGATGACATAGCTTTCTAATGGTGAAAGATTTTTCAAATCAGTTGATTAGTTTTTGAGTTAATCGTCCTAACAAACGAACAAATAATCAAATCTTTTCACTTTATAATATCTTTAATCAACTTATGGATATTAAATAATTTGAAAGTGGGTCATATTTTTTAGTTTAGTTTCTTCGTCTCGGAACCGAAATTATTTTCCGGTCCGCTTACAAATAGGCTTCAAATAGTCATCTAAAATTCAGCTATACTAAAATAATGTAGGTTTGACGGCTCTAGGATCTTATTTTAATGAGTTTGTTGCCAAGTATTCTCGAACGCGTCGCTATAGCCGCACCAGTGCGGCCTCGGTTTAAGCCTAAGACGTACATATTTCTGTTGGTGACAGGTTAGGATTAGATGACCCGAACTTTAATAGGGTTAATTTAAATGATATAGGATGTCGTGTATAGTCAGCAACATGAGTCGATAAACTTACGAACGAATGCTTTGAAGGTTTGCTGATATAGTCTTATGCAGCACTTAAATATATATGTGAATATAATAAGTTTTTTATAAGGCAGGGTGTGTCAATAAATCGTTTCGTAAAACCAAACAGGTGTGAACGTCTTGAATGAATGAATGAATGAATGAATTATTTATTTGCTGAACATGGGTACATAAAATTCTTAGTTACATTACATATTGTCCTTGCCACATTTAGCCAATTTCGGCATGCAAATATTTTGTTTTAATTTTATATCATGTATAAAGTTTAACACATTATCAGTGTAGTCAGAAACATTAAATATTTTAATTTACAGATACTCGTAATAGAGTTTATGAGACATGTTTTACAATATTTTTTATGCTACATTCTGTACAATATTTACCCTACTGAAATGTTTTCTATTAACTATCTGTAAACTTATCATCCAAAAACTCGCACAAAGAATAATTTTTTTTGTGTAGTATTGTCAGTAGGTCTTTTTGGAATAGACATATATTATGTATATTACTAACTAACTTATTACTAACAATTTATGGACTGTAACGTCTGAAATAAATGATTTTATTATTATTATTACGTATACTGGTCGGTTACTTATTATAAATAATTGAGGCCTTACAGAATATGCTCTCATGCTTTAAGGTAGTTTTACTACTGACTATGCATAACTTGCCGATATGACGAGATCTTTTTCTTTATTCAAATAACTCAATATTCTGTTTTGTGAACATAGCACACTCTTGGATGTACATACAAGGGATTGTCATAACATTATGTTTTTTGAAAAACGGCAGGCGAGTGTCTGTTTGCTTTAGATTAAATATTGCTCTAATGCAACGTTTTTGGGCTTTAAATGCTAGAGACCAGTCTGTCGAGTTACCTCAAAATATGACACCGTAGCGTAATGTTGACGATACAAAACCATACGCTGTTATAACTGTAGATAGACTTACTATGTTCTTTAATTTATATAGTCCATATGCAAACTGACTTAATTTATTGCAAACTAATTCTACATGCGTCTTCCAGTTCATGTTATTATCAATATTGAGACCTAAGAATTTTGTAGCCTCAAGTTCCTCTATTTTGTGTCCCATATAATTAATATTTAAAATTGTTGTTTGCTTTCTTTGATTAACATTGATAATTTTAGTATTATTAGTATTGAATTTTAAGTTATTGTGTGTCAGCCATTGTATAATAGCAGTCAAAGATTTATTAATGTCAAATTCAAGTGTAGTTAAATTTTTCCCTATATAAAGAACAGTGCTGTCGTCAGCAAACAATGTCATTTTATATGAATTAGCGTTTGGCAGGTCATTAATATACGCTATAAAGAGTAGAGGCCCCAATACACTACCCTGAGGTACACCATATTTTATAGTTTTCTTGTCAGATTGATGCGTAATTTGACTTTTTGTTTTTTTAACAAAGCATTGAGATTTATGTTATTTGTTGCCTTTCCTTCAGATACGATTTAATCAGGCTGTGGGCGTTACCCCTTACACAGTAACAGTGTAACTTTTTTAAAAGGATGTCATGTTTTACGTGGTCGAACGCTTTAGACATGTCCATAAATAACTCTATAGCTGGATGACCTTTATCCATACTGGTTGTAACAGATTCCAGAAAATTGTAAATGATCATGTTTTTATTTTTATACTTTCTGAAACCGTATTGCTGTGGTATAATTATTCCTTCTTTTTCCAAAATAATCTGACAGGCAGTTGTGTATGACCTTTTCGAATATTTTTCCAAATATTGGAATTAGTGCTATAGGTCTATAGTTCCCAATGTCTAACTTTTCCCCTTTCTTATATATCGGCTTTACAATAGTTATCTTTAATTTATCGGGCAATACACCCTGTTCGTTGCATAAATTAACTATGTAGGATAAAACCGGAGATATTATAATTGCTGCATCCTTTATAACCTTAGTTATTACGCCGTCGTATCCAGTACTATACAGTACTGGAGTACATACGTATTTCTTAATTCATTAATAATTTTATAAACCTCATTTGGAATAACTGGCGTTATAAATAAAGACTTACAAACATTTACTAGCCTATATTATGCATGTTTGCTGCCACATTTCGGTTGACTGCAACTATCTATCATATCAATGTAGTAATTATTAAATGCATTGCAGATGCTTATGGGGTACATTATTATCCTGCCATTTATGTTAATTTTAGATATTCCTTGTTTAGGACAAGTAGTTTTAGAGCTGTTTATAATATTCCACGATGCCTTAGTTTTATTTTTAGATGTTTTGATGTGAAAATCGTTTTGAGATTTTTGAGTTAGTTTTATTATAGTTTTTAGTCTCTTAGAATAAGTTTTGAATATTGCCTAATTTACTGAATTCTTCTATATTGCCTTAGCATTTTGCGTTTTTTTAAGCTAAATAATTTTAGTCCTCGTATCATCCACCTCACTTTTGGGCTAATCCACTTTTTAATTAATCTGATCGGAAAACAGAGATCGTAAAGTAATAAAAAAAAAACAAAGAAATTGTTAAACGCTTTATTTGCGTCATTTTCTTGATAAACATCAAATAAGGTTAAATGACAAAGGTATTTCTTAAATTTAATCCTATTATCATTTGAAAAGTCTCTCTTTTTCACATACCATTTTTATTTTTATTTTTATTTTTACATAGCATTCTTAAAAGTGCTTCGAATTTTTCATAGAAAAGTTGCAAAGAGAAATTGTCATACTTTGGTGGTCTATAAATGCAAACAATGTAAATATTGTGCTATAATAATTCTACACCTGAACATTCAAAAATATTAAAAATTGTTAACTCATTTATATCCTCAATTACCTTGTAACTGTACCCATTTCTTAGCAATATACAAGAACCACCATGTCAATTTTTCTCATAAATGAAGATACTAAACTATAACTTGGTATTGTTAAGTAGTGCTCATCACCCTTTACCATATTATGTTCGGTGATGCACATTACATCAACAAAGTATTTTAAACAATTTTAATGAACACCCAACAAGTCCGATTTTCCTATCAGGCCATTGATGTTTTGATGTAATATACATATGTATATGTTCAGACTCGAAAAAACCACTGGTATAATTACATAAGGTGTCACAATTTATGGTATTATTTAAATTATTAATAGATAGTATGTCATCATCATCATTTGAAATTTTGTTACATGTCATATCAAAGCCAAAGTTATGATTATTAATAATATGATTTATTAAATGCAATACGTCCTTAAAAATAGTACGTAGACCAAAATTGTTGAGTGTACCAGTATATTTATTAAACATACTGTAGTCATATTTAAGATTTAAATGACTATCTAATAGAAAGGCATGTCCATGTGTCTGTGTGCAATATCTAAATACAATAAATTATTAAATGTCTCCACACGACAATTAAAAAGGCTCACGTCAAATGGACTTTTGAATGTTGGTAAACATAAAATTATATTAGTATTTCGTATAACTTGTAACACAACCTGCATATGAAATATAATATCATAATAATTATTTGTTACCTTTAAATCCTCTTCTTCAAGAAACAATATGCAGAAGTCGTTCATTGTGAAATCTTTTATTTTCGTTTTTAATCCGCTTATAAGTTATTCTGTTCTGCCATATGGTTTTAAATAGTGACATACACTGAAATTATCGTGTAAGGTATCTTCTGCTATTGACAGTACGTCGTTCTTGTTATTGGTACCTACTCAAGATGTATAATTTACGGTTAGCCATAGTTTTAGTTTTTAGTGATGGTAAGTTGCTGGTTATTTGGGTACTGTTATTTTTTTTTTATATTTATTGTTCTGGCAACATTTTGCAATCTTTTTTTCTTAAAGCATTACCTTGATTCTTCAGAAGCATTTTAGGTGCATCGCATAATATGTCATGAGTTGTTGTGAATCGTTTTTTCTTGCCCGACTTCGGTGTGTTTGATGTTCTAACTTTTTTATAAATATTTATTACCTGCTTGCATTTCTCTAATTATCTTATTAAATCTGTGTTTTCATAATTCAAATTATCTATTTCTTGGGTTGCGCTTAGTAATTTTTGTTTAAAAAGATACATTTTTTGATGTAGTTCATTGTAATTCGGTTCATCATATATTAATGTATTTGGTAAACTTAGCATCGTCGCATAAAACAGGGATTGATTGGATGAAATATCGCAAAGTGAATTAGATCGCTCTCGTTTTCTAAATGTAATGTTGGTAATTTGTTCCTTCTCCATTGTTTAACTCCAAATAAAAATTAAATAATGCGTGAAATGAAATGTTTATCAAAAGACTGATATTCAAGTCATGAGTTTGTCCAATATGTCAGTTTCTGAACAGAAGTTTTTGTGTCACAATTGATATGAACGAATATGATTGGTCAATCGTTATGTCAAAGAAACAGTGAGTCAGCTGTTTTTTGTTTATATGAAAATTCTCACAATTTTAAATTTATAACTGATCCACTAAAAGTAAATCTTTGGTATAAATAGCACAGTATCCGTAAATGTAGTGAAAATGACAAGTTTCAAGTGTTTCATTCAGTATTTGTAAATAATATAGAAAGGTTTTACTTTTTCATAGTCCGTAGACGCCAACGTATAACACATCAGTCCACCATAAAACACGTATAGAGTTACTGATATAACACAACCACTTGTTTGTCCACCCATACTGAACGTTTATATTAGGTTTAAATGTTTAACAGTGAAGAAGAAAATCCTTTTTTGTTCTTTTTTTTCTTTTTTTTGTAATATATATAATTATTTTTTTGTGTAATATAATTATCTGATTGTCTTGTAAGATAATTAACCATATTTATGAATTTATTGGCTAAGTCGTAAATTTAAACGCATATTGACATGCCCCGATGATCCGCTGCATAAGTTCGCATTTGTGTTTGCAATCGTGATGGGGTCGATTCCCGAATCGGGTACTCATATTAAAATTTAATATATTTTTTTGTTTGAATTTATGACGTTAAATATATTTAAGTTGTGTAGTCTTATTTTACAACGTAGAATAATTAAAATCTTAATCTTTTCTGACAGCCGAGTTTTATCAATAAAACTCAATATTCCAGTCTACATTTTAGAGTCAAACTGAGAAGGTCCACCACGCTGGCCCACAGCGGGTTGGCAGACTTCACATATCTTCGAAAACATTATGAAGAACTCTTAGACATGCAGGTTTCCTCTCGATGTTTGTCTTCCCCGTTGAAGCGAGCGATAGTTAACTAATTCATACGCACATAAATTCGAAAAGTCAGAGGTGCATGCCTTGTGATCGAACTCAAGACCTCTCAGTCTCCCACTGGTCTATTGCTGATATTGCTAGTAAATAGAGTAAACATAATCGCTTTCTCTAGAATACCATGAAGCCTATGATAGTTATTAGATAGATATTTGCCTCTCCATCGTGATCCCTTTGTGCCACAACTGGTATGCAGTACGTAAGGTAATATTGACAATCTAATCAAAACTGGGTCTAACGTCGGTTTAGTTAGTTTAACCTGGGACTGAACTTTGCGTCTAGCAAGTTGCCTTGTTAAAGATTAGCACTTTAGCAAAGTATGCACAACTTCGATATTTGATTCTGAATTGCATAGCTACTGATTTTGGCATATGTGGAAAGCCAGGTCTTTGAATAAAACATATCTTACTCGTAGAAAGACATTTATGCAATTCTCAAAGTTTTTAAGAAAGAAAGAAATCTTTATTGCTTTACAACTTTTAGGTGGGTACAACGTGTTCAAGAATAAAGACAAATAATAATTACAAAAAAGGTAAAAAAGCAGAGTAAAGTAAAAAATAAGAAACATGTAATGACACATGCGTCCCACAGCTACAGCAATCAGGACCCCAGTTCAGCATTTGCCTGGTCCCAAGAACCAGGCAAATGCTGTCAAGTCATAGTGACGTGCGGTAACCAACAAGTTTATAGATACATACATAGTTAGGTATATATAATATAGAATTATGTACAAACATTATTATTGTGAGTAGGTATAAAATAACACATAATAGCAGCCTAATCTAAATTAACCTTTATTCACACGATTGATGGCCGCGGGCAAGATCTAATCTATACTAAAATTATTAAGAGGAATGATTTGATTTTTTGTATGTTTGTAACGGTTTAAAATTTAAATAAAAAACTGGCTAACCAATTTTTAAAATTCTTTCACCAAATAAGCTTTATTATTACCGAGTAACATAGGCAACATCTTACTTTAAAAAATAAGTTCTGTTACTAACCTAACCTAATCTAAACTGACCTACATTTACGCGAACTGTTACAACCCTATTTACCATACTAAAATGCTAATTTGCAGTTTCACCAATTGACGTCAATGCAATTTTGAAAATCAGCAATAATTGCATTATAAATACCCAAACTTTTTATATACCAGTTCAGTTGGTTATTTTCTAGTAAAACTCTTTTCCAGCTACGGACCCGGTTCTTGCCTGCCGGCTGGTTTTCAGTAGAACTAGAACTTAGCAATAACTCCGGGTCAACTCTGTCCTTTACTAGGGCTGTCGCGCTATACAAGTAATTATCATAGACTATAATCCAAGTAAAATCGAGTGTAGTATATAAGTGAAAACTCTGTCTGTTTGTGTTATGTAAATATTCAGAAAATAAACAGTTGTGAATTTTTATTTTTATAAGTGCTGAATAGGACGATCTAGCGGAACGAAGCCGCGGGCATAATCTATTAATATATGTATATTTTTTATGTAATCCAGAATGGATTTTTATATACAATTACAGGACATTCCTATAATACACCCGTGACATTATAAAGCTTCGTAATAATGTGCGGCCGGAGCCTGGTCGCCGCATGTTCATTAATTTTAATTATGTTAATTTTAATTACATTTTGCCGATTGATTGGCATTCCCAAATGAGCTTTTGCGATATATAATATATAATTATTTTGTATATAATTACATTTTAAAGCAATACTAGTTAAAACTGAACGGAAATCGGTTTTGGTATTTCTGCGACTGATGTTGTATTAAATAAATGTATTATTTTAAGATATGTTATTATTTTAAGTGTAACGTTACAATGATGAAAATATACAAAATATACTATTATTCTTGAAAAAGACAAATTAATGTTACATAAATACTGTATTTACATACATAAACAGCAGCGATAGCCTAGTGGGAAACCGTTGGACTGCCACGCAGAGGTCTCGAGTTCGAACCCAAGGCGTGCATCTCTGACTTTTCGAAGTTATATGCGTATTAAATAGTTAATTATCGCTTGCTTTAGCGGTGAAGGAAAACATCGTGAGGAAACTTGCATGTCTGAGAGTTTTCCATAATATTCTCGAAGATATGTGAAGTCGGCCAATCCGCACTAGGCCAGCGTGGTGGACTACGGCCTAACCCTTCTCACACTGAGAAGAGGCCCGTGCCCAGCAGTGGGACAGTTTAATACAGGGGTGATATTATTATTATTATTATAAATCCTGTATAGCAGGGGACTTTACAAACATTCAAACAATGGCCACAAAGACGAACAAAAACGACAAATTTATGAAAATCGAATCCCTATCCTTTGGCACTGATGGAATGGCGAGGCAGGCGCGTGCGCTTCATACAAGCAAATAAGCACTGCATACCCTAGTCCGCTGGCTTATGTAAATCTATATAATCGAAATCTATTTATTAAATACTACAATATAATATACAGATATATATACACACAAAAACATTTATAAATGAAATGTAGTGCCCTCGCAGAGGTTTCGAGTAGGGCGTGCATACCCTACCAGAAATCTTTGTGCACGCCCCTGTGGCGAGGCGACCACTTACACTTACTTAGTCGTATAAGTAAGTGTGCTGCTGTACTAGAGGTCCTAGATTCGGCATCCGGATCGGGTAAATATCATTAAATTTTTCAGTAATGACATTGACAACTGCATAGACTCTGAAATACTGCCCAGAAGACGACCATGGGCTCGCTCTCTATTAAACAGGACCAAAACCATAGCTGGCTTAATGTGGCTTCTACCTACCCCTCCAGGGAAACAAAGGCGCTAGATTACGTATGAAAAAAGAAACATAACAATGCTTTTCAAGGCTTCAAATTAAAGTCGGTAAAGCAGAAATACAAAACCCGGTCTCTTCCAGCGAGCTCATAAGGCATTGTGCACACGACGAGCGGTTGTCATGGTGTGCTGACACCCTTATGATGGGTATTGTTTTACGTAAGAATGAGGACGTGAACGTAACGTGGGATGTGAGGTAAATGAGGGAATATACTGTTTCAATGTCGATTCGAAATGTGTGTACTTATCTGTTTTGTTTTTGCACGTGTAGCAATATAATTTGATATACACTTTATTTTTTATATCTTGTCAGAAAAACCTATTAACACTTTGTTTGACCTGGGTATTGTACCCGAACCTTCATATACAGCAGTTATATTCACTACCAGTACGTCACCTGGACAATCATACAGATAAAATCCGACTACCTAACATCGGCAATGCGAGCTAAGTATTGATACCAACTTAATATTATAAATTCGAATGTGAGTTTGTTCATTTGTTACATTTTCACACTTTAACAGTAGTTAAAGTGTGAAAATGACTTTCACGAAATAAATAAATATTCTACCACATACACACAACACTATCATAATCATAATCATAATCATTTATTTGCTGTAAATAGGGTTACAAAAGTTGTTACACAATATATAAAGTTGTACAAGCCCATTTAACTATATTACATAGCATGCAAATATTCATTATCTTAAAATTAAAATTAACAAATTTGTCACAGTCTACTTAAAATTTATTTTTTGTCTACTTTGTTATTTGAAGTCGTAAAACTCTTTTATGGTATAAAATACATGTTCCCGTAACCATGCTTGCAGTGCTTTTACAAACTTGGGAAATGGCAGATCCCTAATATGAGTTGGGATTTTATTATATATAGATATACACATTGCATAGCAGTTCTTTTGAAACCGACAACTTCTCGGTATCTTATCTAATACCAGTCTGTGAGGATTACGCATATTGTTTCTCTGGTTGATATCTTTTGCTTGTATAAAAATATTATAATGTTGTTTGACAAATTTACCAACCTCCAATATATAGAGACAGGTTAGAGGTAGTATTTTAAGCGATTTAAAGTACGGGCGACATGATATATCCGGTGAAATGTTGCAGATTGACCTTATGCGTCTTTTTTGGGCAACAAAAACTTTGTTTATATCTGTACCATTTCCCCAGAGTAATAAACCGTAACGCAGTACAGATTCTACATATGCAAAATAGGCCATACACGCCGTGTGATTACTTGCAACTTTAGTCAGTTTATATAGAGCATAAGAAAATCCATTTAGTGTGTTGCTTACTTTTTCTGTATGTTCTTTCCAATTGAGATTATTATTAATATTTAATCCAAGAAATGTCACTGTATTAGTATTTTGTACATTATATCCGTTATGAGTAATGTTAAGAGTGTGATATTTAAAATTATTGAAATTAATAAGATTCGTTTTTGATAGATTTATATGTAGATTATTATTATTTAACCAATTAATTATCAATGTCAGTGTATTATTAATGTCATTTTCGTGTTGTTTGAATGTCATGTTTTTGTGAGTAGTTATTATGAGAGAAATGTCGTCAGCGAATAGAATTGTCTTATGTTCTGTAATGTCAGGAAGGTCATTAATATAAATTAGAAATAGGAGCGGACCCAGTACACTTCCTTGCGGTACACCAAATTTATTAAGTTTATAGTCAGATTTAGTCACTTTAATAAGTCCCTTTTCGTCTTGTTGGGCTATTTCAACACATTGAGACCGATTTTCTAGATAACTACGAAGCCAATTTAGTGTCGGTCCTCGGATGCCATTATGTTCTAATTTTGTTAATAGTATATCATGTGAGACAAAATCGAATGCTTTGGTCATATCAATAAATGCTACGGTTGTATAGTTTTTGTCGTTTGTGTTTTGCAATATATCATTGACCAAAAAGAAGGCGGCATCTCTAGTAGACCTGTTCTGGCGAAACCCATATTGATTGTTATTAAGTATATTGTATTTATTAAAAAATGAAATCAATTTATCCTGCATAACTTTTTCAAATATTTTAGAGATGACCGGTAGTAATGTAATTGGTCTATAATTGCACATGTCAGACTGTTTTCCTTTCTTATAAAGTGGTTTTACAATGGCATATTTTAATTTCTCAGGAAATTGACCTGTTTCCAACGACAAATTAACAAGGAACGTTAGTAATGGAGTAAGCTGCTGACTACACGCTTTTAAAATGTTTGTGCTTATAGAGTCATACCCTTCAGATGGAGTGCTTGTAAGAGACATTATAATTTTGTGCATATACATTTCGTCTACTGGAGTTATGAAAATAGTAGATGACTGTTTACTTTCGAAATTTGTGTTCTGAATTCTGTTATTCAGTTGATTAGTTGTAGTTATGAAGTACTCATTAAATGATGTCGCTATTTGAAGTGGATCTGTAGTAACTATGCTGTCTTTATTTTTAATTTTAGTTATGTAATTATGACTTTGGTAGCTACCAGTTTCATTCTTTATAACTGTCCAAGTAGCTTTGCATGCATTTTTACTATTTGTTACAAATTTATTATTACAATTTTTTTTAGCAAAGGTAGTACATTTTTTAAATATTTTATTATAATTTAAATAGTTTTCCTTATCTGTCTTAGACTTAGTCAGATAGTATTTATATCGTAGCTTTCTTTTATATTTGCAACTTATTCTAACTCCTTTTGAGAGCCAACAATTTTGCCGAGATAGGCTAATTTTTAGTTTGTTGACGGGAAAGCACATACGGTACAATAAACAAAAGAAGTCATAGAATTCATTAAAAGCCGTATTGAGATCGGTTAGCTTAAATAAATTCAAATAATACAAACTGGTTAAATACTGTTTAAACCTAATAAGATTTTCAGTGGAATAACTTCTTTTATAAATATATATATGTCTAATATTTCTTGCATCACATTTTACTGGAAACTTTAGGATTTGGGCAGTATTATGGTCTGATAGCCATAGTTCCAAAACTGTGCCAGACGCATTCATAATATTGCTTATAACTAAATCCAAACAGGACTTACCCCTAGTTGGAACAGATATATGTGAATTTAAATTATATTTCTTTAAAATATTCATTAATCTTTCAGTTGTTTTGTTACTTTCGTCAATTGTATTGATATTTAAGTCACCAGTAATAACAAGTTTTTCTTTTGAATGTCTAGATAAGTACTTGTAAAGCATTAGGTCTAGTTTATCTAAGAAATAATCTATATGAACTTTCTTCTTTGAAGGAATTCTGTATAAACAAATAATTATGATATTATGTTTTACTAATTTAATTGCACAAAGTTCGAAGTGGTTCATCAATATAAACTCATCAAAAATTGTTAGTTTTTTATAAGCAATACCTGTTTTTAACATTATACATGTCCCACCTCTTTTGTTTTGTCTGCTATAGTGTGATGCAAGTTCATAGTTGACAATGTTAATGCATTTCTCTGTACCTGACTTAACAAATGTCTCAGAAAAGCATAGAATATCCGGTCTGTAATTTTTGTCTATTTCTCTAAAAGTGATTTCTAAAAGCTCTTTTTTAGAAAGTAGCCCATGAATATTTTGGTGAAGTAGTGTAAGTGAGTTTATATTTTTAGAGGCGAAAAAAACATGCATTATTTGTTACTTTAGGTGAGTTCGCTACTAATTGAATATTATTATCGACACCATCATTTACAATCACATTTTGTTTTGATTTTATGACTGGAAAATAGTATAGTA
This sequence comes from Catocala nupta, assembly GCA_963675205.1. Classification (NCBI taxonomy): domain Eukaryota; kingdom Metazoa; phylum Arthropoda; class Insecta; order Lepidoptera; family Erebidae; genus Catocala; species Catocala nupta. Next base: position 18,960,431 of record OY776099.1, read on the forward strand.
TAGTACCTTTCTTAATAATACTGTTACTTGGCCTTACATTATTGTATGATTTGGATTTATTAAGATACATTTTTATTTTCTCTGGCAGTAAGTATTCTGACTTATAATGATAGTAATTTATATGTAAATTTATTTTGTCACATAAATAGTTAAGGTATTTGTACTTGTTATCACAATCATAATAATCAATTACATTACAATTATTCACATGGGTAGTCCAAAGTTTTAAGCATTTGTTTAGCATGTTTTCGTTTAAGTAGGGGTTGTAATACACTGGAGTTACGTAAACACGTGCTTTGCACAGCTTATTTAGGATAATACTTAGATTATAATGCAATTTTTGTATGTTATTATCGTTACCACCAATACCAATAATTACAACATCATCATTAGTCAAATCTTTTGAGATTCTATCAGATTTTTCCAAAAATTCCGAGCTTGTGGCGCCCGTTAGTATGTCAGCACTTGCGGTGTAAACATCTTTCCAATTTTCTTTTCTAGTTTTCATTAAAACAGCAGCAAGTCCTTTTAGTTGTTCATCTCCCAATATGAATATTTTGTGACGTTTACTATTCATACTCGTTGCGCCATCTAGCTTGTCGTCGTTACAACTGTTGGTGGTTAAGTTAGTACTCAGGTTGTCATTATTTTGATCGATGTCTTTGCGCAGTATTTCGCTGTGTGTAGCGGTAGATGGGGTTGTTAACAATTTTTGTTTTTCAAAGTTGTGATTTTTTTGTGGTATCAAGTTTTCTTCGTTCGAGTAAGAGAAGTCAAGTTTTTTAGAAGAAATTACACTTTGACGCGATTTTTTCGCAGTTCGTTTTGTAGATGTGTTTTTGCATATGTGAGTTAACTGGTCGATCCTTGATTTATATTCATTTATTTCCTTGGCTTGTTTATTGTTTTCAATTAAAAGATTTTCGATCTCATTTTCGGCAGACTGTAATTTTTCTTGTAATTGAATTAAGTTATTTCTCATACCGCTTATTTCGTCGATTAAGTTCGTATTTGTATGCAAATCAGGACAGCTTCTATTCAAGTTGAGAGTTGGAGTTGAGTTTGGTGATAAGCATTCAAGACTTTCATCTTCTGAACAATCTGATAATGCGTCGAAGGAATTGTTTATAGAAATATTAATTTTATTTCGGTTTGTATTCCGTATAGTCACATTTTTATTTCCTGAATCTGAATGACCGACATTTTTGTGCATTGAGCGATTGTAACGTGTCACTGGTGTTGTTCCATTCATGTTTATTATTATGTTAATATAAAATTTTAGAATCCAAGAACATTCACAAAAAGCGTCAGGTGGCCTCTAAGATTCGAACCGACGTTATATCGGGAGCTAGTATTCACGCTCTTCCATGAGAAATGTTGATTAATTGGTTGAAATAGCCGTTCAATTGTTAATTGTTCTGATCAACAAAATAATTGGCTGTGATTGGTCAATTATCTTGGCCTAATCACAAAGTCGCAAGTTTGAATAAAATTAACGGAATCGTTTTTTCACTTCACTTGTTTGTTGTATTTTTAACACCTTGTTAAGTTTTTTAGTCGAATTTATATTGGATTTAATGTCAAGCTATTTTGTATTATGTTTTATGTTGTTTATTTTTACTTTTAGTTAGGAATCACTGTGGTTTAGTGGTGGAATTTGTTCACCTTTAAAACTTTTATATTACTGTATATATTTATTCACTAACACTTAACGATGATTATTAGAAGTTAAGTTATACAACAATCATGGAAACAGACTTAAAAACGAAAAGATTCCATTTTTGCACTTGTTAAATACGGAGCTAATGTTTACGTGACGACGTTCCGTCTCTATCTCAAATCTATCTAGCCCAAACTAAGCAGACCTTGTACTATGGGTACTAGACAATGGATAAACATACATATATACATTTATTTTGTAAATACATTCATATTATACATAGAAACACCCAGACCAAGACAAACATTCATGGTCATGCACACAAATGTTTGACTTGTGCGGGAATCGAACCCGCGACCTCGGTCGGTAGCAGTCGGTTACACTAACCACTACGCCATCAAGGCCGACAAATATTGCAAACACACTGTCAAAGGTAAACCAAAAGGACATTTTATTTAGAAAAGGTACTGTTTCCGAGCGATCGAAGTCGCAGGCAAAAGCTAGTTATCAATAATAAGGTTAAAGTTACGTAACGCTTGTTGATTGCATCCAAAGTTTGAAACGAGACGTATTTCGCTTGAGATAAATTTTCAGCACCTATTTAGCCCAAAAAGCGCAATCACCGCAGGAACATAACAAATCGCTATTGGCTATGTGCTTTAGCTACAATCTTCTGTAGGCTCAAAACCAAACCTTTCTTTTAAACGAGGATCCCACTGTGACCTTATATAACGTGTAACAGAAAGGTGCATATTTTTGGACCGTAATGTATATCTGGTTTCTTTTTCAAGGTTCTGGAGTGGCTGCCACGCATCGGAACACGCAACAGTGGTAGGTCTCCCCACAAGATGGATCGACGATCTGATAAGGGTTGCGGGAAGTGGTTGGATGCGGGTGGTCCAAGACCGGTCTGTGTTAAACCTTGGAGGAGGCTTATGTCCAGCAATGGACGTCTTTCGGCTAAGATGATGATGTTTATATAGTAGTTTAATTTCAATCCTATATCAATCTAAGGAACAAAAAAAATTTTTTTTTAAATTTCAGTCTCTTTATTTCTTAATATTGTCTTCTGTTTACGCGAATGTTATTCATTGAAATTAAATTACTATATACGTAAACCTAAATACAAATAGTTTTAATAGTTTTAATAATTTCATTAGCTTGTAAATTAGTAAAATTCAATATTAGTAGTAGTAGTGTAACAGTTTTCAAAATTATGTAATAGGTACAGTGTTAAATAAACAACGCGATAAAATCCGTATATAGTAGTTTAATTTCTTTTTATTTCTATTTAAACTTCGAAACATAAGCGTTGCATGCCTGTCAAAATTGCGCCTGGTCATTTTCAGATTCATGGATAACCCGAAACCGGACCGAAAACCCGAGTTACCTGTTTGTATTATTTAAGTATCGACAAGAATGATTTTTCTCCCTACCCTTTATTATTCCCAAGTCACTTGGGGTTGACTTTTCTAGTCTAACCGGATTTGCCTGGATATCAGTTTTTACACGGAGCGGCTGCCACCTGACCTCCGCAACCCGAAGGCTAACGATACCCTAAGGCTAGACCAGTGTCAGGATATTATAGGGCACTGACTTCCCAATAACGAATGCCATAGATGCTCATGGCAGCCGGGACCAACTCCTAACGTGCTCTCCGAGGCACGGAGCAGGCGATAATTATCAATCAATACGCACATTTTTGTCGATTTCCGATTGTTGCCAAATTGATAGAAGTCGTTAAGCCATGTCAGAGGCCTACGGGGCGGCTTGAACAACTCTTGACAACAGGTTGGCCACTAACGAAAAGAAGAAGAATACGCACATAATTTCGAAAAGTCATATAACTTCCGAAAGTCAGAGGTGCGCGACGGGGATTCGAACCCGAGACCCTCTGCATTGCAGTCTGTTGGTCTCCCCACTGAGCTATCGCTGCTGCTATCGACAAGAATTATTGATATTAATAAATCAATCAAAAGAAAATGCTATATCTTAGTGAAAATAATATATACGAATTTATTTGTTGCGGTTTTCCAATGAACAGTGGCTATATAACTCTTATAATGACCATTAATATTTCTGTTACATGCATCAAATATAAGCACGGCACAATACGTGTGTCCTAAACATGATCAACAAAATGTGGGCGAAACGAAGCGAAACTATCTTAACATTCGAAAAGAAAAGCATGGTGAAAATATATTTTCCAGTAAGTAACACACCTTACATGAAGTAATGCAAACATCGTGTTATGTTCATTGACCCGCTTTCAAATCATCTGTTATGAAGGACCCCATTGTTCCTGGATAAGGGATGGACAGTTTCGACCCCAAGATTACATAGTGAGGGCTCCCAAACAATAGATATGCTATTTATAACATTAAGTGAAGATGTTGTTATATGGGTATACGAGCAGTTTGGAAGTTCAGATATGGTAACAAATATCTTGGCATATGAAATGATTATTTATATGCACGGTAGTAAAGTTGTTAAAAAATGTCCATGATCAATAGCAAAATCACATATTTTGCCGGTTTACTGCCGGTTTACATACTTATTTGAAATTAGAAATACTTCGAATAGTTGCCGATAGATGGACCTTAAAAACGCGCTCATGGTACAAAAGGATCTTCGAGAATCCGAAATATCGCAGTTAACGTAAATATAGGTACAAACGTAAATCAAAACCTACAAAATATAGTTAAGCACAAATAAAGTTATATTACCAACACCTTAATTTGCCTTATTTCCCTTTGCCGTAAACAGTGAGACATAACAGACGAGGGTAAGAACTAACGATTCATTACGAAGCACTAGTCTCCCAAGTTTAATCTATCATAATTGCGGCGTGATTACGTCACACTTGGTCCCTAACACAGCGCTCGTACTAATTGTGATGAAGCTGTAATTTCATTAGGAACTTTATAATTAAAGCGAGAAAGAACTAACTGCCATTGTGAATACAAGAATAAATATGTAAGTATCGTATGAGCAGAAAAAGGAATGGATTTAATACGCCTGTATATTCAGAAAGATTAAAGTAGAAGTATAATTCAATCACTTTTCACCATCTATGATTTAGAGGCAACGCAGTAAGTAATGGACTAGTAAGGTTAATTAGACAATTAACAGACAGAGATGACATTCGAATGTTATAAATTTACGTGTAATATAGAACAAATATTTATTAATTAATTAGATTTTGCTTGCGAATTCGTTCAGGAACAGTACTTAAGACTAGTACTAAACTTCATGATACTTTGAGCTCATTCTGCGTAAATAGAAACACCAATGACTAAATTATGTTTGGGTACTTTGAAATAACTACACTGGAACATTAAGACAACTACCACCTCAGTCTCCCCGTGACCATGGCTGCTGAAAAGCAACCGAAACGTCGGGGAAAGTGTAAACTTAAAAACAAATAGATTTGATAGTTTTAATAATTTAATTAGCTTAAAATTAGTAAAGTTTAATAGTATAGTATAGTAGCGTATAGAAAAGCAACCGAAACGTCGGGGAAAGTGTAAATAAATAGATTTAATAGTTTAAATAATGATATTAGCTTATTTATTAGTAAAATAAAATCAATAGTAGTAGTAGTGTAATATTTTCAAAATTTTGTAGTACAGTTATAAATAAACAACGCGATTTCAATGAATAACATTCGCGTAAACAGAAGACAATAACAGTACTTAAGTTACAGAACAGTATTTTTTCAAGATAACAAGTGCCCTATGTAATTTTCTGTACCCTTAACAACGTGCGTGCGATCAAAAAGGTCAAAATTCATGATGATCAGTCAAAAAGCTAAGACGCGAAAGCGTAAATAAGAAACTCATATTTGCAGATATAATATTAATATCATTGGGATTATTATGCTTAAGAGCCAACATCGGTGGCGCAGCAGCAGTATGTGCGATTTCTGTATATGAGGCTCAAGTTTGATGCCCAAATTGGGCAAATTGTTATTGAATTTTCCTGCCAAAATCTTTGCATTAGTAGCTCGGCGTTACGACGCCACCATCTTTATAACTCCGAGCTGCTAATGAGAAGTTCTGATGATGTGTGTTCCGTATTTTATTCTTGGTAAATCCGTAAACGTGTTGACCCGTGATCTCTCTGCAGTTGACTTGGATATCCGTCCTATCGGTATATAAGATGGACGGATTAATATTTAATACATACGTGTGTAAAGATTTGACGTTTGTGTGTGCATGTGTGCGTACGTATGATACTGATGAAAAACTTAAGAGGGAACATGGAGCAGATGTTCAGTTTCCTCATAATTAAGTGATTTCAGCCATGGAGTGAGTACCATTTTACATCTGTATCTTGTTAGTGAAAATATATATAATTTCTCATTAATTTTGTTATAAATATATCGTCCCAAAAAGCCAAAAAAATTGCTAGAGAAAGTTGTAAAAATGATTGTTTGAATGGATATAAAGCCTCTTTACATAGGACTTACCCCTAGTGCATAAGCAGTTTAAAAAAATAAAATATTGTGTAACGCCATCCTTTGTCATGCTTCGTAACTACTTCGTCTACTTAGATTCGCTATTTATTTCTGCATTGCGCAGATGGTTAGTGTTTGGACTCTTTTATCTTTGATCGCTGTGACCATCATTTGGGCATTAGATACTACAATTAAAAAAATATAAAAAACATATGTATCTTTAGAGACAACCTTTGTTATTTTAAGAACACGTTTTATTCTAGTGTTTTATTTTTGTGAGTCTTATTCTGGAAACGAGATTGTGTACCATAAACATTATTTATGGCCTACAGATAACGAGACTCGCAAATGTGCTATAAATCGAACATCCTGTAGATTGAGACGAGGAGACATAAACTCTACGTTGTTTAAAGTTGTTTGACGTCGTGGATGACGCAGTGATTCATAGTAACTGTGTGATACGGATTCGATCATTGCTGGGCACGAGCCTCTCGTCAGTGTTTCTCACACTCGAGTTAGGCCATAGCCTACCACGCTAACCCAGTGCGGTTTAACACAGTTCACATATCTTCGAGAACATTATGAAGAACGCTCTGACATGCAGGTTTCCTCATGATATTTTCCTTCACCGTTAAAGCGGGTGATAATTAACTATTTTATACGCACATAACTTCTAACAACACACACGAACACACACACAACACAACACACGAACCTCTGCATGGTAGTCCAACCAGTTACCAAGTAATAGGGGGCGAGTCTATTGCCGTTTGTCAGGCACAATTGCCGTGCCGCTACTGAAGAATGACCAGGCAGAAAAATCCAATAACAGCTTGCATGACCTGAGGAACGAACCCAAGATCTCATGCATAGCAGTCGCATACACTACCGCTGCGCTACCAAGGCATTCAGTTTGTCGTAACCAATAATTTAAATATAGAACAAACATACTTTTTTAAGAAAATGAATATCGAAGCAACCTATGCGTTAAACAGAACAACAAAAAAGCGCCATTATAATTTTACATCACAGAAACGGAAGGCGATCTTTGATCAATTTGAATCGCGAGGTAATTTGAATTTAGAACAAAACTCAACGCAAGATGGCCTCCGCTTTTATCCTTAAAAAAAAGAAAATTATCTTAATGCCGTTTTAAATTGCAAACTCATCGGTTACCCTATAAGAGGTCTCAATTACACCAAAAAGTTACACGAAAAGAATTCAGTAGGGGATTTAGGGAAAATGTGTCATGTTTTATTCACTTTATGAGTGCTTTTAAACCAATTTTAGTATAACGCCAGACAGCATGGTTGGCGTAGCGAGTAAGCGACCGTTTTGTCGATGTCGCCGCGCCAAGTGTTGTGGATTCGAATCCCAATTATTTGTGTGATTCACAAATAATTGTTATGAGGCTAAGTGTAATTTGTGTCAGTTAATTGTAGATGTATTTGTAAAGACCCGCGAGACTCATGGCTCGATGTCTAAGATTTCTTACTTTAATTAAAATAAAAACATCTCAGTACTATCCTAGTGACTGTATGACAAACAGGGTCCAACAAAAAACAAATCCATTTTTTGTTGTCCCTGTATTTTTTTGTTGTAAAATCTTACAGTGTTTCATTAATATGGTACTAACTCGAAAAAGGCAATACAGGAACTAAGTTATAACGTTTATTATAGAATCACTAAGCACGAATATCCATGAATAGCATGTTATATATTAAATACTATAAGTATTGAAGGCTCATTAAGCTTAATCGGACTATGACTTCGAACATAAGCAGCACTGCCATAAGGAATGACTATTTGTTTTTTTTATTGGTCAAATATCAATACAACCGACTACTGTCCTCAACAATACTATATGTAGGATTTAATTAACGTATAATAAGAGTACGTATACATACTACTGGTTGGCCAGTGGTCGAAATTCAACGATAACTCTTTTCTTGTTAAAGTCCAACTTAACTATACCATATCTCACATCCCCCATTTTCTTTTTTCTTTTTTTTTCTTCGTCAAAGTGACCCCACTCCGCCTGATGGTAAGCACTCGTGTGGTCTAAGAGCAGTGGCCTCCACATCATCCTCATAGCAGCCGAGGCGATGTTGAGGTCTCTACTTTGACGGCCTGAGAAGGTGCTTTATCACGCTCCGCTTAAAGGACCCAGTATTGAAGGAAGAAAGAAACACGTGCGTTGGCAGAGAATTCCATGCCTTGATCGTTCGGTAAATGTATGAGGACCCAAACTTGTTGGTACGCACTCTAGTCGACTCCACCGTGTAAAGATGGCATCTGAGCCCAGCACGCATTGTTCTGGATAGGAAAGGGGAGGGCGGGATAAGGTGGAATAACTCTTCAGAGCACTCCCCGTGGTATATTCTGTAGAAACATGCCAATGAGGCAATGTCCCTACGGAGTTGCATGCATCCAATATGTTTAAAAGGAGTAAAAGAAGGAACTAACTGACAGATTGACTGACGTACCTTCCAACGCACTGTTGGATCACGGGGCCTGAATACTTAAAATTTGTGCACACAGGCACCCTATTATACTGTATAAAGAAAGAATTTACTAAGAAAGGGATTTTCAAATTTACCTCCCAAGAATTGCGGCTTAATAGGTTGTATGAAGCAAAAAATGTTCCTATTAAGAAAAACTGCGTAGAAATACTCACAAAATAAATAAGCAAGCACTTGTATATATATCTGTTCCAATAAATCGACGCTTGTGAGGTAAAACGGGGATTCAAAGTTTGTAACAACGTAAAATTGTATATCGATTCTTTACTCGGAAGCACTTTACAAATAAATATTTAAATAAGTACGTGTTTCGTAGGATTTGCGATAGTGAGTAGTATTTTTAGCCGGCGCAGTAAGCGAAACTACGACTATAAACTAGTATACATATGTACATATTGTAATGTCTATATACCTAAATAGGTAAGCAGTAGGTTATAACTTGACTGCACGAATGGTGCAGTGGTTTAATGGTTGTTCCGACACTGGGTGTTCTTTGTGTCCGTTGTTTGAATTTTGTAAAGTCCCCCGTGACACAGGGAATATTCTTAGAGAGGAAGTTATCTTTTTAAAAATAAATAGAAAAATACGTATCTTAACGTCTATGTGCCCGAAAAGGTAAGCATGAGTTTTTTTGTCATTTACGATTTTAGGTCTCACATAATATAAGCTTATTACCGACTATCAGGCACAGTGGCAGAGTACGTGTTGGTATGGAGGTTTTCTTGACAAAACTCCCAATAACATCTTGTCCGACCCGGGAATCGCACCTCATGCACAGAAGTAATATTCTCTGCCGGTGCGCAATGGAGGCAGTCGGGTAAGCCTAATAATTATAGTCTAATTCGTTAAATATAATAATTATTTCTTCCAAGACTTATTACTTCAAATTCTAATGCGGTCTGCAATTACATATAAAAATGTATAACTATTAACAAACTATACTGAAACTTTTTCTGTATATTAAACGAGGTTTCTTAATCTAAGTATTTTTTATTGCTGTTTATTTGTTTTTCGAGTTCTACGCAAAAATCTCTTAACCGATTTCGATACGGCTTTCACAGTTAGGTAGCTTAAGGATCGACTGCTTCTTTTTATTTATTTATAACACATTACATACATCTATTGTTACGGGTTTAGTAGCTAATATAATAGTTTAGTTACCACTAAACAACACTTCTTCCTCTTTTTACTTAAAAGCGTTGTTCTTCTCGGTGGAATATACGCCATCTGTCTCGATCTTCAGCTTGACCTCCATATAATTTGGTCAGTGAAAGCTTTTCTGGTTTGGCCCCTTTCCTTCTTTACTTCCACTTTTTCTTCTAGGTTCAACTTAAAACCGTATAATTCGTTCAGTAAAGCCAGCAGAGTGGTGCATAGTATCTACATAAAAAAAATTTAAGCGAACTATAGTCCTCGCGGACGAAGTAGCAGACAAAGTTAAGTTAATTATAATCATTACCTACATATTATAAAATAAAGTCTCCCGTCGCGTCTCTGTACGTCTGTTCGCGATAAACTCAAAAACTACTGACCGTATTTTCATGCGGTTTTGACTAATAGACAGAATGAATCATGAGGAAGGTTTAAGTTGAAAATGTATAATTTGTTAAGGTTTTCCGTGCGTAGCGGGGGCAGGTCACTAGCATTATACAATACTTTTATAACTAAGAAGTCATGGTATAATCTACTATATTAATATTATAAAGTTGAAGAGTTTGTTTGTTTGTTTGCTTGAACGCGCTAATCCCAGGAACTACAGGTTCGAATTATAATTTTTTTTTAGTGTTGTATAGCTCATTTATCGACGAAGGCTATAGGCTATATAAAATCACGGTACGACCAATAAAAGTGTTTCGTTGCGTGCACTTAAAGTTACGCAACAATCATGTTTGACGGAATGATTAATATTAATATTCTACCACATACACACAACACCATCTAGCCCAAACTAAGCAGAGCTTGTACTATGGGTACTAGACAATAGATAAATATACATATATACTTTTTTTTTTGTAAATACATACATATTATACATAGAAACACCCAGACCAAGACAAACATTCATGTTCATGCACACAAATGTTTGACTTGTGCGGGAATCGAACCCGTGACCTTAGGCGTGGCAGTCAGTTACACTGACCACTACGCCACCGAGGCCGACTTGATTCTATTACAAAGTTTAAAAAAATGTCAGCGGTCACTCTCTTTAACCCTCTCTATCTCTCTCTTATTTGACGCAGACGAAGTTGCGTGGGCCAGCTAGTATATTATATTAGTGCACTTTATAAACCGTTATATAGAAGTAGGTACTTAACTTTAAAGACTACGATGTTCCAACTGAGCGAAGGACATTACACCGCACTTTTATGATTTGGTTGACGACTTTATTCAAATTTTAATGTTTGTGAAAGTTTATCTCAAAACTGAGCTCATAAAGCCATTCATGTGTGCTTGAAGCTCCGTTTTATTTATTTATTATCTTAGTACAAGAACACTGCCTTGTTAAGGCGTAACTATACCTACGTTATACTGCGACGTTCTGGATTCAATTCTAAGATTGAAGAAAATGTTTGGATTTTGGATTGAAGTTATTAATTTCGTAACAAACACGTTGACCTAGACAATATCATTTCAACGATTTTTTTAATAGAGAATTATCACAGCTGCTGATGTAAGTAGGAATTTGTCCGAAAATCACCAAATAAATATGAAATCAAATAAAGTCTGTTTATCTTCGCGAATCTTTAGGTAAAAAGAAAAGAATGTCAAAAAAAGTTGTTAATGTAAATAAAATATCTAAATATATATGTTTTTAGCTCACGATACCTTTGTATATTCCCAATACAACATAAACATAACCACACTTTATTTCTTTATAGTGATTCTTAAGAAACAGAAACAAATATATTTTTATTCGTTTTTACTCTATAAAGTTTATAATCTTTATAGCAATGGTTTCCAACGATAGTGAGACTTATAAACGAGATGTACTTTGTCCACGCGTACAAAGTTTGTTGCCTAGTGAAAAATAACGCCTTAAAGATTTAAGACTACATGTAAAAGAAAAGCCCAAATCATAGTTCTTTTAGTTAGCCATAGCATAGTTACGCCCACATTTTACTATGTCTTTAGGTCTCACATAATACTGCCGTCGGTTAACTAAAACGACGGTAAGCCATATGCGTGTCTCAACTCACTCAACGTCCTTTTAGTTAGTGAACGGCAGAATCGAGAGCGAGCTACGGAACATAAACTTTTACTCTCTACTAAATGTTGCCCGCGGCTTCGCTCACGTAAATGTAGGTAAGGTTAGATTAGTAAAAGTACTTTTTTCTGGATAAAAGGTATGTCCTTTCTTGTTCGCCTGACAACGTGTATGCGAAATTTCGTCATGATCGGTCGAGTAGTTAAGGCGTAAAAGCAACAACAACATACTCACACTCGCATTTATAATATTAGTTAGGATGCTGGAGAGCGAGGCTATTGTCGTCTACCAAAGGCAATTTAGACTCCTCACTATTACTGTTAATATTCTAACAGTTAACTTAACAATTCTCTATCCGAACGGGAAATCGAAGCCTTTATTTTAAAATAAAGGCTTCGATTTTCCGAAAGGGATGTGTTAATGCATTTCTCCAAGTTAACATGGGGAAATGCATTTACACATCCCTTTCGCGGAAAAAGACGTAGTGATCGGACGGTATGTCAGACTCACCCGGGGAAAAAGTCCCAGATTCTACAGACTAAACCTACCACGGAGTGCTTATTCCTACCTTGAATGGTGGCTGGGTCGTTGAAACTACTTTAGTGACACACCAAGCCATGTCCAATGCAGGCATTAACTGCCTGCGGGCGACGACTCCTAGGCGAAACCACGGCAGGGAAATCGAAGCCTGTTTCAAGCGTAAGTGCGATCTCATGCTACAGGGCCAATTACTCAGCAGCATTCATGGGTGCTCGTGTTGAGCTTGTTAACACGTATCGTATGCATATTTAATTACAATAATCTAGCATCGAAGCCATAGTAATACTAAATCTATTTGTAGCGTCGAGTGTTAAATCGTGATAAACTAGCTTCTGTTGTTACTAAGAGTAAACATTATGTTGTACAGAACTTGTCCTAGCACTTTTACAGCAGCTTTTATTTTAACTAATTATATAAATACGAGTGTTAGTTTGTTTGTTTGTTACGCTTTACGCCTTAACTCCTCAACCAATCCTCATGAAATTTCGTATTCATGTTGGCAGGGGCACAGAAAAGGACAAAGGGTACGTTTCATCCGAAAAAAGCAGAGAAGTTGCCTTCTATTATCTTATTATTAAGGTTTGATGCGACAATAATATATTATACGACCCTGAGGTTGTTTGTCTGAACAAACTAGACCAGGCCTATAACCAACGACTTTCCGATACATGAGGTTGACACATATAACTGAAAAAAATGACTAAGAATATTGTCTAGACCCGACCCGGTTTCGTCCGCGGGAACCCAGTCGCGACACCCATATACACTGCCTTGGTCTACCAAGGCAGGCAATCGAATATTTATGAACTATTTCTATAACTTTATTCTTTAATGCCGGTGTAACAGGGGTTCTTTGCAAGTGACATCAAAGCGAATGCTTTTAGAGCTGTGTCGGTGACATCTGAATTATGTTGAGTGAATGATTGTAACTTAAAATGACGCTCAGATACAGAATTTATCTTTACACAAGTTTGACTAGATTAACTTAGCAATATAAGTCACAACTGCGTAGCCGTACAGATAACAAAGTAATTACTGGTAGAGTCGCCATTTCCACGCCGAGTGTTGCAATTTTAGTGCCTATTGAGATCATTTTTCTGTAACGCTCTAGACGAATTCCAGATAGTCATCTCTGTAATTTTAATACTATAAAGCCAGTCAAGAAAAGCAGTGATTATAGCTAATCATAACAAGGTCCGATGTTAATATCCCCTTCAAAAAATAGAACCGAGGCTAAAGTCTAAAATAGTCCAACATGTATGTCGTGTGGTCAAATATTAACCCAACTGGCTGTTATGGGCGGAGTACTAAAACAATCTATTAATTATGTACTAAGAACAAGCAACTGTACGTCTGTCCGGTCACATTGGTGTTTCTTTCAATCGACATTTACGACTCACGTGAATAAAAAATTAGACTGCCTTCTTTTTTCTTCTTGAACAAAATGTTTGTGTGGCTTTCGCTTCAGAGTCAAACAGGAAAACACTCACGGCTGTATCTATGTTTGGATACGTAGAAGTTTATTCTAACATTGAGATTCTAAGTAACAGAACAGTGCAAGTCATCTTCAGATTCTGTGCTGCTTGAATTTGCTAACAAATAAACCCGAGACAACAATATTCTCGCATGCCAAGTTTTTAACAATACTTAGTATCAAGATCAAGTGATATCTTTACCAAACCGTAGTATATGTTTTGCATAGTGTACATAAAAAATTCAGGTGACGTATTTTTTAAAAGAAAGGGAGGAATAGAATTTCTGAATAACAGCTTATACAGAATTAATTTGACATGATCAAATCACTCCATACACAAATCGTTGAATGGTTTTTGGTATGGAAAATATTTTCTTTGTCAATATTTATTTAGTGTTCCTTATAGACGTTTTTATTCTTAAAATTTAGTATTTTATATATGATATGCAGCTGGTAAGTTAAGCTAACAAGTTCTAACATATGAAATATTTTATCAGGTTCCAAAAAAAGAAAGAATTAACCAAAAAGTGGCTAAAACGTTAAGCGTAATCTGACTCAAAATACTGAAGAAGAAGGAAAGAGCTCGCGCAAACAAACAACAATAAAAAAAAATATATATATATTCAGAAGCCACACGTGACGTACCTACATACTTTAATAATTATACAGTGATGAAAATTATGATTAAAACAACAATCTATAGTGCTCTTATTCATTCTGTGTACACAGCATGAATTAAAATTAATAAAGCTTTATAAATGCAGCTGATGCGTTCTCTCGCAGACGACGTTGAACGATACTGGGGGAGAGCCCCAGGCCGGAGGATTAATGATCATAGTGTGAATTGTTCAAACGGAGGGACAGTCCGTCCTGCCGATATAATCCGTATTGGAGTAATGCACATACCGTTTCGGAACAGTGACGAAGGAATTTGTAGGTAGCTAGACATATGTGAGCAGTAGCCATTTGAGGTATATTATTTGCCACAGGGCTACTCAGGCAAACCTGCTTACTTCAAAAACTAATAGTCGTAAATGCTGAAAATATGGCAAAGCTATGCTGCCAATTCTGTTGTAGCAAAGTTGTCTAAACTAAGCTAAATAATACAAAATTTAGTTTTAAGTACATTTTAATCTAGACAACAGTGGGGTCTCCTTTTATGAGGCACTTTGAAGATAACTAGCAGTATGTGTTAAATGCATTAGTTGAAAACCCTTTAATTTACGTATGGATGGGTACATGGACAGCGAAAATAGTTAATTTAATTAGCAGATTTTGACTGGAATATTTGAAATGTTTGTGTTTGTTATATAAGACACAAAGTTTGCAGTTTGAAAAAAGGATAAAACATACAATATATTAACCTTTTTAGTTGCAGTGGCGCACCGGCAGACACGATTTAACAGGTTGATTATGTAAGAAATAGATATGCTCTACAGTGCGCTTTAACTAGCAACTGTGAAAAATCCATCAAAATTTATTTAGTATATTTTGCGGAAAACTTGAACAAAAAAGCATTCAAAATCTCTTACATCCACATTCCGTCAGCCATGTATTTAAGACGCACGTACATATGTACCTAATAGAGGGCAATCTTATTATCATCTAATGGAGACGCAGTTCCAGACTGGCTGACTACTGATAGTTTCTTGGTCGAAAAAAACAATATTTATTTTCTCATCCCTAAAAAGAGTGTGTGTTCGATTAAGGAATCTAACATATTCATATTTTACACAGCGATCTCATTCACAACCACTACGATACCGGAGTATACTGAAAACAAATGACTTCCGAAATCAGACGATGTTAACTTGCGTATGTCTCTTTATACGTATCGTATGTATCAAAGGGAGAGGGGAAGCGTAAGTGTGTGTATGCGTGTGTGTGTGTATGTGTGTGTATGTGTGTGTATATGTATATGTTTGCCTGTGTGCGTATGTGTAAAGTTATTAAACCTATAAACAATCGTAGCCATAGCTACACGTATTAAAACTTCGTACCTATTTTAAATGTATCGCTGGCGTATACAATTTGAACGAGTCTCACCCCACTTGTGTGATTGGGAAAGTTCGCGACGCGACATTGTAAATTATTAATAAGTTGCGTTTTAACATTCACTTTGAAACCTTTATTAGAATTTAATTTTGATACTTTAATTAAATTGCATAATAGTGTCGTAGGCTAGGTGCAACTAATAGGTGCAGTCTGTTAATGGTGGTTCTAAAATAATTATGTCTTTTGTGGGTTAGGCGATTAAGGAATGCACTTTTATAAGCCAGTACTGATGATACGCATAATAGGGTATTTGACATAATAAGATACGTTATCTACGATTTCAAAGAAAGTATTTTAATCCACTTAATCAGAAATAAATTGTACAGTTGTCTTGTTGCTAATTCATGTACGATGATTTCTTTTCAGTATGAGAACGGTTAGGCTTTTCCACGCTGGTATAGTGTACAGCATTTATATATCTTCAAGTATTGCTTTTGCATTATACTTGAAGATATGTGAAGGCTGTCAGTGTGTCAGGAAATTGCATATCTGAGAGTTGTTTTAGTTTATTAAAGTAACACTTACACATGCAGATTTCTTCACGATGTTTGCCTTCACCGTAAAAGCGTACAGTAATTAACCATTATGAAACACTTACTAAATTAAAGTCGGAAGCCATGGGCTTAATCCTCGTAGTTTTGCAAACGTTCAAAGGCCAGGTAACAGTTCACCAACTCGCGAGTGGCATTACTTAATTAACAAAAAGTGAACTGAAACTCCATCCAAAAACAAACACATTCGAAAGCTGCTTAACTCTAACAGGTACAGTTACAACGGTAATGATCCCTCTCGTGCAAAAACGAACTTGAAGCTCGCTCAGTCTCATTAAACTATCCTATAGCAAAGGATTCATTATATGAACAAGCCTTTTTTATAGCCAAACAAACTTCTTCCTTTATAAAATTAAGTAAAAACGGGTTTCGCAAAGGGTTCTTTCATATACCCTTTGTAAAAAAATTAACATACGCTACAAAAAGCTCCCTTCGATGCCGCTATTGAAGCCCTCATGCCATTGGCAAGAGGAAAACTTTTTAAATGGAGTAGAAACGTATGAGTAAAACTGAAAGGTGTCGTCGTAAACTTTCATTTACAGACATGAAACGTACTTTTTTAATGTATATGTATAGGGTAGCTAGGCGTCCGGATAAAGCCGGACACAGTCAGGCTTATTGGTTGCCTGTCCGGCCAAATTAGACAGTGCCCAGACAGTGTGGCTTTCATTAGGCTTTTTAAATTTAACCAATTCTTTTTAAACTTATCTTGTATTTGTTTCCGCTTCGCCGGCATCACCTTGTATCGCTAGCGCAAGCGAGCAGACTAGCACTTTAATTAGGGGAGAACCTCCTAAAAATTATTATGTTATGCTAAGATTTGAAAAATAAGAATAAACATTTAGCCAGACATTTCGGTAATAAGGCCGGACGACCTTGTTACCGAAATGCCTGTCTAAACTGTCGAAAACCGAAACTTTCAGTTTTATGACCTGGCAACCCTATACAGTGTGAGTTTTCATAAAGTGCACATATGAAAATGAGTGAAACTAGACATAATTTTATCGCTGGGAAAAAAAAATATATATTCTTCTATTTATACCTATTTATATTTTTCTTTAGTAGTTATGGACCTTGTACCAAGAAAACCTTGTAACTTTTGAACCAGGTGGTTAATCGTGTTGAAATAAAAACAGCAATAATACGTAATGTGTAGAAAATAACGACGGTATACTATTCATATCCAAAAAATACCGGTGGCATAAAAATAAGGAACATTTTAGACCAAAACTAAGTTTCGTACAATGTTTTTTTAATCATTGTTAAAAAACTCAAGAAATCGTCGGCATTGCCCCAGGTTTTTATTAATTGACGTTAATTTGTATCTAATAAGCTTTAAAACAACATAAAAACCACACCTGTATGTCAAATAAAACAGTTTTTATGAAGGGCTAAACAAAGACCTTGCCGCCACCACGTGCATCTTTGTTTATAATAATTTGTTTTTTTATTTGACAGCTCGCGCACTAAGATTTATTCTTAAGTCGCAGGGGACTTTACAAACATACAAACAACGGACACAAAGATCACCCGGAATTGGTAGAAATATTTGTGGACCACACAAATTTTTCTGCCGTGTTGAACTTGCAACACTCGGCGCAGTGGTACCGGCGAGGCACTTAAACCACTACGCCATTCGAGCAGTAAAATTAATGATATCTTTTTCTTCCCACATTTCATCACTAAACACATCAACAAGATTTTAGCTTCAATCGCCGCGGGCATCTTATCTTATCTTATGTATGGGGGCCAGTCAGTACAGACCGGCGACACTTCGACCCATTGGAATCTTTTGTGTCGGCCCCAAGATTTATCCCTTAGCTACCTATCTCCCTATGAATGTACTGCATCAGTCGTAGCGTACACTTCAGAGGGAGAAACCTGAAGTCCTCAAGGTTTGGATATGCCAATCCCATCAGACCCATGCTCAATCCAGCCAACGCGTCGCATTTACATAGTAGGTGCGATATGGACTCGTCCTGTTCACCACAGGCTCTGCAGATCGAATTGTGTGGCAACCTCAATCTGCACAGGAAGTCGTTGGTGCCAAAATGGCCAGTGAACGCTCTTGTGAGCAGGCGTATTTGGCTCTTGTTATACGCCGCGGGCATAATCTAGTAGTATTATAAAGAGGAAAATCGATTATTGCTTATCGTTGTTAACTCTGAAGATACTGAGCTGATTGTTGTAATTATTTCACCATTAGAAAACTTCTTTACTTAGAAGTAACTTAGGCTACGAGTAAATCACGGTAAGAGCCAGGAGAGCGGAGCAGTTATCAAAAGTGCGGGTGAAACCTTAGGAGACAACTAGTATCTCAGTCCCACGCTATATCCAGTCAAAATAATTATATATTTTTCTTCCCACATTTCATCACTGACACATCAGCAAGATTCTAACTTCAACCAAACGCAAGTTTAAATCACAATACTCCCTTACCAAACAAAGTTTCTTAAGTTTCCTCTAAAATCTGAAGAAAACAATCTTCAACTCCCCTTTAAAAGACCCTTTCCCTCCCCGAGGGGTACGAGAGGTTGGAAATCTGTTAGCGAGCCTCGCGGCGAACAAATACATGTAGATAATGTTTGATATTTAACCTCGTGTCTGTCGAGGGTGCAAATTGAAGGTTCTGAAAGGGGAGACAATGTGTTGAGGGGTTTAAGACTGCGTCGAGCGTAAGACGCGGTTGAATTGAATGACAGAGCTCGTAATTCAAATCGGTGCGCGGCCGCCATAGTAAAATTGTTTGGAGGGTTTGAAGTGCTTTTTTGATAAATATGTATCTTTATTGTCAACCAATAACTTAAATATTTAAGAAGGACAAATTGTAATATAACTATTAATGTTTCGTTTAAGCTGTAAAATAAGATAGATTTCTACTGTTATAAATAATCTAAAAATCACGTAACACGAGATTACGTTTTTGGATTTTTCGTGCAAATTTACGTAATGTTGTAGGTGAAAATATTAATTATTTTAAGTATTTTACACGGAGTAATTGTAAACACGTTCATTGTTATGGTAAATGTATATTTTATATTTGTATTAAACAAAAAGTGTTGATTTTATCAACTTAACTGTGACCGCCTGTTTTGGCACATTTCGCTCGGCGCAGTCTTAAGGAAGCGATCACTGAAGGAAAATTATATTTACCGTAAAAAGCGTGTTTGAAATTTTACTCTTAACCTATTAAGTGGCAGCGGAACACCGGCCGCCAGGCACAATGGGCTGGACAATAGGTTATCAAAAATGATGTCTGGTATTTTAAGACTCGACAGATTAGTAGGTGAAATGTGTTAGTATGTTCGTATGTAGTCATAAAAAATGTAGTCATGTAAATTTTCTTATGGAAAATCCGAACTAATATTATAAATACGAATGTGAGTTTCTTTATTTGTTTCGCTTTCACGCCTTAACTACTCGATTGATCATCATGAAATTTCGCATACACGTTTTCAGGAGAACAGAAAAGAATATCCTCCTCCTCCTCGCGTCGTATTCCTCATTACTGAGGGTGACTCCCCCGCTGAATCATTTTCTCATTGACTATCTCCCTACATCTGTTCCGGTCGCTTTGCTTTGCTTTTGAAAAGAATATAACGTACCTTTTATCCAGGAAAAATTACTGTTACTTACACTACCTAACCAGGATACTTGTAAACCTTTATTATATTCAACATCGTTATGAGGTAAGCTAACATTCTTATGCATTATTGTGAACATTACATTTTAGAATGTTGACTTATAATGACGTTATAACCCTCTTTTAAGTTTTATGAATATGGCAGAGAGTGTATGATTTTGACTCCTAACCTATTGAGGGACAGCGGGACACCGGCGGACAGATACAATAGGTTTTCGATTATGTCTGGTATGCTAGGACTCGACATATTAATAGGTAAAATGTATAAGTATGTTAGTACATATGGAGTCGCAAAAAGATGTAGTCATGTAAGTTTAGTTATGGATACATAATTTAAAAAAACATGGCTGATATCATTACGTATGACAGTTTCGAATTAGCACTTATTCCGATACAAATAAAAATATATCTTGAGCTTACATCCTATATTTTTGTAACTATTAAAACTTTGAAATTAAACTATCGCGTTGTATCGCGCGTATTTTATCGCGTTGTTTATTTAGCACTGTATTACAACATTTTGAAAATATTACACTACTGCTACTATTGATTTTATTTTATTAATTTTTAAGCTAATAAAATTATTATACTATTAAATCTATTTATTTTTGGTTTACACTTTCCCCGACGTTTCGGTTGCTTTTCAGCAGCCATGGTCACGGGGAGACTCCCCGTATATAGTAGTTTAATTTCAATGAATAACTTTCGCGTAAACAGAAGACAATATTATGTAAACTATTAAAACTATTTATATTTACAAACGTATTAAAAAAGATAACACAATTACAAAAACACAAATAATTATAATACTAAATATTTATAAAAATGGTTTAGGCATCGTAGAATTCTTCAGCATCGCTGTCAACTGATAACGTGCCCAGAAGACTGGCAGCATTGCGACGTTGAATGGCAATGCTGATTCTTTGGGCCAAGAAAAGACCAGCCTTCTGATCACGCGAAACGTCGATCAGGCGTTTTGCGATCTCCCTGTACAAAATACGAGCGCTCGGACCCCATGAACCTAGGGTTTCCACCACAAACGGCGCAAAAATGTAATTGCCGACTAAATTAATATATTTGCGCCGTTTGAGGGTTTCCACGGTTGCAAACTTAAATTGTAAATTATCTTACCTTAAGCTATATTTTGTCTATTCTTATCTGATGTTTATTGGAAATTATGGCTGCAAAGGTCGTCTATTTTAAATCAAATCAAAATCCAATCCAGACTTTGACTGAGTAACACCTGACAGGAAACTTAACTTCACTTTGCTTGACACAAGAATTGAATTTACATTTCTCAACCCATGTGGCATGAGTATACTACATAAATGATTAATTCATAACCTTTAACTTTTTCGGGTATCAAACTTTGACATACGCGATTAACAGCGCTTGACTTTATACAAACCACTGTACCAAGAAGATAGTAAGCTGATATTACAAATAGTTCTCAATACAATCGCTTTCAATGATACCTCTCCCACCCTTAAACTCACCCCACTGTTTAAGCACGTATTTAGTTTTAAGTCGTCGTGGGAACGAAATATCGTCCTAAATTAATTACGGCCTTGTTCACTGTGTAATACAATACAACATGATCTACTAGCTTTTCCCTGCGGTTTTGTCTGTGTTAAATGACGTTAATGGTTACTGCTCTACTATTCGTAGTTGTGTGCTATTATATAGGGTCTGATCTGTCAAGTCTTATAATACCAGTGTACCGGACTGTGTACATTAAGTGTGCTGGCTTGGTGAATAATGAAAGTCTGAAGTATGGGTCTTCTTGTGTTCCTTTATTCGGCTAATCTTGATGTTCACTGTTGTACTGTTGGCGGTGGACTGTGTCGACATACATTTTGGCACCGTCTTTTATATGAATTCTCATTCAAAAATACAAGTTTTTTAATTGGACAATCAATTAGAACTTAAGAATTATAACCAATCAGAATCTACTTATATTTTGTGTCACAAGCTTAAGTACAACGATTCTTTACCATAGCGAGAACCGCTTATAGTATTTTGTCAAAAAACTGTAACTTCACATGAAATACTTACAAAACTATACATATTTACATTTGTTATAACGTATTCTAATATAAAACATACAACTTATCAATATCTTAATACTATTTACAACGTTAATAATTATTCGCGTTAGTTTATATGGTCTCCGCCAGTGGCGCTGCTGTCCCGCACAACCAGCAAAGTAAAAAATCTGTTGTCTGGCCACCGGGGTACCGCTGCGACTCAATAGGTTAATAGATGGAATAAATGGGATGATAATACGTATAAACATACTAATATTTCAGCTTTAAATAACAATATAATCGCTGATATAGTACATTTCCAGATCCAGTACTTCTACTGAGAATGTTTATAACAGAAAAACCTAATAACACTGTCTAGCTTACGCCCACGGATTCGCTAGCGTCAATCTTGATTTTGTCTATAAATGCACATCCCGCGGGAACAGTACCTTTTTGCCGGACGAAAGGTATCTATATCCTAATACAGTACCCTTGACAACGTGTATACGAAATTTCATAACGATCGGTCGAGAAGCTAAGGAGTGAAAGCGCATATAATACTAGCAAGGATGTACCTAGTTCCAATGATATATAACCTATACCTCCATATAATAAACTAGGTAATTACTTCAGTCTAACAGGAAAACTAGCTGTACAAAACGTTCGTGCGTTAGTCACGGACGCTCCCAGTTTGAAATCTAACCTTAATGAGCTTAGCCCGAAGGTGCGGCTATGATTCAGATGGGCTGATCACGTGATTGTTATATTATTGTATTTAATGTTGCCGGGTCAGGATAAAACACCCACTAGGTGGTATGTTGAATAGGTTTTAAAATGTGAATTATGTTTTGTGTAACATGTGAATATAATGTTTCTAAAAACGGTATGTGTATACTAATATTTTAATGAAAAAAGAGTTTGTTTGTTACGAGTTAACTCGACTGACCATCATAAAATATTGTAGATCTTATACATTAATAATTATTACAATTTATTATAATAAATAACTAGAACAATGTTAAATAGAACAATACGGCAAGGTAAAAAAAAATATTATTTCATTTTATACGTTTTGATATTAGAAATCAATGGTCATTCCTTTATTGCTAATATCAAAACAATGCAGAACTTGCGATTAAAAGATCATAGGTTCGAATCGCACTATCGAACTGAACCCACTTCTAATCCAATCAGCTAAGCATATGAGGAGGGGCTAACAACAATTATTCTAGTAATTCGTAAATCTTTATATCAAAACTCAAATAAACTTCAGGTATTGCAAAATAGTTTAGGTTTTATTCACAAATATACCGGTTGTTCAGGTCTGGGTTTCTGTAAATCCGTTATTTCAATGTTTGTCAGCCGGGAAACCCGGCTTATTTGTAGTGCAAGAGTAAACTTTAAATACAGATACGATATTGACTATGAAACTCAATACACTAGACAGAAAAAAGTAAAACAACTCAGAAAACCAATTTTAAAGCCAGACAAATACAAAGCAATGCAAACAATCAACAAGAAGACTTAAGAAGACAGACTGTTCAAGAACTTTCGCAAAAACAATTTATTCAAAGCGATGCACTCATCAAATTAAAATGGAAGTCCGAAGATTCAGCGGGCTGTCTGCACAACTTTGCCTAAGGACTATTCCTAGCGATACAATATTACAAGACAGCTAGTTCGAAACTGTTTATAACTAGCAGAACTTCAGTCTAGTTCAAGTTGGTCCACTAGAACTTAAGTACCTGTTTGCTCTTTAATTAATCATGTTGAGAATGATGATGGGAGTCTGTTGTCTATTAAGACTAAATTTTAGGGTACTTATGTTCGGGGTATATGTATTTAACAAATCTCTTATTCATATGTCTAGTATAATATTTGCCTGCACGAATGGTGATTTCAGTGGTCACTGTGCGGAGTGTTGTGGGTTTGAATCCCACTTGAGACAAAACTCTGTGTGTTCCACAAATGGTTGTCCGAGTCTGGGTGTTCTTTGTGTCCGTTGTTTGAATGTTTGTAAAGCTCCCGGAACACAGGAATTATACCTAGCTCGTCAGTTGCCTTAAAAAAAAATTAAATGATATACTGCCTTATGCTGTTTGGTATAAGACGGTTAAAATAAATATAAAACCTATTTACGTTCAAATTAAGAAATTATTTTTTGAACAAAATAAATAAAATAAAATTAGATACAAATTGGAACACCATTGTAATAAGTACACAAGATTATGGACCTTATTTCTTTTGCAATATGCTTGACATTGCTTTTGATAAGTTATTTGTTATTTTAGTTCTAGGTTTTGTAAGAGCGGTAACGTTTGTTTTAATATCGCTGCTTGAGGTCTTTGACACCTAAGTACTTTTCTCTCTGCATTAAACATGATGTTCTAAATTATTAAAACAAAAATAATGTCCTGTGGCTAAACTACTGAATACATTTGGTTCATAATTTGTAAATCGTTAAAGAATACCTTGTGGTATGTGTGGTATCAATTAATGTGATAACATTTACGCCACTTTGTATATAATAATAATAATTATTATAATTCATCCTCATAGCACAAATATGAGACTCCATACCTAGCAAAAATTCTACGCCTGCTGCAACTAGTGCCGCCGTAGTTGTTCAAACCCTACTTTAGATTAGAACACTCGAAGTACCTCTTCCCGTTGGATTCATGTCTTCGTGTAAGGGCCGGGTATATTTTTAATGTAATATGTTAAAAAATACCTGTGATAAGAGAAACGAGAATACGCTGGCCCAGTGCGGGTTAGCAGACTTCACATATCTTTGAGAACATTATGGCGAACTCTCAGACGTGTAGGTTTTCTTACAATGTTTTCCTTCGCCGTTCGAGCAAACAATAATTAACTATTTATTACGCCTACAACTTTGAAAAGTCACACGTGCCTTGGAATCAATCTTAAGACCTATAGGTATGTGGCAGTCCAACGGACTCTCCCACTAGGCTTTCGGTACTAGTCATAATAATATTTAACTACTAAAACAGATTTTACTGTGGTATAATTTGTTAAACAATAGAAGCCATAGTTACGGGGAATCTAACGTTGACTATGGCTGTTGAAATGCAACCGCAACATAATTGAAAGTGTAAATATGAATAGTCTATTGATTTGAGTCGAATATATTTGAATAATATTGATGATTCATACGAATGTATGATTGATTACATCACACAATGGGTTATGGGTATAGGTATAACACATAAGGTATACTAATTTACAATCAAACATACATTTGAATAACATATAATCGGTTGGAGCAAAACAAAACAAGTATTGCACTACCGAATATTTGTAGGAATTTGTATTTCAATGTCATTTGTATCAATAAATCGTTTATCGTTTTATTAATATTCGAATGTTCATAACGCGATTTGCTGATTCAATGATATAGGAATGCTAAATGCAATTCACATTATAATTATTAACAGAGAATATCGACACTCGAACGCGCAATCCTATCCAGGTAGTAGATCCTCGCTAGTTTCAGCACGAATGGGCCGGATCAACCGGGGTAGTACTACCCTCTCACAGAATACCGGCGTGAAGTAACGGTACCCGTACCGTTGCGTTTCGTATCGGTGAGTGAGAGAGCCGGAGGCCCAGTTACCCGGATCCTTTTCCTATCCTTTCCTTTGTCCTTTCCCTCCTTCATTCCTTTTTAAAGGGCTGGCAACGCCATTGTAACTCCTTTAGGGTTGTGAGTGTCCCTGGGCGGCGGTAATTGCTTACCATCAGGCGACCAGCTGCACGTTTGCCCCCTATGCCATAAAAAAATAAAAAATAAATCACACAATTTAAAATCTTCTATATTTTCAGCAATAATCACACATCCCTGGGCACTCACCAAAGACACTCTTATTTTTATTATAATTCAAATAAAGTTCTATTATTTTACAAAAATATAAAACATAGTACCTACAAATGTTCTGTAGATGTAATAGGATGTCTCATAAGCTACGGACGTATAAATAAATTATTGCACGAGTATGACATTTTAAATCAACGCTAGTGTGAGCATGACAGAACTCATTTTATTATAAAATGAATGCAAAACTCTCGTGTCTTTTTACACAAATAAAAATAGCGTATATCCTAGTGGAAGACCGTTGAATTACCATGCAGAGGTCTCAATCCCCGGACGCGCATCTCTAACTTTACGAAGTTGTATGTATTAAACATTTTAACGCTGAAGTAAAAAGGGAAACATCAAACACCAGCATTTCGTACAATTCTCCAAAATATATGTGAAGTCCCGCACTAGGTCAGCGTGGTAGACTATGGCCTAACCCTTCTCATACTAAGAGGCCTGCGCCAAGCAGTACAGTATATAAGCAGGTCTTATGTTCTATACTTAAGATCATAGTTTCTAAATGTAAATATTTAAGGGGTTTCATGGAGCAAACCTTTTTATTGTAAGTAAGAGGTTATAGTGCATTAACATTTTATTGATACAGTTGATAAAATATTTTAAGTTGAACATGGTAAACTATATAAGTGACATTTATTTTTGTATATTAAGTAACATTTTTTTTTTTTTTTTTTTTTACGTGGGGGAATGCTATGACGCATATCCCTCCGCGGGGGCGGGCGGAGGGATTATGTCGGACTCGCCGGGGTAAAAGAAAGATGTTAAAAGACAATGTACCTCCCGGAATACCGACTAAACCTACCACGGTGTTCCTCGACAAAACCACTATCGACGGGGCCGCGCGAATCGCTTTCGCATGCGGTCGCGACCCCGCCGAGGTTACGGCCCGCCGTATGAAACGGCAGGCCACTACACGAAAGACCTACCCAAAATAGGCACTACGTCAGATAAAACCCTACTGTCTCCCTAGAGGGGAGACGGACTCGACACAGAGGCGCGCGTGGGAACACGCACGCCGCCTCTCGGACCTGGTGCTGAACGGATGGCGGGCAGGCCCACAAAGCCCGCCACCCCCAGGTCAAACCTCAGGGTGGCTGGAGGTCATCGCGCGCCCTCCGGCGCCCGGCTCTGCGGTTGGGGAGAGGGTTTAAACGCTCCCTCTCCCGCTCCGCCGCCTCCTTGATGGAAATTACTTCCTCACAGAAGGAGGCGACGGCGTTCCATGACCTCTCACTCCGGACCATAGACTGAACTACGGCCGGAAGCGAGAGGGCAACCGATCCGACTGCCGCGATCAAATCGCGGCGCTGCGATGCCCAGGCGGGGCAAACCGCCAAAGTGTGCAGCGCCGTGTCCTCAACAACGTCGCGGCAGTCGCCGCAGTGGTGACAACCGGGCGTCTCTTGCCGGCGTATACGACACAGGAACCGGCCAAAACAACCGTGGCCAGTTAGAACCTGTGTCAGCCGGAAGGTGAGGGCGCCATGCCGCCTCTCCAGCCACTCCTCAAAAACGGGACTTACCGCCACGATCGTGGCGTGCCCGATATTAAGTAACATTGCTTTAACTTGTTAAATGTTGAAATTCCAAACATAATTAAAACTAATTGTGTCGCTCGTCATTGTGCGATTATGACTCCAGGTCACAGGTTAAAATGATTGAAATGATGTAAGCATCAAGTACTTATTTTTAACAAAAGAAACATAAGTCACAAGGAGGTAATTGATTTAAAGCGTTGTAAAAAGTATCAAAACTATTTTGAAGCAGCCAAAACTTTAATTTAGTTTCTAATCTTAATGGTAGTTTCTTAATTTTTTACGGCCTTTGTTTGAAACTTTCATAGAGACATTAAAAACTTTATTGTGATTAATACAGCTTCTACAAAGCACAGTTTTTATTTCAGTCGTGTAATAGTAGAGTTTTAATAAATTTTCAATTATCAAAGGCTTTAGGAAACGTGATATGACGATGACAGTGTAAAACGTCTAACTTTTAAAAATGGCGGCTGTACTTTCCTTTGACTGCCGTAGTTTATTTCTGGCGTATTTTTAAGTTCAGAACCGTTACAAACTTTTTAAACTTACGTAATTATATATACTCACACATTTGTATCAGAAGGTTGGGCAATTGTGAATGACATGCACATTTCGGCTGGTATGATGTACCTCACGCTTAATAATGCAAATCTATTGTCGTCTATGCTGTAAATATCTAGCAGGTATCTTCTTATAGTCTCAACCCTTTGCCTGAACATAGCAACAAAACTATTTTTACGTCGTGGAAAGATAGAAAGTCCCTGGCTAGCTGTGAGGCATACCCCGCCGCGGGGGCGTGCGGAGGAGTAATATTGGGCTCACCCGGGGAAAGATAGATAGTCACGGGTCCCACCGACTAATACCACGGTGTTCCTTTACACGGCCTATGGCCGGGGCGCAGGGATCGCTCGCGCATTCATCCTGCAGCCCCGGCAGACCTAGCAACTAACATAAATGTAAATTCAGTAACATTTGTTAATTCACTAACTCATAAATGAAAAAAAATTATGTTCACGGGTTTCTTTGTGACCTAAATGAATAAATGTTTTTTGACTTTGACTCTACGAAGCACACAGTTAGATTCTGGAAATCTTTTTAATAAACTTAATGTAATGTTTTTTTTTTTATCGTGTGGGAATGCAATGACGCATATCCCTCCGCGGGGGCGGGCGGAGGGATTATGTCGGACTCGCCGGGGTAAAAGAAAGATGGAATATTAGTAAAGTACCTCCCGGAATACCGACTAAACCTACCACGGTGTTCCTCGACACAACCACTATCGACGGGGCCGCGCGAATCGCTTTCGCATGCGGTCGCGACCCCGCCAAGGTTACGGCCCGCCGTATGAAACGGCAGGCCACTACACAAGAGACCTACCCAAAGGACTCACTTCATAAAAATTCCCTACTGTCTCCCCCCTAGGGGGGAGACGGACTCGAAACAGAGGCGCGCGTGGGAACACGCACGCCGCCTCTCGGACCTGGTGCTGAACGGATGGCGGGCAGGCCCACAAAGCCCGCCACCCCCAGGTCAAACCTCAGGGTGGCTGGAGGTCATCGCGCGCCCTCCGGCGCCCGGCTCTGCGGTTGGGGAGAGGAATTAAACGCTCTCCCGCTAATGTAAAAATACTTGTAATAAGGTTTGGTAACAATTATGGTCCCTGTCGGGTACAGCAACATTACGAGAGAGGAACAGCAGTTACTTCTAAATAAATGACTTAATATTTTGTAAAATAAATGTCTATAAATTCGACTGTACGGATGGCGTTGTGGTTTAACTGGTCGCCTCGTCACTGCTACTGCTCCGACTGTTGTGGGTTCGAATCCCATACGGGACAAAACTTTGTGTGATCCATAAATGGTTGTTCCGATTCTAGTTATTCTTTATGTCCGTTGTTTTAATGTTATTCTTGGTGCGTGAGGTATCTTTTTAAATTAAAAAATAGTTTTTGTTGGTAGTTTCATTCATTATTACTTTTAAGTTAAAAATGGGTATTATTATTTTCATTTACAGAGATTGATTGATAAAAACCTTTTAACAAACCCATTACGTCGCAGTACTAATGAGGCATATAGACAATATATATGTAAAAGATTAATTAAAGGATTACGCGGTATAAGCTCTCCATATACAGCAGACTCGTTATTGAGATGGGTCCGATATGTCCGGTAATTAATATTCAATATTATTACAGGTAACGAATATATGTATAACATTTAAAAAAGCACAGATATTTTGCAATCGTTGTAGTTTTCACAAAGATCTGGTTTTGTGGGTACGAATTCCACACGGGACAATGCTGTTCCATGTAACAGGTTACTAGATAGGCAATAGGCGATAATAGTAAAATGATTCTAATTATTTAATTATATTTTTCAATCGACGCGACGTGTCGGTCACACTGACCATAGTCCATAAATACCGATCATGATGCGTTAATACTCGTTTCCTATTAAGTGAATCAGGCAACGTGAACGTACAAAAGTGATTCATGTCCTTCAGTCCGAAATCTGAGTAGGTATACCGATTCGCCTGACCTTATTATTTACTCTTTATTATTTACTTTAAAGATTGAAATCTATGCTAATAATATAACGAGGTAAGATTTGATTTTTGTTTGTTTGTTTGCAAGGATTTAACTCGAAAACTATAGAACCGATTTTTAAAATCTTTCAGTATTATCGCCTTGTAACATAGGCAATGTCATATTTTAAAAAGTACTGTTACTAACATAATCTTACCTACTTTTACGCAAGCGAAGCTGCGGGAAAAAGCTAGTTACAAATATGTCTTTGCCGTACTTAAATCGCATGAAATTGTATCCAGTCCAAAAAGAGTAAACTCACACTTTACATGTACACACGGCTACACATCATGTTAGACACCCTATATACGCATAACTACGCTACATACAAAATAGAGAATTGTCAGAAAGGGACAGTGCATATTGGTGTAGAGCCATCACGGTGCACTAGCGCGTGCGGCGACGCCCGCGGCCCATTCAGCGTGAATGAGACAAAATAACAAAAATATAATGTACTCTCTCGCATGATTCGCAGCGTTTAACTTCTAATAATTCAAAGTCCAAAGACTAGGTTGATGAGTCGCTGTGTGTACATGATAGAGATCGATAATGTACAATTTACAATATGAATGAGCGTGATAATATTATATTTATATTTCAGATGAACACTTGACTTCCAGAAAGGCATTTAAACCTGTAAATGATTACTAAATATTGCAGACAGATTAGTAACAGTACCTATGTCCTTTTCTGTTTAACTGACAATGGCTATGCGAAAGGAGAATGAGCAATCGTAATATCACCCTTGAACGAGAACTAGGCACTGTGAACCTATGTTCCGAAAACCCACGTTCATTTTTAAAGCTATACGTGAGCTATATATACGTTTTGTTTTCAATAAATTATGGTGTGATACGATTTACATAGTTTTATTTTGACTTCACAACAGTTTTTAAAACAGTTACAAAGGATTATCAGGGCTACCAGCAATAAAGACATCGTTATTTAAATATCCCACTCACAAATATTAGAAATGTATTATAATTGCAGAAAATATACCTAATTATACATTTTATATATACGTCTTATTAATTTGCAAAACAATTATATAAAATGAAGATAGTAGTTAATATATATTTTCTAAAATCCATATATTAATGTTCTTAATATGGCAACAAGTGCAACAATATATTTCCGGGTTTAAGATATAAAAAAGTAAAACCAAACGGAGGCCATATGAATCCCTATATTATGACTTTCCACATGAGCGGGTGGAAACTTGATTTGGTAGTTTTATTAACTTATAATGTTGTGAAATATAAATCAGTTTTGCAATTCGTTGCTCTTAAATGTATATTGGTATTAAAATATGACTTTTATTACACATAACACGGGTAACTGTTTCTAAAGGAGCATTGCCTAAAAATCTCGGAGCTTTTCGTAAATCATATTTATTTTTCTTTAAAGTATTTATTACACTATATATTAGGTAACTTTCATCTCGACTCAAAAATATTCATACAAATATAAACCTATACTGGAATCCATACAAGCCAGAGCATTCTCCTTTCATGATGATCGCTTGAGTAGTTAAGGCGTGAACGCGTAACAAACAAACCTACATTCGCATAATATTATTAGATTTTTCCTGCGGCTTCTCTCACGTAAATCTAGGATAGATTAGCAACAGTATTTTTCTGGATGAAAGGTATCCTATAATAGATCAAGAATTTTTTCAAATTACTTGACATTTATCTATGTAATTTGGTCAATTAACTCAATATCGTTATTAATTATAGCCTTTATGTTATTTTGATGTATAAGCAATAATTCTGTAAAGTTTCATCAAAATAAGTTAAGTAGTTTTTGCGTGAAAGAGTAACAAACATCCATCCATCCTAACAAACTTACACATTTTTAATATTAGTAAGAAGTTAGGATAGTAGAGCGCGCTAACTACTTAATTCTTTTATTATTTACGTCTTCGCCTAGTAATAGAAACTATTTTCGCACTGGTATTCATTACGTCACTAACAATAACACATAGCACAAGGACAAGAACGTTCCAGAATAGCTCCTGGCACCCACTAGTAGGCAATTATACTTTGATTGTGTCCGACTGTATCAGGGTAATAAAAAGGTCATTAAACGGATTAGCAATTCAACATGGCATGTGTAACATTGCACTGTTATGATTTATTGCTCGCATTCGATTATACACGACACGTGAACTTGTAGTATTTGCTAATGATGTGGAATGTACGGATGGTGAATTGGTTTAAGTGATCACCTCGCCAGTGGTAGTGTGCCGGTGGTGTAGGTTCGATCGACACGTGACCAAAAATTGTCTGATACAGAAATAGTTGTTCTGAATTTGGATACTCTTTGTGACCTTTGTTTGAATGTTTGTAATGACAGGAATTGTTGTGTGCAGGCCTGATCTTAATATAAAATTAATATATACAAGGTGTTCTAGAAGTCGACGTCAAGCCGGAATCAGGTAACAGGCTAAGTTATAATAGCAAATAGAAAATATTAAAAAAAAAAACTAAGTCACGTATTTAAAAAATTATAGGCTGTATTATTCGATATTACACAGCCTGTATCTGGCTTGACTTTGACTTCCGGGACAACCTGTATATGTCGTTTTGAATTGGTTGAAGAACATAATTCTTAGATTTATATAATCAGTTGGCTGCAATACCTTGCAAATATGAATGGAAATTTACAATAATTGAAAATCAATGACGTTTTTATAAAGTGGCCGTGAGGTGTTTGTAGTTTTTTTTTTCTTACTTGAACCTAGCAAGTAACCTTAATGTAGCTTTAGTAATATGAGTAAAGTTTGTTTGTTGTTTAGAAAATATTTTGATTATAATTTTTTTAAGAAAACGGAATTTGCAAATAATTTGAATCATATAATGTGGTGCATAGTGGACTACGGTCTAATAAATTCTGAGTCTGAGCACGTGCGGTGAGAAGCTTTATTATTTATATCTGAGTAGTAGTTGGAGAAGCAGTTGATCGTGGGACAGATGCAGGGATAGCGCTCCAGGGGCCAAATTCCAATATGAAGGTGTAAAAGTATTGTAGAGATAATTGGAGAAACTCTACAACAAACTATTGAACTGGCGCAGGACAGAATCAAATGGAGACAAATCGTATATGGTCACGATCCTCATTAGTGAGAGCACGACAAAAAAGAAGAAAAAGTAAACACATTATTAAAATTGATAATTGGATAGAATATGGCTTAGTAAGCATTAGAAATGTGATAACCATATCTACCAACAATCCTACTTAATATTTACAGCAGCATTCTCTTAAGCATTAGACAATCACCACTTGAAAATCTCAATCCTCGTACAAACAATTTTAGCGAAACGAATTTCGTTCATCTACAACAGAACTCGCGTGATTCCAGTATCAGTCGACCACGTGCCGTGTTGTCAACTGGTTGTCGATTAGTCATGGTTGTCAGCCAAGGTCACTGATAAGAAAATATGCCAAAACGGCTTAATAATGAAGGTCATGTGTATGAATTTTCCAGACAAGTGCACATAACATGTGTTGACATGAGATTATAATGAAACACTGGTAAGGATTAAGGTCTTGACTCTAGTAACACAGATTTCTTGCCGATCAATGTTAAGGTCAAAATGTGAGAGTCGATGGACTAATACTGCTTATGAAACTAACGTAGGTATTTTGCTTATACATACATACATAGATTCACGCCTGTTTCCCAGAAGGTAGGCATAGACTATTCGATTTCCATTTGCTACGATCCTGACACAATTCTTTAGCTTCGTTCACTTTCATCACATTCCTCATACACGCTCGCTGATTGAAGGTGCTCTTAACCTGGCCTTTGTCCAGAATGTCTCCGATCTGATAAAGAAACGTTCGCCTAGGCAGACCTATTTTGCTTATACTGGTGCTTTATAATTTCCTTCGCCATTAGAGAAAGTAATAATTAATATTAGAACAGCACGTGAACAATATAATGTAAAGACATGTTGGTAATGAAAATCATTTTTTTAAAGACTTCCTTCGCACATGGTGTAGCTCCTGTGTCACGGGGGACTTTACAAACATTCAAACAACGTAAACAAAGAACGGCAAGACTCGGAACAACCATTTGTGTATCACAAATTTTTTTGTCCCGAGTGGGGATCGAACCCACAACAGACAGTGGCGAAGCGACTTAAACCACTACGGCATCCGTGCAATCAAATTATATTAATTATTCATTGCATTTATTCTCATGAAAGTAAGACTACGAAAATATTAAGACTAATCATACAAAATAATTATCATTAATCTATATATTAATACGTGACGCGAAAACTTTGTATCCCTTTTTACGAAAATTGCGCGGACGGAGGAGTATGAAATTTGGCACAGTTAAAGTTTATATGGAGAAGGAGTGGCTAATGTTAATATTTTTTTTAAAATATGAATTTATATGCATTAAAATAATGAAAAAACACTACACGCACACAACCATGTATTTGACACACGCAGTCGCATCGCCTTAGTAGTATTTCGGCATTGTTCGGATGATGTCGTAGAATTCTTCGTATGTGGTGTAGGTGACTAAATAGTAAGCTATAGATAATATAGTTATAGACAATACAACCTTAATAACTATCAAACTGAAAATTTAAATCAATTACGGTCGAATTTTGACCATTTGGCGACCGCTAGTAAAAATAATTACATGTCCTTTTATACTAGATGACAAATAAGCAAATCGGTGAACTCTTGATGTTAAACGGTTACATTCACCGTAACTGAAGTTGGAAAACCAAAAAGAAATACTTACATAATGTTTTCTTTGCGCTAGGATCACAACGTAAGTGATTTACGTTGTAATCCTAGCGTAAAGAAATTTAATTTTGGATGACAGATAAGGAATGTATGAGTTGGGTATTGACGCCACTAGAACTCTTATATACCAGACACAATGCAGTACCATTGTTCCTCTACTGCCGCCAGTTTCTTGAAAGGGGATGATAATTTATCGAGCAATCTAGCTTATTCATACCGACACCAAATAATTTGCAACAGTGGACTATTCCATATCTATACTAATATTATAAAACTAAGGAGTTTGTTTGTTTGGTTGAGCGCGTTAACTTCTGGAACTACTGATTTGAATTGAAAAATTATAATAATTATTTTAGTGTTGGATGGCCCATTTATTCAGGAAGGCTATAGGCTATTTAACATCACGTTACGACCAATAGAAGCGGGGCATCAATGGAAAATGTTGCAAAAACGGTACAATTCTCTTAGCAACTAACCTAAATGTAACTTCAGTAACATAGAAAACTCACTAACCTATATATTTTGACGGTCATTAGTGTTACTTTGTGTCTTAAATTTTTTTGTGTATTCATATGTGTTACTTTGACTATATGAAGCAGACGAAGTTGCACGGGTCAGCCTTGTTCAAAATTGTTGCCTTGAAAAATTTACTTCCACGTATACTTAAGTAAACACATCACTTAACTTATCTTGTGTGGGGGCCAGTCATTACAGACCGGCGACACTTCGACCCAGTGGGATCTTTTGTGTCGACTTCCCCAATACCGACTGCCATAGATGTTCATGGCAGCCGGGACCAATGGCTTACCGTGCTCTCCGAGGCACGGAGCAGGCGATAATTGTCAATCAATACGCACATAATTTCGAAAAATCATAGTCATCATACTTTAAGTAATACCGCACAAAGCTGACTGATAGATATTTTGCGGCCATCAACCAATGTAATGTGGTCGACACATTAAACTTTGAAGCTAAATAGCTCAAAGCACGACCGCATCAATCCCCGCGGCGAATTTTCGTACACAATGCGACGTGAAACTTTATAAGTCGTTATTGTTATTTTTAGTACTGATATTGCACGCTATGTAACTACTATCTAATTTATACTTTATACTAGCTTTTAGCCGTAGCTTTGTTTTATAAATGAATACAAGCTTTTGCCTTCGATTCCGTCCGTAAAAACGGCTGTTAAATTATATTATCCTAATAATTTGATTCAACATAAATTGTTTCAACCCTTAATATCAATAAGTACTCGATTTTTAACGCGGCATCGCTCGCTTTGTAAATAAATGTATTTCTCTCAGAAGTAGTACTTTTTCTGTATGAAAGATAACCTATATCCTTTTCTGTTCCCCTATCAATGTGTATGCAAAATTTCATGATAATCGGTCAAGTAGATAAGTCGTGAAAGTGTAACAAACAAACGAACTTAAATTCGCATTTATAATATGAAAGTTATTGTTTTTAAATTTGTATAGTCCGTAAGCAATTGTATAATGGCTGCTATACCTCGTTATTATGCGTTGTAAAATAAAGAATATATTGAAATTAAACTACTACGAGTATATAAGGATTTTATCGCGTTGTTTATTTAACACTGTATTACATAATTTTGAAACTGTTACACTACTACTACTACTGAATTTTATTAATTTATAAGCTAATAAAATTATTAAAACTATTTATATTTAGGTTTACACTTTCCCCGACGTTTCGGTTGCTTTTCAGAAGCCATGGTCACCTAAATATAAATAGTTTAATAATTTTATTAACTTATAAATTAGTAAATTCAATAGTCCTAGTAGTGTAACAGTTTTCACAATTATTTAATACAGTGATAAATAAACAACGCGATAAAATCCGTATATAGTAGTTTAATTTTAGTAGTTTTCAATGAATAACATTCGCGTAAACAGAAGAGAATATTAACCTATAGGAATAAACGACTTTGACTCGGACTAAGAATTTCGATAAATCCTAAAAGTAGTCATTAGTTACGATAATTTCCAACTTACCTGTCTTTGAGGTATCCATTAGCAATAGGCAGGCATATAATATTACACCGACATCACCTTACAGCGAAAATCCTATTTGTCCCTATTTCGGGAGAATGTCGGAAAATCTGGTCTTATTCCTTACTTACCTTAATTGTAAACGCAATCTGTGCAAAATTTCAACTTTCTAGCTTCAACGATTTGGGGTGAGCGTTGACGAGGCAGGCAGTGATTGAGTCAGGCCTTTCTATTTATATAACACTAGCTTTTGCCCGTGATTTCTTACACGTTGAACTTGAATATACTTGCCTATGTATATTTAGATTTCTAATGTTAGCATTGTATTTATATAAACTTAATATTTGATTAATTTGAATTTTTATTCAATATCTTTATTTCATACCATTATTATTTTTTTTTTTTTTACTGACATTAATTTTTCTTAATTTCGATTAGTTACATATATATGCTGGCATGAAATTTAGTTCGAAACAAATATTGTACTAACATGTGGATAACGTTATGATTTACATACTTACCGCCATCTTTTTTGTATATTATTTATTTAAAACTGTA
Organism: Catocala nupta; assembly: GCA_963675205.1. NCBI lineage: Eukaryota > Metazoa > Arthropoda > Insecta > Lepidoptera > Erebidae > Catocala > Catocala nupta. The sequence continues at coordinate 18,997,927 of OY776099.1, forward strand.
TGTATCTGTTTGTTTTCCCAAAATAAATAAATAAATGTATGTATATATTTTTTTTAATATTCAACTTTAATGCGGCGTATCAAAATGAAAATCTCCAACAATACAACCGTGAAAACCGCATCAAATTTATTGCAGTTGTTTTTACGTGATGCGCTTATAAACATACAGACAGATGAAAAATCTAAAATATTTTTTTTGGTTTCTATAGCTCTTATAAAGACGTCTCACATGAATGTTTCTTAAACATCTTTTACTAGATTTTGGCCTCGTCTTCGTTTGCGTAAATATATTTAAGGGCCCCTGTGTCTTTTTCTGTTCCCCTGACAACATAAGGAAGTATGCGAAAATTTATGGCGCGAAAGCGCAACAAACAAACTCGCATTCGCATTTATAATATTAGTTAGTAAAATTTATTATATACTAGCTGCCCGACAGACGTTGTCCTGTACACCCGAAAGAAGAAATTAAAAAAATATATACAAATCTAAAACATTCTCGAATCCACTTGAACACACACAAAAAAATCATCAAAATCGGTCCAGCCGTTTAGGAGGAGTTAAAATAACTAGCTGTCCCGACAGACGTTGTCCTATACCAAATCTAAACCATCCTTGAATCCACTTGAACACACACACAAAAAAAAACATTCAAATCGGCCAGCCGTTTAGGAGGAGTTCACTGTCAACACACGTACAGAAGAATTATATATATAAAGATTATATATATACAACGTGTCACAGATATAACGCACAACATCAAACACCCCAATTAGATTATTATTAAGTTGTTATAATAATATAATCATTAAAATGTTACTTTTATGTACTTAAATATTTTAATTCAACGTTATTGTGCGTGGATAGTATGGTTATATTACAATAAATCTAACATTATTGCCTTTATTGCATTAAAAACCTTATTGCCTTAAATAATGATACATTTTCGTTTATTTCGACTGTTCAAAGAAAAGGATGACTGTAATTTAAGTTGTTTTAATTATTTTAAGACAAAAAAAATACCTATATTAAAATGTCAGAAATGGATTCAGTAGGCGATTCTGAAGAAAGTACTTTCAGGAAGTGCGTTTAATATGTTACACGTGGTATAGATGAAGAAGTGAAGATATATCAATATACATACACGCTTCACTGTGACAAGGTACTGCAGTGGCATACGATACAAATTGGTTTACCATGCACCATGTATGACGTCATTTCAGATCCAATTAGAATAGCCATCGCTTGATATAACCGGAATATTGGCAATGTTAATGAGCAAGCACGGTAACACAGCATTACCATCCATATTGCTCTCATCACTATTCCAGTTACATTAGCCATGTTGACTGACGCATGCCTCGCTACATAATCAACTATACTCAGATAATGCGATTGCTTTGAACAGCCAACGCCTGCAAGCTATATGAATTTTGATCGTCATTAATCGATCGGAATAACACCAACAGCATTCTTAACACGATATTGGACAGGTAAGATACTCCCATACTCTGTCATTCGTTGCGGCTTCATAAGCCTGTGGTGTAATTTTATTTATGACCTGCGCTTTGCTTCTCATAAGAGAATTTTATCCGTTTTTGTAACATTTTTCATTGATGCTCTATTGCTATTGGTCGTAGCATTATATAGCATTCCTCGATAAATCGGCTGTGTAACACTAAAAGATTTTTTTAAATTCGAACCAGCAGTTCCTGCGATTAGCGCGTTCAACCAAACAGACAAATAAACAAACAAACAAACTCTTCAGCTTTTTAATGTTAGTATAGATATTTTATTATGTCTTACTTGTGTCTTAATAATTACTAACACTAGCTTGTTAGGTTTATGTAATACTAACATAATGGATGAACAAATGGATGGATGAAAATGAAATAAATGATTATTATTAAACTTCGAATGTAACTGCTGTAAGGTATCGTGTCTAATTCTGTAATAATATGAGAGTATACAAACTTCTGGGCACGGGCCTCTTCTTAGTGTGATTAGTGCACGCTATAGTCCACCACGTTGACCCACTACTGGTTAGCAGAGTTCACATAATTATCTTCAAGAACATTATGGATTATTCTCATTTATGCAGGTTTCCTTACGATTGTTTTCTTCACCGCACATAACTTCGATTGTTGGAGGTGCCTTGGATCTCCCACTATGCCGCTCTAGCAATGTATATTTAGATTTCTCTGCTGAGAAATTGTCAGTTGCAGCACAGAGTCTGGAACTGAGCCCGTCAAATGGCAATAGGCTCGGTAGTACGTAGAGCTTAAAAGGATAAATGTCGAAATGTGAAAGAAATCCAGCTCTGCATATCTCTTCAGGTATGTATGTATATAAACTTGGAGTGTTTTTGGTTTGTAATTTGGATCCAGTGCGAACATGTTACCATCAACCGGTCACAGTTCCAGAGTCTGTGCTGCTACTATAGTATCTTAAGTAACAACAAGAACACCAAATAACACTACCTAATCTAACAAATCGAACCTTTTAAATCTCAACCACAGCAGTTGTATTCACTATTTCAAATATTTTTTTTTTATGTACTACTAAGGTGGCTAATAAGCATACGGCTCATCTGATGGTAAGTGGTCACCGTAGCCTATGGATGTATGCAACACTGGGGGTATCACTTGCGCATTGCCGACCCTTTAGGAAAGGAAGTGGGAAGGAGAAGGAGCGGGATGAGGAAAAGGGAGTGATTGGGCCTCCGGCCACTCTCACTCACCGAACGAAACATAACAGTAGAAATACTGCTATTTCACGCCGACATTCTGTAAGAGGGTAGTCCTTTCCTAGTCGAGCCGGCCCATGAAATCAGCGAGGCTCTACTACTCTAACTATATAATATATTATCAACTTAATTTTGGCCAAGGCTTTGGCTTTAAATTTTGGATGACAGGTAGTCCCCATGTCTTTTTCTATACTACTGACAATGTGTATGTGAAATTTCATAATGATTAGTCGAGAAGTTAAGGCGTAATAGTTTAACAAAACTACTCACATTCGCATTAAAATATTAGTTAGGAAGTAGTTGGGATAGTAACCGCCTCTTTACCACTGAGTAATGTAGTCCATTTCCATTACAGTCTCGATGCTAATTCTATAGCTCCAGCACGGCGCACTTCGAGACAACAGACAATATTATGATATACAACTTCATTATTTTGCGCCGTCTGTCTCGTGCAATCGGTGCAATGTCTCTGTAACAGCTTTCTAAATCGTAATTTTAGTCTGAGAAAAATGTTTTTAGTAGAACTTTGAACTTACACGACTTGGTGAAACCATTTGGTTTTAATTTCGTGACGCTTCCTAAAGAATGTATCGGGTACAAAATATTTTTAATGCCTAGAAAATATTGTATAATACTAATAATAAGCTATGATATAATAGCTCAGTGGGGAGACCATCAGACTGCAATGTAGAGGGTCTCGGGTTCGAAACCACGTCGATTCGAATTCGAATCGAAGTTATATGACTTTTCGAAATTATGTGCGTATTGATTGACAATTATCGCCTTCTCCGTGTCTCGGAGAACACGTTAAGCCGTCCGTCCCGGTTGCCATGAACATCTATGGCGGTCGTTATTGGAAAGTCAATATCGTGAAACTGGTCTAGCCTTAGGGTATCGTTAGCCTTCGGATTGCGGAGGTCAGGTGGCAGCCGCTTTGTATAAAAACTGATATCCAGTCAAATCCGGTTAGACTAGAAAAACCGACCCTAAGTGATTTAGGCATAATAAAGGCTAGGGAGAAGAAATAATAACCATAGTTAGTTGTTGCTCTGACAAGACGCGCCGTTGACGCGGACGCTGCGTGCGCTCAATACAGTATCAGAGCGCCGAGTGCGAATTTGTTTTACGTTACGTCGACACGTTTATGACGTTCGGCGCTCTGATTGGCCCGCTCCAAGCTCTTAACCAATCAGAGAGCCAAACGCGGTAACTGTTTCGATCGCGTTAACATAAAAACACCTCACACTCGGCACCCAGATCGTATCGATCTATTTTCATGTTCATTGAGCGAATTCAACGCTAGGTACTGGATATTAAGTTATTGTTAATATATTTAAGATATTTTATTATATTACTGTTTTTAAGTTTTAAGTTAGATTTTATTTATATTACTATACTATCGCATTAAGTTAAGAACCTGTAATGATAGATTATTAGTTGAAATAAATAAATAAATAATTATATATACTTACATTAAGTAATAGTTCTAATAGAAGACAATTTATCAATAGGTATAGTGATTTATATTGTCTTCATAATATAAAATACATGATGCGGTATGTTTGTGTCTGTAGAACTCGAAAAATAGTCAATGGATTCACTTGAATTATTTATTTTTATTTTTTTTTTTTCTTTATTTATTTAGGGACATTTATAACCGCAATGCGTATGTCAGTCCCATCGTACCCTAAATAAACATTGGTCATATCTGGGCCATGAACCTAAACAGACTCTTCGCATCATCACCATTTGGTTGAGACAGGATTTTGTGAAATGTGCCTACTTCAAGTCTGTTCAACCTCAATACCCTTAACAGATCATTTCTCTCAGACTCATATCGGACACAGTCCATCAATAAGTGGTGTAAGTCTTCAACAACTCCGCACTCCACACAATTAGGCGAGTTCGTTTTTTTCATCAAGTGCGCAAACTTATTACATGGAATGTGTCCAGATCTGAGTCTATGAGCCGTAACCACTAATTTTCGACTTAAATTATTGTTTATAAACCAGGGCACACGAAAAGGCTGACTCTGCTTGAATTCTTTTACACTATGTGGCATTTTTATGTGACAATGTATCCCGATGTTCCCAAAAGAACGAGAAATTTCAAGCGTGAGGTATAAATAAAAACAGTTCAGGCTGAGCCACAGCTAATTGGGGTCGGGTTTAGCTAAATAAATTTTAAAATACATAGGTTAACATGTATGTATTATATAAATTTTGTCTATGTAGCCACACTGGTAAATGTAAATTAAAGAATATTGTACAGATAGTCAGGGGCAAATATGCGATAGCGCCGCGGGACAGTCGGTGCTCTGAAACCACTTAGTTAAGTCATAGTTTAATATGTATTTTTCTGTAAGTATGTAGTACCAGCCAATATAATTATATTTATAATGGAAGTGACAATTAAGGAATATAAGAGAGAAATAAGGCAATTCTAAATAAATTGCGATTTAAAAAGTGGCCGTGCGTATCTTGCTGGTATCTCACTCATAAGTTAAATCCTTTACCCGAATCGAGCAACTACCGTAAATGTTAATTTAGTAAACTCAGTTGCCGATGACTTTTGACGTCCATTTACAAATTTTTGTGCCATAATTTGATGGTATCACTGGTAGTAGAGCCTCGCTGATTTAAGCATGACCGGCTTGACCGGGAAGTACTACCCTCTCACAGAATATCGACGTGAAATAGCAGTGTTCCTACTGTTGTGTTTCGTTTGGTGAGTGAGAGTGCCGAAGGCCCAATCACCCCCTTTCCCCCTTCCCGCTCCTTCTCCTTCCCACTTCCTTTTTATCTAAAGGGTCGGCAACGCGCAAGTGATGCCTTTGGTATTGCAGGCTTTCATAGGCTAGGGTGACCACTTACCATCAGGTGGGCCGTATGCTTGTTTGCCAACTCAAAGCTATAAAAAAAAAGAAAAATTTACACAGACTTCTCGTTCCCTGCTGATAGCACAGCGCAGCGTTAGAAGGCCTACTCAAAGCAGTAATGTAACACTAGTTAGTTTGGCTTTGCTTCCCAGCGAAAAGGTTTAAGAAAAAGCCTCTATGTATAAACTAAGTACCGTAACTAAAAGTTTAAAACTGGATGTAAGTTTGTATGTTACGCTTTCGGGCCTAATGACGAAATCGACAACCGATCATAATGAAATTTCACATACACATTGTCAGCGGTACAGAATAGGCCTTTCATCCGGTAAAACTACATAATAAATAACAAAAATATAAAGCTTTCTATCTTATTACTTCAAATTATTTATAAGGGTATTAGAAACAACTTAAAGTTGCTTGCTCAAACAATTTACGGTAAAATCTGAGCAGACAGCGCTAACCACTGGGGTAAACAAATTTGTAGTTTATTAGCTCATAAATATAGAAATATCTGAGCTTTGCTGTTACCAAGTAAACAATAATTAATAAGGTTTGTTTGTCTCTTTGGGAAGTAAAGCCTATAAAGAAAATAAATGGTATACCTACATAAAGTATAAATACAAAGATGAAACGTTAAATTATCTATATCTTCTAATATTATAATAAGAAAAATTTGTAGGTTTGTATACTAGACCGATTTTAAAATTCTTTCTCCATTAGCATCCAAAAGAAACATTCTAACATGACGCTTCATACGCGTAGACGCATAAACGTGGGTGAAACTGCGAAAAACAACTAGTCCTAACTAATATTATAAATGCGAATATAAGTTTGTTTGTTTGTTACGCTTTCCCGCCTTAACTGCTCGATCGATCGTCGCGAAATTTCGGATGCACGTTGTCAGGAGTACAGAAAAGGACATAGGGTACCTTTCATGCAGCAAAAGTAGTATTCCCGAATGAGCGAAGCCGTGGACGAAAGCTGATAAATAATATAATTAACGTGCACGGATGGTATATTGTGCAATTCACAAATAGTTGTTCTGAATTCGGTGATCATTCTCTCTTTATAACACACTTTTATTAGCTTGGTTTGTATGTATCTATGTATGTATAAATCTATGTAACGAAATCTTTGAACGTGATTTTCACCCCTTTCAAACCGACGGATTGATTTTATACTTTGCACACTTATCGAGGACTGATGACAATACAATAATTAAAAATAAATGGAAAAATACATGGAATTAAAAGCATTGTTTAAAAATTTTTAATTAATAATAGTTAAAAATAACTAAAAAACATGCTTTATTAAAAAAAACAAACTAAAAGTAAAATATAATTTAATAATTTTAAAGTAATAAAATAATTTGAAAATAAAATTTTAAAAGCACGTTTGTTCTAAGAAAAATAATCTCTTTGTCAGACACAAATGCGTTTTATATTCGTCTATAACTATATATGATATCTCAAAATCAGTCGGCTCAGCACACAAACATTCGAACTATACTAAAGCACTTCAAACATACTACCAATCCGTCCAAGTTCATAACTCCCTATCAGTAGGAAACATCGGTACAAGTTCTGCGTCGGACAACTTCTTGAGAGCACATTAGCTATCTGACAACTTGGAGATGAAAACTTTGGCCTGAGTAGTCCTCTTACCTGCTCGTATGATCGATATCTTCATCAAGCATTCTTGGAACAATTAAACTAGTTATCAAACCGCGATATTACAGCGGTAGCGAATACCACAACTTATAGTGAGGTCTTGGTTTTGATGTCTGGGTTGGGCTAAGTATTATTGAGCTGTTCTTTCAATAAACACAAAGTTTCTTTGTAGTGTTTTCGTCGATATGTGAAGCCTACCAACCTGCACAGTGCCAGCGTGGTGGGTATAACCTAACTCTACTGATAGTGAAAAGAGATCCGTGCCCAGCAGTGCGTCAGTTTATACCTGGGTATGTAGACGGCCCAGTAGACGGTAATAAACTTGTCCCTTATTACGTGAGATTATCATAGACAGCGAAATTTGCCTGTAATCTAATACTGCCTACCATTTCGAGGATAAAAGTGGTGAGACTATATATGTGTACATATACCTAAACCTTGTTCTACACATATTTGTGAAGGTAATATATGGCAATAAAGTGAATGGCGCGCTACGCGCTGTTATGACAAGTCGAAATGTATCCGAAAAGACACGTTTGGCTGTTCATAAAGGGCTATTAGTGCCTACACTTATGCATGGAAGTGAAAGTTGGGTATGGCAAAAGAAGCTTGAAAGCAGAATAAAAGCTGTAGAAACGAGAGCGCTGAGAAATATATGTGGTGTGACTCTGAAAGATAGAATTAGGAATACTGTGATTAGAGAGGGATGCGACATGAAAGTGGATATAGTGTCGAGAATAGAAAAGGGTAAGTTAAGCTGGTTTGGTGATGTAGAAAGAATGGACGAGAAAAGACTGACTAAGAAAGTTTATACGGCTAGTGTGAAAGGAACAGTTGCAAGGGGAAGACCTAGGCGAAAGTTTCTTGATCAAATCGGAGACGTTCTGGGTAAAGGCCAGGTTAAGAGCATCTTAATTCGGCGAGCGTGTATAAGGAATGTTATGAAAGTGAATGAAGCCAGAGAAGTGTGTCAGGATCGTAGCAAATGGAAATCCGTAGTCTCTGCCTACCCCTCTCGGAAACAGGCGTGAATCTATGTATGTATGTAATATCGAATTACAATTGTTTCCATAAACAAAAAAAAATTATTGCGATAAGTTGATTTATAAATTTTTATGACATCAAACTTACATTAGTCCTTACAGGCTTACCAAAAACGACATAAAGTTGCATATAGTACACAAATAATGTACTGTCACCTTCTGGAATTCCGCCAATGTACACGTGAATATGTCAAGACTGTGTGAGACGCTGTTAAGTATGCGTATAGCTCGTACAAATGGTGCAAATGTTAAAATATTCGTCCGAGCTCTTAGGACTACCTAGTAGCGAGCTGCAATTTGATAAAAATGAAAAGCTAGTTTCTTGATGCAACGGTCATGTCATTCCTGTTTTTATCACTAAGTTTGATAAAGATACGACACTTGCTTCGATAAACTTATCTTGTGTAAAAGGGCTTTCATTCGAATAAATTAATTGCAACCTGAATTTGTTATTTACAATTGATTGGAAATTTAATTGATTACATATTGACCAACACTGCTTTGCTATGAGCAAGAACCGAACAGCCAAGCGTTCATAAGTTACAGTTCATAGGCAACAGCCTTCTAGCTACATTATAGTTTAAAACCCAGAGCAAAAACAAATATATACAATCTAAACTTTTTACCCTGACTCGGGTGCCTTATTCACCCAAAATATGAGTATGAAGCAAAGATGAAGTGTGTACACACTTCTTGCATAATAAGTACCTCGAAGGGTTAGCACCTAAACTAACCGAAGGGTTCGTCCTAAGGGTCCATTTGTCTATCCATTTTGTATACAAAATACTTTTTTATATACCGTTCAGTATTTATGCGAACTACCCGCAAAAGATGGTTATTTATTCGTGAAACTGTTCTAGGCAAGCAAATCGTAAACTTAGAATATAAAATGACTTAAAGAAGTACATTGGTAGTCTACGACTGTTGTGCACGAAGTCTCTGCTTCGATTACTGGATGAATCAAAGTGGTATTGGCTTTTCTTGTCAAAAAATTCTGAATGCGGCGTCTGGAAATCTCTCACTCGCTATTACTGTTTTCTCGAACCCGAGAAAACGGTAATAATGCTAGCTTACCTTTTACGTAGGACCTAAAAACATAGCTCGAGAAACGACATTATCTATCTGGAGAGACAGTTAATCTGTTTTTGAATAGGCAGATTGAATTATACACAAAAAGCTTAAATTATACATAAAAGGCATAAGACGCCGGACGGAGCAGGCGATATAAATTATACAGAAAAGGCAAACATACGCCAAGGTGTGTCATTATACAATTCGTTTTTGTTGCGATAACAGGTCTTCTTCATAAGTTCTATATAACAAGCGACGTGCCTCTTGCACGCTGCTTGGGTCGCGCTTGTATAAGATGTGCCTCAGGAAGCGATACGGTATGCCTGCGCCGCGCCGCTAGTGTATAATTTACGACGCACCACTTTGTTAACTAATTGTTAATTGTGCAGTAATAAATGCAATAGACTAAATTATCAATAAATATTATTAGTAATATATACCACCAAATAATATATCCTGCAATTTTAATTTTAATGTAAAGTTTATTTATTTATTTATCCTTTTCATTTCTCGTGACTCTGTTTTATACTAATTTAACTAAACTAGATTCAAAAGCTAATAATTTTTTATCAAAACTGAACATTTAATAATAGCGTAACTAAACAGCTCCTACACTCTCCTAATAGTGCTGTGTCCGACAGGGTCCATAATTTGTAACTTATTTTCAAACCTACCACCTGTAAATGTATATTTTTGAATTTTAATTCCGATATTTTGTATGGCAATATTTTGAAGCAGAACCATGCCTTGTGCCGTTTTTGTATAATTTTACGCCTAACACACCGAAATCCTATACACTTACCTATTACAGTAAAAGGTTTTGACGATTACTTGGCAGACATAATCCTTAGTCCGCAAAATCTAATCATAGAAATAAGAGGAGCAACTAGAATGTTCTCTCATTATTCTTTTTATTGTACAGTTAGCAATATAAGTTACTGAACATAGAATATTTTTATTAATTAAAAGGCCTAATTATTATTCTGTAGTTTCACACTGTGTTTAATGTACTTTCAGACTGCATTGGTGGCGAAATGGTTCAAGAAATGGCCTCACGATCACCACTGTGTCTTGTCTTGCGAGTTCGATGACACGGAACGGAACGAAATAGGACAACAATTCACCCATGACAAAAATATGTGTGACTAGTTTTTTCCCGCGGTTTCACCCGCGTAATTCCCGATTCCGTGGGAATATCGGAATGAAAAACATATGTAAGAATCCAGGTCTCCAGCTATCTACATACCAAGTTTCATCGCAATCGGTCCAGAAGATTTTACACATCGACAAACATCCATACAACTATACAAACTTTCGCGTTTATAATATTAGTAAGGATTAACAAATAGATGTTTTGAATCTGAGTGTTTTGCGAGTCCGTTGTTTAATTGTATGTAAATTCTCTGGCGACCAAGTAATTATTGCTAGTGCAAGAGTTGTCTTTTTAACAAAAAGAAGAAGAAAACAACCAACTGCCTTTTACTATAACTGCTACAAAAATTAACATCCTAACTAATATTATAACTGTGAATGTGAATTTGTTTGTTACGCTTTAACGTAATTGAGCATCCACATTTTCAGGTTTACAAAATAACCGTCGGCCGAAAGCCGATCTAGGGCCATCCGCATCTAACCGCTTCCCGCGACCCTTACTAGGTCGTCGGTCCACCTAGTGGAGGGCCTACTGCTTCTTCACTTAGCCATAGGGTACCTATTATCCAGAAAAACCTAACCTAACCTAATTCCTGAGCAATGCCGGTAAAACCTAATTCATTATAATTTTGAAAGATAAAGCAAATTAAAATATCGCAAGTGTATATCAACTAATATTGCTGACTGTACTCCTACATTTCGTAACAGAAATAGAAATGGTAGGACTAACGAGATAATACCACTTACGCACAAAACAATGATTATTTCGCCAATTATAGCAGACCTCTGTCTACGAGAGATATGTAAGAGAATTTTCCTGCTTGCGTACATTGACAGATACTCATTACTTTTATATATTTATATATTAATCATAATAAGCTCACTGTAGATACCGAAATAACTGTTTTATATTCTGTGATATACAAAAAATTAAACAGTTATTTCGGTACTAAATTATACCCGCAGCTTCACTCGCGTTATGTAGATTTTGTCAATAGATTTCTAAGCCTCGGAAACAGTACTGTTATGTTCGGGTGGCCGGAAGGGGTCTTTATCCTTACTAATATTTTAAACGCGAAAGTTTGTATATATGGAGGTTTGTTACTCTTTACTATTAAAACGATTGCGATAAAACTTAGTATGTAGATAGCTGAAGACCTGAATTAACACATATGCTACTTTTCATCCCGATATCCCCACGGCATCGGGACTTACGTGGGTGAAACCGCGGAGCGTAACTAGTCAAATAATAAAGCAGTGATTACGTATTTAACACTGATCCGAGATGGTACTCGCTCGACTAATCAGACAGGACTCTGGGGTTAGAAGATGCTTTATATATGCTCTCACAATCAACAGGATCATTAGGAATAATAGTGTACATATTCAAAGGTCACAACAACAACTTAATTAAATATTAAATAAATCAATACCTAATAAGATAAGAACAGTAAATAAATCGATTAGTTAAAGGAATCTGCCCACTACCCCGTCTCATACCATGACAGTACTAGGAACGTGTCAGGCAAAATATTCTTTGTAAGGAAATGTATAAGACTATGCCCACTAGACCGTTCGGTCACCGACCAGCAGTGCCTATAGCAGGGCGTATCGTGTAGCTTGTCGTGTGTGATACGTTCCTAGCACGGTCATGGTATGTGACGGTATAGTGGGCAGAGTCCTTTAACATAACAGGATATTTTGATATACTGAATGTGTGTTCATTATATTACTTTTGTCCAGATGAAAGGTACTCTATGTCCTATTCTGTTCTCCTGACATCGTATATGTTGGATGTGCCAAATGTTGCATGATGATCGGTCAAGTAGTTACGGCGTGAAAGCGTAACAAACAAACAAAAACTTACATTCGCATTTATAATATTAGTTAGGACACATCATATTGTCTTTCCTTAGAAAAATCTTCGGTTGTCTGGGTTATACACATACATAATATCGCGCTTATATTCTGTTAGCTAGAGCAAAGGTCTTACGTTCACATTTGGCCAGATATGCTTTAAGGTCTCATGGCACCATAGAACAGAGAACTGAGTTTGTTCACTGCTGGGCACAATTCCAGACTCCATGCTGCTGAGTATATATTGTCAGAAAATCCCGATAAGTAACGTTTTGATCGACGTAGGAATCGAACTCGAGGCATAGTGTACTCCTGACTTCTATTCACGATCGCCATCCCATTTTATCTAGGTATACATGAGTTGAAGAAAATACGTTTATTTGCCAAAAATACAAATAAAACATACACAGTACAAAGAAAATAGCTTAATATTAAAATAGAATAGAAAGTAAATACAAAAACAAACTTATATATGCATTATGTGACAAACTGGTACGCACTCAGCATATGCTGTATTGTGGTCGATAGGGTCCCACAATAGCGCGCTGATTATACGACTTAAAGCGGCACCACAAAAAATCAAAAAAATCCAAATTAAATTAACAAATACGAAACAAAACAACTATTCATGAATAACACACGTTTTGTCACATATGGAATCCGAACCCAAACCCACAACACGTAACGCAATGGCGACCATTTCAATTACTGTTACATTCGTGCGGTTGAAATATTACCTACTTTACCTTAAAACAAAACAGACAAATTGTGCAGGACACTCCTTAAAAGGGTTGGTTAAAACTCTAAGGGATAACAATATAATTAAATTAACGAAAGCACATTAACAGTGTTTGGACTCGAATTAACAAAATGGGACACGCATTCAGCAAAGGTAATGTTATTTTATGTACATTGAAATATTTACTCGTCACCGTTATTTAGTTTTCATCGTTAATTTTACATATTTGCCAATCAACTCAACATAATTATTCTGCGTATTTATTAGAGTAGTAGATAATTATATATAATAATGTTGGTATTATCTATAGTACTTATATAATTGTCGGCCTCGATGGCGTAGTGGTCAGTGTAACCGACTGCCACGCATGAGGTCGCGGGTTCGATTCCCGCACAAGTCAAACATTTTGTGTGCATGAATATGGATGTTTGTCTTGGTCTGGGTGTTTCTATGTATAATATGTATGTATTTACAAAAAAAAAAAAAGTATATATGTATGTTTATCCATTGTCTAGTACCCATAGTACAAGCTCTGCTTAGTTTGGGCTAGATGGTGTTGTGTGTATGTGGTAGAATATTATTATATAATTTAATATGAATATTAATAATGTCATCCAGAATGAATTTCGGTCAAGGCGATCTTAACGGAGACCTGCACAGGTGATATTATAGTGCAACACTAACTTCCTAACTCCGAGCTGCCATTAAGAATGTCTTGGCAGAAAACCCCAATAGCTTTTATTGCGCCGACTCAGAGTTTGAACCCGAAACACTAACAGCTGTCTCATACTCTACCGCTGCCCCACCCAGGCAGTCAAATCAATCAATATTAAACACAATATGTCAGTCGGTATTATTAAATATATATAAAAAAGAAGTCTAAATCACACACTGACTGAATCCTCTCCGCTCAGCCTAAACGCTTGGACCTAGAAAGTTGGTACCTACCAAGGAATTACATATTTCAAGGTCCCTTTACGATGTAGACAAAGAATAAGGATTTTCCAAATCCCACGGGATAGTGAGTAAATAGGATTTTTACTTAAAGTTGCTTTGTTGTAAAATTATTAACACAAATACCATTTTCAGTAATTTATTTCCTTGGGGTAGGATAAATAAATAAAATCACTTACGAACTTAAGCCCGTGTGGGTGGAGGTAGAAATCGACTAAAGTAACTTAAGATTTTAATAAATAATTTTACAATTAATTTATAGACGTACGGCACATCGACGGCGACTCCCAAACTACTAATTTAGAAGGGAAAGGTCGAGGTTAAGAGATAGGGCGAAGTAATAATAACGTCAAATGTATAAAACAAAATAAAGCATACGTAGTAAACTCAGTCATTGATTATTTTTTGTCAGGAAAACTTGTAATTAGGTACAAACTTCTTTTATCACCCACACGTACTTAAGCACTCGTCATTATTCGTAATAACTTTGATAACAAGATGGTGTTTGTAGATGTCTAAGTCAATTCTGACATAATAAAAAAACATACATACGTAAGAATTTTGAATATAAGAGATTTTGAAGAAAATAAAAGAATTACTTTTTTTAAGGACTTCTTTAGAACAGGAGCAGTTCCTGTGTTGCGGGGGACTTACAAACATTTAAACAACGGACACAAAGAACACCCAGACTCGAAACAACCATTTGTGGATCACACATTATTTTGTCCCGTGTAGGATTCGAACCCACAACACATGTCGCAATGGCTACGCGAACACTTGATCCACTACACTGCAGTCATATTTATTATTATCGATCAATATATTCTCAAGAATTCTTGAACTGTAGTATTATATTCTTTCAAGTTGTAGTAGGCACGTCTCTCCTAATTTTCTCACACATAAATCAAGGGTGTAATCTGGCGCGCTGGTCCCAAGACCCGCCCGTCTCAATGCTCCGTCTGATGCCGTTAGTATCTCACGAGCGGGTAGTTTTCATTAATTATGGAAGAACTCACAATCAAACCACTACTATTGGTTTCGTAATCTATTAGACGTAAGATATTTTTTACACAAAGGTTGAATATATCGTATCCAAATTGTTTATAAACGCATGCATTAGTAGTTAGCCAGACTCAATTAAAAAACATTTTTGAGCCACGGAGTCCGAACTTTAGGTACTCAAGAGATCAAAATCTATTTTCTTTTTAAATAACTTTTGTTGCACTGGCAGTATCTTCAGGTAAACATAAAGTAATCTAGTACTACGTATGCTAGGATGCTTTATAGTATATGTTGAATTTTTGCACACATACATATGTACTGCATTTATTACACATACATATCACATTTAAGCAATTGTATTTTATCCCACTTAAGAGCAAGTCCATTGTCTTCGATTCAAACTCTGCTGCCAGCAAAGACTTCTTAATTGAGAAATATAGTAAATAATACTTTTCTCGATTCAGGAATCGAAGCCCGAAACCTCATGATTGACCGTAGACCTATGCCACGTTTCGTCTACTCAGCGTGTATGCTGTAACAAAATATGCGGCTGTTCATCTTTTACATAAATGAAAATATATCCTGTGGACATCACACTGTTTCTATGTTTATATAGAATGCCATGCCTTAGATTACTACAAAAATTCAGCAAACAAATGAACACACATCGCATTCTTTTTTTAAATAGTCTAATTCGAACACATGAATGTTTCCTTTAGTTCTGACGTCTTAATTACGTTTTTCATGTTACGAAGCACCAATAAACGGCCACGTTTATGGTTCCTAAGAAAATTTCACGCGCAGCTAATTCCGTAAAAACACATGACTATGAACTATTACTACATACACTAAGTATCTGTTTCATTGCTGGTGAGGTTTATTTTGACTAAAGCACCGCTTTTTTTTTAAAGTTACTAGTTTCGGCACGCAGTTTCATCCAGATGAATCCCGAAGGAACGCGTACCTAGATGAAACGTATGTTGTGTGTTAATCCAGGATATAGTCTATTTCTGTGCGAAGTTTAATTCAAATCTGTTCATCGGTGTACGGGTGATTGAATAATAAACATCAAAACCTCAAAACATCTTCACAACCTTTTATATTTATGATACTATAAGCGGGACAAGGTTTTAAAGCGATGGTAGCGCAAAACGTACGATTAAAAAGTGGAAATTGCGATCAAAATATCGTGGTTTCGATCCCCAGCCATTGCACAAGTGACATGAACAGATGCCATCCCAAATTACTAGCATAACCCATCAACGAAGTTATATACTTCGTTGATGGGTTATGCTAGTAATTTAAAATAGGAATTAGTAACCATTTTTCACATACATATATTTTGTGAAATAGCAGTATTTCTGCTGTTTCAAAGTTGTTGTGTCAAAGTTTCGTTGGGGGAATGAGAGTACCAGAGGCCCAATCACCCTCTTGCCCCCTTCACGCTTCTTTTCCTACCCACTTCCTTTTTCTCTTCTTCCTTTTCTAAAGGGTCAGCAACGCGCAAGTGATGCCTCTGGTGTTGCAGGCGTCCATTGGCTACGGTGACCACTTACCATTAGGTGGGCCGTATGCTTGTTTGCCCATAATATGGGACAAGCATTTTGCCGTATTTCGTGCTGCTTCTGAGAATTTCTCGAGAGGAAAACCCAATAATACTGGCTGACCCGGAATGTCATACATAGCATTTACATACACTACAGCTAATTTATTATTGATCTCAATATAGATACTCTATTCATGTTAATGGTACACGCTATTAAAATCAAAGACTATTAGATGCACAACACTATTAAAACCAAAATTTTTAAATAATAGATGCACAATCAAGTGTCCACACTAAAAACAGTAATTTGACAGAGAACGATAGAGTACAATTTCCATTACGAGTGAGCCTGATAATACTACATTTACATATAATCCAGATGTCATGTTGCCATTGTGTATAGATGACAATTTAACGTCCAGAATGACGATCATAATTAAACCTACCAGAGCGCATATATAATTTAAATCCTGGATTGAAACAACAGAAACTCGAACCAAGTCGTACAAACTCGAAGTCAACTCACTCAATTCAATTACACTTCCAATAGTAGATGATTACAATAGTAGGGTATGAGAACATGAAATAGCTCTGCCAAAAAGTCTATGAGTGTAGTATGAAATATTTATATCTGTTCAGACGCCAAGTGTAACTCGCCAACGCCGTTATTTATCTTTTCAAACAAGTCTTACTGCATGCTTCTCTTATTTTGTGTAGTGGATATGTTATAAGGATTATTGCTTGGGCAAGCCAAATGATTTAAGGAAATATGCTCTATATATGATTATTGTGTTGAAATATTCTAGATTGTCATACCACTTGCGTAAAGGCCAGTGGGTTTGATTGTGGGTTGAGTTTGAGTCTAGTTTGGGTTTAGGATATCGTTATCATTTTGGGTTGAGGAGGTTTGTAGCCTTATCTTTAAAAATATTGTCATTAGACTATCTTACGTTTACGCGAATATTATACATTGAAATTAAAATACTTTATACAGACTTTATCGCGTTGTTTGTTTTTAAAACTATATTATTACATATTTTTGAATCTCTTAATCTGCTACTGTTCATTGCTTACGCAAGAACGAGATAATGCTATACAGTCTATAACGCGCTGTCCTATTTTCGCCTGATGGCATTACGTTTCATGGTATAGAATACGTTTACGATGATATATAATTGTCTATTTAATTAGTATGAAAGAGTCTATGACTAGACAACAATAGATATATATACCTATAGAAAATTTTGCGACATATGGAAGTACGTCTATGATCCTTTTAGTCAAATATATTAAATAACTAGCTGATCCGACAGACGTCCTTAGACGATCTGTCAAACTCGCGAGATTAGAATAGACGCTAAGCTTTCCGAAATTATCCAATTTCCTGCGCAATTTCCTTAAATTTTTTTCCGGAAGAAACTTTTTCAAAGTAATAGAAAACTTTAAAAAAATTACATCGGTAAAGTCGTTCTTAAGTTATGACGTGACGAAGAGAAACAGGGATTCATTTTAATATATACTTATGACCCTCCCCGGGTAACTACGCACGGATAACCTAAACAAATTATACACCTAAACCTTTCTCATAAATCACTCTGTCTATTGATGAAAACCGCATGAAAATCCGTTCAGTAGTTTTTGAATTTATCGCAAACAGACAGACAGAGAGACGCGGCGGGAGACTTTATTTTATAATATGTAGTGATATGTTACCACACAATATATTGAGTTACAATACACATTTCATAAAAAAACCCTACCAAAATACATAACTAAAGCTATACAAATCCTAATTACATAAAACTAGCATTAATTTATTAAAATATAATTCCAAAAACATCTGTAGCCGGAATTTCCGAATCATCTGATACCAAGAAACATGTTGAAATGGATTTGCAAAACGTTATTAACGGCAGCCATGTTTAAAATTTTAATGAATGCTTGTCATGTATTTTTCTTTTCCTATTTCGATTTTAATTCTCGACGGCCTTTTGCCCGAGGTTCTATGCTGTGTCCGTATTGTCCGTGTTATTTCAACTGTGTATTTTTCGACGAAAATTGCTCTGTATGTATTCAGAAAAACGAAAAATAACTAACTTTTATTCACCAATTACATGGTTTCTAAATATGTTCGTGAAAATCTATTCAAAAATGCGTTATGAGTGTTCTGTTTTACTGTTTTTAGAGATTTATAATGAAATAATATTCATTCACTTTACTAACTATCATTATTATAAATGCAAATGTAATTTTGTTCATGTATACGTTTTCACATCTTAAATACTCGACAGTTCATTATAAAATTTCGCATACACGTTGTCAGTGGTACAGAAAATATTATAGCTTATAGCTATAATATTTTCTATAATGCTTTCCTCTAGATAAAGTACTGCTTCCGCAACTAAGAAATTTATAGACAACATTTACATTAGCAAGCGAAACCGTGAGCAAAACCTAGTTACAAATATAATAAAGCTGAAGAGTTTGTTTCTTCCTTTATATGAACACGCTATATTCAAACAAAGAATCACACAAACTCTGAAACAAAAATTTCTGAAACTACATGCTAGGCATACTAGCATGAGTCGAAAAAAAGTTTTGCCTTAGATGCCAAGTCATGAGAACAGAGCAATAACATTGGGGAACAGTCATTTTGCGGCATGGTAAGTAGAAGTAAATTTTGCGTAAGTTCAGTATGCTGAATACGAGAAAAATATCAGATTTGTTATATTGACTCTAGTTTATGAGATTTTTAGACTTTATAACTATATGACTGAAAGAAGGTCGAAATACAAATACAATTACATATTAAATAAATAGTTTAGAAGCGGCTTTATAATAACGACAAGAAAACTTAATACATATGTATATATGTTATTAACAATAAATCATAAAAAAAAATATTAGCAAAAACTTTATCTGTAAGCTTTTCTATTGTGTTTATGTTCAGGACAATCCCTTATAATACTCAGGCAATAGTCTGCCATCATAATGTGGCTGTCCCGTCGGCCTTCGTATTTTCTTTCATTGTTCTAATGCCCTGATGGAACCGTTCTTTATGTTGAATATCTCAAGAACCAGAGTCAATCCATACAAAGTAAATATAGTTATGACTGACGAAGGTTTTTATTAAAACCAGTATCAAAATTAATGGCACAGAATAATTTCCCAGTGTAATCATAAACATGGATGAAATCACGGAGAAAAGCTAGTAGTAAAAATATAAACTCAAGACTTTTACTTCCGAAAGGGTAGGCACAGTTTTAATGTGACTGACCACATGGATGACGTAGTCGTAAGTGGTCCCCTCGCCACTCTCACTGCGCCGAGTGTTGTGGGTTCGAATCCCACACGGGACAAAAAATTGTGTGATCCACAAATAGCTGTTTCGAGTCTGGGCGTTCTTTGTGTCTGTTGTTTAAATGTTTGTAAAGTCCCCCGCGACAAAGGCATAGCTCCTGTTCTAAAGAAATCCCAAAAAAGTAATTCTTGTATTTTGTTCAAAATCTCTTTTATTCGAAATTCTTACATATGTATGTATGTTTTTTTTATTATGTCAGCATTGACTTAGAAATCTACAGACACCATCTTGTTATCAAAGTTATTACGACTAAATATGACGAGCGCTTAGTGTGAGTCATAATAAAAAATTGTAATTACAAGTTTCCTGATATAAAATAATCAATGACTGAGCTTACTACGTATGCCTTATTTTGTTTTACACATTTGACGTTAATATTACTCCGCCCTATCTCTTAAGGTCGAGCTTTCCCTTCTCAATTACTAGTTTGGGAGTTGCCGTACATCTATGAATTAATTGTAAAAGTCACCCGCAACACAGAAATTATTCTTAAGGGTCTGTTGTAAAGAAAGAAAGAAGAGTTTTAGTGTATACGATGTATGAGCCTATACCATCTACTGGGTCTATTTCTTAGTCTAGTCTAGTCTATTAGCTTATGACGAAACTTCTGTGAGTACAGAAACACCGGCCATGTTTGTTTTTTACTCGCTTCACAACTTTCTACTCTAGACTGACTTTTTGTTTACCCAACTCTGGATTCGAACCTCACATAATCAGTAGCAGTAGTCGGATACACTAGTACCATTACCATCGAGTAGTCAAGGTCAATATATAATACGAACCACGTGAATAACAACCAAATCAATCTATCAATGACTAGTTTATGCTCGCGGGGTCGCTTGTAATAGTATGTTAGGTTCTGGTAGTAACAGTACTTTTTAAAATAAAATAAAGCCTATGTTACTCGCTGATAATATAGCTTTCTAATAATCAAAGAATTTTTTAAATCGGTTGTTTTTATTTAAACCCTTAAAACAACAAATAAACAAATATTTCCTCTGTATAATATTAGTATAGATAAATTGGAGAAGTTAAAAAGCATAGCCGCGGTCGAATTTAGATGGGTGGCCATTTCAAAAGTCTCACCACTCCGTATCCCACAGCGCTCGTAAAGACGCCAGTCAGCCATAATAAACTCCTAACGGATAAGCTAAAAAGCTTAGTCATACATGTCTCATCGTATCGAAAAACGCTGACTCATCACTGCAGTTAGTTTAGAGATGATAGAAGACTCGGATGCATCATAAAACGAAAACGTGCAGTGCATAGCAGTTTTATATGATTTAATGGAATACGTGTTTATATTTGAAATTAAAATAAATTATACGGATTTAATATAGCAGCGAAAGCCTAATGGGAAACCATTGGACTATTACACAGAGATTTACACAAATTTTCGAAATTATGTGCGTATCTATTAATTACTAAATTTTATTGTTTATGTGTTGAGGTTATGTTATGTGTTCTTGTGAGAGTCCAAATAAAATGGTTCATGGTCAATATATATTTACTGGTACCAGTTATCTTCTCCCTAGCCTTCATTATTCCAAACTCACTTGGGGTCGGCTTTTCTAGTCTAACCGGGTTTGACTGTATATCAGTTTTTACACGGAGCGGCTGCCACCTGACCTCCGCAACCCAAAGGCTAACGATATCCTAAGGCTAGACCAGTGTCAGGATATTATAGGGCACTGACTTCCCAATGACGACTGCCATAGATGTTCATGGCAGCCGGGACCGACGGCTTAACGTGCACGGAACAGACGATAATTGTCAATCAATACGCACATAATTTCGAAAAGTCATATCTTCTGAAAGTCAGAGGTGCACGACGTTTCGAACCCGAAACCTTCTGCATTGCAGTCTGCACTCAGCCCACTGACCTATCGCTTTTCGAAATTATGTATGTAATAATTAGTAAATTATTGTAGGGGTTATGTTATGTGTTCTTGTGAGAGTCTAAATAAAATGCTTCATAATTAATATAATATATTTACTGGTACCAGTTATAAATACTATAAATACATATACATTAAAGCTACGACCTTACTGAGCGGTTGCCGGGAAGCAACTGCCGTGCATTGTATACTTGCGCCTGACTATACAAAACTAAAGCATCAACAGTGTCACTACAATTATAGCTCACTTTAATGGTTTTTTAGGCGCTCATAACCAGTTGCACTCACTGATCGGTAAACGATTAGTGAGGTTAAGCAACGTTGGTGCGGTCAGTCTATAGATGGGTTTGCCATGGGACCTGGAAGCGGCGCTCCTGGCGTCGCTCTATCGTTGGCGCCAGGAGGCGCTAGCTCGGGGCGAAGGACCGGGTCTTGCCGCAATCAAGGCGGCGAGGTCCGAGCTCCGCCAGTTCCTAGTGGCCAATTGGAAGGAACGACTTGTGCACCCCAGTGCCGGGCACGCCACGATCGTGGCGGTAAGTCCCGTTTTTGAGGAGTGGCTGGAGAGGCGGCATGGCGCCCTCACCTTCCGGCTGACACAGGTTCTAACTGGCCACGGTTGTTTTGGCCAGTTCCTGTGTCGTATACGCCGGCAAGAGACGCCCGGTTGTCACCACTGCGGCGACTGCCACGACGTTGTTGAGGACACGGCGCTGCACACTTTGGCGGTTTGCCCCGCCTGGGCATCGCATCGCCGTGATTTGATCGCGGCAGTCGGATCGATTGCCCTCTCGCTCCCGGCCGTAGTTCAGTCTATGGTCCGGAGTGAGAGGTCGTGGAACGCCGTTGCCTCCTTCTGTGAGGAAGTAATTTCCATCAAGGAGGCGGCGGAGCGGGAGAGGGAGCGTTTAAACCCTCTCCCCAACCGCAGAGCCGGGCGCCGGAGGGTGCGCGATGACCTCCAGCCACCCTGAGGTTTGACCTGGGGGTGGCGGGCTTTGTGGGCCTGCCCGCCATCCGTTCAGCACCAGGTCCGAGAGGCGGCGTGCGTGTTCCCACGCGCGCCTCTGTGTCGAGTCCGTCTCCCCTCTATGGGAGACAGTAGGGTTTTATATGACGTAGTGCCTATTTTGGGTAGGTCTTTCGTGTAGTGGCCTGCCGTTGCATACGGCGGGCCGTAACCTCGGCGGGGTCGCGACCGCATGCGAAAGCGATTCGCGCGGCCCCGTCGATAGTGGTTTTGTCGAGGAACACCGTGGTAGGTTTAGTCGGTATTCCGGGAGGTACATTGTCTTTTTTTAACATCTTTCTTTTACCCCGGCGAGTCCGACATAATCCCTCCCGCCCCCGCGGAGGTATACGCGTCATAGCATTCCCCCAAGTAAAAAAAAAAAAAAAAAAAAAAAAATAGATGGGTGATCGCTTAGTGTTATAAATAATAATAATGTATTTATTTTGCTTCAAACGTAGTACACAAAGATGTTACAGAATATAAATTAGACCGGGCACGCCACGATCGTGGCGGTAAGTCCCGTTTTTGAGGAGTGGCTGGAGAGGCGGCATGGCGCCCTCACCTTCCGGCTGACACAGGTTCTGACTGGCCACGGTTGTTTTGGCCAGTTCCTGTGTCGTATACGCCGGCAAGAGACGCCCGGTTGTCACCACTGCGGCGAATGCCGCGACGTTGTAGAGGACACGGCGCTGCACACTTTGGCGGTTTGCCCCGCCTGGGCATCGCAGCGCCGTGAGTTGATCGCGGCAGTCGGATCGATTGCCCTCTCGCTCCCGGCCGTAGTTCAGTCTATGGTCCGGAGTGAGAGGTCGTGGAACGCCGTCGCCTCCTTTTGTGAGGAAGTAATTTCCATCAAGGAGGCGGCGGAGCGGGAGAGGGAGCGTTTAAACCCTCTCCCCAACCGCAGAGCCGGGCGCCGGAGGGCGCGCGATGACCTCCAGCCACCCTGAGGTTTGACCTGGGGGTGGCGGGCTTTGTGGGCCTGCCCGCCATCCGTTCAGCACCAGGTCCGAGAGGCGGCGTGCGTGTTCCCACGCGCGCCTCTGTTTCGAGTCCGTCTCCCACCTAGGGGAGGAGACAGTAGGGAATCTTATGAAGTGAGTCCTTTGGGTAGGTCTCTTGTGTAGTGGCCTGCCGTTTCATACGGCGGGCCTTAACCTCGGCGGGGTCGCGACCGCATGCGAAAGCGATTCGCGCGGCCCCGTCGATAGTGGTTTTGTCGAGGAACACCGTGGTAGGTTTAGTCGGTATTCCGGGAGGTACATTATCTTTTAACATCTTTCTTTTACCCCAGCGAGTCCGACATAATCCCTCCGCCCGCCCCCGCGGAGGGGTATGCGTCATTGCATTCCCCCACGTAAAAAAAAAAAAAAAAAAAAGAATATAAATTAGAACAATACACATTTCACCCGTAATACAGGTATGCAAAATTATATGTCAATTAATCTACTAAATTACATTTTTATAAACCAAATTAGGTACATGATAATATTGAATTTGAGATTAATTATTATTGTAAATAAATTCATTAAATCGAGTTCATTTCAATAAAAATAATATAATATTTTAATCAAATTATATGTAAAATTAAAGGTTTTTCGTTTTCGTTTACATGTCAGAATTAATTGAATTAAGTGAGTAGAAATAAATAATAAAAACAAAACATGCATAACATTAAATGAGGCATTTTAAAACACCGAGTTTTAGTCGTAATACAATGTCTCTTAATAAGTGCAGTAACGACCAGAACTATTACTTAAAAAGTCTTTGATGGAACATAAGTTTTCCTGGATAAGCCATTCCCGCAAAGCACAACAAAAGTTCTAATTCGGTAAATTGACTATCCTCTTGGGCAAAGAGTTGGTATATGGTAGGTATTTCATCTGAGCGTCTCCGTGCTTCAGAGGGCACGTAAAAAGTCGGTCCCAGTTGTTGCCAAATTGACAGCAGTCGTTAAACCATGTCGGAGGCCTACGGGCGACTTGAACAACTCTTGACAACAGGTTAGCCACTAAATACACGAAAAGAAGAAAAAAGAAACGGTCACGGAAGAATCATGAGGAAACCTGCTTGACTAAGGGTTCTACATAATGTTTTCGAAGATATGTGAGGTCTGCCAACCCGCACTCTGCCAGCGTGGTGAACTATGGTCTGACCCTTCTCAAAAACTGAGAAGAGTCCCGTGCCCAGTAATGGGGTAGTTAATTAACACGGCTGATAATATATACGGATTTTAAGCTGCTTATTTTCCATCATACAACCGCATTGGGTGTATACTATAAAGATAGTCGTGTTTATAAATACTAGCGGTCGCCAAATGGTCAAAATTTGACCATAATTGATTTAAATTTTAAGTTTGATCGTTATTAAGGTTTTATTGTCTATAACTATACCCTTATAATAACATTTCATTTAGTCACCTACTCCACATACATATGTAATCATAGTTACGAAGAATCCTACGGCATCATCCGAACAATGCCGAAATACTACGAACGCGATGCGACTGCTTGTGTCAAATGCATGGTAGTGTGCGTGTAGTGTTTTTTCATTAATTTAATGTATTTCAAATGCACATTTAAAAAATAAATGTTCGTTCCTTCTTCTCCATATACACTTTAACTGTGCCAAATGTCATACTCCTCCGGCCGCGCAATTTTCGTAAAAAGGGATACAAAATTTTTGCTCTACGTATTAATATATACATAGATATACATGTTTATAAAAGCACTACTTTAAAATAGAGAATTAAAAACATAAGTAGTCTTTTTATTTAAAGAAAATATCATGTGTTGCTTATTTTATGAATATTATCAATTTAGACAACTAATTAATAACTTATACCGCCTCCATGGCGCAGCGGTAGTAAATGCGACTGCTGTGCATGAGGTCTCGGATTCGAATCCCGGGTCGGGCCAACAAACAGTTATTAGGTTTTTCAGTTAAGAAATCTTAATAGCAGCCAGGAGTTAAGAAGTTGGCGGTGTTAGACACCCCCGTGCCTCGGAAAGCACGTAAAGCCTGTCTTGCGCTCAGGCGCTCATCAGTCTCTCTCTGGTCGTGTCGGATTACCGTCCCATCGGATCATGAGAGTTAGGGAACAGAGAGTGCACTTGTGTTTGTGCACACACTTGTGCACTATAATATCTCCTGCGTAGTTGGCCAGTCTCCGTTAAGACTGGCCGCTGTGGCTGATATTAGCTCTGGAGGATATTATTATTATACCTAAAATATTATAAAACAGAAAACTAAAACTAAAACCCTTTAATAGGCGTCATATAATTCCTGTGTTCCTAATTAAATGACACAAGATGGCACTATTATATATTTGTGACTGATAGCTAAGTGTAAATAATAAATGACGATTTAAAATAGCTCATTAAATAATATAATCTACAGGAAAGACAGAGTAATAACTACATGCGGTTAATTAGCCGGTTTATATGTTTATCAAGCTCTCGAATTTGGCTATCAATATACTGACAGAATCCTCATTAATAATGAATACATGTTAACATTTATAACATTTACATAATAGTATAATGATACAATATTAATAAAATTATTATTATAGAAACAAAAAACCCGACAGCTTAAAAATAAGTATCACAATATCTATATAAAATTCGACTGACTAATGCATTGTTTTATAAGCTTACTTTATCAGATAATTAAATAACTATATATGTATATTCAAATTAGTTAAACTGAACACTTTATGGTGCCGCATGCGGTGACAAACGTAGTTTTGGTAGATCTTTCTTTGCCCGTAGGTAACAAAGTATTTTTCATTTATATATAATTGGTATGCTTTATAACAATTTGTGTTAAAACAGTAATATAAACGTGATATGATATATATATTTTTGAAATGGTCTTTTCACGATCTTTCATTTGATACCCATATTGCTAAGGTAAGAAAAAAACAAACGCTCCGCCCCCTTTTTTTTATTTGCAGGCGCCATTTGAAAATTTATATGGCCTATGTTACTACCACAATTCTGATAAATTCAACGAGACCTTATATGTCAAAAACCATTCAGCTGTTTGGGCTGTAGGGCGTGCCAAAGAAATGGCCATACATACACACATACATACATACGCTCGAAAAACATTACCCTCCTTCTGACGCAGTCGGGTAAAACCAAATAATAGAATGATAAACCTTTATCAACAAACCGTATCATCGATAGTAGATTCCTAATATAATAAAAGAGAAATAATGTTGATTCATATATTTATCTTCGATGCCATATTTTTAGAAGACCACATATCGACGAACTCTGATACATCATGTGATCGACGTAGACAATGTTCTTCATCGATAAGAACTTGTATCTTTAAACTAAAATTATTTCCTCAAATATCTATCTCATATCAGATAAAACTACGCTCTACTAACTAACCAAGACTAATGAATAAGGCATCGGACTTACAATCGAGTGATCGTGGCTTCGAATAATACATAACATAAGAATTCTAGCTTAGCTTAAGCGTTTAAAAAATACGAGTCATTTGTAACTAAAACTGTAATCATTATAGATATTTCATTTTTATTTATTGGTTTATTTGCATCGAATGTGGTGTAATAGATGTTACATTTTGTTTGTTGAACAGAGACAAATTTCGCCATATTATTGGCATACAAATATTATTTATGAGCGTTTTAAATGTTTATTTATATAATACTAACAATTTTTATAAGATCTCCTTGATGTCTTTTCATCGTTTGGTAGTTACGAAGCGACAGATAAATAGACACAGGCGAAAATACAAAGAAAATAACACCGCTCGTCTTTTATAAGCATTGAGTAATTCTGTGATAAAATTTTGCATTAAGTAATATTGTCTGCCTATTAAATAAATAATCAGCATAATTCATAATCATTCGCTAAGACCTTGCATATCATCAAATTAAGACAACCGCATTCTAATCGGTCAATCAGTTTCGCAGCAACAAAGTGACATACACTTAGGCGCCAAATCTATTACATCGCTCTTTATCACCTAGAGCTAAAATATCTATTATAGATCCCGCGTAGTTAGATTCAACTAATCCTTTGATAAAATTAGCTTTTGCTAATTTTGTCTCTCTATATCTGATAAGCTATCAGATTATTTCATAATCAATGAGATAATGGCTTTCACAGAAGCAAGTAAAACAACAAAGCCCTATTAGTACCAGATATTTATATAGCACCTATCTATATGACATATAACAGCCAAACACAATGACAACAGACAAACGAATATAGAACAGGGTGGTTTAAAAATAAACAGTAAGCTGTAAGCTGGACTATGGCCTAACCTTTCTCACACTGAGAAGAGGCCCGTGCCTAAAAGTGGGAGAGTTAAAAACGCGGCTGATATTTATATATCAGCCCCATGCTATTCCCTGTATCAACCCGTGTTGTTCCCATCTATAAAGGCATGTCTTTGTTATCCAGACTCAGAATTATAAACTTGTGGGAAAAAGATTTGTCTTTTGTGGGATTCGAATCTACAACGCTCAGCTTGGTGGCAATGGCGAGTCAAACATTAGCCTCGACTTGGCAACGTTGCGGTAATGTCAAGGAAATACAACCAAGTCCCAGTTTACTATAACAGAAGAGGAATTCTCTTGCGTGTAAAAGTACTTTTCCATCTCTAGAATTGTTATAATGAAGAAAGAAGACCATATGCTTGTTGGCCACCTTACTAGCACCTGCTAGTAAGGTGGCCAACAAGCATATGGTCTTCCTGATGGTAAGCGTTTAACGCAGTCTTTAGATGCTTAGAACATTGGAATATCAGTACTCACCTATGCAAACCTTGCAAAAAGCAGCTGCTTAACTGTGTAGACTACTCGTACTACACTCATAGACTTAGAATATTTTTGAAGATTACACCGGTGTTAATATAGTGACGTTTTAAAGAGCTCTTAATACTATTCACCATATGAACATAACAAGGTATTTGATTAATCTTTTCAGCGCTGGATTGTGTCATGTCACCCCCTGTTTGACAATTAATTACAAAAATATGTGAGACCGCAAACTCACCGTTCATTTGTATTTATTAACCCCCGACGCAAAAACGACGGGGTGTTATAAGTTTGATGTGTCTATGTGTGTGTGTGTGTTTGTGTGTGTCTGTCTGTGGCATCGTAGCTCCCGAACGGATGAACCGATTAGTTATGTTTGATGAAAATCGGCCCAAGATGGCCGCCGCCACAAAATGGCGGATTACATATTTTTTCACAAATTTCAATTTTTTAATATGGTTGTCAAATGAATATTGTGTCGGGGGTTTTTTAAATTTTTAATTTAATCTTGCTTTTGCCTAGCCTTGTCACTTGACAAGCTGTGTTACAACTTCAACAGTAATCACTTGATTACTTTAGCTGGAGTGTGGTGAAACATTTGTGCGCCTGTAGTCGTTGGCTACATCTGCTATGGATAATTTGTCACTAGGTCTTTTGGAGAATAGAGGCTCCACATTATTGCCGTTCTATCTTTGAATGGTTTTGCTTATTCTAACTCTCTTAAAAATTTTGCGTACGTGAACTAACAGAAAGTTTAATTCACAATACTTTAATACTTTAATTATCGATGGTGTAGTGGTTAGTGTAACCGATTGCCACGCCTGAGGTCGCTGGTTCAATTCCCGCGCAAGTCAAATATTTGTGTGCATGAACATGGATGTTTGTCTTGGTCTGGGTGTTTCTATGTATAATAGGAATGCATTTCCAAAAAAAAAATAGTGTCTATGTATGTTTATCTATTGTCTAGTACCCATAGTACAAGCTCTGCTTAGTTTGGGCTAGATGGTGTTGTGTATATGTGATAGAATATTATTATTATTATTATTATTAGTCAAACAAGCAAGCTAGCTCGTAAATCACAAGAAATAGAATTCAGAGTAACTGGGTACATGGAGGTAAATGAAAATTGGTTAAAGAATAATGCAATAATGTCTCGACTGAGTCTAACGAAGAATTCTCGAGAGAGAACCCAGACGTCTACTGTTTCTTAATGATGGTGGCTGTGTACAAAGTGTACAAATATAGTTGTTTAAAGAGTGTATATACCTACCATGCAATTTATTTATTGGTCGTTTTTATTTCACACAACTTTATATAGCCTGGTATATGTATATAATGTATAATAATACCAGTCTTATATTAAACTGTCACACAGGTGGCACGGGCCTCGTCTCAGTTTTGAGAAGGGTTGGGCCATAGTCTACCACGCTGGCCCAATGGGTTAGCAGACTTCACATGTCTTCGAGAACATTTTTGGAGAATTCTCAGACATGCCGGTTACCTTACGATGTTTTCCTTCACCGTTAAAGCAAGCGATAATCAACTATTTGTATATAACTTCGAAAAGACAGAGATGCGTGCCTTGCGAACGAACTCGGGACCTCTGCTTGACAGTCCAACGTTCTACCACTAGGCTATCGTTGCCTTGGACGCTGGTATCTGTACTTCTTGTTTATAATATACCAGCTATCCCTTGAAAACAGTACTATTTTCTAGATGAAAGGTACCCTATATGCTTCTATGTACACCTGACAACGTGTAAGCGAAATTTCATGATGATCATGATATTCAGTCGAGCAGTGAAACCGTAACGAACAAACAAACTCACATTCACGTTTATCATGCTATGCTGACGTCATCCATGCAGTTGAGAAAACAGTAGGTTTATAGTACTTTTATCTTTTGCTTCGCTAGTAAAGGCATAACGCCAGAACGGTTATAGTAAGCCATTCGCGGTCTACCCAACAAAACCTAGCAACTTTATTGCTCAAGCTCAAATTATTTCGGGTCGCCGCAAAATATAGAGCTAAAAGTTAATTATAAAATACTAAAAAGCTCTCTGGCTATAATTACTTAAATTAAAACAAATAACTTCACTTTACAACTTTTTTGGGTAATGGAATCTTGGAATCTACTTTTATTTAAAAGAGCTTGCGTCTCAAGTTATAACTACTACCCTATTTTAAATAATATTAAACTGATATTTTATGAGTTACTAGCTTTTGCGCGCGGCTCTAGCCAAGTGGTACTTACATCAATGAAAAGTAGTTTATGTCCTTTCCTAGGTTTTAAACTATATCTGAACCAAATTTCATCTAAATCGGTTGAGTGGTTTAGTCGTAAAGAGATAGACAGAGTTACTTCCGAATTTATAATATTAATATATAGTAAGGAAGTAAGGATTAATTAGTTAATTATCGCTCGCTTAAACGATAAAACATCGTGAGAATACCTAAATATCTGAGAGTTCTCTAAAATGTTCTCAAAGATAATGAAGTCTGCCTATCCGCACTAGAGAAGAGACAGTGGGACAGTTTAATAGACGGCTGATATTATATACTAGATGTTCCCGCGGTTTCACCCACGTTTATCGTTACTGCGCCGCCCCGTGGGTCTTAGCGTAATGTTAGGTATATAGCCTATAGCCTTCTTCGATAAATAGGCTATCCAACACTAAAATAATTTTTCAATTCGAACCAGAAGTTTCTGAGATTAGCGCGTTCAAGCAAACAAACAAACAAACTCTTCAGCTTTATAATATCAGTATAGATTAATAAAGCAGTCGGTCCATACATAACAAAAATATGATGTTGAAGAGTAATACACATTGCCAACAAATATCTAACCCTAGATAATACCATCCACCCATCTATCTATAGTCCTATAATACGTATAGGGGTGAGCAGAAACCAGTCTTCGCACTAGCCACGATCCAGACATACCTCAATTACTTTGTTCACTCTACCGGCATTCTTAATGCATGCTTGTCGGTTGGATTTCTCTTAACCCAGCCCTTTCTCTAAAACATCTCTGATGGTCACCCTTTCTATTTGTCAGAACAAATTATATTTAATTAAAATAAATTATGTTTTGTATTTGTAATAGCCAGTGGGAGATCGTTGGACTGCCACGCAGAGGTTTCGAGTTCGATCCCAAGGCATCGCCGACGTTTTAAAATTATGTGCGTAAAAAATAGTTAATTATCGCTCGCTTTAACGGTGAACGAAAACATTGTGAGGAAACCTGCATGTCTGAGAGTTCTCCATTATGTTTTCGAAGATATGTGAAATCTGCCAACCCGCACTGGGCCAGCGTGGTAAATTGAGTATCTCAGTGTTAGACTGTTGTCCAGTGTTCTGCGAAGAGGCCTGTGCCCAGCGGGCA
This sequence comes from Catocala nupta, assembly GCA_963675205.1. Lineage (NCBI taxonomy): Eukaryota > Metazoa > Arthropoda > Insecta > Lepidoptera > Erebidae > Catocala > Catocala nupta. Next base: position 19,030,039 of record OY776099.1, read on the forward strand.
ATCCCTGCTTGGCCGGGGGTTTAAAACATGGCTGGTATTTCTGCATATATACATATATATTTATATATGTAGGTATATCTGTAAGTCAACGCATATAAAAATTTTCCTATTCTGTGATGTACCTAATACTAGTTTTTAAGGATTGATTAATTGTTTTTCCATTACTAGTTTCATTAAAGTAATAAATAAAATGACAAAGTTCACATTCAAAGGTCAACAACCCCGCGTCTGCCCGTCTAGATCACGACGTCCTTTTGTTAACATTCAGCCTTAAATTATATATAGAACGAAAACAATTATTAAAAAAACATGGAAATGGAACGTAATAAATATTCGTTTAAAAAAGGAACAACAAACATTGGTATAAAAAAGAAACAATTATTAATTATGAATATTTAAAATTGGAACTCTCAAAATGGTGAGCTCTTCGTAAAAACATGAGGCCCTATACAATTTATGGGTAACATTTGATTACAAAAATAGGTTTACCCACTTCCAGAAATTAGCAAATGAAACGGACATGTCGTGATAAAAGCTCGTTATTTACAATTCACAAAGGACGGAGACAACCATTTGTTTGATATAAATGATATAATAATAACGCAGACCTGTTTTTGAATGTTTTAAAAAAGGAATAACAGAATAAAAGTATGATTTACAATGCTTTTTTGGTCAAAGTCACATTGAACTTTTCAAAAATAAACTTATTTGGTAAAATATTTCATAAAGTGATTACGATTTAAATAATTAATAATATTAAAGCAAATCAAACTATGGAAAACTCTTGTACAATTTTATAAGTAAGTAGGTTAGGGTAGGTATAAAATATTAGCCAAACTGTTGAGAACGGCAGAATCTTTCTGAAATAGTAGATTTTATATGAAACTATTTTAAATGACCGAAAAGTTCCTTTAAATTGAATAAATTTCACAAAAATATTTTTCGTCAAGAGCAACATTATCTTTCTTTCATATTACTCAAATAACATACTTAAACAAAGATAATGCCCATGCAAGGCTTTATCATAATAATAAAGTAAGATTTTTCAAGTATTATTATAATACCCAATAAAGCGTTAGGTATTTCTAAAAGGAATCATATATTTCATAGACATCTCCTTCTCCAAAAAGTCCTTATAATCGATCCCAGTCGTAAATAAACGTAGACACAATAAGAATAAAAAACAAACTCAACTTACTGGCTGTATACAGGTGTACAAAAATCCAAATAACAGACACAGCACACGCACCAAAGTCGAAATTCGAACACTAGCACAGATAATAGAATTAGTTGAAAAGCGCGGGACCGCGATATTGGCGGGAACGCGAGTGTTCCGTGCTGGGGTGCGAGGCAGACTGGCCGTCTGGAAATCCACCCTGCACGCGTTTAGATAATACACTCATTTTTGCCTAATATCAGGTTTAATAGACGCTGACATAATAAGAAAATATTTCAGCAAATTCTCGTTGAACTTCTGCTTGTTTTACGTTCCTTCGTAAATATTGTGAATATTTTATACACTTAATGTTCCTTTTTATTGAAATGCTTATAAAACCTACAGACACTGTATATTTTTATTTTTGCCTTTAAATAATGTTTCTGATATCTACTGTGGCTACTCGTGGTAAAAAGGAGGTAACTAAACGGATTTTAATGAAATAGATAACTCGAAAGCAGCTCAAGGATATGACAAATTATAGAAACGCGTTTAAATTCGCGAGTATAAATCTGTCATTTTCAAATATATAATTGTTTTTTAGTATTCAAAGTTTAAAAATCAAGCCAAATTAATATACCTATTATTTAAAACTTTTTAGACTTTCGTGATTTGTACACTTGATACAATATTAGACTACGGGTTTTAATCGAGATGATTAATATTTAAAGATATATACAGTTAGATAATTTAAGCCACTACAAAAAGTTGTATTTTAAGTAAATCGCGATAAAATCATGTTATATTGGCGTAAGTAAGACAATATTAAAAGACAACTTCCGCACTAGGAAGAAATCCTATAACGGGGATCTTTACAAACATTCAAACAATGGACACAAAGAGGACCCACACTCACAACAACTAAGTGGATCACACAATTTTTTAAATTGAATCCACAACTCTCGGCACACTGGAAAATGTGAGGTGACCCCTTACATCACAACGCCATCCATGCAGATGTATTTTCTAAACAAACTTATTAAATATTTCTACAGGTCATTCACTGCAAGTTGTTTATCTGGTAAATGTCCCGAAAGGATGAGTCAGAGAGTTCCACAGACAAGTAATATGTTTGATGTCAGCAGATAATATTTGTAACTGCATATAAGCTTTGATGTTCAACTGTATCAGTCAATGATTGGATGCATGTCTTAAATGAGATCCTGCTTAATATATATATTTTATTAACGGTTACAGAACGGAATACAAACAAATTTGGACCCGTTTAATCCCGTTTGGCTTGAGAGAGGTGCAATACCCTCACCACGAATAAATAATAAATAATTTATTTAATTTAATTTCTTTGCATACATTTTTACAATGATTATATCACAATTATATAACAATATGACAAGTATTATGTGTCGTTGACACCTTTACTAATGCGAGCATTGTATCACAGATGTGTGGCATATGCATATGGCTGTATCTAACGATTGTTTTACCCCGAAGGCTTAGAGAGAAAGTGTTTCCATCACATTTCACCAATTATGTGTAGGTCCTAATTAACAGAGGCGAGCCTATTACCGACCTGGGAATCGGGTAGACTGACGCGTTGATCCTGTGGCATAAGTTTGCGTTTGAGAGTGAGGTCTCGGGTTCAGTTCCCGGCTTAACAAAAGTGTTTCTCTGATATGAAATTCATAGCAGCAGCTCGAAATCCGAAAATGCGTCCGGCTATAGGTACTATATTGTTATATGGCACTTTGATTTAACTCCATATGTATTGAATTGTCCCACTGCTCGGCACGGGCCTCTTCTCAGTCTGAGAAGGTTTAGGCCATAGTCCACCCCGCTGGCCCAGTGCGGGTTGGCAGACTTCACTTATCTTCAAAAACGTTATGGAGAACTCTCAGACACGTAAATTTCTTCACGATGTTGTTCTTTTTACTATTTAATACGCACATAACTTCGAAAGCTCAGATGTGCGCGCCTTGTGATCGAACTCAAGACCTCTGCTTGGCAGTATAACGGTCTCCCACTAGGGTACCAACATAGCTTAAGATGAAATTTTAAAAAAAATTGTGCTTTATGTAGTTGTCTGTAACCTTAAGTTAAGTCTTGTCCCCTAAAGGTTTAGACCCTTTAGAGGGCATCTAGGCTTGAGCCAAAGTATATGAGTATTATTTTACTTCTTTGGCTTCTAAACATCACGTGTTCCGAAGCACAAGCAAACAAATTACAAAGTTTGCGCAACTTAAATTGCTTTTTAAATAAATATTCAATGAGTCGCTATGTTTCTCTTTAAGCGTACATTTTTAATGTGGAATTGTGAATTTAACACGGCTAGAGACGTTCGTCTGATTGTTTTCGTTTTGGCGTTTGTTTGTTAAACTGTTGGGAGGGAAATCTTCAAGTGGTCTGACAATGGTTGGATAAATTAAGGCGAAAAGGACGCCATAATTTATGCAAGGTAAGGTGCAGCAAGTTTGGTGTATAAAAGACGTAGCTCCGTTGAGGTAGTTCATAGATCGTAGCTCATCTTATGCTGCATTCCTAAAGTGAGCTGGAATACTAATAAGGTGGTGCCAGATTTGCACATTGTATAATCTAGTATTAGAAATTTAATCTGTTAGCTGTTATCACTAATTATTAGCATAAATTGCACAGAAAATCGGCTTAATATAATTAAGTTTTGTTAATCTATGAAGTGGTTTATTTGTGTATTAAGTTTTATCTAAATCCGATCACGCGTAAAGCATAGTGAACATCCACACTAACGAAGAAGAATCTATCGAAAAGAAAGAATTTTAGTAATTTGAAAATTCGGATGCATTAATATAATCGAAAGAATAATTGATTATTTTGAATTATTCGAATTTAATTCGAATTATTTAATCATCTTTCGCATGCGGGATCTTAGAAGTTTGAAACATTATATTTCAAATATTGCGCAGCGCTAACCCAAACTCTCACGTTTATCATATTAGTGGGATTGTTGGACATCACTTAAATTTTCTATTGTCTAGTGCCCTTTAGAAATGTATCGAACTTTACTATATTTGTCTGTCCACTCGTTTACGCATAGCAAAAGGAAGAAACATCCTTTTACAATTATAATATTAGTAAGGGAAGGATAAGGATAAAGGAAATTGTCAGAATCCAAACGATTTATTATTCATTTTTATTGTTTTACTTTCGTGATGCACGCCGTCTTTATGTCTCACCGTATCCTGTTTTCAATCGCCCATAAAGAATAATGGTGAGGTTTCATTGCGGTGATCTTGACGAATCGTCTTTGTTTGTAGTTAAGAGTTGACCTGTTTACTTTTATTACATTTGGTAGCCAAGATGAAGTCTCGAAGACGTCATTCGCAGTCACTTTTATATGTCATGCATTCGGCCCTGCCGGATGGCTGATGAAGTCACAGGTGCATTACACCACGTAAAAAATGGTAGAGTGTTGCCTCGGAGTCATCGTGTGCGTCAGGCATTCAAACCTGCTGTGTGTACGCTGATACACAGTTCTAGCAAACAACCTACTAACAAAAGCAATGAGAAAACAGACTATGGTGGTTATTTCCCTTGACTAAATGTCCATTTCTATACGTAAAAATATACAAAAAAGAGTTCGGTTAGGTTTGGTCGTATTTTTACGTAGTTAGATCCATTTCCACATGTAGAAAAAAATTAAAAACCGGTTGGATTATGTTGTGCGTGTGTGTGTAATAGAGAGTATTTTTACCATGGTAAGGAGTAACCGCTGTCCCAAGACGTAGCTGTGATTTGCAGTGGACGCCATACCAAGGCAGCACTCACACTGTGTATCACTAGAAAAAGTAGAAAGGAAACCGCTACTCCGTCTTTTAATAGGAATACACATTTTCTTAGCGACTGAAATAGACTGAACGTTGATACCAACGCTTGTGGCTAGCATTAAATGGCGATCAATTATTACAAAACCTTACCATTAGTGATAGGAGAGGCGGGAGGAGTGGGACATCAATATTGCGAATGGGACAGTGTGTGCGTCATCGACGATTGGAAAAGCCGGGATCGCATACACTTATATTGTCACCGTATAGGTTAGAATCGGGATAAAAGTCTGGCTTTTGGTTGTAATATTGTTTTACTACCTGATGTGAGACAGTTACTGAAGGTGATAGGTAAGACCAATACCTTAGTTAATGCTCTTGTGAAAGTAGCATGGCGGTTATCACTGCAGTAATCAAATTTTCTTTACCGTGCACAATTCCAAGCTCCGTGCGCCACTGAGTATTTTTTGACAGAACCCATTAACACTTTGCCAAACCTACGTACCGAACTTAAGACCTAATGCATCTATGCGCCACCGAGACTATCACTTACTATTAAGAATATGTATCAAATTTGTCTTATTTCGGAACCCTAGGACTCGACTAGGTTGCCGATACTTTCTCAGTCAAGCCGTTGAATCCTTGAACAGAGATACCTATGCATATCACATAAAAACATTTACTTTAATAATATTAAATGTAAAAATATTCAGTGGAATGCTACCGGCAGTAAAGTATGCAGTATTACGAGCACACTAAACATTCAGGTCACTAATGTAATGATATTTGCCGTGCCACCCTTAGCTGAGAGTCTGAACATAGAACACACAGGCACAGAATGACAATACAATACAACATGCATAAATGGACGCACTCACACAGACGCGTAAAGTGATGTCAACCTTACAATGACTGACTGTTTTACTGCACGTAGGCTTATTAAGTGGTCACCTCACAACTGTCACTACACAGAATATTGTAAGTCTGATCTCCACACGGGCCAAAAAGTTGTGTAAAACAAAAATATACTTAAACATAATCTAAAACACAAGACTTTCAGTCCACTTAAAACTAAATAATATAAAAAGTATTAGAAATCTGTTCGTAGTGGTAACAAAGAAGGGCGATACAAATTACAACGTGTAAATTATATCTCTTTTACACGCCGGCCAGCATCCGAACAAAGCCCTCACTTTTTCTCAAACCATTAAATAAAGTACTCACTACTTCTCGCTACTTCCTCAGATTGCAAGCAATTCTGATGCTTATTTTAAATCCCCTTTGCTGATTATAATAATGACAATAATGTCCTAAAGGCCTAATAACGGTCACAACGGCCAACTTTAACACAGACGTATGTGCGCCAATACAAGTGCACTCTCTATCTCTCATAATCCGATGGGACGGCAATCCGACACGACCGGAGAAATATCAAGCAGACCAACGGCTTTACGTGCTTACCGAAGCCCGGTATTTGCTGATACGAACGAAACAAAGCGAAATATCAAACATAGGTAGGTAACTATTGTATTGACGTTAGACTAAATGAGCGCTATCGTGCTTGAACTCACCGCCAGAGTTGCTAGTGGATAGTGAGATCTAGACTTTTAACACTTTAATAATAACCATAGAAACTCACAAAATTTACCGCCAAATACGGCTTTTGTCAGCAGCTGTGACAGGATTGATAGGACCTTACTTGCTAGTGGTGCCGACTGGTGAGTACAAAACGATAGCCCCACAGAGTCGCCATCTATATAAGCCATCACTGCTTTCATTTGTTGAATTATTCCAGCCATCTTTATCTACGTAGTTTGTGGTGTGAGTGTTTGCTTACCCTTAGCTTGCCCATGCAAACTATTCACTTTCACGATTACGAAGTGGACACCATTTTGGCATTACATTCACTGGTAAGGGTTGACACCATCCTTTTTCGGTAGGTTATGTTTAAATTTACTTACATTATGGTTGTTTTTTGAGGCATATGATTGTTTTTAGATTGCTTCGTAGCATAAGTTAGAGTTTATTATAAAAGTATAGAGATATATAAATAAACGTGCTTGTTTTTTAAAAGTGAGTGATAAATATCCTTCCGTTATATATGTATCATGTTTTTTTAACAAACTACCCTCAGTCAGACGATTGCTACAATGTCAATTTTGAAAAGAAAATTTAATTATTACTGATTGAGAGGACATTTTATTTTGTTTGTAATTGACTAACTCAAACTTCACAAAGTGTAATAAACATATTTTATAATTATATATTAATTTTATTATTGTGAATACTAATATTAATACAATATACTTAAACCTCAAATTGAAAAATTTGCAATGAACCCTTTTGTTTGTTTTAATATCTTTTGTATAATCCATTTTCATGCAAATAAATAATTATGATTACGGTATTTTCTGTTGGAAATTACTTATAGTCTGTTTCAAATACTAAGTCCCTTTTGACACTTCATAGCACGTAAATGTGCACATTTCATATGAATTGCTAAAATAAATACTATTTAAAAATGTTACTTATGTTACTAAATACTATTTAAAAATTTATTATTTATTATAATTGTATCACAAACATAATCAACTAATAATTTATATTGATATTAGTCGTAAATAATTTAAACATCGAAATAAAATAGCATTTAACTACAATACCATGGTTACGCACTAAAGTATTTTTTTTACTTTCAGTCATAGGGACGACAATATGAATCGGGTAAAATCGAACTAAAACAATTATCCGAGTAATACGTTTGTAAATTTGTATTTGGTTTTAATTATTATTACGTTACAACGTACCTTAAATCCCATATATTGGATGTATGGTTTAGATATCCCATAGTTGTTAAAGAGTAATCTTGTAGTAGTAGTCTTGAAAATCAAAATCTGTTATACTACATTTATTTCACCCTTATACTAAGTATGAAGTAAGTACGTGATACTAGGAATCAATCAAGGATAAGTCCAGATTTATTTTTTACAAGTAAACACGTTATGTAAGACTTTGATGTAACTAGTCTTTCGATACGTCAATCTTAGATGGCCTACTTTTTAATTTTTTTGTTTCTATCATTTCTTTTTCGATTCTAAAACCAACGATTACAGTTTGTTTGGAAAGTTAATCGGTAATCGATTTCGTGATGTGTCGATTGAAACGGTCTCTTCACTATCGCCGTTTAATGATCATCTGTTAAATGGGACTTCGTATTATAGTAGCAAGCAGCACGGTTTCTAGTAATGTGTCCAGTGAAATGTCAATACTGTCAATAGACGTGTGTGCTATTGAAATGAGGTGGTAGTACATCTCTGCTTATCCCTTCGAGGTTACATAGGCTATGCATTTTTATATAATTTATTGAATAACAGAAAAAGTTATGACGCTGGCAGTGTAACAAGTCCTTTTTATGTTGTAAATAGAAACACATACTTTTGCCAATATATTAAATTGTAGCATCGCACAGCAACCGTTTCCTATTTTCAACTAATAACAGTCACGTTAGTTTGTCCATACTAATATTTTCTCTTTTTAATTAATTTAGTTTCTCATACAAATGTATACGAGGATTGGACTAACATTCGGTGTACTGGCAGTGACGAAGTGACCACAAAAACTGCTGCGCAATCTAGTCAGATTAATATCAGCTGAATCTTCTAAACCCGTAGCCACCACGAATTCCTATTTGACATATATTTGACGAAGGTGCCCTACACGTAGATTTTGTGGACCGTTTCGATTTCAGTGTAGGGTTCTATAAGTTATGGGTAAAGTTTACTACTAATACATTTCTTTTTATGGCTTTGTTTGGTTAGCTGCTGACCTTGTGTTGGAGTTCTTCAAAGCAGTCATAAAATACTAACTTAATTGGAGTATGGAAATTAAAACCGACCACTTATTATTATAAAATGCCATATTTTCTTTTGCTTGTTATATTAAGCATATAATTATATTCTAAATTATAAAATTAAATCGTAAAACCAGTATGCACATACGTGCCCGTTGGGAGAAATAGCGAATAAATAACATTATATGCTATTTCTATTAGGAGGATTTTTAACAAAATGAATATAATAATAAATAATAATAATAATAATAATATTTATTGCCATTAAAAATTACAAATAATACAGAACAGGTTTTAAAATTCAAGAATTGTTTACATTGTTAAACCCTATGTCATTGACATTATTAATTCAAATCTAACGATATCACATTTATAAAAAATTATTACACCACCACACCGTTTAGGCTAAAAAAGGTGCGAAACGAACGTGTAGACATACATATGTACATACAAATACTCGAAATCATTAACCCTCCCTCTGTTGCAATCGTGTAAAAGTTAACTCACATGTGCTGTTGAAATCATAATAAGGATACTCTTTGTTACAACATGTAAGGTGACTGCTTTCATTTTTTAAATGTTGTATTTTCCTTTATTTTTTTTTATTAATGTTGATTTAAATCTTGTTGGTATCACCACTATTGTTGTGTTTTTTTGGCAGGGCTTAGAATGTAAGAAAATACTGTCATATTCATGAGCGGCAATAATTACTTGTTTACCTACCTATTAATGTACTTAATGTAACAAATGTACTATTAAAAGATGACAAAGAATCCGTTCAATCAGCTCATAAACTGTTAGCCGTTGTAAGTGCTAAGCAGATACTCTATTTTCTTTTTCAAAAAGCGAGCTCCCGCATTAGGAATAATGCCCGTATCGCGGGTGACTTTACAAATATTTGAACAACGGACACAAAGAACATCGAGACTCGGAACAATAATTTGTGGATCACACAAATGTTTGTCCCGTGTGGGATTCGAAACCCACAACACTCTGCGCACTGGTTGTGGCGAGGCAACCACCTGAACCAGTCGTTGTGCTGCCAGTACGACCGCTTGCTCCTTTACAATGCCCTGCTGACAAACGAGAACCTCATTTCAGGAGCCTGGACTGGCATAAGACTCTATAAGTATAATGCATCTCTAACTTTTTGAAGGTATGCGTAAATTGTTCATTATCGCTCGCTTTAATGGTTAAGGAAAACATCATAAGGAAACCTGCATGTCTGAGAATCCATAATGTTCTCGAAGATATGTGAATTCTGTTAACCCGCACTGGGCTAGCGTGGTGGACTATGGCCTAACCCTTCTCACACTAAGAAGAAGCCCATGGCCAGCAGTGGGGCTATTTAATACAGGGCTGATAATAGTATATACATATATACAGTTTTACAATATACAACTTACATTACGATAGAATTATAAACATTACATCCAAATTCCGAAACTGCGTTATGTCCACATTAACAAAACATTCCGCTTCGTTATCCACAAACTGCGCTCCCTATTTCAACCAATACTGGTCACCAAGCAAACACTTGACCTGGGGCGCGTCCCTTAACCTTGTTAATCGATCTGTACCGTACTGAGTCCTTCACAGTCGGTGAATGCCCTTATTTAAGTGTTCATAGACGGACAAACAAGTTAATATTCGAGTTGGCGACATCTGCTAGATCTCTCACTGTTGGTATACCTATAAATAAAAATCAGTTTCTTTGTCAGGAAGTTTGTAATATTTCACGTTCTCCTATATATGGGGCTCTGTCATAACGAAGTATTTCATAAGCAAAATATGCACTGTGAAAGAGCGAGACCTCATGATTTCTGAGCACGATATCCCATGTTTGATACCCCGGTCGGTCGTATAGAAAATTCTTAGTTATTCTTTAGCAATATTGGCTTTAATAGGTTATTAAACGTATATCTATCGACATGTAGGTGTAATACACCTTGTATGCACTTACGCACTGCGTTTAGATCCTAACTAATATTATAAATGCGATTCTGAGTTTTTTTGTTACGCTTTCACGCTTTAACTAGGTACTCGACCAATCACCATGAAAATTTTCATACTCGTTGTCTGTACAGAAAAGGACATAGCGTCATTCATCCAAAAAAAAATCTGTGCCCAAGAGATAGAAATTTATTGACATAACCTATATTAATGCGAGTGAAGCCGCGGGCACAATCTAGTCTATAATAGTTGAGACTAAATTTACCTGCGAATTTATACGCGTCAGAAACGTAAACATCTTAGCATCGAAAGAAGGCTCGAGCGCGCGCAAGACTTATTTGAAATTACCACAATAGGTATACATAAACTATTTCTTTTTCAAACCTAATATTGTTATTGCAAATGTGAGTTTGTTTTTTACGCTTTCACGTCTTAAATACTCGACCGATCATCGTGCAAATTCTCATACAAGTCGTCAAGGGTACTAAACTTTCATCCAGAAAAACATTCTGTTCCTCAGGGTTAGAATTTTTTGACAAGATCTAGATTAACGCCAGCATATTCGGGGGTCACATCTAGTCACAATATATTAGCCCAAATTTTATCTTAACACACCACTAAAAACCACATCCAAGTTCAGCCATCGTAGAGTGAGGAAGCGTGCACAAACTGACAGAAATACGAAAAAATATGTTAACAAATTTAATACATTCATAGATGATTAATGTACATGAGTAGCCTGACTTTCAGCAGTTATGTATTACATACTGGGTGTAGCCATTTACACAAATGTCAGACAAGTTTCAGTTACATTAAGGGAAGGTTAGGTGGTATATAAACGCTATAAATTGTAAGGGTGAACACACACCGGTGGAGCGACGGGACACGCGGATAAGAACGGAAATAAAATGACTCGCAAAGTTAACTAGTTGATTTAGTGGTGAAGTTGGCTGCTACTGTAAGGTCCCGGGTTCGATGGCGTGGTCTGAAAGAGTGTCATTGGCTTTTCGATGAGGCTACATTGTTAACCATACATACATAAACTCATGCCTATCTATACCCCGTACGCGGCAACGTAGGCAGAGGTGTCAACACCTTTAAGACCCACGTAATAGGGGGCGCCTCTGTGCCTCTGTTGGCCTCAATTCGCATCTTACGACCACTGACTCTGTACTGATAGATGAGCAGAAGATGTTCGACCTGACTTGGGAATCGAACCCGATCGAAAGCGGATTTTAGATTTCTGGTGGGTGTTTCTACTGTATTCGCCAGAAATATTGATACAGACGTTATGTTATGTTATGCTACAAGAAGAATAACAATGAAAAATCTTTCTACTAAATATATGTCTACACTTTTTTTATAGCATTTGTTAATTACGACATAAGTCACCGTATTACGAAATAAATAAATCAGCAATATCATTATCATCATATCATCTAGTATCATCATCATATTTGATTTATGGATTCTTGATTCTGTAAAGAATTATTAATTTTGCCCAGTAATTTAGAGCAATAACACGTTTACTGCTTTTAAAATCATCCAGAAACATTTTATATTTTTACTCACAAACTTTTATCTTTGCTACCTTTCTTAAAAAACTAAATACAGTATACAGTTTTTAAGTCTCAAACTTCTAGAATTTAACTCCGAATGTTCTCGAGCAATTGCCTAAACAAACAATAAGTTCTTTCGTAACGTCGACGTGGCAACAATAGAATGCGCGTTTAATTTCTTTAGTGTAACGTGAGAAGAAGTGATTGTTATTCTCTTCAGTGCCGTGTGCTTTGAGAACGACGTTCATAATTATTCTGCTTGGTCAGAGATTCTCAATGTGTGCTACAGATTCTTTTTTTGTAAACTGCCTCGCTTTGCTTTATTTCTTGCTGTCTGTCGCGGTGGACTTTACAAACATTCAAACAAAGGACACAAAGAACACTCAGATTCAGCACAATTATTTATAGTCCACACAATTGTTTGCCCGTGCAGGGAACGATCTCACAACACGCGACAGCGACCATTTAAACCACTACGTCATCCGTGCAGTCAAAAGTGATTCTGTCAATGAATTCTGCGTTTATTGAGAGCGTTGTGCCGTGAAAAAAGCAGTATGTGAGTAGTCAAACAAGAATTATGAAATATTTTGAAATAGACTACCTCAGGCAGGTGAAACGCAGTCCACGGCAATTAATAGGCTTGTGTCGTTCAGCAGTCGTTTTTAATACCACACAACTGCTGTGCATTAGGTTTGGGGTTCGATTCATGGGCCGGGCAATCATAAATATGCGCGATTGGCTTATTTGTTAAGAATTTCACTCTAGAATCTTAGCAAGTGTGGTAATCAACAATTCTTAACTTTAATTAATAAAATAACATTTTTGTTCTGCTCCAAACTTATTTATTATTCCAATCGTTTTAATAGTAGCCATTTTGAATCAAGTAGATCAAATGTCAATGCCCGCATAAAGCTGCCTTGATTCGAAATCGTTATTCACACATTACTTATATGTGAATGCGATTTTTTTACACTAAGGATTCATTCGGACATCTGTACTTAAATGATCTGTATACAAGGCATTAGCGGCGGGGTACCAACAAGATTGAGAACCACTGCGTTCGAGAGTTATTGAGTAAGAAACTGTGCAATGCTGTTATATTGTTTTGTGGTTTGTTTTAGGACTATTGTAGTACAAAGAATTATTGCTGTAGACTAATTTAGTTTTAGTACACAGGAACGATTAAGATTTTTATACTTGAATTAGTTTCGTCTGTGTGGTTTTCACGGGCTCGCATACTGGGTGCCTACCTATGTGTTAATCCAGGAGATGTGTCACATTTCATCCAAATCTTAGGTTTACACGTGATTAAGTAACAAACATCCAATTCATATCATTGCAAACTTTTACTCATATTATACGAGTGTTAGTAAGATTATAAGTGTGTTCCTATTTCATACACGCGTACATGTATCAAATACGTTTACCATAGCACATTTTTATAAATCCGTTTTTTATTTATGAAGCGATTTATTTTATTTATTTTCATTTGGTTCGCCAACAGTAAAACACGTATTATATAATACATTAAAATAATAAAACAAAAAATGAAATTTGGCACATTTACCAATTATTAGTTAACCAGCTCCTACATATACATAGGCAAACGTACTCATGTGGTATTATACTGTGTTGAATAATATAATTTAAAAGAAAACAATAAGATATGGAAGAAAATGAAACAAAATTTAAATAAATACTTAAAGTCTTTTCCCTAGCCTTTATTATTCCCAAGTCACTTGGGGTCGGCTTTTCTGGTCTAACCGAATTTGACTGGATATCAGTTTTTACACGGAGCGGCTACCACCTGACCACCGCAACCCGAAGGCTTACGATACCCTAAGGCTAGACCAGTGTCAGGATATTATAGGGCACTGACATCTCAATAACGACTGCCATAGATGTTCATGGCAGCCGGGACCGACGGCTTAACGTGCTCTCCGAGGCATGGAGCAGGCGATTATTGTCAATCAATACGCACATAATTTTGAAAAGTCATATAACTGCCGAAAGTCAGAGGTGCGCGACGTGGATTCGAACCCAAGACCCTCTGAATTGCAAATAAAAATACTTAAAGTAATTCTAACATTTATTTAAGTCTAAGATTGGTATCACTGCTGGAGTTTAAATGCAACAAACACAAATAAGTCATACAATTATCTTAATCCATCGATAAAATCACATCCAAATTGTTACAGCTATTAAAGAGTTTAACGTGCATAGCGTGCAGGTTGGCAGCCGGTCACAAGGTCAAGAACTCCATAGAGTCTGAGAAGTGAATCTTGACCTTATGTCCGGCTGTCCAGATCGGGTACCCAGACAAAGTAACAATTTTCTAACAGCTTATACCAATACTAGTTTTCTGTCTGAAAATTGCCAGTAGCAGCACAGAGTCTTTAACAATATATAACTCTATCTCTTTCTGGTTCAATATCGCACTCTATTATGTAGACCCTTAAGCCATGAGTGAGACGACATTAAGCTCGCCACCAAACGGAAATGTAATAAGGGATCCCTTCTTTTCGCATAATGTTCTTTGTCCTAATATACTTCGGCATAACGATTTTGGCACAATTTGTTTTGGCATAATAATACTTCGGCATAATTTTTTTAGGCATACATTTTATGTTGGCATAATCATCTTAAAGACTAATTTGTTTTGGCATAAATTTGATTCGCATAAAAGTTAGTGACAGAACCGAATTGCTGCAAAACCGACTCTACGTAGTCTTGTTTGTCTTACCCCTAGAGTGTAATTTAAAATCGTGTAGAAGCGTGGGGCCGCCGGAGGCCCGCAGCGCCGGAGCCGTGACAGAAACTCTGCCTGCTGCATGCTTGCTTGCATGCTGCATGCTTGCAGTTATGCTTTAGAATATTATGCTTAATCATTATTATGGTTAGAGAAATTATGCTTAAAAAATTATGCGTAAGCTGTTATGCGTAATTATATTATGCGAAAATATAATTATGCCAAACAAAATTATGCTAAGTTATATTAGGTCTTAAAATGTTATGCTAATGGATAGGGATCCATGTAATGTAAATAGTCTTGGCGAACTCTTCAGATTTAAACAAGCGTTAGTATAAATATCATTATAGACTGACACCAAAACGTATGCGCAAACTAATGTAATGAACCAGCAAGATTGTTTACACATTATATTTACGTATGTTTATACATAAATGTATATAAACAGATAGCACGTAGCAATGCTGTAATAATATTTATAACACAACTGTGACGTCGTAGCATGGTCGTAACGCTCCTGTTATCGTAGCAGGGCTACGTAATACTTATTGTGCTACGCAGCAACGATAGGACTGTGCTAACATGACACCTGGCACTGACAAGAAGGTTTCGACATCCGACAATGGTTGTAACTTTCCAGACATGACGATGCCTATGGCGCTTATACCACGACGAGGTGGACAGAGGTGAGAACGTATTTAATAGCTGTCATTGAGACATTTGTCATAATTATAGCTTGCTAAACATTGTTGCGGTTGAGATTGGACAACATTTATTAAATCTCTTTCCATTGACGCATTCGTCGCCAGTAAAAATAAGAAAATACTAGCATTTTAGCTCTATTCTCGTTCAAAATATATAAAAGAATATACAATATATGTCAACATAACCAAAACAGAGTACTTTTACCTCAATTGTTTACAATTTCGTTCAAAGGTCAAAGGTAATTGCGTCGCAACGTCCCCTTTGCTTTGTAACTAATATTTGTGATAAAACGGAGGCATCTTTTTATTTTACCTCAACCTTTCATTCCTTTATGTCTGCCATATTTCTCAAATAATATTCCCAGAAAGACAGAACATTTAGCAAATACATAAAAATAAAATTTGTTCACATATACCAAAGACATTTATTATATTTGCATGTACAAAAATAATTGAAATTAAACTAGTTTATAAGGATTTTATCGCGTTGTTTATTTAACACTTTATTACATAATTCAAAAACTGTTACACTACTACTGCTATTAAACTTTACTAATTTTATTTATTTATTTATTTTATTTTATTTTATTCAGTAGGTACAAAAACAGATAATAGATTAGCATATTTCAAATTACAGTCTTAATAGTATACAATGAGTAAATCTGACATCCACTTACATTTGTACACATCATTTGCAATATACAGTACATACGTGTAAGTTTACATTAGCTTAAACTTTTAAATAAGTAACACAAGAATACAAAAAAATAAAGATATGATATGTACCTGATAAATTTAAAAATAAAAACAAAAATTGGGTACACTAAAAGTCACGGTTTGTTATAATTCAATAGAAAAGATTTAAATGTGCCGAATTTAACGTAAAAAATATCTGTTTGAGAACAGATAGAATTATAGTTTTTACACATTCTGTACAGTGGTTATTCTGAGATACATTGTTGTTGCTTGTAGGAACACTAAACAATTGCAGAATACGCACAGATCGCGTTGGTACTTTAATGTATTAATTTTGAAGAAGGTTACCATCCATTGAATAATTTATGATTTTATGTAAGTGCACAAGTCGCTCATCCATCTTCTACTAACTAAAGTTGTCAAGGAAAATTTTGTAATGCGTTCTATATATTCCGGTATTTTTCGCCTAAGCCCATATTTTGAGCACATAGATCTCACAATTGTCTCTGTATGGCCTCTATCCGATCTATATGTATATTATAAATTGGAGACCATACAGGTAAACAGTATTCTACAATACTTCTACATAACTAAAGAGCAATATAAAACTATTAAGGACTTAGTCTGTTTAAATGGTTTTGCGGTTCGGAGCATAAAGGATAACATACGATAATATTAATACTATTAAAACTATTTATATTTAAGATTACACTTTTCCCGACGTTTCGGTTGCATTCCAGCAGCAATGGTAACGGGGAGACTGTGATGGTAGTTGTCTCAATGTTCCAGTTTAATTATTTTAAAGTACCCGAACATAATTTAATTATTGGTATTGTCTTCTGTTTACGCGAATGTTATTCATTGAAATTAAACTACTATATACGGATTTTATCGCGTTGTTTATTTATCACTGTATTACAAAATTTTGAAAATATTACTCTACTACTACTATTGATTTTATATGACTAATTTATAAGCTAATAAGAGTCTCCCCGTGACCATGGCTGCTGAAAAGCACCCGAAACGTCGGGGAAAGTGTAAACCAAAAATAAATAGATTTAATAGTTTAAATAATTTTATTAGCTTATAAATTAGTCATATAAAATCAATAGTAGTAGTAGAGTAATATTTTCAAAATTTTGTAATACAGTGATAAATAAACAACGTGATAAAATCCGTATATAGTAGTTTAATTTCAATTAATTATTGGTGTTTCTATTTACGCAGAATTAGCTTACAGTATCATGAAGTCTTGCTGTGGTTTGCTTCTTCTTGGGTTTGAATATTTGAATTACTGAATCCCAAGCTGGTGGTACATTCCAACCATCTTCTCTATTAAAATTAGGATGTTTTTTGATTTCAATAGCCTCGCGAAGCATCCTTGTTAGGAATCGGTGTTCTAAAGAACACCAACAACAACAACAGCGAGAATCTGTGGTTTGTCAAATCTCAGGTAGTGGTTGCTCCTGTTGCACATATTCACACACAGCAGACTTCATCGAGCGTTGGTGTTTAACATCAGCTGTATGTTCTTTATGCGGGTGCCTATGCTTCTCTTGGTTTGACCAATGTATGAGAGTCCGCAGTTACCTTTAATAGTGCATGAATATCTTAAGGTCCAAAATCCTGTGAACACTCGAATTAGAATGAATATTAATAAACTAGATGGCGTTGTTTTATAAATATTGCAACGCGTACTTATTTAAGCAAATAGGTGAAATTTATAAGAAATTATAATCTCAACCAAAAAAGCACTCCAACACAGGGGCAGAATAATGTTTACATACGAAGAGAATAAGGAATCATCGAATGTATCCATAAAATAAACTACCCACAATAAATTTATAAATTCATTATATTTGCTTCCTGTTTTACCCTGAAATGTGTTCTTTTTTTAAATAAACTATCGTGTATAGAAATTAAAAAATAGGTGGAAGTAAATTATTAAAAATGAGTTATTCAGGAATCTACTTCTTTTTATTTTATAGTAGTGC
This sequence comes from Catocala nupta, assembly GCA_963675205.1. Classification (NCBI taxonomy): domain Eukaryota; kingdom Metazoa; phylum Arthropoda; class Insecta; order Lepidoptera; family Erebidae; genus Catocala; species Catocala nupta. The sequence continues at coordinate 19,048,515 of OY776099.1, forward strand.
ACTGCCATCTATGACGATATAAATAAATAACTTAACAGTTCTTGTATCGATTTCCGTTAGATGGTGTCAATTACCGGCGTATACCATTTTAGTTTTGAAATGGATATGCCTTTTTGCAGCTCACTGTACAGTAGCGCATGCCAACTCGCCCCGTGTTCGAGCACTAACTTTATTAAATATGCTTCTGACATCAGAATCGGAGTGTGATCTGTTTGCTTCGGAAGGGTGGATGTGTGTCATAGCTGTTTGAGATTTTGTGAGATGATGGATGTTTAATTCATTATTTATGCTACGAATCTTTCATTGTACTAATGTAAGCACATGTAATAATAATAATTTATTTATTCCTTATATATTATATCTAACAATATTAATATTAATGTTAAACAATTTAAGATATAAGTTTTAACTTGTACAACAATTTGGTGTAAACCGTTATGTTGACCATTTGTTTTTAATCTATACTAATATTATAAAGCTGAAGAGTTTGTTTGATTGGTTGAACGCGCTAATCTCAGGAACTACTAGTGCGAATTGAAAAAATATTTTAGCGTTGGATAGACTATTTATTGAGGAAGGTTATAGGCTATATAACATCACGCTGCGACCCACGGGGGTGGCGCAGCAATCATAAACGCGAGCGAAACCGCGGACACAGCTAGTAATAAATATATACATAAATCAGGAATGCAAGAAAATTGTCTTTTATTTCGATATTTAATACCGTCTCTTGGGCTGACTAACTAATCCAAAATATCACATACCTACCTGAGAATACATATGAGCCTTTAAAACCTAGTCCTAGGATTTCCGACCCTATACGCACATATCGTACAAACAGCTTCACAAATAACAGCACAGCGTACTCCCATCGGCATTGGACCGTGTCTATGAATGCACATATTGATTTTTAATATGGAAGCGAAACGACCGGGGTGTTCGTCAATGATTGTACACGTCTCACTTTACGGTGATAACAGCTCTGGTGTATATTATTTTATGGAACAAACAGATAAATTTGTATTACTGGAAACCATTTTGTTTTTGCAAATGGTGCGAGAGAAGTCTGTGTTGTATGAAATGGTTTGTAATGGAAGTTAGATATGGTTGGATTTGTTTTTGATTTTATTACTTATATTATATACAATTTGGTTGATTCCGTGGCGTGGCATGTTTTGTTTATGTGCGTGCGTTAATGGTTCGAAACATACATAGCTGCCGATGGCTTTGATGGCTATGACGCCCATAGTAACTGCCACACTTATCACGCCTGTTTTGAACAAGTGCCTTGTATGATCGCTCAATCGGGCCCTGAACAAACGAACAACCTAACCCTAGGTGGTAGGTCTGACGAACCGTAGCCTGACGATTACCGATTACACCCATATTTGGTACCTACTTTGTATATTTTTGGACAACTGTGAATTTGTCAACATTAAAGCCCAATAACGCTGCCCGATTCGGAAATCAAACCGAAGGCCTCACAATCAGTCGCAATTCCGAATTATAATAACCAAATCATCCCCAATCTGAAAAATTTTAATATTTTATAAAAGCTACGTCAGCTAGGGAATAATCCCCGTATCGGAAGGTTGTTCAAACATTCAAATTACAAATACAAAATACACACAATGTATAAAACGATCTGTGGATTTTAAAGATTATTCAAACATCCTTTCCTGCATCCTCCATCCCTTTTCAACCGTTTTCCCTCTTTAATCCATCCCTTTTCCCATTTTAACACGATGACTGGATTCCCTAACCGATCAGTGTATAAAGTTACACTAAGCCGCAAATGGCTTACTTTGTCATGTGTACGAGCAAGTGATAAAAACAACATTGCGCTCACATAGGATCCCTGGCACACACACATTTCTTCAGCTATTTTAGCAATTAAATGTGCTTACCTCTGAATAGGAACATGGAATGTAGGAGTAACTCTTTTCAATTCCTAGCTACCGGTCTCATTTCCGAAATCCGGGCCGCTACTGATTATATCCTTACAGAATATCTAGAAACCGACTTAACCCATGAATTGATATCGAACCTTTACAATCAGTCGTAATTTGTAGCACTAGATTAATGAAACAGATTTCATAATAGAGCAACCATTCTCAATCTTAAGAGCGCATTAAAAGATTCTGATTGTATATTTACTTAGAAAAAGGACTACAATTCCTAATTACTATTTGTTTGTTTGTTACGCTTTCACGCCTTAACTACTCGATCGATCATCATGAAATTTCGCATATACGTTGTCAGGGATACCCTTTTATCCAGAAAAAAAGTACTGTTCCGGAGCTAAGCCGCGGGCAAAAGCGATAATTATATTCTATCTATGATACACTCTTACCTTACTATATAGAATCTATTTAAAACATTAAAAAAATAGAACCTAAATAAATAAACCTCTAAATATGTCAGTTTGCTATTTGAAACAAGCCACAAAGAGTAATCTTTCTTAAATACATAATTTAAACGACGCACCTACTATCTCCTAATTACTTAGTACACGGTTCACTGAACCAACTAATCTCAATTTCCACCCAAATAATTCTTCATTCAAAGTCGCACTTAAATCCAACAGGCTTACCACCCCTTTATCTTAAAAATAAAAGGGCAACCAACCTTAAACCATAGTTGACATCACATAACGCATTTAAACGAAACATTAAAGAGTGCAATATATATATGTACATGAGATACACATTACACGAATACGTATCTATATATGGCCGCCCAACCAAATAAAATTATGATAGCACTGTCTAGCCTCTACTGTGAAACTCTATAAATGAGCCTGAACTGTCGTTTCTCGTTTTCTTTCATATAAAATATGTCTACAGCGATACGAACAATGCGTTGTTGTGAGTGTCGTGGTAGAAGGTGACCGGAGAACAAATTCACGCGTTGGCGACGTGATGTCTGCTCGGAATGCAGAGTAATGTACGCAATGTATTTTTTGATGAAGTCTTTGAATTTAATTGTTTAATGTTTTTGAAAGGGCATTTAGCTAGGTTTTCTATGTATAGACATAGAAAAATGGTATCTAAGCATTCTTGCGATGTGTTCTTAGTTGTGAAATTTTAACAGCAGAATCTTTGTTTAATCTGTCTGTACTTATACGTAGAAAATTTCACTTCGGTATATCTTCTGAGGAACACTGATTTTGATATCTGTGTTTGGCACCCACTTTTTGGCAGCAATATTTCATACCTCACATAGTGAAAGCGAACCTACTGGCCTCATTTAAAGCCTCCAGAGAATTTCTTCATAGAAAACCTACTAAAATCTCACAATCAACGCCGCAGTTCTAAAGATGCAAACCATACTATGCGCAATGGACTCAAACACAAGGACATAAAGGAACTTTGGCACTACAAAGGAATGTGCTGTTAAAGAGTATTCGCATACTCTATACAAATTCAATTTTAGTTTCTAATACTATTTAAAAATACGGTATCCTAGTGGAAAGATTTAGTCTTGAATTCGATAACTTTGATATCACTTCACACACGTCTAACCTTAAGTTATGTACGTGTAACATAGTAATAAATTGTTTGCATAAACAATGAAAGAAAACTTTGTGAGGGTAGTATCATAATTCACAATTATCCATAATGTTTTAAGTCTTTATATTTAATTTACGTACGCATGACCTCACTTTGTATAATGAAATATGAATATCAATGCGTCAGTGTTTGTTTTATCTAAACACACCCTCTATGAAAGCAAACACAGCGTTTTAATCAAAGCATGCATTTCCCATTATGAGTTGATATAATGAATGCATTCGTTGCCTCATCACGCACCGCATTCCAAATTCAAATCAATTAGGGCATTTCCATCAATTAATCTGCGTTTAAGCTCAACGTGCGTCCTAGTTGCCTTAAATACTGTAGATAATATTGGGGCACAGAGTTTTTAAAACGTGTATTATTTATTTAATAGCAGCAAGGCAATATTATTGTGAATTAATTATAAATACGAAGACGAAAGATCAAGAAGAGAAAGAACTTCATTTAAAATGAAAATCATAGGTAATGGTTTTCAAAAGTATTTTGGATACGAAAAAAATAAAAGTTTTTGAATAAATAAACGGGTAGATTAATAAGGGAATCATAAGTACCACGAAAATAAATTACACCTGTGTCTTTAGAAATTGGAGAGTGGTATTTACAAGCCTAAAATGTTAATAAGAATAAGAAAAACAAAGTAATAAATGAAATGTATAATCTTTCGTCATTCGACATTTCAATATTTCATTCAGTACAGGATATCTATCACAGGTACACTTCAATCATCAAGCAATAATATTTAAAAGTCTTGAAGTCTATAATGAAATGCACCTAACTATTGCAGTTTCTAAATACTACCCTCGGATAACTCAAGTATTTATCTGCGCCATGTATTAGTCTGTGACAATCACCCGGAGACGGTTGCTAGGCAACGCTCGATCGTTCCCCCGACACAAGCTACGCTCCGATTTCGTTGCGTACCTATTTTGAATTTTTAAATATACACTGGCACTTGTTTTGCAATATGGCCGTCTATAATTAAAATTGACACGGACTGTCAATCCGCCATTTTGAAACTCGTAAATTGATTTAATAACAGTATGATTTATTTTTTGTTCAATACAAAGTCTAATTTGTATGAAGCGTTTTGATTTTATAAAAATATGGATTTAATAAATTAATTATTTGGATAATTAGCATTTGTAGTCTTATCCAAGATGGCACCGAACCAATTAACATACAAGAAGTTTGATTTACATGGAAACGGTTGTCTGTCTAGATTATTATGCTAGACTAGTCTAAAGATAAGTGCTGACTCAAGGACTAAAACTAAACTATGTTCTTAGTTATTCAAGTTATAAATTATTATCGATACCTACGTTTTGCGAAGACACACGAAGGGTCGCTATGAATCCATTACATATACCTGGTATAAAATGAATTAAATATTGTTTTAAGCCCAAACTTTTAGCAATAGTGGGGTATTTCTTCTTCTGGTCATTTCACAGCGGGAAATATGTAACCGCAAATAATATTTAATAGGACAACGTACGTAAATATATCGCGTTGTCTTTATCCCCGATATAAATAGACAGAGGAGTATTATACTCAAAGATTTAAAACTTAAATACACCCTACTACGTTTAAATATGGTCACCTAATTTACATTTAAATATAGGAGTGTCTTTTGACACACAACGCCCACACGTATCGAAAATTTTAGACTCCTCGTATGATTCTCTATCCAATGTGTTCACTCTTCTTAGTATGAATAGATTTAGTCGGCCTCGATGGCGTAGTGGTTAGTGTAATCCACGCCTGAGGTCGCGGGTTCGATTCCCACACAAGTCAAATATTTGTGTGCATAAACATGGATATTTGTCTTGGTCTGGGTGTTTCTATGTATAATGTGTATGTATTTACAAAAAAAGTATATATATATGTATATCCATTGTCTAGTACCCATAGTACAAGCTTTGCTTAGTTTGGGCTAGATGGTGTTGTGTGTATGTGATAGAATATTATTATTATTTTCGTGCGTACAGTGACGTCGTTGATTATAGCCATATTCACCTATATTTTTAGCCGTAATAGAGCCTATTTCTTCTAACGTAACGTTCCATACTTCACGCTGTTATGATAATGTCTTGTCAGGGAACCCAAAAACACTTTGTTCAACCGAATCGGCAGTAGCATTCACACTGATTGCCTCGATCACACACACAGGTCTGTTTATAGTCCAATTATATTTGCTAATCTTTCCTTTACACGTGTCTGTTATGAGAGCAAGATATAAAACACCATTTTCCAACAGCACAGGCTAAGCCTACTGGAGGAGGTTTTTGTAAAGCCAGATCAACTAGATCTTTAACGATGTCTACATATTGTTATTTATTATCACGTAAAGAACTGTCAACTGCTTCTAGAAATGAATTAATTATTATTATTATTAATACATCTATTGACCATCATAATGCCGTTATAAAAACACATTATTATGCCGATTGTTTTCCACTCATTGTCATCCTTACTTCCTTAATAATATTATAAATGCAAATATGAGTTTGTTTGTTTGTTACACTTGCACGCCTTAACTACTCGACCGATCATCTATATACGTCGACCGTATAATAAACAATACTATAAACTTGGCAATTAAAAATAGATTTTTTGCTTTTCCCTTGCTTTTCTGAACATGACAACAGGTAAATGTAAATCACTACATATTATAAAAAAAAGTCTCCCGCCGCGACTGTCTGTGTGTCTGTTCGCGATAAACTCAACTACTGAACGGATTTTCATGCGGTTTTCACCAATATACAGAATGATTTATGGTAAAGGTTTAGGTGTATAACTTGTTAAGGTTTTATACTATCCGTGCGAAGCCGGGGCGGGTCGCTAGTCTATACTAATATTATAAAGCTGAAGAGTTTGTTTGTTTAGTTGAACGCGCTAATCTCAGGAACTACTAGTTCGAATTGAAAAATTCTTTTTTTTTGTTGGATAGCTTATTTATCGAGGAAGGTTATAGGCTATATAACATCACGCTACAACCCAAGGGGGCAGCGCAGTAATCATAAACGCGGGTGAAACCGCAGGCACATCTAACTCACAATAATAAGAGTAATATTGACGTTCATAAGTGTTACTTTGTGACCTATATGAACAAACATATTTTTGATTTGATTTTTATTTTTGATATAGGGTACCTTTTATCCAAGAAAAAGTACTAATCACGAGAGGTGAAAAATTTACATTACCTATATTTTCGCGAGGGAAACCGCGGGCTTAACCTAGTATAACTATAAAACTAGGTACATAGATTATTTATGTGTTCTCATCAAAACAAAGCTGCAGTACAAATCTCCATTTCAAGCTAATACGTTCATCAACCATTCCGACTGTAAGGTAACTATACAGATCAAACGATGCATTCAGCGGTAGCGATTACTGGGCCTCCCATTAGACTGATCGTGGCATTGCGTATACTCTTATGTGCAAACTAGCTTTTGCCCATGACTACGTGTGGAATTTAAAAGTAAACACTTATTTATTTTGGACTAATATTTACTCGCGGCTCGCTCGCCTAAAAGTAGGTAGGGTTATGTTAGTAACATTACTTTATTAAAATATAATATAGCCTATGTTACTCGCTGATAATATAGCTTTCTAATGGTAAAAGAATGGTTTAAATCGGTTTTGTAGTGTTTGAGCTAAACCATTACAAACAAAGAAAATATCATATCCTTTCTCTTTATAATATTAGTAAAGATGTATCGAAATTAAACTACTATATACGCTTTTCAGCAGCCATGGTCACGGAGAATGACCCGTGACCATGGCTGTTGTGAAGCAAACGAAACGTCGGGGAAAGTGTAAACTTAAATATAAATAGTTTTAATAATTTAATTAGCTTCACAGTTAGTAAAGTTTAATAGTAGTGTAGTGTAATAGTTTCTAAAAGTCTAAAGTGTCAAATAAACAACGCGATAAATTTCGTATATAGTAGATAGATAGTTTAATTTCAATGAATAACATTCGCGTAAACAGAAGACAATATTAAGTACAGATGTATTATGAAACTGTTCTACGTAATACTGTCTTACGTTTATGCGAATATTTTACATTGAAATGAAACTGCGTTGATAATTGTAAAACAGTATTATTACATAATTTTGAAGTTATTAAACTACTATCATGACACTTAACTGTAATCAAAGCTATTTTTATTTTATTTATTCAGAAAACTTACAGTTTCTTATAGCTAATTACATTAATACTTTAATAACTAATAACCATTTATACGTTTGGAGCAGCGATAGCTCAGTGGGGAGACCAACAGACTGCAATGCAGAGGGTCTCGGATCAAACCCACGTCGCGCACATCCGACTTTCGGAAGTTATATGACTTTTCGAAATTATGTGCGTATTGATTGATAATTATCACCTGCTCCGTGCCTCGGAGAGCACGTTAAGCCGTCGGTCCCGGCTGCCATGAACATCTATGGCAGTCGTTATTGGGAAGTCAGTGCCCTATAATATCCTGACACTGGTTTAGCCTTAGGGTATCGTTAGCCTTCGGGTTGCGGAGGTCAGGTGGCAGCCGCTCCGTGTAAAAACTGATATCCAGTCAAATCCGGTTAGACTAGAAAAGCCGACCCCAAGTGACTTGGGTATAATAAAGGCTAGAGAAAAGAAGAACCATTTACACGTTTTCACATTTAAGTTTATAGTACCTGATATTTACCTAAACTATAAAAGTTTTTTCTTCTTTTTCTTTTTCGTAATTCATATTAATAAACATATATATCAAAGAACCGATTCGAACCACTGGTTGGCTATTTAAAGTATTAAAAAATATATATTTAGGTTTACACTTTCCCCGACGTTTCGGATAGTTTTAAGCAGCTATGGCAAGACTGTCTTCCAGTGACCATGGGTGCTGAAAATCAATAAGGTAATCTGAAACATAATACACAGCTTATAAACGGCGTATCAAGATAAAACATGCACCAGATTGTAAGTTACACCTCCAGCAATACTAAACTGTGAAAACCGCATTCCATTTCGTCAAGTAGTTTTGCGTGATGCGCTTACAAAATATATAGACAGCCAAAAAATTTATATTGAGATTATAAAGCTGAAGAAATTTGTCTGGTTGAACGCGCTAATCTCACCAAGTATTCGTATTGAAAAATTATTTTAGTGTTGGATAGCCTATTTATCGAGGAAAGCTTTATGCTAGGTAACATCACGCTACGACCAATAGGAGCGGAGCATCAATGAAAAATGTTGTATCAATGGAAAAATTATCTTATGTGACGCAGAAGGAGTTGCGCGGGACAGCTAGTCTTTAAATATTTATTGGACTTCTATAGCTTTTACAAAAACCGATCAGAAAATGTATTATAAATTAACATGCAGTAATTTATACATGATGTTGTGTGTAGTAGCATAGTGGCAGTTTTCGGTGTGTGATCCCCGGGACTCACGAAGTATTATTGAGTTTTCTGTACTGAGAGATTCTCAGTGACAGCATGGAGTCTAAAACTGTATCGCCCTCTATTACGTGGAACCTAAACTATAGCTTAGCAAAATGTGGTTAGTACACCGCTGCCTACCCCTTCGGGAATATAGCGTCGAAACTATTATGTATTCGTTTAATCAATACGGATATAATCCCACCATTAAATCATTTGTCCGGCCTCGATGGCGTAGTAGTTAGTGTGACCGACTGCCACGCCTGAGGTCGCGGATTCGATTCCCGCACAAGTCAAACATTTGTGTGCATGAACATGGATGTTTGTCTTGGTCTGGGTGTTTCTATGTGGGATCCCTCCTTTTCGCATAATGTTTTTTGTCCTAATATACTTCGGCATAACGATTTTGGCACAATTTGTTTTGGCATAATAATACTTTGGCATACTTTTTTTAGGCATACATTTTATATAATATTGTCTTCTGTTTACGCGAATGTTATTCATTGAAATTAAACTACTTCATGATACTTTGAGCTCATTCTGCGTAAATAGAAACACCAATAATTAAATTATGTTCAGGTACTTTGAAATAACTACACTGGAACATTGAGACAACTACCATCTTAGTCTCCCCGTGACCATGGCTGCTGAAAAGCACCCGAAACGTCGGGGAAAGTGTAAACCAAAAATAAATAGATTTAATAGTTTAAATAATTTTATTAGCTTATAAATTAGTCAAATAAAATCAATAGTAGTAGTAGAGTAATATTTTCAAAATTTTGTAATACAGTGATAAATAAACAACGCGATAAAATCCGTATATAGTAGTTTAATTTCAACATACATTTTATGTTGGCATAATCATGTTAAAGACTAATTTGTTTTGGCATAAATTTGATTCCCATAACGTTAGTAGGCCTAATGACTATTAGCATAACGTTAGTAGGCCTAAAGACTTTTAGCATAATAGAAGTTAACTCAGATAGAAGTTAACTGATTGAAATAGTAGTCCTTAATTATTTATTTTAGGTGTATATTTTTAGCAATTGCTTGTAAATATTCTAGTTGGTGGTGGTGAACTTGTAGTGCCCCATACATAATTCTGAGCAAACCAATTAGCTATAGTATCTGTAACAATCAAATAATACTGTTGGTTAAAAAATTAATATGCTGTGCAACAAAAGTTAGTCACAGAACCGAATTGCTGCAAAACCGACTTCACGTAGTCTTGTTTGTCCTACCCCTAGAGTGTTATTTAAAATCGCGTAGGCGTGGGGCCGCCGGAGGCCCGCAGCGCCAGAGCCGTGACAGAAACTCATTCAACACATCATCAATTTATGCTTTAGGATATTATGCTTAAAAAAGTTATGGTTTAGAACTTTATGCTTAATAAATTTATGCTTTACAATATTATGCTTAATCATTATTATGGTTAGAGAAATTATGCTTAAAAAATTATGCGTAAGCTGTTATGCGTAATTATATTATGCGAAAATATAATTATGCCAAACAACATTATGCTAAGTTATATTAGGTCTTAAAATTTTATGCTAATGGATAGGGAACCTTTCTATGTATATTATATATGTATTTACAAAAAAATGTATATATGTATGTTTATTTATTGTCTAGAACCCATAGTACAAGCTCTGATTAGTTTGGGTTAGATGGTGTTGTGTGTATGTGATAGAATATTATTATTATAATTATATAATTATTATTATTTATATAGTTTTAAAATTTAATTTTTATTATTCATTTTATTTTATTTTATTAGGGGAGCTTACAGCTACATACAAGTAGTTATATAAATACAATCAATAAATGCCAATAACAAGCTTCCACAATAAGTTTACAACTTGATTATATAACAGCTTAAGCACATTTAGTTATAAAAGAAAAGAATACAAAATATTGTACTTAACAAATGGATTATCAAGATTGAGCCCGTAGCAGTATCCAATATTTATAAATTTATAAATTATCAACAAAAAACTTGGTTAAACAGGATCTGGCGGAATATTTACTAGTAGTAAAGAGATCAAAACAACTGTCAACATTTAAATTTGTTAAATTCAATGAATACTCTAGGTAGAAAGCTATTCACTCTAAAATTATTGTGGCACGGAGGTCTATATAACAAGAGATTTCTATGTTAATTTCTTGTTGGAATTCTTAGCTTTATTTTCGAAACAAGTTCAGGACAGTCGATCTTACCGATATTGAGGAGAAAAGTCATGTCTGAAATGTTAGGTCTTACATGCATAGGCAGAATATGTAAATTTAATAAGATTAGTTAGAATTACAGATAACAAAACACATAATCGAAGTAAATTTCCTCAATAATTTCTATAATATCGACATTTACAATAATTACAACCATCCTAATTAAGTAACTTATTCAACAAATTATTCTTTCCTCGATTACCATCTCTGTGAAAGTCTCTAAGATAAGGAAAAAAGTTCAAAAGTTTTTTTGCCCTGGCAATTTTTCCACTGATTAATTCGTTGGGCATTTTACATTTCGGCGTGCCCGGGACAAACGAGGCTACATTGTAAGTTATTTTCAGATACCCTGGATAATAGGGATGTAGCATAATTATGATGTTTCAAATTATATTTGTTTTCGTTAGCTCTTGTCCATGTCATTTTTGACGGCCAGGGTTGAATATGAGCCTTTCTAATTTCAACACTATGAAAATTTGTTAGGTGGTGTTGCTTCCATAAAACAGCAGTGTAAATAGGTCAAAATTGCTATATAGACCAGCCCTTGGCATATAAACCTAATCACGCCAATGAATGGTGATCCGCCCGTATTCAATTGTTTACAAGGATTTTTTATGTAGATTAAGCCTTGTTTTGACTTCTAAATGCTACCTCAACTAAGTAACGAGCACGCAATAAGCAAACAGGCTCATTCTTGTAATTATAAAATTATTAAGAAAATTAAGTCCGTCTAAGAAGTACTACCAGAGTCACATACGTGTAAGACTCTTCTCCCTAGCCTTTACTATTTAACTACCAAGTCACTTGAGGTCGGCTTTTCTAGTCTAACCGGATTTGACTGGATATCAGTTTTTACACGGAGCATCTGCCACCTGACCTCCGCAACCCGAAGGCTAATGATAACCTAAGGCACCAGTACCAGTGTGAGGATATTGTAGGGCACTGACTTCCCAATAACGACTGCCATAGATGTTCATGGCAGCCGAGACCGACGGCTTAACGTGCTCTCAACACGGAACAGGCGATAATTGTCAATCAATTCATTTTAATCTTACTAATAAAGACACATACTAACTGACAGAATTGTAAAACGCGCAAAACAGCACTATACTGATTACAAAACCAAGTAAACCCCTGTAAAACTCTATTTAACTCAAAAATCTACGTCAAAAACGCTGAACGTAGAAATGATTTCAATATCAATCATCCAACATCTAATTAAAAATTAAATTAACTTCCCACAAACATGTCAATACCGAATTCTTATACCGTTAAAATTATTTAATTAAACGCGTACATTTCTTGTTACGTAAATAGCATCAAATTATAACGGAGTACGTTTATTTTTTAATTTACTTTCTAATTAAGGCGTGTGTTCTTGATAAAGAAATGTGACGGTCACTTGAAAAATAAAACCTAATTAGTAAATCTTACGTCATCATAATGAGTCACAAGAAAAATAACCTGAGCTTTAGTGCTTTTGAAAGCTGGCTAGTGCCCATCATTGCATTAGATTTAATTTTACTTTTTAAAAGGACAGTTCCCACGCTCTTATTATTTTATATTCCTGTTTCGCAGGGGACTTTACAAATATTTAAAAAAGAGACACAAAGAACACCCAAACTCCGAACAACTATATGTGGACCACACAAATGTTTGTCCCGTGTGGGTCCCCCACAACAATCGGCGCAAAACCACTCAGAATCAGGACAACTATATGTGGATCACACAATTTTTGTCCCATGTGGGTCCCCCACAACAATCGGCGCAAGACCACCCAGAATCAGGACAACTATTTGTGGACCATACTAATTTTTGTCCAGTGTGGGTCCCCCACAACAATCGGCGCAAGACCACCCAGAATCAAGACAACTATTTGTGAACCACACAAATTTTTGTCCCGTGTGGGTCCCCCACAACAATCGGCGCAAAACCACCCAGAATCAGGACAACTATATGTGGATCACACAACTTTTAGTCCCGTGTGGGTCCCCCACAACAATCGGCGCAAGACCACCCAGAATCAGGACAACTATATGTGGATACACACACACTCGGCGTAATGAAAGTGACGAGGCAATTACTCAAACCTCTACACTTTCATCCAGTCCAGATTATATTTGAATATAATTAAGCACGAAGCGACACTTACTTTGTATGGTCTTAGATGCACTTATGTAGGTATAGGATTGTCAAAACATTCTAATGCAATTGTAGGCATCGCTAGTAATAGTACAAACAAATACAACCGGCACTGATGTAATAGATTGCCGACTGCATATGTATTTATAAATAAGCAAAGATAAAACAGTTAATTACCTTTTTCTCCTCTGTTTGTCAACCGATTTTTTTTATTTTGCCTTGTTTATTATTTTAAGCTTTAGTGTTAGTAATAAAAAAATTAGGTACTGTTAATATTAATATATTTACAAAAAAAAGTATACATATATCTATGTTTATCCATTGTCTAGTACCCATAGTACAAGCTCTGCTTAGTTTGGGCTAGATGGTGTTGTGTGTATGTCATAGAATATTATTATTATGTTTCTCTTATCACAGGTACTTTCTAACATATTATATTAGAAAATACCTGGCCCTTTGGGAGGCTTACACGGAGACATGGGTCCAACGTGAAGAGGCCCTTCGAGAGTTTTAATCAAAGGTAGGATGGAACACCTACAGCGGCACTTGCCGCAGCAGGTATAGGACTATTATTATTATTATTATTAATAGTTGATATGGTCGTATTTCTAACTTACAAAATGAGAATCGACTTCCAAACGAGGTCTACCCAATATTGTCTTCTGTTTACGCGAATGTTATTCATTGAAATTAAACTACTATATACGGATTTTATCGCGTTGTTTATTTAACACTCTATTACATAATTTTGAAACTGTTACACTACTATACTATACTATTAAACTTTACTAATTTTAAGCTAATTAAATTATTAAAACTATCAAATCTATTTGTTTTTAAGTTTACACTTTCCCCGACGTTTCGGTTGCTTTTCAGCAGCCATGGTCACGGGGAGACCATGGCTGCTGAAAAGCAACCGAAACGTCGGGGAAAGTGTAAACTTAAAAACAAATAGATTTGATAGTTTTAATAATTTAATTAGCTTAAAATTAGTAAAGTTTAATAGTATAGTATAGTAGTGTAACAGTTTCAAAATTATGTAATAGAGTGTTAAATAAACAACGCGATAAAATCCGTATATAGTAGTTTAATTTCAATGAGGTCTACCCACTTCGTCCCATCGTGGACTGATATTTGTTGACGTTGACGTTCAAATAATAAGGTCAGTTTTTATGCTGGTCAATTCATGAAATAAAACCATTTGAGAAGTGGTCGGCCACATCTTGAAGTGATTGATCAATTCTCTGATCTAGCCACGATATATACATATACACTTTTAACTGCCTCCGTGGCGCAGCGGTAGTGAATGCGACTGCTGTGCATGAGGTCTCGGGTTCGAATTCCGGGTGGGGCCAACAAAAAGATAGTGGGTTTTGCTGTTAAGAAATCTCAATACGAACCCGGAGTTAGGAAGTTGGCGGTGATAGACACGCCCGTGTCTTGGTAAGCACGTAGAAGGCTTTGGTCCTACGCCTGATCTCTCTCCGGTCGTGTCGAATTATCCATCCCATCAGTTATGTTTCTAGATTCACATTATGGTTTACAAGTTGAAAGCTATTTTACAAAAAAATGGAAGCGTGATGATGGAACAAACAGAAGTCAAAAAATATAAAATCTATTGTTTTGAACGAATTTCTCTTTAGACAACAGAACCCAATTAGGTTTCAAAGAAACCTCTTAACACGGTATTGTTACAGTTTTAATAATTAATAATTATGTACAAAGAAACATGTTGCCAAATAAGTCTAATACTAAAAACCATATAGTACAAAAAATATGAATTCTTGTTGAATATGCTTTAGTTTCGGTTATATAACTAAAATAACTTGTTTTATTGGTCACAAAGTCTGCTTGTCTTATTAATTGCATAATGAAAAAGTACAGTCATTAAAAAGAAAACACCTATAAACTCGAGAGGATAAAAATTATTTATATTATATTGTCTATTTATTTATTTATAGTATCCATTGCAATATTATTCGCAAAAAATAATTATTACATACCACCAAAGAAAACAGACCAAATGAATTCTAAAAATCGATCTCCCAAGTTTAATAACTATGGCATTCTGCGGTTGGTACCGTCTAAGGAATCTTTTTAACAAAAAGTTTCTATTAAAAAATGCCATAAATACTATGCGCTTTATAAATTTTTTCATTACGCTGTAAAAGAGACGTTGTTGGGACACTGAGGACAATTTTATATTACGACGGGATAATTTATGTGAAATATTATATGATAATCTACTTGAATACAGATTTTTATTACATGCAAAAGCTTTTTATGTCGCCACGTGTTTGTGAAAAAGCTGGCAGAAATACGTTTTATGAATCTATGGCGCATGTTGTATTTATCATTTGTAAAACCACCCTTATATAAATGAATCTTGTAACCGAGATGTCTTACTGAACGAACATGTAGTAGGATTTTGATATGACTGCTTTATTCAGCAAGATATTGGTTGTTTAATACGATTGGGTATTTAGTGTATTTCTGTCTACCTCGCACAGTCAAGATAAAATGGCCGGCGACAAACACATAATCCATATATAACAGAAAATTGATTTATATGAGTGCTATTTTTACGTGGAGGAATGCGTTAACGCATTCTTCTCCGCGGGGCGACGGAGATGTTATGTCTGATGTTATATATGTATTGTATTCTCACCGTGGGACTGGTATCCCGGTAAACCGACTAAACCTACCACGGTGTTCCTCGACATAACGATCGCGTGAATCACTTATAGATGCAATCACGGCCCCACCATGGTTTCGCCCCGCCGTATTAAATGGCAGGCCACTACACGAAAAGATCTACCCATTGGTCACTTGGAATTTTAACCCTATTGTCCCCTTGAGGGGGGACGGACACACGACACAGAGGCGCGCGTGGAAACATGCACGCCGCCACCTCTCGGACCTGGTGCTGAACGGGTGACAGGCAGGCCCACGAAGCCCACCACCCCATTTATAAGAGTGCTGCTACATTTGGGGTTAAATATAAAAACACTACAGCTTTAGCCGATGGAACCTATTGTAATAATTCCGTGTTTTCATTACACTATTTTACATAATAATATTTATTTGCCTGCCCATGCTATTTTCGTATTCCTATTTTATGACGTTATTTATACTACAGAAATAAGGATATCGAATCAGAACAACGATATTATATTGACGTAATAACTTCTAATTATCACCATATATAAAAAGACACCAAAGGTAATTATTCTATTGAACAAATAATGAGAAATACAAGAAGAATAAGGAAACATACGATCTTCAAAATACAACTACATCGTTCCTGAATCAACATAGTTACGATAAAATTACAAAAACACTAGCTAGTTTCCCGACCCTCATTGCTGGAACTAATTTGGAAGATCCTACTTACGCTCTATCCAATTTATCTACTAAGATGGTACTTACTTTGTTTCCAACAAAATTCTAATTCCTGAGCCGGTCCTTGTTAAAACAAAAGCCTCTTTTATACAATGTTTGTCAAGTACCCGCTAAATTAAATAAATAACAAATGATTAGTCCAAAACGTCTACCTTTTCTCCCCTTTTGTTTAACCCCCAAGGGTTAACTTTTTTATATAAAGTTGTGAAAACGCTCCTTTTTCTGAATTAGCTTTTGTAAATAAAAATGTGTAGTAGTAGGCCTGTAAGGCCCGCATTCTCTCAGTCTCATTATAATAGGCTCATTATTCGCCGAATGTGCAAACAGGTCTTGTGAATTTGGGTAAGGTACTGGATTTTATGTTGGAAAATTAACTATACTGTATTTCTACTATGCAAACTTAACTCGTGTGTAAATATATATATTAGGTACAGTGGGAATTTTAAAGGACTATGTTTTAACGGCATTTTTTTTGAATTGGCATTGATTATCTCAGCTATCCTTAGTATAACTGTTACTTTGTTGCTGTCTTGATCTGTAACCTGTCATAACAATCTGTGCTGGATAAATATTGAATCAAAATCTTTTGCTACATATTTTTATATCTTTGCCCTTTGCCTGATCCTAGAAACTAACCCAAATGTAGCTTCAATAACTTAATAAACTCACTTCTCAATAGATTTTAATATACATAAGTTTTTCTTCGTGAACTAAATTAATTACCTGAAGCACAGATTTATCCTAGTTCAGGCAGGTTAAAATAACCATTTTGAACTTACTTATTCATTCACTTGTATATATCTACTACTAGATGTGGCCGCGGTTTCACCCGCATTTATGATTACTGCACCGCCCCCGTGGGTTGTAGCATGATGTTATATAGCCTATAGCCTTCCTCGATAAACGAGTTTTCCAACACTAAAATAATTTTTCAATTCGGATCAGTAGTTTCTGAGATTAGCGAGTTCAAGCAAACAAAATCTTCAGCTTTATTATATTAGTATAGATAAATTATCATAGTTTTCAGAAATAATATTAAATTATTTAAGGCAGGAATGCTTAAATACAATTGATGTATGATGTAGTGTAAAGATGTAGATTTATTTCTTTAAAACTTCATTGCAATAAAACAACAAATGGTTATTACCCACAATCAGTCATATTTTCCTCACGATGGCGTGCTGCTATTACTTCCAATAATTCTTAGTACTTACTAAGTAATTACGTGCAAATATGAAAATCTACAATAGAATATGCAACTATAAAACCATACAATTACATTACAAATAGCCTTTCTATTAAAACGGAGCCTATAGTTCCTTATTTATTACAGTAGTTAAGCAATTGCATAAGAATGAAGGCATTCGTTTCACGTTGGAAAAGATTCTTGACGTGGCTCTATAGAATAAATTTGACATGTAAAGGTAAGTATTGCTTATGTTTTTAAGTTTATGTGCGACTTCTGCATACCTGAAGTGGTTTTTAACTGTTAGCTTAGTATCTTGTGTGGGTTTTAGTCGGAGAAGGGAACGTTTTAGTGTCTTAGTTCATTGAGTAGTGCGTTCTGCAATGATATTCAGTTAATGCTCAGCCTTGCGTACAGCGCTCTACTGTGAAAGATCAGTAGGTCTACCATGAAATGAATAACTGGAACTTCGGGCGACCGAACTATTACAAAATTAAGAGGTTACCCTGTCTCTTCTCCCGATGATAAAGACACTCCTGCACAATGTGTAGTGGTCCCTCAATGCCCGCGATGGCTCGCTCCAGTTGTCTTCGAGTGTCGTTTAGTTTCTCACACGTCGCAACCAGTCGTTCCTAAGGATGTACCTACCTCGTTATTCTTTTTTCAAAGTGACATTGTACATTGTTCGGATCACTTCACTGTAGGGTAAGAATGATAAATACTTCATGTGTTTCATGGTACTAATAGTACCAACAAGAGGCATTTACGTTTCATGATTTGAATACTACACACTGGTATTCACTCAGCTGCAATATCCTACATCAGCGCTCTTGGCTGTGCCGGCCGTGAGTTAGAACTTTATTTGCCAAAATAGATAACATTATCTCAAAAAAAATCACACATAGGTACTTGGTACTACTATTTGTGGAACACCAATTTTGTCCCGCGTAATACTCGAAACAGTGACGACCACTTTGTTAACACGTCATCCGTTTTTAATCTCTATAAGTTTTTGCATAGATAACTTAATAAAATTTGTTTAAGCCTTAATTTTACCCACAAAGAACACGTAAATGCCATGTTTGTAAATATCGTTTGAAATAAGATAGGCAAGCTGTCTAGTCGCAACGGCGCAAAATTGTATTGAGAATAACATAATTATCTGATGTATGCGCATGTGTGTAAAATATGTATATAATCTAAGGGCAGCAATAAGTCACAGTTCTAATGTTGGTAATATTAGCAAAATTCTCTTTTTAAAGGAACTATTTGTATTCTTGTTCGTAATGAATAAATTAAAATTACTAGACCTATTTCAAAAATTCCTTCACCATTAAATTAGCTACATTATCTAAAAGAAACATAGGCATGCATACATAACTTCACGCTACAAGCTACGGGGTCGGAGCTTATGTAATCATAAACTTGAATCCAAGTTTAAAGAGTTTTTTTTAGTAAGACAGCTAAGAGTACCCCAGCGTTAAAAGCTGTGTCTGTCTCGTCTGGGGATCGAACTCACAACGGTCGGGGTAGTAGTAGTAGCGATGTGACTAGCCTGCTATATAACTAGTAAACTCTCACTAGGTTAGGCTGCACCGAGAAGACTATGATATAATTTAGTAGTGTAATCTAGTGTAAATATGTGTGACATTCTCCAGTAATGGGCTGTAGTCTATCTGTTTTTATGACATAGTTCAGTTATAGCATATGTCATACACAGTTATAGCATATGTGTGTGTGTGACATTTTTAGTAACAAACTACAACAGGTACTATAGCTACGTACAATCCAATTACATTTACAGTGCCATGAAGGAAGTCATCCTTTTAATAACTACATTAATTCTTTACTTCTTTATTTTCAAAATCTACTCCTTTACTACCTTTTTCGACTCGAAATTAATGAATCACACAATTTTTGTTCCGTGTGGGGTTCGAACCCACGACACGCGGCGCAACAGCAATGGCAAAGTGACCACTTAAAACACTACGCCAATCAGGTCAGATCACTCTAACACTCATCTAAATGTAACGCTATAGAATTAATAACATTATCCCAGTGATGCCTTTTACAAAAATAACTTACCATAGATAACAAACAATAGCAAAAACAAATATTTAAATGGACAGCATTTAACCAGCGAGGGATTTCATGCGTATAATAAAATAATCTACGTCTCACTACTGCCATTGTAATTATTGACTACTTGCATCGAAAGCGATTTTTCATGACGTGATAAAAATCTAAATTTTATGAACCATTACATTCCCACCATCAGGCAAATCTAAAAGAACATATTACTACATACATCATTTAAGTTATACATTGCCATTTTATGTCAGACCAATATAAATAACCGGTAACGTGTAAATCATAACAAAAACAATCATATAAAAACGATACACGAGTCAATCAATTCAGTACTGATTCCGTTGTCCACAGACTAGAATAGTCATACGTTCCATTTTCAATTCAAAAACCGGAAAGAAAAAATAAAAATAAATAGCAAGAATATTTGTTTAAAAAAATATTTATTTGATTGCCAGTTCATCAAATAATTAGAACCTCGTAAAATTATAATTGAATTTCGAATAGAACAACAATTAATTAAATTCAAAAATAATAAAAGAAAATATATCCATCACGTTTGTGGTGCGATTTCATGCTCGATTATACGACAGCGTGCATTCATTAATATCGATTATTTACGGTATTCGTTGTTTTTTTATAAATACAGAGTATGGAGGTTCGTACCATAGCGTTTTGTTAGGCTCGCAAGGATGAGGTGGTTTATCATCCTCTCTCTTTGCTTGGCTGTATCGATAGCTGCACCTGCCTCATCGGTAAGTACTAAGAAAAATAATATTACATAAATTACTAGGTCCAAAGGGAGATTTGCAAAAGTATGCCTATAAGAAAGTTTAAATAGTGTTAATTGCCTTTATCGGATTATAATGGAATTAAAGCGTCAAACCTGTCATACATGATTTAATGAGTATCAAGTCATTAAATTAATATAAATACGGTAAGTTACTATAATTATACGTTTGAAAAATTACGGACACCATATTTCACTTAAAATGTCCACGTTTGCTATTATCGCGCGAGGAGTAAATTATTGTCATAAATTAATAATAAGTATATTCATTTATTCATTTTCATATTCTGTTTCATATAATAATAATTCAAAATTTAAATATACCGTAACCATGCTTGCTGTCAAGCAACCAAAATGTCGAGGACAGTGTAGATTTAAATAGTATACTAATTTAAATAGTGTAATAGTTTCAGAATTATCTAATAATTGTGTGTTTCCAATGAAATGAGATAAAGTAATAAATTATTAATAAAATAATTTCGATATTATTCCCTTATAAAGTAGTTCAAATTCAATGTGTAACATTTGCGTAAACTTTAAACAATATAAGATAATAAATACCAATAATAATTATAACAATTATTGTCGTCTCAACTTCATAGGTTCGCCTTCATACGCATTAAATGAAAATTAATTGCGTCATCTGACGACGGTAGAATGGATTGACTTTAATTGCATTTGCGCTTCAAAATAATGAGCACCTTGAATTTACTCGAACGTTAATTTTGTTTGGCATTGTAACGCAATAGAACTAGTCTTGAAATAATTAGAAATCATTAGTGGTCAGTTGAAGATTGATTTTTTAATTAAAATTAAAAGATTTGTCCTCAGTAACATCATTGACCTTAGGCCAAACATAGATTGTGTCTTCAATTGCTTTTTGTATTTTGTCTGAACTTTGCAAAGATGTCTGCTTGGCTAAGGGTCAAAGAAATGTTTTTGAAATACCCTTGACCATATTGATATAGCATAGTGTTAAGTTCCATTGGTAAATAGAATTGCCCAGCTCTATAATTAGACTTTTTATTGTTGTTGTGTCGTTGTGTGATCTTGCCCGTTATGTTGGTAGCGTACCTTTTTTGAAGGTTGGGCAATGTGTTAGTTAGGGTGCGTTCCACTTAGCGTTCACGACGCCTAATATGCTCGTTTACCCGTCCCACATGACGACTACGATCGTTGTGGTCGCGGCGAAAACGTCACTCATGACGTCATTACTCACGCTCACGCAAAGCTCACGAAGGCCCATGCTGAGAGGTGGGTCGTCGCGAGAGATGAGAAAATTCGCGCCATTTAAAAAAATATAAAGTTATAAAGATGGCGACAATGAAAATTACTTTATTTGATGCGGTTTGATGAAACGATGAATACTTCAATAAGTAAACATTTAAATAATAATTTTAATAATTCACGATCATGATTTTGTATAATGGTATTCCACTCTTCATCTGAACTGGATGAACTAGTGAAGCATTATTACGACGCTCTACCAAATATCCAACTGACGCCGTAAATACATTTTGATTATATTTAAATGTAAATAATTTAAATACTTCACAAAATTATGAAATACAAGATTATGCCCGCGGCTTCGCTCGCCTTTATGTAGATTTATGCAAAATAGATTTTAGTAGCTTATATGTTATTCTGATAAATAAACAATAATACTGTAAAGTTTCATCAAAATCCGTTCAGTAGTTTTTGCGTGAAAGAGTAACAAACATCCACCCATCCTCACAAACTTTCACATTTATAATATTAGTAGAATATGATATATATGTATTATTTAATATAAATTCAGTTAACCAAAAACTATAAGAGTTTATTACAACCAACAGCAAGCAGACTTACAAATTGTAACCTAACCTCTTTAGGCATTCGCTTTTTTTTCTGATTCGTCATTTGTATTATTTACATCAACGCTCGAAACACTCCATTATCCGTTTCACTTGGGTGTACAATAATTGTAACGCTCGGAAGGAAGTGGAACGGGAAAAACCGTGGTCGTGAGCGTGAGTGTCGTGAGCGCTTAGTGGAACGCATCCTCTGGATCTCTTGACATTGCAAGCATCTAACGCCAAGGTAACCGCTTAGCATCAAAAGAGTTCGCCTAATAACTGTATTAGTAGGTACATAAAACAACTTATTGAAGACTAGATTTTGCCAGCGGATTCACTCGAGGTAAGACATTGCTAATAAATTTTATCTCTCGGGACAGTACAATGGCCTTTTCTGTACACCTGACAACGTGTATGCAAAATTGCATGACAATCGGTCGAGTAGTTAAGGATAATAAAATAAAATAGAAATCAGAATGTTGATAGTATTTTTGATCTATTCAATCGATATTTGATAGAAAAACATACTTTAGTAGGACACATACGTAAGACCAAACACTATCCATACTAAACTTAGATATGTGAAAGTAAATCAGTTCGTTTGATAACGTTTTTACGACTGTGATATTTTTGCTTGATGTTAAGCCTATAGCAGCTAACAATAATTGCAAACCTTTAAAGAAGGGCTCACTATGCAGCCAACAGACAGCTCAAGGCAGAATAAACAGAAAATAAGTTACTCAACGTGTTCCAAAAAATATTGATTGGTGTATTTCAACCAAATAACGTCACGTAACAGTAAACCTGTAGAAGAAGTAAAGTAATCATAGCATTTATGTGAAATGTGTCAAAATTATATAAACAAAGGCAAATTAAATTGCCATGAAAAAATATACAGCTTTTTGAGCATGTCTTTATATTTTTATAAAAGAGTCATTTAAATATATTGTAAAAATAACTTAACTTTACTAGGTTAACTAGCGCAATAGTCGTTAAATACGACCATACCTTTCTGTTACATGGTCCAGACAATTTTATCACAGTAAGAACAATAGAAAATACCTTTACAAACTGAGATCCTTTTCTCGATTAGCCGATTCAGCCATTTTCGACTAACATTCCTAGACCAAAACAAAGATTCTGGCCAAACGCCAAAATAGAAGAATCAGGGTACTGGTACGGGAATACGCATCAAGGATTTGACGAGAGTAATTGTGTCTGTAGCAAGTGTTATACGTTATCTTAGTTTATCCTTCATGTGTTTATACATATTATGTAATGGACTATTTTTTTCTGAGGACTTTAGTTACCGCAATTATATACCGATGTACGTCCATTGGTCCGAATTAAAAGGAGATTAGGTCGACAATAGTTAACAGAAATTAAACATTGAAGTATTTGTTCACCTTGACCAAGTACCTGTACCATGTACATGTATACATGTAGTATACAGAGCACTAAATTGAGGTAGCGATCTTGGTAATAAAAATGCCTACGTGTATTTATTTTCGCATGATTTTTTCCTAATATACATTGGCATCATTTTTTTTGGTATTATAATACTTTGATACTTGGCCATAATTGTTCTTGGCATTAAGGCAAATCTGGTACGGTCCCTTTACCCGACTCTGCTTGCGAAGCGAGTAATTGGTGATAATCCGACAAAAAGGATTGTTAGGCTAGGTTATTTCAAAAAAATACGCGTAAGCTGTTATGCGTAAATATAATTAGGATGAACAAAAGTATGCTATGTTATATAATGTCTTAAAATTGTATGTAAATAGATAGAGAATCGTATTTATGTGTGTATGTAATATTTACAGTAAATCAAAAGCAATTACAATTTTCATATCTAAAGCGCAACCATCGAACATTAAGTGTTTCATTCTCGCGTATATTCCTCTACGTTAAATAGAATTAATCTCAGTAAAGATTCCTCCGCACAAAGTTGGCGAACTCGTAAGAAACTCAAACTAATCATGAACAACAAGAGCGGAAACAATAAATCATTTCCTTTCACATACTTTCTAATGTGTTGCATTAATGTTGTATTTTCATTTACAAAGCAAACAAAATTGAACTGTATGAAGAAATAGTTCTTATTTTACGCTTCGTGACTTCATATTATATAGAATTACTGACGTCGACTGAATAGATGACGTAGTGTTTCAAAACGGTCACCTTGCCAGTGCTACTGAGTCGAGTGTTATGGGTACGATCGCCACACGAGGCAATTTGTGTACCACAAATAGTTGTTCTCTGTGTCTGAGTTTTATTTGTGTCCATTGTTTGAATGTTTGTAAAGAGGTATAGGTTATTTCTAGTGCCGGAGATTTCATATTTCAAATTTAAAAACACAGCTAACAAATAAGCTTTTGAACAACCTAATAGTAAGTATATATTTTTTGAGTAGTACAGCCTCGCTGATTTCAGCATGAATACACCAGCTCGACCGGGGAAGGACTACCCTCTCACAGAATATTGACGTGAAATAGCAGTATTTCAACTGTTGTGTTTCGTTCGGTGTGTGAGAGTGCCGGAGGCCCAATCACCCTATTTTCTCCTTCCCGCTCCTTCTCCTTCCCACTTCCTTTCCCAAAGGGTCGGCAACGCGCAAGTGATGCCCTTGGTTTTGTAGGCGTCCATAGGCTACGGTGACCACTTACCGTCAGATGGACCGTATGATTGTTTGCCAACTTAGTTGAATAAAAAAAAAAACAAATTTATAAACAATTGGTGCTGTGCCCACACTTTCTGAAATGAATGTTCGTATTTTTGTTAAGGAGTCGAATGGCGTAGTGGTTGAAGTGGTCTCGGCCTGCCACTGCGTCGAGTGCTGTAGGTTCGAATCTAACACGTTACAAACATTTAGGTGATCTACAAATAGATGTAGAAGTTGAAAGTTGAAGTCTTAGTGTTCTTGGTATTCGATTTTTGTAAACTGCGACACAGAATTTATTACCAGCGACTTGTCTTTAAGAAAATCTATTTTTACTAGCATTCAGCAAAACATAATATTAATATAGGTTTTACAAAGTTTTGCCGAGATTAAAAGGTTGAATATTATTATATTATATTCATAGTCAACCTGCGGCCAAATTTGACAAAAACCGTTCGCCAGTTCAGGCGTGATTGAGTAACAAACATCAAAACTTTTACATTTATGATATTACTTTGTAGGATTACTTTTACTTTATATTTCCATGAATAGTTACACGTTGAAAGAAAAGTTCGAACTTCTAAGACAATCTCATTGGTCTGGTGGTATAAGGTTGCTAAACGTAA
Organism: Catocala nupta; assembly: GCA_963675205.1. NCBI lineage: Eukaryota > Metazoa > Arthropoda > Insecta > Lepidoptera > Erebidae > Catocala > Catocala nupta. The sequence goes on from OY776099.1 coordinate 19,074,467, forward strand.
GGTCAAAGTTTTAGAGTAGGTATTCTTATGTAAGAAAATTTTTAGTGCAGATAGGAATCTAATCTAGTATTGTAGCCAATGAGTGGCAATTGGTTCGCCCGTTATTGCGGGGTTCTCGTGATATTTAGGTATATACCTACCTGTAATCTATAAGGAAATTTTAGTTCACGGAATCTGATAATGTAGCCAATTATAGGTGGCAATAATCTCGCTCCCTATTACAGAACTTTTACAACATACAAAGTTGACGAAATTTACGCGCATATTTGTATCATCGTGAAGTTAAATCAATTCTTTTATAACTGTTTTACCTTCATCGTATTCCAAGAGATATTCTAATGGCCTAAGTTAGAAGGAAATTCTCATAGCTAAGTCTGAAGACAGCAGCAGCGCATAATATTACGGGCAAAGGATTGTGCATTCAGACCTCTACAAAAAACTATCGATATTTAAAATTTAGGTTATATTATATTATCATTAACTACATTTTGCTCCCAGCTTCGCTCGCGTAATGCAAGTTAGGTTAGTAACAGTTCTTTTTTTCGGACGAAACATACCCTCCTTACTGTACGTACCATCCTTTTCAGTTTACCTGACAAAGTGTATGTGAAATTTCATGATGATCGGTTGAGTAGTTAAGGCGTAACAAACAAACAAACTCACATTTTCATTTATAATACTATATTACAATTGACATAAAATCATTGGCTCCATCTATTTATCATCGGCCATCGATGATAAATACAAACAAAAATATATAAAATAAATATTTATCTTCTTCTTCCTTCCTATATTATTTTCTATTGTTCGCAGAATAATGACCGTGATGATGACGACGATAGTGACAAAAGAATAAATAGCGATAGAAAAGAACAAAAACAAATACACGGGTGGTGGAACGACCTACAGGTAAGTTTGATTTATCAAGCCACATAAACTATGGATGAACCTTAGAATAATAACATAAGAACCCTATTGGATCGCACGTTGTAAAGTTTACATGTGTGTGTGGAAGGCGGTTGAATGTTGTATGTGTGGGTAAAACAGCTACATACACATACACGTGCATAATCTGTTTTAAACTAATTCGCCAGGAAGGTAAACAAACGGTTTTTTGACATAACCATAGACATTTTAGTGATGTCCAATTGTAATTATAATTCGATTAATTACCTATTTAACTTGCTCAGTTGCTTCATTTTAGTTAATTAAGGTTTTATGCTATGGAAATATTGTGGTTTATATCTATATTTTTTATATTTGCTTTGGAAAGGCGGTGCTTAGGTTAGATCGGCTCAAATAATCTACATAAATGAAACGTTTGGTGCCATACCAAATAACCGTTTTTATTTACAGCCCCAACCCGACGGTCGAAGAAAACTTCAAAAGTTAAGCTTAAACGTATGATATTTTACTTATAATTCTGCTTTCTATATTTCTATAATAGATTGCATGAAACTATAGACGTTCCTAAAACAAAATCTTAACTTTAGACTTTAAATACACAACAGACTACCCCAAAATATTAAAACATTTTGATTTGCATTATAAAGGAACTTACTGAAAGTTTCGTAAGCCTTGAAGTGTGTTTACTTAGCTTCAAAATTAATTTTAGTTATACAACAGTCTAGCTAAAGCTCTTTTTAGATTCTGATAAAACTTATAAAATCAACAAGAAGTCTCTATTTAATTTCGGCGTATCTTTATCAATATCCATTATTTGCAACTTTAATATTAGACAGCATCCGATTGCATGCATTTGGTCCTTGTGTGATATTTCAACAATTTTCTTAAACGTAATTTAGTAACTATATTCTCAGAATCTTTTGAAACTTAACTGTCTATATGTTTTAACTTTTAACAGCTAGTACAAGATGAAGATCGGACCGTAAGTTCTAGATAAATAGACAATAATTCTATAGAACTAGACATTAAACGAAGTATAACACCAATTATGTACTACTAAACATATCTTGTGTAAATTTTGAAGATGCAAATATTTAAGCAAGCCCAGCACACCTTTGATAAATCACAGACGTACGGTTTTCCTTCACAATTAAGATTAATCTTCTCGACGTGATAAATTGGCTGACATATTAGCATTTACAGTCGCAATAACACAGCGTGATCCAAGTCCTCTAGATAGTTATTAATTATTAATTGTGGCCTTAATAAGGCCGCAATTAATAATACCACTATATAGATATATTTACGTTGGACATCTACGACTACGACTACCTTTTGTAAAGAACTGCATGCCAATAACTAAATTCTGTACTTAATGACTCTATTACTCAAAAATTATTATTATATTATTGACCGTTACTTCATATTAAAAATCTGTTATATTGTTGAATATTTGGAATGCTGCATAATGTAATATAATAGTTGTTGGTCTCTTATATTACTTAAGGAGTAACTGTACCATCAACGGCAAAACCATTAAAATTTGTCATAAGACATAAGTTGTGTTCCTTGGGCTGGCAACAATAACAGCATTCAGCCTCTCCTGGTGAGGAAACCAAATCGACCTATATCAAAAGTAATGCTGATTTCTTTTAAATATCCACTTCAATGCTTATTCTTAGACATTTATCTACATCAATAATATAAATATCTAACACAATTTAGTAACTACATTAGTTATAGGCACGCAATTAGAAGCTCTTTTCAAACATTGATCTTATATCTAGAGAATTTAGATAAGATTAGTATTTAATCTTATCTAAATAAAATGCAATCTTATTCGAGCATGTGGTAAAAGAAATTATAAGTAGAAATTGTGACCCAAAAATTTTAATAAACTTGATTATCTCATAATTATTTTTCAGGATCAAGACAACAATAACAACAACAGGAGGAACAGAAAGGATGACGACGATGATGACGATGATGTTTGGGTATAATATCTTATAAACAATTATAATTTAAGTAACCTTACTTGTACAAAATTATCTGAATCAATGATTACTTAAACTCAGTGCTTCGGTAGAGCAAACAAAGTTGTTGATCACATTAATGCTATTTCAATTAATGATTTTGTTTCATTGAACCTACTTCAAATTTCCAGGATTTTCCTTCCCAATTTGAGTTTTAAACACTTTTATTCAAATTCGCCTTTCCGAATTTCATTTGTCACGTTTTCAGAAGGTAACGTAGTCTTATCGATTTTGATTCTGCTATACGAACTTTATTTCCTGATTATTATTTTCTTAAATATATGTTTTCGACGAGAGTGCTTTTAAATTCTTATAAATCATTACACTAGTAATATTTCTTATACCTGTAATATCTTAAATATTAAGATATTAAACACAATTAACACATTTCTTGACAGCTTACATATCTTCTATCTATATCTTCAAGTAGCTATTAGACATATATTAGTTAATATATCTAGTCATAAAAACATAACTATGATTGACTGGGTAATACGTAAAATGTCGACATACCTATACTTTTAAGTTCATTTACTAAATATTCGCGGTTAGATTGTCATCAGTCGTATTGGTATCGATTATTAATCGCTATCTGATTAGTTCATTAGATAGATTTCTTATTTGGTGAATTTATTTTTGATAAAATCATCAAGACACTGCCTTCACAATCAAAATACATATTTTTTGGCAAAATGTGTAAGATAAACGACAGTTATATAAAATTGACAAATTTTAATAATATTGCTTAATCTTTATATGCTTTATAATACCAAACTATAACTGAACCATTTTTCTTTAAGCTGAGAAAATTCATGAACAAAAATGCCAATAACTAACAATACAACTGCTAATCAACAAACTTTTGAACAGTCTCGTTTTACCCAGTCAATCATCCTTAGCCAATAACGCGTAATAAACAGTACACTGACATAATTCACTGACAATACTCTCTGGAAATATGATACTTTTCCCCTAAGCTACCGCCGCGCGATGTGCCGGGCAATGAGCCAAGCCCATGCAGAACAGGACCAGAGGTATCTGCACAGTTTTGCCTACCGTTCACTTAGTCTGTGCCTTGCAATACTATACATTTTCAATTCTACTGAGGGAGATCCTTTGATGAATTTAATCGCTAAGTTCTTTCGTTGTGGTCTCATGTGAAAATCTATTCAATTTAGTAGGTCTCTATTATTTGTCAAAGGATCACCTTAAAATTATCTTTTTAATGTTACGGCTAAAATTCTAGTGCCATCTATTAACCGTCATAACGCATTTAATGCGTAAATTCATTGGATAAGATATGTGACACTTCCCAAACTTAGCAACAGGTACAAAAAATTACTATAAATACTGATATATTATGAATTTTTCACAAATTATAAATAATTTCCCATATATTTCGTAAATATTATATCAGTTTCTAGACAAGTATTGGCCAGGCAATGCCTGGTATTCAAACATTTGAATTTAAGCCGCGTTATCTATAATACAACATACAAGTATAGAAGCGCCAACACTCTATTTCTTTTTAACTAAATAACATAAATCATTACGCGGGAATAAATTTATTCTCATAAATAAAAAAAAATTTATATTACAATTCGTTTATATGGCACTATAGATCAATAAATGGTTCTTAAGAATTAAACGTACTCACTTAGCCTGGCAATACAAGATAATACCTGACTCTTAATTGTTAACGTGCATTGTTGTTACTTACGAAGCTTTCTCTTAATTTTTAATTGTACTAAAATATGTAAATACAATTAAATTTCAACACACACTTACAAAAGCAATATTCATCTTCCTATCACCATGCCATTGATAGGAAGATGATTTCAAATTCATATAAGCCATAGCGTAAATTTTAATGAATCTAATATTATATATCTATACAAATATATTCAAGTACTCAGGGTATAGTTAAATAATAAGAACATGTATGATAAGCATTTTATTTTAAAATTTCCAGAGAAAAGACTCTGATGACGGCGATGACGACAACAATAACAATAATAGCAGAAGCTCACAACGTCAACAAAATAACAGGAAAAACAACAATGTTAGGTCGAGCAATAATAATATTAGAAGAAGCCGCAACAATAATAGGCGAAAACAAAACTCCAATCGACGCGTGAAACGATTCAGACGAGATCGAAATAATAACCGGCGAAACAGAAGCAATCGACGTAACAAAGATAGTGACAAAAAAGATGATAGCAGGTTAGCAAACGATAGAAGTTCGAATAGAAGAGGGAAGCGAGCACAGCGCTCAGGATCGTGGTCAAATAATGTCAACAGAAAAAACAATGACCGAAGAAATGATAATCAAGATCGATCTTCATGGAGGGATAATGATAGTAACAGAGACAGTCTAGATAATGATAGACGACGCAATGATAGGAGAGATAAAAAAGCAACGCGACAAGGAAACAGATTCGATAGAAGTAACGATCGTAGAAACCAACGTCGGAATAAATCCAACAATGATAGAAATGATGACGACAGAAATGATGACAGGAATGATGACAGGAATGATGATAGAAATGATGACAGGAATGATGACAGGAATAATGACAAGAACGATGACAGGAATGACGACAGAAATAATGACAAGAATGACGACAGGAATGATGACAATAATGACAACAGAAATGACAATAAGGATAACGATAGAGACGATGATGGAAACGATGTTAGAGTTGATAATAAAGACAATGATAGAGACGATGATGGAGATAAAGATAGAGATGATACTAAGGATGATAATAGAGCCAATGATAAGAATGATGATAAAAGCGATAATAGGAGCGGCAATAACGATGACAGAGATGACAACGATGATGGCAACAGAGACGACGATGATGATGACAAAGATGACAGAAATGATGACAAAAATAATAATAGAAACGACGATAAAAATGACGACAGAAACAGCAAGAATAAGGATGACAGAAAAAATGACAGGGTCGACGACAGAGATGACGACAATAATGACGATAGAAACGATGACAGGAATGACGACAAAAATGACAACAGGAACGACGACAGAGAAGACGATGACAGGGATGATGACGATGATAGTAATGACAGAGATGACGATGATAATGACGATAGAGACGATGACAAAAATGATAACAGAAACAACAGCAGAAATAATCGAAGCAATGACAGAAGGAACAGTAGAAGTAACAATAATAGAAACAGTAGAAATAGTGATAGGCGTAACAGGAAAAATGATAGAAGTGGTAACAGAAACAATGATAGAAATGACGATGACAGATGGAATGATGACAATGACAATCGTGATGATGATAATAATGACAGGGATGATGACGACAAGTCAGACAATGCAGACGGCATGTACGTTTACAGATGGGAAAGCCCAGATGATGACAGGTGGGAAGGCCTCAGCAATGACAGATTGGCTGGCTCAAGCAACAGGAAAAACAGCCAAAATGTAAGTTCTTTCATTTATCAACTGTATTCTTAGGTACAAGAAAAACTAAAAAGTTATCAAATAATCTAAACAATTAATTAATGTTTAAGATAGTGACATGTAAAACCCGATCAGCTAATTCTAATTCAAAGTACGCGTCAAGAAAACAATTATCATTTTAATTGAACTTACCTCAAAGTATTATATTTTTTCTTACAAACTTATACCTAATATTTAATACTTGTGTGATAAATATACATAGTTATATGTACCATAATATTTTATCTGCGCTACAAATACAAAGAGGTAATTATTCATTATATAAAATATAATTTTGGTCATACGATTTCCAGGAGTATTTTATGTTTGCGTTTGACTAGAAAGAAACACGACTTGCTCGGTTTTGGCGATTTCAAATTCTGCTTTTCAACATACTGCCCTATGCCTTTTTATATTTCTATGCAATTGCATTCGTTCTTTATTATTGCCGATTAAACATATTTTTATAATATGTTTATTAGACTGGATTAAAAAGCCTTTACTGTTTACTGCTCAATATCTGCCTCGCTTTATACGTGATGTTTTCATAGTGAGGACGAATTTTTGGATTTTCTTTCTTATCTAAGCTCAAACGACTATCAGCCAGCTTCCAATGAGCGCTTTTTATATCTGATTCCATTCAACCATTTCTAATAAAATCTTAAAGTACTGATGATTATCTTAATGATGTTTCTGTTCATGCCCTCTAACCTAGCATCCAGAACATGACATGTGTTTTTCTTAAAAGTAATTTACCCTATACGTAATAACTATCGCTTAATCTCGCTGTTAGTCTGTCTTACGCGATTGACACCTCCTCAAAAATGTTTTAATGGAGTTTCGTTACTAATATAGACAAAATATTTTAGAGGCACGCTGACCGAGCTGATGAAGATGATGATGATGATGAAGACGATGAACCAGCTGATAAAAACGACGGTGTAAAAGTAAGTGAATTAACTAATAAGTTATATTTACCTTTTGCTTAAAAAGTGTTGACTAGTGAACTGATCATAGTGATGAACAACATCGTTATTCAGTGGCGTAGCGTAGTGGGGGCGGCCCGCACAGGGCGACACTTTTAGGGGGCGGCAAAATTACACAATAAATAATAATAATATCTTTTAAATATTTGAACTGTACAATACACAATAATGATGACTGTTCTTGTTAAAAGTTCTTTAGAATGACTGTATATTATAGTCTTTTGAATTGAAACACCTAAATAAGAGGGTGGCAACATTTTCTTTTGCCACGGGTGGCTGACACTCACGCTACGCTACCGTCGTAATTTTAAACTTAACAATACAGCCAATACATGTGAAGACTTTGTTGGATAAGGCCAGATTCCTATATTCAAGCAACGAGTTTGTTTTAGCTAAATACAGTAAATTTTGATATACATTTCATAGAATATGTCTCAAAAATTATCTATCCGTACGTAAAACGATTCGTTTCTTAATTATAAGATCCGTCCTATATGTCTTTTTGTATTATGTAAGTGTATGGTGTATTATTTTGTATAACGTTGTAAATGTTTTAATTTTATTAGTTGCTATATTATATTATGATGTAGCATATTAGCATGTGCGATATGACTGTGTAAAGATGTATTCTGTTTTATAAAAACTTCTTAAGAAAAAAGTTTTGTTAGAACTTCAATAATTTTTGATGGTATTTTAAGTAGAAATTTTTAAAAAGTGAGTATGGTCGTAAAAAAATTTGGCTGCCTTAGTTTTAGCTATTAAAGAATAAATCATGTTTTTGTCTAACTTAGGCTGGGCCAAAATAATTTCTGTGTAAGGGTAGTATTTAATCCGATCTCTTTATTAGATTAAAATATATTCTATATGAAATATTTTGTTTCGTTTACTTTTATCTGTAAACCTTTTCCAGAGGCATACGACATCAACAGTACCACCATTTGACTTTTCATGACATGATGAAAAACCGTACAAAATAATATGCTAACGAGCCATTAAAATATACAATAAACTAATTAAACAAAGAATAGTTTTATTTAAAAAATGTTTAGTCAACTATATCATTATTTTTAAAATTTTATAAAGACTATCTTTTAACTTAAATAAACTCTCTCACATTAGTTAATCTACCTTTTCCAAAAAGGTATGGTTGGTGGAAGAATAAGCTGTAGTATATTCATTATATTACCTTATAAAGTAATGGTCTTTTACAAAACTCCAAGAAAATCATGCACATTTTTATTTGGAAGTTAATTTTAATTTCGGTGGCAAATTATAATCTAAGACAAATTATGTCGATCATTCGGAATTTTAACAAAATTAAAGACGATTGCATGTAACAATAACTAAATTATTAGTGAGCATGAGTTATTTTGCAAAATAGGAGAAAAGACTAGGCATGGATAAATAGATTTGCTGCATATTCGATACTAGTATGATTCTTAGTTCAATATTACCACATAACAATAGCTATGTATAATCTACATCATGGCAAATTTAAGACAACACTGCTAAAACTTCAATAGTTGCCATAAGGTGAGCCATAATATTGCTTAATTGTATAAACCATAAATTAAAAATTAAAAATAACCCCGATACAAAATTCATTTGAAACCCATAAAGAGAGAGTTGTGATAAAAATAATCTAATTCGCCATTTTGTGGTGGCGGCCATCCTGGATTTGAAATTTATCATAGTGTATAGTATTCTACTAGTCAAGCCCTTTTATTTGATACCCATATTGAGGGAGTTGTGAAAAAATATGTAAACCGCCGTTTTGTGGCGGCGGCCATCTTGGACCGATTTTATTAAACATAACTAAGAATACTCCCGACTAATTCACACACACACACACACACAGGCACGTCAAACTTACGAGTATAACACCCCGTCGTTTTTGCGTCGGGGGTTAAAAATACGTTTTATTAGATATTCTTTATAATACGTTTCTCGATCAGATCGGAGACGTTCTGGATAAAGGCCAGGTTAAGAGCACCTTAAACCAGCGAGCGTGTATTTGGAATGTTATAAAAGTGAATGAAGTCAGAGAAGTGTGTCAGGATCGTAGCAAATGGAAATCCGTAGTCTCTGCCTACCCCTCTGGGAAACAGGCATGAGTATATGTATGTATCTATGTATAAGTATTGTTCTAAAAGATTTTGATTTACATGACGGTCCTAAGTCACGCACTTTTGACTTTCGGAATTTATGTACGTATTCAGTAGTTTAGTTTTCGCATGCTATAACGGCGAAGGCAAATGTCGTGAGGAAACCTGCATGCCTGAGAATTTTACTGACTAGCTGTGCCTAAGCCTTCTGACACTAAGAAAAGGCCTGTGCACATTAGTGGGATAGTTTATATACAGGGCTGGGCTATCTAAATTATATTTATTATAAGTACAAACGTGGTTACCGTAATGTCAGAATTAAATAAAAGATAACGTAGCTAGAAGAAGTTAAATACTGAAATTACACTAGTGGATAAATGGTAAACAAATAATACACACACATAAATCTTTAAATATATACTCATAAATAAATTGGAAAAACATTTTGCTCCCAATTTATTTGAGTAGTATGAGTAATTAGTAGAAAATAAGACGAAATTCAGACAAGATAGTTAAAGACTTTAATGGCTTTTTTATCATTGAAATTATTTTGGTCCACCACAATGTTTCATATATGTTCTTAAGAATAATTTAAACGTTATTTGATGAACAACTATTAATAAGAACTGTTACTTTTTATTAACTGCTCTAATCAAGGTCCACTATCCCTCGCTTTCTCTATTTATCTCCCAATTTCGTTTTATAAAGTAGTGTAACATTGATGTGCCTTATGTCATTCCTAATAAAATGATTAAAACGTTCTGGTTTTTAAACTTTATACAAGATGGCTGAGTTTGCATGCACTTCCTTTTATAAGTTTTATGCTTTGCTATAATTTATATGAACATTTTGCAATGGCTTTTTGAGATCAACGCAACCAGCTATACATCATTGCGAGTACAACAGAATGTATCATATCATACAATAACGAATCAATAAGGTTAAATAAAACATATACGTTTGAAAAATAAAACATGCGTTTTATTTTGATGCGAAGATTTGTGTATAAATCACACTGTTAATAGTAGTAGATAGTGACCTGTACTACAGCTTTAGAACTAATAATAAGACAAGCACAGCACTACCGAACTGAGACGTAACAACTTCAATACGGCTTGGTTATTGGTAAGTGTTCCATTATCAGTGCCAATAGGTAAAACAGAATATATATCTTATTCAAATATTTTGAAAGCTTCTTGAGTTCATTATTAATCAATATAATTTTATTAGGTATTTTATTCAGTTTTCTTGTTTATTTATTGTTTATCATGCAGACTGTGTACACATACATAATATCTTATCAAATTTATATATTAATATTATATAAAAAGTAGGAACATTTACTACCTTTGATGCAATTCAAGAAAACACGCATTCACAGTCGAGCCAAAAAATAACTTCATCAGCTAGAATGTACTAACAATGTGTAATGTTAAATGATGATGATACAAAACCGTGTAAACAAACATACACTTCAATAATACATTTGTTTCTTTAAAAACAGTGTTATTGGCAAAAGATCTAATATTATACGATTACCTATATATATATAAACAGAAGACAATATTATACCTATATGATTTTTTAGAAGTTCAATTACTGCCAAAACAAATTCATTATTACATTATAGGTATGTATACATGAATACATTATATCTACATCCAAAAACCGTCAACAATAATAAAACCGGTAAACATATTTAAAACTTTAATAAAAACTCACAAAGGAGATATTTTCATTACAGAATAAACAGCTGGACAAACTGGCCAGAAAACTGCAGGCCCTAGCATTAGTCAGTACCAATTATATTCACATTATTTTTTCTATTTAAACATTTCTAAAGTTATGCTGACTTTACTTCTACAAACTCTTTGCCAGACATTTATACAGACATACATTAAACTATATCTAAATCTTTTTTTCATGCTTATTATATTTTAAATTACTACACTATTATTTAAATCAGTTTCAGTCCTGAGGACCAATTCTCGTAACAAAAACTGTTCAAAATAGAGTTTTGATCTAATCTCAGTTTATAAATATCACATATGGTAATCTCCTAAATCAAAAAATACATCACATATGAACACAAATTACATTTAAGTTCACATTTGACAATTTATTAATTTAGATCGGAACACTAGCTAAATATTTTTTACGGTTGAATGTCCGATCACAATTCATAATATATACCAGCTCGGATAGCATGAAATGAGTGTTGTTTTTTACATATGTAGACTTAATACTCGGTGCTGTTGGAACGTCCAGATGTACTTGGGAGAGATTGGGCATTGGGCAAGACCTATCATTACTAAATTATTAATAAATAATTTTGAAGGGGTAAAAGATAGAAAATTGCTCTTAGTGTCCAAGCTGAGTTGCGCTTTGGGACTCTTCGGAATCTTAAGCTAAATGAAAGCAAATTTTATTTTAGGTACGAACGTCAATTATTTTCTCGTTCTACTCTTTACTTGTTCTACGTTTATAAGACCGGTCAGCAAAAAAGCTTAGCTCAAAGTAAAAGACAATAATTTGTTTCTACAGTGTTAGTAAAAAGACTTCTATATATGTGATATTTATTTGGTCCCTCGTGTTCAAAATGATTTTACTTCTGCGGCTTTTATATTATCAAATTAGTTTTCTTATCCATAATTATTTTTATTCTGATACAACTGTGAATTTTATTTTCTCTTCAGAGATTCGATGGTGACGGAGTAAGTACCTAATAAATATTTTATCGCCTTACTGTAAACAGATATCGATTGTTATTTATATAAAAATGTACTTATACATAATTTAACCTGCATACTAACAAATTATATAACATTATTTCTGTTTACAGGCAATGAAAGTAGCTTATGTTAGTATTTATTTTTATTAATACATTATATCCAATATTAAATAAATACTTTCAAATTAAGTAAATACATAATATTACGTCGTATGTGTACCATCGCTTATAGTGTTTCTTATTCAAGACCAAAGAAATACACTAATTCGATAGTTCTAAAATAATATCCTTGGTTGCGTATTCCGTTTTAAAATTAGTATATTGTAGTTACCATTTTGCGTTTACTTCTCATATGTACAGAACAAAAATGTGCTCCAAATGTAGTAATCCCAAGTTAAGGTGACCTCTTGGGTCTGTCTCAATAATTCAGTCTATCGCGATAGACAGGTTTCCTGGTCTAGGAGCAGCAGACGCTAAAGAGAAAAAAGAAACAATATCGTACATATATTAGATATTATTTACTACAAAGTATAGTATCATGACGATAGTGTGTAGATATCTCACACTCTTGCAACCTTTCTACTTAATATTTTAATTATTTACCACCGAACCGTACAATTAGGTACCACCGAAAATTGCAAGCGTATGTAAAATTTATACTTGTATTTTATTATAGAAAACTCGTGACAAACTATTCAAAATGTATATCTAATCATGACATTTGTTTATCTTAATATTGTCTTTTGTTTACGCGAATGTTATTCATTGAAATTAAACTACTATATACGGATTTTATCGCGTTGTTTATTTAACACTCTATTACATAATTTAGAAACTGTTACACTACTATACTACTATCAAACTTTACTAATTTTAAGCTAATTAAATTATTAAAACTATTTTTATTTAAATTTACACTTTCTCCAACGTTTCGGTTGCTTTTCAGCAGCCATGGTCACGGGGAGACTAAGATGGTAGTTGTCTCAATGTTCCAGTGTAGTTATTTTAAAGTACCCGAACATAATTTAGTCTTTGGTCACCAATGACTAAATTATGTTCCGGTAGTCGAGTAGTAGTATAGTAGTGTAACAGTTTCAAAATTGTGTAATAGAGTGTAAATAAACAACGCGATAAAATCCGTATATAGTAGTTTAATTTGTTTATCTTGTTTTAAATTTCGTATCTTTGCGTTACCTTTATTTAAATATAAAATGTAAACTTACACAAACGAAACCAAACTGCTATTAAAATTATAACATGGTATTTTATCCACTTTTAGAGAACAGCGGGCATCTACGATTTAGGGGTGCGTAAATAATGTGCCTTAACAGATTATTTTATTCGGTTCTTGGAAATAACTAGACTCTTTCTTCTAATCGTCTAATTTTCTTTATCAATTATATACCTTGCATAATTAAAGCATACTTAAATTATTTATTGACACTGCCCCACAAGTTTTTTTTTATTTACTACACTTGATTACGAATGACCACTTACAATCGAACCACCAAACATCAAAATACTAATTTATCAACGAATCATATTCATATGTAATAAATATTGAGGAGATTTAGTTATTATTAAAATCTAAAAAGATTAATAAATAAAGATTTATGTTTTATACAGAGCCTTAGATTCATCTATGTAAGTAGAACAATATCTATATTACATAATATACATGATCTTACCAAACTTATATACATAATTATATTGCCAATATTTTCTCTTTACTCGTAGCTAAAGCCACAACTCAGAGAGGTAGGTTAATACCAAAACTTGCATGCTTATTATATTTCCAATAGCTAAACCATTATTTTAATCAGTCCTTCAGTTCTCAGACCAATTCTCGTAACAAAAGCTGTTCAAAATAGAGTTAAGATCTAGTCTCAGTGTCACCAATATCACAATTTCATTCGCCTACAATTTTAGATTGGATGTCTATTTTGAACATATTTTATTAGAGAATCGGTACTGCAATTAAAATATAATATTATATCATTTGTCAGATCGCAACAGATTATAAGCATGTGAGTAACTAATTAATTAAATTTCTTACAAATCTTTCATATAATACATTCACTCAAATATCTAACATCAACTCTACAATATATACAATTTCATGAACACTGTTATACCGCGGGTAAATCTGTTTGCAATATATAAGTAGATTGTAAAAGATCTACTCAAATTTTGCTCACTCGATAGATTCTATATCGATACGCAGCCACTTTTATCCAAGTCTTTTAAAAATATTCATATGACTACAATGTTTTTTGTTTCGGGCAATTATGACTACTGTATTTTTATTATAACATTGATCCATCATCCACTTGCATTATTAAATTTAACCTGTGGATCTTTCCTGTCCATATTACATAATATTATAAAAGTATACAGGTAAATGATTAACTTATGTATTTCTATGTATATAACATGTATAATATAGTCAAATATTTAATATAAAAATAAATAAATATTTCACTCACTGCTTAGTATTAAACACATTGTGTCATTTCGGTCATTTTCAAAATGATTATAGAGCTAAAAATATAAAGATGCCGTGTCTCCCTGTAGGTTGTCAGTAAAACACATATCTAAAAGTATGAGCAGAGATTTAATAAGGGTCACATATGCTGATATTCATTTTCCTTACTTTAAAATGTTCAGTATTAAGTATCTTTGTTAAATATTTAATATTCAGTACCAACCTAAACCTGCGGGCAGGCCACGTCCTGAAACTGTAAGTCACACAACACATTATATCAATTAAATTATAATCTACCAAAACATTGTTTTTGTTCATTCATACCTTCGATATTATGGATGGCTTTTTAAATCCAAACATAAATAAATAAATAAATTTTAAAAATTAGATCACATTATATACAAAGAAAATTACAAATCTACTCATTTTATCCTCTTATCATATCTTTTGTATATATATTTGCCAACATGAAACAGTAGAAAATCATAAGCAATAAATAAAAGTATCATTTAATAAGGATTATATCGTTTTCAATGTATTTACAGAACATTTGAAAATAACGTTCTTTGGCAATAGACAATTATTTAAATTATTTTAAAATCATGTAAAAGTAACAGATATACACAATGACTTTTTTTGGGATTAGTACTCTTTTATGCGTTTGTTCGACTCCAATGATATACAAATAATAATAATAAAGTAGCACAACATTTTCACTGCCTTTTAGGATTTTCCTCTCATTTAATTGAAAAAGACCGTATAATGCAATAAACGCTTTAAATCTTGAGTATCTCGTCATTTTTAGATAACGTTATATTAATAAAGATCTTATGTAAAAATTATTCATTTTCTAGCATCAATATAATAAAATACAATATCTACCTACATCTAAAAATAATATTTAGTCTCCACCATCTGTGAACGTGTTGCGGATTCGTCCTGAAGAAGTAAGTGAAGCATTATAATTATTAACAATTAAAAATATGGCCTCCCGAAATGTATCTGTCTTCTGATAAGTACCTACCAACTTTGATCTTTTTGTGGTTTAATTTTTATATTGCACGACATGATTATCGCATAACCCTATTGCTGCAGTTTTGTTATTTTTATGGATTATTCTTTATTCGTCAGATAGTTTGTCTACGGCATAAATTACATAAATTTCTTTTACAAAACCTGTAAAAATTACGATAGTTAAAGAGCCCCTATTTATTTAAATTTACCTGTAGTAAGTAGGTACACATTTCTCAATCGTCACCTTAACTGAGTAATAAATTTGCTTCGAAAATTAATGGTTTTGCTTAAAAATCCGTTAATTGCATGTCTAATGAATGCAAAATCAGCACTTAGTCACAAAATATGGACATAACAATATTAATAATTTTAATCATATTTTGACTGTAAATTTTTTAATTCTTTTTATTACTTACACAAAAAAAAATATAACAGAAAGTAGTCTTTAAAGATAGGGTTCTCTGTTGCAAGTAAACATTACATTTTATTTTTCCAAATCACGACATGTGTATACAGATTTGCCCTGGTTTAGCACGATGTACACCCATCAAAGGACGCGGTAAACAACTACCAGACGGAACATATGAGGACCCAAACGACCGCCTCAGCGAGGTACAATCACTAAAACTACATTATATTATAATACTATTCATTCAAATAAATATACATTAATATTAATAAATTAATTTATAATTTATTTATTTAAGTGTATTCCTGTTCAATTTATTCTTTACTTTTTATTATCCGTGTAGAAATGCTCACATTTGGCGCGATGTCACATAGTCAAGTTCGAGCAGGTAAATATTAAGTTTATGGATAAAGCACTTAAAAACACTACAACGTTTTTTGGTGGATAAAAATTTAAAATTTTTCAAATGTTTACTGTTTTTTTATCTTAAACGTTAACTTGTTACGTTATGGCTATCAGTACTCGTGTAATCTTTTTCATATAATTGTCATTACTTTGCAATTTTAAATGAATATTATTTTTGTGTGCCCGCTGTTCGACACTGCGTTCTTGCGATAAATAATGTTTCGAAGCGCTGTACCATCATCTCTAAGTAAGTTGTACGACAGTGCGATTTTAAACTGGTCTAGCTTTGTCTCGTTCTTGCGTATATAATGCTAGAGATGGTAGTAAGGGCCCAGAGATTCTTAAGAAGACGCAGTATTAGCAAAAGAGGATGACTTTTTATGTTGCAAGCAATCCTAGACTACGATAATCGCTAGCTACTAGGCAGACAACGTGACTCCTTGCCGCCACTTTACTAAAAATACTAAAACGCCATTTTTTGTTTTTAGGGTATACCAGGTCAAAATGAAGTACGTACATTTAACGAATGCCAAACTTTACAGATTTTGATTTGAAGCCGACTTTCTTACTAGACTCAATGTCAAACAATACTTATATAAATATTCAACCACATACACACAACACCATCTAGCGCAAACTAAGCAGAGCTTGTACTATCGTGTATGTACCCTACCGGCCAAAAGTTTGAGACCACAAGTTAAAATATTGTTTCACAATAAAATTTGTTAAAAATACATATGATAAACAATTAATTTGAACACCTGCATATACAATGGATATTTAACTATTTTTCGAAGTCATTATTTCTATTTATTTTTATGTAATCATCGTACAAAGGTCTTTTGTCTAGAAACATAAATGGGCGCCGCGTGCGTACCGCGCGCTAAAGTCATTGTAATATTATTGTTACCTGACTATTATTCATTATTTGGGCTTTGTTTTGTGTTAACAGAATTTTAGGAAATTTTAACTTCCTAAAACACTGTGAACACCTGAGTTTCCATGGAGTAAATATTTCTTAATCTTGGTTAGTCCGAGCTCGTCGTTCTTACAGTGAAGACATCTCATTATGGGAAAAGTACGCCAAATTAGCGGTGAAACTCGTGCTGTCATCATTGCTTTACACAACGAAAGCAAATCTGAACGTGCGATTGCTACTCAGCTCAAGTTGTCGAAGACTTGTGTTCATAACACAATAACCCGATACAAGGAGACTGGCAATAATCAAGATCGTTCGCGGTCGGGAAGGCAGAGAGCTACCACTTCTAGCGAGGATAAGTTCATCGTGGTAACAAGCAAGCGGAATAGACGCCTGACAGCACCAGAAATCCGCGCTGAAGTGAACAAATCCCGGTCTACACCTGTGTCATTGACCACAGTGAAAAGAAGACTAAGAGACGCTAAGTTATTTGGTCGCGTAGCAGTGCGAAAACCTCTCTTAAGGCCACAAAACAAAAAGAAGAGAATGCAGTGGGCCCTTACCCATCGAGACTGGAGTGAAGAAGACTTCAAAAGAGTTCTTTGGACAGATGAGTCCAAATTTGAAGTGTTTGGGAGCAAAAGACGTGTTTTTGTTCGGCGGAGTGCCGAGGAAAAGATGATGCCAGACTGTGTCCTGCCCACAGTGAAGCATGGCGGTGGTTCCATTATGGTTTGGGGTTGTTTCTCGAGCCGTGGAACTGGAGATTTGGTACGAGTCGAAGGAATTATGAAAAAGGAGCAGTACAAAGCAATATTGGAGTGTAATGCTGTACCATCGGGACTTCGGCTAGTTGGAGATGGCTTTATTTTCCAACAAGACAACGACCCTAAACACAGCTCCAAATTATGCCGGGGTTATTTAGATACAAAAGAAGCAGAAGGGGTGTTAAAAAACATGGTGTGGCCCGCTCAGAGCCCCGACCTTAACCCTATAGAACTTTTGTGGGAAGAGCTGGACAGAAACGTGCGCAGTTGTTGTCCCAGCTCACGAGAAGATTTGTGGAGAGCATTGCAAGAAAGCTGGAACAATATTTCACAAGAAACAATCGACAAATTGATTGCCCGCATGCCAAGACTTGTCAACAAAGTGATTCAATGCAAGGGAGGGTTTTTTGATGAAAAAGCTGTTTAGCTTTTCAACATATATTTTAAGTTAAATTGTCGAAATATTTAATATTTTTTATTTATATTTAATTGCATTTGCCATACTTAATAAATATCACAATAAATCCTTTCATGTTTAGCTTTTTATTTTGAGTTTTACATCCATTTGCAACTTTGATGTAGGTGGTCTCAAACTTTTGACCGGCAGTGTACCTACCCGATACTAGACAATGGACAAACATACATATATATTTATTTTTTTGTAAATACATACATATATTACACATAGAAACACCCAGACCAAACAAACATCCATGTTCATGCATACAAATCTTTGACTTGTGCGGGCAGTTTAAAAACCGATTGAATTTTTTAGAGTGAGTTGGATGATAATTGATAAGTATGTACACACAGCGACACATCAACCTAGACTGTTTGGACTTTGAACTATTAGAAGTTGAATGCTGCGAATCGTGCGACAGAGTGCGTTATATTTTTGTTACGCCCCATCCTTATCATTACATCGACACCACTATGCACTGTCCCTTTCCAACAATTCTCTATTTTGTATGTAGCGTAGTTATGCGTATATAGGGTGTCTAACTTGATGAGTAGCCGTGTGTACATGTTACGACAACGAAAATGTATATGCTTTGTTATTGTTATAAAATTTTAATAATTTGTGTAAGGTACTTGTAATGTAATGTGATGTAATGTAATAAATGTATTTTTTCTTAGGATACCGACAATAATAATTATTATGTACGTATATGACGTGTATTTTAATACGACTAGAACTTTCATCTAAATGTACAAATAATAAATGCTTTTATTGTTTTTCAAGTGGCGGAGTGGTCAGGTACCTACAAAAAAATTTAATTACAATATTAATCTTAATTACTTACTTACTTAATTATTTTTAAATATAACACAATGCCTGTGGCGCACGTGGTCTTATATTCGTTTTTTCTTTTTAATTATTTTCTTTTACTATATTCTCAGTCGCAGTGCCAAATTTAAACTCCGTGCTACAACTAAGATATTTCTTTTCAGTTCCAAAAAAAAAGTTCTAAAAGGCAATAGACTCGCCCTTAATATATGAAAACTAAAACCATATTTAGCGAAATACATCTCTGCCTACTTCTTCGAGGACTTACGCATAAGATGATGTATGCAGGGGCGCCGAATTCATAAAATATTGGGGTCTTTATATAAAATATATTTTGGTTCACCATAATTCACCATTGAATAGTTAACAAAAATTAACAAATATACCCTATTTCCACTTTCCTTACAGTTAATTAAAGTCAAAAATCATTTATTCATTTAGGTCACAAAGTAACACTTATGAACGTCACAGGAGAAAATATTGGGGGCTAAGGCCTATCGATATATCCATAGGGGGCCTATAGAGCGCTGGTCTATGTATCTATAATCCAATATTATTGTTCCAGAAATCGGATCGTTCAAACAACAGGGCGGACAATGACCGAGACGATGATGACGACGACGATGATGATGATGATGATAATAATAGGAAAAAGAAATAAACTCTCGTGACACGTACAATATTGTGATACGACCACTATTACGTTAAACTGGACTTGATAAATATTATAATAGATACTTTTTATTAAAATATTATGAATCAACTTACTAATAAAGTACAAGCTGCAGCAAAGAAATACTAGTTTATATTTATAACTAAAGGATAGACGTTGTCCTGCCCGAACGATGTATTTTATTATAAATCCCGATTTACAATTTTAATATAGCCACATTAAGCAAAGACTGTATCGAAAATAAAAAATCCTATCACCCAATTGCAGGGCCACCTACTGGGTACAATAATTGTAAATCAAAATCGTCCAGGCACCCACGTAAATTTTCACAAAATATTTCATCGTAATCGGTCAAGCCATTTAAGAGACGTTTAGTGACTTACACAGGTATAGAAGAGTTATGCATATCTCTAAAGATCAGACCTGTACTGTCGCACTCCTGGGCAAAGGGCCTCTGATTGAGAGAAAGTTTAGGCCATAGTCTATTGCGCTAGCCCATTACTCGTTGCCAACGAGTAATGGGCTAGCGCAATAGACTTCAATCGACTTCACATATCTTCGAGAACATTACAGGAAAGTCTCAGACATGCCGGTTTCCTTACGATGTTTTCCTTCACCGCTAAAGAATGTCACGATCAACTATTTAATACACGCATAACTTCGAAAAGTCAGAGATGCCTACGGACCAAACCCGAGATCTCTGCGTGGCAGTCCAACGATCAAAAAAGAGCTCTTCATTGACAGTTATTTGGTGCTTGTCTGACAGTTCCTTAGTGCGAATAAACACCTAAAGATATACATACCATTCTTTAATAGGATCTGGGCTAAGAGTAATCTTAGGCTCATAGGTATACATACCTCCCCATTCCTTTCCAGTTATTAGGAAAGCATTTAAAACCGTTAATCCAACATCTAATCTCTCTCTGGGGTTACCGTCCCATAGGAATAATAGAGTTATATCATATACATTTCGCTAATAACTGCCATTTGCACAGGACATACTATAGTACACAGTGTGCATTATAATAATATAGTCTGTGCAAATGGCCAGCTTCCGTTGAACCTCGGTCTGGACATTACCATCGGGTGGGCAATATACCTACATGTTTATGCAGTAACATAGGTTTTAAAAAAAAACCCTATGTTTAATACAATACAATATGAGAACCCTTGAATAATGAAACCGTTTACAAGGTTGATTTTTGCGTAATCGTGGCATACCACAATTTTGATATGGTTATTCAAATCGATCAGTCACTCAGTCACCAGATTTCGGTTGATAGTGATGGTAATGATTAATGGATTATAAAACACCTGTCTTTAAATTGACGCATGGCATAATGTCTTTTGATACAACAAATTAAGTAAACGAGCATACGGTGCGCCAGAATCCTCAGGTTACTATAAACTATAGCAATTGTTTACCCAAACGGTCACCGTAGTTTATGATCGATGGCAATACGACAGGTGTCATTCACGCATTGCCGACCCTCGAGAAAAATGCAAGTATTGAGTGAAGCATATACGTATGTAAGCCTTCGGGACTCTGAGTTATGGGTGAAAAGCGAATACCTCTTTCTTTCGAACGTGGTACGGGCAAGTGGGCCATACTCACCCCAGAATTGTCTGATGCCCACCCCAGGATGTAAGGTTTTAACTTAAAGTAATAAGGCGCTATACATAGCGCCTTATTATTTTTAATTACAGTCTAAACAGCGACAGCCTACTAACAGACCATCGCTGTTTAGAGACCGGGCGCTACTGAAAAATAGCCTTAGATACGCCAATGCTCGAGTAAGCGTGCTCAACCGTTTCGCAGACTCTCTCAGTATTGGCTTACATTGAAACAACTATAGTTTGGCTAACCCATACAGTCTATTAAAGACAGTCAACAAACTTTGCTAACTGTACGTGCTGAACTAAAGTTAATTAGTGTTATGTTTTTATTGCCATTGGTAACTGACTTCATGGCTTATCTTTAGCAGTAGGTATCACTAAAGCTAATCGATAAAGTAAACAGTGGTAATAATGTAATACAGTCGTAGCAGAATATACGTTTTATTTCTATTAAATCTATATATTTTAGATATTTCGCAAATTTAACTTTTCACTCTTTTCCCAACATGTTTAGTCACAACAACTACGCATTATTAAAAAAAAACAGCAGCTGTGATTGACAGAAGGACAAAGTCGCACCATAAGATTTCCATCATCATTAAGGCACCCTAATACACATTGATTAGAATTATAAAAGTTAGATATAACAAAATTAGACCGTTATATCAATATTTAGAAACCATTTCCCGAATTCTTTATAATGAATTTCTTTAGGATAAGTATAGCTAGTTACTACTATATACTTGGCATCATTATCAGCTGTCAGTCTTGCTACAAATAACATAATAATTTATTTATTTGCATAAACACAATTAACACTTATAAACATAAATAAATAATCACTTGTTCACACAATATATAATTTAGTTGACAAATATGTTTATATTTGTCGTAACTGGCACCTTGCTAAGTTATAGATTAACTTGCATTAGTACCAGTCCCAATCCATACAACATAATTTGATGAGATACAATTTAAAGATATAAGCGTTCGGTTACAAACAAATTCGCAGAAATTAAATAAAAGCAAAATGGTAACAACTGTGTGTGTGTGTGTGTGTGCGTGTGTGTTTGTGTGTATGTGTGAGTTTGTGTTTTTGTGTGTATTTGTGTGTATGTGTGTATGTGTGTAAGTATGTGTGTATGTATGTCTTTGTGTGTGTGTCGCTATAATTAAGTTGCAGTAAATATGTGGTAATGAGTTTTTAAGGGAGTTTGTGTGCAAAGGATAAATATTGTGTGTATTGTTAAATTTATTGTATAGACGAGGTCCTTGAAAGCAAATAAATCTTTTGATGAAAGATAAGTTGCATTTGAATGATCGGCATATTATGTCCTTCCGTCTCCTAGTAATTATGTCGTAAGGAGTGTCTTAGTGTTGTAAAACAACAGTGTTTAGAACAAATAGCTGCCTCACGGTGAGGACTTTACTACACTTGTATAGGTCATCTACATATAGGATAGAGTAACGGACGGAAGGTTTGACCTTTAATACTGCTCTTTAAGCTCTTTCCAACTTAAGGATATTACTTTTGGGAGCCTCACCCCAAGAAGTAACGCTATATGCTAACAACGATTGATAGAGAGCGTAGTAAATAGTTTTTATTACATCGAATTCAGCAATACGGCGGAGAGTTTTAAATACAAAAATCATTTTCTTGATCCTAGAAGTAAGTAGGTCTATGTGGGCTGTGAAGGTTAAGTTGCTGTCGAAAGTGACCCTAAGATATTTGTTATTGTTTTATTTTATGTTTGCGAGCGTTCAAGATTGGGGCAGCAGCAAATAATGGGAGCTGGGCAAGAGTACGCTATTAAAAAAATAGAGTCAGAAGGTTGAGTAGACTGTCGTAATAAAAACGTGAGAATTTTTGTTTTCTCCGTATAGAGGGTGAGTAAGTGGGTATTCAGCCAATTCAATACGGTATCTAGTCCTGACTGTGCAGCCTTGAAAGTGTCATGCCAGGTGTCACCCGTGAAGGTAAGGACAGTATCATCTGCAAAGGCCGTCACTTTACCATTTAAAAATTCTGGATTACACAACTGATTGACATATATGAGAAAGAGAGTTGGCCCAGTCACACTACCTTGAGGTACATCAAAAGGAGACAGGAAGTTCATCACTAAGGTAATTTGCCACTTTAACGCATTGAGTTATATTTTTTAGGTAGTCGATAAAAATGCGGAGCGCCATGTCACAAACACCCAACTCCTCAAGTTTCTTGATAAGTGTAATGTTTCTGAGGAATGCACTTCTTGCCGGAATATGAGGGTTGGAAATAATACACCACTTCGCCATACAACGTATATTGGCCGACTGCCCGTTACAATATTAAGGCTAGGTACTTATAGCTACGTGCCGCGCGTTGTAGTTGTTTGTACCTACCCGCTATTTACAAAATATTACAATAAGTTAGGGAATAGAGACTGCATCGGAAGCGTTTTTCAGGTCTAGAAATATAGACAGTACTTTCCTTTATTGTCCAAGTTCTTTACTATGTGAGTAGTTACGAGTACATCTAAAACAGCATTGTTGGTAGATCTGTTACGTCTGAAGCCGTATTGGTTAGGTGATAGAAGCATTTTATCTTCTAGGTATTTAACCAGCCTTTTATTTATAATGCGTTCTAGAATCTTTAAAATTGAGGGCAGTACCGCTATAGGACGATAATATTTTTGACACAATCTCTAATCCCTTCCTTATGTAATGGGTGTATATAATCGCCTTTTTAAGTGATTTCGGATATATGCCCATGTTAAGGCAAAGTTGAAATAGAAACGTTAGAGGAGGCACAATACGGTTGATATGTTGTCCCAGCCAACAGCGAAATTTGTTTTGAGTGATATAAGTACGGATTCCAACTCGCTCTAAGGACTAAGAAGAGAGGAAATTTGTTCCCGTTAGTTGTGTCGGATTTTGTTGCTGTGTGAATTTGACAGCTAGATTTTTGCATACATTGGCAAAGTAGCTATTTACGAGGTTAACTGACAGCTGGGGAACAATAGAAGATGAAAGTAAGTCTGTAGCAGGTGCTGTCGTATTACCAGTGAGAGTCGCTCTCTTATCAACTTGCCAAATCTTGTTGTTATCACCAGCAGCTTCTCTTAGTTCTGATCTTTCATACTCTCGTTTGAGCTGTCTTAGGACTTCTGTGCAGAAGTTTCGGTACCTACCGTGAGAAAGCTTTTTTTAGAATCTCGTTATTAGGTGACAATTTTAATTTCTTATGCATAACATCTCTGTTACGCATACAACGGAGCATGCCCATGGTCATCCAAGGCTTTAGTAACCGTTTATGTTTTGGAAGCTCGATTATGCTTGTGTGCGATCATATAGTATTAGTTAAAAGGTAAGTTATAAACCTAGTAGCTTTATTTGCACCGGTATATTCGTAAATTGGTGCCAGATCTAGGAGGTCCATTGTAGAATCTAGAGCTTGATAATTAATCTTGGTCACAGTGTTTACGCAAATATTATAGGTTTATTTTGCTTTAGACAGAGAAAGACAACAGGGACAGGGGAATATAGATTATCTCTACCTTAACAAAAGTTAGGGTAAAGCGATGTTTGCAGCAGGATTGCGATAATATAATAATATCCAGCACGCCCCCGCTCCGCCGCCTCCTTCTGCGAGATGACAGCCTCGCAGAAGGACCTCATTGCACCCCAGCACCTGTCGGCGCCGACCATCATGGATACGACGGTCGACAACGAGAGGTCGGGGCCAATCACGGCGACCAGGGCACAGTGCTCCTCGGCCCACGCCGGACACTCCTCCAGCGTGTGCTGCGCCGTGTCCCGGTCGCACTCCTCGCAGTGGTGACACCTGGTTGTCGGCTCCCTACCGGCTATCTTGCACAGGTACTCTCCGAAACAGCCGTGTCCGGAGAGCACCTGAGCAAGCCGGTAAGTGAGCGGTCCACGCCGTCTGTCCGCCTATTGCCTTAGCACCGGACGGACAGCCTCGACTGTCCTCACCCCGTAGCGGGGCTGGGCCAGTCTCTCCTCCCATTTCGCCTCAAGGACCAGTCGAGCCTGGGACCTTCGCGTCTCCACCGCCCTGTGAGGTCAAGTTGAGTCAAATCCCAGGGTGGCGATGCCGCCAAAACGCACGCCGCCTCATAGGAGACGGTGCGGTACGCCCGCGACACCCTGATCGCCATCGCCCTCTGTGGTTTCCTCAGGAGGGTGATGTTTCGGCGATCGAGGGCTTCGGCCCAGATGGGCGACCCGTACAGGGCCATCGACCGCACCACCCCCAGATAGAGGCGTCGGCAGACGACACTCGGACCCCCGATATTCGGCAGCAGAGAGCTAAGCGCTCCCGCCGCCGACATCAACCGGGGGGCCAGGCGGCTAAAATGGACGCGAAAGTTCCAGCGGCCGTCGAGGTGGAGCCCCAAGTATGTCATACTCGGCTCCACCCCGATGCGGACCCCTCCAACTATGATGTGGGCATCTGGTGGCGGCGCCCGCCGAAGCCCATGAAATAACAGGGCCTCGGACTTTTCCAGCGCCACCTCCAGTCCCAACATCCTAATTCTACCGACAACCAGGGCCACCCCTGCCGTGGCAAGACGGGCAGCTGCCCCGTAATCTTCTCCCCGGGCCGTGACCAGCGTGTCGTCAGCGTAACAAGTTACGCCGACGCCCGGGGCAGGGCGCCCCGCAGCACCCACTCGTAGCCGATGTTCCACAGGGTCGGTCCAAGAACGGAACCCTGCGGAACACCGCACGACACCTCCCTCCGGAACGTCTCTCCGTTCCGCCCCACACAGAATACACTCCTCTGGTGCAGGTAGTCCCCGACTATTCGGCGCAGATAGGGAGGCACCCCATGAAATCGGAGCGCCTCCCTAATAGTCGCCCACGGCAGGGTGTTGAACGCGTTGGCGATGTCCAAGGACACCGCCAACACCACCCCGCGCGAGGCGACCGCCTCTTCCGAGAGGGCCTTGACGCGACTGATCACGTCAATCGTCGATCGGCCCTCTCGGAATCCGAACTGCCGTTCGGACAAGTCGGGGCCCACCCGCACCAGGTGCCTGGAGAGGCGGGCAACCACTACACGCTCAAAGAGCTTGCCCACCTCATCCAACAGCACTATGGGGTGGTACGCGGAGGGAGAGTCCGCGGGGCGGCATGATTATAATTCCTAGTGTAACTTGGGGAGACATAGTAGGCAACGGCATTTCAAACGTTGGTATGGTATTCCTTTATTGCTGATAGCTGGTTTGCCGCTTTGGTAATATAAAATATGCCAATCGGAAATTGTTATAAGATTACCATATCTTATATCAGTGGCGTAACTATACCATCTGGGGCCCGTGGCAAATTCTTTTGATGGGGCCCTATCGGTAAAAATCGTCACGTTGTACTCAGTTTGATTTTAATAAACTTCGAAATTTTCAGCGTACTCAATTACACGTTGTATATGTCCCACTAATGGCCATAGGCCTTCTCTCTTAGGCGAGAGGGAATGGTCTGTAGTCCCCACGCTAGCCCAATGCGTATTGGAAACTTCACATTCATCCATAGAACATAATATCTCAATGCATTCATCATCTATTCGCTAGCTTTTCGGTGAAGGAACAACATCGTGAGGAAACCTGCATACATTTACATTGAAATAAAAATAACAATTTAATTTCAATAAGATATTTATTAAGAAAAATATTATTAAGAAAGATATTTATTAAGAAAAACTTTTTTTCGAGCTTTCTGTTCCGCAAAAGTGTCTATAACATCATCAAAGTTTAAAGGTTACATAACCTGTCTTGTCTCATAGAGTTTCTTAAATAGGTTTTTATCAATTTTAGTTTTGAAAATAATCGTTCAGCACTCGCTGTAGTCAAAGGAATTGTAAGAAATAACATTAATGCAGTGCATACTTCAGGAAAGCTGCAGGACATAAAATGATTTTTTATTATTAATAAATCAGCAAGGTCTCTAATACACGAAGATTTTTCTATTTCGTCTCTGAAAGTGGATCGAAAACTGAGAATTTCTCTGGCAAATGATTCAGATATGTCTTTTTTATATATCTTAACAAATTCTAGAGCTTTTTTTAATAGATCAGTGTCCTTCAAAACTTTTAAAGTGGAAGGCTGCAAAACACTGAAATTTGAAACAATTTCATTAATTGGAAGGAAACGCGATTTCAGTTGGTTTGTAATGATGTACAATACTCGATAAAATATGTTCACTTTGAACAAACTTTCCGGATCTTGGAGACGCTCATCTTCGCAAAGCTCATCAAAATGGCGTTTTACCTTCCTCTGACGAGTTTTAGAAAATTCAGGGGTGATGGACCATTTTTCTGCTACACTATTTGCTTCCATTTTTAAATTTTCAAATTCATTTCGATACCTTTCCAATTCTACTAGACAAATTTTCAAACGTTTTAAGGCATTTGAAAGATCGGTGGCTTTAGACTGAAGCGCTTTAGAGGCTGCATCGATAGTAAGTAGAATCTTGCAATGGAAAACCAATAACATTATAAAATTGTAGTTTTCGATCTTCTTTTTGAGTGAAACAGCTTCATTTCTTTCGTCTGATTTGCGATTTAACAGAATTGTTGTCGTTAGCGCTTTTTGGACTTCAACAAACCGAACTTTTAAAGCAAAAACGGCATCATAACGTCCTGCCCATCTAGTAGGGTTTAATGTTTTTAATGTTATTGAAGTTGAAGACTCATTTTCTTTATTAGATATCAAACCTGATAAAATATTCCATCTTTTGATACTATGCCCAAAAAAATTATAAATTTGTCGAAATGTTTCAAAAAAATTTTGCATAGCAATAACCTCTCTCACTGCATCATTGAGTACTAGATTTAAATTATGAGCAGCACAGTGAACATATACGGCATTTGGCTCGAGATCTTTTATGAGTTTTTGAACTCCACCATAAGTCCCTTTCATTGTGTTAGCACCATCATATCCTTGTCCTCGACACTTATTTAGAGGAATATTTTTGTCATTTATGGATTTAATAATTTGCTTGGACATTGCTAAGGCAGTTTGATCCTTAACTTCATGAAATCCTAAAAATGTTTCTTTAATGACAAGTGCCTTTGGGATCCCATTATCATCTTTTTCGATCATACAATAACGGTAAAGTTCACACATTTGATCAATTTTTGAAATATCTTGAGTTGTATCGAATACGATAGAGTAGAATGGTGCGGCATTTATTTCATTTATGAGTGCATTTTCTACTTTTAGAACCAGGACAGAAATTAGCTCATTTTGTATTTTTGGACTTAAGTATTTTATCTGGCTCTTTGGTTTACTTAACAATTCTCAACTATCGTTCTATAATAACTCAACAATACTCAAAAAGTTTCCTTTGGAGCTTGGATCACTGCTATCTGCATTTTCTCTGTGGCCACGAAAGGCTAAATTACACGTTGAAAGTGTCAGAGTAACATCAAGGAGCCTAGAAAGTACTTGACGCCAAAAAGATTTTTCTTTTTTGATTATAGACTCTTGCTCTTCATCGAGTGTTCCATGTAGCCGCCACTGTTGATACGTAAGACAGGAATCCAGATGAATTTTTGATGTCTCGTGTCTTTGTATGGCATCTACAATATGTTTCCAGACGTCATAGCCCTCAATCCAAACATTTTGTATTTTTTTAGATGCCTGATTTGCGAATAACCAACACGGTTCACAATACGCCTTCTGAAGTATTAAAGAATAGGATAGCCATGTACGTTCAAGTTTCACGCCAGACATGGAAACAATATAGTAATGTTTTTCTAGAAAAGATCGATTGTCACTATCTTTTAAAAAAGGTTTTCAATCACGAACCTTTTCACTTGATCAGTTATTAGCTCTTTAAAATTACCCTTATCAGTCACATATGGCGAAGATACAATATTGTTCATGCTCAAATATAATTCTCTTTGATTTTTGCTAGTACCCTGTTGTGGTTGTTCTGGGTCTGGATAGTCACTGGTGTTGGGTGCTGCATCTGAGAATTCTGGTATACTTTTAGTAAGGTCTAATTCTTCACTTTTGGAGCACTGTTCACTCGACTTTTCATTATCTAAGTCATCATTTTTCAAGTACTGACTAATTTTAGGTAGCTTTTTATTTTTTTCTTCAGTCTCCCTCTTTCTCTTTCGTTTTTCGCTCCCACTTAAATATTTTCTGGAACTAGACATTTTAATATCTAACTTTCACAATCAACTTTACTTTGCCACCATTTTCATATTCAATAAAAAAACAAATACGAAAAATCAAAGATACAAATCATCAATTGTCAAAAATAATCACACAAAGAATACGCAGTCAGTAGAGCCCTCATAAAAAAATATCAAATCCGGAATTCCCCTAACATAGTGTTGCTAGCTCGCCCCAGCAGCAGCGCCACGAAAAAAGGGAAACAAAATGGGGAAATCCCCGTTCGTCAATGCTCACCCGCGCTGCCAACGTACCGCGACAAAATATGTAAAAACCAATGGATGCGTTCTAAAATGAATAGAGATATGCAATTACCGGTATTTTTATTGACAGTTTTTCGACGGTCATAAGTACGTAAAATTACTCGACACGGGTAACGTGTACATCTCTAAAAATGAATCAACATCTTTTTGTTTAGGTTGGTTGAAATGCTTAACAATTAACTTGAAATTGTATTATGGTCTTTTGTTGTCTCACTTTGGATTTTAAGCAGAACTTATAAAAATATACTTTTCAAATAAAATAAAATACTCAGGTACAATGTAAAAAAATATTTTTGAGCTCGCGGCCTCTTGGGCCGGGGCCCTCTTGGTTCGGGGGCCCGTGGCATTTTGCCAGCCCTGCCACCCTATTGTTACGCCACTGTCTTATATTGTAATGTCCTTTCATAAATAACTGAAATTAAATATTATAAATGACTACTAAGAATAATTAACAGGTTGGACAAGCTCGCAAGTATACAGTCGCAAAATATTATCCATGAATTTTACAATATCCAATCTCACTGTACCGTAATTTGTTAAATACCAAACAGTGAACGCATTTTAATTACCAAACCGACTCCGATCAATAAAATGTCACTTTGAAATCAAATGGCAATATTTTGATGTTCTATTATTAACAATAAGTATGTACCTGGAACGCGATCACATACAAACTGTTTTTATTCTGTATTCTGTCACTGCTTTAAACGTCAAATAACGCGTTTGCTGTGTAGATTTTGTATTGCTTTATAATAATTAGATACCTTTAAAGATCTAGAGTTTTATTTAAAATGTCTACATCGGTAGATCAGAAAGCATATTTGCAAAAATATCTTGGTGGGTCGTCAGGAGACAGAAGAAAAAAGAAGAAAAAGGCTGTCAAAGGCAAGGGGTAAGAGTACCTATACTAGTTTTTGCTTTTATTAACCTGATAATTGCTAAGAAACGCAATTTTCTCATTCAATATCAAGTCTTTTGCCATCCCTAAATAATTCATATAATTGAATTCGGTCAGACCTGTTAGAAATTCTGAAAATTCTCAATTCTCTCTTTTACGCTATCCTAATCTATATTACTCACTAAAGCGTCTTAGTCTTTATACTATGCAAAACATATATAAGATGGACTTAATAATAGACTTCAGGCTATTATCAAGCTATAGACAATAGGTGTGTGTTGCCATATTCTCACATTATAGGTACATGTGTCTGTTCTCAAAAAGCCTCTTTTGCAATATACACTTATTGTATTCTATATGTACATTTGGCGAGTTATTATTGCTTTAACCAAGCACAGTTTTATTTCAAATACTTCATTCCATTATTATAAAAATGTTATAAAAACTTAACCTTAACTATTTGGTTATTACTTGATATACAGTACACAGATAACAGTAATATTAGTAACACTCAGGATAACCAAAATAGTTACTATAACCTTCATGTTGTGAAATGCCAGACATAAATAAAAACCTATTTCGTCTGGTCACCAGTGTTCAGTAAAAACCAAAATACAACAAGTTAAGTGTCTTGTCTTGTCTTACAATTCTGTCAACTCATTTAAAGTTTTAGCATAGAAGTAAATAAAGTAAAGTAATAGTAAATAAAGAATATCCAACACTAGCTGACCCGGGCAACTTTGTCTGCTTCACATAATAGATTTTTCCCATCATTGCAACATTTTTCATTGATGCTCCGCTCTTATTGGTCGTAGCGTGATGTGTATATTCTATAATAGCCTTGCTAGATAAATGGGCTATCCAGCACTAAAAGAATTTTTCAATTCGAACCAGTAGTTTCTGAGATTAGCGCGTTCAACCAAACAAACACTTCAGCTTTATAATATTAATATAGATTAGAATACACTGTAGAGATTTATGCTTCAACATAATAACATAATAACCTAGTGTTGCCTACCTTGGGGATGCAACAGCAGTGAAGGTAACTGCTGTAAATAAGGCTTCAATTTCTGCACCGGGCAATGATGTACTGGTTTTATCTATAAAAAAATTTGTAATAGTTTAGAAATTGAAAATGCAGCTGGGCAATAAAGCATTTATCTTATGGCATATAAATTGTACAGGAAATATGAAAAAAGGCACATCGTAAAGGAAATATGAGAAAAAGGCTCTGTAAATTCCTTCAGCTATATGAGTGTCAGACTGAGTACTGATAATGTGCATGTAAAATTTCATGATAATCAGTTGATTGTTGATAAGTTTCATAAGAATACACTAACACAATCCAATTGGTAAATAGAGAAAATATTGTAAGTATCTATCTATCTCTAATTACACAGAGAGAGAATTAGGATGAGAAACAGAGAAAATTCTACATAGTTCATGTTGCTATAAGCATGTATGTACATGTTTATGTACACATAAGTATAACTAAAAAGGTTTAAGTTTTTGCAGACAGATATAGACATAAACTTATTATTAAAATTGATTCAATTAAGCCTATTGTCCAGTGACAACTGTTGACTGATGTGCAATGCTCATTATTATGTCCAAGCTAGGACATAATAATGAGTGATGTGCAGCTGTAGCATTTTTTAAATTGTTGATTATGAATTATATTGCATCAACATAAGCAATTAGCATCTAGAATCATAATTCTAAATAGCAACATATATATATTATATATATAGTATGCTGCTTTTTGGTGTACTATGTAAATAGTAATCTATACTTATAAAGAGAAAAGATTAGATGTTTTGTTTGTTTGTAAGGATTCTCAAACTTAAGCTTAACTCAAATAGTACTCAACCGCTTTTAAGAATTCTTTCACCGTTAGAAGAGTAGGCTCTATTTTATTTTTTACCTGGGGTATGCATTGACGCATACCCCTCCGTGGGGGCGGGCGGAGGGGCTATGTCGGACTCACCGGGGTAAAAGAAAGATGTTAATGATGATAAGAATGGACCTCCCGGTAATACCGACTAAACCTACCACGGTGTTCCTCGACAAAACCGCAATCGGCGGGGCTGCGCGAATCATTTTCACATGCAGTCGCGACCCCGCCGAGGTTTCGGCCCACCGTATGAAACGCACCCGAGTAGGTAGGGTTCGGGGGGCGAACTACGGGTCTCCCCCTTAGGATCAGGGTACTACGGGGTCGGGCTAGCCCACCGCGCCTCGAAAGGCGTGTTCTATCGGCCGCTGATTAGAGTGCGCGGTGACTGACATTGAGGTTGGACTCGTAGTGGCTATGTGGTTAGCCGCAGAGGACGGCATGTTTGTTGCTCGGCAAGCACGTGGCGTTCGAGCGTCGGAATCATGCGCGGCTAGTGCGAACCAGTTGGTCGCGCGAGGCACGGAGTTGCCTTTAGCGAAGTGGTAGTGTGGTTTCACTGCCACGACGCATCTCAGGTGCTTGCCTGCTCAGCAAGTAAGAGTCATAGCTAGGTGACTCGGGCAATACCCGGCTTGTAGGCCAGAATGGGTAGACGTATAGATGTACGTCGTGAAGTGAGCGTGCCTTACAGCTCCGGCACCATACTGGAAATATGGGAGGCGGGTTCTCCGTCGGCCCCAGCGAGGATATCGTTAGCAACTCTCTGAGTTCGCGAGTGGTGAGCGGATTTATTGCTCCGTTACCTATCTGGACAATAGGTAGTGCCACTTGGGTACAAGGTAGCTAGCTTACGAGAACTGGGTCTTAGGATTTGGGGACAAGACTTGTCTATAACTGGTCCCTGAAGGTGTTTTCGGGCACTGGAAGGTACAGCGGCTCCTAGTGTATACCGAAAAGGTGGGAAACTGGGAACGCTATATCATAAACTAAGTAGTCTGTAGAGAGGAAGGGTCTGTCCCCTCCCCCTGGAGGGGAGATGGACACGACACAGAGGCGCACGTGGGAACACGCAGGCCGCCTCTCGGACCTGGTGCTGATCGGATGGCGGGCAGGCCCACGAAGCCCGCCACCCCAGGTCAAACCTCAGGGTTGCTGGTGGTCATCTCGCGCCCTCCGACGCCCGGTTCTGCGGTTGGGGAGATTGTTTGAGCTCTCCCTCTCCCGCTCCGCCACCTCCTTGACGGAAATTACTTCCTAACAGAAGGAGGCGACGGCAGGTTAAGCTAACCTAACCGTTAAAAAAGTGCTGTTACTAATAACAGTACTTTTTAAATAAAATATAGCCTACTCTTCTAATGGTGAAAGAATTTTTAAAAGCGGTTGAGTACTATTTGAGTTAAGCTTTAGCCTTTTGACTGCCACAGCATAAAAGTAGCACCGTGCCCCCTACGCCAGGCGATGATTAATAAAGTTTTAAATAAAAGGTAAAAGAAACACAAATATTTTAATTTTGTTCCTAAGAATATGTTATTATTTTATTTGTCGACGGTGCCGCGGTGGCGTGATGAGCAAGTTTTC
Source organism: Catocala nupta (assembly GCA_963675205.1). Taxonomy (NCBI): domain Eukaryota; kingdom Metazoa; phylum Arthropoda; class Insecta; order Lepidoptera; family Erebidae; genus Catocala; species Catocala nupta. The sequence goes on from OY776099.1 coordinate 19,109,105, forward strand.
ATTTGCCGGCTATACCCGACCGTGGCGGTCAAAAGGTTAGTTAAGGTTGAAAGTCCTTACAAACAAACAAAACATCAAATCTTTCCTCTTTATAATATAAGTGTAAATTACTATCTATCTGTCTTTATTATGTGAGTATAGATGCTATTGTATATATGAGTTAAATCTTCGGTTCAATAATTTAAGCAACGGTCCTTGAACCATTTTTGTGGAATAAAAATAGTCATATGTATATATTTCTAGGTTCAAAATAATAGATGATGACATTGACTTAACTAAGCTACGTCCCCTGGATGGTGACGAGCTTGATGTGTTGGATGAAGGTGAGGATGCGCCGCAGATCGCAGGTATCATCGACGACAGGCCAGAGGAGTTGAAGCAGTTGGAACAGCTGAAGACCAGCTCCAAATGGAAAGTCGTTAATCAGGTATTGATGCTTTTTTAACAGTATCTCAGTATTTTCTCATGCTGGACAAAGGCTTCTATATTTAATTAATATAAAAAATTTGGGCTCGAGCCTTGCCCAGTAATTTGTAAACAGGACTGATATTTAGTAATAGCTCATTTGATAAATATTTTACAGCTCTCCTAATTAAAGAATGTTATGGTCTCTGTACATCTCAATGCATTTTCTAACAAAATGTTGTAATAAGAAAAACGTATTTTTCAGGACGACGGTTTCAGCAGCAAGCTACAAATACAAGAAATTAAAAAAGACGTCAAAGAAACTGAAAAAGATAATGAATTGATCTTTGGTAAAATGTACAGTGACTCGGAAGATGAGAAGAAGAACGATTCAGACGTCTCCCCGCCACGAAAACATTCAAATCAAAACCAGAGACCTGCCACATCTTCAAAAAAACATGACAGTGATAGCGACTTTAGCCCTCCACGAAAAGGAGACGGCAGATCTCGTCAAAATGAAGAACCAGATGGTTCTCCTTCCAGGTCTAACAAACCGAAAGAGAGGGTACGAAAGCGTAGTCGATGGGGAGAATGGGAGGAAGTACCGGACTCCACAAACCAGTCACCTTTAAGCCACAAAAAACAAGAGCACCGAAATGCATCGCCACCTGCCTCACTAACCAGGCGAGCTAAAAAATATGATTCAGATGCTTCACCTCCCAGAAAATCTAAGAAAAGTTATGATTCTGACCAGTCTCCACCAAGGAAGTCTAGAAAAGATTACAATTCCAGGTCACCACCTAGGAGGTCTAACCAAGGTTATGATTCCGACGCATCACCTTCAAGGAAATCCAAGATGGATGACAAAAAGCGGAACAGATCACCAGAGTCTGGTTCGCCATCGAAAAGACGAAAACATTCCCCACAAAGACAGACTTACAGTCACAGAAACGATCGACAAAACAACTACCGGCAGGACAAATCTAGAAAATACAGACATTCCTCTGGGTCAGACTTGTCACCACCCAGAAAGAACAAGCGTAAATCACAATCACCATTACGCAAATCGGGCAAATCGATTGAAAACAATAAGAGGAAATATAACAGTGATTCTGATCAATCACCTCCTAGAAGGGACAGCCAAAGGAATATGTCTGATAGAGATAAAAATAAGAGAGGGAACGACAGCCCGCCGCCATCGAACAAGAAAATGTCGCGTACTCTAGAAGGCAAGATGGCGGGATTGCAAGATGCAAGACAGATGAGGCAAGAAAATGATTCGTTTAGAAGGAAAGAGGATGAGATATTCAACAAGATGTCTGATGAAGTATCCGGAAGGAATGCTAAAGCTGTATCAAGGAAAAGTAAGTATGACTAAAATTTGTAAATTGTTATAATAACTAGCTTCTGTCCGCGGCTTCGCGCACACGAATGCTACGTAATCGCAACCGAGATAAAAGGTATCGTATTTTAATCCCTGGTGAACAGCCACAAGCTTTCACATTTATAACATTATATCAGTCTTATACTAGCAGTTAGTGTAGCCTACGGTTGCTGGTAATACCCAGCGTTTTGCCTATCCTACATAGAAGTAGTTATTGAGCTGCCAGCACCAGTCAACTACCAAGACAAAGACTATACTAGTATTGCTAGCTGAACGCTCAATACCTAATATTTTACTACATTCCATAACTAAATGTGGACTTATAACAAACTAGCTGACCTGCGCACCTTTGCTTCATATAACAGAATTTTCCCCGTTTTTGCAACATTTATCATTGCTGCTCCGCTCCTATTGTCCTATGTCATAGCGTGATGTTATATAGCCTATAGCCTTCCTCGATAAACGGGCTATCCAACACTAAAAGAATTTTTCAATTCGAACCAGTAGTTCCTGAGATTAGCATGTTCAACCAAACAAACAAACTCTTCAGCTTAATAATATTAGTATAGATTAGATCATTACAGACAGTCGCGCACAGTAAATCACGAGAAGGGAAGAGCGCTAAGTAGCAATTAAAATTAAAACCCTTTAAGTATCTATATATTAATACGTGAAGCAAAACCTTTGTACCCCTTTTTACGAAAATTGCGCGGACGTAGGAGTATGGAATTTGGCTCAAAATTTATATGGAGAAGGAGGGGCGAATCCTAATATTTTTATAGAATATGTTTTAGAAAATACATTTATTAATGAAAAAACACGACACATACATTTGACACACGCAGTCGAATCGCGTTCGTAGTATTTCGGCATTGTTCGTCTGACGTCGTTCAATTCTTCGTAACTATGGTTACATAATACCTTATTTATATATAATAAAGAAAATAAGAAAACAAAGTAGGAAGCTTAGGAATGTCGTCAATGGTATAGTTAAGTAAATAATAATTTGTTTGAAAAAGATAAGTAAATTAACCTGTATAGCCTTAGCGAAATCTAAATAAAATGTCATTATAAGAGTAAAGTTATAGACAATAAAACCTTAAAACGATCAAACTTAAAGTTTAATCAATTATGGTCGAATTTTGACCACTAGACGACCGCTAGTATAAAAATAATCCGTATATAGTATTTTAATTTCAAAGTAAAATATTATGTTTTGCCATAAGAGGTATATACAATATTTTGGATGTGTAGACATTTTTATGTAACTTTGTTTCGTTTCGTTCCATATAGGTACATCTTATTGAGGGTGTCTATACTTTTTTAGTAGCAGGGTTGATTGAATATCTCTCTATGTCCTACCCATATTGTGCCTAATAATAATACACACCCTGTGTTATACGAACCCTTTAAAAAACACATGCGTAATATCAAATATTTGTTTTACAGGTAAAAGGGAAACATCAGAGGACAAGCATAAGAAGAAAGAGAAGGCGGAGAGGCAGAAAGAGATGGATGAAAAGTATAAGAAGTGGGGCAAAGGGTGAGTAACAATACTATTGATATCTCACAATCGCCATGCTTGTCATCTCATTTTGTGGTTGAAATATTGAATAAATATTTCCAATCATGTTTTTGCCTAGGTGACCCTTGCGTATTCAACCGCGTCTATGATTAGTGCGCCGCTCCTATGGCTCGTAATGATATATTACTATATACTAACCTAATTTAAGAATTGGACTATTAAATGCAAAAATAATTTTGATATCGAACTGTTGGTAGTTTCATAGATTGGCGCATTGAAATAAAAACAGACTGTTTAGCTTTATTATATTAGTTTAGATAGCAGAGTATGTCTTACAGAAAAAAACTGATAGCTTACTATTTATTATTATAGTTAAATCCAATACATAATCTTAAACTATTGAGTCACGGCGGCACACCGTCGGCCAGACAACAAGACAATTAGTTATGCAAAATGAATCCAGCAACACAGACTTCATTTTGAAAAATTAGAGTTTCAGTAAATTGAATATATAAAAATAACAATACAGCGATTTGATTTTAAAGCTAAAATATAAAATGTATTTTAGGGATGGATTCATATTGCATAATTACGTCCAATTATGTTTGACATTCCACGACTTGACAGGTAAATGGTATTTATTTAATAATTGTTTTTCAGTCTGAAGCAAATCGAAGACCAAGAAGCTCGCGTACAAGAGTTCATGCACGAAGCATCGAAGCCCCTGGCACGGCACAAAGGCGACAGAGATCTGGAGGACAATCTCAAACAGATCGAGAGACAAGGGGATCCCATGTTGCAGTATATTAAAGAAAAGAAACGGGAGAGGGGAGAGCTTGGACCAGGTAAATACGTATATTTAATGATAATAATAATGTCTTCCAGACCAAATTTCGGTCACGGCGCCCAATCTTCACGGAGACTGGCCATCTGCGCAGGAGACATTATAGTGCACAAGTGTGTGTGCAAACACAAGTGCACTCTCTGTTCTCTAACTCTTATAATGCATTGGGACGGCAATCCAACACGACTGGAGAAAAATCATGCGCAGGACCAATGGCTTTACGTGCTTGCCGAGGTACGGGGTTGTATTTCACCGCCATCTTTTAAACTCCTGGTTGCTGTTGAGATTTCTTGGCAGAAAAATGCAATAACTTTCTGTTGGCCCGACCCGAAGACCTCGTGCAGAGCAGTCGCATTCACTAATGCTGCGCCACAAAGGCAGTGACATATCCAAGGAACGGGAAAACTTCAAGTATTCTTACCGCTAAATAATTGCACTGCCATGCGGTAGTGCAATTATTTAGATATATATATATATAGATCAGGTATTTTGTCACATTAAAAAAAATGTCAATTTCCGAGTAGAAATGAAAGAGTGAAGTTATTTGCTGCATATCCTAACTAAAATTATAAATGCGAATCTGAGTTTGTTTGCTAGTTACACATTTTTTTTTATACTGTAATAGGCTTGCGTTTGACCGCGATCTCACCTGATCTTAAGTGAAGATGCAGTCGACGATGGAGCACGCTTGCCTAGAATATACCTATTCACTCACGACTTGAAGACAACCAGATTGTCCTCATCGGGAAACACAGACTTAGGTAGCGGATTTCCGCTTAGCGGCACGCATTATAATAATAATAATATCCTCCAGACCGAATTTCGGCCACGGTGGCCAGTCTTAACGGAGACTGGCCAACTACGCAGGAGATATTATAGTGCCCAAGTGTGTGCGCAAACACAAGGCACTCTCTGTTCACTAAATCTCATGATCCGATGGGACGGTAATCCGACACGACCGGAGAGAGATCAGGCGCAGGACCAACGGCTTTACGTGCTTTCCGAGGCACGGGGTGTCTTACACCGCCAACTTCTTAACTCCGGGCTGCTATTGAGATTTCTTAACTGAAAAACCCAATAACTTTTTGTTGGCTTGACCCGGGATTCGAACCCGAGATCTCATGCACAGCAGTCGCTTACACAACCGCTGAAAAAAAAGTAAAAGTGTAAGCAAAACACTTCGTGCGTAAATGTGGTATGTTCACCATGTACCTATGTCGCTGGTCTGATTGCCTGGTCGTCCGATAGTAGAATGGGGAAGGAGGAATCAAATTATGCAGTTCCTCTGCACACTCTCCGAAATGTATCCGATAGAAAACCGAAAGACTGAAAATCTTACGACGATGCTCCAAGCTTTGGAGGAGTGTTGACCAGTTGGTCATCGCCGATAAGTCACCTGGCCTTCCGCTCAATTGACTCCAAAGCCTCCAGCTGATATTTTGCAGAGCCATCCCAGAGGTGAGAACAGTACTTCATGTAGGATCGAACTTGTCCTTGGTACAAATCAAGCAAATGTTCTGACATGAAATACTGCCTTACCTTACTGAGGATGCCCAGCTTTTTGGCGGCTAGTTGGGATTTTGCCTCAACATAGGAGCCAAAGTTAAAGGTTGGAGTCAATGACATACCCAGAAGCTCAAGGCGATAAGTGTCGGCACGGATACATCTCGGAAAGTTGGAGCCAGTTGGAATGGGCTCTTTTGGCGGAAAACAGACATGCCTTGGTCTTAGAGGCATTGAACTTAACCATGTTGGCATCACCCCAATAGTAGATCACCTTCAAGGATAAGTTCATACGCTCGATCATAGCTTCCCTGAGCAACTGTATCTGTGCTCCACTGGCCCTAGCGCTGGAGACGTAACTCGTACAAACGTACCGGGTTTTAGCAGATCGTTAATATGCAGCAAGCCTTGTTTGACGTGTTCAGGTCAGTTTTCAGGTTCATAAAATACTCTAATCCCTGACGTAACACATCGGTGATAGCATCGGCGCACGCTGTGGGGTCACCCGAAGAAAAACAAGTAGGCTGCCAAGGATGAGATGCTAAAAATGACCGCATTTCATCCCAGTCTGCCGTTTTGTATCGCCAGACCCGCCGGGAACTACTGCAACCGTGAACAGGCGGCGAGTAGACTGATACAGTTTTCACCAGACAGTGGTCGGAACTACTTAATGGTACAGTCACCGATACGGAGTAATGGTGTGGGTCAGTTGTCAGCAAAAGGTCCAAGCAGTTGGCTCTTTGACCGATCTGGTACCCTCGTTGCCTCTTGGACCATTTGGGTGAGGTTTGACGCTAAAGCGAGCTTGCGCGTTTCTCTCCCAGCATGGTCAGTGCACTAGTACTAGAAAAGCCACTCCTGGTGGTGGGCATTGAAATCCCCCAGTAGCACTAGTTGGGCAGTCGGGTACCTTTGCTGAGCGATATCCGCCGCCTCACTTAAGAATTCTGTGAGCCAGGTTGTCTCCTGATCTCCGCTGTGCGACCTGTATACACAGGCGTCGAGAAACTTCTGTAGTCCTGTGTCCACAAGAACCCATAAGACGGAAAAGTGGGGTATTCAAGGTATCGGAGACGCCGATAGCATATGTCATCACGTACTTACACGCATACGCCCGCGCGAGACTTAAATTTGTGCTCCAGACAGAACCCTGAGTATAACAGGTACGCAACGTCCGACGGACATGCTATCTGCGTGTCCGAGAGGAATAAGAGAGCTGGTCTTTCAGTCTCCAGATGGTGGTAGACTGCTACGAGATTGGAGTGCAGACCTCTGATGTTGGCGTGGTGCACTTTGTGTGAAAGGGAATGCAACCGCTGTTTAACGCATATCTTATTCTTTTTTGCCATTATAATATTGAAGGAGCGAATAGGTAAGAGGAACATTAGTCCGGAGACCGCTGGGTCAACTGTGCGAGACTAATGTTCCGATGCGGCAAAGACAATCCATGTTAAATAGGTCAGCTGGCAGTAGGCAACTATTCCAACCCTTCCTCTCAAATGGCTGAACCAGCCTCCCCTGTCGGGACACTGCTAGGCCGCTTGGCGCCACGACTTACGCTGATGGGTGTTATGTTACCAGCTTCGACTCCAGCCTACCACCGGCGTTGTCACCTGATAAGAACCACCCAGGGGCCACGTGTAGGGATACGAACGTCGGGGTATTCTCCTACGGCCGCAGGTGACTCAGCCTCCAAACTCGCTTTCACGCGTACACGTTGTCAGAAATACAGAATAGGACATAGGGTACCTTTGTTCCAGAAAAAACTACTGTAACTAACATAACATAACCTACATTTACGCGAGCGGGGCTGCGGGCAAAATCTAATCAATAATAAACTGGTTAGTATGAAAATACTGCTTATATGTTTTAGTCATGTTCACTGGATACTTGATGGAACTCTATGACCCTAAAATATGACCACACTTTACTGTCACACGCTGCGTACTACCTGGTAAAGCGGTCGATTCGTCTATACCTTGACCACTCGTCTTGGGAACGATCTTGAGACCTCTGCGCGGTAGTCCAATGGTCTCATAGCAAAAATTCTAACAAAATTTATATTTACTTTCAGAGAAACCATCGTACAAGGGCAGTTTCCCACCGAACCGTTTCAACATTCGCCCCGGCTACAGGTGGGACGGTGTCGACCGCTCAAACGGCTACGAGAAGAAGTACTTCGAACAACAGAGCAAGAAGAAAGCCCAAGAAGAAGAAGCATATAAGTGGAGCACAGAAGATTTGTAAATGTGGACTCTATGTACTCGGTATAAACATGAATTTAGCATGTCTTATGATCGTATAATTATGTTTGTAGCAGTCGTTATTATTAAAAATTTGTACATATTTTTATAGAAATAAATGTTGTTAGTTTCATGGTTTTGTTTTATTTTATATGTTGTACTCCAGCCATAAATAAATTCACGCGTACGTTTATGGCTGATATTTTTATCACGAAACAATCCAGCCAGAAACTTTGATTGCACGAATGGCGTAGTGTTACAAATGGTCGTCTAGCCACAGCCACTGCGCTGAATGTAGTAGGTACGATCCCCGCATGAGACAAAAATGTGTGTAATCTATAAATATCTGTTCCGATTTCGGGTGGCGTATATTGAAAAGCTACTTCAATACGTCTCCGCTGAACTGAATTAGCATTTCCTAACGATAAACGCGCGTAAATGCTGCTACAATACGTCTCAGAGGGTGATGTACTGTAGTAGGATTTCTTAGTTAATACGCATTTAAATGTAGTAGAAACTCTCATTATATTCGTCAAGTTCGCGTGACGTATTGGCGTAGGATTTGTAGTAATTTAAATTCAAGAATCACAAAATTGTCTTACAAAAGCTAACGCGATACGTCTCTCTATGCAGCTATTGTTATCACACGCACATAGTATGTTATTGCGTATTTTCTATCTCGCTCTGGGCGCGCCGATCATCGCTGCATGCATTACACGTGCGATTTGTTTATGTCCGTAATTAGCGAGTGCAAAAAGATAACTTTGTGGCGTATGTATATACGCACAGGCAACATATAAGTTTACGAGGAACCTGGAATCAATCGGAGCATCATACGTCTAGCCGCGACGAAACCAACTGACGAACTAGCGACTCGCGAACAGGCCACCTGCTTTATACGTGGCACTATTTTTATACGCACGCACGCACGCGTAAGGACCGCCGCGACGCACGCACACACGCATAAGGATTTCCAAGAACTCCCTTGTAAATGTAAGATTTTTTGTTTACTTGTCGCTGATTGGTGTAAATGATTATTGTACACATTAGTGCTAGCGTTACTTGCATGACCAATAAATGGGATATAAGATAGCTTAAAAATTGTAAATACATTCTCAGTTGAATCAGTCTACGTGTTTCAATATAACCCTAACGATTACCAGCTACGGACCTGGCTTATGCCTGCCGGTTGATCTACAACCCTAACGGCTACCAGCTACGGACCTGACTTATGCCCGCCGGCTGTAATGCGTTAAAACCTCAATGATGTTGTAATGACAGGGGAATATCAGGAGGAAAGATGAGGTAATTTTGTTTGTTTGTTTGTGTAAATAAATTGTTTCTAGCACTCGCTGGCCGCTGCCGCGGCACGCTCGCTTCGCTCGTAACCCTCTAACCTAACCTAACCCACTATTTTCTTTTTGGTACCTTTTTTCGTACTGTATTGCCTATAATTGTTATGCTACATATCTACTTTATCTTTTGACCAGAAACTTATATAGTTAATTCTTAGCCTTCCTTTAGTATCAGTTTCACGTTGACGAATAGAATTAGGATACTTTGCGGCGCGTTATAAAACTTGAAATCCTACTGCAATCATCACCCTCTGAGACATATTGGAACAGCATTTACGCGTGTTTATCGTTAGAAAAATTAACTGCTAATTCAGTTCAGCGGAGACGTACTGAAGTAGCTTTTCTATATATGTACGCTTCTGGGTGTATGTGGTTTGAATGTTTGTGAAAACCCCCACGATAGAAATTATTCCAAGCTCGGGCCGGTCCCCTTTTTTAAACAAAAAACAGCTAGATCTATGTAGTCCTCGATGGCGTAGTGGTTAGTGTAACCGACACACCTAAAACATTTATGTGCATGGACATGGATGTTTGTCTTGGTCTGGGTGTTTCTATGTATAATAAGTATGTATTTACAAAAAGGTAGGTATATATATGTATGTATGTTTATCCAATTGTCTAGTACCCATAGTACAAGCTCTGCTTAGTTTGGGCTAGATAGTATTGTGAAAAATTCTACACGCATTTCCGAACGTAACGTTAGCTGTCAAAAGTTTTTAAAAACTAGAAATAAAAGCTTGTCGTGTTTGAATGTGATCGCGCGCTTTTTTCGCACGTTTGAATGAAGCTCTATAATTTAATAATTTCAAGTACCTATCTCGTAATAAAAGTGAACATTAGTGTTGTGTTGACATTCTCGTGTGTACACAGAACAGTTTTAGTGTAAACTCAAGGCTTTACGAAACTAGATTACAAGAACAAGCCTCAGCTCATGTTATTGTCCTGTGCACCCTCGGAACGGTGAGTACCTACGTTCTCTTATCCCATCTGCTCCTGTTTCTCTTCCCATCGTTTATATTCATAGACGTGGGTGAATACATACGGTTCCGCGAATGTTATACTTTGAAATTAAACTAGTTTATACAAATTTTATCGGGTTATAACACTTTTATTATATAATTTTGAAACTATTACTCTACTATTGTTAAATTTTACTTCTATACCACATATGTACGTGTAACAGAAATATCTAACTGGCACCTAGATGATGACGACGTCGATAGCAGACGATGTTAATCTATAATTTTATACAATTTTATAACATTTGTTTGTAATCGATAAACTTTAGAACTACTGAACCGATTTTAATTATCTTTTACCATTTGAAAGCTACTTTATCTAAAAGTTACATGGACTATGTACAGCGATAGCTCAGTGGGGAGACCAACAGACTGCAATGCAGAGGGTCTCGGTTTCGAACTCACGTCGCGCACCTCTGACTTTCGGAAGCTATATGACTTTTCGAAATTATGTGCGTATTGATTGACAATTATCGCTTGCTCTGTGCCTCGGAGAGCACGTTAAGCTGTCGGTCCCGGCTGCCATGAACATCTATGGCAGTCGTTATTGGGAAGTCAGTGCCCTATAATATCCTGACACTGGTCTAGGTATCATTAGCCTTCGGGTTGCGGAGGTCAGGTGGCTGCCGCTCCGTATAAAAACTGATATCCAATTAAATCCGGTTAGATCAGAAAAGCTGACCCCAAGTAACTCGGGAATAATAAAGGCTAGGGAGAAGGACTATGTACTATCACGCTACGACCCATGGAAGCGGAGCTGTAAACATAAAATTCAACGTCATGTAACAATCACTGTTCAGTTTGTTTGTGGTTGATTAGGTGTGCGACTAATCAGCGTTTATTTTATTTATTAGCAAATACAATATCGTTTTTTATAAATAAATAGCCAACTCGAAGATGAAACCAAATTCTTGGCAGAAAAATCCTATAACTTGTTGCTGCCGCGACCCGGGACTCGAACCCGGGACCGCCGCAGACGTATTCTTTACCGTTGCGCCAACGGTAGTTAAATAGGTATATATAATAGTAGGAAACGCCTCTTACAAGCAATACCTATTCTGTCTTACCTATTCATAATTTATTTCCACTATAGCACTTCAATCTGACTGCATGGATGGTGTAGTATTTTAGGTGACAGCTTTCCACTCCCACACGGGTAGTTTTTTTTTTTCGATTCTATTTTTTGTGTCCGTGGTTTGAATGTTTGTAAATTCTCCCGCGATACAGGAATAAATAAAAAAGCGCGCGTTGTGTTTAAAAAAAATACTCGGTTAGTTTCCCGGTAAAGATATTTCTTTATTTATCTTTGGAAGACGAACAGATATCATTTTTATCTCATCCCGGGTTAGCTTGAACAATAATTGTTAACTGCTTCAGCATTCAAATTGAAACAGGCGTTAAACGAGATGGGCAGCAGTAGTAGGTATCGGTGTTAGAACAACGGCGCGTTTGAGCGAGCGCATAGTTCACGCTACAAGTTGAAGTGCCGAGACTCTATCAAACTGCAAACAGGCTTCACAAATATTTTCACGTTCGCCGCGTTGTCGAGTTTATAAATAGCGAGTGTAAGCTCTATCTACTAGGCAACACCAACTAAAGTTCTTTGAATCATCGAAAAGCGCGGCTGCAAAGACAAATCTACCCGGGAGGCTCACAACCGGTAGCCGAAGTGGCTCACAGTGTGTGGGCACACATCCCTTTTCCCCCTGAGCCCACAGTACCTACTCTATTCAAAGGTGCAGTAACAAAGCATGTATTCAGTGGCGTAGCGTGGGTGTCAGTCGCTCGGAGCAGATTTTTTTGCCGCCCTCTTGTTTAGGTATTTCAATTTAATAGACTATAATTTTCAGTGAACTTTTCGGCAAGAACAGTCATCAATATTGTGTGAAGTACAGTTCTAATATTTACAAGATATTATTATTAGTTATTGTGAAATTTTGCCGCTCCCTAAAAGTGCCGCCCGGGGTGGGCTGCCGCTGCCGTCCCCACTACGTCACTGCATGTATTGCACAGCGCCCTACTTAGTGACATGCAAGACAAAATGCGTGTACGCGCTCGGCATAATAAGCACAAGCAAAAGCGACGTAGAAATGTCGCCCAAAGTAGGTAGGTACCTAATGGTAAAATCGTCACTGGGCAGAAGTAAATAGCGTGTATTGGGTTTTTCAAGCAATGATAGTGAATGCGACTCTTATGCATTGTATTGATTATAATCCCGGATCCAACCAACTACACGTGATTAAGTTTGCTGTAAGAAATTATCAATAGCAGCCTGGGGTTAAAAAGTCAGTGTTGTGTCCACGCATCGGAAAGCACGCAAAGCTGCATAATTCCTGCGCGTGATCTCACTTCAGTCGTGTCAGATTGACGTCCCACTGGTTTACGAGTGTTAGAGTACCTGTACATTATAGCTATATATCGCCTGTTTAGACGGCCAGGCTCCGTTAAAATAGTCCGCCGTGACCGAAATTCGGCTGGCGGACCTTACCATATCACCATATACTCTGCAACAATCATGCAGTCAGCAACTGAAATTATTTATCATAAATAAATCGATCGACTAATAATTTTTGACTGCACACATGTTCCAATCTTACGCGGGACAATAATTATTTGTGGGAATTCCCTAATAGCACAGAGCCCGACTCTATAATTGCAGCAGTTATCTTTTAAAAACCAAAATAATAACACAACCTTAATTATTTATATAATTTAATCATCAAGTAAGAAAAGTTGTAAATCAGATGCATATACAGTCAATTGTAGGATTATAAATAAAATAGCTATTTATTTATTAGTTTTGTTACATATTTATTGCTGTTTAATATCAAATAGCACTCTCATATCAAATAGAGCGAGGCAGATATTTTCCGAAACTATTAATTAAATTCTTACTAGCTAAAGAGTATTGTATTAGTTTGGTACGAAATAAAATATTGCTCATGTATTCAACAGTTCACATATGTTTATTTTTTACTATAGTTGCCTGTGAAACAAATGCCAGCATAGTGTCTAACCGTGGCGCTGCCTCCGTAAATCTCGCGAGAACGCATCCTGACTAATGTTATAAATGCGAATATGAGTTTGTTTGTTACCTACGCTTTCATGCCTTGACTACTCGACCGATCATGACGAAATTTTGCATACACGTTATCAAGGGTTTAGAAAATTACATAGGGCACCTTTAATCAAGAAAAAGTACTGTTCCCTAGGAATAGAAATTTGACAAAATCTACATTAATGCGAGCGACGCCGCGGGCAAAACCTAGTACCAAAATAAAAGTACCCTATGTGTTATTGCAGGACATGGTCTTACTGTAACCATACCAAGACATAATGATAAAATTATTGTGTGTAATCCATATGCTGATGGACGAATCAAACATAATTTTATTTCATACCAAACTGTAACACAGCATCAAAATAGACACTAAATATTCAAATATGCAACGAATACATACAATAACATATATTTTACCTATGTAAATTAACTAATATTTCAATAACATAAGTATGTGTTATGCTTCATATATATTTATATATAGTAATTCAATTTGCATTTCAAACCGCTAGACGCGAGATAAGTTTTATGCCCAAGTATAGTTCTGTATTCAACTGTTGTCTAAAGTTTAACTACTGAAATTATAGGGCAAGCATTGAAAGGGTCTAACCACCATCTTTTAAAGAATTGGCATTGCATGCGCGATAACGAGACTACATTACAGAGTGTACAGCCTTGTCTCACTCTCGCACATAAAACGAAGTAGGAGTTAGACCCCAGATTTCAAGGACAAATAGATATACAACAAACAATAAAAACGGCAAAAGATATTCAAAGTTAATTTAAAAGAAAGACATATAACATGAAAATATTTAGCTAGAATAGAAACAAAATATAATTAACATAAAATAATAGGATTTTAAATTGCATGAAAATAAAGTTTTAACCGCCATGACAGTTCCTTAGTGCTGCCATCTATGGACCGCACACAAGTAAGGTCTAATGGCAAATCGAAAACACAGTAAATATAAAATCTGTTATTTTTATTTTAATTATTGCTATTTTTGCATTACTAGTATAATAGGGGTCTGTGTCGTTAACAATCACGAATGTTGTTTATCACAATAAATACGAAAATGATTATTTTAATTTCCGACATACAATGAAACTATAAAGTTAATTTATGACATTGTTAACATTAGAAGAGAGAATAAAAAAGAAAATAGCTTTTTCATGGATCATCAAAATATTAGTAGGCGCTAGGCAAGATCCAGGAGCCATTTTTTTAAGTTGGTTATACCTAAAAAAGATTTCCTGCCTATTGTTGTAACTAAATTTAAAAATACATAATTAATAAGTCGCAATTTGAAAATATTTAACATCATTTAGCTAGAAAAGATTAGTCGGCGTAGCGATGCATTTTGGTATTGACACAAATATTGTTTTCCTTTAATTTATTTGTTAATAATATGTAATTTATTTTAATCGCTTTGAAATGTTTATTTAGTAGTTTTAGTGCTTTATTTAACAAATAATAAACATAAACGAGATATTTCTAATAATTATTAAATAAATAAAGTCCGAATTGTCGTATTAATAATTCTTTAACTGACCTGTTCTAACAGAGCTTCGGTTCTTTACGTCTCTTGTCTTTAACTTCCCGATGCCTTTGATTTAAGATAAAGATTATGAAGTGTAACTTCGGATATAAAAGAGAAAAAGAAATAGATGCATGTTTCGTTATGTTATAAAAAAATATAAAATCGATGGAAGTTTTACTACTTGCGCATAGTCTAGGACACAGTTCGTATTGCTATGTTGACAATGACATCCAAATATAATTCACACAGATGGCGTAGTGGTTTGCGAACACCGCATGGGATTAAAAATTCTGTGATCCTTAAGTTGTTCGAAGTCTGGGCGTTCTTTGTGTCTATTGTTTGAATGTTAGTAAAGTCCCCTGCTCAAAGACTCAGCAAGGGTAGGCCTCCTACAAGGTGGACCGACGACCTGGTAAAGGTCGCGGGAAGCGGTTGGATGCCGGTGGCCCAAGACCGGAATGTGTGGAAGACATTGGGGGAAGCCTATGTCCAGCAGTGGATGTCTTTCGGTTGAGATGATGAAAGTCCTCTGCAAATCAGGATTTATTCCTAGTAAGGAAGTTGTCTTTATAAAAACAAAAACAAAAATATTCCCTTTCCCGGATCTGAACCAAGGCTCCTTAGGCGCATCAGACGTAATTAACTACCACGCCACCGAGTCCCTGGCACAGGAACTATTTCTAGAGCAGGGAAAGGAAGAATATTTACATAATAATTTCAAACAATGTATCAATACAAAATTCATCGCTACCATTTCTAAACAGATATTGCAGTACATTTAATTAACTCATTAACATAAGACGTGTGATAAGGTCAACGCCGCCCCCCTCTCGAATAGCCGCCCCTTCCACGTCGGTCTCGGTCGTCGTGTTCGTTCTGATAGCCGCCGCGACTCTGGTAGCCTTGTGATTGGTAGCCCTGATTCGTTGAGTAGCCTTGGTTTTGTTGGTAGCCTTGGTTTGTCTGGTAGTTCTTGTTGTAGCCGCCACCGCCACCGCCGCCACCTGGTGTGATTTAAATTATTAAATTATAGAATAAATTAGAATACATACATACATATATAGTAAATATTTTCTTATTTAGTAATCAAGTATGGCGTATTTATAGCTAAAGACAATACGTAGAGAGAGTATTTATGTATTGTCTTTCTTCTTAGCATCCCTATTTATTTAAAGACCGAATATAGTCGTACTATGTCGTATAATGTTTGCAAAATGAGTTTGTTCATTTACCAAACTAGCTGTTAACCAGCGACTTCACCCTTGTGGAATAGCTTTATTCGCGGCACACCAATTTTGTTTTCTAATATGAAAGTAGCCTAAGTTGCTCCTTATAACATCAGCATATCATACCTGTCAGTGTAACTGCCGGAACAAACAGACAGCGAGACAAAAAAGAAATAGATTTTTTTGGTTTATGTACCGTATATACATTCATATGCATTTAGTATAAAGCTGTTATTTTGACATTCCAAACAGACACTACAATTTTATTTATTTGTATAGATGGAAGATAAAATGATATATACATTATACTGTATTTAATTATTAAATTTATTGTTTAACAAGTAAACACATAATATATTTCCACTGAAATATTTTATTCACTAGCACATACTTAGACGAGAGCGTCATATAAGTATACTTATCGAGATGGTGTCTGAAAGACCATAAGCCGGTAAATTTAAAAATAAACAGTTCTAAAGACCTTACCTTGATTATAACCTCCTTGGTTAAAGCTACCCATGCTATCGTAACCAGCGCCCTGGTTATAACCACCGCCGCCGCCGTAACCACCTTGATTATATCCACGGTTCTGGTCGTAGCCGCCCTGGTTCTGGTTGTAGCCGCCCTGTGTCTGGTAGCCCTGCGCTTGGTTGTAGCCCTGGTTTTGGTTGTAGCCGCCTGGAGGAACTTCGTATGTTTGGTAGTTGCGGTTCTGGTTGAAATTGCCTTGCCCTGTTTGTGGCCTAAAAATATTGTATTAAATTAGGTAGGGTATCCCATATAGACTTCTTTAAGTTTAGATTATGAGCGATCACCTCACGATAAGATAACGACAGATATAATATCAAATAAATTATAATTTAATTATCTCGACTGGTTCTCAATAAATTAAATCCTCACTATGACTCGATTACATCATTACCGAACAATATGGTTAGAACATATGCTAAGCCTTTTATTCTGAACAATAATGCCTCAGACTGGCTCAGTTTGGGATGGCAGATTTTACATTTGAAACGTGCGATTATCACCCAAAATGATGTCTTTTGTAAAACATTTGTAATTATATTATTACTAACTAGGGGTCTCCACATCCAACAGTCTCTTACTGTGTTATCTATGTCTATCAATACACACGCGACATCATATAACTGATACCAACCGAGCCTCGCCGCCGCCTTGATTATACGCTCCCTGAACCCTGCCTCTTCCCCCGCGACCACCCCGTCCGCCGCCGTCATGTCCACCTCGCCCACCGTCATGATTCCCGCGACCGCCGTCATGCCCGCCACGTCCGCCATCATGCCCGCCGCGACCGCCGTCATGCCCGCCGCGTCCGCCGTCATATCCGCCGCGACCGCCACCGCGACCGCCGCCGCCACCTCGACCTCCTCCACCCTATGTATAGAAATAATATGTTTAGACTATGCTGTGGTCCACTCACTGAAAAGACGTAAAATGACACGAAACACATAAAGCTTAAGACTGCGCCGAGCGTAAGACGCGGTTGGACTGAATGACAGAGCTCGATATTCAAATCAGCGCGCGGCCGCCATAACAAAATTGTATGGAGGGATTTAAAGTGCTTTTTTTGATAAATATGTATCTTTATTGTCAACCAATAACTTAAATATTTGGGACGGACAAATCGTAATATAACTACCTATTTATGTTTCATTTAAGCTGTAAAATAGGATAGATTTCTACTGTTATATAATCTAAAAATCACGTAACACGAGCTTACGTTTTCGCATTTTTCGTGAAAATTTACGTAATTATTTTAAGTTTTTTACACGGAGTAACTGTAAACACATTTTACACGGAGTAATTGTAAACACCTTCATTGTTATGGTAAATGTATATTTTATATTTGTATTAAACAAAAAGTGTTGATTTTATCAACTTAACTGTGACCGCCTGTTTTGGTACATTTCGCTCGGCGCTGTCTTAAGGTCTTTTTAGTTAGCGGTCGGCAGAATGTAGGTGATTTTTTTATTAATGCGAAATAAACTATATTTAAGGTAGGTACGCGATAGGAGTTTTTATATGTTTAATAATGTTAAATACTATCAGACCCGTCATACGTTGTGCTATCTGAAAGTCAGCATAATATGTGTAGAACCCCGATCGCAGAGAAGTGAACCTACCGCGTCCAATTAAGAATCTACACCATTCAGGTATCCACTTGAAAACACAAAAAGAATATCATGATCGGTCCAGCTGTTTTGGAGTAGTTCAGTGTTACTGAACTATTCATATTTCTGTACACATGTACAAAATAATTATATATACAAAAAAGATATTTCGCCGTATATATTTGAACTAGAACTAGTGCCCGCGGTTTCACTCGGGTTTATGGTTAGGTACTGCGCCGCCCCCGTGGGTCGTAGCGTGATGTTATATAGCCTATAGCCTTCCTCGATAAATAGGCTATTTAAAACTAAAATAAATTTTCAATTCGTACCAGTAGTTCCTGAGATTAGCGCGTTCAACCAAACAAACAAACTCTTCAGCTTCATAATATTAGTATAGATAATTGATACATTTTTCGAAGACAACTCACTCATTGGGAATTATGTATGTACCGCCGGCGACTTTATAATCGTACTCATCAGACTCAGAGCATCGTTTTGTGAACCATTCAATGTTTTATCCTATGTCGGGACCAAAAGTTGTATGGTCCCAGAACACTTGGCAGTGGAAAGTTAACCTCTTAAACCACTGTGTCAGCCGTCCAATGATAATAAAGATATCTAGTATACTGACCGGCGCTCTCTGTTGCCAAGAAGGCATTTCTGGTGGCGGGGGTTGTTGTTCATTGGGGCGACCTCCTCGGTCCGGTACCTGCAAATACCAATACCAATAAGTACACTGATGAGGATACTTACAAAAAAATAGATAATAAATCCGCATTAGGTATAAATCCAGTGTTGTGGAGACCTTCACAAACATTTAAACACCATACATGAAGAACACTCAAGAGTTGGTACAAATATATGATGTGAATCACACAATTTGAAGATCGAACATACATTACTCGGCGCGGCGATCACTTAAACGTAAACACTACACCATCTATCTATACATTATTACTATACTATACTGTAAAACAAATCCATAAACTTCTGATACTTCTGTCAAGATTACATAAATATAAAAATATTTGTAAAATGTCCTTCAGTTAATATAAATTACCAGTAAAAAATAATATTTGTGTGTTCTTTATCTTTGCGTTGGCGCATTGTTCAAACGGTTCAGTTGAAACATTGGAAACGGGACAACCTGATTTTAAAATTTTCTCAAAATCCGAATTTCGGTAGTAATTTCTTGAGACATCTAATAGTAGTAGTTAGATTATTAGCTCAAAAAATTCCTATGAATATTGAATATTGCTTTCAATATATTTTCAATGTACCATGGGTACACACAGCGATATATCAACCTAGACTGTTTAGAATTTGAACTTTTAGAAGTCGAACGCTGCAAATTGTGCAAGAGAGTGCGTTATATTTTTGTTGTTTTGTCTCACTCTGAACGGTACGCGACGCTCTATCCTTACCATTACATCGATATGCACTGTCCCTTCCCGACAATTCTCTATTTTGTTATATACAAAATAGAGAATTGTCGGGTAGGGACAGCACAGCGTAGTTATGTGTATATAGGGTGTCTAACTTGATGTGTTGCCGTGTGTACCTACAATAGTTATTATATTAGTACGTATGGTCATGGCCATACCTACTAATATAATAACTATTGTAGGCTTCGCCCGTTCTTCTCTTTAGTTCTAGGCCCTTGCTTTGCCAAAAATGCCAACAGGTAAATTCATGTTATTGTTTAGTTAGTGAACTTTGACGTTCGTAAGTATTACTTTGTGACCTAAATGAATAAATATATTTTGATTTGATTTTAAACAATTTACTTAAATAAGAAAGATCATATATGATGAAAATAATCCTTCACCATAATAACTAAAAGAAAGAAACACGCATACAGACCTGTCCAATAATAACTTTGTTGACATCACTCTGTGTGTTTTTCCTGACGGTGGCACTGGAAGTCTTCTCCACTTGCAGCAGTGACGTCCTAGCCGCCAGGAAGTCTGACAGTTTCACCTCGGGCTTCACCTTCAAGTTCTCGCGCTTTGGACGGTATGTCGACTGGATGAGATCTTTCTTTGATCTTAGGCGGTCAGACCACTGTGAAAGACAATTGGTTAAGCTAATAATAGAAGAGGAATAGCGTCGGCGTATATAACAGGAGGAGGTGGGCCGTGCCCAGTTCAGAATAGGCTGTTCGACTAGTGTCTGTCAACCATCTCAAATTATTGAAAGGTGTATATGGATCCTACAAATAATGTTATTTTTATTATTGCATAATAAGTATTGATATAAAAAAACTAGTTATTAAAACTGTCAAAACGCTTATTCTGGCAATATGACGGCAAGACGACAAGTGACGTAACACGTTTGTAAATAAAATAAGAGAACAAGCAAAGGCAGAAGATGTACCTATATATTGGTTCATTATTCAAATTTATTTTAAAATACATAAACTATGCGGATGGCAATGAATAAGCCACTACTTTTCTTAGGGTTAAATAGCCTATTGTATGGTGCCCACCCCAGGATGTAACATTTCATATCAAAATCCCTCTTATGTAGGGTATCGCTGTTTAGGGACCGGTTTCCTCTGAACAATAACGCAGGATATGCCAATGTATAGCAGAATCCTCGCCTTGGACTTGGGATTTCAAACTCGAGCAATGTCCTACAGAAGATTGCAGCTAAACCAACTTATGTTGTATTTTAGCGGCAAGTAGGGTTTTTAGTCTGTTTGAGGTGTTGCTATGTTGTCAATGCAAGACTATTTGTAAGGCCAGCAAAATACGAACGATAATGCACGATGCAGCACAAATATTTCTTATTAAGCATAAGTGAGATTTGAGCCTAGGAAACACCGAACGCAATTTTTTAATACCTTATTGGCGTACCGGTAGTGAGTAATACAAAGACCGTGTATATACGAACTACGCTTTTTTATTAAATGGTGGGCGGACACGCACCGACGCACTGTGTTTCGTCTAGAACATGCTAGCTGGACAAAAGTCATTGTCTAATTACCTGAAATTTATTACCTGAGCCTTTTACCAGATACCCAGGTGCCCCAATTCTGAGAATTGTTTTGGACACGTGTCAACTACTGATAAGGTAATGAGGTTAGTATATAAGGAAAGGGTAAGAAAACCACTTATTAATTGCATTTTTGCGTGTACGGAAGTAACATCCTATGTCAGTGAGTTTAAGTTTTTTCAAAAGTGTTAGTAATGGATCTTCAAGTTAAAGGTATGTACTTTTTATTTCTAATAAGAAAATAGGTTTACATTTCCCCATTTCTTTTAAATAGCTCGAGTTTAAAGAAGTTTGTCAAATTTTGATGATTTTCTGAATTCATTGGACTAGAAACTACTTGTACCCTCTTGTACCCGGGCTAGATTTTATATATAGCATAGCCATATCTGTTAGCTTTTAAATTTTAGTCATCTTAGCCTGCACACTTGAGTACAACTTTGTCATTTTGTCTGTTTTCTAGAATACGAATTCTCAGTCTCGAAAATGGAGTTTTTTGATGAATGGCAGAAACATGCTAAAGAGAACCGCAACAGTAGACTGTATGAGTTTATAGTGATGAAACATGATCTTGTTAATATCACGGAAGCATCTGAGCGGGAAATTAAAATGACAATTGGAAGATTGTCATCCAAATACACAGAAAAATGGGAAAAAATGTGGGAAATGCCGTAATCGCTTCCTGACTAAGAATTCTGAGTGGTTGTCTGGGGATTTTACATTCAAAGCATCTGTCCACCTCTCAACACCATCATCATCAAGTAAGAGTTCGATTCGTGGACGTCCATCAATAGATTTTCCTGAAGCAAGTGAAAAAACGAAAAGGAGACGCGTGGAGGACCTACTACACACGCGAGATGTAAACCAGCTAGTAGCCGCTGCTGAAATATCGGCACGATTATCCGGACATCGGAATTTGGCTACTGTGATTAAAGAAGCAAGCCATAGTCCGGAAAAGTGCCAAGAAATGAAAAGACATGTGGGTGAAAAGGTACGCGAACAACCAAGATGTTTGTCCAAAGAGGAGGCTTTGGCATATTATGTGGATGCCAAATCCACGAGCCACTCTTATAAACAAACGAGGAAATGGAGCATCAAGGCAGGACACCAGGTATTCCCATCATTTTATAGTGTTAGGCAGGCAAAAATTGAATGCTACCCTCCCGAGGAACAGATTTTTATAAGCGAAACGCGTGCAGAAATTAAACTTCAGGCGGTTTTAAATAAAACAGCTGAACGTCTAATTTGTGCACAGCGTGAAGTTTTAAAATCTGTAGATTCTGGCTCATCACTCTCCCTTGTTAGCAAGTGGGGGTGTGATGGAAGTTCCGGTCAAAGCACTTACAAACAAAAATTCTCCAACAGTGAAGACACAGATGAGTTTTTGTTTATGTTCTCATTCGTGCCACTTCAGTTACGTGACAATAGTGGTAGAGTTGCTTGGCAGAATCCTCGACCATCTTCTACCATGTATTGTCGACCGATTAAGTTTATTTTCTCCAAAGAAACAACAGATTTTACTGTAATAGAAACCAATAAGATTTTGGAGGAAATAAACCAATTGGTGCCAACAATAGGTAATATAGATGGTAAAGAGATATCGGTCAAACACGAATTACTGTTCACGATGATTGATGGTAAAGTGTGCAACGCTATGACTGAAACTTCGTCAGCACTTAAATGTTACATTTGTGGAGCTACTCCTAAATTTATGAATGATGAGTCTAGGGAATTTGTTGTAAATAAGGAAACTCTTGGTTTTGGTATATCTCCCCTTCACGCTTGGATCCGGTCTTTTGAATGTTTGCTTCACATAAGCTATCGTCTTGAAGTTAAGAAATGGCAACTTCGAGGTCAAAGTGACAAAGAAAATGTGAAGCAACGTTCGGCTCGTATCCAAGAAAGGTTTAAGGTGGAAATGGGTTTAATTGTAGATAAACCAAAACCAGGATTTGGTAATACGAATGATGGGAATACTGCTCGTCGGTTTTTTGAGAATCCTGAACAGGCTTCAGATATTACAGGTGTAGATGTGACACTAATTAAGAACTTTGGCACTATCCTTAGAACTTTAGCTTCGGGTTACGATATTGATGTTGTTAAATTTAATTCTTTTACACAGGACACAAAAAAATTGTATCTTAGTCTCTATTCGTGGTATAAAATGCCTGTTACTGTGCACAAAATTCTTGTGCACAGTGTAGAAATTGTGAGATCGTCGGCTCTTTTACATATTGGGCAGCTTTCTGAAGAAGCTCAGGAAGCGCGTAATAAGGATTATAGGAGGTTCCGAGAGCACAATACTCGAAAATATTCACGTATTGCCACGAATAGGGATTTACTTAATATGTTGCTAATTACATCTGATCCTGTAATAAATGGCCTTAGGGAAATGCCGAAAAAACCGACGAGTAAACTTCCTTCTGAGGTTTTAGAATTAATTATACCCCCTCCTGTAAATGTAAGGTCTAGTGTAAGTCATTGTAGTTCTCATCAAAATATGTCAGATTATATGGTAGATGATTCTTCAGAAGAAGAATTTAGTGATGCAGGATAAATAGAAGTTGTAAATAATATTTTACTAATGTTTTTTTAAGCTGTGTACCTTATCTAACTTTATTATTAGTTGTCAACATATTGTTTTTTAACTGCATATTTTTTAAGTAAAATGTATTGTTATTGAGTAGGTAGTAATAATGCCCTATTATGTAATTAGAAGCCAAGTCCTTAGTAGCACAATATTTTATGACTATTGTTATTTTTTTTCATAGTTATTTTTTACCTGTCTGACAATAAAAGATTAATCGCTATTATATTTTTTTATGTTGGCACACGTGACCTTACCTCCTGTTTTTTGGTGTTATATGCGCTAATACCCCATTAGAATATCATAATAAAGCCGTACGAACTAAAAAACCTCAATAAATAATTTTGTCCAGCTAGCATGTTCTAGACGAACCACAGTGCGATGCGCGATAGTCTTCGAAGTTACATACATAACTAGTAATAGCTCTATTGGGCCATTGGTTTGCCTTTTGTCCACGGCTTATGGCTCGGGCTTACCTCAAAACTCTGTATAGTGCACTCTAGACGTGTGATAAGAGTCTCTCTCCTCAGCCGGTACTCTTCGTACATCTCTGTGAAGTTAGTGTCCAACTGTCGCCAGTCTTTCTCTGAGAGCGCCTTGTTGTATAGTGGCTTGCCTACTAGTTGTTCACCTAGGTATGAAGAATATTTTGTTAGGTTGAAATTAGATAATGCCAGCTTTAGAAATAATTTCTATATCACTGAAGACTTTACAAACATTGCAATGTTGGACATAGAGATCACTCAGAAAGATCGACAATCAGTACTCTGTGCCTGAGTCGTCGTTTATCAAGCAAGTTTGCTTAATGAAGACTGACCGAGTGTTGTGGAGATCAGACCCTCTACATTGTTTTGTGCATACAGTCAATGACTATAACTTTAAGTGTTGTTGGTTTTAGTGGTTTTCACAATACAATAAAACTGCTGTCCGCTAACTGATATGCACCCTCATATCACATAGCGGCTTTTTAGTTAGAAGACAGCAAAATATGCAGAGAGTAAAACATCCATTATGTGCAGATTTCAGATGAGTCTGTGAAAAGAGAATGGTAAAGATACCCATCTATAAAACCGTTAGCCGCTGCGCAGCGGTGTCACCATGTTGCCTACAATGCTCACAGCATACTGGCACTACTCATGACTATTGTTGTGTTGTTTTGAACATAGCATGCTATGATGCTGGATTATGACATAACAATCTAGCAGGCTTTATTTCATATGAATTTGATTAAAAATATACCTATGTTTTTGCCTGTTATGTTGATAGCATGGTCATGGTATAAAATGTATAAAAGTTACTTTTAGAGTAGTTCAAACCAATATAACGTGGCCCTATTTTTTTATATTATATTATACTATTTAAATGGCTATAATGATAACTGGTACAAACCTTCTTTAGCTATAGTATCCTTGAGTTTAGCTTCAAGCTTGGAGAACAGCATCTCAGGTGTTATGTTGGGTGGAGGTTTATTGAACTTTAATGATATTAGAATTTCTTTGAGATCTTTTGCTGTTGGTGATTCTTGCTGCAAAGTAACCGAACATAACATTAAGATAAACATATTGCATGAGATTCTGCTCCACACTGGCGTAGCCTTATTTAGATTTTTTTAAACAACTCGTTTTCTAGTTATAATTTCTGTATCACCGGCAACTTATAATATTAATCAATGGACACTAAGAACACCTAGACTCTAAACAACTATTTGTGGACCCCACTAATTTCAGTCCTATGTGGAGTTCCAATCCACAGGTGGTTCCCTGCATGTCGAACTGGCTCTATAAAGCTGCTGTGCTGTTAACAGGGACCAGTTTTTTTTAACCTTATATTTGATGCTGTGTTGTACTGGACTTTAAAAAGTTTCCAACCATGGACACAAAGTACAACCAGACTCACAACTATTTGTGCATCATACATTTGGTCCTATGTCAAAACCCACAGCACTCCAAACAGTGGCAGCATTGAAACTTAAACCATATCTCTATATAATTGCTGGTCAAAATATACATACCACTACAATCTCCATGCCTGAAGCTTGCTTCTCCTTAGGACAGTCTACATTTACCATCCTTGCAGCCATGAGCTCTGACAGCAAATAGTCTAACAGTAGGAGACGGTCTTCCTTGCTTTGGAGACGAGATGACATGTGACCTGGTAAGAAAACATTTTATGTAGGTACTTAATTAAACAACAATATGGAGATATGCAATTTGTTTATCTTGCTATTTAAAATATTGTGAAATTCATAGTGATTTTATAACAGATATCTGTTGCAGGACTGTGTAATGTTTAATACAGCTTTAAGTGTTCCATATGGCATTATATATATAATCAAATTGTAAATGGTTAATGTCTGTACACAGGATAGTTAAAAAATGTGTGAATCTTATAAAAGCTACGAAATTCAAAGCAGTTATTTTAAAACATTGTCTATCTTTCTGTCCATATGTTTGTATGCACATTACGCAAAAATGACAGCACAAAATTAAATGCATTTCATAATTGTATTCATTTATCTTGATATGGTGTCTTCTATTTACGAGAGCTAAATTAATTTTATGACATAACAAAAAGTTACTAGTCTAGATTTCCTATGTGTCTTCATTGCATCCTTTTTTTGACGTAAGTAAGTAAGTATTAAAAGAAAGCACTCTCACCTGTCACCAATTTTTTGTAAGGGCATCCCAATTCTTTCAAAAATGAGCTCAATTCCAACAGAAAAGAACTGGACTCGTCAGGATCATTCATCATACTGACAGTCTCTTCTAGATTACACAGTCTTTTGATCTCTTCAGCTAGAATGTGGACTAGCTTGGTGTACTCCAATGATTTGGCACCACCTTCAACTGCCTTGGAGAAGGCGGTCTCTTCCGAGAGTGGGCCTTCATAGCTGTAAAATTATAGAAACATATATTAAATAAAACAATGAAACTGCAGTGCATGAGATTTTGGGCTAGATGCCCAGGTCAATCAATGTGTTACTGGATTTTTCTGCCAAGAAATCTTCAGTGGCAGAATGAAGTCTGGAAGTGTGCGTGCTAGAGAGCAATAGGCTCCACCCATATAACAGAAACTAAAGGTGATTGTAATGCACTTCTGCTTAATCCTCGAGATATGTAGGCATGAGACTTTGTATCAATTTAAGATGGTGTTTGACCAGTGGCTGAAATTCAACCATAATTATTATTGGAAATTTGAGGAAAACATAAGTTTTCTAACATTTGATCTACTACTATTGAACTGTTTTATCTTTACCCATCTATATAAAAAGACACTAATTCATTCAATTTTTTTTTATTGATTACATTAATCCTTGTATACAGGTAAACTAAACAAAAAATGTTTGAAAGGCAGAGGAGTAGTGTTATGTATTTACTTATTAATATAGATTAAAAAACCTATATAATAATAAAATATTTGTTGGACAACACAGGTTTTCATAATCATAAGCATATGGATATCAGCAGAATACCTAGATGCCAATTGAAAAGCAAAGCCAGACATTTTTAATATACCTACCACTTATTTTTATAGATTACCATTATACCATTTAATTGTGTCAGTCTAGAGTGAGATAACATATTTAACACTAGAAAGACCGCAGTCGTCAAATTGACGATACCGCGAAGTAAAATGGTCATATTTTTAAAGTTATGCCTTGTTTAAACATGACACTCTTTGACTTTTAATATTTTGTTGTTTTATAGTCCCGTTGAAATATAAAGTTGTTATCTTAATTAGTTCTCAAAATACAATGAGTCATATCAACAAAGACCACAGTCGTCAAAAAGACGCAATGCAAAGAACTCAATTATCGTACTTGAGAGTACTTAAAAATATTTGTTTACATTACATACCACTAAATATTTTGTTATGTTTTCTTATTGTTCAATCAGTGTTGAAACTCTCTTTGGTGTGTAAGCTGGATAAATTTGTATTGGCCTTGAATATAGTGTTCATTTTGAATAAAATCAATATGAGTGCGCGTAAAAATATATCTTTTTGAAATAGAGAAACAATTGCAAAATAGGGTGGAGAAGATAGTGTCGATGCAGGTGAATTTGCTGATAAGGCAGATACGGATTACGTACCAACGATCAACAACACATTCTTGTTGGACAGCTCAGATTCTAGAAAAACCGTCTACGTCTATTATTTCCTAGTCATCGCTGTCGGATCGAGAAGCAGCCATAGAGAAGTTTGATGTATGCGAGGTGTACATTATTTTTCATGGCAATCGGCACCTCCTGCTATAGATGCCATCTATGAGTACCAGCTCTTAGAGGGCCTATGCATGTACTTTATAATGTTTTAGACATAAATGTCTTAAATTTTATTTACAGAAATATTACTCATACAATGTTTCTTGGTATAATTTTATACTCCAACTTGTTTATGAGCTACGAGTTGAACATAAAAAAATCGTCCAGACCCGGCTAGTCCACTTTGCGATCCCGAAAATATAGATAAAAGAGTAGAGAAAACGAGGTCAAACAAAAGACGAACTTGTCAAATAAATACATAATGTAAAATAAATAAAATGTTTTACTTTTGTGATAGTTGTAAGAAAGCAGTTTATGGCAAATATATAAAACAAAAGCAATAATTTTTAGTAAATGTATCTCTGATTAAAATAAATAAAAAATAGTAAACAATAGTCGTGTTTTCCTGTATTAATCCTAGCAATAATTTCATATCAAAGTTTACAGACATCCTAACGTGAAACTGACGACGTTGGTCTTTGTAGGTAAGATGTGAATGCCAGTCTTTCTAGTGTTAAATACTTATTTCTTTTTTACTTGTGATCCATAACCATTCAGTATGATAAAAGAAACAGTTGTATTTCTTTTTTTACTAGACAATATTATTTATAAAACAAAACAATTATTATCTAGAAATAGGTATAATGATAGGGCAATGAATGTTAGTTGCTTTTGGAATTTCCTGTTGCACAACTTAACAAAACTACACAGGTACTTACTATGCATATTATATTTATAATATATAGATTTGTTGTATACAATCATCATTATTTTTTTTAAAAGAACTGTTTTATCTACAGACTTTTCAAATATGTGGTCATAGCCAACATTTTAATCATTTACCATGATTCTTTGTTAAACTAATGCATATTATACTATATATAATTACAATTTATCATTTTTTTAAATTATTCTTTTGAGTTATGTCTAATTTTGCCAACATAACAAGTTACCATATTGATTTGTAAGTATAGATTTTAGTCACATGTTATACAGATCAAAAGAGGCACATATACATGGCTAATAATCTCAAAGTAAAGATTAGTTGTTCAGAAAGCAGTAAACAATTTGTAATGTCGATCTGTAAAGAGAAATATTGAAAAGTTGTCTTATTTCACAAAAGCTATTTATGCACCTAACCTTAAAATTCCAATACGAAACTTACCCTATATCGTTTAAAGAGTCCAATATATCGTTCTCCATCTTATTTAAAAACAACTACACTAGACATTCGTCGAAAATAAACTTAATGTATTCTTTCCAAATTCTATCGGCCGGCGATAAAATCTAATGGTCAGAAGAAAACTGAATGTTGACAGATGACAAATGCAAAGAAATGTCGCTTTAGTAGTGATGCTTGTAGTTGTACATACTACTTGATATGATCTTTAAATACTATGACTTCATAATATAGCAACTATTCCATTACGATAATGTGGTTTGGATACATTTAATCATTACAGTTATTTAAACATAGATGACTATTTAGCGAAACAGAGCCTCAACTTATTAGCCTCCCTCACAAAACCTAAAGTTTTATAATTTATTCAAGGTAGAGCAACTCTGCTCAGTAAGTACTGTCAACCCACAAAGGATCACAGCCAAACAACCAACATTTTCTAAGCTCTATTCTATAATATATCAGTGGTTATATTGTTATGTTCATGCGCTAAGGTTTCCCATGAGCCAAAGATATGCTGCTTTATTTAAAAAATGGGTCACGTAGTATGGTTATTTATTTGATACTAAATGACCAATCGACTAATAATATCGATTATACTCTAGTTCGTATAATCGTATTTGTTAGTCGATATGCAATGCAGAGGGACGACACTAAAAGTGTTGCACAGCCACAAAAATTAAATGAACGTAGCGATTCATAGAATAATAATATAATATACAAAACAAAAGCATATTCAACGGAAAATCAATTTAATTAGTTAGGTGAAAATATAATAGCTCATGGCTAGTTTGTATCAAACTAACATAACAAAAACTACCAGACACCAGCCGCCGCACTCTGTATAGAATCGGGACTTCCCCGTTTTGACAAAGATTCTGGGAATATTTAAACACTTACCCAATACAAGTGGCAATTAGTACTTCTAGATATGGTTCGAAATCCACAATGCAGTGGTTACTTTGCTTTGCACTAACCAGTCAATTGTTGGAATACCAGACATAATTGAGAATCTATTATATCTAGCCGCCGGTGTGCCGCTGCGTCTCAATAGGTTAGGGTTTAGGTCTCATTAATACTAGTTAATTCGGGTTCTTCTGCACTTGTATTTGGATCCAAAATGATCAGCACATTATTTTTGCAAAACATTAGGGACCCAGACAGGCCTTGCATTTGCCAATTACATATTTTATGACTGATGGAATATTGCAGCTCACCTGGTAAAGTACCATCCTATTACAGACTGCACGGATGACGCAGTGGTTTAAGTGGTCGCCTCGCCACTGCCACTATGCCGAGTGTTTTTATTTTATTTATAGACTCCGGCCATAAATTCTCGCTAACGCTTACGGCCGATATTTTTATCACGCGAATAATTCTGGCAGTGTTGCCAGAAACACTACATCCATGCGATGGACTGTTTTAAGGCCCGATTCGATTGTGAGGAATGCCATGTTATAGAAGACGTGTATCATATTCTGATAGAATGTGTCCGGAACGAAGTAGAGAGAGCCATGATTAAAAACCAACATGGTATTGATGTACGCGAGTTGGGCTTGTGTCACTCTATCCTAGCCTTACCTTTGAGTGACGCAGCCAAAATATTATATAATCTAGTAAATATAGGTATTAAACGTAGATTGTTAAGATTATAAACTATTTAAGTTCCTATGAGGGTGTCATGTTCAGTGAATGAACTAAAAAAAGAAAGTGTCCCATTCCCACATGGGACAAAAATTTGTGTGATCCACAAATGGTTATTCCGATTCTGGGTGTTCTTTGTGTCCGTTGTTTGAATGTTTGTAAAGTCTCCATGACACAGTATTTATACCTAGTGCGGGAGTTATCTTTTTAACGACAAACGATAAGTAAGCCGGCGTAAGTGTAATATCACTTTTACTACTTACTGTGTTTCGCCCGTTGTATAAGAGTTGTAGGTTCACAAACTTAGCGCTTTTACTTTTATTTCTTTTCATCCTATCTCTAATCAGTTTTAGTAGGGTTACTGGGAATGCAATCGAACAAAGACTGCGGACTGCGGTTGTTGAGTACCTTAGTAGACCAGAGACCACTCTGGTCTACTAAGATAGTACCTACTAAGGTATTTTTGCAATTTGCACCAGTAAAATTGCAAAAGTAATATTGATATTAAGTCCTAAATTGCTATTAAAAGTCAAGGAACATTAGAAAAGGTAATTTTATAACTATGAAATATTAAATGGTTATACTACAAGTAAGTTATAATATTAGGTATGTAGTATATATAGTACGTGTGTATGTAGATAATATTGAATTTTATAACTTGAAAGTAGTTTAATGGCCTGCTTCGTGCCTCGGAGAGCACGTTAAGCCGTCGGTCCCGGCTGCCATGAACATCTATGGCAGTTGTTATTGGGAAGTCAGTGCCCTATAATATCCTGACACTGGTCTAGCCTTAGGGCATCGTTAGCCTTCGGGTTGCCGGGGTCAGGTGGCAGCCGCTCCGTGTAAAAACTGATATCCAGTCAAATCCGGTTAGACTAGAAAAGCCGACCCCAAGTGACTTGGGAATAATAAAGGCTAGAGAGAAGAAGGAGAAGAAGAAAGTAGTTTAATGATTTCTTGGAGTGTTTTTTGTAGTAGGTTATAGAACATCATAAATTTCATATACCTACCTGGTATTCCTACAATACCTAACTTAATTTAATAATATTCTTAATGAATTCCATGGAATATTGGTAATCATAAATTTAACGTCACAAACAACGGTGGGTATTGTGAATCACGGCAATAAAAAATAAAGTATATGTCTCTTGCCTTTTATGTTGTCTTGCCAGAAATAACAATTGACATGAGATACTCATAAGTTTACCTGCACTTTAATGGCGAAGGGAGCAAGTGGGAGCCTCGGCTGTCGCCGCGCTGAGTGTTGTGACTTCAAAACCTACACGTTACATTTCTTTGTGGAACACACAAATAATTGTTTAGAGTGAGGGTATACTTTGATTTCATTTCATTGTATATCGCTAATAAGGGAGATGTATTCTTGAACAAAGTACTAATTATTAGTATAATAAATGCGAATGTGAGTTTGTTTGTTTGTAACGCTTTCACGCCTTACTACTCGACCGATCATCATGAAATTTCGCATACACGTTGTCAGGGGAATAGAAAAGGACATAGGGTTCCTTTTATCCAGAAATAGTACTGTTATTAACCTAACCTTCATTTACGCGAGCGAAAATGGCAAAATCTAGTAAGTTATATCGTCGACCATGTTTCTGATGGGCTCGTCCTCCACTTAAGATAATAATAAAAACCATCACAAACTGAGCGAGCCTATTGATATTTACCGAACTCCGTGCTGCTACAAAAATTTCCTAACGAATTGCCTCAGTAGGTACCACATCGCCTAATCCGAGAATCGAACCTAAGAATTTACGATCGAACAAGCACAAACTTATGTCAGTATACCAATGAGGCATAAATTTACTCAAGAACTAGGTACTTTATTAGGTACCTAGAGAGTCTTCCACCTGGACATCAATTGCCATGGTCGGTCTGGAAGTCGTTAAATTGACTCCGGATTCAGGTCGGTCGGTGCAGAGAAAACATGTTTAGGTGGAAACTTTCAGACGGTACTGATCGAATCTGGCTAGCGCGTGTGGTGCAAGACAAACGATGTCCCACCTTACATCATCATCATTTACATCGTGCCCTGCGTTTCCGAGAACTTGCTGCGTGCAAGTTCGCGGAAGGATCTGATGGCTGCCTCTGGCAACGCAGCTAGCGTAACTGCTTTCTAGGCG
Source organism: Catocala nupta (assembly GCA_963675205.1). Classification (NCBI taxonomy): domain Eukaryota; kingdom Metazoa; phylum Arthropoda; class Insecta; order Lepidoptera; family Erebidae; genus Catocala; species Catocala nupta. The sequence goes on from OY776099.1 coordinate 19,142,157, forward strand.
GCAAATATATAATTTAAAAATGTTTGCCAACGGTACGTTAAGAAAAAGAAGAAGGTATTTATAGAATTGCAATCACATAATCATCAATGTTTCTCATAAGCAATCAATGAAACAATTTTGTTGCATTATCTTTTCACTTCCCAGAACATTATTATTACCACAATAAGAGAAAATAGTTTGAAAACGATGCGAGCTCTGTTCACAATGTTGTATCAACAATAGTATTGGCGGGGAGTTATTCATTGTGATTTGAATGGAATGTGGCGTAAACATACATACTTATTAGCAGTGTATATGTGTCGTGTTGTTAGATCTCGTCTATAAATAATAGGGGTAGAAATATGCAGTTGTCGTTTTGTATTAAGAAAATCGGTAACGTTTGGTTCTCATACTATTTTTCGAAAGTTAGTTTTATAGAATAATAACTAAATAAAAACATCGCATGTTAAGTTAATAGTTTTAATTAATTTAAATAGCTTAAATTGTAGTATAGTTCAATAATAGTTGTGTAATAGTTTAAAAGGGTTATTCCCTCAGTACCCCGATCCCCAAAGCCCCCATCCCGGAGGACCCCGAATACGATAAATATGACTAAATTTCTTTTTCTATTGTTTTAAATATATACGTTCGACATAAATAGTGCTTAAATGTATGTGTTTGAAATACATAAGACGAAAATCGTTTATTTGTATCGTTTGTTTTTAAATATATAATAAATGTTACAATATTATTAAATCAATAATTATTTCAAATTTAGAAAGCACAGCACAGATTACAAATATTTTACCTGAGCCGTCATCAACCAGTTATAATAAACAATAGAGTAGCTTTTTGATTTTTTGTATTGAAAAAGGGTCTATTGTAATAATAATTAAACACTTGTGATTGCTCTAGCAGACTCTATATTGTATTCTCTAATGATAATATTTACCTTAACCCTTTTTTTATCCTTAAAGATAAGTTTAAAATTTAAGAAAGTAATAAAATTTTATTTAACGTTGATATGTTTTTTCCTGCTGCCCATATGTTTAAGCTAAACGGACTTTTAATTGAGTTTATCGTGATAAAAATAAATCGGGGTCCTTCGGGACTGAGGCCTCGGGGATCGGGGTAGGTACTCAGCGAATATCCCGAAATTACATGTAGTACATTAACGGCAATTTTATAGTTAAAGGTCTAATATAATAAAATTATAACTGGTTGATGAGTGATGACTGATGAAGTGATGACTGTATTTAATTTAATTTAAAAATAAAAGTACTGCCACATCACAAACATTTATCATTGAAAATAACTTATACTATTTAATTTATGGCCTGATGCATGTGACAATAATGGTGTACAATAATTAATTAAAAAAGAAAAAGAACAACAGTTTCAACAGTAACAACAAGTCAGTTATAAAACAACAAATGATTAACGATTAGAATTAAAATTAAAATTAAGGTACTGTAGATACATAGGTGATATTCCAGACAAATTTATGTGACGGGTCTAGAATTTTTAGCTGTCTGTATGTTTGTACGAGCATTACGTAAAAACTAGTGCCCGAAATTGAATGCGGTTTTGTATTGCTGGAGGTCTAACTTAAAATCTGGTGCATGTTTCTTTTGATCCGCCGCCGCCTAGAAATTAAATATTATTTATGTAGATCACCTTCTGTTCTTTGCTATTTTCTACGTACTTTTTTAAGTACAATTTCACGTTTCCCTGTATCACAGATAATATAATACTATACTAATACCCGTACGGTAATCCCGGTGTATTACAGACTATTTGCACAGAAAAATATACTTTATACTTATTAAGATCTTTTATATTTAAGATCTTTTATTGGTTGTATAATTGTGGTATCGTGAGGTCTTCAATTCGATTCCCTAGTACGATGACAGGGATGTAGGTATATATTATTATTTTGTTTGTACGTGTTGTACTTTTGTTTATAAACAAATACCTAATATCTAGGTTCAATTTTGAATTGATATAGGTATAGATACTTATTAAGTATCATTATCAGAACCCAAGATTTAAATTGTAAAATTACTTCTGCATAAGAAATGAAATAGATTCCCTTCACGTCTACTTACATCGGATCACCTGCTACGATATTGATACGAACATTCCTATGGAAACGATTGCGAATAAGGTACTAACACAGAATATTATAATAAGAGCTCTGCTTGAAAACATGTTTAGCATACCTATTGCTTTTTACATAACCAGTATAATCATATCCAAGAAAGCAGTTACCTTTCAAGGGCTACAAATAAATTTAATGCATCCCATAATATTACAGTTATAATTTATAAAACTCAATGGAAAATCAGAAATATGAAATTACCTACAAAATAAATAATCCGATAAGTTACCTCCGTTTAAAAATGGAAGCCCGTTTCATCGCGTTGTTGAAATTTAAACAATTCTATATTCGAAGTTTGAGCATTATGGTTAGTGACCAAGCAGGTTGTTTTACATAAATAAGCAATAAAATTAATCTGTACCAACCAGGTTTATGTTGATAATTATTATGAGATAGTTCGTTTGCATGATAAACAGATGTGAGATGTATATTTCTTATATGTATCTATTACATGACATCATTTCATTATAACTTGTCATTTGTGAGGAAAACAATAACAAATACTCACCTTGTAAAATAAAGGTAAAGTCGTACGCTCTATGGTTTGTATAGTTATAAAGCTCGACCTCTGAGTTATACTCGTACATTTATAATTTATACACTTAGGCACCTAACTAATAGCTATTTACGATGTGATTCTAGAATGATTTAACACGTTTTGAAATAAATCTAAGAATTGTGCAAACATAGCGAACATAAACGTGACATAGCTATACGCTTATATAAACACCTGCACCTGTAACTACCTTCTTGGTCGGAATATGTTGCACTTACGTATGATCGTGAGGTTCTGGGCTCGATTTCTGAGACCAACAAAGTGTTACAGGCATTTTCTACCAACGTGTCTGGTTATATTCCCGGTAGATAGAAGCTTTAACCTTTATAACGTGGGACCTAGAAACTTACCTGGCAAAATATGGTAGCTACACACTGCTGTCTATCCATTTGAGGATACGTAAGCTTAAGTTAAAACAAATCCGCCTAATTAAATAAAATTTATGTTAAGACTTATGCGGTATATGCGACCTATGTATGTTTTGTATTGTTTTGTTTCCATTATATTTTATATAGACGATATTGTCAGATTAGATATGATAAAGCAAGTTACGTTATGTACCTACTTACATAGATAGAGGCATTCACAGGCGGGACCTCTCAAACTAGAAATTGTCCCTTCTCATGTCGGCCGGACCGCTTGTACATACGAGCACACACTCACACAAAAAACTGCAATCGGCCGATTAGCCGACATTATGCTATACAAAGGTGTCATAATGTCATCCCAGTGCATATTTTGTCAGAGTAAGCCTTTCTTATCATCTACCTTCAAAAAAACCGTTGGTGAGGATTCATGGATCATTGATGATGTTTGATCAATAATTGTGTTACGTAAAAAAATAAATATGCTGAATTCTTACGTCGTAAAGTCAGATATTAACTGTATTAAGCAAGAAAATTCGTAATGTATAATTAATAAAATATTTAATCGCTCACACATTAATTCCCGCCATATTTGTATGTCAAAATTTTGTTGACAAGATGGCCTCCGTAAATGCCAAACTATGGTTAGGTAGGTATGTATAACAATAATTCATCATATATAATTCATCAGGTTATTTAAGCAATACTTAATTAAATGCATCTCCTATAATTATATTAATCTTTACTTATCCATTGCACTCAAAAATAAACCTTATCTTTATACGTTTAAGCATAAAATTTGTTGTACTATTATTTCGTAATAACAGGTAAAGTTATGAAACTGACAAGTGTGAATATTTTAGTTTTAGCAACACTTATTGCTATAAATTTTATTAGCGTGTGGTCCGGCAGAAGTGAATTATAAATTACTAGCGGTGTGACCCGGCTCCGCTTGGGTTGAAAATTATATAAGTAAATAACCTATGTCTAGCTGGAATAAAGATCCCGGGTTCGACTAGAACTAGTTATTGGGTTTTTAAATATAGAATTCCTAAGTTGCAGCACGAAGTCTCGGTAAAGTGCTCAGTTATGTACCTATCACTAAGCTCTTCTGTAGATTTCTTCATAGTTAGCTACTACGTAAGCGCTAAACAGTATTTAATGTAAATAGTCTCATCCCCGTTTCATAGCACTTAAAATGTACCTAGCGGCCGAAATATGATTGTAATATCTTAAAAATAATCAATAGATAACTATTATAATGCAGTTCTGTCTACCACTTAAGAACAGCTTTACTTTGATTTTCTTTTTAAAAGTACAACCATCGCTTTAAGACTTATTCTTATATCACGGGCGACTTTACAAAAATTCACGCAACGGACACAAGAACATCCGGCAAAACCATTTGTGGATCACACAAAATTATGTCCCGATGGACCCGCAAATTTGGTGTGAAACCACTTAACGATTAACGATCCGTGCAGATTCAATATTTGTATGTACATTTTAGTATAATATTCTATCACATACACACAACACCATCTACTCAAAACTAAGCAGAGCTTATACACATTTATATACGAATTGTCGGAAAGGGACAGTGCATAGTGGTGTGATGGGTCTCATCACGGTGCACTAGCGCGTGCCGCGACGCCCGCGACCCATTCAGCGTGAATGAGACAAAATAACAAAAATATAACGTACACTCTCGCACGATTCGCAGCGTTCAACTTCTAATAGTTCAAAGTCCAAACACTCTAGGTTGATGTGTCGCTGTGTGTACTAAACAATGAATAAACATACATATACAGGCTGATTGGTAAAAGACTGGACATATTGAAGGAGGTGCCGTACTCGATTCTGAACCCGAATATCTAAAAAATAGGTACTTAAAATTTGACCTAGTTATCCAATTAAAACTTAATGTGCGGACGTACACTCTTGCGCATATACCCCCCGCTACCGCACCCCGCACTCTCCCGAATTTGCACCCCCGCCCGTCCTTTTCTTATCAAAGGTTATTAGCCTCGGTAGCATCTGTGTGCGACGCGCGCAGTGTCCATATTTTATAGATATTTCATACAAATATTCATAAAGGTTTTCTTTGCAGGTTACACAGTATTTTTTTATACGTTACGTCTGACCATAAATTATCATGTCCTTAAGGACATTGTACATACTTAAGTATGTACAATGTTTAACCAGTCACACTGTATATCTACTTTTATTTTGTAAATGCATACATATTATACATATTATATACAGAAACACCCGGACCAAGACAAACATCCATGTTTATGCACACAAATGTTTGACTTGTGCGGAAATCAAACCCGCGACCTCAGGTGTGGCAGTCGGTTACACTAACCACTACGCCATCGAGGCCTTCTCTAAACGTGTATAAATGTACCTACTATATTTCACATACTTTATTTCTATTTAATATTTAATTTTATAGAACTGATGAATAATTTTACAACATTGTTGCAACGGGTTTGCCTCAGGAGTTGCATCTGACTAGCATGATAAGTTTGCTCGTTGCTTGCCGCAGCAAAGTCCATTATTCATTGCCATTTATGTAGCAATTATATATAAATTTTTCTGTATTCTTTTACTTAGCAAAATTGTACCAAGTAAAAAGTTAAATAACATAAGTAAAGTAATTAACAATCATTATATTTACCTTAACGGCCATAAACACAGGTAGATTGTAACCGTAAAGGAATATAGAATGATTGTGAATTAGATTACTTATGTTATTAAATATCAGCCCTTTATTTAACTGACCCACTGCTGGGCACGGGCCTCTTCTCACTGTGAGAAGGGTTAGGCCATAGTCCACCACGCTGGCCTAGTGCGGGTTGGCAAACTTCACATATCTTCGAGAACATTTTGGAGAACTATCAGACACGCAGGTTTCCTCACTATGTTTTCCTTCACCGTTAAAGCAAGCGATAATTTACTATTTAATACGCATATAACTTCTAAAAGTCAGAGATGCGCGCCTTGGGTTTGAACTCGAGACTTCTGCGTGGCATTCTAACGGTTTCCCACTAGGCTATCGCTGCTTATGTTTTTTAACTTTTTAATAAAAGGAACAACTGCCGCACTTCGACTTCCTGTGCAGGAACCGTGTTGAAGGGGATGTTATGAACGTTGAAATAACGGACACAAGTGACACTCAGACTCGAAACTACTAAATTTTGTCTCGTGTGGAGAACGAACCTACAACGCATGGTCAGTGGCAGTGGTTAGGCGATCACTTAAACCACTTGACTAGTCAGGTGTGAGTCGGGCTTGGGCTATTGTGTAACTCGGAACCTTCGCAGCTTTTGTGCACTAATCCGCCTTGCTTAGCTGGGTTTTATATATTCATGTCGCTTACCTGCAAAAAATAGAAAAGGTCTCTTATCTACTGTGCCCTGCGGGACACCGAGGGTAAACGTGGGTGACAACCCACGTTTATGATTACTACTCCACTCCCATAACTTGCAGTATGATGTTATACTATAACCTTTCTCAAAAACCATGCTATAAAACGCAGAAACAGGTAGTTTCCAATATTAGCGCGTTCAAATAAACTCTTCAGCTTTATGATATTATTATTGTATTGTTAAGATCGAAGATATTATGTTATTGAAGCCCGTTTTATTTAATATTTAATTCTTATTATGAACTAGTTTTCCCCGCGGTTTCAACCAAGTAAGTTCCGTTCCCATGAGACTATCGGGATAGCCTATATGTGAATCCAGGTCTCCAGCTATCTACATACCAAGTTTCATCGCAATCGGTCCAGTAGTTTTTGCGTGAAAGAATAGCAAACATCCATAAATCCATACAAACTTTCGCGTTTATAATTAATATATATAATAATGTAAGGAATAGCTTTCCTTGTCCGCGGTGTCACTTAGAAACAGTTGGTAGATACTTTTTCCTGTGTCCTTTTTTGTACACACAGCGACGCATCAACCTAGACTGTTTGGACTTTGAACTATTAGAAGTTGAACGCTGCGATTCGTGCGAGAGAGTGCGTTATATTTTTGTTACGCTCTATCCTTACCATTACATCGACACCACTATGCACTGTCCCTTTCCAGCAATACTCTATTTGGTATGTAGCGTAGTTATGCGTATATAGGGTGTCTAACTTGATGTGTAGCCGTGTGTACACCAGACAACGTGTATGCGAAATTTCATGATGACCGGTCGAGTAGTTAAGACTTGAAAGTCTGAAAAACAAACAATCAAACTCACATACGCATTTAAAATATTAATTAGGATTTTTTATAATTACCTACACGTTATAGGTTTTGTAATATAACCGCAAAAACTTAATTATAATAACTCAGTCAATATTAAACTATGGTATAGTAAGTTCGCCATTAGTTAGTAGGTAAGTAATTTCCCATTGTTATTTTACTAAATTAGTCACATTGCATCACATTATGCTTTATTTACCCACCATTAATGTTATATGAAAGTAATATAATGGTATTACAAGACTGACGTTGAGGTTACAGTCGATTGCGAGATCTCGAGATCGATTCCCGGGTTGCGTTGCGTCGGGTTGCGTTGTCATGCAATGTGAAACAACCTCAGAAGATGCACAGAGTACCAATATATAGGTATGTATATAGGTGATAATATAGGCGATGTGTATTACAAACCTACTTTTCTCGTTTGCGCGCTAGCAGTGATAACCAAGTGACGCCGGCACTGCCAGTAGTACTGCTACGCGGATGATTGTTATTATTATTCTTTGGCTTAGCTGTCTCGCTTAAAACAAATTAAAAGGTATCCTAACATCCGTGTTCGTGTCATAACTACTAAGTCACGCATTTAATATATGTATTAAGTAAATCACACAAATACATATATAATATTACAGCTATCGTATAAGTACTTACTACCTTTTATAATAGTCTTTGAACATAATTGCTATCATATTACCATAAACTAGTCACGGATGATGGTTTAAAGGTTTAAGGGCATAATATCGATCGATACTTACTGGAGTCCTAGAGTCCTAGAGTGGAGACCGCGACTTGGTAAACGTAAAGTAGGACGCCACCCGGCCAGGTGGACAGATGACCTGAAAAAGGTAGCGGGGTCAGACTGGATGCGGAAGGCGGAAGACCGGATGTTGTGGCGTAATATGGGAGTGGTCTATGTCCAGCAGTGGACTGCGGTGGTCTAATTGACTTACTGGACCATCCAAAAAAGTTATAAAACCGTATGCTGATTTTAAACCTTGTAATTATGTTTTTTTAAACCTAGTTAAATGTTTGTATATATTGTGTAACATTATATCAGCCCTGTATTAAACTGACCCATTGCTAGGCACGGGCCACTTCTCACTACTGTGAGACGGGGAAGGCCATAGTTGTACTGCGGGTTGGCAGACTTTACATATCTTCGAGAACATTATAGTATTTTTTATTGTTTTTATTACCTGTGGCTGAAATCCATAAATTTTCCTTAAATGGATAAAAGTGATCACTAAAAGCAACACTATATTATTTCACATTGCTAGATCCTTACTAATATTATAAACGCGAAAGTTTGTACGGATGTATGAATGTTTGTTACTCTTTCACGCAAAAACTACTGGAACGATTGCGATGAAACTTGGTATGTAGATAGATGAAGACCTGGATTCACACATAGGCTACTTTTTATTCCGATATTACCACGGGAACGGGACTTACGCGGGTGAAACCGCGGGGAAAACTAGTCTATTATAAATCCACAATTACCAGTTTAATACAATACAAGGGCGCTTAGCTACGATCTTTTGTAGGCTGGTAGTAAAACTTGTGTAAAACTGGCTACAACTCGGCTGCTTCTGTTTAAGCGAAATTCAATTTTTTTATCGAAATTCAATCAAAGATAAGCAAATTTATATACACATACGTAGATTCACATCTGTTTCCCAAAGTTAAGGTGGGCAGAGTTTACGGATATCCACTTGCTACGATTTTGACATAATCGTCACGCACGCTTGTCGGTTTAGGCTACTCTTAAACCGGCCTTTCTCCAGAACATCTCATCAGAGAAAGTTTGCTATGCCCTTTCAGCTGTCCCATTCACGTTTCTTTACTTACATAATTTCTTGATCTGTCTTTTGTCATCCATTCTGTACACAAACGGGCTTCTACCTCTGTTAATACACCACCACACATCCACCCACCCAACAACCTGCTCATATGTATTTTGATTTATTATCTGACTATAATACCAGCCCTGTATTAAACTGAGGTCACTTCTCAGTTTGAGAAGGATTTGGCCATTGTGCTCCGCTGGCTCAGTGCGTGTTGGCAGACTTCACATATTTTTGAGATCATTTTTGTTTTTTTTATTGTTTTTTATTACATGTAGCCGAAATCTATTCGCTGAATAGATGTTCTTTGAAGAGATAAAAGTAATCACAAATAGCAATAACATATTAGGGCTTTGATTTTTTTAAATTGTCCTATCTATTATAAACCCTACCATTAATGGAAAAAGTAAGTCTTGCAAGACATGAAGTTTATAATTGAGTGCAGTAATCGCTCTTAGATCCATAACAAATGGCCCGCATAGCCAACCATTTTCTAGCATTCATTTTAATTTTCTCTTTTAATCTGTTTGTCAGTACTATGCTGACACTAACGCTCGCTCTAGGCTAAATCCCAGTCATACTGTTTTTTTTATGTTGGGTAAATGTTTAGCCTTATTTATTTATTTATTTTATATTAAAACTTTATGCACAATACAATAGTACAATGGCGGACTTAATGTCAAGGGCATTATCTACCAGTCAACCGTAGGGTATTGCTACAGTCATTGGCGTAACTAAGGTCATCATTTTCCAAGGAAGGTCTGACCCCTAAATAACGATGGCTTAAATAGTAAACAAGGAAATTGAGTTAAAACTAAAATTCAGGTATGGGCACTGTACAATTTTGGACCGGTCACGGCCCACCTACCTCATTATTTACGCTAATGTCCACAGTATTAAATGGTTCTACAGAACGCCTAGAACGTCTGCCTTTCGAAACTGAAGCTCCCAAAATATGAACTCTCAGATCTGCCTCTAAAGGCCAACAGAAATCACCCATATGCCTTAAGCCTATTATGTAAAACAGTCCTAAGTATGTTGGCATACTTAAATAACTAGACATTTAGTAGGTACTACTTAACCATCAAGACGTACGTTGCGGGAAACAGGCTGAACGTGTTTAATATGGAATATGAGCAAGAGGTGGAATACTGAACGGCTAGATGAGAATCTAATGACCGTACGACATTAAATTGAAAATATATAATAATGATAGTAATTTAATAATTTCACATTATGCGATCGATAAAATAATATACATTAGCTAGAACGATCAATCCGTCGCATGGGCGTAGAAATATACTCCTGCGTCCATCTCACATCAGCGAAAAAAACGTACAGAGTATAAGAAGAAAAATGCTTATACTATTAGGAGGGCACAGCGTGGTACAAACAAGTATGCAGTACTTGAAGTGATCAGCTAAATGCATAAATTATTAGGCAGGCAAAACTTCAAAACTGGGTTACATATTTGAAGAAGCTAAACCCAAAAAAAATATTCACTGTATCATCCTTTTAAAGTCTTCTGGTTTCAATATATTTTTCCTGTATTAAAAGCATAAAATATGTTTGTTCATATAATTTGAGTGGTTTACATAAGTTAAGTGTCTACTGGCACTAGCGTAGTCATATAAGTCATATTTCATAAAATGTGAGCTTATTGTTACATGTATATATTTATGTATATTCATTCTTATAGGAAGAGGGATGCCCTCTTTGCCTACCCAAACCGTGCTCAGTCCATGGTTGCCGATAGTTCGCCAGGAATATGCTATTACAATCTTCAATTACTATGCCGTGATTTTATCAGATTATCGATATGCAGACGTAACAAGAGCACATGCTGATTTATGGTTATAAAACCTTACGTAATTCAAGTACCGTGTCGAATCGTATAGTGGGTTTTATATATTGTAGTGATGCTTGACACTACTTCAATAGGTACATAGTATATCTAGGTTTGCCACTAGTTTTAATAGCTTGTTTCATCGTTTAGTTTAGTCGTCGGCAAATCTTTCCATATCTACAATATTTTCATTAGTTCGGCGATACCACTAGAGGCATTCAGGAAACATTTGGCAAGAGATACCGACGACTAAACGTATAGGTATAGGCGTGCTTACAATGATTGAATTTCTTAGTAATACGTATACGAGATAGAAGAGTCCTATTCTGGAGAAAATCAATTAAGAATATTTCAAACCGGCTAACGTGTACTTATGTAATGTCATAGAACATTTTAAACCTTACCAGAAATTTAATTTTCGTAGTGCTAGTAGGTGTTCTTGGCAACTTTTTTGATTGTGTTAGGAGTGGGGTTCACATCGGTAGTACAATGGGTAAGATTTAAACCTCTGCATCCGAAGTCCGATGCTTATTCCATAAGATAGAAAGCAAAAATCATATGCTAGCATCGTAGCAAGTGGAAACCCACAGTTTCTACCTACGCCTCCGGCAAACAAGTGTGTGTCTGATGTTCTGATTTTATCTTAACGTCTAATTAACATTTTTTTACAATATGTTCGTGTCCGTACATTTTTGTCCATTATTACATAATATATTAAGATGCCTGTGTATCCCCATGGTTTAAGCAGATGACTGTGTTTTAGTCAGCTGATTAATTCTTAATGCTTTTGCCGGCTATTTCTACTGCCGTGGCATGTAAGCCTAGAGCAAAAATTTTCAACAGTAAGTTGGCGACAGTATATGTGCTGGTGATAAATTAAGTGTAACTCATACTTAATTTTATCATCTGCCTAATCCTTTGTCTAGCTTTCACCCTTAACAAGAGATGAATGTCAAAATCCCGGCAACAAATGTAACTGTGTACCTAATTTAGTGACATTTTTATATCAAAACCAAATATAATTTATAAAATCACAAATATGATAAAAATAAGGTATCTTATATGCTTATCTTGATTCAGTGTTTGTTTCCACCAAAATCCGTTTAATGATCGAGCGTCATTCAACGTAAATGACAAACATCCATACATTACATCCTGCATTTTTTAATAGTAAATGTAGAATGGAAATAGATGCCGCCAAGTGTCACCTAATTAATTATTATAATCATAATTATGAAACCTTAGAATTAGCTAAGTATTGTAGAATTTTATCATTTGAAATCATGCATAAATGAAATGGAATTTAATCACTAAATACAGTGCGTAAGTACCTACCTACTTAAATAGTTATAAACTCGAGATCGTAGAACAAGATTCCCTTCTATAAAAACATGATGTAGACCCATACATGATCGTAATCACAAGTCACAACAAACTATGCATGCTTATGCTTATTATATTAAATAAAACGTACCTATACAGTATACAGTACACTGATAGCACGCCGTACACTTGTGTGTGTAGCCTGCGCATGTGTGCGTTGTACCTGCGTCTGCGCACCTCTCTCACAGGTGAGCGTTTGCGTCATACTGGAGACACCACATGATAATTATAGTGTTTATGTTATCGATTTTCAAATGATGCGTTGCACAGCACATGAATGAGTGCATGTCTGCTCGTAATTATATAACAAATGCGAAAGTATCTGTGAGTTTGTAACGATTTTACAGCGAAGTCGCTGCACCAATTTTGGTTACACTTGATAATAGATATAGCTTAAATAGTGTGAATGGATGTAAAACATTTAAAATGAGGAGTTACTTTTTACAATATGAATTAATAATAATAGCTACATTTTATTTTTATCAAAATAAAATACAACATTCCTTATCATTCAGCTCCGAATTTGATTAGTTAGCTTAGCAATAATTTTGACAGATATTCTATACAAAATCTGTCAAAGTGCCACATTAATTTATCTGTCTATACTAATATTATAAAAAGGAAAGATTAGATTTTTATTCGTTGGTATGGATTTAACTCAAACTAGACAAACGATTTCAAAAATTCTTTCACCATTAGAAAGCTATATTATCACCGAGTAACATAGGTTATATTTAAAAAAATACTGTTATTAACATAAAATACTTTTACGAAGGCGTAGCCGCGCGCAAAAGCTAGTTAGGAATATTTTACAATAATGAAATAATAGGAAACACTATCATATATTATTTTTCATTTTTTATAGCATTGAATTCCTTTTATGTTTAGATCGACCTAGTAATTATTCAAATTAAATTTATAATTACATGGTTAAAGATAACGATAACAAAGTCGTTATATTTACTGTTCTAAATTAAAGTTTACTTTGAATGGCTCTGGTATTGTAGTGGATGGGACATTTCTCATAATACTAACATTCAACAAGGTATAACTATTGTAAAAGCGAATTAATTTGCATGGGAAACACTTTGTATAATCTGATTTAGCTTGAACTCATTACTTCCGCTAAGACACTAGTTAATTCCACTGTATGTAATAATTATAAGTATCTGTGCTAAAACGTGGTAAACATTATTATTTAAATCAAAGAATTAGGCAAGTTATGTATATTTAACTTGCTTATGTAAGCAACATGAGTACGTTATTGAACAACAAATTAAGATTTACCGATATTTTCATATTAATATTTATATTAGTCAGCATCTCCTTTAAAAATAACTACATTTAAGCTAGCAAGAAAACACTTATGAAATGCTTCAATATTATCTTGAAAACTTAACTCTCCGACAAGTGGTGCCGCTGCTCTGACGCACACTATCGCCATCCACAAACACGTTCTCCACATACGCTCTCTGTCCCACAATCACAGCCTTTTCACTACCGAAACGACCGATCTACTACGAACACGACTATGAACGCCACAGTCGACCGCGCTGGCTGACGCGGCGCACGCCTTTACCACTACGATTTAAAAAAAGTTTTACAACGCATTCCGGATTCGATAAATTCAAATTTTAGGAATGTGATCGGTGTCCGTTGTCGAACGATTTATGTGCCATATACAGTGATGTTATATTGTGTGGATTAAAAATGGGTGTTTTATTAAATTTGTTTTTATTTGTGACCGTTTTGGTGCCTTGTGTTTTTGGCCAAGAGGCTGCGGCGTGCTATGGTGCTGGTAGCGTCGCTGGCGCGGCTATTGGTGCTTTCATTGCTGCACTCCTTTTGGTTGCAGCTGCTTATTACTTGAGGAAACTATATTGGAAATCACGGAAAGGTACGTGTTTATTTGTTCGAACTTAAGTGTTTTTTTTACAAAATGCTCACGGCGTATAATGACGAGTCGTTTCGGCCCACGTATTTTAAACTTGGAATCAAAATTCAACGACCTTTGTTACTAAGTTTTTTTTGGTAGGTAGTCTAACAAATACACATGTAATAACTTTTTTATTATATAACGTTAGAGGCTATAATATTTCATAGACGACTAATGACATTATAATTATAGAGTAAAAAATTAAAAGTCGTAGCTTGCAAAAACAACAAATTCTGTGTACTAACAAATCCGTTTAAACACTTCTCAAGTTACTGTTAAACGTTCATTGAATATGTATGACTGACTTTAATGCCTTAACGTGACTTAATTGCGAAATATGCCAACAAGAAGCCGGTTAACGTCCAACTGGTTTGGAATAATACCTTTTATGTACATACATTGCAAATGTTTAATGAATAATGAAAATAGACGGATTAGCATGGCATATGGCTCCTAAAAACTACACATAAATCTAATTATTACTCTGATAAGCGTTTATTAAGTAGGTACATTCATAGTATCGCACCAGTATATCCTTGAAGAGTTAGACAGAGATGTATAGCGCTTACTGTACGCCACTTATGTTGAAGTCCTACGCACAGAGGGTGAACTAATTGCGTCTTACAGGCAAATTTTCATGTTACATATTGCTGAAAATTTTCCATTAACTATGAATAGATACCATTAACTATGCAAATCTGGTACTTATCGAAACCTTCGGTTCACACGATCCTACTAAAAGGATCTTGTATTAGCTTACCTAGGTATCTTTAATGTGAGTGTTCTAAGCTGCCAGAATAACACATTAACATTTTACCTGACACGGGCGCCAAATGCGCAGTTCCACATTGGGTACCTACGTACCTATCTATGTATGTTCTTACACTTGACTGCATTGCGTAAACGAGATAAAAATCCTACAAATTGTGATTCAAATGTTATCTTAGTCATCTACACATAAAACAAGTCTATCTGACTGTACGTTTGTACAAGCAAATCTCCGCTATAGCTGGACGAATTTGGATATTGTTTTCAATGAAGAGTTAAGATAGAACTTGAGGTAATATTAGGTGTATTGAATCAATTGTCAGTAAGAAGATATTAATAATGACAATCCTAACTTTCACAAATAGATGTCTCTTTCTCACAGGCAGCTAGGTACCTACATAATAATATGTAATTGCAGGCATAACAGGATGTGACAAGGGAGTGTTAGTCGGGTTTTAGTATGTAAGTAGTAAAAACCCAGATCTGTCATAAATATTTTAAGTTTATATTATTTAGGTACATACGTACTAAGTAAAGGGAAAAACCACTTGATCATGTCATCATTTAATTTTCTAGTAAGTCCCGATGCGTATATCAAAAAACGAGGTTGATGATTTTGAATTTGATAAGTTACTTAAATATTGAGTAAGTATTACAGTATGATACTATAACAGTATCTTCTTAAATTAAATTTAAAAAAGAATTTTGACGGTTTCCATATCAAAATAGGGGTGGTTTTAACTACGGACAGTTAATATATAATATGACACATTCTTATGAAAATATGTATGTCAAAATTTCACTGTCTGTAGCGAAAACCACTACTACCCTATTTTGATATGGGAAACGTCAAAATTCTTTTTATTTTATTTTGGTATATAAATTCAAAATCATCAATGGAGAAAAGTATGCGTAAATATATATATAAAAAGTAAATAATTAAAACTTGTGTTTATTTATTACGCAATACTAATTGTTGCAATCAGTACGTGGGATCAGAAACAATTAATATTTTGTCCTATTGTTTGCAAATCCGTTATAATTTGCAGCATTAACTACATAGTTCGTTATACGTACCAACATGACCAAACTAACCGTCAAACTATTTAAAATTAAAAAAGAACATGACAATGGGACTGTGACATGTTTTAGAGACAACATTCTTTTTGTAGTTGGTAACTACATATGTAGTTGCCAAAGTTAATGCTTTACGCGTTTTCGGTAGTTTCGTAATCCTTGATAAATGTCAAGTCATATCTATACCAATATTATAAAGAGGAAAGATTAGATTTTTTGTTTGTATGTTTGTTTGTAAGGATTTAAATCAAAACTATTCAACCGATTTAAAAAAATCTTTTACCGTTTGATAGCTATATTATCGCCGAGTAACATAGAATACATTTTAATTTTAGAAAAGTACCTACTGTTGTTGTCTACTTTAACGCGAGCGAAGCCGCTAGCAAAAGTTAGTTTATCATATTTTATTGTAAGAAGATAAGTATGTACTTCACATATTTTACGGTTAGAGCCAGACAAAACTTTTTTTTATAAAACGGAATCCTTTTCATGGCTTTGAATTAGATCTGTGCCCGAATACATAATCGTCAAGACTGGATTTAAATTTCGAATGTTATCTTATCTTTTACTAGATATAAGATGCATTGTCTTTTTCGCGATAATAATCAAGCATCTTGATTATTATCATAAAAGAGCAGGCAACAAATAAGTAAATTCAATGTAACTACCTACAAACCTTTGTGTCATACAAACAGTTGTTAAATTAAAAGCCAATGTGGGTACTTATTTTCGTGTTCGTAATTAACGTGTCATTCATAAATCATCATTAATACGTCAATTACTTACCTTATTATTGCATTACATACATAGGTACTTACTTATAATAGACTCACGCAAGTTTTTAGGAGAAGTCAGGGGTAGAATATCGACTTGCTACAACTAACTTTAATTTAACAGAAAACAATACAAAATTGGTCCCTACGTTATTAGGTATAACAGTACCAGCATTTTGTATCTTCATTTTTGATTTAGACGTAACTTGAATCTGTACTTTAATCTGTCTTGCCGATCGTGAGACTGATTTGAATGCCTAGGTCTATATTGGGATTAGTTTGAAGTAATTCTCAGTAACTACGTCATCTGGGTCTGAATCCAATGATTGTAATAGGTTTGACCTTTTAGGGTTACAATTGTTTAAGTATCATTGGGAACAATATACAAATGCTATATTATGTCAATATATTAAGTAAGTAATTTTAATTGTAAGTTCTTGTTGTGGAGCCCAATAACGTAATTTTTTCCAATCCAATCTATATTAAATCATATAGGTAGTACCTAAGAAGTGATAACAAGGTACACTACTTGAGTTATATATACCATGGTATGCCTTATGTAGATATACGGCTCTTTAGTCAATTAAGGCCGCTCGAACTTATCCCGCGGGATGAGTTGACCTAATAATTAATTTTATTATTTTTGCTTTGTCAACTGATCCCACTTTAAAAAGAAGAATATTATTTATATATATACAATATAAATATGTATACACGTGAACAAAAGTGTTTGGGGAAAGAAATGACACACCATCGCTTGGTTATACTGATATATCAAAAATACTAATTGCACAGCAAATATTGCATAGCATAACGAGCACTTATATGCCTGAAATCACTGCATTCCGTCTCGGAAGGATTAGGTTATGTTAGGTTCCTTCTTAAACCCACTCAAAAAAAGAAGCCCCGTACTTAGTTTGACCTCTTTAAATATACTTTGCTGTGCAATTAGTATTTATTTTGCTGTGCAATTAAATACTACCCATCAATCACAGTAGTAACACTTTTTTTCGTGTCTGTATAAATCATTAAATGTATCAATGGGATCAGTTGCCCGATTCAAAACATTCGTTAGGTCAACTCATCCCACGAGATAAGTTCGAGTGGCCTCAGTTGACTAAAGAGCCGGTATACTAGCACAATTATGACATAATTATATAAATGCAGTAAGTACCTACTTTTTTCTGGATGAAAGGTACCCTATATCCTTTCCTGTACCCCTGACAATGTGTATACGAAATTTCATAATGATCGGTCGAGTACCTGAGGCGTGAAAGCGTAACAAACACACACACATTCACATTTTTAATATTACTTAGGATACAGGAAATTTTTTAAGATATTTTGTAAACCTTACAAAATTCGGGTTTAGCATTTATACATAAGAATCTACTGTTATTCAAATTATTATAACCAATAAATAAAATAATTATAAAACCGTTTGGCAGTGGTCGTCACCACAAAATAATAAACGTTACTATTTTTTAAATACTTACTGGTTTTCCCAACGTATCGTAGCTTGGCGTGGCGTACGAAGATACACTTTAAGTTTTCTATTCTAAACGAATTTCTCTATTCCATCTTCCATTATACCTACTTATAATAATAAGTATAATACACTTATCAATTAACATACATATCCTAAATTCAAAAGCAGCTATGCGGTATTTTGTAGAATTCAGTTTAATAAAGCCATCACAAACGTAACGAACTAACTGATATAACCATGACCTACATGAGTTTCACTTCAAATCGGTAATTATCAATAAATAGCCAATTCATAATTCACACTTACAGTAAAACTAAAAGTTATAGCCAAATATTTTTTATTTATTGTTATCGATGACATCAATAAACTAAGTAAGTATAATTCGCGCGTAAATGTAACTTTCTTAAATAAAATAACTTTCTCTCTGCTTAAGCAAAGGAAACTAATTACTGTGCCATAATAGGCATAATAGTGATGTGCTAGCATAATTATGTTAGCTTCCACTTCGTAATTAGATACGATATCATGAAATGAAACTAGTAGATTAAAGATTTGGATGTATAGTTATTGGAGAGAGAGATACTTGAGTGTCTGTAGTGGAATTACAGACAAACAGTACTATGTTGACCGCGTTATGAATCCAATACTATGTTTTTAGTTTATAAATTTATCTGCTTCTTTGGTCCAGACACGTAAGCGAGAGCTTATGTGTTTATATTATTGACGATATTATATAGAATCTAAGAATAACTATCGAAATTTGAGTATTATACATCGCTGCTATACCATGCAACGTTCGTATAAGATATTAGCAGTATGTTTTAGTACTAAGAATAATGTACTCGTACTATGTACTAGCGTCGTACATAAGGGACTATTTTCTAGACACGCACTCGTGTCTGTATTCTGTAAAGTTAGTCACACGACACAGATCGCAGGTAGAATACTGAGCACTTTCACGATTTCCACATGCTAACGATACCGCACGTCAATCATTAACTTAATGCCGGGGATTGGCGATGCGCATCGATAGACCGCCATTTTACTTTTTATCGCTTCCCTAGAAGCTTAATAACTTTTTGCCTTTGCCCGAAATTAAATTTTTGAACGTGTCATGTGATTGACATCGCGTAGTAAAGGGTTTTATACGGAGACCAATCAGAAAATTTATTGAAAATGTCTGATCTTGTAAATATACAAATTTTAAGATATTTTTAAAAAGCGTACATAATGAGAAATTATACCTAAGAGCTTTTTTGTCTATTAGACTAAATCTCTCACACCGGATGGATAAAGTTATTAAAACAACAGACAAAATTGAATTTTTACTCAGTAACCCTAGGTACCCCCGGTACTTAGTGGATTCGGATGTCTCCTTAAATTACTGCACCAAACCATTGCTTTATACAAAAATCAACTTCAATCCTTTTGTAGTGGATGACTTTTTAGACGGTAAGGCCTAGTTCCTATATTTAAGAAACGACTCGTTTTCGCTACGGACAGTAAAATTTTCACATAAATATATTTTGACATATTAATTAATTAATATTTAAAATTTTGGAACCGGTCATTAAACGACAATTTCAGGAATACGTTTCTTTTATTATATCTCCAACAAAAAAACCTAAAGCACATGTTCGTGATAGTATGAACAGTAATATACGTAGCTGTTCTATCTGATAACGCCCGTCTAGCAACTGAAGCCCTCTGCTGACCTAGAAAGCTAAATCTTTCTTTCCATATACAGCATTAGCGCACGCATTCAAGCGTACTACCTATCTGTTACTTTCAATCTGCAGCTTCTATCTATAGGTAGATATTATTTCGTGCCAGCGAGGAGAAAATATTACAAATTTGTTTTTATAGTAAGCGTTTGACCGTACGGTTTTAATTGCATTTGAAATTGAATCTGGTTTTTGCGAGGTTTAGGTGTTGCATATTTTGCTTAAATGCACGTTTTCATGTGCGATGCTATATTATGTTGGTCTACATATATTGTTGGTGTGTTTTCAGAATATTAAAATAACGAAAGAATTAAAAAGCGAAATATCACATGACTAAACATTTTTAAAAGAAGAATGTTATTAGTCCGACGAAAATTAAATGCAGTGTAACTGTTTTTGATGCTCTCTAAATCTTCCTACTTTACAGAGCGTATTCCTCATCCCTTTGACCATCCTGCCTTGGATTTCCAACATAAAGACTAAGAACTGTAAGTATATCCCCAAAGAGTATGCAAATATGTATCAACCCCACGTGTAGCCAGTTATTTAGTAAGTAGAGCTTGCTGTTGGCGAGCCTACGGTCGGATATACACACATTACCAAACTTATTGCTACTTCTAAGAAATTTCTCACATAAACCCCAAAAACTACGTTCAACACGGAACCTTAGTCGTTCACCACGCGCTTAAATAAATTCTAAAAAAAGACAGCTTCTGCAATAATTATGAATTATTCCTGTGTCCCGGGGACATTGCAAACAATCCAACAACGAACGCACCCAGACTCGAAACAACCAGTTGTTGATCACACAACTTTTGACACATTTAGCAATCCATACTTAACACAAACTTAAGCGATGTTTAAGATATAAGTTTATGTTCACACGTGCTTCGTTAGTTGACTCAACGAATCAATCTCAGCCACACGACCTTCTATCACAAGACCTACATGAAAGTACACGAGTTGTGTAAGCCAGTAAGCCGGCTTACAGTGCACAATAGGTATTTAGCGTAGGCTTGCGTTATTAACATTCCAAGATAAGACAAGTCAACTGTCCCTGTACCTACTACTAATCTTGTGTACAAGGATTACTCTGTAATGATGTTACGGTTTAGGGTTGCGTTTCATAAATGGATCTCTTATGGTGTGACCACACACAATAGGTTTTTAATTATGTCTGGCATTCCAACAGTTGACAGGTTAATTCTACTTAGCTATTATAAATGATAACTTGCAACTCTAAAATATTTAGTACTAGATTTTAATCGCGGCTTCGCTCGCTTAAATGTAGGTTAGGTAAGGTTAGTTTAACAGTACTTTTTTCTGGATGGTAGGTACCTTATGTCCTTTTTCCTGTTCCCAGGAGAACAGACGACAATGTGTATGCAAAATTTTGTGATGATCAGTCTAGTAGTTAAGGCATGAAAGCGTAACAAACAAGCTCACATTGGCATTTATAATATTAGTTAGGATTATCTTATGTATGCGGGTGCTGCTGATTAATCTTTTAGTCTCAACTTTTAGAACTTTTATAGCATAAATCTAAAACGTGTTAACGTTGTTCTTTTCCGTTCCTTGCAAGGTAGGATATTCACAGTGCGCGAGTCTGGCTTGCTTTTCAAAAATATGACTTTCGTAGTACTGATATCTAAAGTTTTCAGCTACTGTTCCTTCGGTATGTAATCTGTTAGGAAATTTTCCAAAACAGCTGGGAATCTAATATTGCACAATATAAAGCAATTAATGTCATATTATATTAAACTTATTTATAGCTCGTGAGATAGGTTTTGTACACATAATCAGTTTAAGACTTTTGCGTTGAATTATTTATGTAATAGATAACTGGAATTAACGTGATCACACCTTTTTAAACGCTTTATTTGAACGTTTCGGCCAGGTTGCGCTAGCCGTGGTTACAAGCAGACCGAACAGATAGATCCTTGTATTAAAATGCAAATTGTTACAGCCATTCTGGAGATTAGCGAACACAGCCGCACAGAAAGTTTTCTAACGATTTTATTATACAGTTCAGAGGATATCAATTATATTACAACAAAAGTTGTTTTCAAACAATAAAATAGAGTATAAGATACATTAAGTTTACGTAACAAACAAGAATCACGAGTATAACAACATATTAAGTATTTAAATGTCGTCAAGTTATTCAGAAATAACGAGTTTCTGCGCGAAATCTTCACAAGGTCAACGTCACACTTTTCAATATTTAAATTTATAATAACGTAGCTATTATTATAACTATAAGCTATAAGTTATCGTTTATTTTAAAGTAGCAGCTATCTAATATTTAAGTTACTAACAAAATGTCATTAACGGCATCTGAAAGACAGATCGTTGCAAAAACGAGTGCGTTGAGAACCGTCAAACGCATGTCAACTACCGTGAATGGTTGACTAAATCAGCAATAGCTATCAAATCACTGGACATCGAGTTCGATTTTGACATGTCGATTAGCCTTTCAGGAACTGTCAGAAACAGCCTCAAAGTTAGTTGAACGTGTTATCCGCAATGAGCCTCACAGTTGGGTCGTAAGTGACCGATGAGAGGTTGGTTGGTCATACGACCTCAGCTCCGTCCAGAAAGATAGTGGATTATCTATGTTGCAGACTACTTCAAAAGTAGACCTATATTACGTAATTAAAAAGATAGTTAAAGAAATGTGGCTTTTATAAATCTCTGCCTACCTTGTACTGTACGACTTACGAGGATGTCTGTCCTCATTCAAGGGCTTATGAACATCTGAACATACATATAGTTCCATTGCTTTGTTGCTATATTGTTTATAAATACAATATGGTCATAAATCACTGGGGGAGCTGAAAGGTCACAAGTGCCCCTTTTTTTTATAATGAATGGCGCTGTGTTTTGTGGGTTCCGAATCCCATCGGGTGCTCCACAAATAATAATTGGTCTGAGTCTAGATAAACTTTCGTCTGTTAAGTGTATATTTCTAATGGCCCCGTTACTCAGAGCTTGTGTTTGGGCTAGTGCGGGAGTTGAAAATAAGAGCATTTTCTGCCAAAACACCATTATAATTCTTTTTTAAATTGGCAACTCTTTCACTTAAGTTTGCAATACATTTTTATCTTTGGTTATGTCAGCCCGTACATAAATGTCAATTCTTTATTGAATTTGATATCTATGGTAATTATTCTAAATCATTTACAACAAAAGGTATAAACCAAAAAAAATAATTGGCCAATTACATTAATAATGCTAATGTTATTCATGTTCACGTTTGTTAATTAGTTATTCCTAATTGACACTTGTTGATTAACATGTTCGGGATAATTTATTGAGCATTAATTGTTAGGGCAACATTTACATAAAAATGGCGTGTTACGATAAAAATACCATTTGCTGTGATTTATATTTAATATGTACACTCTTGTTTATTATGAAGCCTTGGATTTGAAATTCATATCCCCGTCTCGGGCAGTTTTCAGTAGCAGCACGGCGTTTGAATCTGTGTCCGGTAGACGGCAATAATCTCGCTCCCCTATTACGTGTCAAGTCAAAAATCATTTATTCATTTAGGTCACAAAGTAACACTTATGAACGTTAATATATATCGGTTAGAGAGTTTACTAAAAAGAAAAAAGACGTAGGTATACCAAGTTCCGCAAATGTATTGTGAACTTTATGCAATCGCTGATACGTGTCAACTATAACCATGGTCGGCGAAATGTAGATGGAATTCTGGTAAAAAACCTCTGCTTATCCCACTAGAGATATAGGCGTGAGGCAATGTATGTGTATATTGCTTTTTATAGTATAATGAAAAATAATGCTAAAATACTTGCCGCATCGTATGTACTATAATATGTATGTTTATAGAGCCTTTACACTGCCGTATCGTTTGTTTTAAGGACCCTAAGTTGTCATGATCTGAGACTCTCGCATCGACTGTCTGAGTCTTGAATCAAATCTAATCAAGATATCTTTATTCATTTAGGTCACAAAGTAAAACTTATGAACGTCCAGGTTACGCTAGCTAATCTACATATAATATGCATTTACATGTTGCCATGTTCAGCAAAGCAGCGGCGTAGATCCAATGAGAAGAACAGATAAGACACTTTTTGGTGTGGATTCGATTTCGTGTGGAATGGATAAAATCTAGCCGTTAGCTACAGGCAGTTAAATTTTGAAATATTTTTCCTAGAAAACAGTTCTTGGATTTTAGGTTACCTAGACTGTGCTACTACCATGGCACCATAATTAGAATGGCATAGTTTTATAACTATACGATAGATGAAGAATAGCATCACCTTAGATACAAAACAGAAGGCGAAGATTTCAAACCCTGACGTAGGACTATAAATAGCTAATATGAGATTAGTTGGCAAAAACGTCTCGGTATGTCGAGGTCGAAGGTTCAAGATCTGCTTCATGATTTATCTTTTTCTCATTATAATTTACATATTAATAGGTTGTATGACGTAAACTTTAAGTAGGTATGTTTGAAAACGAAGATACCCTCATTTTTACATTGCTTAAGATCTGAAATGACCGGGTTTTCTTTGTTGACTGTTTTCTTGTAACATATTTACGCAGTGATAAGTATTCACACAACATGTCTTTTGTTTTTCTTCGCTTATAAGTTATTAACTAAATATATCTCTTCTTTCTGGAAGAAAGCCTTTTGGTTAGAATTTACCGTAGTCTATAATTGCTTGCAATAACAACTATATAACTTGTTGCGAAGGAAAGGAATACTGTAGAGATGGCTTTGAATCCCACCGGACAAAAATGGTGTGATCCACAATTTATTCTGACTCTAAGTTTTCTTTATGTCTGTTGTTTGAATGTCTATTAAATCCGCGCGACACAGGAATTATTGAAATGCGGAAGTGTTGAACAAAATGTTGAATTGTACATCATGGCATGTATTGTCAAAAAATTTAAATATTCAAAGTAATCACATTCAGTCAATAACATTCCTAGATACACATAATTTCGATAAGATTACTATCGGTAAACGTGTTATTAAATTATCTTTTTTCTTTGTCTTACATCAAAGTAAAAAATGAAACGGCAACACAATACTGTAGTAATTGCGTTGTCAATTTCGATAGCAACTATCTAAGTAGGGGATTATAGGATTACATTCTTAATGGTTTTTGTCACAGTTTTTATTCGTTGTAATCTGTATTTGTACCTATATTATCAGCTAAGCGTGATATTCCGGCGCCTATTAAACGCTTGTTTAATAAATTTAATATACATAATGTGTTGCATTATTATTTACTAGGTCTTGCTAGCGACTTCGTACACGTACAATTTGGGAGTAGGTACTTATCTATACTTGCACTTCTAGGCGGCGTTTGCACCAGATTTTAGGTAACAGTTTCAGCAATACCACTGTGAAAACCGCATCTAATTTCGTAAGGGTTTTTACGTGTTGCATGTACACACACACACAGACTGACAAAAATTCTAAAGATAATTGTTTTCACTTCTACAGCTCTTCATCACATTAGAACTATCACATAAAATTTCTTAAATACCTTCTATGAATAGACCTTGATCCCCGCGGTTGCACCCAGTTTTATGACTACCTCGTTGCTCGCGGGATTATAACGTGATGTTATATAACCTTTAGTATAGTCCGTGCCTCTGAATCCAAGACTTCATACGCTGCGCCACCAAGGCAATATATACAAGGTGGCGCAAAAGTAGTCACCCGACGTTCGTCGACTGTAATTTTTTTAATAACTGTGAAACTTTAGTTTTCCTTTTGGGTTGTGTCTATTTGATGTAAAAAAAATTCATGAAGTTATATCGGCCAAGTAGCCGCTGCCAGAATTGATGACCATACGAACACGATTTATGGCATTTTTCATCACTCTTGCCAGAACTTCCGGCGGGTATTCTCTTTGAGGGCTTCAAGAGTCTGAGGCTTGTTGACATAGACTTCAAGAATGACAAAAATAAATTTAGAACGGTTAAATCGGGTGATCTTGCCGGCCAGTGCACATCACCCAAACGAGGGATTAGGCGTGTCAGAAAGGATTGGTACCCATTGGTCTCCTGAAATTAGCACCCTGTGCCCATTCGTCCCCTCAAATATTTAAGGTGCCCACTCGTCCCCTGATATATTATTTATTTAAAAATCATTTATATTTCCGATTCACTCTGTTAATTTATATATTTCCTTTCGTTATTTATAGTACTGTTCATAACTGTACTAAGTCAATACATTTTTATGTTAAAATATTGCTTGTTTTCTATCAGGGAACCTGAGCGGGTGCCGAGTCTATAACTTTTATTCCCGGGGACGAATGGGTACCTTAAAAATAAATTAATATTGTCCGGTCTCCTACCAGGGGACCAATGGGTGCCCTATACCTATATAGGTGCGCAATCTACAACTTTTATTCTGGGGGACGGATATTAGGGGACCAATGGGTCCTGACCCGTCAGTAATGCAGCCCTCAGAATTTAAACAAAAGATTAGGTTATGTTAGTAGCAGTACACTTTTTTAAATACAATATAGCCTATATTACTCGGTGATAATATAGCTTATTAATGGTGAAAGAATTTATTAAATCGGTTGACTAGTTTTTGATTTAAATCCTTACAAACGAATATGAAATGAAATCTATCCTCTTTATCATACATACTAACATTCGACCAAAATTCCTAAGCTTGCTACTTTGTTTTCTGTTTTTCTCTATTACATATACATAAGGTATAGGGAACCATAGTTACAAAGAATTGTACGACGTCAGACGAACAATGTCGAAATACTACAAACGCGATTCGACTGCGTGTGTCAAATGTATGGTTTTGTGCGTGTAGTGTTTTTTCATTAATTTAATGTATTTCTAATGCAATATTTTATAAAAATATAAGGATTCGCCTCTCCTTCTCCATATAAACTGTAAACTGTGCCAAATTTCACTTTGCTCTGTCTCCGCAATTTTCGTAAAAAGGGGTAGGTACAAAGTTTTTGCTTCACGTATAGATATATAGATTAGTATAGGCAAGCATTAGTTTATGTAAGTATCGATATTTGTAGGACTTACTGGTAAAAACTTGTATTGCTAATACAAGTTTTAACTAGTACGTACAAATAGAATCAGAAGGTTATTGAAGGATGTATGTCATCGGGTGATCGTAACCAGTTCTGATCACGTTCGTCATAACTGATCGATCACTCATGCAATTATTATACAAACCAGTCTTCATAAATAAATGTGGTTTTAAGAGATACATATGTTTGTGAATAGACTTCCTTAACACTAAAGAGTTGTCAAAGAAGTTTATTATATGAATAACGCTGTATAATATAGAATCACATATGTGTTATATATGTGATTTTATATTTAGCGTTACTCATATAATACACTTTTTGCACGGATAGCTTAGTGACCTAAGTGAGCGCTTTGCCACTGCTATTGGACCGAGTGTTGTATGTTCGATCCCCAGACGAGATACAAAAATGAGTGATCCACAAACAATTGTTCCAAGGATGGATGTTCTTCGTGTCCGTTGTTTGAATGTTTGCCCCCGGCGATACAGGAATTATAATATACCTAGTGACGAGAATGTGATGAATAAAGATATAATCAGTGGGTATACATACGCAGTCTGACGCTTATATCCTCGAAGGCTTAAACAGAGGTGCGTGACACTCACTTTCTACCAACAATAGTTTATGACTCACGTACCTAATAGAAAGTTAGCTTATTGCCGTCTACCGGATCCCGTTCCATATTCTGGGCTACCATTGAGCAAATATTGGTAGCAAAGCCAATAATACTTTGCCCGACCCGAGGGTCAAATCCGATACCTAACGCACATCACTTGCATTCACTGCCACTGACGATAAGTCCAAAAACACTTTGTAAGCCCTGGAAATCAAACCCGATAACTACAATACTAAATATTTAAACAAAACAACTTTTTTAAATTTATGTTTCTCAATTTACACATGGCTGTTGAAAAGCAACCGAAACGTCGGTGAAAGTGAGATATAAATCATTCTTATCGAGCTCGAACGGAGTCATGAGCAATAACCATTATACATAGATATATTTAACTAGCTGACCAGCGCAACTTCGTCTGCTTCACATAAGAGAATTCTCCCCGTTCTTGCAACATTTTCCATTGATGCTGCGCTCCTATTGGTTGTAGCGTGATGTTATATAGCCTAAAGCCTTCCTCGATAAATGGGCTATCTAACACTAAAACAATTTTTCAATTCGAACCAGTAGTTCCTGAGATTAGCGCGTTCAACCAAACAAAAAACTCTTCAGCTTTATAATATTAGTATAAATCATATTCATACTTTTTAAATACGTGAAGTGTGAGCACTAAAATCTTCATAATGCAGAATATAATTAGAACCACTAATTACTGCACATTAATTAAGAATGCCTTAGCTGTTTATTTAAAATGGCTCCTCTATAGTTAAAGAGAAATATAAAACAAGGTTTTCTATTTTAGAAGTACGCGAGTAAGACCAGTTTTGGTTCTATACATATAGCTTTTTATTATATATATGGATTGCTTTGATCAATGCATTTGATTAAGCTGGTTTGTAGGTAGCGATAGACTAGTGGGTAACTGTTGCACTGTAGCGAAGATTTCTCGAGTTCGAACCCTTGGCATGCTTAACTTTGCGATACAAAAAAAATATTTTTTACAGATCATTATGTAATATTGTCTTATGTTTACGCGAATGTTATACTTTGAAATTATTTTATAATAATATTCTATCACATACACATAACACCATCTAGCCCAAACTAAGCAGAGCTTGTACTATGGGTACCTACTAGACAATGGATAAACATACAAATGTACTTTTTTTTTTTTGTAAATCCTTACATATTATACATAGAAACACCCAGACCAAGACAAACATCCATGTTCATGTACACAAATGTTTGACTTGTGCGGGAATCGAACCCGCGACCTCATGCGTCGCAGTCGGTTACATTGACCATTACGCCATCGAGGCCGACAAAAATATAATAGGATATAATATAAGTCTTGTATATAAACTGTCGCACTGTTGGGCACAGACCTCTTCTCAGTTTGAGGATCTTCTCAAACTGAAAAGATGCCTGTACCCAACAGTGGGATCGCGCATAACATAAGTGAGTTTCGCATATAACTTCGATACTGAATCAGATGATTAAGTATCGAAGTTATAAGCGTATATACTTAAATATCGCTGTAGTCCGTTGAGCAATCCGGCCCAGATTTCGAGTTCGAACCCACGGCACGCTCACCGGAGTTAGCAATGTTAATTATTGATCCTCGCTGGTTTCAGCATGAATGGGCCGGATCGACCGGGGTAGTACTACCCTCTCACAGAATACCGGCGTGAAGTAACGGTACCCGTACTGTTGCGTTTCGTATCGGTGAGTGAGAGAGCCGGAGGCCCAGTTACCCCGATCCTTTTCCTATCCTTTCCTTTGTCCTTTCCCTCCTTCATTCCTTTTTAGAGGGCTGGCAACTCACTTGTAACTCCTTTGGGGTTGCGGGTGTCCATGGGCGGCGGTAATCGCTTACCATCAGGCGATCCGTCTGCTCGTATGGCAGCCTATACCATAAAAAAAAACACATGTTCTGGCTGAGCGAAAATTGTCTATTTAATACACATTAAATAGACAATTTTCGCTCAGCCGTGGGAAAATTTATGTCCAGGGCTGATATTATTATAATATTTTCAAGCTTATAGTCCAACTAAAACAGTTGTAGATTATTCTCTTGCAAGAAAAACCGCTATCTTACCTATATCGGGCATCGAACCGAAGATTCTTCGGTCTGAAGTTACGCAAGTGTAACTGGAATAGCGTAATCATTTGTAGCGTTACGCGTTCTATAATTAGTTGCGTAATACGCATTTGCTGATTTTGTCAATTAAACCAATAACGTTAATAGAACTGGAACTATTTTATGACATTTTTGTTAATTGGTCATAAAGCACAATAATTAAGAAGGTATTTTATTTTATTTTTGACCCCATCGCGGTCAATATATGTAAATATACATACCTAATTATTTATTTACGTATTCTAACTAATATTTTAAATGCGAATGTGAGTTTGTTTGTTTGTTACGCTTTCACGCCTTAACTACTCGACCGATAATCATGAAATTTTGCATACACGTTGTCAGGATTACAGAATAGGACAGGGTACACACAGCGACACATCAACCTAGACTGTTTGGACTTTGAACTATTAGAAATTGAACGCTGCGAATCTTTTGTTACGTTCTATCCTTACCATTACAACGACACCACTATGCACTATCCCTTTCCGACAATTCTCTATTTTGTATGTAGCATAGTTATGCGTATGATGCGATGTACTTGATGTGTGGCCGTGTGTACCTTTTATCCAGGACAAAAGTACTGTTTCTATTCTAACCTAGTGTTAACCTGGTAAAATCTAGTGTAGGAGTAAGTGTCGTGTAATTAAATCTAATTAATTTACAAAACGAACATTTTCTCAGGTGCTTGGTCCTCTGAAGGGGTAGGCAGAAGCGTATTACATCTTTATACTTACATACGCTAACTAATGTAGTGGTTACTGGAACCGACTGCCACGCCTGAAGTCGCGTTCAATTCCCGTATAAGTCAAACATTTGTGTGCATGAACGTGATTGTTTGTCTTGGTCTGGGTGTTTCTATGAATAATATGTATGTATTTGCAAAAAAAAAGTATATATGTATGTTTATCCATTGTCTAGTACCCATAGTACAAGCTCTGCTTAGTTTGGGCTAGATGGTGTTGTGTGTATGTGATAGAATATATTATTATATTAATGTCTTAGGTCCTTTATAAAAGGTAGCTTATTCCCGTCTTCTAAGCCTAGTTCCAGAAGCTGTGCTGCTATTAGGAATTACTTGATAGCTTGAAATCCAATAACACATTTCGACCCGGCTATCGAACCTTAGACCTCGTAATCGATAAGAAACGGGCACGGGGCAGACATGATTAATCTTAATATAAAGATTCAAGAAGCTCCAATTAGATGCAGAACTTTTAATTACGTTTTATAATTTAAAAACTAGTAATTCAACAATATAAAACTGTCATCGTGTTATTCCTTGGCACTTAATGAAATTAATTTATTTAATCAAGAGGTTCCGTTAATTAATATATTGTAACTTGTAAATGGTCATCCTTTTCTATTTCTCAATACTATTTATGTAAAACCACATTCTTTGGTTATTTTGAAATAAATATAAACGCCTTTATAAGTTCAATTACCTACTTTTTATTTAGTTTTTTTTTGTTAAAACGACAGCTCCTAATTTGTCGCGGATGACTTTACAAACAATTCAAACGACGGACACAAATAATTTTTTGTCCCGTGTGGGGTCGAACCCACAACATTCGGCGCGGCAGTAGTGGTGAGGCAATCTCTTAAACCACTAAACCATTCGTGCAGACAAATACTTTATAATTGCCTATTTATCGACAAGATAATATATGCACAATATTATTCAAATTATTTTTAAATGTATAAACATTATATTGTACTGGATTTTGCCCGTAGTTTCACTCGCGTAAATTTTGGTTATTAATTATGTTGGTTGTGTTAAGGGAGCGTTCAAGTATTACATAACGCAATTTTAGAGATTTTTGACCCTTCCCCTTCGCCATGTAACGCGCCGTAACGTTTTTCTTTAAACCCTCCTCCCCATCCCCCTCCTAGTAAAACGTTACGTAACCACCACCAAGTGACCATTTTTACCTGAAAGTCACAATTATGTGGCGTAAAGTACCGGAAAGTCGCTAGTATACCTACATTATTGATTTAATCGCGTTAATATTATTTATTAACATTTGAAATGTCTTGTTTTTAATATCAAGATTTTTATTTTTTCTTTTTTGTCCTGATAAATTTTTACTGCTAATCATACA